>CM074193.1:0-1493830 GCA_037179385.1 Holothuria scabra | reverse complement strand
AGCTCACTGTGTATAACCAAAACACTTCAGAACATGGAAGTACTACCTCCGAGGTAGTACTTCGCATGCTCAGAACAGTTCATGCTGTGTAATATAAGCTTTGGTACTCTGCATTGTTTGAATTAGCAGTCAGTAAAAAAGCTGAGCCAATTTAGAGTTTCTGTTAACCTATACTAGAAGTGCTGTTTGGGGTGTGAAAATTGGCCCTTTAAAGAGAACTCGATCCCTATTGATAACTTAAAAATTTCCAAAATACTTTGGATCTCCTAAAAATGCCATGTCTCAAATTATCATGCACATGTTCAATTTTGAGTGATTCCAGCATTTTGGCTTTGCCTACAAAAATAACTGTATCGTCGTGTCTATTCGCAGGGCATAGTCCTGCTGATAACGAGACAGTCATCGTAATTCGCATGACCCCTTATAGCTATACCCCTCACCAGGATAAGGATCACTTGTGCATTCAATTAACACACATTCCCTCTTCCCTGTGTGGCCTCTTCAGAAAAATGAAATTAGGACGCCTGACATATAGGGTAGTTTATAGATGGCAATTAAGTTTTTGCGCTCTTTCTTATCCCCAGGACTGAACAGATGATTGGGATGCCATGCGAATAGTGATGCATTACGTCCTTATTCGCAGGGCATTGCCCTGTGAATAATGTTGGTGCTCTTTCTTATCCACAGGACTGCTTTGCCCGGGGAATAGTGATGCCACTCATTCTTATTCCCAGGGCTCTGCACTGTGAATGAGGATTGTGCTTTTCCTTATTCGCATGGCATTGACCCTACCTTACTGTAAAGTATGATGTCCTTAAATAATCAAAGGTCATAGTTCTCGATTCCATTCTCGTCCCTTACCTCACCCCACTCCTGAATTAAAATTACAGTTTGAATCCTTAATCTGAAATAATTCGATGAATGTCGAGTCTGTCCATAATGGGACCAATCACATGGATGGTCAAAAGTAAATGGACTCTGCCTATACTAATTTTATAATTTTTCTGTAAAAAGCTGCAGGAATCCCGGCGTAATCCCGAACACTCTGAAAAAACAAAAACCTTTCATCGCAGTATTTCCTTTAATTCATGCAAAAATTTAATCGGATTTTCCATTTAAATTCTATTGCAAACCAAACAGGATATATTTATACCACATATAGAACCATAATTCGGAATTTTTCACTCCCAAAGGAGGGATTTTCGTGACATTGCGCATCAGATCGCACAACTAGACCATGTTCAAACGATAAGCTTACAAACTACTGAACAATTAATACTGGCGTGTTCGCAGTCGAGACCGGTGTCCACCAAAATGTCAAAATCAGCTATCACAATATAGCTTTTTTGA
The DNA here is from genome assembly GCA_037179385.1 of Holothuria scabra. Lineage (NCBI taxonomy): Eukaryota > Metazoa > Echinodermata > Holothuroidea > Aspidochirotida > Holothuriidae > Holothuria > Holothuria scabra. The sequence goes on along the minus strand of CM074193.1, from coordinate 1,492,480 downwards.
GAGCTGTTTGGAGTTGCTACTACATGGAGACACCATCTCAGACTTTGATCGGGAGCCATCTATTGCTCTATTTGCATTATAACCGGTGGTTTCTGTTCGTCAGTTAATCGGCAACATACGGTAGGTCTACTTAATTCGGCGACACGTACTTAAAAAAGAGTTTTGTACTTACATTTTTCGAAGCTAGTGAAAATTTTTCGGTCCTAAAAATCCCTTGGTAGCCAATTCCTTTTGTAACGGACTTTCTAAGATGTATCCACACGGAAACAAAAATCAGTGAACAGTCAATAAACCTGAAAAGTTCGTTTTGCATGATCCGACATTATCATGTCGGAGTCCAAAATTCTTTCATAACTCTTTGGGAAGAAATCAGTCTCTTTTAGACTTTTTTCCGATTACTGTAGGTTAGAACGAATAATTCTTTTCTTAGGTATTCCTGTAAGATACGGATTATGCAAATGCCTGCTAAAAGTTTAATCGTCGAAACACAAACAATGTCCGCAAATTACACAATGCACATAATATACAGATGCCATGATGAACTGGGTATATATTGTAAACAGAGAGCTGCCTTTGACTGTTGCTACACACAAACACACACGGCGCAGTGTTACTCCCAGGCAAGAATAACACTATTACGTAATACTCAGGGCGGACAGGGGTGAGAGCGATGACATATTGATAACGGGCCCTCGGGCAGTAGTTTTATTACATTGTTAAACTCTGATCAAATTAGTTGGATTCAAGAAAAAATTGAAAGTCCGGTCTCCATCTGTTGCAACTCCCTTGTCCGAAACAAAAACCGCTTATTGTGGTTTGAATTGTTGGACATGGAATTTAGCATACATTGAAAAGGGGGAGGGTGGGGTGGGAGAATCTTTAGCAAGCGAAAGTTATGATGATAGTTTTGGCGACCTTGTTCCATTTGTTTTTTCGGAGATTTTACAGTAGGCTATGGTCACAACATATATTACCGTTAATCGTAACTAATATTAGAATTACTACGGTACTCGCATGGATATTCTAGTGAAACATGACTGTAAGGGACTTATTATTTTATATTTTTTAAATGGTAAAATAATTGATCAGTAACTTTTGCTGGCAATAAAGCATCACGGACACACTTTGGAGGTACCACACACTGTCGTACACTACACTCTAAAAGCAAAAGAGTGAACTTACTCACTCTTTGATAGAGTGAAAAGTGTAAATTCACTCCCTTAGAGTACGGATAATTCACTCCAAGAGGTCGGGAGTGACACTCGCTCAAAAAAGAGAGTGAAATTCATTACAGGAAGAGGGGAAATTCATTCTTCCACGAGTGCCTGCAATAATCACTCTTTATAAAATAGTGATCACTGTAGGCACTCCATCAAGAGTGAAACTTCGCTTTTTTAAGGGAATTTCGCTCTTTCTGGAGTGAATTTCAGTCTTCTTGGGGTGGATTATTACTCTTATGGACTGAATTCAAACTTTTCACTCTATCAAAGAGGCTTAGTCACTCTTTTGATTTTAGAGTGTAGTGTACCATATTTTCGAAGTTTGACCTAGCAGTTGGAAAGCTGACCTCGGGGTCACCAAAATAAATTACACTTTGATGAAATGTTCAAATTTGATAACAAAATATACTTTCAGACACAGTTTCGTTGATAAACTATTCCAAATTTCCTGAAGACGGTCAACCCCGGTTTGCTTATGCTACGAATCTATTTGCAGTACACATGTTAGTAATTACGTCATCTTGAAACGCAATTCATGATGGACCAGTCTGAAGCAGGCACAGGATTCAGCCCCACATTCTGAGGCTAGCGCAGGATTCGGTCCCACATTCGCCCAGCACAGCACAAATGTGGGACTGAACCCTGTGCTGTAGGTGTGCATATCATAATGAATCCTGTGCTAAGTGAATGTAAGCCGAATCCTGTGCTGGGGCCTGGGCGAATGTGGGGCCGAATCCTGTGCTAGCTTCAGAATGTGAGGCTGAATGTGAGGCTGAATGTGAGGCTGAATCCTGTGCCTGATTCAGAATGTGGGGCGGAATGTGGGGCTGAATGTGAGGCAGAATCCTGTGCCTGCCCCAGACTGGTTCATGATGGTACCTAGCATATTGCAGCACTGCGATAAAAGATCCAACACATCAACATGCTTAGGGCGTGCACATACTTTATTGAGTGATGCGAAAGTATGTACATATCGGCATAGATGAAGCAGAACAAAGACCAGAGTTCTTTATAGCATTTTAGTGAAGATAAAAAATAACAAGAAGGGTACTGTTACCTTTGGGAAATATTACTTGTTTTCTTTCTTTCAAATGATATTTCACCATATTCTCAACTTGAAGACGGAAAAAGTGCAGTTTTAAACTTCGCAAGTGAGCTCTCGCTCCTTCGGTTTTCTCAGAAAGCTTATATTATGACGATGACTTTACCCCTGACAAACGCTATCTATACTGAATGGAGTTTCTTTCGAACATTTAACTTTCTATTTTTCTTCAGTTGCCAATAAATACTCAGCTACGTAAGACCTTGAACAAGATTTATTGACATTTAATCTGGTTTCCGTTTTCGCTCTGCGTAAGCTAATTCAAGTACAGTTTCCCAGAATGCATTTACCGCGAGTGCTGAGGTTGTTAAGATTGCGCAATAACCAGATAACGGTCACAAATGTGAGCTCTGCTCTCCAACTATATAGGATGAAATTTGAACTATAACAAATAAGGTCCTATCAAGTGGTTCCTTCTCTAAAAGTAATGGATTTATATAAACCAAGTATGAAAAGTATCCTTTACCCGTCTTGAGATGTCCAGTTGTTTTTAAGCTTTACGGAAGTTGACCTGTGACTGCACCACATGATCTAACACCCAGTGAAAATAATATGCTTCATAGGCTCCTCTAAAATTTATGTTCGAAATTCATATAATAAATATCGTTGCTATTTGTAGATGTCTCGTTAAGAGATTTTAAGAATTGCATGTATTTACCTTAGGTTACCAAAAGTAAAACGGTTCTTTACCTGACAATAACGCACCCATATAACAGAAACATGGAAAATATCACCTTTACAATGTAAACGTCTAAGGCTATCATGAAGTCTGGCATCACAACAATACAATGATAATATATACCAAGTATGAAAAGTATTTTTATTGCTATCTTGAGATAACATGTTCATAATCCAAGCGTCATAAACACAAATGAACGTACACATGCAGACAAACATTCATTCGACCAGTCGACAGGATGGATGCATACGGAGATTCATAAAGGATGAAAACCGCAAGCCAATTTTATGACCTGAAGTTGTTACCCGAAATTATAAGTGTTTTCAGATTCCATGGCTTTCAAATCAGTAAATACTCTACTCTTATTTAAGAACTCGACAAGAACCATAAATTAATTTAATGGAAGAAACCATTAGATTCATGAATGAAGAACTATTAATATAATATTCTCTCTATTCAAATACAAAATGCCGTTACCGACAGTATGAATCATATTATTGCAATGACTTCGTGTCTCTTAAAGGGGCAAAAGTAATCAAGGAATTCCTCTCATTTTTTTCACTGCCGTTTCCCTGTATTATGTTCCCGCAGTATACTTTATTAACAAACATTGGAAGAGATAGGGGCAAGGGGCGCTAAAATTGGGTTTTTTTTGGCATGTTTAAATGTGACTCCACATATTAGTTACAATCCTTTCCCTGACTCTCTACCATGAGACCAGGATGTTACATTTTCAAAGCTTTAAGATGTGGACCCCAAGGTAATATTCCCCCTCACCACAATCAAAAGAATTCTTATTCTCAACACATGACGTCGCCCCACTAGAGGCAAATTACTGTGACATCATTGTTCCACCTATAATGTATTGCTATGTTCTCAGAGTCTGGGTCGTAGCGCCCGGTGAGCGGTAGGGGCCATGGCTCCCGGTCTGTAAAAGGCATCCCCTACAGAGAATTTCTACATTTTCGTTGGATAGTATGAATCGAAAGTATCTGCAGTCCCGACAACGATGATAGTTAGTTACAGCTCTCTAGTTAATTGCTCTGTGTGCTGGCCATTTTTGTTCTCAAGAAGAAAATTTCTCTGTCTACCAAGAACTGAAGAACCTAAATTTTTCGGCGCGCTAAGCTAAAGCACTCATTTTCTCTAGACCTTCACACAGTTAATGCCCTCACCCCTTCACGTTAACAAACAAATAGCCTAGAAACATGTGCAGCCAATCGATATATGCGATATATGCTATTTCCTCTTTGAATAGAGCAGGATGAAAAGAACTACAATACGGCATGTGTAACACATACGTCAATCTACTGTGATTTTATGGGGATGTGTCCGCATTTCGGAGGGAGGAAGAAAGTCGCATCATGTATGGGTCACCTACTTGTGCATACAAACTTCAGCGATTCCAAATAGTCCAGGGTTTAATACTCCTGAATTCTCGGAACAGACATTTCCAAGGACATCGATTGAACTTTGAGAAGAACGATGTCGAACCTTGTAAAATATAATCATCGCCCCAATCATTGAATAGTTCGAAATCGCTGAACATGCTAACCCTGGGAACATGGACTATAGGCCCCTGAAAACTATCTGCCTACGAACTGTAATTCATGTGACAGAAGTTTCTACATGCAGAATGGTATTTGGCGTTTCTTCTTAAAGATATGTAATACCGTCAATAAAATGACCTGAGCTCTTAGAAAACATTGCTAAAAGAATCTAGGAAAATCGATCAAAAAGTTTTAAGGAAGTGATTGATCCATTTGTCTTTTAGTAATTACAAAGCATATTAGACGCAGGCAATGCGGTACGGGTATTGTAGGCTTTGACTTGGAGAAATCTTTGTAGTAAACACCAGAACACGGTAAATACCGCCAAAGAAGGGAGAAGTTGCTCCTAATTTCTTTAGGAGAGGCAATCCCCCTCCCCACCAGTGGGATTCGTAGTCGACTTTTGAAAGCAAAAATTGGAATTTGTCAGAATTTGCCTATTTGTAGGAATTACAAAAAATTGGTATAACTGAGGGACCTTGCAGAAAAAACTTTTCTCTTTTTGAAAAATTGGGTTTCCTTATCCTGTTATATGCAATCTGGTGCCACATATGCTACCTTTTGAAGTAAAATCTGTGTTACTAAAGTTTGCTACGTATTTTTAAGAACAAAGAAAAATGGCATCTGTGAGAGGGGCATGACCCAATGGTACCCCTTTCTTACGCCACTAAAAGAAGGCCTAACATTGGCTCGATCGCACAGGATATCCTGTTAGAACAGTTGTCTGTTAAGTGTAGAAGGCTACAAGGTACTCATGGACCCGTTTATTGTTACACCCCAAGTGAGGAGAAAGCTTTTTTCCCGAACTAGCCTGTAAGCCTCCGAGGATTAGGCTAAGTACCGTAACAAAATCTAAGTATGCCAATGGATCCCGTTCATTCTTATTTCTAGACTAACTTTAAGTTAATCGTTGGCCATGGATTGTTTCAGCCACATCCATCGTTATGTACACAAAGTAAGACCGGTATAGCTACTATTAGCTTGCAGGCTTGTAGGACAATATAATAACTTCGGGGGGGGGGGTAAACGTTAGTGACTTGTCAGTTTTCACATCCTTTTACTGAATTCACAAAGTGTGTAACGCAGTGACTGTGTACAAGGGGATAAGTTCGGGTTTACAGCCTTTCAGTGTTAGTTGTACTGTATCAGCTGTTGTTGAATTCGTGATTATAAGCTTCCTGTGCACTGAAACTGGCACTGATCATAACATCCGCGCGTATACAAGAGACCATTCAATGTGCCCCGCGGAGAGGACATTTCTGTGGAACGTGAAGAGGGCCGGTTCATGCGACACTGGCAAAGTCTGGGTTACCGTAATTTGTTGCATGAAAATACGAATTATGTATAAGAAATGTGTCATAATTTCTCATTCTAACAAAAGTTTCTCAAAATTTTTATTAGAATAAGAAAATTCATCAAATTCCCCCAATTTCATCAAATTTCCGCAAATTATTTTCCAGGGGCAACTTGTCCCCCTGCCCCCAGTAGCTACGCCACCTACCATGATCATTAACTTGTCAATGACACCTGCAAGCTATAATGGTGTGCCAGAAGTTTGGCCTAGAAGTTAAACCCAAGAGATTTGAAGTGACAGTGCAATCCCGTGTGTATTCCCTGCTAGAAGATCATATGTTCTGAACAACTTAAAAGGCTTGTTCTCTCACAAATGGTATCAAAGCCACGAAATGTTTTATAATCTAAGCAGTCGTTACTTCAGTAGAAGACTGAAGAGTGGAGAACCCTGTCTTGTTTCATGAGTGGCATGGTTGTTGAGAGTCATGTGACAACATTTTTTTTTTCTTTGCTCAAATGTAAAATAAACTGTTGAGAAAATGGAGGAGAGCAAAAAAAAAAAAAAAAAAATCCACTGAGAAGAGGAAGAGGGGCACTTGCACAGCTATAGCTCCGCGCCGACACCAAAGGCGTTTATGCTATAGATTTCTGTAGGGAATGCAAGGTGAGGTGTATTTTGCGCACCCCACAAACAAAAATCCTGGATCGGCCCCGCACATTATTCACCTAGACCGGTCCATTATTCATTTGGTCATCAACATGATGTTACTTCCATATAGTGATCACCGTTCTGGGGGAGGGACATGAGGAATGGGGTAGATGTCATATTAAGATACAAAATGATGCTATATCTCTAAATTTTTGTGGTTACACTGACTAAAATATGATTTCCTAGCCTAAGCAACACTTATTAAACTGAGTAAAAGTTAGAAATGTTTACTAATCCGCTAATTACCGTATACATATTTTACACTGTTTTTATTTAGGTTTCCCGACATTTTGTGGGAACATGCATCACCTTACCTACTACACCATATACATGTTTGTATCTTATCATCTTTCTCACTTCCTATGCGCCCCTCCCCTTTGTTTGTTTGTTTTTTGTTTGTTTTGTTTTTGCGTCACGAAAGAGGGCCTGGGTCACCCGACCCCGTCACGCTTGCTCAGACGGTTGTCATTTTCCACGAACTAACGAGGGCATGCAAAAGGTGAAACAGAAATCCATCCTCGGTGCATGCCATCTATCTTTCTATCAGGCTTTTGATTTCCATTTGAACTTTTTTGGTATAAAATATCAGAAAATTGAGGCACGGATTCAATATCTAAGCGAAGTGAACTTCAAAATTGAAACTTGCCGTACAAAACAAATTTTACCTCCAGATTGCAGGAAATTCAGTGAATTTCGCGTACTGTATCGTTGAGCATTGCAGATGACGCTGACCCTGGTCAGCATATCGTGCTTGTATACCTGCGCATAATATTAGCACAGAATTGTCGCCCCTTCTGTTAAGGAGCATGATGATTTCATGAGCTGATTCCAGTGGCGTAGCTACAGGGGTTGGGTGGAGTGGGGGTTTCGGGTGCCATACCATCATAAAATTTCACAGCCCCTAGGAGCCCCGCCGGTCATCTAAAATGTGCTGTAAACCTGACATTAGGTAAAGTTATACCTTACGACGTACTCTCTCGTATGTGAAGCTGGCTCCGTGGTTTAGCCAATACATTTCAGCAGACGGAATTGCCCATGTTAATGCTCATAATAATCAGGGAGTTATAATTAAACGAATAGTCTGGGTCAAATTTGCGTTTGATATACTTAAGACGACCGTTGTATAGAAATAGTTTCACTTTGAAAAATTCTGAGGGAAATTCCCTCTCATGGGGGATGCCGTACGGCCCTACGACCGTGGATATCACATCATTGTGCGCAGATGATACGAAAATCCTGCTGAAAAATACATTATTTTGCCAATTCTATGTTCCCATATATCCGTTATATTTGTCCATTACCCCCTGTCCTTGGGCTACATGTCCATTCCTACTCAATTACATATCCCTTTATGACCTTGTCGTGAGCAAGGAGTGAGACGTGACGTACTTGTTGAGGACGTAAGAATCGTTCGAAAGCAGCACATCACTACACGACAGGGGGATTTCAAGTGGGGGCCCTCGGGCCATTTGCAGACCGCGACGTACATTCACAGTGGCCCGTGGAGCCCATATTATGTAGGCCTGTATGGTATATGTATAGTAGTATTCTCGCAAATTTTGGGTACTACAATTACAAATTCGAGCAAAAGTGACCCTAGGCTCGGTTTAGAAACGCTTGAGAACTTCCCCTACAGTACGGCATATTATGTGAATATATGCATGGTCGTGCAAGAGTGGTCTTCAAAGCGTAGTCATGTTTGCAGTACATCAACCAACCATCCAAAAGGCAGAAAGAGTCGAAACTTTACAATTTGTCTTTTGGACTTTCGTTTCATTATGCAAGTGAATTTTAAGAGCAAATAAACGATAGTGCAGATTACAGGCCTTTTAGTGGAGGAGTACTGCATTTTCTTATCAGTTGATTTCATGTTGCGCGAAACGTATTTCCACATTTATTTTTTTCTCCAACGCATTGCATTTATTTATTTTTGAAGGAAATGCGCCTAAGTTTATTTCCGTTCGGACATTAATTACTTGCCAAAAATTAACACATTTTATTAGAACACAAAAAATGTGGGCCCGCTTCCCCCACTCCCGTCGTATAGTTATGCCTCCGGTAAGAAGAGTGAGTCTTCGTACAAAATGTAGTGGCTGGAAGTACACCTCCAACCCAATCGTCCAAAATTTGCAGTTATTTTCCTTTTTCCCAATATGTTGCAATAAATTACATACAAGGATCCTCATTACTTTAATTACAAACATCAGAGTGGAAGCCATTCCCAATTATGGCACTCCTAAGGCATGTCCACTACTGACCCAGTTTATAGCAGCGCTTCCAAGCGTGTGTATTCGATACAATTTTTCAGCCAAGCCAAGATGTTGTAACAACTCCCAAAACTAGTGGAATGAGGCTGTTTTACATTTTGAAGTGTAATGAAAGTTTTTATTTAAACGGCATGAGCAGTCCCGAAACTTACTTAAAAACAACAGCTATCTTTCACCGATATCTATTTATTACTCTTACATGTATTTAAATAGTGCATATCCAAAATAAAGTTACACCCCATGAATTTTACAATTTAGTGGGGAAAATATTTTCACCTTATTCTCGATTGCCAGTAATAGACTATTGAACTATTACACTTTGTGGGGACTGCTCTTCCCCATCAACTCGACCTCAAACGGCAGAAAAATGTCACACCTGAAGGGACTTTTGTAAGTGTTTGATAAAAACTTAATACAGATGGCATTCAAAAGCATCCGTAAATTCACATATTGAAATTCCTTTTATAACACTAAACAGTAAGGCCATGGCGAAAGCTGCCCACTTTCTCGATGTGCAGTACGCTTTCTTGAAAATACAAAATATCAAGGGATTACTTGGTGAATAGCAGGAAGAGAGGATTACAATAAATAATTTAAGTTTATGAGGCCAGAACAACGTTGATATTGATATTAATCATTGTCGGAAAAATTCACCAGATTTGATAAACGACAAAAGTGCAATGCCGGAAGTTCTACTCTAAAATGTGTGGAAACTTTAGCCCGCGAGAACAGCGATGAGTTGCATTAGAAACATTACGATAAGGTAGCTTGTAAGGCAAGGTATTATATAACCATTTGGACGCCTGTGATGATGTGAAGGTCACTCTGTGCATGCTGCCCGCTCAAATATGACAGTTTGCCGCGTAGGTGATAACCATAGTAAAGTTTTGACAAGATTGTACGGAAGTCGATACCGAACATGTGCTCCCCCTTCTAAAAAAAATTTTCGGGGTTAAAATTTGGCTCTTTTGCAAATGTTGATTTATGTTGACTTTTAGTATATTAATGACGTGAGTTAATTCTCGCGATATCTACAGAAGTGCAATATGTTGTAATTTGGTTAAAGGGCCCCAAACTACAATTTTGGTACCCGGGTACCGAAATTCTCAATGAGCTCAACTCTTTGATTGACAGATAATTCATAAAATGCAGAGTGCCAAAGCTTATATTACACAGCATGAACGGTAATGGGAGTGTTTTGATTATATAAATTGAGTTTTTCTATACTCAACCTAAAGCAATAAACTGAGATTGTGTCTGGATGAGGATGAATATCAGACAATTGTAAGAGGGGCTTCAGGAAGAAGGTTAGGAGAATTGGTACTGTTTAGGGTGAGAGAACTGGGCCTTTAAGGTCAAACCTTACTCAGTCTGGACTTATAGAGCTACAGGCAGTGGCATCGTGTTCGTTGGGGCCCCAATGCCTCAAAATTTTGTTAAGGGTTTCAAAAACTTCCAAAAAATCCTTCACATGTGCAGTTAATAGAAGAAATTTACTGCTTTCGTAGAAATATAGCTCAATGGAACATGGTTGGGCCTCTAGCTAGCATGATGAGGTCAATTTGCTGGGTAAAGTGGTTCTTTCAGTTCATGCAAATTATCTTCAGTTGAAGGGGTGTTATGTGGACAAAAATAGTGAGATAATTGTTGATTATCAGTCCTTTCTGATCTAACACGAAAAATCACTTCAAATTTCATTATGTTAATAGCTGCTTATATGTCATGAGCGTAAATAAATTAAATACGAGGAAGCAAGCTAGCCCACGTGTGCAATGTATGCTGTACATTGTACCTAAGTTGTTGTCCCAGCTATACCGAACAACGATAGTATGCGCAATATGGGTAGGTATCGTGGATCATAACCCTCACTTCTGTAAGTAGTCGGGGAAAAATCAGCTAAAAGGGGGGCATCGGAAGCAGTTTGGCTACTAGTAACACGCACCGTCTGTGAGTCTTTGCTTCCTATTCTCCGTTATGCGTGTTTTAAATAAGCTTCAAGATGGTTCAAATAAAGCACCACTTTTGCATCTTAGCCCGCTTCCAAAAGCAAAAGCTTTCCCAAAGGGAACTGGGACATCCCTACCCTTATGTTCTTCCCTAGCTAAAAATCCAACCTTGTGCCCGTCTCTTAAAATTTGCCTTTCAAAGGTTAACCACTATACAACAGTTTCTGAAAACGGTAAACCATATACTTGTATACTGGCAACCTTCATATTGGCAGATTGGTAACTAAGTAGACGCCCAGCCAAGGGGAGGAAGAGAAAGGGGAAAGCGCCTTCACCGCCACCTTGAGCATATATTTATTTATAATGTTTTGTTTTTACAATACTGTTGGTGCGATGAAAAGGCATACGAAGTACCATTTTCCGCGATCTGGGAGGCATTTGGGGCAAAATTTTTCTTGCGCTCCGATGCTCAACCAATGGTGGCTCGGAGCGCTGAAAGTCTGTCTATGGGCTGCTCCCCCATTACAAATTTATGGCTATGCCCCTGGTAGAAGAAGTCACTTTGCTTTTAGCTAGTTAGACGTTCTCGATGTCAGTCGGGGTGGGGATGCACAGTTCCCTCATAGTTCATGAGGAGCGGCGATAAGAAGCAGTTATGGAGGAGAAACATAAAACACTGCATGTAATCCAATGGTAGTGGTACATTTTACAAGGTCGATTATTTTCTGATCATGTTGCAATTTGATAATTGTATTATCAGAGGACTATTGAAGTGACAATTTTATTGTAAACGAAATCTCAAAATAAAGACTACTTTGATTACTTAACAACATGAGAAATGCGATCTGAGAGTCACACTTTTTCGAAATCTTCCGTACGCCCCTCAACGGTGAGTCTCCACTCAGACAGTCTTTCGGGCAGTTACTCCTCACTCCCCATTCAGAAAATATTTTGTACGTAGCCTCTTGCTACAGCGATCAGAAACAATTATGGCGGAGAAACGTGAAACGCAATTTACAATGTCGACAGTTATTCGAGGAAGAAAGGTACGCTTTTGCCATGTATAGGTGCCCTAACTAATTTTAGGTGCTACAATGGAGACTCGCTCTAAATTTTTGAATGATCTTAACTTTCTAACAATCATGACAATGCACTTTGCATATATAGGGTTTGCTCTCACACTACTACATCGTTTTGCATCAGAAGACTCTCGGCCTGCAAGACCAGCATTGGGTATTTTGAGTTAAAGTTCTGTTTCAAAGCCGAGCCCCTAGCATCATCTTATCTGTCCAGCAATATTTCCCCAACACTACTCGGCCGGCTGTTAAAGTTGTTCATCGACTGGAATCTATTTAGCAAACTGTCAAACATCACGGTTTTCGTCTTTTTAGTACATCTCTTTCGCTTTCCGAGAGTGCTGAACACATTTCGATTCCCACAAAAATAAAGCATTTTAAAAAAAGATGAGGGCTGAACGTTTTTTTGGACCGACAAACTGGGGAAGTCCCAGTACGTGACGAGTCACCCTTGGGTCGAATCACAAGTCAAATTAAATGGGGTCCAGTCGCAAGTCAGGTCAATTCATATGAAGTCAGGTTAGGCACTTTTTCAAGTCAAGTCAATTCATAACAAAATCCAGGTCAAGTCAAATATTCGCTCGAGTCCTGTCATGTCCATAGCTGTAGAGTAAGGGGTGATAAAAGGGGGAGGGCGAAATGAAGATAAGGTAAGTGTACAACAGCATAAAGTCAATGTATCGACATTTTGTCAAAGGGTTAGTACTTAACAAGTGACGCTCGCACCCGTAACCACTCCGCCTCCCCGCCTTCATCGACCAAATCTTTTGCTGTTTCCTATACCTTCGCAGTTTATAAATTACAAACTACCAATAGTGTCAACAAATGCAGTAGTACGATTTGGCTAATAATTAAACTGTTTCCTAAGATATACCAATCGAGTCAGACGGCATCGACCGAAGCCCCGACAGCACGATGTCCTCGAGGAGATGTGGGAGTAGGCTATATAATGCAATTGCTGGATATGTTTAGCATAAATAACTTGCATATAAGAGGGAAACATAGTTCCCAGCCGATTTATCTGATTTCCCTGCAATTGCAAAGTGCGCTCATCATTTTTCTTGGTAATTCTACCCCTCTAAGAAGTCTGTGCTTTATTGAGAGCTTGTCATACTACGGGCAGATAGGTCCTGCCGGGCATAACTAGTATGGTCAGATGGTTAGATACGCTCCCCTCATCAAGAAAATAGCCGTAACGCATGACAGACACAAGAGAACTAGGTTAAGAGAAATGAGATGAAATTGCCGACATTTGCATACATCGATGCATTCTGCTTGCTAAGTTTCTCTTAAAGGTGGAAGGTGTTTGCACTGGATTACCTATACGTATAGTAGAGAAAGCGGCAGTAAGGCAAAGTTAGGTATTATCGCAGAAATCACCCCTTTGAAATCCCAAATGAGTAAACCCACCATAGGCGGTCCGGAATTTTCCCGATATGGACCGGGTCATGTCAGCGTCCCACAGTCCATATTTCAAGGGATTGGTGAAATAGGAATATGAAGACGCCTATCCATCACATGCCATTACAAGGCATTTCTCACTACCACACTGCGCACTGATCGCTGATGGTGTTTCTTTGAATCCGGATGGTAAATTAAAATGCCGGCGAAGCGGGCCAAAAATTTTCTGTTGGTTTCACGGTACACAAAGCGCATGTATCTTCAAAAACCAAAAGAAAAACTTATGGGTTGTAGTCGGGTACAACATAAATTGTGTAGAAACCAGTCGAATGGACTAAAGTCACTGTTCGTTCACGTGATGGCAATGGCAATGCTTCACTTCTCGTGGAGGGAAAATACTAGTACAGTAAAGGTTCGGTTTCACTGGACAAGTGATAAACTACATACACCTGGTTTGCGAACCGGGCGAGGTTGCCAGATTCTTGTAATGATTTGTAGCCAAATACTAGGTTACAGGCATAGAGCATGGTCGCAGGGGACCGTGACAAGAATCTGCTCTGTTCGGTGGTGGGTTAACTATAGTCTCAACTTTGAATTGGTTCAAGACTCCCAAGTTTCTTTTACTTCTTCTCTGATTTTTTTTTTTTTGGGGGGGGGGCTCGCTAAGAATTTTAGGGGGCCGCCCCCCCCCCCCCCCCCCCCCCGCTTCGGCCGCCAGTGGTCGGGAAGAACGAAAAATTTGCCTAATTATTTCGTGAAGTCACTTCGACAGACAGCTTTGATCGGAGTACGTATGTCCGATAAACGCTGTCTCTCGGTGTGATGTAAGCGGCGCGGATCTAATTCCAAAAGAATGGGACTTTTCACCACTTGCGAGAGTTTTTGAGAGGGGAGCGACGCAAGTGAAGCGAACAAGTGCGCTGAGCGCGAGGGAGGGGGTGAGGGTGTTTCCCCTTCCAGGGTAAGAAACCTTTTTAATGTGAAAATACGATTTGGTGCATACTTTTCTGTGCCTAAGGAGATATTTTCCATGTATTTTATGGAACATTCTGTCCGAATAACCATATCGAAATCCAATACACACATATTGCTACCAACTTAATCGTAATCCTATCCGGAATCTCTGCAGTGTGACAGGCTCTTTAACATTTCTCACATAATATGATGTTGTGTCTGAAAAGGAAGTCTTCCAAAAGTAACAACAGGAGGACAAAACTCCTTATCGAATTAATTTTTAAGATCAAGGAAACACGTGATATTGAGCTAGTTAGTCAGTCGGTCAGTCGGCCCAGTCAGTCAGGTAGGCCCTATAGTCAGTTATTTAGTTAGCCTGGTAAGTTTCAACATGGTTCAAATTCAAGTTTGGTCCCCAAAACAACCCAAACACGGGTCCTTTCCTCTAGTCGCCTCTTATGAGAGTCGAGATACTGTGGGCCTATTCTTCACACCCCGGCCCACATGGGGTTACGGCCGTATTGAGAAACCTTTTCACCTTTGTACTACTAACATATTTAAAATGGAAACAGTTTACCAAACAGTAACTGAAGATGACAGAGGGCCCAATGCGTGAAAAGTCGACTGCGTCTTGGTGCATCGCTTGCATTTACCCCGATCGTGCATGATCCTTTACCGTACTAAATGCAACGAACAGCGATGGTTAACCCTGAAGTATACGCTGCACTCATCAGCCTGGGGGGCTGTCACAGTTCCCTGCACTGATCAAAACGCACTGCGCATGTAGTACAAGAGAACATTTACGCTGCTGGCACAGAGAAAACGTTTCTGCGGAACTCGAGTCAAGCACGCTTCTTGCTGTAACACAGACGGTATATGTGGAAATATTTTGCATGCATGAAAATACGAATTATGCATGAGAAATGTTTCACGACTTCTTATAGTAAGAACAGTTTAAAGAAATAGGAAAAGGAAGTATTATTCGGCCAACTTGAAAATTCCCAAAATTCCACAAATTTCCCCAAAATATTTTCAAGGGAAAACTTTTCCCTGACCCCAGTAGCTACTTCACGATCTCTCACAATGGGTTCGGGCGTATTTCTTCCCTCCCCACCTATGTAAGTTGTTCGAGTAAATATCAGCTAATCAGGGGATCAATCAGAAGCAGCATGATCAAGTCTGGCGGAGCAAAACAGGGGCGTGCTCCTTACTGGCCGTCTTGCGTGTTTAAAATTGCTCCAGAATGTTTCAAATATAGCACCACTTTGTATACCCGTCTGAAAAGCAGGAATTTTCAAGAAGGGAAGAGGACCATTTCCTTTGCCGGACCCCTCCCTAGGACACCAATTGTTCAAAGAACCCTGCAAACCCGCTATTGAAACTTCTAAATACTTTCTATTTCAATTAGTGATGACCCAATTAAACGAACAGCAGCTCATCAAATCCCTAGTACATCTATGTATTTATACATCTCTTTACAATGATGACTATCTTCATATTGGTCATTAGGGTTCACCATTTAGGCTTAAGTCAGTTAATGATGAAAACTGCCTGGTGCCCCCGTCAGACCCTAATTCCCATGTCATTCGTATGAGAGTTACCACCTGGGCCCAGCATGATTCCTTTGCATGGTTAAGGAGCTTATACGAGGGGGGCCGTGACTGAAGCAGTATATAGTCTACTAGCAAAAAATGATTATTAAATCAAACATAATTCTTTACCGTTGTCCATGGTGTTGACCTTGTTGATGTTGTTATTTTCTCTTTTAATTTTCATAGCTCAAATTAAAAATGGGAAACGATCATATTGATCAAATGTGATGTTTGGTGTGGAAAGCAGACCTAAAAAATATTGAAAAATATTTAAACCAAGTCGCCAGCTGGCGAGAGGAATTAAAACCGTACTCGTCAGAATTAAATATTTGCTCGCCGCGTAATTCTGTCTTCTTCGTCATGGAGAAAGTTTTCAAACGTAAGTTAGCCTAACCACGCATGTGGTTGTGGTAACAATTTAGTGCTCCCAGGGAGATGCTCCCTGCTGCACCGTTGCAATGTGTTCTTCGCGGTGGAATAGCGCATAGTAGTTAGTGCGTAGTAGTAGTTAGATGAGAAAACGACACACCGACACGAACGTGTTATATTTTTATATTGTGTCAATTCGATAAAAAGTTCAAAAGTTAAATTTATTTTAAAAGGCCCAATCCTCTCACCCCAAACTACACTTTTTGTATAGGGTAACAGAAACTCTCAATTGGCTCAGTTTTTGATTGACTGCTGATTCAGACAATGCAATGTATCAAAGCTTGTATTACACAGCATGGACTGTGCTGAGAGTGTTTTGAATAACGTATTGAGTATTTCCATACTCACGGCATAAAGCAATAAACTGAGATTTGTCTGGATGAGGATGAATTTGGGACAATTGTGGGAGGGGATTAGGTAAGAAGGTTAGGATAATTGGTACTGTTTGGGGGGAGGCAGTTGGGCCTTTAAGTATGGTTCATGTTCAAGTTTGGTTTTTTTCTATTGTCAACTCTTATATGACAGGTGAGAAATATCGTGGACATCTCCTACAACCCCAGTCCACAGAGGATTCTAGTCAAGTAGGATATCATTATTCAAAACAAATGAAAACGGCACTTGTGTATAAGTCGGACGAATGAAATTTGTCTTCTGATGGTCCGTTAAACACACGAACTCCACACATTGAATTTTAGCCCTATAAGCAGATAAGGATCAACTAGTAGGCAATAGCCGATACACCACAAGCTCAACTTTAACCACTCGACATAATGGCTCTCCATCTTGAAAATTTTTCTTGCCAATGGCAAGTTGGCGAGCGGTTTCGTTGAGGAGAGGGGTGTCAAGGCCGATAATTGGCGTGTGGTCGTCCCCACCCCCACCATGTCAAACATCTTTCCAGATCTACTCCCCCGGGATCAACAGGGAAATTGCTGTCAATATGAAAATACACTGCTGCTGTTTTACTTCGAAGTCGAAGTAACTGAAGTCGACTTCGACGTCGAAGTAACTGAATGCGATCTAAACAGCTGTTTTCGGAGGGTCTTTCTCAGGTTTTTGCCTTGCGATTGCGATTTCTTGGTCGTTGTAGCAGCTACGGACATTAAATTTACAGAGGACGTGACAAAGTAGCGCGAATTGAACCACTCAATTTTTGTGGCAACACATGCTTGTATTGAGTACGGCGTTAGAGCTTATTTTCCAATATTGGCCATAGAACCCATCTCCGTCTAGGGATGTTGATATTCCAACCCGAAAGTTTTCATACTTGTTCAATTGATGACTTTTTTGTAAAACTTGTTCAAAAATTGGTCGATACCTTTTTCGTTTAATTCTTATCAGGAACCTTGTCTGCCAATTTCATTTCATATCATTCATGTATGCTGGAGAAAATCTGAAATGAAAATATCCTTCCGTTCAAGCAATCGATTTGCATAGCGCAAATTTCTGAAAAAGTTTGTTTAGCATTTTATCCTGGGTGAGGGAAAAATGCCAAACGGAAACGATTTGTTGTGCGGTCTGGACCGAAGTAATTGTCCGCAAAGAAAATGACGGTCAAAGCATTCACGATCAAAGGCCTTGGTGCATACCTCCAAGGAGGTCCTTGAACTGTATGATGATAACCATTGTAAAATGTTGTGCGTTGTTTATATAGTTATGTAATCAGTAATCCGCCTTGGTTGAAGTTTAGTCGGTACAGCATTTGCTGTTCTAGTTAGTTTCTCCTTGGATAACTTTCAAAATATTTTTTATAAATAAGAAGTAGCTGTGAGCAAAATAGGAAGAGATTGGTACGTGACCGGACAACTATTACCCAGACAGATACCCCCACGAAAATATGCTGGTTAGGGGCAGGATTTGGGTCAGGGTTTAGGTTTAGGGTGAAATTGTACCGGTGGGTAGTTGTCCGGGGGAGGTACCGTAGTTGTCCTGCAACCGATTGGTATTGTAAGATTTTGCAAATTTTCGGTGTACATAAGTCTACGACGACTTCTCTCACAATTTAAAAAGGAAAAACGTGTTTTGTTTACCTGATATTTTGTAAACATCCCAACAAACCGGTTTAGGAAGAGGGTTTTTTTCTTAAAGCGTAACTTACTTTACTTGAAACCATTTAAGAACGTTTCCAAAACTTTTCAGACCTTAACCGTTCATGATAGACGAGCTGCTTTTAGGGCCGAGATGTTCCTATGCAAGGGTAGAAAGAGCCTTGACCAAAAGGGGGATCATGGTCCCTTGCAGTAAGTTGGAGGGGACACCAGAATCTCTTCAAAAAAAAAAAACCAAACAAACAAACAAAAAACAACTTGCAAAAGGACGGGAAAAGGCAAATATTGTTGGGCCAGAATGCGTGAACCTGTGTGAAAGTTTGGCACCTTGGCATCATTGAAACAAAACTGAAAAAAAAAATGAATTTAATTTACGAGCAAAAGGTGCAGCGAGGTACGGTGGAAAATTCTGGTTTATTGTTGAAAATACTGCCTTCGATCCTAGAAGGGGAGTCAAGCAGTCTGATTGTCTGCATAGCTCCCAAGTTCCGAGAGGCTAGATGCGGGTCCAACTGATCTGTCCATTGGTGGATCGCCGGCCTGGGGGAGGGGTATAAGGGGAGGGGGTGTCCCCGTCCCCTTTTCGAAAATTTTTGAATTTTAGAAGTGTCTACACGCAAAATGATGACACTTTTTTGGCAAATCAGTCAACACAATGTCGTTAGGTCACCGCCAAAAAAGTTCAGTACAATACTAAATTTTTTGCGGTAACCTAGAAAAATATCGTATCGGGAGATTTGCCAAAATAATATTATGCAGATACTCACAAATGCGCAATGACTAAAACCTCTCCTAATCACAATATTTAATACTTATTTTTGAGGTAAATTTTGGTGCGGTACCGGCACAGTTTTCAAACGTCAACTCGGTGTGTCACCGGTGGTCGTACCATGCGGCAGGTGATTTCCAATATCTCCTTATACATCTCGCATGGCATTCTAGCCATGAAAACATATAGGCCTAGCCAAGAACGTCAAGAATTGTCAAGACAGTTAAGAACGTTCGGGAAACTCTGAGACAAGCCCCGCCTATAACCCGCGAAGTGGTTATTTATTTTCGCTATTGAACGCGGCGTTGAACGACGTTATTGCACTATTTACGCAGTGACAGGAATATATTCCATACCTGCTGCGAAGGTTAGCCGATAACGCTGTTGCGAGAGCAAGCATACCCGGCCGTACGTACCTGTACCTAGGCCTATGCATTCTATAGCAGCGCGAGCAGTTGAATGTGCTGTGAGATAAGATTTACTGAATTTGTTGTTATCAGTAAGCTGAACTATTTGCTAATTTCTGTGGTTCTCTTACTAAGAATACTTCGGAGATTTGAAATGAGGGTTTTTCAGAGGGCTGGGCGGGTCAGCGGGTTTGGGTGTCCAAATTCGGGTCAAACCCGCGAAATGCGGGTCACTTGGGAGGTATGTGTCTGGGTGACTAACTGTCGTCCGTATTACCGGTACATAATTAATCGTGTGGCACTCGTGCGCACTGGACTCCCCGAAAAAAGAAAATTTTCCCCGATTGGTGGTCAGATTTGCTCAGCGGAAGTATATGTGCATTCTTCGATGGCGCAACTCCTGCTTCAGTGTTTTTGATTTGCAAATTTATAATTCAGCTGCGATGTTCCTACGTACGTACATGCATCATTTGTCTTCCAGCTCCCCAGTTTCACCAGTACTTCCATGCTTTCACCAGAAACAACTGCCTGCATTAACCTTTACATGAACGAAACAACACTTGTATCCACTTTGATCAAAGAAATGCTATGCTATTCAAGTAAGCATATATTTCATGATTTGTAGATGGGCTAGAACTTTGTCTACAGGTCTAGGCTAACTGTTCTTACAAAGCTATTCATTGTCCTTCAGGAGGTATGACATCAAACAAACAAGGACATTAAACGCTAATATACGTCTTGCTCATTTAGAGACTGACCTTGCATAGAACAGAGTGATGCGCGACATTGAATGCAGGGACAATCGAATTGCTAATAGGTGTTCTGTACACCTGCCGAAATTTTGAAGAAAACCACCCCATACAGTTTGAGCAGGCGAACAGCTATATATTTTAATAGGCATGGGGAAGATATTGTGACAAACCCAATATAGGACTGTAGAGCTCTCGATCACCCACCGATACGCATAAGTACATTCAAGCTGTATTTTAGTCTTGTGAAATAGACT
Organism: Holothuria scabra; assembly: GCA_037179385.1. Lineage (NCBI taxonomy): Eukaryota > Metazoa > Echinodermata > Holothuroidea > Aspidochirotida > Holothuriidae > Holothuria > Holothuria scabra. The sequence goes on along the minus strand of CM074193.1, from coordinate 1,472,032 downwards.
ATGGCACTGAAATCACCCTCCCCCATCCAGAATATTGCTTGGCAGGGGTCCGGGTATTTCGAAAAAATTAAGAAGGGTAAACTTAGGAAAAGCGGGTGATGGAGAGGGGCGTTTGATGCAATTTCTTTGTCCGAACGTAGTACTCCCATGGTCCGAACATATGTTATATCCTGACCGAAAGGCAATCTATAAATACCAGATGAAATTTACCACCAGGGCATACCATTTGGTGAAATTAAAATGTAAAGAAAGGTAATCATTGTGAAATGAGCTGATATGCGCATTCCCCAAACTGTTTTACTAACTTGCAATATGACATCACGATGAATACAACTTTTACAATTCGAGCAATTTCAAGAGAGGATTGCAATGCATCGTAAATCAGGTGCCATATGATTCATCAAACTGTCGAACTCTACAAGAGTCCCATGTGTTTGAGCCTGATTAGCTCAGAACGTATCAACACACACTTATCCCAAAAACTTCGCATGAAAAGTCATATTCTCTAAATTCCAGGGAGATTAATTAGGGATGACTCCAAAATTAAGATTGGATATCCACTGTGAAAGAGTGAGAATTACTCTTTTTCGATCATTGACACATTTCGCAATTAAGAGTGTTCCCGTATTAATTTCACTCTAAAAGAGTGATTTTCACTTTTAAGGTTTTAGAGTGTAGCTAAGCCATGGAATAAGGAGACCTAATCAAAATCAACGTATTGCATGCCTCTCCGTCAAGGGAGGGGGGGGGGGTATAGTATCTACCCTATGGGGACAGTTTAAAAAGGAGGCTCCAGCAAGTACTAGTTTCATAGGCGCAGCCCGGGAGGGAGAATGATTGGGCGCGTGCCCCCAGTCATGTTTGGACCGAAAAATAAAATTACTTGAAAACACGTACCGATATTTACATGGAGAAAAGGGTGGCGTGTAAGGTTTCTGAAAGGCTTAGGCTAAAGTTTTCGGCGCTCCAGCAGAACCAACCGATGATGGCCCTCCGCTTATCATATTACGAACTTGTGCTTCAAAAGTCTCAACGGAGTGACAGTCTTGTTCTATAAATAATTTGTGCCCAGGCGACAGGGCTCAGTGGTAAATTCTGCATTGAGTATAGAAAACAGCTTAGCTAGGTGGACCTTATCGTGCAGGCGTGCCCAAAGATTCCATCACAATCTTTTGGTAGATTGCAAACTGATCCGCCAAGGCGACCTCGAGGTTGAGTGTGGGAAAATATGAAAAACTGTGAAAATGTACGGCATGCTTTGTTTTCTTGTAAAAATTTAGAACAAAGCTGACTCGATGGACTCTGGATGGAGCAGTAAATCAGATCGCTTAAAAGTTTATAGCAGACTACTGTAAAATTATCCGTCTCTAACATCTTCACTCATCTTCGTATATAGACCTGTTACCATTTTCTAATAGCCCATCTTGATTTTTTCTCTTGAACTGAGAAATTGCATGCATGAGATCCATATTTATGGCTGGGTACATCAACAGCTTGAAGCTCTCGGTAAGTGTCCTTTCAGGTTATCTGGAAAGTTCCTAAAGCCCAAAATGAGTTCTTGGCCGCTCCTCGCCAGCCGGGGTGACGATCCTCTTTCATACTTGCATTCCCTGTATGCTACTGGCACATCTCTAGGGTTTGACTTCGCTAAATGAGATCTTGCATGGGTCCAAAAGGACTGGGCACCCCAGAGTCAAGTTAGTGACTTGAAGTTAGAAGCTATTCAGACCCATCTAAACTAATATATCTTACGTTGTAAAGTTGCCTACTGACTATTTTTAATGCCGGAATTTTGAAATCTAACTACATATTTCAACACACTCTGATTAAACTAGTTTTGCACTATTTTCCATCTAGAAGCCATGAAAGACGGAAAACAAAGATCAAAAGGGAGAGGGCCACCCTCCTCCCCTTAGATCATTGTCTTAATTGGGCGTAACATACATAAATAAATGTGGTATTCCTACCTATGTTCGTCCGTCAAAAAGGAAATTCTGGAAAATATAAACCCTGGCCTATTGCCCATACACAACTGACAGATCACAAAATAAATTCAAATGATATTAGATTTTGCACCAGACTTCGTCTGAGGGTATTCAAATTTCCTACAATAAACTTCTAAACAAAAACTTTTCAGTGTTGCGTTGGTGTGCATTAAAAATTCTGAAAAATACAGCAGTATGTGTGGACCAAACACACCTGATGAAACACAAAATAAACTTCACATGATATTTAATGTTGCGCCAGATTCCGTCTGAGGGTACTTAAACGTTCAAAAATTTCTCAAATGGGAGGGGGCAGCCAACAGGCGATCAGTATGTGCAATAAACTTCTAAACAGTTCACTATAGTGTAGAGTGGTGTAGATAGCGGTGTATATGTACTCTAATATGATGTGTGCCCCCAGACATTAGATCGTGGCAGTGTCAGGTCCATGGCTAGTTTTACTTAATTTTTAAATCCGAAAGGAAGCATTTTCTTATCTTGAGTTCCAGAATGGTCACAGTCGACAGCTGCCCCCAATTTTCCACTGAATCCACTCTAACTCTCCGTTATCAGGGTATAGGTATACGGTACGTTAGCGACTACAAGTTCAGTTGTCACGTTTGACATCATAAATAAACGCCCCAAAAAATAAAATTTCTTCCTTGAAACATGGAGTTGCAACTCCCTGCTCGAAAACTGTTGAAAATTTTGAGATGCGCTTGGTTTTTCCCGGCCATGATTGTTTCTCTGTTTCTCTATACAGCTATACAGGGGTGTTCAAACTGCGGCCCGAGGGCCAAATGCAACCCGTTGCCTCCTTCTGAGGTGAAACAGTTTAACTGGATTTCCGGATTTGTCTCTCTTCAAGTTTTCTTACGTCTCTTGCACTCGGTATTTAACACTAACCATGATAGTGTTTGGACCCATAACTAAATAATTTCATTAAAAAAACGCAGTCTAAATCTGAATTAACATTGTAGTTGGCAAAATAGAGTTATAATCACACATGTCCGTCAGTAGGTCCGTACTACAATATCCTTCGAGTGCATGCGGTTGTGCCTAGATTTACACTAGTAAATCAAACTGGGAAGTTTGGGGGAAGGCATGAGGGTGACATGTCACCTTCACATAATTCTCTCTGTTTCATTGCTGCTATCCAGATGGACACTGCAACATGATTTGGCCCTTGTTCCAAAAGTTTGCACCCTCCTCTATATTGGTACAATGACTAACATGTGACCAGGCTCCGCGAACATATTTTGGTAACGCTCATGACATGTTAGCAGCAATTCACATTTTTAAATTTTTGATGTTGTGGCAAAGGCAATGCTACGGTTTACACTCTACGACTCCTTGGCACTGTGCCACCGACAAGGGAAGACATGGGTCTGCTTGTCTCCATCGATATCAGATTTCCCCCAAAGGCGTTTCATGTAGCCTATATTTCTGTAGGGGTGTGATGAGGTGTGTATTTGACCGAGTCATGGATCTATGTTAAATCATGATTAATCACAAGTGGTTTTCCAAATGCCAAACTCTCCGAGCGCACTTTACCCGGAGAGTTTAGCAAAAGGTAAGCCAAACTTATGAAAAGCTTTTTTTACGATCATCAGGCTGTCCTGAGGTGGAAGACTCGCCGTGTGATTTGCAGATGGGTTTGGGAATTGATTAGGAATCGATGCAGATCCTGAAAAGAAGCTTTAACATGAAAATGATATGTAATGAAAACTATAACAACGTGCTTCGCCTGCAGTTGCCGTGCATGGTTTGCATTCAATCTCTTCTCAATAGAAGCCCATAGTGAAAAAATAAATTTAAATTCTAAATATGACACCATTTCGCATCTTTGTGTCCTAAATTTGACAAGGAGGTCTCAAAGAGAAAGTTTGAATACACCCCTCTTTACCTCACCCTCGTCACAAAAAGTTGTGTTCGTGTTCATGTCGTATGAACATTTTAACTACCAGTATGAAAGGACATGACAAACTCTTATGCATGCATGGCGTGCGCTGTAGTAGTCCCCTTCTTGTACAGCCACGCACGCCTAAATAATGTTATGTAAGTGCGTTTCGATTTTCTTTCTCGCGGGAAGCGAAAGAATAATCGTTAGGCCTATCACAAGTTTCGTTATAGCTCCAAGCTTAATCATGTTAGGCCCTACGCTCAAGAACGTCACCACAACCTTTGTCCTCTCTTTGTGATACGCGCCACTGTTGTCTTGTAGAGAATTAAGATCGAAGGAGGCCCCCACATTAGTTTGTGTCCAGGACCCCCACAAAGGTAAAGAGGCCCTGCTTACGAATTACGAATAGGATATTCTTTATATAACACGAAACGAAATGAAATCTTGAAACAAGGTGTTACTAATAACAACTCTGTTTATGGTTCATTGGATGGCCGGGCTATAGCATGGAATATCTGGTATTAATGCTTTCTAGAAAAGGCTTCAAAATGGTAAAATCATTCAGTTTAGCATCATGTCACTGCCAGACTGTGTGGTGGGTAATAATATTCTGTTAAAACAGCTAAAAAGATCAGGTAGATAGGTGTACATCAAGCAGTGATTTTATAAAAGTCAGCTGTAGTCAGGAATCGCGGCGTTTGGATCATGTTGTATAATTATCCTCAATTTCCTGCATGCCAACTTTCTTCCCGAAATATATTTTGTATACGCTTAAACCATCCTCGATCCGTTCCGCACCATTTCAGGGGCGTTTTGGGGGGGGGGGGCGGAGGACCCGCCATCTTCCCAAAATGATGAAATTTTTCAACGTCAAAAAAAAAAAACAAAAAAACATGAGAAGAACAAAAAATTGGCAAGGTCCGTATTTCAATTAAATATGACTATATCCTCCATGCCAGAATAATGACAATCCTACCTCATCCTCCCCTTACCTTTCCCCTGATCTCCGAAAGGTGGAACCACTGGAATTTTTTTCCTCACTAGCTGGGAGATTTCATGCAGATCTATATTTCAAGGCTGGTTGCATGCATCTTCAACATGCAGGGAGTGCTATATCCGGTTTTGCAAAGCCAAAACTTTCCGCTCCACGCCAACCTAATGGTGACGCACCTCTTAGGGTGCATTTACACTTGATCCGGATCTGATCAAATGCGCGGGGTCTGATCCACTGCTCGAGATCAAATTTGTAGTGTAAATGCAGATCAGATCCGGGTCTGATCCCCCGATTTTGATCCTAGTAAGGGGGGAGGATCAGACCCCGCGCAGGCGATCAAATCTGTAGTGTAAATGCTCGCTGGATCAACGGTGAGGTAAGGTACGGTGTGCACGGTACATGTACAGGGTCTAATTATGTTTACACTTTGGTGCGCACGCTCATGTGCCTGTATTTCTTATTCATTTGGAGCAACTTCCGCTTATAGCACAGAGGAGGATCAGAGTACGAGACAAGTGTAAATGCACCATGATCAAGCCATACACGTAATTCGATATGCTAAAAACATCGGGCGATCAGATCCGGATCAAGTGTAAAAGCATTCTTAGACAGTCTTGCCGACAAGATATTTTATTCCAACGACCCTGAACTGCCCCCCCCCCCTTCTGACAAGTCCTGGGTCTACCACTGTATCGTCATCGTCATCCGAAAGCGAAGTTTATGAGACCAAGTGGATTTGTTCAATTTTGGGTCGCTGATTCCGAAAATCGAGGGTATACGGGCCATATCCGGGTTTTTCTTTTTTCATTTTGACGTTTAGAGTTCAAAGGGCGCCCTCTTTTTTCAAAAATCTCGTTTTCTCCATATATTTACGGTCCAGTCATTAACTGATGCGAGATTTGGTTCTAATATTCTGTAAACATAATTTCAACTGATAAATACGGGGTTATATTAGTATTCATATTGATATGCTAATTAGATAAGGTTAAAGCTCAAGTTATAATGTTAGTAGAGAAATAGGCCGAGGGTTTGAGTCATGGAAAATTACATCAAAATAGACCTGCCTTACACCCTACTAACACAATAGATACTCATTTTAGAGCAAGCGGCAGGGCTGGCGCTATCTGACGACCCCCGGGGTCGTCATATAGCGCCAGCCCATCTGCCTCCCACCTAGGAACAAGGGACCCCTTTTGAAGACTTAAATTGTTTAAGTGTAATGCCGACAACTAGGGCAGTGTTGGTCATCGCACGATCGTGGTTTGTAAGTTGACTTCTTTCTCCAGTTATTCATTGTATACAACATATACCATTGTAGTTATGGGGAACAAATACAGTACCAGTGTTGTCCAATCAAGGCTTGATATAAATTGCATGGAATCATTCGGAGAGAACATTTTAAGTAATTTTATTTGCCGAGTCTTAATCGGCACGTTTCGAAGAATCGGTCCCCTCTCTATAGCATAGGGAAATATATGTACATTCACATGGATGTATACGAAGGTGTGATCGAGGAAATTGCTCAATTGCCTTTGGGCTCAGCATAGGCTCAGGAGCGAATTTTTAAGCGCGCGACTATTTATTTAAATGGGTCATTTGCAGTTACCTGGAGCCGGAAGTTCGGATTTACTTGGGAAATCTCGATCCCTTGTGGGACAATGATTATTACTTCGGATAGCATTGTAGCGGGAAATATTCGAAAAAATAAATATGAAAATTCGCAAGGTATATGCTTTCAAATTATAACATGTGTAATTTATGTCCTAGCCTTCAATTTGTTATCCGCCTCTCACTAAAGTCCCTCAAAGAAAAAAAAAACACGGCATACGTTCCCCCTTTTTTGTTCAAATTTAAGCGAAAAAATGGCATTTTGAAGCAGACTAAAATGCTCTTGGCAGAAATGTGTGCATACGTGTATGGAAAGGAGAGTACTGTAGACACGTCTCGAACATCTTCCCACCTGCGTTGCCTGCTCAATCGGCAGATTTGGAGAAAACATGAACGAAAGGGAGGGAAGTGGAGTGGAGATCCCCAGTGCAACTCTACCCCGATAGCTTACGTAAATAATACGTCAATAATATTGGTTTTAAAGGTGCGATTGTGATAGAATATCTCATTGATTTATTACAAAGGCCAGTCTTACTTGTATTTCATATGAGGGCATAGGAGTTCGAGACGAGTTCCAGAAAAAAAATGAAAACTTAGGGAATAAATTCCAGATTTTGGGTAGCAAAAGGTAAGGTTGTGGTCCATCAGAGTAAACTTGAAACCAAAGTTGAAGAAGTAGCCTATGAAACATGTTTACATCAATCTTTAAATTCTTGACATATTAATTTCCACCCAAACATGAGATAATGGAGTATAAGCTCACTTGACCTTTGTTTCAGTGACCAAGCAGAATACTTGGCCTTTATGGAACAATGGCCGAAAGTACCACAAGGGCCAAGCAAACTGCAAAAGTGCTTGGTACCTTATGATTCCTTAGCTAAACGTGACAATTTATATACATACATTAAATATACTTCCCAGAACAAGGCTATCCGAAGTAGTAATCACTGTCCCACAAGGGATCGAGATTTCCCAAGTAAATCGGAACTTCCGGCCCCAGGTAACACCACACCTGACTAAATGAGCCACTTAGATGAATAGCCGCGCACTTAAAAATTCTCTCCTGGGCCTATTCTGAGCCCACGTAACGTGAAGCTGAGCGATTCCTCGACCACGGCTTCGTACACATCTACTCTGAATGGCACTTTTATGCACATATTCCTCCCTATGCCATAGAGAGGGAATTCTGAGAACCGTGCCGACTAAGGCTCTGTTAATGAAATCACTTAAATGTTCCCTCCGAAAGATGTCATAGAATATATGTCAAGCCTTGATTGGACAACCATATCGAAAGTTTTTTTTTACAAAAACAATTATTTGTTCATTTTACACCCAAATTTCTAATTATGCTTCGAAATGAGCTAGGTGAAAGCAACCCATTAAACACCAATTTTCATTCGAAATACATGATTATGAGCGATTTCAAAATGTTTTGACGGTTATAATTTTGGGGAATTTCCCTCAAATAAAGCGCCATTTTATGTCACACAAACGCGGTTTACGACAAAATTATAGATCCAAATAACACCAACTCTTTTCCTCCTACTACCTATGACATGCAGAAACGCGTTTAGCCATTTCGATATATTTATGGTTAGAAGTATTTATCCTTAAAATTATGTAAATTTGGAGTGAAAAGCAAATTTTTGCCTAAAGACATCAATTCCCGTAAATTAATGTTTTAAGACAAAATTAAAAGGTGTGCCCAATCAAAAAAGGATTCACATGTGTAGGTTATAGTATTGCCATCACAAATCCAAATTTGCCGGACCTTAAATCACAACCTCGAGCCCTACATTTGCGAAAAACCGAACAATAACCAAACGCCCATACACTGTAAAGCATTTGTGAAATTAATAATCGAAACGTTTCGCTATGACTATTACTATATCTGTCCCCCATATAACTGCAATTGTATATATTGTATATAATTAATAACTGGAGAAAGAAGTCAACTTACAAACCACGATCGTGCGATGACCATTCACCAACACAGCCCTGGTTGTCGGTATTACACTTATACAATTTAAGTCTTCAAAAGGGGTCCATTGTTCCCAGATGAGGAAGGAGGGGGTCGCCAGATAGGGCCAGCCCTGCCGCTTGCTCTAAAATGAGTATCTATTGTGCTTGTAGGGTGTATGGCAGGTCTATTTTGATGTAATTTTCCATGACTCAAACCCTCGGCCTATTTCTCTACTAACATTATAACTTGACCTTTAACCTTATCTAATTAGCATATCAATATGAATACTAATATAACCTCGTATTTATCAGTTGACATTATATTTACAGAATATTAGAACCAAATCTCGCATCAGTTAATGACTGGACCGTAAATATATGGAGAAAACGAGATTTTTGAAAAAAGAGAGCGCCCTTTGAACTTTAAACGTCAAAATGGCGCAGAAAAGCCCTGATATGGCCCGTATACACTCAATTTTCGGAATCAGCGACCCAAAATTGACCAAATCCACTTGGTCTCATAAATTTCGCTCTCGTGTGACGTCCCCCCCCCCCCTTCTCCGCCTGGTCTACTGTAAATGGAGTGTAAATTATAGTGGCCCGGCTGCATCGAAAGCTAAAGCTTTCTTTTCGAATAATATGCGGGCAGTGGTTGGAGAAGAGACGTCAGTCTTCAAAATTATAGAACCGTAAAAGAGTGATGTGTACCGATGACCTTCGTGGGCTGAACAGAAAAGGCGGTGTCTCACATGACCTGTGGGGGAAAGCAGGGCGTCAGCCATTTCTGTCCCCACGAAAAGCGCCATTTATGCACGCTTTGACTGAATAAACATGGCGCTTTTCACCGCAAACTGTCGTACATAAATTTTTTTTTTTTTTCTTTTTTTTTATGTAAGATTTGAATTTCAATCAGCCGTAAAAGTAAGGTAGCGACCCATATTTTCGTTCGGTTGGACTGAACTAAGACTAAGGCTGTGAGTAATTTGCACGTTCTTTACGGAAATTAGGGAACGCAATAGCCGCTGGATTTGACTTGTGTGTCCCGTAGTGTGCATCACAAATTCCATGCGGCAATTAACTAGTCGTCTTTGGTTCTGTGGCAAATTGTAACTGTAAATAGCATGAGTGTTGGGAAATTTTCAGTGCTTAATAGATATAACTGCATATCCTTCACCTTTGGTTACAAGAAATGAAGTTTCTGTATCATAGAAAAGTTATATGAAAAGTGAATGATTTTCTTTCCCTCGCCCTACACACACACACGACCTGAATCGCTGTAATGAATTTAGTCACTCTTCCAAAGTCGTGGGCGGTGGATTTTTAGAAAGTGAGCGTATGATTTCCTCTAAATTCCACAAATCTGCCTAGTCATTACGAATTTCTGGTTGGTTGTGGGGCGTTATACAGAAAATCATATAGGCCTACGAACTGACGAAATTTCTAAAACATCCCAAACCAACAACTTTGCTAAGCTGTGTTACGACAGGGTTGTAGATGTGTGTATATTGCGGGTGAGGATGTGGGGCCCGTGGGGGTTAGAACTAACCGAAATTTATACGGTGCCATCTAAAACATATGCGCACCTCGAGGGTTGATTGGTGCAGCTTCGAAGATCACAAAATAAGCAACCAGACAAATAAAAGATGTAAAATCTACGACCAAAGACCGGAGCTATGCAACGATGAACAAAGCGAAAGCCAGGAAATTTGAAATGAAGACCAACCCTACTACAAAAAAAAAAAAAAAAAAAAAAAGCTCCGGGAACTATGGAACGAAGGCATACCGTTTTAAAAAGTTTAACACCCGGAACTATGAAGCGCCATTACAAGAGATGTTATAACGCCACTACTTTACACGTACTTTGCATTTTAAGTCATTCATAATGTGATAAGCATTCAACATATTTGATAAGTTTTTTATAGCCGTCTACAGTGCAGTTGAACCCTTCTGCAATTTTAGAGAATGGAAGCCTGCAATAGTGACTCTACCCATCAAAAGCTAATGGTTCAGGAGACCCAAGAGAGTGAGGAGTCCTCTCTTTAAGGGCGTATGGTTCATTGGCCCGCATTAGGTTCCTGCGGGTGAGGAGGGGAAAATGGATTATTTGGGGTTTTTTGGAACAATAGTTTTGATAATGGGAGATCTGGAATTTAGAACGGGTACGTGTGAGATGCGCCAGAATCACGTTTTCAGATTTTAGAGATATGAGTTGGCTAGTAGCAACGGTCAGGACAGTTTTGGTCGGAACATTTACACAATTGAATAATGATAAAGATTGTAATTTTTTGGGGGGTGTTGACCGGGAAGGGGACTTTCGTTTTTATCTGCGTACGGTAATGATGGTTGATAATGAAATTGTTTGTAAAGAACTTAGACCAACATATATTCCTCGCCTCGGGGTAGTAACCCCAAATCCCGAAACAACCTAATACTAGTAACAGGAGCGAACGAAGCTCGCAGGGAAAATATCATACGTTGGAGACGGAGTTTGAGACATCTAATTGTAGGCTATTGTTTTTCTTTAGGTTTTGAATGCAGTATTTTCTCCTATATAAAAAACTGTTTCTGCTTTCCCAGTTACCACATCTTTCAATAGAGTTGGGTTCTTACACCTTGTGGACCTATACGGCTCTTTCTTTCATTATTCATTTTTGTCGATAATATGGGAAGTATCAGCCTGTCGCCAAAAGACGATGACATGTTAAATGGGTAGTTTTACTTCAATATTGCAAAAGGGGATCAACAGTCTTAAGTGCCAAAGACGTAATTTGAAATTCAGGCTGTATCTTAAGGTTATCTCATTTGCAAAGTTAAGATTGTGACCGCCGGCCAATTTGTGGTGGGTGATGGTAATCCCTTATTGCCTCGAAGGATACTTACAATACTTTTATATTGCATATGAACTCTCTTACAAAGTATAAAATTTAAAGTTATTATAGATGGGAAAAAAATCGCTTCTATGAAATGTGAGGCAGCAACTGCTCTTGTTATGTCATCTCTCCTTGGCGGTCCGTGCACCCCACCCATATACACCTCCACTGTCATGCGTTGTCACTCCAACATAATCAGTAAGCAGTAAGCATATAAGCAGTTAATTTACATAATGAATTTCCTCATCACGTTCGTTGACAAATTTCCTGTAATTCCTAAAGAGACAGCCCTTTCCGCGATTTCCGCGTTTTCGACCTGGCCATGTCGCCAGGTCGAAAACGCGGGAACGGTGAAAATTTTCTGGACAACTATCGCGAAACATTTTTTTTTTTTGGGGGGGGGGGGAGGTCCCTCTCTCAATCTACAATAAAATACCGTAGAATAAGATGTACGGTGATGGACAATTGTGACTTGTACCAGCGTCTTATACATTCCGTAGATTCCTCTTTGAAAAATTTCAATGTGCTCCTCAGTCAGACAACTCCCTGGTCAGACAACGGAACTTGCTTCCTATAATGCCAGAGCTAATAATACCTCATCTCCCTGTGTTTTAAAGTATTCTTATTTCAATGGGTCATTGTGCATGCAGCGAGGACAAGTCATCAGAAAAAGTGAATAGAAGTGATTATCCCAGTAACGACTGGCAATTAATGATGTTGAAGGACGAGACCGAGGACGAGTTAACAACACTCCCTGTTTTTATTAGCTTTCTGTTTACCGCGGGGCAGCTCCCTGGTTCACCGCTACGTGATGTCAAATCAGCGAGGTGCTGCATAAGCAGGAAGTCGCTAGAGACTAGCGACTCCCCGATATAAGTGTCTTCTTTTTGAAAATCGTGATGGATTTTTGTTAGATTTGAATCTTGTAACCTGAAGACGTAAAGTTTCTTTTGCCAAAATAGTAACATTACCTAGCTGACAAGCGTATTTTCGTTGTGTTGGAAAGCTGCGCATTCACACTTTTTTACCCAAGTTACCCTACGAAATCAGTGTCAATAATCTCTCCAAACTTTCGAAAATGGTAGACGAACACTGAAGCGAGGTCTGATAATGGAGAGTGGTGGGTCGAATGCCATGAAGGATCCCCATCGTTCTATCGATTGAACGACGAACGCGACTCATGTTTGCTTGTCAGATTGGAAAGAGGCAAACAATTTGGATTCAAAGTGGTGAGTTAAGATTATATTAATCTTTAAACAATTTATCTTTATTAGACATTATATTTACTACAGAAACAGTCACGCACATACTTCTCAAGTTGGCAACCAGGGGCCGTTTGCAAAAAACATCTTAAGTTTATTTTTTAAGTAGTACTCATCTCCTTAAGAATTTCCTTAAGTGATCATTCTTAACCTAAGTGGTATGCACAAAGCATCTTAAGATAAGAATTTTCCCAAATATTTCCTTAACTTTAAGGTACCTCATCGAATCTCTTAGGTGAGAAATTTGTCCTTAAGTGACTGTTAAACACAGAGGGATTAATTTGTTGCATAGATGTAGTCAAAGCTGCTCAGCAACAATATTTCTCCAAATCTCCACGGCTCACATTTTCACTCTTCACCGTGAAGTGGAAGAAGTGGAAAGGGCCGAATATTTTGGGACCGTGAAAACCCTTTGGATTTTTACTAAGATCATGATATTTACCAGCAAAATATTGTTCGTTTATGTGATGCTTTGATGTCATAGCCTACGTATTTTCTTTAAGTTCCCTCACATTGAAAGTGTGACAACTTTACCTGCTCATATCTTGAGAACCATTCATCAGATTTCAATGCAGATTTCAGCAAAATGCTTAGAATAACTACCCCTCTTACATACCAAAACTTGATATTTGACCCTGTTAAGGATTATCTAAAGTGAAAACTGTTGAGTATACGCAAATTTATGACAAAAAACATACGAAATCCCCCCAAAACCTTCTGATACTACCACTACAGAATCTCATTCTTGACGTTTCCACAGTTAACAGAAGTACTGAATATGTGTAAGCCTATACGTGTGTTCAGTAGCGTAATAAATAGTAAAATCGTAAGGGTAACTAGGCAAGCTGTGAATGACCTGCTACAACTTTTTCACCACAACACTTTAAAGACTAAGTTGATAGCATGTGAGTCGCCATATTCATGAGACAAATATATGCTGGGCTAATTTTTTAAGTGCAGAATTACCACCGATATAGGGGAGATAGATGGACGTGTATCGGTCTGTAGAGATCAAACCTTTTATTTGCAATCTAATTCTGTCACCGAATTATTATTTTCATTGACGGGTCTGGGGAATGGTTGACATGCCTGTTTGTCTGTCAGTGTATGAAAATGCTAGGCTTAAAGGGCCAAACCTCTCACCCCAAACTACAATTTTGGTACCCGGGTACCGAAATTATCAATTGGCTCAGCTCTTTGACTGACAGCTCATTCAAACAGTGCTGAGTGTCAAAGCTTATATTACACAGCATGAACGGTGCTGAGAGTGATTTGATTATATAAATCGAGTTTTTCTATACTCACCCTAAAGCAATAAACTGAGATTGTGCCTGGATGAGGATGAATTTCAGACAATTGTGGGAGGGACTTCAGTAAGAAGGTTGGAGAATTGGCGCTGTTTGGGGTGAGAGAACTGCGCCTTTAAGTGATCGATATCTCAACCATTCAATTGAAAACTGATAGGACTATTAGCAATTGCAGTCTACAAATGTGGAAAAATAAAGCATCGCTGGTTTTCCTCAGTTCCTCTTTTTGTAATCGGTTATGTCCTTTTTGGCGCCTGAGAGGAGGTTGTCCCACTTCTTTGAAATGTTTTTAATGTCTCTCTTAATATCAGGATTGCAGTGGTTTACAGCATTCATCACTTTGGCCCATGCATCTGCTTTAGTTTTTGCTGTTATCTTTGAAGAGAATCGTCCTCTGCTTAAAAAAAAACCCTCAACAAGCACCTCTTTCTCCTCACAACTCCAATAAGGCCCTCTTTTTTAGCTGCCTTATTTAGAGCCCATACGACACTCTACAATATACACATTACACATCTATTTGCTTCCTTACTTCCAAGTAAAGGATTCCTTAAAAGAGTGACTCCCCGGAAATTCCCCAGTGAACAGTGAATTCTATTGGTCAATGAACAGGCTAAATGAAGCTTAAGACGTAAGAGAAATCCTACAGAGTTGAGGATTGTCCTATTGTTTGAGATAATTCCTAGCTAAGGAAACTCTAAAGGTGCTTTGTGCATACAACTAAGGTGGTTTCCTTAGCTAAGATTTCTTTTAGGAAGTTAAGGAGGATTTTCCGCTTAAGATAAGGATTTTTGTGCATACGGGCCCTGGACCTCGGCATGCTACTTGAAGTGGGCCTAGTGTGATCATAGGCCTAGGTTTATGTCGATACAACAATGTGTTTAATAGTAACAGTGTAATAAACTTTGAGTTAAGAATGATATTTCGTGGCCGCCCCAGGATGTCCAAACTGGGGAGGGGACTGAGGGTAGGGGAGATATCCGCGGGGGGGGGGGGGTAAAATTTCCGCCCGCAGTTAGAACCGAACGCGAAGCTCGAGCTTTTTCGGATGGGAATGGCTCAGTATAGACTACTGTGAATGTATGAGTACCCGCATAAGTTGTGTCTTTGCCATAATAAGTGTTTTAGTTTTGTTATACGTCTACTTGGAACGGGAGTAGAAGTAATTGCACGCATGTCGCTCCGAAATGTTCAACCATTTCAAATCATTCTTATCGCGTAATATAGTTGTTCCTATACTGTGATGTGAATTCCCTTAAACTGCGTCTTTCAATTAGATGTCTGACTCTCTTACCTAATAGCTAGTTTTGAAATTTGTTAAAAAGCCTTGAGGGCAAAGAATCAACTGCTTTACATCCTTACAATACCGTACTCCTCATAACTCATGTGTATGCACTGAAGAACAATATGACTATAGTGTACCCCATCAGGGAGTTGTCAGCCCTGACAACTCCCTGACCATAGTCGTTTGCTAATTACAAGCAGGCCCTGCATTGAGGCCAAAAGTAAACACTGTGTATGTTCTAACCAAGCAAGGTCACAGGTGTTTATGGCGCTGATGACAGGTATTTTCTCACATTTTACGTTAATTGGTGTGCTAAAATATTTGACCTCGTTACTATGGTGGCACTACCCAATCAACGGAACACGTCAGAACGCTGGGTGTTACCTGCGGTTTTGCCTTCTTTGTAACCACCGAGTGCCGCGGGTATGTGTATGGCGAGTAAATGTGTAATGCTTCGATAAACTGATTTTTTCGCCGAAAAACTCTGTTTATCGACCGGAAAACACAGTTTTTCGAAAAACTCGATGACGGAGCTCCGCTTAGATAGTCCTCCTGGCATGCAGATCCCCAACCCCCTATCTATCCGTTCCTTGGGCCTGTACAAATATTTCATAATTATTTTCGTGCCTACATTTTTTGAAATCCTGGCTACGCCTACGTATGTCAGCAATGGAATAAGCTATGAAGATGGGAGTTGTATGAAAGGGATATAGGCTAAAATATATATTGTTTTAATTCTTGAATAAGGCACACTTTAACCATACCCGCAAACACATTGCCGAGGTGGGTAGCCTATATTCAAAATGTTATCTGGACTGTTAATTAGTCACTCAAAGCACATTGTCCCGTCGCCTGATTTGCAAATGCTTCTTTAGTGGCCAATTCCTTAAAAGGTGAGTTGCTTTTGGGGTTGACGACAGCTGTACACTGCCACCTTACCTAACACTCACCTTACTAAACTGCGACGACAGTCAACCCCCCCCCCCCCGACTTTCATTCCAAATAATAAAGACTTTGATATGTCCAAAGAAGTCGAAGAAAACTCTTGGATCACAATCGGGGCCGTCAGTCAATTTGTCAGGCCGAGAACAAAATTTGAGAGACAGCTAACCAACGTGACTGCCACCCGACTGGTTTTCGCTGTAGCAGCGTAACCTTCAGCAGGTCAGTGCAGTTTGCGCTTGTTTTCCACCCACCATGGAAGTACTACCTCGGATACTTCCATGCACCCACTAAAATCATGAAGTTTGCGATCGTTTACATTTGCTTTAAACAGGTAAACTTGAAACTGAGACTGAGTACATTTTGTATTCCGACGTTTGCGAAAGAAATTTGCTTTTCTGACTATATGCAGTAGGGATTGCACGTTGAAGCTTTTTTGAGACAATGAATTAAAAATTAGCACAGGTATTGAAGAGAACCCGGAAGAGTCATGAGAAAGAATAGTTGAGAATATCACATAAATGAGAATGGGTTTCCTGACCCGTGAAAGGGGCGGAAACATGCCTCCGTCCCTCATTTTTCACTGGGGTCTGTCTCCCTCGCAGCCCGCTTCCTACGCCTATGCCACGTTGAAGAGGAGTGCTACTTCTATGCCGAAGTCAACCTTACTGTTGTAGCAGACAAATGAAAACGGTTACCCTGAGGTAAACTTGACCGTTGCCAGGCGTTATAATGCGTTTCCATATGAGTTTTTTCTTTCATTTTAAAGCTCATTTGCCCACCTGTTATTTTTTAAACTTTCACGATGTACCTTGTTTTGGGTAAAAAGTCTAGAGGTCAACCCTATTGGTCGGGAAAAATCTCCAGCACCACCACTCCCCGATCCTTGGGACGCCCCTGGGCAGGCGGTAATACGGTAATAAACGGAGATTTTCTGCTGCCATTGTTTTTACTTTAAAACCAATCGCCACAACTAAAACGTCTGCCGTTACTATAGCAGTCATAGATACAAATCACAAAACCGATGTTTTCGACAATACAGTTTGCCATTTTTGCGTTCCAAATACTGGCGGGAAACACGTGATTGATAAACTGAGTTTTCCAATCACGTGGTTGATAAACAGATTTAATCGAAAAACTGTGTTTTTCGGTCGATAAACAGAGTTTTTCGAAAAACTGTTTTTTCCGGTCGAAAAACTGAGTTCACAATTTCCCATGGTTGGAGTCTTACGTATACTGCAAAATTTCACACATAGTATGTGGATGTGATATCGTGGGCAGAACCGTAGTTCTACTGTAGGTGGTCAAAGGTCACCCGGAATCTCTATGTATGAAGCTTGGATGCCTTGCATGTATTTTTTGTAGTTACATTACGGATCAATATCAATTTAAATAAAGAAAGAAAGGCTTAAATTTCAGTGGCAACGAATCACTAAGCCCTCTGTCTTTCTAGTTAAGTTAGCTGAGCCCCCAGAAACATATTTTGCAGAGGACAATTATTTTCTCCTACATTTTTAAGAAATATTCCAAGTCGGCTTACTCTTCAAAAGGGTAACCAACAGATCTTCTATATCTGACATCCAAATGGTAAGAGAGATGATGCTAATGCCTGTCCCCTTTTTAAGGTATAGCAGGGGTTATGGAGGGCTTTCGTGTCTGAAAGGTTTTCGTAGGTATATAATATTAAACAGGTACGCGCCAAGCGCGCGGTAAAATGTTTGGAAAAAGAACAACGGCAAATACCTACTTCTAATCTTTCAAATCATGCGCTAGACCAGATAAGTCAAAGATTCCATAATGTAAGGGCCCCAACAGAGGACACAGATGTACTAAGTTTTTCCAAAAGTGTTGCATTAAAATAATTTTTGTCATAATTGTTTTGTTACGGTGTTGAAATCAGATGTAAACCCTTACGCGTGGGGGCGAAGTACACCGAAATTTTGAATAAAATATCAACGTATGATAAAACCTGCATTCAGGCTATGCATCGAAAACTGTCACCAGGGAGATGATATTTGGAACCTATCTGCTAAACAGAAAGAAGAGAATATTCTACTAGGGAATTCTAAAAAGCACTTTGCTGCGTTGTTTTCTAGAGAGTGGTATTGATAATTAGCGCAACTCTGACGCAAGACTTGACTCTAGTGGAGGGTGCAAAAATGTGACAGTTGCGAAAAATTGCAAGTTTTAACACTTTGGGAGGAGCTTGTCAAAGCAAATGGTCACAGAGTAGATCCATGGACCAATCGAAAGTACATGTATTTTCCATCCCAGCTCAAGGACATCTGTAGCTTAAACGATTTTTTGAACTATTTAAAATATGAAAAAAAAAAAAAAATCAGCAATCAAAAGTGTCAAAAGGGAAGTGTTGCGCCACTATGTGCCGACTTGGCCGGGGCCTTGGTCTGCATCTTAAACTACTTTTAATCTTGACTTCATTTTCAAACTTTTCAAAAATTCGGAAATCGAATTGACTGTACACAGACTGTTTTCTGCCAGTGTGTTCACCCTGCAAAGCCTATAGTGAGAAAATGTTGCATGTTAATCCCTCCAGATGACAAAAATTTTCAAAAATGTTTACACTCTAACACACAAGTAATTACTACATTTCAATGTAGCTAGCAGGGCTTATAGCGCGTGTGCCAGGATTTTTACCTGTGTAGATACCATGCGCAGCATCGTTACTCTGCTATTCACCTCTTGTCCAACATTGTGACTCTCCTTTCGTCGTCAACCATTTTGACAGATACCAAAAGAGATAATTCAGCTAGAAGCTCTTCCAGTCTCTAAAGAAATAGACTTTAAAGGCACGTTTAAGTCACTTTCGTTCATTGCTTGTTTTTAATTTTTCGCCTTCCTCATTTTTTTTCTTAATTTTTCTCCTTGCATTTTTTTCCTCCAAGGGGGGGGGGCTCCGTGAATCCGCCCCTGTCGGTCAGGTTTCCTTTCTTTAAGAATGATAAAATTCAAAAGTTAGCTGTGTCCTCTTCAAACGAACTTGTCCTTGTTTTTGTCCATTTATTGAGACTCACGGAAGTCGCTTCAGTTTTTCTTACGTTGCATTATCAGTCGCCCGAGACTGTGGGATCGTGACTTGGTACATGCAATCTGAATGTGTCATGCGCCAATGAATACCTTCACTTTTGCCCGTGAATACTTCATTTCCAAGAATTTAAAGGGAAAAATTCATCCCTTGACCATAAGGCTTATTCTATCGTTTTAAGGTAACTTACAGTTTTATGTGAGTTTCCTCAACGGCATCGTTTCTATCGCCTACAACGAGCACTCATATGGAGCACTCATATGGGCGAGTGGCATATCTAAAATACGGCACGGTTACCGCAGTTATTCTTCCATCCCTTTAAATCATGTGTATAAGCCTAAAAGCAGGCCCAAGATATCCTGAACTAACATGAAATGACATTATGACCACGCTAGGAAACCTAGCACAAATGCGAACTTTCGGTTGGGGATTTGAATTGGTACCGAAGAACTTCAGTCAGCCGGTGGCTTGTACATTGGCAAATAAATGACATATGACCTTCGTCGACGAGAGAACTTGGTATACGTCCGGTCGAAGGGGCAACTCTTTATTTTGCCAGCCGTGTATTGATGTGATTCTACATATATTAGTCACCCACGTGCACGGTCCCACCCCAACTTTAACCCAATCAGTTTCCAGTCCCTCAGCCCTTTTCCGACGGACAAAATTCCCAAGATCTTGGAAAATTCACAACTAGTGTTTGGCCGTGTGGAGTACATATCGTACGCAATATGACGGCCGTTTCCGTGACGGACATATATTATTGCAGCATATTGGAAAGTAAATGATTATTCTTTATTGTGCGGCGCGACCAGGTTAAAGTCTATGAGAGTCAAAAACTATTAAATCATATAACTGGTGGAGAAAGATAACATAGATAACAGATAGACGTATATAATATTTGAAAAAACACATATTTCATTGCAATGAGTGGTTTTCAAGTTTTGTTGGACGACATTGCCACGGTACTAACGCACGTACATATCTTCTTTGTCTTTGCAGAGAGAGAAAAAAGAAAGAAAAGGACCACTGACAGGTGAAAAAATCGATATCGGATGGCCCCAGCGAAAGAGTTGAAGAAATTTCTTTGCTAAGGTCACAAATAGTTCCAAAATGAAGGTTGTCACCCTCAAATAGATGGATGCCCGTTTTTGTTATTGCTTAGTGGTTAACCCATGAAAGGGAGAGCAAGTCAGATAGATGGGGGAAGGGTCTGATTGGTCGACGTTGCCTAGGGGAAGAATGTAAGGGGGGGGGGGGTGTCGTACCAATCCTCTTTGTCGGAAAACAAAGAGGGGTGAGCGGAGACAACAAACTAAAACACAGAACCAATAACGTGCACAAGTGGAATAATTTGCTTCTTGGCGAATTAAGTTCGGTAGTAAAGCTCAAGAAATTTTAGCAGCTATTCAAATAAGATTGAACTGATTCTGTTTGGTCAGAAAAGACTAATCATTACCAATTATCTCAACATTTTGTCCACATACTACTACCATTAAATTGCATGAATTTAAGGAACCCCTTCGAAAATGAATTAAATTAGTCTAACTCACATTTTCATGAGACATTACTTAGCTGGAATAAAAAAAATATTAAAATTTATTCACTCGGTTAAAATTGGTAGATTGAAAAATAATTTGTGTTGCTATGCTTGAGCTCCTCAAATCGCATTCTTTGTATTTGTTTTCCTGAACGTCACTGGATCTTGTGCCAAAATTTGATGACATTCTTACTATCACCTGGTCAGGGATAGCTTGATTACAATCGCTCTCTCTCTCTCTCTCTACGGCGTTATGCAAATAAGGAGGAAGCCTTGCAAATTACATAGAAATTTCTAATTTCAAAAGGAAACAAAGGAGGTAATGAGTTGTGCAAGAGGAATGTCACATATTACTGTGCAATGCATGGACTATTTGTTTTTAGGCCAATTAATTTGAACATTTTATATCTCAGCAATAGAAAAAGACAATCTGTGACACTGGGAATTGGAGGAATAGGAATCATTTTGCAACTTTTAAATGTATTCACTTTTAAGTTGTGTTGTGTTGCATTGCGTTATGTTATGATATTTTTGAAAATGCTTATGTAAACCTTTTGGACATAAAGGGACTAAGCAATCCCTCAATCAGTTACCAAACACCAGCTTTAATCTCCCAAAATCATCTTGTTCTTTTCACGCTTACCAATCTCTGTGTTAAACTATTGAATGTTAAAGGTTAAGTAAGTTTCCTTAAGCATAGATATAAGATAACAGCTACAGATATATTTTCACATTATGGAAAGTAACCACCCCTTAAATATGATGACAAGTTACACCAATAATTTGTTGTGACTATAACAAAATGCACTTTTAAAGGTAAAATCATTTCCACTGCGACTCGAGTGTAACCATGGGCGACAGAGAATGTTTTTATTAGGGGCCGCAAGGTTTTGGCACTGCTGCCATAATGGTTGCGCCGTACGACGTCCGGTTTTTCGCGGGTCCAGAGGCCCTGGGCTCGTTTAAGGGTCCCTGGTGGGGCCCGGGGAGCGAAGTGTCTGGAAGCTCAGCGATTTAAGTGATTTGAGAGGCGCCAAAATGGTCGAAAATCATATTCAAATTTAAGGACTCAAACTATGAATTTAATTCAGGAGTGGGTTGAGGTAAGGGAAGAGGAAGGAATCGGGAAGTAGTATGGCATTTGATTAGTTACAGATAAGTTCAAAAGAAAGATAGTAACCTTTTTTTTAACTGTTTGGGTGAAAGGAAACTTTCCTACATAAAGGTTGTCGTTAATGAGGGGTCCGGAAGCTTAAACTGAAAATTTTGCGCTCTAAAAAAAATAATTGAGCCAAAGAAAACCTGAAATGTAATCAAGCAGTTGAAAATTTATTTTGCGACATTCAGTTATTTTTTTTTGGGGGGGGGGGGCATGCTCCCCAAAATCTCGTTAAATATTTGGGGGACCAAGCCCCTGCCCCCTCTTCCGCCGTCTGTGTGTACAATCCAATAGTTGAGAGGACGGGATCATAAAGGATCGAAAGACCCCCATCGAGAAAAATTACCTCCTGGGCCGTGAAATTGGGCATATCATAAATGCAACTTTTATAATTACATCGCACACAATTAAAAGATTTGCCTCCCACGTATTCTACCCCCGCCCCTTGATTGTGTCTTTCTTCGGGGTTGTTCTTGTCGTTTTCTCCTTGTTTCATACAGGAAAGGGAGTACATACCTCGAAGTGTCATTAATATCGGATTTGCTTTTAGAATGGAAGAGTTACGTACCTTTCATGATGCCCTCCTAGATTCTTCATATTACGTCATAAAAATGCAGGGTTACAATCGGATAGATCCACTGTTTTTTCTCGAGTGAGGAAAGGGGGCATATTCCTTTTGCCATCCCTCCGCTCTTGCGCTTATGAAAACTGATTTGTTTCATACAAAGTAAGCTAGATTAGGCCATCGATCCGAATAGAGCTTAGATATCGGTATGAAATTATACTCGACTCAGGGATGTGTGGGGGATATGTTATGTGCTGTATCCCCTCGACGCATTTTCATGGGGAGGTTACAGTACTCCCCCTTCTTTCATCAGGATCAGTTCCCCTATAAGACATGGCCAGCAAAGCAGTCATCTAATAATTTATTTTTTGTCTGTTTTATTCGCCCGAATGGATGTATTATTTGTGTTCGAGTTACAATGGGTAGCATGCACTCATGCACTTCCCTGCCTGCATGTAAGTTGGCTATCCAGTCCCTTTAATTGTTGAAAAATTTCCATGTACGTAATCGTCGAGATGCTTGTGAGAGTGTTCACTGCAGTGGCGGTTCTACGGGGGGGGGGGGGGGGGGCGGGGGCTAGGGGGCTTTATAGCTAACCCAAAACGTTTACTAACCCCTAGAATCGGACAAAAGGTACGCTTCAACAGATGGTGGCGCTCTGCTTAGATGGTAAAACGTAAATTAGCCCCCCCCCAAAAAAAAAAAAAAAAAAAAAATGTAACGTCCCTAGAACCGCGCCTGCTCGACTACCTTTTTGTAGCCAGCTTATGTGCAAACTATACAACAAAGTGCTGGTAATTGATTAAACTGCTTCTACTCTTACAACCGTGGTCTAACTAATTTCAGGACTGATATGTCACATTCGGGGATACAGGTGGGTAGAAGGTGGAAGGAGGGGAGAGGGAGAGTGTATCTCAAGGTTTACCTGAACACATAAGGGGTCAACGACGAGCAAATGTGATTTTAATCTTACAAGATTTCCCTACAATTAAAACTGAGCTATTTCGTCAGCATAATGTATAGTTTAGCTGTATGTGAATATGTATCTGAATATGGGAGATGGAGCCTTATGAAGTGTTTGGAGGTGAAGAGCTAGATACCGTACTTCCTTGTCAATATTTGAACGAACCTTGTAATATTACAAGAACTTCCATTGCAAACAGGGATACAATATTATTGCTTGTAATGTTACAAACCCGGAATGAGTGAGATCATTAGCTGTTACAGAGTACAATATTATATTGCTTGTAATGTTACAACCCGGAATGGGTGAGGTCATTAGCTCATACAGGGATACAATACTATTGCTTGTAATCTTACAACCCGGAATGAGTGAGGATACTCAGGATGAAATATTTTCCTAAGCATATACTGTAAAAGAGCAGGAATGTGTACCAAATTAGTTGCTTGTAATGTTACAACCCGGAAAGAGTGACGAAACTCATGATGAAATATTTTCCAAATTAGTTGCTTGTAATGTTACAACCAAGAATGAGTGGGGTCATTAGCTCATATACAGGGATACAATATTATTGCTTGTAATGTTACAACCCGAAATAGTGAGGCCATAAGCTAATACAGGGATATAATATTATTGCTTGTAATGTTACAAACCCGGAATAGTGAGGCCATACGCTAATACAGGGATGCGATATTACTGCTTGTAATGTTACAACCCGAATGAGTTAGGATACTTAGGCTGAAATATTTTCCTCAGCACATAACAGAGTAGCAATGCATACCAAAATAGTTGCTTGTAATGTTACAACCTGGAATGAGTGGGTTCATTAGCTCATACAAGGATACAATATTATTGCTTGTAATGTTTCAACCTGGAATGAGTTAGATCATCAGCTGATACAGAGTACAATATTATTGCTTGTAATGTTACAACCTGGAATGAGTTAGATCATTAGCTGATACAGAGTACAATATTATTGCTTGTAATGTTACAAACCCGGAATAGTGAGGTCATATTAGCTCATACAGGGATAAACTGTTATTGCATGTAATGTTACAACCCGGCATGAGTAAGGTCATTAGCTCATACAGGGATGCAATATTATTGCTTGTTATGTTACAACCCGAATGAGTGAGGATACTTAGGCTGAAATATTTTCCTCAGCACATAACAGAGCAGGGGTGTATTCCAAATTAGTTGCTTGTAATGTTGCAACCTGACGTGGTGGGATGGCTAAAGTAAATATTGTCTTCGTATATAGTGATTTGTTAAATAACTGTTTCATACGCAAATAAAACCAGTGAGACATAGTCTACTAAAAACAAAACCATGTGTACCTCATTTTTAAGTGTTCTAATGGCGAAGTTCTACCGACCTGTAACATTGCATCCCTTAAAACCTCATTGCCTTATGAATTCCTGCCCATCAAACCCCCTAATCTCAGAAAAATATTTTCGTTTTAATGTTACAAAGGGAACAGAGGCGACAAACGGCAGTAAACGCTTGTAATGTTACAAGGCGATTCGGACAGTCGGGGCACGACTGAGAAGAAAATCGGCTTGTAACATTACATTCCCATTTAGGGACTCATAATTCAATCCCTAAATAAATAATTCATCGTTATATTGTTTACCAAAATAATATACTGTGTTATTTCCGATTGCTCTATGTTATAATTTAAGATTAAAATGCAGGTAATATTACAAAATGACATGGTAATGTTGTTATACTTGTAAATTTGCATATTTTATATGAAATACATACACATCGACCGGGAAAAGTTTTAGGGAAATTTCATACCTTTGCCCCCCCTGGAAAAAATCCTAGCTACGCCACTGTGGGGGTTGCCTAAGTTAAGAAAAGTTGTCTCAAAGATGCTATTAGAACGGCAGCCGAGTACATCGGAGGTAAGTGAACTAGGTACCAATAACGAAGTATATCACCATGAAGGGAGTTATCAGAAGTGTTCAGGTGTGATAGTCTGCGGTGCACAATCCGTTGCTAGTAGTTCATTTTTCAAAATGGAGGCCATGGCTTAGTAGTCTCATAATGATTGGTAATTAAACTTTGATAGAACTATCAATACGTGTAAGGCGTCACTTGAAAGGCAAATGAATTTTATATCATATGGTGCCATGAATGGTGGATATGTTGGTGAATCAAATTGCATTTTTGTGAAAAAAATGAAAATATTTGCCAATTTTTCCCGAAATTTAAATTAGATAAAGTTACCTGTTCCTTCATATTTTTTTTTTTTACAAATTAAACGATAATGTATTAAATCTTACTACACACAGGTACTATTGCGTCAAAATAACAAGTTTATTGCTTTTTAAAGACGAAAGATACATCTTTCAAAGTCATCAAGCTGATATTAAAGAAAGTTGACTTCAATACCGAAAGAGGTATTTCGCCCTGTTCTGGTTTTGCATCAACTTGTAAAGTACAATTGAAGAGAGAAAAATGCAACAAACATTGCCCCGTCGTATTTGCATATCTGGAATTGTATGGTTATATCTGGCTGATGTAGACCATATAAAGCTAAATAAGTATCAAGACTACTATTTCTAGTTTTACATCTGGCTTGAAATGACGATATAAAGGCTGTATTTAGCCAAAATATGTCAATACATCAATCCATATCTGGATTTGGTGCAAGGGAACGAATAACCGAACTCGCCTACTTCTATATTCGCTCGTCCCAATTTGTTTTAATATTTTAGTTTCAAATAACGGCGCTGTCCTGCACTTAGTTATCTCTATGTACCACACTTCCTCCGCCCTTTAGTTAGGAGCAGATCATGTGCTAAATATAGCATTTTGTAACTTTTTGAAGTCACAAGTCCAATTGTAGATGAAGTTTTACGGCCCAGTTTCCGACCAATTGGTTCGAGTCGAGCCAGCCACGGCCTTTTTTCCAGTTGTGGGTCACTGGCTTGTTTTCACTACTCCATTGCTTATGCGGAGCATCGATCAAGCACAACGCAGTAGGTTCCATTTTTAGAATCTTTGGTATGACTCAACCTGGGGATCGAACCTTGGCCAATTTGAGGAATTGGTCCTTCTTACTTTATTAGCTGACGATAGTAAGTTATGCAGCTGCAACCCCCTTTTTCTGAAACGTATTAAGTCATAAAACAATACAAATTTAGCAAATACCCTGTACGGATTTCCTCTTAACCCAGTACGTTTACTTCATTATTTTTTTTATTTCAACATTACGTCAGTAGGCGTTTGTATAAAGTGCCAGAGTTGTGTTTAGTTGCAGATACTTTGCTTCCCCAAAAGCAAACAAAATTGACAATATACGAAAAGTGAGCAATAAAAAAGTACAATAAGTGAAAAAACGGAAAACTAGTAGACGAAAGAGCTACCAAAAGCAAAAGGAAATGCATTTCTTGGCAGTCTGGACATAGTGGGGACTATCTTCTAGCAATAACGAGAAATAACTTCAACTGAGTGTGTTCCAGGTTCTCTAGTTGTCCATAATTCGGAAAGATGGACAATTTTCATCAGTTTGGGGAAAAAAATTAGAACTTTTAGGTCATGTTACAGAACAGATGTTTAATAACTACATTTTTAAATTCTTAAAAAGTTGAATCGGTAAATTTCAGAAAATATTTGCTCGATTCCAGGATATTTATATGAACAAAATGGAAATTTACTTTAAAAATATGTCAATACTACCGTGACTATTCTGTCCTTGATCCTGTCAGTCAGCGACGCTGCAAAATGAGCGCTGCACAGGTACTAGCACTAGCACTCACTAAACGCGCATATAGTATGGTAGCTATAATACGGCTTACTTCTGTTGTACAGACCATCTTCGCATGGTATATTCGGTCTGCAGTTCAAACATGCAATTTAACGTTGGGATTTTATGCTTGTTAAAAGTTACTGCATGACTTAGAACTTTGAACATTTAACCTAAACGTTCATACCGGACTAAAAGCTACCAATCGCCGTTTCCCTTTACGAGACGTGTGTAGCTAGTAAATTATAGCCAATTATTGTTACAGGTATGGCTGGTATAGCCATACATGTAATACTGATTAGCTGACTGCTGTTTTGCCCTATCCTTCTGTAGTCACTCCTTACTGGGAGGAGAATATGTCTTATGTAGGAAATTAGTGCATAGGCCTTGTTCAAGGGCTTATGACTCCTTTAATACCACCTTATTTACGAACGAGCTTCGACCAGTATTGTAGTAGGCAAAAATTAATTGTACTGTCCATGACGTCATGGACAGTACCTTAGGCACGCTTCTCATTTTCGAGGAACAGTTCTTTCGTTCAATGTTTCTTCATTCTCAGTGAGTTTTTAGCTCTTCAATTGAGTTCATCATGTAGAGTGAGTCATTTAGACGGGAACGAGACTTCATGGTCACTTTTGGTTATGATATGGCCAAAAATGAGCGAGTTTTATTTAGGCATTTATGTATTTTATTGTTTTGTAAAAGAATGCTTGAGTAAGTCAAATTTGTATACAGTATGCTTGCTCATCACACAACGGCCGCATTCCCGCATTGTAGCCTACCTGTAGTATATGCGCACAGTGTCGCTAAACGCGAACAAGCTAAAGAGAAGTGTAGTATTGTGACATGTAGAACCTCAGACACATTGCACACTGCCCACACACTGTAGTGTCGTATCTCGCAAGTGCTTGTAGTTCGGAGAACAACCTTGATATCTACGTTCGCATCTAGGCCTAGTTTTAATCATTTATATTAGCATTTGACGTTAACTTTCTTCAGTGTTATATTTCTCTCTCGGAAGCAGTTACGTAACGCTTGACTTAGGCTTGCCAAATGCTAGGTGTATCTTGAGAAGTAATAAGAAATTATCCTTTTCTATACACAAAACCATAGCAGGCAGTCATCTCGCTATAATAACACGTACGGTAGCGACAATCTACGCATAGGACGTTAGTGCACTCTGCTCTGTCAATGTATATAGAAGTCTGAGTTATATTTAGCTTTTGCTTGGTCTAGCACTGGCAGTCGGTGACAATACATTATCACCCATGGTTTTGTAGAAGAATTTGGACTTTGTCAGTGGCTAAAATCGACAGATTTTGCAAGAAAGTTGTTACATTTTGGAAATAATGTAGTACGTTTAGATCAAAATTACCAAACGAATTAAAAGATATGATATTGATTCCCATTCACGTCCAAAGTTTGTTTGAAATATTGCAGGACTAGAAGTTCGTTGTCAAATCACGCAAAAAGTTAAAGCTTCTCGGCGGCCGTGCTCTCTTTTGGTTCGAACGGTGGCGACCAGTTTTCCCATGATCCTCTGTACATGTATATATAGGAAGTCCGTGGGCATAACATACGCCCAAAGACCCACGGCTGTTTGTGTATTTTATCATTCTCAGAATGATGGTCATTCTCAGAATTAGCATAGGGGTCTATACTTTTCTTTTTGTCTGCACTTAAGGTTACCATAGGCCTATTTATTTTCTCGCAAGGAGGACATGCATGAATACCCTGGTGAAGAAGTCTAACTTAGGAGGAGTGGGGTGGGTAGTTTGGAAACTTTGTTGGTTTTCCGCAATGGTGTCTGGATGCAAAAGATGGTGCCATAAGTTGTTGCTTTTACTAGAGTTTCCTATAACTTGATCGAAGCAAAATTAGAGAAAACCTGTCAGATCATTAAATACATGAAATCCGGACACCCATGGTGGCGGTAATTTTGCAAAACCGCCCGAAAACCAGCACGAAACATAAAACAGAACAGAACGTCCCTGGTAAAACCGAACGTCTGGTAACCCTACCTGCAGTGCAACTGTTGGCACTGTAGGCATGCTTTGCGACTTCCGGTTGATCACTGTCGTTACATCGGCATTGCATGAATAGCCTAAAGGCCTCGGTGGTGATTTTTCAATTAGCCTGATTATGAGATACAGTGCAGTTCTGCATCATTCATGTGCATCATCTGTATTATGTTAGGTATATCACATCGGCTCAAAAACGCAAAAGGACGATATTCCAAGCTTCAGTTACATTGGCACAGAAACAATCATGGACAGTAAGTGGTTACGATTTTCGTAACCACATTTCTAGTTTCTTTTGATCAGCGGCCACGCCGAACGAAATGCTAAGTCCACTATGGAGATTTCCGACGAATAGTGCATGAAATGCACAGTGGGTTCTCCTGAACAGCCATTTACAAAGAAGTAAGATTCAGGAAATTGGAGGTCTTCAGCAAAAGTTTTGGGAAATCCATTTTTCTAGCCAAAAACTTCTTCAGTGGTCACGGTGTATTAAATGGCTAAGGGTGGGTAAAGTTTTGAGATTTTTAGCTAAACTTCTCAAACCAGCTCTAAGAGATGTTTGAGCTTTTGCCATCCATCCATCCATCCATCCATCCATCCATCCATCCATCCATCCATCCATCCATCCATCCATCCATCCATCCATCCATCCATCCATCCATCCATCCATCCATCCATCCATCCATCCATCCATCCATCCATCCATCCATCCATCCATCCATCCATCCATCCATCCATCCATCCATCCATCCATCCATCCATCCATCCATCCATCCATCCATCCATCCATCCATCCATCCATCCATCCATCCATCCATCCATCCATCCATCCATCCATCCATCCATCCATCCATCCATCCATCCATCCATCCATCCATCCATCCATCCATCCATCCATCCATCCATCCATCCATCCATCCATCCATCCATCCATCCATCCATCCATCCATCCATCCATCCATCCATCCATCCATCCATCCATCCATCCATCCATCCATCCGTCGATCCGTCCGTCCGATTCCGTCCGTCCGTCCGTCCGTCCGTCCGTCCGATCCGTCCGTCCGATCAAATCCGTCCGTCCGATCCGTCCGTCCGTCCGTCCGTCAAATCCGTCAAATCCAAATCCGTCAAATCGTCCGTCCGTCCGTCCGTCCGTCCAAATCCGTCCGTCAAATCCGTCCGTCCGTCGATCCGTCCGTCCGTCAAATCGCCGTCGCCAAATCCCGTCCTCCGTCAAATCCGTCCAAATCCGTCCGTCAAATCCGTCCGTCCGTCCGTCCGTCAGGTAAAGTCGCCGTCCGTCCAAATCAAATCCGTCCGTCCATCCGTCGATCCGTCAAATGGTCCGTCCGTCAAATCCGTCCGTCCGTCCGTCAAATCCGTCAAATCCGTCAAATCCGTCCGTCAAATCCGTCCGTCCGTCCGTCCGTCCGTCCGTCCGTCAAATCCGTCCGTCCGTCCGTCCGTCCGTCAAATCCGTCCGTCCGTCGTCCGTCCGTCCGTCCGTCCGTCCGTCCGTCCGTCCGTCCGTCAATCCGTCCGTCAAATCCGTCCGTCCGTCCGTCAAATCCGTCCGTCCGTCGATCCGTCCGTCCGTCAAATCCGTCCGTCCGTCAAGTCGTCAATCAATCCGTCCGTCCGTCCGTCCGTCAATCCGTCCGTCGGTAATCCGTCCGTCCGTCCGTCAATCCGTCAATCCGTCCGTCCGTCCGTCAATCCGTCCGTCCGTCCATCAATCCGTCCAATCCGTCCGTCCGTCCGTCCGTCAAATCCGTCCGCGTCCGTCAAATCCGTCCGTCCGTCCATCCGTCAAATCCATCCGTCCGTCCGTCCGTCCGTCCGATCGTCCAAAATCCGTCCATCCGTCCGTCAGCGTCCATCCATCCATCCATCCCCGTCAATCCGTCCATCCGTCCGTCCGTCCGTCCGTCAATCCCGTCCCCGTCCGTCCGTCCGTCCGTCCGTCACCCGTCACCCGTCCGCCGTCACCCGTCCGCCGTCACCCGTCACCCGTCACCCGTCACCCGTCACCCGTCCGCCCGTCCACCATCCGTCCGCCCGTCCACCCATCCACCCATCCACCCATCCACCCATCCACCCATCCACCCATCCACCCATCCACCCATCCACCCATCCACCCATCCACCCATCCACCCATCCATCCATGTGTCTGTCTATCATCTGGTCTCTCCAGGCATAAACTAAAAGTTCACAGTGCTCCTGTCGCAGAATTGGTTTGCTCCCTGGGGTCCTTTGCCACATGGAGCCCATAAGGGGTCTTTTGCCGGCCTGAGTCTCTTCAATAAGCAAAATAAACTTACCGAATTTGTTTCTTTACTCATCCAGAGATAGGCCCGTCGGCCTATGCTGCAATCTCAGAGTTTCTTGGACGGCCGCCATAGCCTCTGGTCTGTCCCATTTCAAGGATCCCCCCCCCCCAGGGTAATAACAGGGTTCCTTGTCGGTTCTTTGACCCTGCTGCTTAAGCGATTTATATCTAAGCTTAGACTTAATTTTTCACCGACATCTGTAGAACCTCGGAGCTAATTTTTGTACCCACACTCTGTCCCACTAGAGTCTTGCCCCTAGATACCAAAAGGTCTCTAAGACAGTCCCATGAAATCTACCTGAAAGAGTCTGCACTTCGCACGAAAATTTTTCCCAAAATATTTCTCTTCCCTACACTCTAAAATCAAAAGAGTGGACTTAGTCACTCTTTGATAGAGTGAAAAGTGTGAATTCGCTCCATTGGAGTGATAATTCACTCCAAGAAGATTGAAATTCAGTCCAAAAAGAGTGAAATTCCCTTAAAACGAGCGAAGTTTCACTCTTGATGGAGTGCCCACAGTGATCGCTCTAACAAAAAGAGCGATCATTGCAGGGACTCGTGGAAGAGTGAATTTTCCCTCTTCCTCTAGTGAATTTCACTCTTTTGGAGTGAACTTCACTCTTTTTTCTATCAAAGAGTAACTAAGTTCACTCTTTTGATTTTAGAGTGTATGTTTTACCCCTCAAATGACCTTTGAAAACCTGTTGCTGATAAGCTATCATAAAATTCATTTCTCAAACCTACCGCAAATTTATATTATAGCTGTTTCTGATCACTTGTTGTCTCCCGAAAGCTAAAGAGATACCACGTTATGGGTAATCGTTTTACATAAACGGTTCAAAGAATTTTTCACATTGTCAGTATTTTTTACATCATAAGTTGTTTTGAAATTGTTATTAATTGTTTTTTACATTATCGGTCGTTTTAACAGTATCGGTTAATTTTTACATTATCGGTTTTAACAGCAAGTTTTCATTCTGATATAACGAAAAAGTGCATGTGTGTTGGCGCGGGGGATTAAAAAAGCCACGTGATTAAGCCTATACGCCTTTGGTCTTTTTCCTCTACCCGGCCGCTGAGATAGTAAAAATTTGGAACAGTAAGGCCAGCCTATTACAATTTATCACTTCTATCACACAGACTTTAAAGTTTTTCTGTACTTTTAGTAAGATGAGTACAAGATACTTCTGCCTTTGTTTAATATGGATGTTTTCAAATTTTTAGAGACAAAATTATTTTCCATAATGTTGGCTTGTTAAAATTCAGTTACTCCCAATTTTGATAAATCACTACTTAACTAGGGAGTTGTGATTATTTCAACAAGTCAGGCCGTGCATTATATGTGAAGAAAAATTATACGTATAAAAAATGCTTTGCTATAGACCGCAGTAGGTAGGCGGAGTTGGGAAACTACTTTCTTTTACCAGCGAATCAACTTTCTCACATTCTGAACACAATGTTCTGTACAAAACAAACCAAATTTTGGTGAAAATGTCCAGGTAGGGGAGCCCTTGGACTAGGGAAAATTCTTTAATTCTACAAATGCGAAATTTTGGCGCCTTTGACAAGAATTCGAAAATCTCACTTTTGGGGTGGACAAAATTTATAGGCAAACTTTACGTGTAGTGGCATCACAGTTTGGGGGAAGCGCCAAGAACATTGCTTTCAAGATGCTTCCCAGATTACAGAAACGGCACCTCAACTGCCTTAAGTAGAGTCGCATTTAGTCATTTCCTATGTTGAAATCTTATGCCCTGAAATTAGCAGAAAATGTTTATTTTATGCAAGTTTCTTTTCTCCAAATTACTGGAGCAAGTCTCTCTAGGGGGCAAGTCCCTCTTATTCATACCTGCGGACGCCCATCTATAGGCAAAAGTAAAAATCATACGAAACTAGAGTATCATTTAGAGAAAAACTTTTACGTGAAAACTGTTTTATCGTTACAAGGGCTCGATTCGTACTCTCCTTCAAGTGTACAGCAAGAGGAGAATAATTCAACTCGCGATCCCTGACAAAAATATGGTGGATATCGTTTTCTAGGCCTCGGTAATAATTTTGGATGCTTAAATTTGTGGTTCTTAAAAGACAGATATTAGGGCCCAGGTTTAACAACTCCATGCAGCCATGGCATTTTGGGTTGTTCTAGTGTCGCTAGCAATGATCGTAACAGTTGCAATGTGTTCATAAACTTTTTGGCTTATTATTTTTTGCCGGAAAAGCTGTCATTCATGTTATTTGGATGAACCTAATACACTACCAGATAACCTATTTATCGGAGCATGACAATATACACTTGCCACCGTTTGTTCCGGCTGTGATTTAAGAAAATGTGTTGTTTGAAAACCTGTTAGGAGAAAAGTGCCTTCGTCTAGCAGGTGACACTGTATGTCTTTAACTTATTATTTCACGACTAGCAGTTATGCTGTACTCCGAAATCATGCTACCATCATATAATCCACGTCTAAGCTTTGTATATTTCAGACCATCTCCTCCTGCGCGACCCGTGATTTGCCCTATTTTCAGCCCACTTCAACTTGCGTCTCAGTAGCCTATGTTTAACTTATTTTTCTAGTAACCATTTCGATTTTAACTTAAAGTATACTTGAATATTTCACATAATAAACGCAATTTGAGTCTGTTGTAACATTTACGTCGACAATTTAAAGTCTTTATAATCGGTAAGTCATAATGTAGACTGATATTATAAGAGCGTTTCAGTTCATGTGGGTCCATAGAGGCCTAGACCTAGATTAGCACATTGGTTTGGTCACTCTAACGGGGACCAGAGTGTGAGTTTGAGATGCCACCCTCATAAAGATTCACCTCTCCGAGTCATTGTGCCCCTAGATGGCCATAAAAGCATGGTTTGTGCCAGATATTGAAGCGTTTGAACATCCCTGATCAACATAACTTGCAAACTTCAGCTTTATTCTGAAGAACCAAAGTCCATACTTCCGATTTGACACGAATAAAGCGACATATGAGAGAACCGAAATGACACCTTCCTATTGGCTGTAATTCTGTTACATTTGCCGACGACATCAGAAAATCAAAAATTAAAGAAAAAACCTTTGACTTATCTTCGCTAATTAATTTTTACATCATACGTCGGATGCTAACAAAGTTGAAGTGGTTATACAGCAATCATTTCGATCATAACAGACGTATGTATTTTTTCGTTTCAGATCCAGAGTAGTTATTCATCACCAGCTTGGGTTTGTTAAGGTTGTCCATAGGCCTGAAACTTTTCAATATTCGGAAATAGGTGACCTACCATACTGCAAGGCTGAAGGTCCACCACCACTGGGACCGAATGGTTACTTTTCAAATGGAACCTGGCAGCCTTTTGATTGTAGAGTTCATCTTTTTAAGTCAGATGAAATTCGAACCTGTCTTAGGGAAAAAACTATCCGTATTTTTGGTGATTCCACTGCTTTCCAGTTTTATAAATTCCTAAGAACTCAGTTATCTTGTAAAAGCCTTGATTTATTACCACCTAGGAAGACGAACAACCGTGAACGCAGATGTAAAGCAAACGATACGATTTTACACTTTCACTTCCATGGTTTACCAAACGGACATGGTAGCTCTATTCCGTCGTGGGCCAATCACTATACTGCCTCCGAAATCGATCAACTAGATGAACCAAATCTCATTGTTTTTGTGTCTCATTGGGCACATTTTTCAATTGCGGGCATTCCATTCTTTGAACAGAGGATGAAATCAGTGAGAGCCGCATTGCTACGACTTCAAAAACGTGCCCCTTCTACTATCATTGTAATTAAGGGTGCTAATACAAGAGATTATCATAATCAAGAATTAAAGCTGGTTTCCAGTGACTGGCATTCGTACCAACAGGAAATAACTTTGCGCAAAATATTTAAAAAAGATACAAATTTTGGATATTTGGATTCCTGGGAACTGACGCAAGCACAAGAGTATCCTGATAATACACACCCTGAAGAAACTATTATTAGAAATTTGAATGATCGTTTCATGACATACGTTTGCATGGAATCGTTGACGGAAAAATGAAGCGGAACTATTTCAGTTACATTGGATCGTTACTTTTGCCAAGTCAATTAAATGTTCCTAATTGTCAGTCTCATTTTCATGTCCTGAAAATCTTTAAACTTTTATAAAATTGTATTTTTTTTTTAAATTTTCACCACCAGACTTTCATGTGGTCACAAGGCGTGGTTCATATACAAACTTGGTAAGTATAACGTTAGAACCATATAACTGTTTGTTATTGACTGAAATTTAGAATGGACCGAAAATGAATCCAACATTCGTACCCCCATTTGCACATAACCTTTTATTTGACGCATATAAAGATATAATTTTGTCTGGTAACGACTTTTTTATGAATTAGAGGTAACGAGTAAACGTCCCACGTACACTGTGGGGATAAGGCCTTTACATACCTGGCATGATCTTTCATCAAATTGTGTATGGCTCCATATGAATATACAAAAACTATGTTTTTTGGATACCTGTCTCAATTAACAGTTGACTTGAATATGGTCATAAATATGGTCATACAGTGTAAGGACTTTCCGCTATTCATTTGGGAATCTATTTTTCCCTCTACTGGGAAATATGTTCGTGGGTGCTTCTGTTGGTTTTAGCCACAAATCCGATAGTTCTTTCTTAACAGTGCTTGTCTTGGACGTCCATCTTTACTACAATGTAGGCGTGGGGCATGATCGCGTCAGACAATTACTCTCTTTGCAAAAGCCTAAAGTCCATTGGTGTATTCCCAAAAGGTGGGATGCATTTCCCCCACGCCCCTAAATCGACGCTCATTTTGCTATCAGACTTGGGGACCAGTGACTTTTTTGGAAGGGGCAAATGGCAAGAAAGAAAATCTTTTTTATTGGTTTGCCCCCATAAAAGTCTCTCATCAAAAGTTTATGATAAAGAGCGATTTCGCCACATAAAATCACAGTTGGGTCACAGTTGCAAAAATCATTGATCCTACCCACCGATCTATCTTGGAAGGAAAACGGATCAAGATTAAACGTGACACTCTAACTTTGTGATTAAAAACGTAGAAAAAGGAGGCTTGAAAAAACTTCGCTTTTGATGTACATATGTTAAATGATATATCGATGGAGTTGAAACAAGTAATAATAGGTCTTTCATAGGCGGCGGAAGATGTTTTTATTGGGGGGCACACGTTTTTGGCAGCCGATATAATGGTGACGCCGTGAGGCGTCCGGTTTTGCTCGAAGCACAAAACCCCCATCGGCGTGGGATCCAGGGCCCGCTTTAGGGCCCCTGGTGGGGTTTAGGGACTGGGCCCTGACAGGGGTCCAGGGCAGTGCGTAGCTGGGATTTTGTGTGGTTGGATTATGGGATGGATAATTTTGTGGTGGGAGTGGGGCTGGAGTTTACTATCTAAGCGTGGCGCCACCGTCAGTATGCGCGGAGCGTACAAAGAAAATTTTGAATTTTAAAACTTCCCGTATGGCTGGAAACGGCATTTGCCAGGTTTGTTTGTCGCTAATTCTGGTGAGAAATCCTATGATCGCAAATCCGGAATCGTGATGAATGTTGCAAGCAGCTGTTCCAGTGCACGCCTGAGTAAGGTATTTCCATAGGCGCAAGGGAACATTTCAGTTTGGGGGCCTAAGATTTTTGCCCGAAAAGTGTTATTCTGCCCGTAAGACAGTCAAAGCAGAGCGCCACCACTGGTTGGCGCGGAGGGTCCACAAAATTTGAAAATCCGTACCTCCCAGACAGTCGAAAATGACATTTCCCAGGCTTGTAAAGGGGATCCAATCAGTCGCTTTTTAAGTTTCAATTACATATAAACGTAGGTTCGTTCCAAACTAAAACTCAGCCAGAGAGACTAAGCGGAGCGCCATCAATAGTTTGCGCGAAGCGTACAAAACATTTCCAAATATCCGACCCCTCAGACAGTTGAAAATGGCATTTCCCGGGCTGGAGATCTTAGCAGTCGCTTGAGTTTCCTTTTGTTAAAAAATTTCACTTGAAACTTAAATGCTGCTATGAAGCGGTCTAATTGCAGCACCACAATAAGTTGGGTTGAAACGTACAGGAAATTTCGAAAAATTTGACCTTTCAGACAGTCAACAATGTCTTTACTATGCTTATAGGGTTTATAGGGCTTATAGGGTCTTAGAAGTCGCTTCTTCGCTGTTCTGTTTGCACAAAAAATGTTCACTTGAAACTAAAATTTTGCTAGGAAGACTATCTACGCGGACTCGCTTCACCACTGGTTGGCCCGAAGCGAACAGAAAATTTTGAAAAATCGGACCCCTGAGACAGTCGAAAATGATATTTCCAAGGCTTATACACTCTAAACACTGTTGGGCAAAGTACAAAATGCCCAACATGGGCAAATTTTTGCCCAACAAATGGGTATACAACTGTACCCATATTGTTAGGCAAATTAAGGTTGGGTAAAATCCAAGTGTTGGTAAAAGGTGTTGGGCAAGTTTTAAAGAAACCAACAGTTGGGTAAAATGTAATTGACCAATCAGATGATTAGTTAGAGATCAGTTAAGTTTTACAGGTAATTATTGTAATATAAGTGGTCAGTTATAAGATCTCATGGTTGAATAAGGCTGGATTTGGTAAATAAAAAGCTGGCGGTAGAATAGCAGTAAAAATCCGGACGAAGGTACTTAAAGAGCAATGGTCGTATAGAAAAAAGTTTCCATTGCTATGTAATCAATGGGAGAAGAAATACAAAGTTGACGATTAAGTTTGTTATTTTAAACTACAGACTTTACTGTTTATTTACCAATTGCATCGTCGCTGGTCTGAAGGCCGTGAGGTCGGTCGTTAAGTGTTGTCCTTCAGTAGACGTAATAGCTTTTTCGGGAAGCAGTTTCAATTTTGGTTTCACCGAACGGCCCTTTGCCAGAGGGTCGGGAGGACTTTAGAAAAAGTCTCTGAAGCCCTCAGCCTCTCTTGGAGGACAAACGTGTATGTTTTAAAGTACTTTGTTAAATCTCCGTCTTATCCAAAACATATAATTATATATCAGGTTATATTGAAATCCAAACAAGCTTCCAAAAGTACAGCTGTTGGACAAACATTTTGGTACAAGTTTTACCCATTTGTTTGGCAAAATTAGTTAGGTAATTTCTTTTGCCCAACTAATTAGTAAAACACTTAACCAACTGGGTAAGGCATTTTTTACCCAATTCTGGTCAGAAGGCATACGGAATCAACGGTTAGGTAATTTTTCCCAGGTTGGGTGATCATTTTTTAGAGTGTAGGGGGATCTAAGCAGTCGCTATTAGATCAGAAAATTACCAGATGAAATGTATCACTACCAATCGATGAAATGGTCCCGCATATTTCCGGGGAAAAACTCCAAAACGGAATTTGAAACATGCTGATGAATTTTACTCTATTGCGGCTCTTGGCGTAATTCAATATATATTGAAAAAAATGTGTGCCCGAACTTCCGACTTTATATGATTTTACTTTTGAAAAAGGTAGGCCTATGGGGATCTAAGCAGTCGCTTTTTTGATCGGAAGAATTAGATAAAATGTACCACTTCCATTGGATGAAATGAAGTAAATGATTTTTCTTCTATTAGTAACACTTATTGACAGAATTGTCACCTTACAAGGTGTGTTTAAATGAATTTTCAAGCAGATTTTTGGGAAGACATTCTCACCCTGCATCAACAAAGTATCAACAAACAAACCACCCGATTTTCATAACCATTGCCCGTATTTGGCTCTGGAGCAGGATAGATGGCAAACTTTTGGACACTCTCCTGTCTATCCGTTGAATTAATTTGGCAATTGAAAACGTCCCAGTATTTTTTTAACCTTTGCCCGAATATTTGACCATTTCAGGAAAACTTTTGCAAGACTGAAGTTGGAATGAGGGAAACCTTTTTTCACATTCTACCCAAATGTTTTGCAGATCGTTTTTATTTTCCATGAAAATTGTACTTTAAATATAGCGTCTTCTGCCTTTCAGCAAAGATTTGAAGCTTTTAAAATAATCGGCCATTTCGGGTATTAAGTTACCAAAGATTTCAAAAAAGGCTCAAGAATAATTGTTTCTTTTAAGCCACAGACTTCCCAAATGTGGCGCGATTTTTTCAATCTCGTTATTTTTTCTATGATACTTTTCCATTTTCCGGTGAATGCTTGAAAGAATTTGGATATTCGACAATTTCGGGCATTGTGTTGTTATTACCTGTTAGGTAAAGGTCACGAATAACAGCTTTTGAGCTGCCGGAAGGTGTAGCGACTCTTTGGAATCTTGACTTGGGTTTTCATGAAAATTTTTTGCGACTATATGACGTTTCTTTCCTTTTCCCAAGATATCATTTTGAGATTTCGGCCATATTTAGGAATTTTCCGAAAACCCATCCCATTTGTTCCAAAATTTCCGAATTATTTCCAAATTCCGGCCCGAATTTTTTCCAAATTCCCGCCAAAATTTAGATTTTGCGAAAATTTGGGGCAGTCTTCCCCCCTGCCCCGTTTCGTACGCCACTGGGTATGTCCACTTCAGCCAAGAGCTAAGTGAGGTCCTGTAAGGTAATAGTGGTAAGGTTTCGATCCTTGAGACTGCATTGACCCAACATGGGTTTGGTGGTTGCACTGGCCAAGGGTTGGAAGCAATGGCGTGCAAATTTCTTCCAACAATATACTCTACCCACCACACCAAGTATGATTTTGGAACGATTTTGTGCATCCACAGGAATCGAAAAAATTCCCTACAGGAGGATCAAATACCCATGGTGCATAGAAAGGCAAGATCCCCTTCTAGTTTAATCTTCAGTCCGACATAAACTGTTTTCAAATGTCAACCATCATGGCTACTTTTTGAACTTGCTTGAATGGGCGTGTAATCGGTACTGATAACAATTCTTTACAAGGTAAGCCACAGAATGGTTGCTCGCAAGGTAACAACATTTAGGCTATAACACCGTCAACCTGAAAACAAGATGGGATGACGCTATAAGTAAGTTAGGTGTAGTTTTACGGCCCAGTTTCCAACCTATTGGTTCAAGTCGAGCAGGTCACGGCCTGTTTTCCAGTTGTGGCTCACTGGCCTGTCTTACCTACCCCGTTGCTACTGAGGAGCATCAGTCACAATGGGAGTAGGTTCCTTTTTTAGAGTGTTTGGTATGACTAGACCTGAGGAGCGGACCCGGACTTCCGGTTGAGAGGTGGATGCTCTACCGTTAGACCAAACACACCGTCTGGAATGAAGCTTTTGCAGTAAACGAAGGTATGACACAAAATTTTCAGGGGACTTAAATAATGGCTCTATAGACCGTTTGCATTGACGACAGACTGACGTCATCCTTTGGGTAGAACAATAGTACACGTGGCCACGCATAAGAATTCGCCCTCCACGTGTTTATACATGACGATTTTATGTAATGTACTAGGCAATATGGAAGAAATAAACTGAACTGAACTTATTCTACTGCTTGACAAATCAGCTGTCAGCAATTGTATATGTTGGTTTGTTTCGTCCCCAAAGAAGGGCATACTTTCCGTTCTGCGACATCGTATGCAAAAGGTCTATTTAGGTTGAGTAACTTGGTAGAGAAATGGCTTCTTGGTTTCAGTTAAATTATGTTGCAGCACCACGGGCGCCCGCAGAAATTTTTACAAAGGTGAGCAAGGCCATTCATGGATGATTGAATTGTGTACACTATCTAAGCGGAGAGCCACCATCGGTTGGCGCGGAACGTACAAGAAAATTTTGGGCCTTACAAACCCTCCAGATGGCCGAAACGACACTTGGCGAGTGTTCTAAGCTGCATGTACCCAACCCTGAAACAGGAATTTCATGTCTGTAATTTTAGAATTTTCAATGTAAAAAATTGTTGAAGGGAAATCTGCCTCTCGGTCACGGGCTCGCACGCCTATGCACGATAAAACTTACAACTGTCAAACAGCCTACAGGCCCTTTAGGCCTAAATCCGTTACCTAATTATGAATCATACCCCCCCCCCCCCATTCACCTATCCCTGTTACATCCACGCGTCTCCACTTGAGATCAGCACGGGACCAAACCAAGACCAATGCATTCATTAATAGTCGGATGTCATATGCACACTCATAGCTCCCCAGTTGCGAAAGGCTAGATGCCGCTAGCTAGGGTACCGCCAACAAAATTCGCTACAGTACTGAATTTTTCATGCTGCAAATGATTTCCAATACATGTTTTTGTACATCTCGCATTGCTTTCTGACCATGGAAACACACAGTCAAGAACTGTCAAGACAACGTTTGTTTGATGCGAAACTCTGAAACAAGCCCCGCCTCTAACCCGCAAAGTGGGCATTTGCTTTTCCTATCGAACGTGGCATTGCACAATGTAATTACACTATTTACGCAGTGAGAGGTGTATACTCCGTACCTGCTGCGAAGGTTAGCCAGTAGCGAACATCATAGGTCCGTACGTACCTAGCATAGGCCTATGCATTGTGTAGCAGGGCAAGCAGTTGAATGTGCTGCGAGATACGATTTACTGAATTTGTAGCTATCTGTAAGCTGAATTATTTGTAAATTTGTGTGGTTCTCTAATTAAGAATACTTCGGCGATTTGAAATGCAGGTTTTTTAGAGGGCTGGGTGGGTCAGCGGGTTTTGGTGTTCAAATGCGGGTCACTTGGGAGGTATGACACTACATACCTGACAACTAGTACAATTTCAGCATATTTTTTACAATTGCAAATTTCCAATAGATATCACGAATGATGGTCCCCAAATTACGATTTCACTATCCAGCATACCATCTTCTCTTTGGTATTCCTGGTCAAATGTCCGCATATTTCACAAGTAGAAACTGACGCTGAGAGTGAAGATATTTTGATGATTTATTTTTATCTTTTTTATTAAATTTTTAATTTTTTCACAAGTTTGATTTTCCAGGGGGAGCAAGTGCTCCCCGTGCCCCCTTGCCCCTCCCCCTTGAGACGCCTTTGTACAGCACCGAATGTAAAGACGGAACATCTTATGGACATTTCTTTTGGTCGCTCACAAATCATTGATGCATTGGATATGCAGAAGTTTTGCAATGGTCTAAATTGTTTCTACACAATTGAACAGAAGCACTTTGTAAGTAATCAAACCCCAACAATGTCAGTTTTAGGAAGGGATTTAACTGAAAGTATTTGCTCCGTTTCGAATATTCTTTTATCATATTGCTCAAATTTGCTTCCGTTTATTGTGACATCAAATAAGATCACATTAAACGGTAAACTCGCACTTTTGTATGGTTAATCAGTTGACTTATTATGTTGGAGTATAGTTCCTCAAACGTCTATGCACTCTAAAAATAAAAGGAGAGAAATTTCACTTATTAAAGTGAAAGTTGTGGAGTTTGCTTCAAAGAAGCTGAAATTTATTCCATATATAGTAATATTCACTCTAAGAAAGTGGAGTTGCACTCTTGACTGAGTGACTACGGGTAATCCTCTTTTTCACAGAACCAGGCTCCTCAAAAGATCGATCTCTGCAGTGTGAATTTAAACTCTACTTGGAGTAAATTTCACTCTTTTTTGGGTGAATTAAAGTTTGCTTCCAATGAAGTAACACTTTACCGGGGGTGGCGCCAGGATTTGCGCAACAGGGGAGCCAAGCTCGCCGACCGGGGGACAGAATTTCAAGGCTTATGGGGAGATTTTCTCACACTACTGTTTATCATTATGTGTAGCTGTAAACGACATGGTCGATGTTCGTTACCTTTGTGAGAATTCGGCTGTCGGGGCGGGCCAGATGGCAGACCGTTGGGTACTGTGCACATCGACAACCTCTCGTCCGTTTTTGAAAGGAAATTTGGGATTGTGAGCTTCCTTGAAGAATATGGTCTTCAGTTCTAGTAAACAAGATCAAGAAGGTCGTCCGAGTGACTACAGACCCACATTTTTAATCGTGGGTCTGAAGCTGTAGGCTCCCCGACGAAATTAGATTTTCTCAAAAACGGGATGGGTAGTCCCCTATGGAGGCACGGCCTTGCACGCGCGGATTGAAGATGGGATGCGGGATAGAAGAGCTAGTAAGAAGTGATTGAATTGAAAATGATTCAGATATGCATTAAAATAGCGTTACAAAAGAAAAAATATATTTAAAAAGAAAAAATCATGGCCATCCATTCAGTAACTTCAGTCCTTTACGTTTTTCATGTTTAGGTCTCCCCGAAAATTTGCAGTCCTTCCCCGACGGAGAACTAAGACATTGGACAAGGTGAATAGAGTGAGTTTAACAAGGTTAGGAAAAGATTTAAAATCTATTCCGATAACTATTAAAATAAAATTACAAAACTAAAAATATTTTATAGATCGCCCATCCAGTAACTTCAGGTTGTGGGTTTTTTATTATTTTTTTTTTATTTTTAAGCCTCCTCGACGAAACCACCGACCCCCCTCGACGGAGGGGCAAGTGTTCCCCGACGGAAGGGCCAGTGTTCCCCGACGGTGGGGGGGCATGACCCCCCGCTGGCGCCACCCCTGCACTATACTTGAATAAATTCACACTTCCTAGTTACGGGGGTGTTTTAGTTCATTTTTTGTATTTAGAGTGTAAAAATTCGGTTATGAGAGCGTAATTTGCACAGAATACTCACCGGTGTAAGAACTGTGGTTGTTTGAATCATGTGCTTCATTCTTGATTTCCAAAGGTAATCTTTAGTATCAATA
This sequence comes from Holothuria scabra, assembly GCA_037179385.1. NCBI lineage: Eukaryota > Metazoa > Echinodermata > Holothuroidea > Aspidochirotida > Holothuriidae > Holothuria > Holothuria scabra. Next base: position 1,427,881 of record CM074193.1, on the reverse strand, counting down.
TTTGACCACTGTGATCGCTCTTTAAATTTTGTAGTGAAATACCCTATAGATAGTCCGATCAACTCTTGTTTGAAATGACTGTAGGCAGCCATTAGTGGGGTCTATCAGCTTTAGATCGTCTTCATAGATTGTCTACATAAAGTCCAAACCCTTGTATTCAGTAAAGTTGATGAAATGAAGATACAACTAAGTTTATAACAATGCATGATATAGGTAACCAAGGAAGGTGAAAGGTTAAAAGATGAAAGACCCCAGTTATGGCCGACTTAAGTCAGACCATTACTTGCCGTCCGGATTCGTCTAGGTAATATTAGGAATTGCCTGTTCTCTTTCACTTAACCTTATTGTATACTTTTAACATTATCTTGCTTACTATTTTCGTAACTATGATTTTCATCGCCAGCCTGGTTACATATGGGAGGTAAGTCACAATGACGACTTTTTATGAAGCTTTGTTTGTTTGTGTGTTTGTTTGTTTGCAATTCAAATTAAAAATAATAAGTCCAAAGGCAAGGTAATGAATGGAATTTACGTCTTCAATAAATATGTTATGTATTGAAAAAGAAATTCACAATTATGATTACTTTCTTTTTCTGCTTTTGTACGTTGCTTTGTTTTGTTTTTTTTCATAGGAAGTCCATATTCCAAGCCCAACAGGGTTTTCGTGTACTTCCCTTAACGTCATGCATATATGCCTCTATTAAGTTTAATCTAATGTTTGTAATTATTTTCTTTTATGTATGATGTGATAAATCACATAAATGAAACGAAACGAAACGAAATGTGTGAATTTTATCGGGGTTCAACACACAATGAGCATAAATTAGTAAAACCAAACGCTATTTTAGGACCTACACATGACCCAGATGTAATTTGAAACAAATGTGATGCACATATGCCTCTTAACCCACTAAGTTCCGTATCCGCAAAATCTAATTATATACCTGACATGCTCGATAGAGTTTCATACAATACTCATAAATGTAGGATGTGAAAATTGTCTCTTGTCTCTAGATTAATCCCAGATTGATCAGATACAACTTGATGTAATTCAAAGAGTCTATATCTCTGCCCTAGGAAGTTTCCGATCAATTGGTTCAAACCGAATGGGCCCCAGCCCCTTTCCTGGGCCTGTTGTGGATCATTTGCTTGTTTTCCCTACTCCATTTGATATGCTGAACACCAAATGAAGTCTTCAATATGACCTGGCCATGAGTTGAATACCTCCCGACTGCTCTAATTATTTGAAAATTCAACCGAACCTCACCAATCTTGTTGCCAAGCAACCGTGACATTATTTGTTTGTAAACATGCATTAGTCTATAAGGAAAAGCGGAAAAATTAGTTGCCCTTATTTATTATTGTGAACTGAAATCATGCCAGCCTGACCCCCATTGAAGAGAGCACTTTGTTCCATTTGAAAACAACTTGCTGTAACTTCAAAAAAAACCTGCATGAGTCTATAAGGAAAAGCGGAAAAAATTAGTTGTCCTAATTTACTATTGTGAACTGAAATCATGCCAGCCTGACCCCATTGAAAGGCGCGCACTTTGTTCCACTTGCTAAAACTTCGAAAAAAAAACTTTTAACCACTAACAGACCAAGGTCAGTGCTCGTATACGAAGCGGATTTTTTAAAATGATCAGTGATAATTTAGATAATAGTTGTCAAGCACGCTAAGTGTCATTTCTGGTACCATTCTGATGGGAAAGGCACTTGGTTAAAAGGAGAATTCTAGCATAATCCATTCGGAAATATTTTCTTAGCTCTCCTATATCTCATAGCTTATCGTGAAATGTCTGAAATGCATTTTAATCAGAGGGCGTTTAGACTTTTTTCCTTTTTTTAAAATCATTGTAACAAATCCCTACAGAACTTTCGAAGAAATCCTGCTAATCACCACGTCCTCAGGACCCCTGCACTATCCATCTACAATCTTGGACAAAACTGTTGGGACACTTTGCCATAATATTCTTGAATTTCAGTTCAAAGGTTTGCATGAATCCCCCTCCCCCGATCCCCCTTTCAATGTTGCGCTGAAAGAGTGACTGTATGCCGTGAATAGGCTAACCGTGGTCAACATTGCAAAGGGGAGCGGGGGTGTCCCAAGGAGTTTTGTCCAAGATTGCAGGTCGAGGTTAGTCACACGGGGTGAAACTAAACTGAAAAAAGTCGAATTCTGAATCCTCTATGTGCAACGCCGATCCAATATTGCACAAAATTAGGCCAACATCAAACGAATGTCTTTGAAATTTTTGAACACTTTACAGTTTTTCTGGACGCACCCCAAGGCCTTGCCCTTGGACTGTACCAGTAGTCTCAGAGTTCCCTCGTCCCCATATCGGCGACGATTTTTTAATCTACAAGAGCTTTGCCGAGTCATGATATATTACTGGGTGTTGTGGGAGTTTCACTAATTTGGTGTTTTCGTTTGTGTTGGTTTCTTTTCTCAAATTATGGCAATAATGCTACTAGTCCAACTTTTGTATTCTCTGTAATTGAAATCATATATACTTCTTTTGTCAAATATCTGTCAAAGAAGTACTATTTTGTTAACTTTGACGTAATAAATACAAACATTGTAACCCTTGTGACTGAATTTCTTTTCAAATTAAATTGTCAATTTTCACCCGAAATAATTTTTGTAGAAATTTGTAACTCACTCAGTTGATGGTCTTAGTATGTTTTGCAGGGTTAGGATGAACTCGATTCAAGACCAATATGTTTAATGAAACATGCAGTAAGTTGTTAAGCCACTAGTTCCTTGTAAAACTGAAATCACGCCACTAGGAGATAGCATTACTGTTGTCCACAAGTTACCAACTGTACAAGGCTGACGGTTGTCACCGAATATCGCTATCATGAAGGTTTACTATCAGTTGTCTGTTGCACTGTCTTCATTCATAATATTCTTCATAATTGCATTTTTGTCAGAAACGCCAAAACAAGTCGTACTTCCAATTCCAAAGTATAAGTCAGTACAACCTACCTACGTGGCAAGACAAACACAATCCGTAAGTCTTTCTAGTACAGTTTTTCCATAACCTTTCGATATAGGCCTACCTGTATATTGTGCTCCCTTAAACTGCATGTTGTTAAAATGCATCATTGCGTTTCTTTTTTTAATTTTGAAGTTACTAGTATTGTATAAATATCCGTTTGGGATAACGGTATTTACAGCTCATCCCTTTAGGAAAAAAGAAAGAAAAGTTTTTTTTAAGTTTGTAGCCTATGAACAGAACAAGTTTAATTGTGCAGTTAAACAAACAGAATGAATAGCAGAGGCGGGCTATGGACAGTAAATCTCGGAACCAAGATGACATTCACCCCAAGGGATGGGTCTCTCTCCCATCCTTATTTGGATACATGAACCATGTCACTCATGAGATGGATTTAATAGGGGTAAAATGATGAAATGATTCTCTCTCTTGACGGCTTGGCTTCGCTTGAACTCAATACAATGAAGGTGTCACGTTGAAAACTGCTTATTTTTGTGATCGTCATGACATCCTGCACCGAAACTTGGAACATGTCCTAGTAAGGTGTCCACAGCGGCATAGCTACACATTTTTGGGGGGAGGGGGTGGGTAAGCATCGAAGTTTTACGTTTTAAAAGTGTGAACACCACTGTACTAAGGACGTAATTTTTTGCTATTTTTCTAATATTTTACAATATGGAGTTTGAATTGCAGAAAGGTTTGGATTTTGAGTTTCCTGAATATGAAATTTGAAAAGTTGCGGGATGACTGAAGAATTTGTTTATCTTGTTGGCAAATCTGAGATTGAGCGGCGCCCAAAGATCGTTGTTGCTTCATAATGTTATCCAACGCCTACCAAATGAGGCTCTCTTTTTTGCGTCAAGAGCTTATATTGGAGGAAATTTGGAATTTTATGAAAGGAAATTTATAAAACCAGCATTGTTGTTACCGTTGTCACTTGATGATCTGGTGTCACATGTAGCAAATTTCCGATTTTGTCACCTTCAGAGCTTGGAACAGTTTACCAAACTGAAGGTATGGGCGAGCACCTATGCTTAGGAATTTATTGCAATTTGAGGCGCGCTAAGCGCGGGGAAAATTTTGCTTTTTTGAAACAATTAATAACAAATATCGGGCTCTTATTGGAGAGAATTTGGAATTTCGGAATTTCATGACTTGTCAAAACCACGTTGTAGACTGTTTTCACAAATGTCATTCTTCATTTTTTCAGAGCCGCCTGCTCCCTGTAGCTACCCCACATGGTGTCTGAGAAAAGAGGGCCAAGATGCAAAACGGTTCTAAATTTTTCAATATTTTGAGTTACTAGGACACTCCAAAGTTTTCAAAACATAATCTTGAAAGTGTGGGTAATTCCTTCAACGGACTATACGGTCAATGTGAATTTAAAAACCGGGTAAACTCCGTAAGTAAATAGAACCACAACTAAAATTGTGAGTTTGAGAACTCAAGGATTTGTACAAAAGTTCTCATAGTAAGGAAACATTTTTTATCAAGGAAGGTAAAATCCATAAACTATTTCTTCGTGTACAATCGGAGCACTGCAATCGATCCTCCCACTTGCGTTCGGGCCTGCCTTAAATATATTGCAAAAGTTACCTATCAACTAAACACACAGGTGTACACAAACCTGAACTTTGAAATACCAAGTGTTTACACAGTAGTCTGGTATAAAAATAACAGTACTCGAAATGCCATATTCTACTGCGCTACTGATCATTAAACAAGAGAAGAACAAAATTCACCACTAAAACCCCCATCATTAGAAATCTACCCATCCCACCAATTTGTTACGAGTCTGTTTTATAAAACCTTTATAAAACTTGAACTGATGACTGTATTTAGAACCTGGATGTACAAAGTTGAATATCGGGAACCCTTTTCAGAGTTTTTGAGTCCCCTTTGAAGAAAACTGTTAACACACATAGAGTGACTGAATTAACAGAAATGCAACACTTGGTAAGAAGAATGAAAACCTGTAAGGGCGAGAGAACTATTGTTTTTGTTCTTATGAAAGAAAAGGCATGTATTTATTTTTCAGTAGCTGGGGATTAGTCTCAGTAATTGGGGATACTATGATGGCTACCTTAGAGAGAAATTCTTCACAAGGGTCAGTCTTTGTAACTATTTTCTCTCACTGTCACAGTGGTCTGTCCCATTTTGCTGCCCGTAAATTCTCTATTATAAATTATAAATTTTATACAAGTCGTAGGTCTACTCTTATCCTTTACAAATACATCTTTGTTTGAAATGATTTTATGAAGTATCTAACAGGTTTCTGTTTTGTAGGGACTGTGTACAAATTTCATGTTCACCTTGAGAAAGTTACATGAAAGTATTGATTTCAATTTTCAGGTATTTCAGTTCGTCGTCAAAGGGTCTTCTAATTGGAAGAACATGTGCAAATAATTAGGCCTAAAGTAGACATGGAGGATCTAAAATAAAGGGAGTCACGGTATGATTTTAATGGCATGTCCCAACTCATACCTCTTCCTTGGATGAAGCTAAGCTGATTCCCTTGAAGAACCCGTCACCTTTGATCTTGGCAATACAACATTAACCGTTTCCGTTACAAAGGGGCAAGTTTACATTTTTAGAGTGTGATTTCAGTGGTCAAAGGGCTGTTGGAATCCCTGGTAAAAGTGTTTAAAAATGTGGAATGCAAAAAAGGTATTTGTTTCGTTACAGTTACCGAAGCGACACGTCCTAATTGGTGGTTCCAAATGATCTTGAAACAAGTAACCACAAAATTTTCAGAATTTTCTGCACGGTTCAAGAGTGAGCCCCGCTAGCTTTGCGATTTCAATACTTCTAGGAGCAGTCAAAGCACTTGAAGTTTGAGCCTTTTGGTGCATCATTTTGTATTGTCCAAAAATCTGCACTAGAAATGAATACGGTAAACAGCTCTTCTATAAACATGGGTCTGGGAAGCTTGCAACTGATCGAGCGAAGAACAACTTGAACGAAAATGTTGGAATGTATCTCTCGAATTTTTATACACGGATGCACTTGGGATCAGAAAAAACAGTGAAAGATCCGTTGGTTTCGGTATTCAAAATGCCTATATGTTTTGAAGGTTTACACTTTGAAACCAATCGCTTACAAAACGGATTGTCCAGAACGATAACGAAGACAGTTGCTTTCGAACTCTCCTAACCACATACCCGGCGATTCAGGCATTTGGACGGGGACCCTGGATTGGTATCAAGTACCAAATGAACTTGAAAGTCACTCAGGCATAATCAAAGGATATCAATTGTTCTGCTTATGGGAGCAAACAATCTTCCTGCTAGGTATTGGGAGAAAGAAGAGGATTACTGGGGACCAGTTTCGATATATCACGGTTCGTAAACTTCAAAGCAATTTTTAACCTCATACTTGAGAAGACACATTGCTTCGGAGCGAATACCTGTTATGTATTCCATTCCCAATCATCCATTCTGATTTTTGGATTCAAATAGCCTCCAACCGCTTAAACGTCGTTGCCCATTTGCAAGTTACAATTGAAGATGAATTGAAATGAAGATAAATTGTTGAAGTTATTATAAGGGAAGTCCTAGCTAAAAATGTAACGTACTTTTAAGTGCATAAAGTGAGCCTACAGTAGCAACAAGAAGGAATCGGAAAAGAAAGTGCATTTTGAAAAACTGGGAGACAAAAGGTGTTTCCTATTTGTCTCCTAGTTCTTGAAAATGCAGCATTTTACCGTAAAATAATTGGCCAGTGATGATAAAACTACTTTGCCACTTTTCTTTTGTTTACAGATTCAGTCCAGAAAAACGTTACATACTGATGTGTGCAACGTAGAGACATCGAAAGAGTTTATCAAGTTAAATGCTGCTGACGCAATTCACGATACATCTATAATTGGAAAGTTTATTGATAACATAACTAGTCCAGAATTTACAGTGGTTACTATTCTAGACCCGAAGACTTCTTATCGCTTATGTGATAGGGTGGCTGTTAAAATAGAAGCAAGAGATAGTCTTAATAGAAGCAAAACCTATGGCGGGGATCAGTTTCGTGTCAAGCTGTTCACGAAAAGGCCCTACTCAGCTGTCAGCCCTGATCATTTTTTTGACTTTAATAACGGGACTTACATAGCACTTTTCAGAATATTATGGGAAGGTTATATAGATCTTCAGGTTATGCTTGTCCACCCAGCAGAGGCTATCCCGTTGTTTTCACCAACGCTAAATGGATAACGTGCTTACACAAGGCTTTTTATTGGGGGATTCACTGCTAAAGACGAAAAAGGAAAAATACATTCTGAAAGAACGGTGTGCACTCTAACTGAGAGAAAGGTTAGTTGAATTGAAATCACGACATATACCCCCTGAGAGACAATTGACAAGACAATTGTCGGTAGCATATTTTGGTATTTGTCTTATACGTCTTAGGCGTGGTTCGAAACTTAACAGGTTTATTAAACTTACCGTGCTTAATATCATTAATTTTAACTTAAGTACCTAAACAGGAGGAGAATTTGCGGAAATTGGTTGGTGATACACACACACACACACACACACACACACATATATATATATATATATATATATATATATATATATATATATATATATAAAATATGATGTTGTAAGATTTTCTTTCTGATGATAAATGAAAGGTCGTCTCTCTCTCTCTGTCCCTCCATACAACTAAATAAGTAAATTTATCAAAAATAGGACTGCTTTATAATACATTAAACATGAGAGTATAGGCAAGAACAAATTATTTTAACTTTCAAATTGAAAAAATTGGATTGGCACTTTTGCAAATCCTTAAAGGGCAGGAGCAGTCATCCCAAATTAAAGTAGTGTAGTAGACTGTCCAGTTTCATGATTAGCTGTTGAGAGTCACATGACAATGTTTTTTTCTCTTCAAATGTGGAATTTACTGGAAATAACTGCTTGGTTTACCTTGAATATGCAATAGTTAAATTATAAAATGAAATGAGAGATACTTTGAAGAGAAATAAGACGAAAATTGTGCTATTTAGCTTTTTCTCCAAAATAAGTTTGGGGGGACCGCTCTTTACCTTTAACCATTGGAAGTTAAAAGAGACATAGGGAACTTAACTTTTCTCGTCGTTAACTCAGTATAATTATTTCCCTAAAGTATGGGGGTAAAAAATTTAAGTATTTTGAAAAAATACTCCTGAACCCTTCGTTTAAAATATATTTAATGCATTGAAACAAACCAGATAATAAAACATACCTTGTGAATTGCTTCTGTGAATGATAAGTAGGTTATTCCAAGTATTACCAATTTGTCTAGATGAAAGACAGCTATAAGAGAAATATTTGGAGATTGTAACTGATATAATGTATCACCCTAAAATTTTTCAAATAGCTTTAACATGTTTCAAGATATCTATGTATGATATCAGTTACTTTACTCACTTCTTCTAAGTTGCTAACATTTTCTTTTCAGTAACTTTGAAGAGCTATAAAACACTGAATTTGATTTATGTCGTTAACCTCATTTAATCCTTTCACTCTTGTAGGAACCTTTCTGTAATTTAAGTCAAACCCAGACGTATGCCCCATGGTACTGTTCCACTCCTAAGGATGAGTACCTCAACTGCAGCCATTGGACAATACATAAGACGGATAAGAAAGGAACACCCAAGTTATTAGCTCCTCTGTTTGACGAAGTTGCCAAAGCAATCTTAAAGCGGTCAGTTACTTTTTTCTGTATTACAATTGGGGCGAAAATTCAACATAGCATAATTAAATTGACCGTGATCAGTTTTGTAAAATATATGGAGTAGACGCAATATCAAGATCGTTTTTGCTGACAGTAAGGAGTTAATGAACAAACCTATCAGAGGCAGAGCTTGCCTTTAATCGTTGTGAAATCATGAACCTCATACAAAGGCAGCAATACATTCCATTTTGACAGTTCTACTTTCCAAAAAAGTTCTAATTATGAACAGTCATTGCGTTACTTTATTTAAAAAGTTCAGGTTGTTTTGAGGAAAAAGTTGCTGCAAAGTATAATTCCTTTCCACGACGCTAGAAAAGTATGCCAACAATTAGGCATCCAAGTTGACCACCAATAACTCAGAATGTTTCAGTAAGCTTCCTGTTAAGCTATCTTGAGATCAATATAACCATGGAACCAAGAATTTGACAAAGTAGTAGCCTCAGTATCAGTTCCATGATATAACAAGGGTTTCAGTTGTTGTGTTGCAGTGGATCGTATATGGGAATAATAAGCAACCTTTTTCTCTTAGAAAACGTACATTTTCATCCCGTAAAAGTTATTTTGTTGCTTAATTTTGGCTAAAATCTCCAGTAGCATGTGTGAAAACTTTAAAGCCAAAGTCACACAATTAGTGTATTGAATATTCCTCATTTCAGTACCAATAATACGCAAGAGACCTAAAACAGTGATGATAGTGGCATAATGTCAGGTATTTCAAAGCACCATGACGTCTCAGTGACAAGTGTGATCGTTTTGAAAACTTATAGTACAGTTTATGTTTTAAGCCAGAGGATCTTAATCTGAGGTCACTTGGGGCTTTCAAGAAGATCGTGAATGGTTAAAGAGGATATTAAGACTTAATCAAATGTTTCACATTATTTGTCATTTCTTGTCACGATGACACGTGTCCTCCAACTTTTTGTTACATCCTTCATTTCTGCCTGATTAACTCCTGTCCATTCAGGGAGGGAGATAAGCCACGTGCTTGCAGACTTGATTAAACCAAGTTTCATTGCTGATCTATTGATTGACAGTTAAAGATGTGTTTCAATGCCAACAAGTTACGTAACATTTGTGGATAGCTCACAGGTCAGTCAGCATGTGTTAATTGCTTTTCTTGCGATGTGAACACAATGACACCATAGCTCATTTGAGGTCACAGATCATGTAACAAACTCAGATATTATTTACACCCCACACCGCCTTTGATGTACTGGGTGTCTATGCTGCTTTTTCAAGGAGCGACGCCACAGCATGTGTCGCGCCACTGTCGGTAGAAGATCTGGTTGAAGGGCGTGCAAAGAGAAAATAGGGCCAAAAGGTTTCAATTTTCTGTCTTGGGCAAAAGAATTTCGTCTGAATAATAAAATTTATTTGCAAGATACTTATTTGTAATATAAGCTCATGCAGGGCGTAGCCCAGATGAAGTTACCTAGAGCAAAAGAAGCAGAAATATTTTTGTGTGTTTCTTAAAGATAATGATATGAAATATGCATTTGGAATGATTAATTACTTTGTTAGCTCTACCATGGCTTTGAAATAGTTTAAACTAGATTAATACGAGAAAGACATTCAAAGATTCAGCCAATAAAACGTTTCAAGGACAAGCTTGTTTTCCAACATGAAAATTGACGAAGGAAACTGTGCAGTTTATTCCCTTTGCGTTTCCTTAATGTGAACGTCGGGAAACTGTGTATGAGTGAGTGTGTGTGTGTGTGTTTTTTTTTGTTTTTTAACAACTCGAAAATGCCACCACAACATTCTTTTGGAGGAAGACTAATTTTGGAACATGCCTTGCAAGAGATCACCAAAATATAGGAACTAAAGTGATTTTCCCTCATGAGATTATAGACCCAATGGGAAACACGATCAGGTTGTAACAAAACACATTAGCTCGCAAACGATCAGGACAATTACAAAGAGTAACAGTGACAATATTTTCCAAGCACATCATTATGCATTTTTTTCTTAATTGAAATGAAAATTTATTGTTGAAAAAGAATTTCTTCAGCAACGTCTTTCCCACTCGCCCTTGATTTCAGAAGAGACGTGACTGTTTCTGGTTACTACCCTTACTATTTTTATGTATAGTTTCTGTTGTATCAAATTTCCCTTCCTGTCATGCATTGTACAACGCTCTTACCTAACTTCTCAATTAAGATACAAGTTTTGTTAACTTTTGATGTGATACATTTGTTATACACTAGTATGTAGAGGACGGATTTCTGTCATGAATTAATTATAAATAAAAAAATTCTTTTACAGGACGAAAAGAGTGGTCTATCTTTCAAAACGCTTGATCAAAGTTACTCCAAAAGCAGTTTCCCTTTTCCAACATTACGCTCAACTTATGAACGACTCGTTGCCTTATTGCACACCAGACGGTCCTCCGCCAATGAAATCAAATGGATATTTTTACCGGGGTAAGTGGTACCCCTTTGGTTGTGCAGTCCACAGGTTCTCCAATCAAGAAATTCGTGAATGTCTTGCGGGGAAAACTATCCATTTTTATGGTGACTCGACTGGAAGGCAAGTTTTTTCACTTCAGAAGCGAATCAAATGCGTTGCCATGGAGCTAACTCCGCCAAGGAAAGCAAGCCGCCACGAAAGCTTATGTAGGATTAACAATATTACTCTGCATAATACATTCCATGGTCTCCCTATCATTGGTAGTAGTACTGTAGCAGTAAAAGACATCCATTATGCTGCAACTGAGATTGACAACATTGTCGGGGGACCAAATAACATCATATTTTTGTCATACTGGGCCCATTTTTCTATGGCTGGACTGGGATTTTACGAGAAAAGAATAACGTTGGTCAAAGAGGCAATTTACCGTCTTTTGGATCGTTCACCAGAAACGAAAATAGTCATGAAAGGAGCGAATACTAGAGGATACACCGGTACAATTATGAACGTTTTAGCTAGTGATTGGCATTCCCTCCATCTGGAGAAAATGTTGAGAAAGTGCTTTCAAAATGATACAGACTTTGGGTTTATTGATTCATGGGATATTACACACGTTCAGCCTTACTCTGATAATGTTCACCCAAGAGATGCTATTGTAGGAACTTATCTCGACCTTTTTATGACTTTTATTTGTAAGAAATAAGGGAAGATATTCAGTTTAAGTAGTGACTAGATCATTTTTGTCAGTTCGGGAGGTAACCGCATTCAGGGAAAAACGGGTTTTCTCAGATGGCTTCCTCACATGTGGGGAGGGGGCCTTGCGTGTCTCAGCAGTATATCTATAGGAGCACTTCGTGTCTACCTCTTCACGGTCGTCAGTTTGTTTGTTAGATGTTTCTTAGTTTCTTTTTCACTTTCATTCTAGCTCGTAATTTTTTAACATCCAAGGAAAAATATTGAAAACGTTGTAAGGGTTTTTTAATTTAATTATTATTATGTGTAAGATGATTTTACCAAATTCTTTACATTGACAATTATACCACTGTGAAGTTTAATGTCCCTTTTTACAGTGGTCTTAAACAGGGTAGATTCGCACTGTTTACCAAGGTCTTTCTTGATTGGTTGCCGCCATGTCGATTGTATTCTTTGTTAGGGTTAGGGATTAAAGCTATCGTTAGCCAGTTGGGAAATTGTTAAACAGTACACATCGCCTCTTAAAAGTTTGATTGGATTGAAATTGTGAGAATACCATTGCCAATATAACTAATGTCAGTAACATTAAAGCTTTCAACCGTAACACTTCCTTTAATCAATTTAATATTCTTTATTTTTGTGCAATACTTAAATTATACTATGTAATTTTCAACGACAACGAAGCAGGAAGTAGCTTAATGAAATATCTTAATTCATGTTTTCATAGGGGCATATTTTCTTTCTTTCATTTTTGTTTTATCATTCTTCTATAATTTGTATCATTGGTTCTAGTTCTTATTCTTTATGTTAACAAAACACTTTCAAAAGTTCTCACTATAACTTACTTCAGGGTTTATGGCGTTAATTAAATGGTACGTTCACTGTGAATGTGAATTTCTTTTTCTAATAATTTACATTCACAGTAAATATTTTGCAGAACGTTCACGTACACTGTGGCAATTTTTCTAAGACAATAAGCGATAGTCGATGATTGTATAAATGCTTTAAATTTATCAGAACACCAGGTTGATATAACTTTCATCCGAATGGAGCATTCTGATTTACTCAAATAAAATTTGTGTTTATCAACTAATGCAGGTCTAATTGAAATGGATTGAAGCTTCCGAAGGTGATTTCTTGTGAAAAGCCATGTTTCTCAAACGTACAATACAGCATAACGGTGGAGAGCATGAAATATTATAAAAAAAAAACGTGCATGTTTAATTTTTCATAATAAAAAATGGCATTGAATATATATAATAGTTGAACATGAATTCTCAATTAAAATCCTACTACTCTTTATTAGAGTTGCCAGCATTATCTATGCTCGGGAGGACTTTACACTCTAAAATCAAATGAGTGAACTTAGTCACTCTTTGATCGAGTGAAAAGTATAAATTCGCTCCATAAGAGTGATAATTCACTCCAAGAGGAGTGAAGTTCCCTCCAAAAAGAGTGAAGTACAGGGAAACTTCACTCGTTTTAAGAGAATTTCGCACTCCAAAAAGAGCGAAATTCTCTTAAAACGAGTGAAGTTTCCCTGTTGATGGAGTGCCCACAGTGATCGCTCTTAAAAAAGAGCGATCATTGCAGGCACTCGTGGAAGGGTGAATTTTCCCTCTTCCTCTAGTGAATTTCACTCTTTTTGGAGCGGAGTTTTTTGGAGGGAACTTCACTCCTCTTGGAGTGAATTATCACTCTAATGGAGTGAATTTACACATGTCACTCGTTCAAAGAGTGACTAAGTTCACTCTTTTGATTTTAGAGTGTAGAAAAAGCCCGAAACTTTACATACTTGTAGAAGGTTCCTTTTCTGAAATATTGCAGTGTGTGCGTTTCACAATATCAGGTAAAACGATGGAAGAACACCCAATTTCAAGGTGAAAGAAATTGATCGTTTACCAATAATTGGTAATATTTTGCCCAACTGGCCAGTTGGGTAATTTTAACATTGCTACATATTGGGTTAAACAAATTGCCCAAAAATAGGTAAAGCAATTAACCAACCGAGATTGGTCAATATTTCAACAACTGTTGGTCTGATATATATTTCCTCAGTGTTTGTTAAAAGTTGGTCTAAAAATTTTCCAAAAATTTTAAGAGTGTACAAAGCAGACATATACAAGTCAAATGACCCAAACACAGTGACAGACGTTAAAATTTAATAAATTAAATGAAAGAAATTACGTGCCAATGAATACATTTAAACAAAAATTTGTGGCAAGGTAAACCCAATGCTCAGCACATGAAAACATTGTAACTGCAGTGTCACAAGAAACCAGGAAACTGGTAAATAACAGTTCCCTGCCGTAACAAAGTGATAAATCTTATGATTATGATGTCTTTATTCGCTATGGGTCAGTAGCGTGACCAATGGGTTTCTCTACCTCTAGAAGCAGCATGCCGAAAGCAGCCAGACGGATTATTACTCGGAATTGGTCTGTCCTAATGTGAGTGAACAAAGGGAGCCCATTCCTTACTAACCCTTTACCGTTGTGCTCCGATCGGGGCATATTTGCGCGCCTCGTGAGTGGGCGGAAAAGCGGACGTAGCCCGCCCGCATCGGCTTCCGTAGGCCATTGACCCCGTGACCTTAAACTATTGTCTCTCTCGTCGTTGTGGACGAATTTTCGGGTAGCTACTCGCAGTTTCGAGCTCCGCGTGAAACGGTAAAGACGGGTGACAGCCGAGCTCTCCCCATGGGTCCAAAAGGACCCCAACAACGGCAAAGGGTTAAACGCCATCGTGTTTGAATAGGCTTCAAAAATTTTTAAAAATGGCACAATTTCGGTTCCCAGAGCCTGCCTGATTGAAACTGTCTAGTCTTGTCAAGGTATGATGAGAAGCGCCACAAACACGGACTTGTCGAAAGTTCCAAAAATGTGGAATGTAATTGACTCATTCATGTTTACAAAAAATGACGTCACGGCTGCTCGGCAACAGAGTTGATGATTTACCCGTACATTTCGTCACAATACACGTGTACATTCTGCGTGCAATCGCGAGATCACTGCAAGCACACAGCCGAATAAGCAGGCATATATTCTATGTAAACCAGTGATGTGAGCGTGAATGAGTCTGAAGGCACTTCGTTGTAAGAAATCGAAAGCTGACTTGAATGAACGGAGCCATTATCTCATATTGAACTCAATGTCCAAAATGATGAGCATATTTTTGTAGTAACATTACATATTTCTTTTTCGACGAAGGCTTAAGTATTCTTACCTTGCCAGATAGGTACCCAATAACAGGGGTTATGTATTCTTTATCTGCAGTTCTGATTTGTGTTATATCTTCTTTTAAAAGTGGAGAACAAAAGATATCAGGGCCCTTCTTGATAGAGTTCAAGGCCAACGTCATTAACGCATGTCGTAACTGGCACTCTTAATAACTATTTATACAATAATTTTGAAAATGAATTCCTTAAACTGTTTCATATCTTTCTTCTATATGAATACAAACAGACCAAGAGTTTTTAATTAAGAAGAAGACTCAATTTCAATAAATCCACCTCATTGTTAGGAGAGTAGTTAGTTAGTTACGGTAATTAGATGAAGTTTAAGGTCCCAGTTGCTTACCGATTCAGAGGCCGCGGAGCCAATTTTGAAGATCGGGGGTTAATCATCGAAGAGGCCCAAAATGTCCAATAAAATAAATGCAGTTTAAGGCGGCCCAAAATGCAGTTTAAGGTGGCCCAAAATGCTCACAGCAAAACAGTTCTGGGGCTAAAGTCCCCACTCCCTTTTTCGAGGTCCCTGCGATAGGTTTAAGGCGAACCTGCGACGGCCTTTTTTCCAGTTGTAGCTCACTGGCGTAGGGAGAGATTGAAGCAATTTGTGAAATGTTTTTAGAGCTGAGGAACCTCACTAATTTTGTTTAATTCTTTTGACCAGTACGTAAGCAAGATCCAAATAAATTTAAGCCAACGTGCTGCGTGAGGGTAAGTTCACAACCCGTACCAAATCCGAAATCTGCTCGCCTTTGGGGGAGTGAAGCAACATTTTCATCGTAGGACCAACAGGGAATATTTTTCCAGGACATTTCTAAACGTTGCCTTTTTGAAACGTATGTCATTTTTTAACACCCTGACATCAAAAAGACAACAGATTCCGGCTTTGGTTTGACCACACCCTACTAACGACTAAGAATAAAAACTCTTTGATCATAACATTCTTCTGATATTCAAGAAGGACACTCACTCTAATAAATCACAACGACATCGAATCTACAGCCAATAACAAGATAGCAATTACTAGCAATTTTCATATTTGGTACATGATTTTTTTGTTCAAAAGAAGAACCCTGTTGTTACTGAATGTCAAACTTCATTTCAAATCGAACGGTAACATGACATATACAGAGAGGAACGACGGCTTCTTTCATTTTTTGTGTATTCATGTGTCATGTTCAACTAAAGTTAGTACACTACACTATTCTGTTTCATTATCAGCTCTTGACCGTCATGTGACAGTATTCTTCTCCTCAATTGGTAAATTTACGAAACATTTCTGATTGGTGTACATTGAATGTGCAACATGGAATGTGCAACATTTCACCCGATCGGGGGAAAATACGGCTATGGGTGGCGCCATTTTCAAATTTCTCCCTTGATGGTTTGCGATCCTACCGCGCAATTTAAACGGAAACAAACGTTCAAAACACCTGGAAAATTTAATCGATCTTAGGAAAGAGAAATTTTTGGAATGTTTAGAAACTTTGTTGCTAGGGGAACAAAAAAGCCGGATCATGTTTGGTGGTTCACCACGCAAATTTTGAGATATCGAGCAATTTTGCCACGTTCTGTGTCCTAAGCTTAAATTATAGACTCCACACAGCCGTAAGATTTGTTCAATTTTTTTCTGCAGAAAGTTGTATAAGTTACTTGTGCTACCAATTAAGCTCATTAGTACGTTCTTGAAAGTTTAAGATTTCTGTCTGTGCTCGTGAACAATTACCTTGTATTTGAACATATCCACATTTATAAAACAAAGCAACGGCTGTGAAGAGGTACACCTCTAAGTTCTCATGAATATTCATGTTGCAAATTTTCTCCCGTTCGGGTGAATTCTCATTTTCACCCGAAAACGGTTATCTCCCGAACTGATTGAAGTCCTCAAAATTTTATGAAAGATACTTAAAAGAGAAATGAGATGAAAATTGTGAGATTTATGTGTTGCTTCAATTTTTAAATGATACAATTTGTAATGATCCAAAGGAGGTGAAAACATTTATCATCATTTATTCATATAGTAGTAACACTATATTAATAGGATGACAAAAATACTTATTAGAGCAATCAAAACCCATTGAATATTCAAGTGCTAAAAGGTAGAAACTATTTTGGCGAGAGCTGTGTGTATACAGGTTGCATTACTTTAAACTGATTTTCATCTTCAGAACTGTCAACTCTATTCAATGAAATAAGGGAATTTTTAAAGTGAACTGCTGTTTAATCTAAAACCACGGTTAAGGTTTTAACAAACGTGTTAAATTGTGATTTGTGTGATCGGTTGAATTCCAGTCAACGAACCAACCAATACCTAATATCTCGTCATAAGTAATACTGTTCGGTGGTTTTGCCCCATCGTAAATTCTCAAAGGGACATTTTCTTATTGTCCACCCGGTGGACTTTGCTCCCGTTCTTCCAGATGTGTCCGTCATGTCCTAGTTTTATCAAAACTTTTGTTCCCGACAGACTTCCCATATGCGGACGTAGAATCACGTGATCGAACGGTCGCCACCAAATGAACCAAAAAAGGCGTACCGGGATGGCCGCTGTGAAACTTCACACCCTAAAATCAAAAGAGTGAACTAGGTCAGATAGAGTGAAAAGTGTGAATTCATTCCTTTAGAGTGATATTCACTCCAAAAAGAGTGAAATATCCTCTGTACCAGCAGGTTTTACTCTTGATGGAGTGCCTACAGTGATTACTCTTAAAAAAGTGATCATTGGAGGCACTGGTGGAAGGGGGAATTTTTCCAATTCCTGTAGAGAATTTCACTCTTCTTCGAGCGTATCTCACTCTTCTGTTAGTGAATTAAGAATCTGATGAAGTGAATTGACACTTTCTCCTATAGATGAGAGTGATCAAGTTCACTCTTTTGATTTAATAATGTAGTTTTTTTCCATTTGACGACAACTCACTAACATATCAAACAAAATTATCTTGCATATTCTGTGGTTTTTGACTTCTAAGGCAAATAAAAAATTTCACACACAAAAAACGAAGCAAACAGCCATCTTGTTAAGTATATTGTTGCGTTGTTTGGACCAATCACATCGTGAAGGCTAGGGGGTAGTACGATAAGAAAAGAGATTCAAGAAAGAAAACTCAAACAAAGCTTTAAAGTTGACTAATGTTTATTCTAAGTGTAAAAGAAATCCCTTTCTCTGATCGATCAAGAGCTGACAGGATAGACTTGATTAAACACTGTCACATGTTGAGTATGAATTGATTCTAATCTACATGATGAGTAACAAACTTCTACTCTAAACGGCGAGAAACGAACTTCTGTCTCAAAACTTAAGTTGGTCCTTTCTGTTTGGCTGTCTATTTCCAACTCTCTCCAGGAAGGGAGTTACCTAAAAGTGCTAAGGTGGTTTCCAGACAGAGTTGTCTGGAAACTATGGGATGGGGAATCCTGATTGGACTAAGACATGCACATGCCTAACAAATGACCAATGAGAAAAGTTTGCAAGAAGTAGGACGCTGACTGGCGACCTCTATTTCTGTATTTGGGGAAGACACTGGCTATGTCACTGGATGGACTTCATCGAAACTATAAGTGTCAAGAATCTGACAGGACATCGAATTTATTGTGTGGGAACGTCCACATAATGGGGCTGAGCTGTCAGAACCTGTCTGCTTGAATTCCCAAGGTAAACTCTCTGAAGTAGAATGTCAAGGGGGGTATTTAAGTGCATGGCGATTAGCCTTATTATTTGACAATATGCCCACAAGCACGGTAGCGACAATATACTCATTGCACGTTAGTATAGTATGAAGTATGTCTACGCATGTTAGAAGTCCGTGTGTCCACGAACAGGTTTAAATATTGATTTCTTTTGGGGGAATTTCCTGCATTAATTATTCGGAAGAGAGTTTATAATCCAAGTCTAACCTACAAATGTTTTAAAACATGGCAATTTGGCCACCATTAAGACCTAATTGCAGGAGATTCAGATGAGGTGGATTGATTAAACTTGAAATGTAATTGCTATAAAGTGCTCAACGAGAGAGACATGTCTGTAGGTGGGAAGTCCACCTTCCGTTTGAAAAAATCCACCAGATCGGGAAAATCTTTTTTAGAGAAAAACACGTCCTAAAGTTATGAACACTGTGAATTTGAATGTTTCAATTCAAGTATCCCTTTTCTACATATTCAAGTATCCTTGGTGAATGCCACCATACAAACATATGTCTTCACCAAACCTAAGAACAGGCACACGAACACACCATTCACCAGCTCTCACCCAGATCACACCAAGAAATCTATCATTTACTGCCAGACTCTTCGTTACAAAAGAATCTGTTCTGACAATAATGATTTGAATATTAAACTTAATGATCTAACGAAGCAATTCTTGGTAAAGGAATACCCTCTTAAATTCATTAGAAAGAATATGAAGAGAGCCAATAACTATCAAGGCAAGAACTTTTGAAATACAAAAAGGTCACCCCAGTTGAACCGATTCCCTTCACTACCAATTTTCATCCAACTGTGAGGGATCTTTTTCAGAATTTTAGATCCCTGTGGAGAATTATCCAAAATGACGTCGAATTAGAGGACCCTTTCAATAATGCACCTCTCCTGCCTTTCAGACAGCCCCCTAACCCTAGAAGGATTCGTGTAAGTAGCAAAATTCGTCGGCCTTTTACACCTACAGGGAACTCTACATGTAACAAACCAAGATGCCAAATATGAAAACATGTTTGTACTTCATCCCTCACTAACCCCACCCCCCCCCCACCCAGACTCCTCGTACAAATTTTATCCAGGTAACTTTAACTATGATTCTACCAATGTTATCTATGTACTCTTTTGCAATTAATGCACTGAAAGCAACTATGTAAGGAAAACAAACACAAAATTCCGTCTTCGTTTCACCAATCATTAACCCACCATTTTACAGCGGCTTACTGGATTTTCTGTTTCAGAACACTTTTCTTCTCCAGACCACACAGTACACAATCTAAAGCTATTAATCTGGAGAGGGTTAAAATAAATTTATCCTTAAAAACACATACCGGGGGTCTGAACAAAGAATTGGGCATTTTGAACGAGTTTACGTAGTAGAATGTAGTTAATTTGCTTTATTACTCAAGTCTCCGAGGAAGAGGTAGGACCTGGATATTTTAGACTACAATTTTGTATATGTTGGTATTGGAGCACTCTCACCCATGATATGGAGGCATGTGATATATGTGATATGCATTTCTATATATATATATATATATATATATATATTTATATATATATATATATATATATATATATATATATATATATATATATATATATATATATATATATATATATATATATATATATATATATATATATATATATATATATATATATATATATATATATATATATATACATATAGTGAAAAGAATAAATGAAATCAACCTCAGCGAAAAATTGACCACCTCCACTGGGACTCGAACCTCAGTGGAAGATTGTTATCTTTCTGTGATGAGAGCAGCCAAGACCGGCTTCATAGCCTAATTGGTTAAGGCACCTGCACGTAAAGCAGGAGGTCTGGGTTCGAGTCCCAGTGAAGGTGGTCAATTTTTCGCTGAGGTTGATTTCATTTATTCTTTTCACTTTATACGATGCTCAGGGAAAAGCAATCGTTTCCTATTTATTTCTAATTATTTACATATTTACTTTATATATATATATATATATATATATATATATATATATATATATATATATATATATATATATATATATATATATATATATTTATATATGTAGGTCGAAAAGAGGTAGTAAAAAGTGCTTAAAAATTTGCAGAAAACTCCACGACGTTTCGGGTATAAACCCTTAATCAGGTGATCAGGTGGCAAAAACCAAACTGAACAACTAACAGTAACAATTAGACACGACAAACATCAAATCCGAAGCGATCGCTGTAAAAACAGAACCGGACGAAAGTGATAGTCAGGAAACATGAGTGCTAAGGATAAAACACAAATCAAAAAAAGAAAAAGATCGTTCTGGATGAAAAGGTGCACGTAAAAATCGAACATGGTCGGAAAAAAGGGGAAAAAAGTAGACAAAAACTAGGACCGGCAAAAAATAAGGCCTACACAGTAAAAAACGAGCACGAAGTGGTAAGTATAAAAGGAGTAAAAACTGGTTCAAAAAAAGCGGTGAATATTACAACAGGTTAATTCTAACGTTAAGGCCGTGTGGAGCGAGAGTACCTAGCCTCATGATCAGTCGGTTTTCAGTACTAAGGCGGTCACGATCGAAGCCTCGGCACATTACAGCTGCCGTAACGGTAAAATGCTGTATTGAACAAGGTGAAGGGGGATTGAAATGTGCAGCCACCGGGTATCCATGGAGATTCTGTTTGATGGACCTAAGGTGCTCGGTGACTCGATCCGCGAGGCGGCGCTTGGTCTCTCCCACATACAACGAGTTACATCTCTTACAAGCTAAAATATAAACTACATTAGAGGAAATGCAGGAGAATCTTTGTTTGACAATGAATCTATTGCCGTTGGGGCCTGAAATGTTGACGAGGTCGTGTTTGCCAACAACTGGGCATGTATTACACCTCGGACGATTACAGGGAAAGGTACCAGGGGTGTCGTACAAAGAATTGAGTGGGTGGGAAGCCCGAACTAAATGGTTGGCTAAATTTTTCTCAACTCTAAAAGCAGTAATGGGGGGTTCCGGGAAAACATCACGGGTTGAAGGGTCTTGTCGGAGCGACTCTACATTTTTGTAGATGGCGCGTAAAATAGGACGGACGCAAGGGTGATATGAAATAACCAAAGGAATACGTAGATTTGAACCGGATTTGTTCTTTTTCTCCAAGGCTTCCTCTCTGCTGGTTCCTTGAATTCTGCGCAGGGCATTAGAGAGGATTTTGGCAGGGTACTGGCGTTTTTCAAAAAAGGATAAAATTTCTTCAGAGGTTGTGGAGAAGTCAGAATACTCCGAACATATTCGCCTGGCTCGCTGGAGCTGGGAATAAGGGATAGATTTTGTGCAGGATTTGGGATGGTTAGAAGGGTACAATAGGTAGTTATGCGAGTCGGTTGGCTTAAAGTGTATGTTAGAGATAATTGAACGGTTGTTAATGGACAGTTTAAGGTCGAGAAAAACAACAGATGAGTCCGAGATGCAATGGGTAAATTTCAAAAAGGGGCAAAAAGAATTAACAAAGTCGATAAAGGTTTCTAAATCACGGCGGGATCCAGTGGCAACTCCTACAATATCATCAATATACCTTTTGTAAAGTATAGGTCGAGGCCCGGTATACTGAGAAAATAGTTGTTCTTCAAAGTGACCCATGGTCAAACAGGCAACAGAAGGATCCATTTTGGTTCCCATAGCCACTCCTTTAACTTGGGGGAAAAAACGCCCATTAAACTGAAAACAATTTTGTGTGAGAACAAGTTCTGTCAGACGTAGGAAGGTGTCAGTCGGTATCAGGGGATCACGAGGTTTGTCTAGGTAGTAACGGATCCCCTAATACCGACTGACACCTTCCTACGTCTGACGGAACTTGTTCTCACACAAAATTGTTTTCAGTTTAAAGGGCGTTTTTTCCGCCAAGTTTTTACAGCGATCGCTTCGGATTTGATGTTTGTCGTGTCCAATTGCTACTGTTAGTTGTTCAGTTTGGTTTTTGCCACCTGATGAAGGGTTTATACCCGAAACGTCGTGGAGTTTTCCACATGAAAAAGTAAATTTAAATTAACTGCACAGCCTATATATGCACAGCTTATATATATATGCATATGTATAAAAGAATTGAAATGTCCGCGTGTACTCCGAAAGAATAACAATAAACGATAACAATGAAAAACAAAGTCAAAATTGACAAAAGGAGTACGATTCAGTATTTATTTAATTAAACTTGGAAAATTTCAGCTTCTCCTGAAGCCTTCGTCGGCCAAGACAGACATACGACTAACACATGAAAAAGTAAATTGAAATTAACTGCACAGCCTATACTATACGTGCAAACATGCAAAAGTTGGACAATAGACATTGTGGTGAGTGTCACGGTAGAGTAGACCCAGACAGACTCGAGCTAGCTAGCCGGCCTACGTGCAAGAGTGAATTGGAAGTAAACACAAAGAAAATGTTGAATGGACAAAAGACATCAATTGGTCAGGAATCATTGTAGAACGTGTAATGGTTGAGTAGGCCCAAATCTCTATCGAGACCCTCAGTGTGTGTATTTAATTGAAGGATAAAGTTTATTTCTGTACTTTTACGGTGAAGAGGAGATTGAAAGTTTGAACCAAGCAGAACACATTTCAAATTTCGGTGGGAATGATTGGTCCGCCCGAAGTGGTCGGCAACTGGAAAACCGCGTGCATTGTCGCGGATAGACTTCTTGTGGTTGTAAAATCTAAACCGAATCTTAGTGCTAGCTTCTCCAACATAAAGACCTTTAGGGCACATAGTACAGTATAATAAATAAACAACATTCTGAGAATCACAGTCCAGATTGGGGGGTTTGATAGGAAACTTCGAAAAAGGGAGGAAAATTGGCGAACCCTGGGAAAAATGTTGGCAAACTGGTAAGGCGTCTGCACGTAGAGCAGAAGATCTGGGTTCGAGTCCCAGTGGAGACGGTCAATTTTTCGTCGGGGCAGATTTTCAGTTTGATATATATATATATATATATATAAATATATATATATATATATATATATGTATATATATATATATATGTATATATATATATCACTAATTCGGCACTTACGGGGAAAGTTGTTGTTGAAAAGTCGACCTTAGGGGGGAAAAAATTTTGGGGCGAAATATAAGTTTCGCCTTAACGTTTCTATACACTTTTCTATAGGAATACGTAAACGGACAAGAGCGCCCTCCTAGGTTTACAAAGCAGATACGATTACTTCAAAGTTGTTAAATTTACGGACACCTAGCTGTCAACACGAACGGATGGCTGGCCATTGAAATAACGTTGTTTATATGTTTAGACGTTAGGGCGAATGCTTTTGCTTATGTAATTTATTGTTATTTTTCGCCCTATGTACAAGCAGATATAACAATTTCCCCCTAATGTGGGAATTAGCGTTATATATATATATATATATATATATATATATATATATATATATATAACCGTTATAGTAAAAATTAATTAGTAATGTCAACCAGGCAATGGTAAAGTGCTCAACCCTGTGAAGGGAGCTGTAATATTGAAAAGGTTGCAATAAGTTCTTACAACATAGCTTTACAGAACTGTTTCGTAAGGGCCAATAATGTAGGTCCTCACTCCTCAGAAGCCTGAAGTAGAATGATGTCAATAACGTTAGATACGCATATGTTCGCTGCTTTTGAACGTGTCCGTTTTTAAGCACGTGTTCTTTCCGTGTTCGATGTGAACAGGCACGAACGGTGTACAGCGAGCCAAGATACATTACCTATTAGAATAGTTACACAGTAGATGTTTATTCCTGTGTCTACAAGAGCTTACCAGTTCGTTTCTTTTATTTAGAGTTGCTAAGGAAGGTTTGAGTATAATGAAGAACTTTTCTGCCACCTTTTCAATATTACAGCTCCCTTCACAGGGTTGAGCACTTTACCATTGCCTGGTTGACATTACTAATTAATTTTTACTATTACGGTTATATATATATATATATATATATATATATATATATATATATATATATATATATATATATATATATATATATATATATATATATATATATATGTATATTTATACATAACGCTAATTAGGGGGAAATTGTTATGTCTGCTTGTACATAGGGCGAAAAATAACAATAAAATACATAAGAAAAAGAATTCGCCCAAACGTCTACACATATAAACGTTATTTCAATAGCCAGCCATCCGTTCGTGTTGACAGCTAGGTGTCCGTAAATTTAACAACTTTGAAGTAGTCGTATCTGCTTTGTAAACCTAGGAGGGCGCTCTTGTCCGTTTACGTATTCCTATTGAAAAAGTGTATAGAAACGTTAAGACGAAACTTATATTTCGCCCCAAATTTTTCCCCCTAAGGTCGACTTTTCAACAACAACTTGCCCCCTAAGTGCCGAATTAGGCATATACATATATATATATATATATATTTATATATATATATATATATATATATATATATATATATATATATATATATATATATATATATATATATATATATATATATATATATATATATATATATATATATATATATATATATATATATATATATATATATATATATATATATATATATATATATATGATATATACATCAGCGGGTATGTTTACAATAGATGTCAAAGCCATGTACCCCAGTATGCCTCAGCATTTAGGTATAAAAGGAGTTAGAAAGGCCTTGGAATCTCGCCAAATTAAAAAACCCTCTACTGATAATTTGATTGACTGTTTAAAGCTTTGTCTCACAGAGAACCATTTTGAATTTAATGGAAACTTTTTTACCCAGGTACACGGTACCTCCATAGGTCCTAAAATGGCCCCGGGTACGCCTGTTTAGGTATGGGCATTGTTGAAGAAGAATTATGGCAAAAGTGTTCTCTTTCGCCCACTGTGTGGTCTCGTTACATTGACGATATCTGGGGTCTCTGGCCCCATGGACCAGATCTTTTCAAAGAGTTTATGAAAACTCTTAAAAATCTTTACCCCGGTGAGCTTGAGTTTACTTCGTGTTTTAGTTTTGATTCCCTTCCTTTCCTTGATCTGCATATTTTTCGCAATTCTGAAGGTTATCTCAATACTGTCCCCCACCTTTAATAAAAGTTTTTCTAACCCGCCCCCAGTAGTTTACAGACAACCTCCTAATTTAAAATCTTTATTGGTAAGAGCTAAAATACGTCATAATGCAGAGAATAGAGGTTGTTTCAAGACACACGATAAAAGGTGTGTCACCTGTATTGTCTTACGTGAAACTTCTGTCGTTCAAAGTTTTAATACACGTCAGAATTTCCAGGTGAGGAGGGATTTAACCTGTACCACCAAAGGCGTAATCTACTTGATTAATTGTTTGGATTGGAATAAGCAGTATGTGGGTGAAACGGGATTAGAGCTTAGAAGTAGACATAGGGGTCACCGACAGGAGTTTAGAAAAGGTCAAACTCCCATTGGTAAGCATTTTGAGGTGTGTAAAAATTTCGAATTAATAGGTATCGAAAAGCTACGTAACAATAATAAGAAAACTAGGGAGGAGGTTGAATTGAAATGGATTTACCGGTTGAATACTCTTGCCCCAATAGGTCTTAACGTAAAAGATGTAAGCCTCAATAGAGCATTGCCTAATAGCTAGTACTTTTTCCATTACTGTTATTTCTTTGCATGTGAGCAAGGGGAGTGTATCTCCCCGGAACGAAGTGCGTTTTTAACATCTGAGCTTTGCCGTTTTAAAACTTTTAAGTTTTGAACTCTTTACCGTTTTTAATATCTTGTTGCCTCAGAAGATTTGACACGATCTTTGTCTTCAGTATATATCTATCTATCTATCTATCTATCTATCTATCTATCTATCTATCTATCTATCTATCTATCTATCTATCTATCTATCTATCTATCTATCTATCTATCTATCTATCTATCTATCTATCTATCTATCTATCTATCTATCTATCTATCTATCTATCTATCTATCTATCTATCTATCTATCTATCTATCTATCTATCTATCTATCTATCTATCTATCTATCTATCTATCTATCTATCTATCTATCTATCTATCTATCTATCTATCTATCTATCTATCTATCTATCTATCTATCTATCTATCTATCTATCTATCTATCTATCTATCTATCTATCTATCTATCTATCTATCTATCTATCTATCTATCTATCTATCTATCTATCTATCTATCTATCTATCTATCTATCTATCTATCTATCTATCTATCTATCTATCTATCTATCTATCTATCTATCTATCTATCTATCTATCTATCTATCTATCTATCTATCTATCTATCTATCTATCTATCTATCTATCTATCTATCTATCTATCTATCTATCTATCTATCTATCTATCTATCTATCTATCTATCTATCTATCTATCTATCTATCTATCTATCTATCTATATATATATATATATATATATATATATATATATATATATATATATATATATATATATATATATATATATATATATATATATATATATATATATATATATATATATATATATATATATATATATATATATATATATATAAGTATATATAAAAGTAAACACTATAGCATTCCAAGATACAAGCTTGTTTCGTTTAGGCTTACGTTTGTAGCCTACACTCCTCAGTCCACAAATGTGTGTGTGTGTGCGTGTGTGTGCATACATATGTATATATCTTCATGTCACTATCAGGAATTTTTAAATTAGGAAGAAGAATATAGTTAACGTTACTGGGGGACCTCGAATGGAATTCTGTCGCTCCTCTTTTAGTTTATCGGAGCCAAAAGCTGCCGACAACGAATTTTCTCTTTTCATCATTTATTATGAAAAGGAAGTTTGTTAGAGGTTAAAAGAATTCTAACAATGAAAAAAATTGATGGTGGTTATATTTTTATAAATTCATTGTTACTATCGATACGGGAAACTCATTGCTTGTTCCATTAATGAAATATATATTTGTTGCTTTGGGAGCTCACCATTCCTCCTCAATGCAAACTTCAGCCACTTGACCTTAACGCTAAGTGAATACAGTGTTCAAATATCGAGTGGGTTTATCTGTTGGTTTTATCATTACAACAGTAATAAATTGCTGTTTGGGCAGGTTAAGGTCTATTTTATGCTTGTGTAATAGAAGACCGGTGTTTTTCCCTCAGGGGAACGTTTAGCACAATTCGACTGCAGTCAATAGGGTGCGTAAATGAACTACTTGACCAGTTGACCTGACTTTAATATATCTCTCAGCAGATTGCGAAGGGAAGGCAATTGGAAATAGCCGCTACCTCGATACTCAGTTTAAATGAATTAGTGTACGGTATTGAAAACAAGGTCCAAAGTCAATTAAAATCCTGATATGTGAAAAGGGTACCCATTCCAAGCATTCTTATAAAATTTGCATTGAAATCTGATGTGCATTTGTCAAGATGTTAGCAGGCAAAGTTTTCACAATCTTCATCAAAATAATAATCAAAATAATCTTGAATGAAGCCTATTTGACATCGTTTCCTCAAAACAATATACAGTGCTTATTATTTAAATTTTACAACCAATTTTCAACTCAACAATCATATGATATAAGAATGCGATAACATAAGAAGCATGAGCACTTGACAAACTTTACATTCCACACGGTGATGTCCTATCCCTATTAACTTCAAGGTCGACACAGCAGACAGAAAAATACAAGAAAAAGGCATTTCTTGTCTTACTCAATGTGAGATGTAACCTAAACCTCTGAATCTATTCTCAGATCACTTTGGAACGCAAACCTAGTCACTTCATTGCTGAGTCTCACGAAATGTTCGAATTGAATGAAAGTTTCACCAAATTGTGTAGAATTAATTCTACTCCGCTCTCACTCTTTAACTTCTTCTTTAAAAAAATATATTAGCCGATTTTAATTGACGGACTTGTAATTATCAACACATGTTCATTTTTTGTCAATATGAAACAGTTTGCATGGCTTTACTTATCGTCCTTCACCCGTCCATAGAAAATATTCAAAACGTGTCGCACATGTATTGCACTTAAGTTACACGTAAGGGCATATGCGCTGCAGTTATTTTGGAATTTATGATCGCATTGCAGTGCAAATAATCTAGACTTCTAAACCTTATTATCAAATGAGAAAAGCAAATGAAACTTGCAACAAGAAGTTAGCACTAGCGTAGCCGGGGGGGGGGGGGCAGGGGGCAGAGTGCCCCCCCCCCGACACACACAAAAATTTTGGGGACGCGATGGGCGATGTTGAAAAAATGAAGGAGAGCCCAAAAAATAAAAAAAAATAAACGGCAAGAGGAGGGAGGGGATCGGGGGAATTTTTTACAGTTTTTCGGGGGGGGGGGGGCTCATAGTCGTTACGATAAAGTATGCAGTCCTCGACGGCGACTAGTCTCCCCGACGGTTTACCTGTTTTTTGCCGTCAAGGGACAATTTCCCTAATAAGAACCCCAAATTTTCGGCGCGCTACGCGCGCTGTAGATTCACTCCAGTTTTTTCAATACTTCCATTCCACATGTCTAGAGAGTGTAAGTCCTCTCAACCTTACCAAGTAACTGGTAGGCAGAGTACACAGGTTATGCAGAGGTCGTAAATTTTATCCCTTATCACAAAGCCTAGTTGCTGTTCTCTTGTGTGTGTCATGCCATAGGTCAGATGGTGAGCCACTCACAGAGCATAGTTTGGCTATTTTATTGGGTATTCCAGGTGGTTTCGACACAATGTATGTTATCCCCGATACGGTCTACAACCCCTACAGTTTCTATTTTTTTTTTCTTTTTGTTCTTAATGATTACATAGGCTATGTTATTTTTGTAAGGCAACCAAAAAATTTCGCGCGCTTTGCGCGCTTTGCAATTTCACGATTCAGACTCAAAAGAACACTAACTCGGCTTTTAAAATATTAAGTAACATTGTGCAAAATGTGCCCAAGGCTGCAATGACATGGGATAGTTAGGCTCCTTCATACCACCCCCTCGACATAGGGGTTGTCGGAACTTGTGGTCGCTGGTATGGCCCGCCCCCTGTCGGGGATAACCTGTCGCCTTCTCATGGTCGGTTTAGTTACTTTGGCTTTCACAAGAGTTATTTC
Organism: Holothuria scabra; assembly: GCA_037179385.1. Taxonomy (NCBI): domain Eukaryota; kingdom Metazoa; phylum Echinodermata; class Holothuroidea; order Aspidochirotida; family Holothuriidae; genus Holothuria; species Holothuria scabra. Next base: position 1,398,088 of record CM074193.1, on the reverse strand, counting down.
TGCGATAAAACCCAAAATGTTCGATACGCTTTGCACACTCTTCCTCAGTTCCGTTACCTAGAGCTAATAAAGTACAAACCCTTCCCATCTTTTCATGTAAATTAATAAGTAGAATAAATGGATTAATGTTCATGTCGGGAATTTCATCTCATTTCGCTAAACTTAGTTAATTATCTCTTGTGTTAGTCGTGCGGTATGGACTCGAAGAAGAAATTACAATATAATTTGCGTCCGATAAGGCCCAAATGCCGGGACAATTTATTGACCTATATAAGATTTAAATAAGTACAGATTCTTTTTAGTGTAGGCTAACCCCAAAAATTTTTGCCCCTTTTCCACGGTTAAATCAGTGAGGAAATATCTTCCTCTAGCATATACAAATTCGATGTCGTATATGGTTCGCAATGGCAGGTATAGTGCACAGGTTTTCTTCAAACCTCCCTCACCAACTCATCGACGTCATCCTGGCTGTCGGGGTTTGGGTCGCTACCCACCCTGCCCCTCCCCCGTTCGGAGAGTGGCCCTTCGTCGGGCAAATCCTGGCGCCAAGCCTGGAGGGAAGACACATTTTTCCAGTTATGACTTGTATATGAGTAATGAAGCAATGAACTAGAAATGGAGATTTGGAGAGCGGCAACTTTTTTGGAGGGGCGGTCAATTTCACTAGGAGGACGTGTCGGCCCTCTAAAACCCCCTGTGGAGAACACTGGAATCTAGTATAAAAAGAACAAAATATAGCACCATATTGCATCTAAGCTCTTCGAGACAGCAAAACATTCCAAAAGGCGAAGGTGACACCCAGGGAGACATGCCCGTGGTCAGGGGGTTCAGGGGGTTCTCACTTAGTCCCGCCCTTACCTAATTTTTCTTATTTTTTTTTTATTTAAATGGAGTTTTGGCGTTTTTCAGGGCAAAATGTCAATTCCGCTGGTTTAGCCAAATAAATGTAAGACTTATGAGTAGCTGTTTTGTTCCAGTGCGACACAATTCCCTAGGGCCCCATTGACTCGTACCGAGTAACCCTCTTACAGTCACACACTAACCCTGCTAACTCTCGAGGGAATAAGGAAAACATTGATACAAGATTGAAAATGTCCAAAAATTCCAACTAAGGTGTTCACCAGATCTTTCAATTTTGATGTAAAATTGCAAAATCTCCTTGGGGCAGGAGGGGGAGAACCACACCCTCTCCCCGTTCGGTCGCTCGGCTCCTCACTTGGGCGCTTCGCTCCCTCAAGAAAATGCCACACCCCAGTGACGGCGATGAAAAATGAGAAAAGTTTGGGCTAAAGGTATGCTCAGCCCCTCAATATTTGTCAAGTGCTCCAATTAAGAAGCGGGGAGAATTTCGAAGTTGGGCTGAACATATTCTTGCTTAAAACACTCGGGAAGTGCCGTTTCCGGCCATCTGAGGGGTTTGTAAAACCAAAAATTTCCTGGTACGCTCCGCGCCAATCGATGGTAGAGCTCCGCTTAGAAACATGTATTAACATTTTTCATAGATTGATTTTTTTTTTTTTTTTGAGAAACATCAGAAATGAGATCCATATTTCTAGGCTGGGAACATGCAAAAAACACTCGGGAAGTGCCGTTTCCTGCCATCTGAGGGGTTTCTAAAACCAAAATTTTTTTTGTACGCTCCGCGCCAACTGATGGTGGCGCTCCGCTTAGATAGTCCTGTCGGTCAAGATTGGGGACGATGAGTCGACTTTGCCCCCCCCCCCCACAAGAAAATCCTGGCTACGCCCCTGCAAGACAGTCCTCTTGTTATGAAAGATACTGAAGGAGAGTGATTTACTTCATTTTTCCCGCGGTGGTAGTGGCTGGTGAGGTTGGGCCGGGAAAGGGGAGATATACTTACTGACTTATACTTAAACATATTACCCAGTGCAACTGGCCTGTAACAAAATTGCATTGGGTACTCGAAGAAGCAAAGCACAGCACGAGAGTTCACATTATCAGCAGAAATTATTTTATTGGTGCTTTAAAGTAAACAGTACAACAAAATACAAATTTGTTAAACACAACGACAATAATATTTGTACGATTAAATATTCACTAGGACCTTTCTTTACGTTCTTGTGTCATCTGCATTATGAACTAGACGATCAAATGATTAGTTTACTGAAGATATGCGAATTCTATGACAATACCTTATTAAAAGTTCTTCTATTTGCCACGACGTTATACCACCTTGATTTAATTAAAAGGAACGCATGTCTAAACCATTGATGTCTGCAACAATGTTGCATTCTTCATATGGTATTGTGCATGACGCAAATGAAATTTTTGGATTTACTCTATTGTTAAATGCCTCCATATTTGTATACATTTTGTTCTCCATTTGCTCAAATATTTTCAAGAATAAAGTTGCAGAACAAGAATAAAATTGCAGTACATAATATGCTATTTTATTCGCACAGTAATGTTTCCATCAATCAATATTTGAATACTCTCATTAAGCCCTTTCAGCCAATCCATATATGGGCAAGATATGATATTCCATTTATAGGCCAGACATGGATTACATATCTGGGCAATATCTGAGATAGATATGGGTTTCATGTCTGGGCCAGACTAAAAAAATTGGGCAGGTATTACCAAGATCTATACCAGAATTAGATCTGAGTCATGCATGTTCACATTAAATTTCATCTGGACATGATGAAATACATGAAGAAAGGGGAAAAAAATGAAGTCAATTTGTTCCCATAATTGACAGCACTTTTCCTCTTCCGACATATCTGTGACATTATAACAGTGTATTTATGAATCAAATTAACACTTGCACCCATTGAAAGCTTCGTTTATTCCTGCAAAAGCCACCATATTTTGATTTCCTTACTTGGGTACACTTCTTAATTGTTAATTCTTCTTATCGCAAATTTAAATTGTTAATAAAACATCAATTTCGTGCACCTTTCCCTGTCTCATACATTGTTAAGTAAAATTCTTAATTGTTTAAAATGATACTATTAAACGGATGGATGGAACCATCCAAGGAGATTTGTTTCATTAAGAATAAACTTAACATTTGAAATAAAGAATAAAGTGATACTGTAATCCCCAAGCAATGTTTCAACATGGGACCGATTGAAGAATATCTTAATCTCAGTATTTAACACAAGAAGCGTTGGTCACATTCGACATTCCCCATGGCGTAGGAAAGCGTATTCGAGGCGATTATTTGAAGAAGGAAATTGTAATGAAAATACTCTAACTTCGCTTCAGAAATGGCCTTTCTGGGTCTAGGTACACTTGATTGTGCATCCCAATTTTTCCTCTTTATTTAATGTTCAAGAATACTTAGTTGCAAAGCCAATATCACTTACTAACAGCACAAATTCTAATAACACAGAATAGCAAATCCGACATTTTGTTGGTTTCAACTTAAGAAATTACGTATATTCCGTTAACATAAAACGCAATGTATCAGTCACTACCAAAAATCCTGCTGAAGAAGATGACTGTTCTCTTTTTCTTGGCATTACCATTCTGATTGACACACGTATGTCAATAAGTGATTAACGAAATTGGCAACCACTGCCGCTTTTGGATGAATATTGTCAGCGTACGGTTGCACCTGAGTGATGTCCCATGTATCTACGTATCCAACGAATGTGTCATTTTTGTATAAATGACGTAACTTTTTCTCTAACTGCAAAGCTTGCCAATCACTAGACATTAATATAAACTGTTTTACAGAATAGTTCCTCGTGTTTGCTCCTTTCATTAACACTTTTGTTTCCGGATATCGAATAAGAAGGCGATGAATGGCGTCTCTCACTGATTTAATCCTCTGTTCGTAAAATTCAAGCCCGGTCATTGCAAAATGGGCCCAAAAGGACAAAAATATTACGTAATCTGGTCCACCAACAATGTTGTCAATCTCATTGGAGGTACATTTAATCCCGCTAACGTTGCTTGTTGAACTTCCCATAATGGGTAAACCATGGAAGTTAAAATGTAGAGTACCGTTGTTAAAAACGCACTTCTGCTCTAAGTTACTACTCTTTCTTGGGGGTTTTAGTTCAATGTCCTTACAATTAAGCTGAGTCTTTAAAAAGTTATACAACTGCCGAGCAGTTGAGTCACCAAAGAAATGGAGAGTCTTTCCATTCAGACACCGGAAGGTGTCATTCACTGTAAATCTTTTAATTTTGCAATCGAATGGAAACCAATCCTTTTGATAAAAGTATCCATTTGTTTTCAAACGCGGTGGACCTTGCCGTGTACAATATTGTAATTCCCCCACACGTAATTGAGCATAGTGTTTAAATACTCCTTTATTTTGTGGAAGAACTGTAAACAAGCGATTTGAAGAGAAAACAATTTTCTTTGATCTGTTGAGGGTAGAGAGAAAAAGAAGTAAATAAAGTCTCAATTCAATGAGTGAGTTCGGCAATTCGATTTTTCGGCTATGCACTTCAGCATATCCTTCGGGTGGTCGGAATTACCACAATACCCGTTCACTAAAACCGGGTTTGTTAAACAGTGCGCATCGCCCTCTCATACTCTTTATTTCAAAATTTAATTTTACTTCAAAATTTCCTGCTATCATATTTTTCAATCCATCTATTATGTAAGTAAAACCGTGACCATATTTGTCTGAAGACCCATGTTTATACCTTTACCTCAAGAAAAAATCATTTTAATCTGCCGTTAAGCAGGGCGTAGATCTGTATTTTCCTTCCGCCGTGCTATACACTTAGATTTATGCTGATTGCTGTATTAGACCTGCAGCCCAGTGACTTGGGGGTAGATGAACTAGGTACCAATAACGAAGTTTATCACCAGGAAGAGAGTCACCTAGGTTGTTCAGATATGTGAGTCTGCCGTGCACCACCAGTTGCTAGTAGGTCTGGCGGCCATTTTTCAAAATGGCGACCATGTTTTAGAAGGCATCATTATGTTTGATAATAAAACTTTGATACAACCTTCTACCAAAACTTGTAAGGTGTCATATGAAAGAAAATTAAATTTCCTATCCAATGGTTACAAATTTGATGGATATTGTGCCGAATTAAGTTACACTTTGGGGCAAACAGTGTAATTTTTGCCAATTTTTCCCGAAATTTAAATTACATTTATTTTCATATTTCTTTATATTTTTTACAAATCTCAAAATAATATAAATTGAAACTTTCCTAAAAGTGTTTCTTATACATAGGTACTATTGTGTCAAAATAACAAGGTTATTGTTATTAAAAAACGAAAGTTACAGTCTTTCAAAGATAACAATTTGAAAATTCAGGAAATAGAATTTTGTACGTAAAATAGTATCTCGCCCTGTTCTCATTTCGCATCAACTCAAACAGTACAACTGATTGGGCCCAAATACAACCAATATTGTACACTTTGGGTTGTAAATATAACATTCAGGATTGTGATTACAGAATACATGCTTGCGTTGATTTTCAGACATCTTGTATCAAATCCAAAATGGCCGCCATCGGTCAATGCACTTTTGGCCCATTTTTCTTGAATTCCAACATTTAATGCTCATTTTCGATTAGAACAACGGCGATATTTGGTCAAATGGCACCAAAAGATACAACCTAGGACAAGGGCACTCTTTCTTACACACATAGCTTGTAAACCAAGATGGTGGATAGGGGTCAATGTACTATTTTCTCCTTATATCTACCTTTGATTCAGAATTTTCGATCAAGAAAGAAATGACCACTCGTTTGTTTGTGCTCTGGGATGCAATCTTCAGCAGTCCTAAACTTCGTTAAGTACATTTTGTATCTATTCTAAGGTGTTACTTACTGAACGGTCAATTGATTTAGGCACTCCCATCACTCCACCATCCCACACCTTTCCTCGACATTTACCCTATAGGGGCATAACTAGCTAAACCAATTTCATTGCTCACTTCGACGGCTTTCAGATATATTCGTAGTGTTTGGACAAAATATGGGCAATTAGAGTATAAATTTTACATGAATAAGATACAGTGTTAATTAATTCCACTATTTGTTTACATATGTTATTTCTGTGCCAAGATGGTGGCTAGGGTTCAATGCACTTCTTACGATTCCTCATCGTCTCTTTATTTGTGTGGAAATTCCCTATGCAAGAAAGCAATAACAACCCGTCACATAGTGCAACGAACACATTTCATAGGAATGCAACTTTGTTGCAGGAAGCAAATTGTATCGATTTTAAGATGGTAGTCATAGGTCAATTAACTTTTACCCCTGTTCTTGTGGAATTAGCTCATTATAGGGACAGTACTAACCAAACCAAGTTAATATTCCATTGCTATGGGCTTCAGAAACTTTCAATGTATTTACAGGGGATATATTTGACATAAGCAGGGTAGCCTTTACGAATACTGGGGATACATCCTGAAGTACCGCAGTCACTTTTTCATTGTATACATGGCTTCTGTTCCAAGATTCCTGTCTGGGGTCAATGAACCCATTTAAGGAGTAGAACAGGCCACCAGAGTACAAATTTGAAAGACTGTAGAATTAATTCCTCTCCGAAAGACTTCATTTTATTTTGCTTTCTCTAATTTGGTGTGATGATCTTGAAATAGTCGGGTTTCACTTGCTGTACTCTATTACGTGAATTCGTCATTTTGAATTTCAAAATGACAGACGTTTTTACATTTTCTGAACATTAATACATGTTGCAATGTTAATTTCAATCTTTTTTTTTCACCGAATTTGACCAATTTTGAGATAGATTAACTTATAGGCTATAGAAGATTGAACATTCTCAATTACTCTTGGACGCCATTTGGGGTCCCAGACTGAACTATAGAATTAATGAAAAGGAAGGTTCCATAATTAATTATCATTATGATACTTACTTATTATTATTGTGATTTCGCAAAATATTATTTTTGCAAATAGACGGAGGACTACATATGGGAAATGCGCTACTTAACGCAATTTAGAAAATCAAAATAATCCGCCAAAGGAATGTTAGCCTGATGGTATCTTTTACAGTTACAAAGTTAGGTTTAGTTTAATACCCCTAAATATATTATGGGTAGATGGAAACATGTTCCCAAACAGTTCTATGAGCTCTTTTAATGCCTAGGAATGTCTTGCTAGCCGTTTTGGTGATCAGGTGTTACCATAACTAGCATAGATCTTTTAACTTTGAATGCAAATGTGATTATTGAAATTTCCATCCTTACCTTTTACCTAGAAAATACAGATATTGTGGTATTGCTGGTGTTTAAAATAATTATTTGAGGAAAAATTCCTCACGAAAAGAGTTATAACACTATTTTTGAATAGAATATACAGTATGCTGACTAAACATTTCATTTTGTGACATTTAATGTCAACTGTAGAATATTCATGTATTTACTTTTTTTTTACCTTCTTATTTCAAGGTTTTGTATCCACTATCCAATTTTAACGCCATTATCCAGGCTTGAAATTAAAAAGAGACTTTTCCATGCCTTAAATTTCAGGTTCCATTCCATAATTTCATGAAAAACTTCTACATTGACCTCACTTCACTTTCCTTTAAATATTTTATTTACTGTGACTGTAGTGGTAAACTTTGGGGTTTAAATTCAACTTATTTCATTTCAATTTATATGTGATATATGTGACTTAAGTTCTTAGTCAAAATTTGATTTTCCAAATTTTGACATTAAAAGTCATTTTTTTGAAGTTTAAGTCCTAATTAAAACCTGAAAGACACAAATATGACCTATGTGTAAAATTTGTGACCTACTATTAGCTCACATTTACTTGAAAGGCTAACATTGCAATCTAGTAACTATTCCTAAGATTTCAGTTTTAACTTTAAGTGCTACAAATTCGGCTTTTTACCTTTACTCTTTACATATAAAAATTAAAATAGTATTCTGAAGGTTCATCATTTTAACTTTAGGTTTCTTCTTTTGTGGTTATTATAACGATCACAGTCTCTTGCATCTCTTGTGTAACTTTCGACCTGAAGTGGCATAATCTTAAGATTACATTTCATACACTCTTAAAACATTGGGCAATATTTTCGTTGGGTAAAACGCTTTGGTTAAATGTTGGTCAAACTTTGCTCATATAATGGTAAAAACGTTTCTTCGATTCACGTTTATTCCACTATCCAATCATTGGGTAAACTGTTAACAAGCTTACACTCAACGGTTGGGCATATATTTGGTCTATCTACTTGTTGGGTAATTAATTGCTAATTAGCATAATGTTTGCTCATTAGTTGGGCAATAAACTTTGCGCGTTCCGCATACGTAAATGTGATAAAAGCATTGGACACAATGAACATGTGAAAGTTAAGAACACGCGTACGTACGTATTTCTCAGTGGTTCAAAGTCATTAGCAGCTCATCGAACGACAACTATCTCGCTGATTAATGTCTCAGATTACCTTGAGGAATGGAGCTTGGGGGGTTCTTGAGTGTGTTTGAGGCTAAATACGAGTACAAGGAGTTGTGTGGAGTATTTAATGTTTATATCGAAGATATAATCAACACGATTTAGGAAGAAACTGGTGCTGCTACTGAGCCATGGCCGAAACGTTCGCCTGCTCATCCAGGCTAGGCTAACATAGCCTAACACTATGTTTGGGTTCTGTAATGTGTCAATGTGAGTTTGATTAGCCTACATCCTTTGGCTTACTATGGCAGCAGCACGGTTTCCTAATCGTTTGATTCTATCATTGGATACTTCTCTCCTTGCCATGTGCTCATATTTATTTAAACACAATCTTCAAGTCTTCATGATGCCTTATTGTCGGATAATCTGAGCCTGATTTATAAATGGCCACATTTACTAGGGCAATGCACTAGGGATTAGCCCAACAGTTGGTTAAAGAATATGCCCAACTGATGTTGAAAAAGCACCCACGGTTATGGAAAAGATGATTAACGTTTAACCAACGGTTGGTGAATGCATTTGCCCAACATCTTAATAAAAGACGTGCCCAACAAGTGGGTATGTTTTAAATTAAATTTACCAAACAGTTGGGTAGTTTCCTGCCCAACAGTTAGGTTCAAACTTTACCAAATTTGGTTGGTTAAAGTTTTGCCCAACTGTTTAGGTTGTTGAATAGATGCCCAGTGTTGGTCAAAAAGTTGGGCAAATTTTGCCCATTTTTTTTAAGAGTGTAACATCGAAAAAAAGGTCAAGCTATCAAATTTGTTTGTAACACTTCGACTTTGAGAGTCAGTAATTTGGATTTCAAGGTTGTTAATATGTAACTAACAACTTCTAAGTGTGCTTCAAAAAGCCAAAATGATACGCAAAGTAAGGCCCTGAATTTCGTTGTAAAATTTCACTTGAGAGTTAGAAGAATCAAATTAATATAGGCAAATATATAGTACAGTTATAACGTTGAAATTCACAGTTTGAACTTAGTACCCAAAAACTAAAGATTAAAATGTGACATTCATGTAAAATAAAGGTATCGCAACTAGAAATCATGAGACATAAAGCAAACCATTACCTTTCCAATTGTAATGGCGTGGAAATCGTACTTTATACATCACTTGTTCCTTTTTTAATGAGTTAAATATCTTGGCGATCAAATAAATTACTTCAATGTTAATGGAGCAAGTTGGAATACTTAAAACTGCCACTTTTAATGTGTAAATTTTAGGACATAATGTTAAATAAATGTGTTATTTAAGGCCCAACTTTCCCTAAATCACTATAAAAATTTATTCTCTAATTGAATCAGAAATACAAACTTACGTTTAAGGAAACAATTAATTACAGCAGGAAGTTGTTATTACCTCCCTAACTAAAGGTCCATAATTTATAATTGAAGCAACGGTACTGGAATATGTCCGTTCGTTCAGGGATCTGTCACTTTTGGGCATGACCTTCAAGAAGAGAAGCCTACATCTGGATCAAACTGCCCGTGTCTGGTCAATAAACTAAACCCATATATAGCTACAAGTCAAAGTACTGGGACCGGCGTACAAGCACTTCAAACCTGAAGGGAGCTGCCCTTAGTAACACTGTCAGCTGCTGGCTTTCCTCAAATCGTCTTCGCGGTGAGATATGAAAGAATTATTACTTTATTTAGATTACAGACAAGGGAGTTGCTAACCGAACGTGACCTCCGTGAAAGGTCTAGTAATTCGTGTTTGAGAGTGAAAGTACTACATACAGTAGGCCCAGCTAGTTATCGTAGTTTGTTTTATAACAGAAGGATTAGTAACTCAGAGGAAAGTAGTTGAAACTATAGTTTTGTGACAACTACGAACCTATACATATGTGTTTATCTATTATAGCGGAATCGACAAGTTGAAGTTTAAATCGTAAGCAGGCAGTGTCCATAGACAGTTCTTCGGTGCGCCGTATGAAAGAGAAAATCTACAGGAAATATTGCTCTGGTTGGATGTCTTCCTATTTATTTTCACACCAGCTTGTCATGGAAATATCGTTGTTTGGAACTGGTTTTTCAGTGATGAACAAAAAGCCTGAATAGGCCTAAAGATAATAACATAGGCTCTTTGCCGGATCTTAACAACTTTAGAGAGGAACAATTGGTAAAAATATAAATGCCGTAAAGAAGTGTTTCACCAACTTATGCGAATCATGATATTCTTCATAGTTCGGCAACCGCCAGTTTACTCTGTGTTAGATCTAGATCGATAAAGCCAACCTGTCATGGACGATGATTTGATTTAGCCGGCAATAGGCAACCAGGTCTACAAGGGCCCGCAAGAGTGAACTATCACGCAAGAGTCGGCACAACGACATTATAAATTTGAATTACTTTCAACTTCGAAGGTTAGCTCATATCTCTGATCTGGTTAACATGTTTCTCATCGATCAACAGAGACCGATGAAAGTATCTTGAGTGAGACGTTGTGTGTACAAATACGGGTTTATCTTCATTATTTCATTGACTATATAGCTGTATAGTGACTGTGCTATTTACGTGCTGAAAAACGGACACGGCCAGACGGTGAAAAGATTCATAATCCATGGCCGAAATCCCAAAAGACTGAATACCAACATTACCCTCATAAACGGAAACCAGTGGAACTATAATACCGCTCCCGAAGAGCCACGTCAGTCCCTAAAAATTCTAACTAAGTAAGCTGAACTCGCCAATCGAAAAACGAAACACCACCTTCCCATAGAAAACCACGAACACTGCTCACGAAGAGCCACAACCACCAAACAAGTAGCTGCCTCGAAGGGCCACCATCCGAAAGGGTCGCGAGGGGTCGGTGTCCACTTTTGCCATTTTTACAGTATAGTGACTAGTATGACAATCGAGAGACTTCAGTCAGTACAGTAGTTTCTGTATTCTGAAGATTCCTATGATGAGATACGCTTGGGAGCAACGTACAGCGCCGAAAAAGGCCGGTAGGCTTAAATAATTTCATTTTTATTTGCCAAAAGGAGGAATGATAGTAGACATTCTGCATTCGCCACCGTTCTAAATACAATCCGGAAGTTCAAAATTTTTATCACCATACATAGTCCAGCAAGGAAAAATAAAATGTTTTCTAAAAGGACAAGTTATGAGAAGTGTGGTTTAGGACTGGGTAATAAAACTGAGCTAAAACAAGGAAATGAAAAGCGACATCAGAGCACATGAATTCAGGGTTCTAGCCAGGAAAAATGCCCAACCGAGTGGGAGTTCATTGACATTATGTCATTCTCACGTAATGCTGGCCATATCTCAAGATCTAAATGACATAGTCTGTGGTCAGTTACATGATTTTTCGTTATTGACAATACCAGTACAATCATTCAATTGGATGTTATGTATCTGATACTGTGTATCCTAATGTAAATTACACTATGAGTGTGATGAAAATCAAACTGGGCAATGACGTTCAAACTGGGTGTTGAAATTTCAAACTGGGTGCTGACTCAAAAAAGTAAATTCAAACTGGGTGCAGCACCCAGTTTGAATGGCCTGGCTAGAACCCTGTCAGAATACTAGCATTATTTCCTACTACGATTTGGAATTGGTTGATACGATACTCAAGTACACTAGGTCCGGCCTGCCAACGGATACTCAGCATGAAAACTGTCTTATCGGGGTCACAGCCTCGGGTAGAAAAGCATAACGTTATGAACATTTTAAGCCTAAGATTTCGCCAATTCATCGCAGAAAAAAAGGTAAGCAACGCAAACATGTTTACTTGCCTATTTGTACTCAAATGATATACTGTTTACCGTATCTTTCCTACCAGTCTGTATTGGGAGGAAATTTCACATCCCGCACCCGTGAGCTGGTTTTCAATTCCTATGATTGGAACGGATGTATCCCCCTTTTAAATAAATTTGGTTCAAAATCATTCTTTTGATTAGAATATGGGGTGAAACGGGGCTATGGACCGTTCTTTTCTTACCTTTCCTAATTACGATAAAAGTGTAGGGAAGGTTTTATTGTGGATCTAGGCCAATTTAAAAAAAAAGCTGATTGGTCCACTGGCCCAATTCTTTCATATCCATCCCAAGAGACCCAAGAAGCCCTCTGTGGGCTGGGGTGTAATAATAAATAATACTCCCGACGGAGCCCTGCTCTCTAAAAGAGTTACATACGCTTCCTAAAGGAGCTATATGTCCCTGAAGGACACAAACTTGACCAACCTCTCAACCTTCTGTCAGATCTCTATTTATATCATGGGTCTGTTATGAGCGGTCCCGTTCTGCAATGACTGAAAATTAAGTTAACGCAGAATGTCAAATAGGGTTTCGCTCCTGGCATTTTGCCAGATTGTTGTGGACATTGGTTAAAGCACCTTTATAGATGTCAACGCTTTATATGGAAAAGGAGCGAATTATTCAAGACTGGGCTATGGATTATCGAGCTGGTACCAGTACAACCTTTGTAGTTGCAGCCCCTATGTATGTTCGCGATTTGACAAATGCGCGCTATTTCAAGACTACTGGTTACCGGGCTTGTACCAGTACAACCGTTACAGTTGCACTCTCTTTTTATGACAAAGAAGTATTTTTCAAGAATAGGCTATGGATTATCGGTTTTCAGTACAGCTTTTACAGCTGCAGCCTATATGTAGGCCCGTGATTTGACAAATGAGTGCATTATTCACTGCATGGTTACTGGGCTTGTACCAGTACAACCTTTATAGGTGCAACCGATGTAAGCTGATAAGCCCTTGGTGTGGCACATGAACGCATTATTCAAGACTACCTGTAGAACATGAACAAAAGCTTAGATGATCTGAGAGCGCGTTATTACAGATAAGGGGTAATGGTATGGGTTTTGTACCAGTACAACCTTGATAACTTCGTACTTGTGTAATGAATTTCCATCTCGGTATATCCATGGCAAGTATCGCACTGTTACAAAATGAAGACTTGTCCAAAATAAAAAGTTGTGTGTTGTTGTTATATTCTTAACAATGAGTATCCAGCTTTTTGCTGTTTTCTAAAATAAATTTGTTTTTTCAAAGTCACATTACTGTTTCTTGTTGAAGTCATATTTTACGCTTCTAAAATTGAAAAATGCTCATGTGTGCTTTTAAAGTTAGATATTTAATGATGAAACAGAGACTTTATAAACTGCTTCCAAACAAAATTCAATTTTTCCCTCTGAAAGTCGTTATTCTAAGGAATCATAAATAAAGTGAAATATTTTACTGGAAAAAATTATACGTTAATTTTTAAATCGATTTTTTTAAAGTAAAAACACCAATAACCCTATTTCCTATTTTTTGAAAGTATTTCCTACGGCCTTCTAACATTTTGACTAACATTTTCAGGTTTTTTTTTTACCAATAAACTTTGACGACAGAAGCTGGACTAACCCGTATTATGGAACGACTAATTTCCATTGCTTGACTAACAGTAAATGTGATGCTGGACTAGCCTGAGTAGACTCCTTGAACTGGAAAGCTTGACTAACTCAAGTGATGGAATAACTTATTTAGATAGACTAACCTATTGGTACTGGCTAGACTAACTTTTTAGCGCCAATTTCCATTCCTTTGTTTCATTGTTTATGCAGAATCACACACAATGCGTACACTGTAGAATACATTACAGTGGATGCTTACACAGTCAGTGTAAAATAGCAATGATGCGGTTTACATACAATGCATACAACACTGCAGGTTGGAAATGTACTCTACAGACGCTGCAGTTTACCGTCAGTTAATAGACGACCATATATTATTGTTTAAGATGGGAACTTCAAGCTAGCAGCCGAGTGTAAACCTTTCGTGATTTTTGGCGATGTCCTCAAACGGCAGAAGGTAAGTTGTCTCACAATGTTTCAGTAATTTAAAAGATAGTGGACTGGGCCCTCTGGTTTTTGTATATCTCGTCCCATTGTTTTTTCGTGCGTCCAGTATTTCGTGCATTACATACCAACGTTAGTAATACCAGTACCATAATGATGCTATGCCGATGGTGGCCTATTAGTACCGTATCAGCCTTGGTCTAACGCTGTTATGTTAATATGATAGTTCATGCCAGGTTACGTATTAAAGGACTAAAATCTATTTGGAATGTTCAAGTAAAAGTTTTTTTTTTGTACCAAAAGTGAAGGTGTAATTAGGCCTTCACTGCCCTTTCAAGTTCCCCAAACAATGAATACTAATATTTTTCACTACCAGGCCTACAGTTAGGCCAACCATTGATCGAGGTACAGAATATTTACAGATGCTTTCTATTCTTTACATTACAGGGCGTACATACAACGTTTCCAAATGTAAAGAGCAGTTTACAGTTTCTTGATTTGAGATGGGAAACCGAACTGGCATTAGGCCTGTGTAGTTACAACAGGACATGGACACAGTGGACATTCTTCAAGTTGTATCTTGTTTCATAGTCATTGGAGTGCTAAAAGTTGGACGAATCCTATTGTTGTTGAAGCACAGCAAGTTTCACTGGAGTGACTGGACAGGACCCCGAATAACATGGGCAGAATCTGTGTTAATCTCCAGCATTTCAGCAACCGAAGTGTCATCAGCTAAACATTCTTCATGAAAGCAGAAAAATTTCCTGTATGACAGACACTGAATGATGTCCCTGTATACTGTACAATGTTTGTTCTTGGACCTTCACAGTGGATTATTGCAACTATTTGGACATTTGATTTTGATTTGTTACGAGGATATTGCAACACACCATTCATCTGTTTTTTCTAACAAACATTTAGAAAAAGACAAGTATGAAACCTATATGAATACAATGAGTACTCTTTTACTACATGTCCATGAAAACTAGAACAAGTTTCAAGTTCCTAATTGATCATATTACTTGATAAACTAGTCATCCCTAAACTCTTTATTGAGGTCTTGGACTATCAAGTACCAGCCATGGCCTGGGTGAGAGGATTGGAGAAGTTGCCGGATTGCAAAATAGGCCTATATGTGTGTATGTGATACGACACTTCACCTCAGCATATGTGTATCTTCTTCACTGCATGGATTGATGATAACGGCAGTGTTAACTGTTGTGTGGTTTGGTTAATGAAATAATGTAGCCTATCAAAAGTAATTCTGGGTGGTTTGTGAATATTGCTTTCTCATGTGTGCATGTTTGCTTATGCTTCTATGTGAAAATGTGAAAAAAATTGTAACAAACGAACAGAGTCAAGGGAATTGATCAAACATCCCTTGACTAACATAGAATACTCATGACTACCATTTGTCTGACTAACTGACCTTAACTTAGTCAAAAAACACCGGCTTGACTAGCCTAAAGTTAGTTCAAGCACTCCATTTACATTAGTCAAGCATGCTGGACTAACTGGCCTTGACTAGCTATAAATTAGTCAATCTAATTAGTCAAGTTGGATTGACTAGTAACCTGTTAGTCAAACGCGGCACCAGTTTGACTAACTTTTTGTTAGTCAAGCGAGTACTTTCTGTTTTCAGTGAATTGCATTTATAACGAAGTGATATTTGTTCGTAGGGACAATTCGATGAAGAATACTGTACTGAAACCATCTAATCTGAACGTCAATAGAGCAGCGGAAAGGTATGGAACAATATAAACCCCAAGATTCTTGAGAAACTCTTAAGCATTCACACCATTTGTTATAAGAGGTCTAACGAAACTTTGACAGTTTTACGAGTTTACTATAAACAGCTTTACAAGAAAACAGATCACGGGGTAACATAATATTACATAACCTATTAACCGCGTTTGGAAGGTTATGGTCTAAGGTGCTAAAAAATTCACTCCAAGTTGTTTTAATAGAGTTTATTAGCCCGTAATATTCAAGAAAAATGTGTCTTAATGTCATACATTCGAACTTAATCCTCTTGGTTATAGAAATCATTATTCCAATCAATGAGATCATTTATAAAAACGATGCCCTTTTTGTACCAATGAGAGTAAGCAACGGGTTGATTGCCTACTGTAATAAAATTACTTTTCCAAAGCGGCTGACTTTAAATAAAAATGACTTTTCCAATTTCATCCTCTGAGATACCCTTCAAACTTAAATAGTAATAAGTGGAGGTCAGAACATCTTTTCAAAATGCATTCTTTACACATTGAATTGCCAGTCTAATAACATCGTTCCCATGCTTACATAAATCATCAAAGTCAGTTTGGTAATTTCGTAAATAATAGCCCGCGTGTCCCCCTTTACCACTGCTTAACATACGAGCAAAGCATGAAACTTACAGTGCATGGCAATTAGTTACAATGCCAATCATTTTTATACCACCCTCAGAATAGCTTTGAATAATTTTGTTACGACTTATACGATCAGGTTTCCGTTTCCAGACAAAACGAAAAAATAAGTTACTTACAGCTGTAAGAAATTCGCTTGAGGGGGAAGGAAGGGTAAGTATAAAATAATTGAAGTGAGGAAGAATTAGTGATTTGAGTATTGTAATTCTCTCCAAGACACTCATATTTCTTTTCAAATAAAAATTCGTTATGCTTTAAGTTTTTTCTTAGCTTTATCAAACTTTAACAGTCATACTGGCAATATCTGTGTTGAAGATGATACCGAGAAGATTAAAATCCTCTCCAAGAACCCAATGAATATCATTATGACTGTTATTAAAGTGCAATTTTGAGCCAGACAAAGATCCTAGTCCTACTAAAAATGACTTGTTATAATTAATTTTTAAACCAGAGATTTCACCAAAAACATTAAGTTGATCCAATAACCTTTTGAAATATTTCTCCTTTGCTTTGATAAAGAAGGTGGTATCATCAGCATATTGCATCATTTCACATTTTTTGTCACCAAGTTTAATAACACAAATCGATTTATCATTATAAATTAATAAATTCAAAAGCTGCGTACATTAAATAAAGAGATAAGGGGACAGTGGGTCACCTTGTAGGCATCCTCTTTGAATGGGAAAAGAATTCGTAGGAAACCCAATGACAAGAACAGAGGAGGAAGCGCAATTATAGAACGTTTCGACCCACTGCGTAATAGAAGGACCAAAATTAAAAAGATTTAGAACCTTTCTGATAAAGGAGAGGGAGAGGGAGTCAAAGGCAGTTTGAAAATTAATAGCAAAAAGCAGCCCAGGCTCATTTTCATCATTGAGAGTACACATAATATCATAAACTGTACGAATACAATCACCAATGTAGCGCCCTTTCAAAAACCCATTCTGGTCAAGATATATTAAATTCGGTAGCACCGAGACGGTTGGCAATACAAGTCGAAGCAAGTGTATAAGAAACATTCAGAAGAGACATGGGTCTCCAGTTTCTTAAAAAATTACGAGGTTTGCAACCTTTTGGTATTAGAGTAATAATACCATGTCTTTGTGTGCTAGACAGTAAGAAATTTTTATAACCATAGTTCAGAGATCGAACTAAGAAATGACCAATATCATCCCCCCCCCCCCCAAAAAAAAAAAAATTGTAAAATTCCACAATAAACCCATCTGGCCCAGGAGACTTATTACTTTTCATACTTAGTAAGCTCATGTAAACTTCCTCATAGGCAAGAGGACCTTCTAAAGAAAGAAATAGATGATGTGATAAAGGCTTTAAAAGGGGGGAAAAGATGCCACGGAGGTCAGCATCAGAGACGGACATATCCTGTGAACTGTACAGTGTTCTATAAAAGTCATAAACTTCATGCTGAATACCTTCAATATCGAAAATATTATCACTGTTATCATCTGTGATACGAGTTATTAACTTATTTACTTAGTTACGTTTTTCCACATTAAGAAAAAAATGAGATGGTTTCTCCCCATCTTCTATTAATTGTGCACGTGAGCTACTTAAAATCCCTTGGTAATTCACTGCCCTAAGATTTTCAAGCTGATTTTTCAGTACATCCAATAATCTCTTAAAATGACGCAATCTGCAAAATTAGTTTCTAAACGTTCAGTTTCGCTTGAGAGAAATTGTTCCACTTCATTTTGTACACGTTTCTTATGAGCCGAGTAGGAAATAGACCTCCCACGGATATTTAATAATAACGTTTCGAAAAATGTTGATCATTAATGTTAAACCGTATGTCATTTCTACTAGCTTGGAGGCCGTTATGAATAGTATTGGATACTAACTTCTTTTATAATCCTTACATAACGTGCATCTTTAAAAGCGAATTATTGAATTTCCAAAAGGATCTACCTGTTATAACACTACTAAGCTTCACAATTGTGCTAATCAATGAATGATCGGATCTGTTACCGTACCTTATTGAGGAATCTACAACGATATTCATCAGACCCGAAGATACTAGAAAATAATCCAGTCCCCGACAATTCAACGATACTATTTTGATGTCACCTGTCATGATTAATTGTTAACTGGTTTTTAATTAGAAAAAAGATAACTTTTGCATAAAAATATATTTACGATAAAATTGACCCAAGAGGGCCAAGAGAAATTTTTGACACGAAAAACAACAAATCACAAAGACAAAATAACACATACATAATATTTCATCAAAGGCAGAGAGGATAACCACGGATCTCCCACAGAAATATGACGTCGACCAGCATTGCAAAGCGACTGTACAGAGTGAAGAATGTTTATAACAAATAATCCACTGTAAACAAAATTAACCACTGACCTTCTCGCTGATACCGTCCGTTTTCACAATGATAAGGCTAACGGGAACTGACAAAGGCACGTAGGCGTAGTTAACCCCTTGTTTCTTTCTAATTTCAGAAGCTTTTTTTGAAGCTTTTTGAAGCTTTTGGCGTAGAGCCTTTCGGGACTCACGAACAGAGTAGGTCACGTCATCTGTTATGAATTTGTGCTTCCCTTTAAAGGTTTTCCCCTTAAGTAAGGTAGCTGATCGTAGTATTTCATCTCTGTCACCGCATCTCAAAAAGCGGACATGTATTGGCCGTGGTTTAGCTAAATTGTGTTCTGGACCTCCAGGACTTCAATGAGCTCGTTTAATTAAAATGTCCCCCACATCCATCCCTATCAATGACTTAAGAATATCATTCTTGATGACATACTCACACGTATGGTCGTTCTCACTCCTCTCAGGGACGCCATGGAAAACAAGTTTTTTTCTTCTTGATCTATTTTTGAGATCTTCAAGTTTTATCTGTGAATATTTCTCCAAACTTTTCAACTTCTTAGACAGGTCGTAACACTCCTTTTTGTCCACTTTGCTTTTCATATTTTCTTTATTTGTTGCCACCGCACTATCTAAAAAGTCCACACATTCTGCCATGTCAGTGAACACTCCTCTCAATGATGAAATTTCAGACTTCAATTTGGCCATTCTTTCATTCATACCAGTTATTTGGGCTGGTAGAGGCTGCAATTTGCCCAGTTGTTCCGTAATCAAGTCCAGTTTGGTGTCCATAATGGTTCGGTTGTTGTCCTGCATACTGGAATCCGGACTGCTGTTATTAACAAGGTGTAGGCTTGCGTCCGTTGTACGTATAGGCTTAGGCCTCTCATTACTAACAAGTCGCCCGGACCTCTCTCTCTCAGATTGTATTCGGACATTTTGCCACAAATATTGCTAGGTGAAGCCTTCCAGAATAACAAACTCAACGCAGAAGGGTTCGTCTAACATCCTTTTGCAGATTAAAATGATGTAGAGCGAAAATTCAAGTTCAGAAGTGGCTTTAGATCAGAATTTGGAAGCAGTGTTTACAACGTACACCTTACTCGAATCTCGCCATATTGATTTCCTCGGTACGCATACTTGATGATAAATTATTTGTGAGAAAATTTGGCCATTTGGGACTCTGCGTCTGAAGTGCAAAGCGTTTACAAAAATTTTGCAGGAACGCTTTGAAATTTATTGGGTCGTGGACGACTTCATTTGGGTGTGCTACGGATCTTGACCTACCTTAAAATAGCTGACTTCCATCTTGAATTAAAATTATACCGACCATGTGACAAAATTGATTCGCGTGATATAACCGTTACATCTATCATGTGAGCTGCTATCAATTCAAATAGAAAAAAGATAGAACTCTAAAATACATTTACATTTTGTCTAGATGCAGCAATAAATAGTAAAGAAACAATTGAATTTACTTCTAGACAAGTTAGTCGTCGTTTGTTCTTCTCTTTTCTTCTAGATCTCACTCTCTCTGTCTCCCCTTGTGAGTTTTTCTGTAGGTAGGACTAAGTTTCTTCTTTTTTATTCTAGATAGATAGATAGATATCACTTTAATAAGCCCACAAATGAGCAAATTCAGCTCGCATAAACAAACAAATAAAAACAACATAAAAACATTTAAACATAAAAGTGCGATAAAAATAGTAAGTATTGAACAATGATTATCTTGAGTGATTGGCGTTACGTAAAGAGATGGCCTTTGGCACAAACGTATTAGCAAATCTATCTGTTGCAGCTGCTGGAGGTCTCATTCTACCACTCCTAGCAATAACTCTGTCACGGAAATCTCCATGTAATGGATGCTCACCATCTTTAATCACAGATCTCATTTTGCGTTCGAGAAAGGAGTAGTGGAATGAGTCCAGACAAGGAAGCTGATTATTGCAGATTAACCGGCCAGCTTTCTCAATCATGGCAGCAATTCTCTTTGAATCAACTTTAAGAATGCTGCCACCCCAACAAACAATACAATACGTAACTAGAACAACTGTATTTGCTTGGAAATACATTTCATCGTAGTGCGCAGAGTAAGGGGCCTGTGGTGCATTGTTATTGGAACACTCGACTCTGTTTGTCTGATGGGGCCAAGCTGTTAACAGCTGTAATTACAAACAAATCTAAAAACAAAGCAGTTTGTTCAAAGATGCATGAGGTCTTAACACTTTGGTCTAACCAGAAATTTTGAACTTGCAGGCAAGTACTGTACCTCAGAGCAAAGGAAAAGTAATGGAATGTGCTGGCCAACATTCAGTTTGTATTCAAAACATAATGCAAACAAGGCTTAAGCTGAAGTAAATATTAAATTTCATTGAATAACACTAGTAATACACACAGGGGTGGCACTTGGATATGCTGTTGTTGTTAGTTATCGCGGCAATGAAGCTATTAAAAGTTTTGATCCACACTCATAGCTGAACTGAGATGTTTCAGTTTCACTGCTGCTATTTTTAGTTCAAGAACTAACAAATACACGCAGACTCCTAGCTTCAGTGCAAGATGGGCAGGGGTAATATAGCTATAGGACACACTGTACATGCAAAGGACTGTGCACCGTCTGCCAATAGAGACTCCCAAAAGCTCCAGGTTTTAACTGTATGCTGTCTTGACTTACACTGAGATGTTAGCCTGCCACTTCACACCCAAATGACTGCATTAGAGTGCATACATGTGTTAGCAGTGCACCCATTGGAAAGGTCTGTCCACTGTATGGTGCACACCCAGCTGGAAAAGTTGGAAAAGGGGCAGGGTGGGGAGAAAGAGGTAGGGCGCAGAAAGACTCTCAAATGGTTGCATTGTGAGACTGAAGAGGAGCAGGGCTGGCTGCCGCAGTGAAGCAATGAAGTTAGTAGTCTGATACATGCATCCATTACACCTGCCAAGAATATCTTAAAGTTATTGCACAATCTCATAGCAGGCAAAGGCATAATTTTAAGCAAATGTCATCTGGTGGTACATGGAAATCTCTTCTTCCCAGGTATCGACAGACTGGGAATGAGTTGTTAAATTAAATTGTTAGTTCTGCACTCATACTGTAGCTGAACTTAAAAGTTCACTGCTGTCGTTTAGTCCATGAACCAACAAATATGCACCCTTATGCCTGCCAAGAATAATATCTTATTGCACACTCTTAGGCAAAAGCATAAGCAAATGTCATCTGGTGGTCCATGGAAATCTCTTCTTCCCAGGCTGGCACTGGACAGATTGGTGACGGTCTATGAGAGAAGAAAAGTTTTTTGTGATAAACTCTCATATGGTGGAAGACATGCAGTGCAAAGTTTACCAAAAATTTCAGTATTAGTTTGTATTTGACAATGACATGTTTTACTTTTCCTGGTTATTCTTTACACTAGTCTTTAGGTCAATGTGATCAATAAGAAAAATTGTGGTTGAAAAGCAACAATATTCACACACCTCAACAATTACACACTCAAAAGATCTGACTGCCATTGCTGGAGGTAAAACTATGTGTAGATCCATTCTGCTGCTGAAATTGTTGGTAGTGCCACTTTGCATTCACTGAGAATTTGCCATCACAGTGTTAACTGAGAGTTTGCCATCACAGTATTAATGTGCTTTGTAGAGTGACACTAGTCTATAGTGTACCATAATACACTGAGGAACACAGAAAGTGTGTCTCAACTGGTTGTCAATAGGGTGGCCCAAACCTTGAAGCAACACCAGAAAGTTTTTGGCATAAAAAAACCTCCTCATGGCCAGTTCATTTTGGTGTTTTATTAGGGTGTAAAATTTGGACACATATGTGAAAATGAAATCATCCAGTTGTTAAAAAGGTTAACATTATAATTTTCAGAGTAGGGAATAATCAATGTCCGGTGCTGTGTGAACCCGAATGGAAGACAAAATGTTCAAAAGCCAGACAACTGTCTGGCACACAAGCTGGAAAAATGGCCACCCTAACTGTTTACTTACCTCAAATGCCTAGCTAGGCTGCAACAAATGGGGATCCTAGACTATTGCTCCAAACAATGCAATTGATTCTGAATGTCAGGAAATTATGCCTACTAATTGTGCTAGCGGTCACAAACACCATGGGGTGACTGTCGACCGCGCATCTGCATTAACATTACGTATAAAAATTCAAATGAGAGAGCTCTTAGGTGCACAGATAAAGAATTTCAATGGGGAAAATCATTACAAGGACAGTTGCCTTAGAATTATTAACCACATACCTGGTGAGGCAGGCATTTGTATGGGGACCCTGGATTGGTATCAACTACCAAATGTAGTTTGAAGTCACCCAAGCATTTAAGCAAAGATAAGGAAATCAATTGTTCTGCCTAAGCAAACTTTCTTCGGCCTCGCTGATAGGAGAGATCTGAACATTACGTACAGGAGACCATTTTAGATTAATCATGGTTTGTACACTTCAAAGCATTGGTCCACCTAGTCCTCGAACAGGGCTGTGTGTTCGTTACATAGCCTAGGCTCATTCCTCTCACAACAAACCCTTGCGTGGATACACTTCACAACTGTAGTCACTAGCCAGGACGCCCGAGGAAAGTCACCTCTTGCGTCCCCAAATAACAAAATATTCTCACCTAACTTCACACAGATGATCTTTGGCACCGCGTATACCTTTCCACAAAAGATGTTCACAAAGTTTGATCAAAGAATGGCCAAATTTCCACTGCCAATTTTGACCGTAACAGTAAGTCAATGCGTCATGTTTTCAAAGTCTCGACAACTGTTCTTAGTAAAGGTCAAAGGTCACGAGTGGCAAACGGGATGCCCCACCTGCGTAGCTGTCTTCATAATACCATCTTTCATTTCAGTAACAATAGGAAATGTATCTTACTCGGAATACCACATAGACTCAAGTGACTACGGTTGTAAAGTGTATCCACGCAAGGGCTGTGTTGTGAGAGGAACGATCACACAGACCTGTTCGAGCCTATCGAGGGCTATGGTCCACCTAGCTCATAGACGTACACTTCTTCCATCTCAGCAAAATATATGTTAGGCCTTCTCGTAAAGCCTCAGCAATATGAACGAACACTCAGACTTTAGTAAGCCGTGGGCCGTATAGGCAACACTTGTACCATTATGCAAGTTGCGCAGTACTCTGTTTACAGTGACTCAGTTCTGTTAGAGTTAGGAACTAGGCTAGGCCTGCGTTACATGTAACATACAACCTGTTAATGTTAGGTGTGCAGTTAGCGGTAGGCCTATATTATACTGGACTAACAGTTACGTTAGGTGTATATGTAGGCTACAACTAAAAGACTTAACTTAGGTTTTAAATTGATATACATTACTGTTGCCTGTAGTAGTCTTGGTCACTGAATCTTTTAAGGGCTACGAGGGATTACTCTAGAATACGAAGGACTTTTAAACATTCACCTTTACCTTCGTGGTTGGTTCATCAACACGACTTTTTTCTTCTAAGTTCTGTTTGCTTCGGAGACCGGAGCTAGCTCGGAGCTAATGAATTGTTCTAATTTTTTGCGCTTGTCGTGTTTCATTGTGCATTACTCCGAGGCTCGCGCCTACACAGTACGTATCGCTAGCCAGTAGTTAGCTACCATAGCAGTCGACAGTGCTGCAAAGTCAGTGTTTCCATAGCTCACATTTTGGTGAAATTAAAGTTCCAAATTTTCAACATAATTAAGCTTTTTCAGACAAAGTTGTTCTTAGTCTTGCTTCATATTGTTTTCAATATACGACTGACCATTAAAAAAAATGAATTTAAGGCGAAATATGTCAATAATTTTCCCTTTACTGAAAATAAACATCTAGAAGTATCTCCGAAGCAGGTATCAAATTTCTGAAAAAGTGGAATCAATGTAGCTCAATTTCGCGGATTAATACTTAATGGTCAAACTTCCCAACTTTGAAGAGAATTTTCTACTTTCATTATGAATTGAACCTATCAGTATGTTTCAGTGTGCGTTGTAAACCACTGGCACGAAAATGTTCTACACCTCTTGGACTTTTACAAGGAAGAAATTCGTTTTCAAAGAGATCTACTTTTCTTTCCATGCAAAGGTATGGCAGTTGTCTGGCGGACATTTACATCTTTGCAAGTCCGCTAGCTCTGCAATTTACTGCGCAGCGAAGCTGTTAGCTTGAACCGCTG
This sequence comes from Holothuria scabra, assembly GCA_037179385.1. Lineage (NCBI taxonomy): Eukaryota > Metazoa > Echinodermata > Holothuroidea > Aspidochirotida > Holothuriidae > Holothuria > Holothuria scabra. Next base: position 1,373,022 of record CM074193.1, on the reverse strand, counting down.
CATTGTAAGAGCGAATGGAAAACATGCACCGATCAGCCAAGTAGTTGATCAGGGATGCCATAAATGCCAATATTGTAGCGCGCATGCGCACTACAATAAAAACAGTAGTTATAACAGAACAATAAAACATTCTTCAGATGGTATTGTCAACATGGAATGATTTCAATTTTCTAAGGCAATAAAGGCAAGAGTTGAGCTTTGACATCAAATGATCGGTATTTTCTGTCCAGGAAAGAGTATCATTAAGAACAATGCCCAGATATTTGTAATGTGTGGACACGCTCAACTGCAGAATCGGAAATAGTTATAGGATGAGGTGAATTATTGCCTTTCCTAAAATCAATGATCATTTCTTTTGTTTTATTAATATTTAACTCAAGAAAATTAACTTCACAATACTGACCAAAATTGCTAATTTCATCAACATAAATGGAATGATTGTCATTTGAAATGAGCCCAACTAATGCAGTGTCATCGGCGAACTTGATAATGGAGCAAGAGTCATTCAGTGGGCGACACTCGGAAGTATATAGGCTGAAGAGAAAAGGTGCAAACACTGTACCTTGCGGTGCACCTGTGTTGGATAGCACAGTATCCGATGTTAGAGATCGTGCTTGCACAAACTGGGAACGACCGGTTAAATAATTGAAAACCCACAATACAATGGCATGAGATTGCATGAGGTAAAAAGGTTGCTAGCTTTGTTAGCCTACAAATGTGTCTGTTCTAGTATCCTATTTCATGCTTTCACGATACATCGTTTGCATTTGTATTTGAGTAAACGAGATAAAATAGTTAAAAGAAGGGTTTAAGGTCGTATAAAGTTTTTATATGTTAGAGAGGTACTTATCCTAAGCATTTTGGTGAAATTTGCATTGAAATCCAATGTGTGCGGGTTCTCAAAATATGAGCAAGTAAAGCATTCACATTTTCAACGAACAGTGAACTTGAAGCAAGCACGTATGACATCATATCCCCACATTAATGAACATTCTTTTGTTTTCCTTTAAACTTTACCGCCTATTTTCTCCTCAAAAGTCCCATATTACCAAAATGTGATTACATAAGTGGCATAAGAACTTTTCAAACTTTGCAATCCCCACGGGGAGTTTCTATTCCTATTAACGTCAAGGTCAACACAACAGTCTGAAAAACAAAGGGAAACAAACCATTCCTTGTCAATATGAGGAAGTGATATAATCTCTGCTGCCCTCAATTTCACTTTGGAACACAAATCTAGTAACTTCATTTGATGATATCTTGAGAAATAAATGTCCGATTTGAGTGAAAATTTCACCACACTGAGTAGATTTAGTTCTCCTTTCACATGTGAAAATTAATTTTTTGCTTAAACTTCCCCTTTTATAGATCCCATGATAGCTAAATTCCAAATTCAAAATGGCAGCGAGTCACGTTAGCGTAGCAATGGGTACTCAGCTTCCTTTGAATAAGAGAAATTCAAACCCAGCTTCATTTGAATAAGAGAACTTTATATAAGCTATGAGTCTTATGTTGTTGTAAAGACCTGTACATGTCCCCTTTGCTGCCCTTTTATCAGTTGCACAATGGTTGTGCAGGGAACCGTGAAACTCAGCTTCACGCTTCCTGGTTATGGCAAACATGTAACTTGCATGTGACTAGGCCTGTTGTTGACTCACGGACCACAAAACACATACGGTATTCAAATATTGTTGGAACGCCCCATAATATTTTCTTTGAAAATTTGGCATTGACACACCCTTTGTACCAGTTCACCAGAAAGATTTGAACCGTGGTTGACTTGTGAAGCATTTTATGGCGACACACTGTTTTGGGCGTATCAAAAGGGTAGTAGGCCTCACTCGCAGCTTTCTCTTTGAACACCAAGACAACTTTGGCAAGAAATCTGTGTAGGGAGTAAGTAGAATCGCATTATGGTTAGGCTCTGACAATTTTTCATTCTAAGATAAGAAAGAAATGCACTTTTACAGCTGTTAATTTTCCTTAGCATATTTCGTGTAGAATGCATATGTAGGAGATGTAAGATACATCCTAGCAAGTTTTATAGTTACACGTCATGCTGTTAATGTACGGTATAATATATTTACGGATTCAACTGGCATCAAGCGATTGTTGAGGATCTTGGGGTAGGCTTACTTTTAAGAAGCCTACAATCTAAAAAATATTGGGCAAATATTTGCCCAACTTTTTACCAACACTGGGTATATATGTGTCCTCCCAACAATTGGACAAACTGTTGGGCAAATGGTGTTCGGCAATGCAACTACCCAGTAGTTGGGCACTACTGAATGTCCAACTTTTAACCAGCATTGGGTATATATGTGTCCTCCAAACTAATGGGCAAACTGTTGGGCAAATGGTGTTGGGCACTGCAACTACCCAGTATGCTGGGTGCTTGTTTGGATTTCAATATAACCTGATATATAATTATATGATTTGGATAAGACGGAGATTTAACAAAGTACCCTAACACGTACACCGTTTGTCCTCCAAGAGTAGTTGGGGGGCACCAGCGACGATGCACTTGGTAAGTAAACAGTGAAGTGTGTAGTTTAAAGTAACAAACTCAATCGTGAACTTTGTATTTTTTCTCCCTTTGATTACGTAGCAATGGAAACTTTTTTCTATGCGACCATTGCTCTTTAAGTACTCTCGTCCAGATTTTTACTGCTGTACTACCGTTAGCTTTTTATTTACCAAATACAATCTTATTCAACCATGAGATCTTATAATGAACCACTTATATTACAATAATTATCTGTAAAACTTGACTAATCTTTAACTATTCATCTGATTGGTCATTAACATTTTACCCAACTGTTGGGTACTTTAAAAGTTGCCCAACACCTTTTACCAACACCTGGATTTTACCCAACCTTAATTTGCCCAACAATATGGGTACAGTTGTTTACCCATTTGTTGGGCAATAGTTTGCCCATGTTGGGCACATTGTATTTTGCCCAACGCTTTTTACCCAACAGTTTTTAGAGTGTAGTCCGAAAAATAACTTTTCAGTTCAATCTTTCCCTTATGGTATGATAGGGACTAGACAGAATGTGCCACAAGTAGCCCTTGCAACATATTATGTCAACACTTTCATAATTGCAACGCCATTTTCCTACCACGTGGGTATGACCGTATTGCCATAGACAAGGTAGGCGACCTGTATCAGATATTGGGGAACATTTTTACGAACGATGGGGGGGGGGGGAGGGGAGGAACGTAAAATTTGATTTTGTTTGAACGAGTACGAGTTCAAAATCAAGTTAAGCATCTTAGTCTAGTTCTCAGAGAGTTGCTACATGATACCCAAAGTGGTGATGTATTGGGAACCAATTTGAACGTTTCCTTAGCTTTGATTTGAAGTGTACACTGCTTAAATACTTATAAAGTACTTAGTTGGCCCAACTTTCGGCTATGAGTCCTAAAACGACGCAAACAATGCCAACATTTTGCAAGGTTTTTTTTGCCACATAGTAGCCTAAAAAGGTCATGAAAGGATATGCACGACAAGGGGAGCAGCTCTATCTCGTTAAGGACTAAGCAACCCGAAGCTGCGCCAGAATTGAGGATTGTCCGAAATAATGTCTGGAACGAAGCGGTTTGGACGAGCGAAGTGCGTCAAAAATTTGCAAATATTTTGCTCAAATAATAAAAAAAAAAGGAAAAAGGTTCCTAGTTGTCATACAAGATAATTCAAATTTTCCTCCTCCTCACTTATTGCTATAGCCTCACCCAAACTGTCTTGAGATCTTCCTTGTGCAGATGCGAAAACCCTATTTCATTTCACAGAATTTTCTTGGGGCATGCAAGTCCATAATACGTAATCAGCGCACTCTTTATGCATGTTTAAGGTGCCAATCCTTTCACCCCAAACTACAATTTTTGTAGGAGGGTACAGAAAATCTCCATTGGCCCAGCTTTTTGATTGACTTTTCATTCAAACAATGAAGATTACCAAAGCTTATATTACACAGCATGAACTGTACTGAGAGTGTTTTGGTTACACACATGGAACTTTTCTATACTCACCCTGAAGCAATAGAGTGAAATTGTGACTGGATAAGGATGAATTTCAGACAATTGTGGGAGGGGCTTAAGTAAGAAGGTTAGGAGGATTGCTACTGTTTGGGGTAAGAGAACTGGGCCTTTAATAATGTTAGCTTTAGGTGTACCGGTGTAGCAGAGTAACCCCGTCGGCCAAGTAAAGCGAACGGAACGGATAGTTTACAGTGCTGCGATGTACTTTTGTTACGCTTGCGTTGGGTAACATATCCACCCAAATGCATTCTATGTCGAGTTGATATCTATGTTACTTTTACGACACAGTGAAAGTGCGCGCCCGATCGAAGGTGAACCAAATAACAGTCCACGGGCTGCTACCGTTAGGTACGTTATAGTGACATCCCTGCATATTCTAGCTTTTAATACAACCCAACGTATGTTATTTCATAACATACAGCACAGAACCTAGTGTCCGAAACCTTATGCACATATCATGTGTGCACTTATTGTCTTATCACGACATGACAATAACCTGGTGTTTGCACCACTCTAACTAGGTGTGTGAACGAAACGAACGGTGCGATGATGGAAAGGAAAGAGGATGCATAGTCATAATATTACCTCTATAAGAATGAAAAATTCAGCGTGCGCGACTCCTACATAAACCTCAAATGTTTTGAAGTTCAGGTAGCATGTATTTTTTCGTACGTAGTAGTTCTGATTCATGCCATCAAAGTTGACGAAACACAACTAAGTACTAGACATGCAAACAGCTTCGAATGAAAATGTACTCACGTATTTCTTGTGATATGCAAAATTTTAGCGATATTTTGCGTTCATGAATGAGATTGCACACGAAACAAACTCTAATTAAAAGCTGACTACATCGTAAAGTTTGCTTTTCACTCGGAAGGTTATGACAACAAATCATAGATATACAAATCTGGTGTAACCAGGTTAAGCTATGTGGGAGGGATAATCCATCCTGCAACTTTTGGGCCCTTACTCTAACTTGTGGGAGGGGTAGGCTACCATTCTACAACACAGATATGGGGTAACGGCGCACGTGTCCTATAACAGAAACATGACGAACTTTTTTCATAGCTCCTATGCTGGGCCACGGAAGCCCTTCTACGAAGGCAAGTCGAAAACGGACCTCAAAATTAGTGTAACGGTATAAGGGAAAACCCTGCTTTTATAGCCTCAAAGCATCGAATGTTATCGAACTGCGTCAAATTTGGTGTAAGGTCAAATCGACCAAGTCTTCGACGATCTGAAGTCAAATTTTATACATTTCATTTCTCCGAAGAGATAGGGGTCGAAAACCCCCATTTTTGTTATTTGGGTTTTTTTTTTTTCAAAGAGCCATATTTCAAATTCAATACCCATATGCAAGAATACACTGTTCGTAATCGGGGCCATCGATATTACTTAACATGTCATTTCAAAACATTTTCGTGACATAACTTTTCCCCTGGGTCGGGGATGGGCTGGGGGAAACTTTGTTCGCAAGCACTCATGCAATTGAAGATCATTTTCGTACTGTTTTCAGAGGCGCTGATTCTAAAAATGTTTTTGGCGTGCAAAAATTTTTAATTTTTTCAAATTACTAGAGGCGGGGTATGGAGTAAACGGGGTGGGAGTAGCCATGTTCCTAAATCTTTATAAGACTTAAAATTCTGTTTCGATGATTTTCAAGCACGCTGATTTTTAAAATAATCTTCCCGAGTTGATGCGATGCACGCATGTATCGTGATAGCCATTCTCCCAGTTTGAACCCTCAGGCAGTTGTCTGGCGAGGACGGCAGTGTGCGAGTACCCCAGAAATCGTATCCTAGAGTCATAAATTGTTTAGCTGGGGATGAAGATGACAATCTTTCCTGTCCCCTGGGGTTGGGGTTGGGTGTATCAACATAGCTAAGGGTCAGGTCAACAAAATTTATTCCTCTTGTTATATCGTACACGCCGATTTAAAAAAAAATGATCCTCCTTAGTTGATGCGATGCACGTAAGTCACGCGATAGCCCCTTATACCGCCTTCCTCAGTTTGAACCCCGCAGGCATTGTCCGACAAAGACGGCGGGGTAATTTTTGGATGGAGTGTTCGATTCCCCTCAAAAGCCGTTTGAATGGCCCATAGATATCGTCCTGTGTTCACGATATCAGCAGTAAAAACACTGTTAGGCTCGAACGAATTCCATCCACATGTCATTTGGTAATAATTTCCTGTCATTTAAGGGATCCAAACAAAATGATATCCCTAACTTTGGCTTTGTGATAGTTATGATGACAAATGAGGTGTTGCCTGCAAGCTAAAACCATCCTCTACCTTACTAAAATACTGAGAAATGCGCAGCTGTTATCTATTTCATACGACTGAGCTAAAATTTCGAAGTGTTTTCACAAAATGTTAAATTAATATCTGGACCATTTATTTGAATTTTGGGCCTTTGCTGTACATTGTGAGAGAGGGACCATACCCTGGCACTCATTGAAAAGTATTTGCGCGTGTTTCTTCTATCACGTGCTTTAAAGGAACGTGTGATTTGTGCCCCTCCCCTGGGTTAGGGCGGGCCTTTTACCAAGGCGAGTTCCATACTTAAATTCAACCGGGCCAATATTCGTATTTGAATACCAAATACAGGCCAAGTGTACGACTGAGGGCGCTAAAACATCATATTTGAAACCGGCCTGTTCGAATACTCTCCGATGACTTTTGTAACAAGAACAACTGTATTTGCTAGCAAATACATTTCACTGTAGTGCGCAGCTAGAGTAAGGGGCCTGTGTGCATTGTTATTGGGAACACTCGACTCTGTTTGTCTGACGAGGTCAAGGAAGCTGTTACAAATGAATCTGAAAACAACTTTAGGAGTTTGGTAAAGGATGCATGAGATCTTAACACTTTGGTCTAACTAGAAATTTTGAACTTGCAAGCAAGTACTGTACCTCAGAGCCAAGGAAAAGTTTTAGAATGTGCTGGCCAGCATTCAGTTTGTGCTTGAAACAAAATGCAAACAAGGCTAAAGCTGAAGGAAATATTAAATTTCATTGAATAACACTAGTAATACACACAAGGGTGACACTCGGATATGCTGTTGTTGTCAATTATTGTGGCAATGAGGCTATTAAATGTTTTTGATCCACACTCATAGCTGAACTGAGATGTTTCAGTTTCACTGCTGCTATTTAGTTCAAGAACTAACAAATACACGCAGACTCCTAGCTTCAGTGCAAGATGGGCAGGGGTAATAGAGCTGTAGGACACACTGCACATGCAAAGGGCTATGCACCATCTGCCAATGGAGACTCCCTAAAGCTCCAGGTTTTAACTGTATGCCTTCTTGACTTACACTGAGATGCTAACCTGCCACTTCACGCCCAAATGACTGCATTAGAGTGCACGCAAGTGTTAGCAGTGCACCCATTGGAAGAGTCTGTCCACTTTATGGTGCACACCCAGCTGGAAAAGTTGAAAAGGGGCCGAGCGGGAGAGAAAGAGGTAGGGTCCAGAAATTAAAGACTCTCACATGGGGGCATTGTGAGACTGAAGCAGAGCAGGGTGGACTAGCTGCCCCTGTGAAACAATGAAGTTAGCGGTCGGATACTGTACATGCATCCTTTACCTGCAAAGAATATTTTCAAGTTATTGCACAATCTCATGGCAGGCAAAGGCATAAATTTAAGCAAATCTGGTGGTACATGGAAATCTCTTCTTCCCAGGTGTCGACAGACTGTAATAAGTTGTTAGATTAAATTGTTAGATCTGCACTCATACTGTAGCTGAACTTAGATGTTCACTGCTGTTGTTTAGTCCATGAACCAACAAATATGCATCCTTATGCCTGCCAAGAATGGTATCTTATTGCAAACTCTTAGGCAAAAGCATAAGCAAATGTCATCTGGTGGTCCATGGAAATCTCCTCTTCCCAGGCTGGCACTATGGACAGATTGGAGACGGTCTATGAGAGAAAAAAGTATTTTGTGATATACTCTCACATGGTGGAAGACATACAGTGCAAAACTTAACCAAAAATTTAACTACGGTATTAGTTTGTATTTGAGACAATGACATGTTTAACTTTTTCTGGTTATTCTTTATAATAGCCTGTAGGTTGCTAAGAAAAATCAATGGTTTAAAAGCAACAAGTCACACACTTAAACAATTACACACTGAAAAGATCTGACTGCCCTTGCTGGAGGTGAAACTATGTGTAGCTCCATTCTGCTGCTGAAATTGTTGGTAGTGTCTTTGCATTCCTTGAAAGTTTACCTTCACAGTATTAACTGAGAGTTTGCCATCACAGTGTCAGAATAAATGTGCTTTGCAGAGTGACACCAGTCTATAGTGTACCATAATACACAAAGGAACGGAGAAAGTGTTTCTCAACTGGTTGTCAATAGGGTGGCCATGCCTCGATGCCATACCAGAAAGTTTTTGGCATAACAAACCTCCTCATGGCCAGTTGATGCCTTTCCTGGTGTTTTATTTGGGTGGAAAATTGGGACACATGTGAAAATGTAATCATCCAGTTGCTGAAAAGTTTAACATTATAATTTTCAGAATAGGGAGTAATCAATGTCCGAAGCTATGTGAACCCGAATGAAAGACAACATGCTCAAAAGCCAGATGACTGTCTAGCATAGAAGCTGGACAAATGGCCACCCATAACTGTTTACTTACCTTGCCTAGTTAGGCTGTAACAAATGGGACTATTGCTCCAAACACTGCAATATATTCTGAATGTCAGGAAATTATGCCAAGACATTGCTCTGACAAGTGAGGTGGGCTTCAAGGCCCCGATAGGTGTACATAGTGTACTGATTGTGCTAGCGGCCACAAACACCATATGACTTACTGTCGAGTGTGCATCTGCATTAACATTATGTATAAAATCTTCAAATGATAGAGCTCTTATAGGTGCACAGATAAAGAATGTAAATGGGGGAAATCATTAAGAGGACAGTTGCCTTAGAATTATTAACCACATACCTGGTGAGGCAGGCATTTGTATGGGAACAATTGGTACCAACTACCAAATGCAGTTGGAAGTCACCCAAGCATTTAAGCAAAGATAACTGAGGAAATCAATTGTTCTGCCTGTTGAAGCAAACAATCTTTGGGCTCGCTGATGGCAGATCGAGAGCTGACGTTCACAGGAGACCATTTTAGATTAATCATGGTTTGTACACTTCAAAGCATTTGTCCACCTCGTGGAAGTATATAGTTCTTCCATCCCAGGAAAAAAAATGTTAGGCCTAACGTTAGGCCTTCTCCAAAAGCCTCAGCAACATGAACGAACACACAGCGTTTAGTAAGCCGCGTGCCGTAAAGGCTACACTTGTACCATTATGCAATTAAGTTTGGCAATCTGCTTACAGTGACAGTTCGGTTAGGAACTAGGCCTAGGCTAGGCTAATGTTACGTCACATGTAACACAACTTGTTAATGTTACTTGTTAGGTGTGCAATTAGCGGTACATTATACTGGACTTACATTAACATTAGGTGTATACGCAGGCTACAAGACCTAATTTAGGTTTTAAATTCTTAACGTTGATATTCATTACTGTTGCCTGTAGTAGGCTTGGCCACTTCGTGGTTGGTTCATCAACACGACTTTTTTCTTCTCTGTTCGCTTCGGAGACTGGAGCTCGGAGACAACCGAATTGTTCTTCGCTCACAGCTTGGAGTGTTTTATTACTCCGCGGCTCGCGCAGTTCTTATCGCGCGATATCGCCAGTATAGTTAGCTACCGTAGCAGTCGACAGTGGTGCAAGTCAGTATTTCCATAGCTTTCATTTTGGTGAAATTAGAGTTCCAAATTTTCAACAAATTAAGCTTTTTCAGACAAATTTGTACTTAGTCTGCTGCATATTGTTTTTAATATACGACTGACCATTAAAAAAATTCAAGGCGAAATATGTGAATACTTTTCCCTTTACCGAAAATAAACATCTAGAAGTATCTCCAAAGCGGGTATGAAATTTCTGAAAAAAGTGGAATCAATGTAGCTCAATTTCACGGATTAATACGCAATGGTCAAACTTCCAAACTTCGAAGAAAATTTTCTATTTTCATTATGAATTGAACCTATCAGTATGTTTCAGTGTGCATTGTTAACCACTGGCATGAAAAAGTTGACACCTCTTGCACTTTTACAAGGAAGAAATTCGTTTTCTAAGAGATCTACTTTTCTTTCCATGCAAAGGCATGGCAGTTGTCTGGCGGACATTTACATATTTGCCATAGAGCAGGATATAGGAACTAAAGTGCGGACTCCCAATGGCGCGTACGTAAATCGTCTGTGATTGCATGGAGACACGGTATCCATGCGCAACCTGGGAATGACTTGGGCAAAAGTCGCGCGGCGCGGAGAGCGAACATGTGTGTACAAACTGTATGGCAGAAATCGATTCGCCCAATTCCGGTGACTTATTTGCCCGTGTAAAATGTGTATTTCGTCCATAAAAAGTGGCATAAGCTGTTCGCTATGACGAGTAAAGATATTTTCTAACTTTTCATGTCAACAGAAACGGTCGACAAGGGGTTAAATTTGCTTTTCAGTGGTAAAAAGAGTAACGTTCAAGGAACGCACTCACAGGAAAAGACAACTCGCCCATGTAAGACAAAACGGCCTCACTGTCCTCAGTGCCTTTGTAAAGTCGGATAACTCGGCATCTACTATAGGCATATAGGCCTAGGCCTACATGTACATCAGACAACTCGGCGTCTTAATGAAGCTGGTCACTCAGACAGCTCGACACCTAATGAAACTCCGAGCAGAGGAGACAACTCGTCCCCACATGAAGTGACAAATTTTTGTATATAGGCCTAGGCCTATCCCAACAGTCCTGACATTTTTCTTGCGTTTGATTTTACATATTTTCAGTGAAGTTTGAAAATGGGCTTTGAAAAAAAAGGTATATTCTTCTACTTAACTGAATACCTGGGTGGGGAGGGTTTTTTATCATTTTTTTCAATCTGAATTAAATAGTATGCCTAGTATAGCCTGAGCAGCACAAGTTCCCCCCAACTGGAAAATGAGACCACCTTCAAGAGGGCAATAAATAACTGGTTTCAGCACCAATAACCCACCCTGCACACCAACTATTCTCCAACGAAAACCTCTTTTTCTGGGGCGCTATGGAGTACCTCAAAGAAGAAGAAGAAGAAGTGACATGAGTGGGCATGACGTGACTATTTTAATTTATGTTAATGTTAGGAGCTGGTCAGCTGTTAATCAAATGTTGTAAGTGGTTGACAGAAAAGATGAACCAGAATATTTTTGCCGATCAGTCAGCTTGATGAACAGAGTGTAAAAAAGTTATCGTTACTCCCTTATTCTACGGCCGACTAAAAGTTCGCATGTAAGTGACTCACTCAGACTTCTGAATTAGGGGCCTAATAAAATAACTATAGATGCCAAACTGAAAAGAGAAAGCTTGAACAGAAATTCTATATTAACTGCATTGTTTTATTTTTGTATTCTTTTTTCCCTTTTCACTCACAGATGTTTTTATTTTAGGTATAATGATGTAGTAGAGCTACATGGGCAATTTCTTTCTAATCATTTGAAAGGGAGTGAAAAATTTGGGAAAAGGAGACTGGCACTGTAGCCACTTTGCAACTTTGAGTTTCTTTGAACTGTCACTCCACAACTCCCCACTCTACATTCCAAGGTGTAGGCTGCAATGTACCATGATATGCAAACTACAAAGCCTATTATTATGTGTGGCTCTTGTAAAAAATACTTAGCTCAGCTTGTCGTAATGGCAACAGTGACACTTGCAGAAACTAGGAGCACTAGTTTACTGGTATGCATGAAGAGTTAAAAGCAAAAACACATTACATGAATGCATATATTACTCTGATCTATTTCTTCTTCAAACAATGTTAAATGGATTCCTGTTCTACCAACCATTGTTGTCCAATCACAGTCACGTGTTTTCGTCTCAAATTTTTCTGTACACTTGGAAGTCTCTAAAACTGTTGTCAAGTATAATAAAGAATGCAGTCTTTCAACGGCAGCAATTCTGACATTATTGCTTCCCATAATTTTGCTTTGGCTTGTTGGATGTACATCTCCCTCAACTTTCTAAACTCCAGAATGCAGAACTGCATGGTGATCCAGAATTAACATTTCCTTTCAGAATATTCAAGGTGTATGATGATAATTGAAATTCAGATGACACATTTACACTTTGTAAATGAACCTGGACTTAACATCCCAAATTCTCTCACCCAAGCAGTTCCAATTCTCTAAACCTTCTTCATTAAGCCCCTTCCTCCACTGTCTAAAATTCATCCTCATCCAGACACAATCTCACTCTATTGCTTCAGGGTGATCATACTAGACCCCAGTGTGTAATCAAACATTCTCAGTACAGTGTATTATATGAGTTTTGTACTCTGCACTTTTTGAACTTGCTTTCAATCAAAGAGTAGAGCCAACTGGGAATTTCTGTTGATGTGGACTAACTACAAAAATTGTAGTTTGGGGTGAGAGGATCAGGCTTTTAATGTCTTTGTTCACTTCATTATCTGCTTGTGTGGCAGATGCTTCAGATGACCAAATCCGGTGTAAAGTACAGGAAACAGATGGCCAGCAGCACTATGACCCTGACATTCTTTAGGTTTCTCACTGCAAGTGCAAGAAAAAAATGAAACCATCAGTTTCTGTTTGGGGTGAAAATTGTTATCATTAACCATGATGCATTAAAACCAAATGCAGCCCGTCAGTTGCATAGTACTACATAGGCTAGGCCTACTTCTAATGTATAGTAGCCTACAACCCAAGACTGGCATCAGGTATTCAATGTATTTTTTTTTCTTCTTTTAAGTGTTGGTAAAAGGTAAGCTGAACTGCATCATGAAAGTGAACACTACATATTTCACCATTTTGCCAAATAATGTACCTTTCCAGTGCAACAGATAAAGCTTGGAGCTTGATAGCCCCTAGTCGGCATACAGTCTATACATGTATGTAAAAAATTGAGGCATATGACCTTAATCGGTTTGAAATTTGGCTCCAAAAATTGTCACAAACATATTTGGGGACTCTAGACACCCTAGGCCCTCTTAAAACTTTAAAAGAAATTGGCAAAGTATAATAGCCACAACAATCAGCCTATATAGCAGACCAAAATTGCCAGCCAGCTCTTTTTAACTAAGGGCGCGCTACTTTTTAACAGCCTGCTTTAAACACGCCCCGTTGGCAATTTTTGCCCCCTCTGACCCACATTCCTAGCCCCACCAGTGTTAAAAGACTTCGTGTTTATATTAAACTGCTTATTGCATCGCGAAAAGGCTCCATGCACAAAGTTTACAGAAGGAGATTGGATTATTTAGATTCAGAAACTATCCAGTAACGTTAGGCGTAATACACTGTATACTACGTATATAGGCCTATTGTATACTGTGTTACACTTACAGGAACGTGTCCGCACTAAGTGAAGAAAAATGCGTCTTTTTCAACTTAAACAAGAATAAAATACAAAACCATCACAAGAAACTTACAATTTATGAGAGATACTACATCATCCTCTTTTTCTGATAGAAGTAGATGATTTTAGAAATCAAATTTTGCACGTTCGTTTGCGTGTTACTTGTGTGCATCTCTATGCAAGCGATCGGTATGTTGCCCAGAGAGAATATGGATATCGAGTGCCCATACGATCACAGCTGTTTTGGGGAGTCCGCCCTCTAATTCCTATCATCCTTCTCTATGATATTTTCAAGTCTGCGAGCTCTGGGTTTTACTGCGTAGCGAAGTTGTTATCTTGAACCTCTGTATTGTAAGAGCGAATGGAAAACATGCACCGATCAGCCAAGTAGTTGATCGGGGATGCCATAAATTAATAAATTCCAACTTTCTCTTATTGCACTTCGCCACTTCGCACTTGCTGCGTATAGTATCATGCAGGAGCTTTTTTCCCTTTAGCCCCAAGGGCATGATGAGTTAACCGTCATCCGATGTACCCCATCGCGTTCGATTCGTACCCGAGGAGATTAGTCAAATAACAACACGATGACACCGGGCAGTGGTTATGTGCATGACATGTATTTTTGATGAGTGTTGAGCAACAGCAGATTTGTATAGGAAAGATTGGGGGAGGGGTTAAAATGATGAAAACTTCAGATGGGTGAAAGGCGTTCATTTCCCCCTCAATATAAGATAATCTACATACGGGCGGGCTAACACCTGCACAGAATCCCATGAAGACGACTTCGTCATAGCAAGGTCTAACTTTTTGTGAAAGCATTCACACACTATAAGAAACCGCACAGACATGTTGTAGAAAATTACAGAACAAAACATAAAATCATAGTTATGAAAAAAAGGGAAAGTGCTGCCAATAGGCCCATATGCGAATCGGAGGTATATGTTACTTGCATTAATGTTTGTGAAATGACATTTCTTGAGTCATCCAGCCTTTCTTAGCACTAATCGTGACTGGACATGCTGATGATGTCATGTTGTTGCGACATACTGAGGTTTGGCCCATCCGTCTGTGAACTTTATTGGCGGAATACGCATTGCGCCCTCTGAGCATGTTTTAGAGCAATATAAGCATTGCTCCTATCAACATGGGTGCACCCACAAGCAGCAACAAGCCATGCTCGTCTTGCTCAGGCTGTTCTTCTTGAGATGAGCAGGGAGCTGGGAAAGCTCCCTGAGTTGACTAACTATCTCACTTACAAGCCTTTATAACACTTTCAACTTACACTTTTCTCTCCATGACTAGTCCCAATATTATCATTATACACAAACAAGGTTTATACTATGGCCTTTCAAAGGAAATTAATTATATGGAAGGGAAGGTGTGCTCAATTCCCCAATCCCAAAGCAACAATCTTTTTTTCCACTCAACACGTCTCCTGCTGAACAAGCAGTGTTTCATTTTCCTCGGCGTAATGTGATGACTCTAATCTTGTCGAATACCTGAGGAGAAAATTTCATGCATACAGCTGCGCTCTCGGTGGCAATACACCAATCTACCTTGATTATGAAGGCTTTGAGGGAATGTTTTTAATGCGTTGCCTCCCTGTATAGACTAGTCGGGATATGCCCTTTCTTTGTGTTTCATCGATTGATACTGACTCATCCTTGGCGAGGAAAACTCGTTAGTTATTTTGTCAATGTGTCTGGTCCCGCTCTCTTCATACCATAAACTTGGTTGGTGACACAGTCAGGGTGGGGTTCAAGACTGTGAGACCACGGTAAAGACAGACCAGAGTAACATTTCAATTACGTCTCAAGTAACGACCAGACGGTGTGTTTCATACACTAACCAGTGTCGCCAGAACAATTTCTTGCTACTGAAATATTTTGCAATGAGTGTCGGCTATTGCTCCCTTCTGTTTCACATGCATCTGATTCTTTCAGTTTGCATATACTAGATCATGTCCAGCCAGTAAAAAAAAAAAAAAAAAAAAAAAAAAAAAAAAAGAGCAAATAAAAAAGACACACACACACACACATTTTCTATTCAAACTTGTCTGCCACCATCTAGCAAAATTATTTAGTTGGCTCATGACAGCCCGCACAATTTGACTGCCCTGGTTTATATTGCCTCCCAATTGTTGCTACGGTCGATTTTGAAGCCACGGCGAGGTAACACTGTTAAACCGTCATCATACAGTGTGCCTACTTCCTACGGCCTATTAAAAGGAGGAAGTAAAGTATCGTGACATGTTTGGGTGCACCACTCTTTTTGTTACAAACTTTCCAGAGTATTTTGAAATTTTACGGATCCTTTGACGTCCTCGCTTGCTAATGATCCGTTTGTCCCTTCAGGGAAGGTCATGACGCCTTAAAGAAAATGATGATTAGGTAGGGCCATACTTTCATCGATTCTAAGGCTGACATGGCTAGGAACAAGACGCAGCATGACGTAATGAAAATAGTGGTGCTAGCCAAGTTGTGGCTCAATTCCCTTTCTCTTCTCACTCCTCCAC
The DNA here is from genome assembly GCA_037179385.1 of Holothuria scabra. Classification (NCBI taxonomy): domain Eukaryota; kingdom Metazoa; phylum Echinodermata; class Holothuroidea; order Aspidochirotida; family Holothuriidae; genus Holothuria; species Holothuria scabra. The sequence continues at coordinate 1,357,056 of CM074193.1, read as the reverse complement.
CACACTCCTCTCTCACACTTCTCAAAAGAAGTGCGTCTGGTCCACAATACACTATTACTGTATAACATACCCAAATGCAAAAAACATGCCTGTAGATTTTTAATCTTTCATCAATTTTGTAAGCTGCAATCATGAGCCAGTTTTTTACAGACATTTTTTATTCCTTGCCGAAGGCAGGAAAGGAATCTATGCGATAGTGATGTCGTGTGTGTGGGTGTGTGGGTGTGTGTATGTGTGTGTGTGACGCCCGCTTGAAAACACGATATCTCAAGGAGGTTAACTCCGAGGGATCTCATACTTGACGTTTATTTTGCCCACATTGAGTAGATGATCCCTATAAATGGTAGATACCTTGGAAATTGCGTGCAAACACAATATCTCCAGGAGGAAAAATGTGAGTGGTCTCATACTTACCATAAGTAGATGATCCCCATTGTTTTTGGTGAAGGTTAAAGGAAGGTCATTTGGGTTCACCAGAGGCCAAAACATTAAAACCCTGTAAACACTGTATCTCAAGAAGGGTAACCGTAAGGGATCTTATACTTACCATGTGGATCGCCGGTGTTGAGTGGATGATCCCAATTGTTTTTGGTGGAGGTCAAATATCATTTAGGGCCACCAGAGGTCTAAACATCAAAATCTTTTAAACAAGTTACATCTCAAGAAGGGTACCTGTGAGGGATATTATGTTTTTAGCGCCCTCAATCGTATAGTTTGGTCTTTATTTGGCTTTCAAATCCAAATATTGGCCCATTTCAATTTTCCTTTTTGTAGAAAACACCTGCCATTTTTGGTCAGTTTTATAAAACAGTTTGCAGCTGTGCAATCTTCGTTATTTTAGTACAATAGAGCAATGTCTTATCATTTAGGTGGCACCGTTTCAACCAAGTAGGTGTCCGGGAATCGCCCCCCTCCCCGTCACGAGTTGCAATAATTGCCAAAAAGGTTGAAAAGCGGGTTTTTTACCTCGTTCCGTAACACTAATTTTGAGGTCCATTTTCGAATTGCCATTTTAAAAGACCCACCGTGGCCAAGAGGAAGAGGCCATAGCAAAAGTTTCGTCTTTTTGTGTTAGAAAAGACATGTACGGAGACATCCAAAGGTGTGCCGAGGACGGGAGAATTGAAAACATCATCCCCGGCTAAAACATTTTATGACAACATGGTAAAGATTCTTGGGTAATGGCACACTTCGAATTGAAAAAAATGCCCCACCATCTTCTCCAGACCATTGCCTGGGGGTTCAAACTAGAGGTGGGGGGGGGGCTACCACGTACGTGACGTATGTAAGTAGTTTACCAAAAATTGCGCTAACGACTTCGTCTGATCACTGCATGAGGGTTTTTACTTGAGGATAAGGAGTCTAAAGGGGCTGTCACGTGACAAACGTGCATCGTATCAACTGCACGTTATCATTTATGGACTCATCGTGCCCAGCACCCCCCAACATAATTCAAAGTCTCATATTGCATGTTTGAAAACCGTTTTTCACCACCCTCTTAACCCCATTACCTTTCATTACAATGAAGTAATGAAAACTTTTCAGCGCGGCGATTACATTTTTCAAACCAGTGCCCCCGAAAATCTTGGACATCTGATAATCGCATCGCATAAATATTTGGGAACACGGATTCCCCTCCTAGCCCAGGGGAAAATCGAATGTCACGAAAATGCTTCAAAATAACTTATTAGGTAGTATTCAATTTGATGGATGACACATGCGCGGATACCCCTGGTATTGGACCCTCTCCCAACAGTTACAGTAAGGGCCCAAAAGTTGAAACGTGGATTTTCCTCCCATACCGTTTCACTAATTTGGAGATTTATTCTCGATTTGTCTCCTTAAACGGCCTACCTTGGCCAAGGGGAAGGGGCCATTGAAAAAATTGGTTATTTCTTTGAAAAAAAAAAAAACTAGGCCTATACTAGGCCCATACTATGCTAGTCTAAGTTACATACACTTGTTGCGGTTCAGGGTCAGGGGTGATGCTTTTCTTTATTTCCAACACCCGATGAGCGAACTTACTGCACTTCAGTTGAAAGCACGAATATTAGTTCGTTAGATGGAATTTACCCACACACCAACACAAATGTGTTATATAGTGTCAGTCAACTCGGTAAAAAAGTTCAAAGTTTAACTATCTCCAGGTATGGTTCAAGTTCAAATTTGGTTTCCCTTTAGTCGCCTCAGTTACGACAGACGGGAAATACCGTGGGCACATTCGACAACCCTCAACCCACAGGGGGCGAAAACATGTATAATGCAATGATATAACTCAGTCATTTTTGTACCATGGAAGTACATCCATACATGGAGACATGCCATGCTAATGCTGCGTAACGTCGGGTTAATTCATTAGAACCTATTGTGTGTGCCACACAGAGAGCCAAAGTTACAACCTTGCTTAATTTGCGTTAACACAGTTCCATGCCAGTGCAGTGTTTCATGAATCTAGTTTTTACATCCTGTGCATTGTGCTCACCTAGTAATATTTTTTACCCATGCAACAGTCTGACTATATAAACCTCGAAAGTCATACTGTCATAGCGACCTCATTTTCACTCTCTACGATACATTCTTCTCTTCGCTTTACTTATTTCACTTTTCGCGAGAATTGGTTTTCTTCCTTTTCCATATATGTCAAATCTTCAAAATTTATGTCTGTCGTGTAGACCATAAACTACAGGGGTGATCTATCCGGCCGGACGTATCACTACGGCATTACTACGGGGTGAAATACCGGTCGGTTACTTTACTTGGCCGGCGAGGTTACTCTGCTACACCGGATGTCCCGTCCGGTCGCACTATCCGGCTGGATAATGAAAAGTTATTTTTATGAATCATCAGCAAAAAGTCCTACAAGTAAATAAGATGCAGAAGGATGAAAACTACTTATTAAAACCAGTGTAGTCACAATGGGTAGGAAGGAGGGTACAAAAGATTCTCTCAACATATACAAGGAAGGTCATTCTATATGCAAAATGTTGTATTTTACACTCTAAAAAATATTTAAACGATTTTGTTTAAAAATTAGGATACTCACGAAAATGAGGATTTCTACTCGAAATAAGTGAGTACTTCAACTGAATTTGTGCAAAATTTTACACAAATTGCTGAATTTGTGCAAAATTTTACACAAATTGCCATATCCCATCAATCTTTCATTGTGGTGGTTTACCATAAAGTGTTAAAACCTATTGTCAACTCTCATTTGAACTAAAAATACCAATATTTCTGTGATTCCTTTTTTTCCAAATTATGTGCCCCCCCCCCCAAAAAAAAAATGTTGAAAGGATATTGTTTTTACTTGATCCATGGGGTTTTGCAGCATATTAAGAATGAAATTCACTTTTTAAAACTGTGAAGGATATGACTACACACTGTAGATTTGTTTGTAAAAGTCACTCAAAGAAAATTTTGCTGTCACCCATATTTCGATAATTTTAGCATCTAAATAATGTATCTGTTTTGAGAATAAGCACAATGTCAAATTAAGGAAAGTAGATTAGAACCACGAACTTCCTATATGGACAGAGCATACAACACGGTGCATTGTCGCTATCGTAGTGTGAGAAAAAGCGCACCAAGATGGCCATCTGCTATGGTTTTGTCTGAAAGTTTGGACTTGCTCAAGTATATCCCCATATTTTGCAAGAAAGTTGAAATATTTTTGAAATATGGCAAGGTAAGGTCAAAATCACTTCACGCATTGCAGGAATATGATATTTTTTCCCATTCAAGTTTTACTTTTACTTAAAATATTACAGAGTCGTCGTCAAATCAGACGATTTATAGCTTCGCGGCGGCCATCTTGGTGCGCCTTTTTTGTCCCAGCCGGTGGCGACCATCTACGGATAGGACGTATATACGTTACATGCTGTGTCCATGTATACAAGTCCGTGATTAGAACTTAACTTACCAGTCTGGTATGTCTTTTGTCCACCCTATTTCAAGTGGCCTCAAAGCAAACCTAGCTGTGTCCGTTTAAATTATATGTAAAACATTATTTTTAAGGATTTTTTTTTGAAGAGGGTCAAATTCCCTGTTTCTAATCTAGTGAGAAATGAAAACTCTGAAGCTAAGCATCATTAAATTTTGCTAGTTGCTCAGACTCTACAGATATCGAGTTAGTTAAATTTTCAATTTTTAGTACAGTACAGTAGTTTCTGATTGAACTACTGCACCTATGAAAAATTTGAATTTGAACACTAACTGGTATCTGTGCAGTTTTAATAATAACTGAAAACCATGCATGAAATAGACCTCCTTTATCCATGGACGTGAAAATCAACAATCTGGTAGATATCATGTTGCCTAGATGGGACTTGGGAAAAGGAATAGGCCTTTGTCTTTATCCTTCATTAGAAGAGGTGATCCAATCCCACTTTTTTTTAGAGCAGATACCTTACATATAATACGCATTAACCATTATTAAGTGTTGTAGATGTGTGGGTGGGTGGTTCTGTTTGTAATGGGTTTGATCGGATGCTGTTTTGGTGTTTTATTTAATCTTCTGTTTTTGTTTCCTTCCTGGGGAGTGCTATTTTGACTTTAAGCCAGTAACAGTTTTATGAATATTTTCTTCCACAGCAATCTTTTTAATACTTTTTAATACTTTTTAATACTTGTTTATTAGCCATGCTCTTCAATCCTATTTTTTAACACCTTTAAATGATTATTGTTGTGTAAATGGATGAGAAGTAAACTTTTATCTGAACATGTTGCAAGTGCCTTTGAAGTACATCTAGAGGGTGATCTCTAAGCAGTGGTCGCTTTGCCATTATGTACTATTGGTACTTCCATTATTACTGAACACTGATTTCAGTTGCATATCTATTGAAAAAATCCGGTCCGGAAACTTAATTTTTTCTACATAAAATGATGTTTTTGTCTGAAAAAGGAATCTTCCAAACAGCAGCAACAAGAGAACTTACATAGATTTAATATGGTATTTCGGTAGAGAAACATCCGCACGACAAATAATAGGCAGTTTTCGAAAACCTCTTTTATGCAGACAACATATATGAAACTCACGTTGAACAGTTCAAACCAAATGTAACTTTGGAAAAAAGCGCTCGTAGTGAGCCAAAATTTTTGTAACTATGTTGACTAATGCACTAATTATAACAAAAGAGTAAATCCGCTATAAATATTTTTCTCTATGGCTCAAATGTTTGGGGGGGGGGGGAAGCATTTGATTTGATGTGCCCTTCTCATTTGGGGAACATTTTTGCCCGTCCACTCGTGATGGCCGCCCATGGCAGTAGAAGTCAAAAAAATGGACACTCCAAAAACAAAAAAAAAAAAACAAACCCCAGACCAAACCCATCCAACCAGATCGAGATCAAAATGCGAAAAGGGGTTGAAGGTTTAACTCCCATCCCCTGGAATTTTGAGGATTTTGTTTTACTTTTATGTGATACATTGCTTATGTTTACCGTTATGCTTTGAAGGTTATTTTCAGTTACCACCATCATGGCCGGGTGTGTAGGGTGTCCCCCACTTCCAAGTAAAATATCGTCAGAGCGACGATAGTTGGAAAATCTAAAAATTTCGAGTTGAGATTTTCTCATACTCGATGGCATGTTTGTAGAAATTTTCTACTAGATCAATAGCCGTACACTTTGCTCACTTGTTTCATTATTGAAGTTTACACCATGAGCCCCATTTTCGCAAATCCTCCACAAATCGCAATTTTTTTTGCGCGCTGTGAGAGCTTGCGTCTCATTTATGTAGTAATTATCAGTAGCAACTCAAGCACATCTAACTTAATGCTTTCTACACTGTAAAAAAATTCTCTGTTGGAAAACAGAAAATGTACTGTCAATCGGTTACTAGCACAAAATCTGTTGGTGAACAGAAAATCTCTGTTACTTTTAACAGAACTTTTCTGTAACATAACGTGTTCTGTCCATCACTTGCTAGCACAAAGTACTGTCGGCAGACAGAAATTGTGTGTAACCAAACAGAGCTACTCTGTACTGCTTACACCACAATATCTGTTGGGACACAGAAAATGGGCTGTCAATTTGTTACTAGAACAAAGTCTGTTGGTGAACAGAAAATTTCTGTTGCTTTTAACAGACGTTTTCTGTTACATAACAATTCTGTCCATATCATTTGCCAACACAAACTACTGTCGGTAGACAGAAACTGTGTGCAGTCAAACAGATTTTCTTTTTACCGTCAATCCACTGCAACTTCTTGCCATCTGCTGTGAAAAACTCATCGAAGTCCCTTCTTAATCTGCCTTTTCTGCACAACTACAACAGCTACTGCGTTTCACTGCAGTTGTACTACAGAACCGACTATGTTATCAAGCTGAAACATTCCTCCGAATATATTAATTACTGTCCTATGAATCTTTTCTGGCTGGTGATATGGATAAGAGAGGCTATTTGCACATGTTGCTGTAGTGTTTTTGCATCTTATAAAAGGCATATTGCAACAAACCGAGATAATTCTGCCCATGAGTCAAGTTAATATACGGGTAGCTGTAGGAAAGTTACATATAATGAATAAAATTCCATTAAACGAGAACAAATTAAAACACACAAAAGTCTTTTATTTGGAATCCTTACAACAACACGATTTATTACTGGAAAATTTTTGAAGCAAATAATTGACATTACATTTCCTTTATGATTCCTGCAAATGAAATGAAAATTTTCAAAAGTGCATAGTAGATGATTTGACGCCATGCATAACTTTCAAAATCACAACAATCATGTGGACAAAACTAAGGACTGTAGGAGAGACAACTAAGGTTCTAATTTCTAGTGAACTTACTAAAGAAAGAAATGCTAAGTAGTAAACAATTCACAAACAACTACAGGTTAGCATATTAAAATGAAATTTGACTTTATTTTCAAAACAAAATGTTATTCGCACAGATCAATGTTTTGTAGCAATTCATTATAATAACGTTAGTAGCTTACCCGCTTCACCAGATGTAATGTTTGCCGTTATTACCTCTTAACTGTGACATAAGTGGAAAATAACATTACATGACCTCAGAGATACTGAAGATCATTCTGAAGTCTAGTTTATCCTTTGCTTACATGTTGCGGGAAGTTAATGGGCACAATTTAGCCACAGTTCCTGGCCAGCCATTTTCACAGAGCTTGCTCGGTTACTGAGTTTGGAACGACATAATAGACAAGTTTGCTAAAATCACACTTCTTGAGACAATGCCTAGGGTAACTTCTCATGGAATAGGCCTAATGAGTTTTAGGCGCAACACATCGATCCAGCACACTTAAAGTTTGTGATTATTCAAAACACGATAAGATGTAAACCTTCAGGGCCTTTTCATAACCTATAATCAAATGAAATACTAATAAAGTATCATAATTAACATTTGGCTACTGTTATCTGTCATTGTTATAAGATCATTATAAAGACTGAAAAGTAAAGCAGCAACACAGTGTATTTCCAAAATCAGTCTTTAAAGATGATTTGAAAATAGATCAAAAACACATAATGGAATTATCAGTCCAACCATCACCGTGGATAAAGGAGAATGTACAGTTTCCAGACCATCAGATACAATACCTTGACATGGTAAATTTAAACGTAATTAAACAGAATCACGTGAAAAGAATTTTCACAGAAATACTCTTTGGCTACTGGTAAAATGTAAAGCTTTGAGATTCCAAATTTCACAGTTCAAAGACTCCATTCAATGTCCTTGACCTTTACCACCAGTTTTTCGATTCCTCCAGACGGTCACTTTCTTTCACTGTTTGTGTCCCTCTATTGTTAGCAAATAACCTGTTGAAAACAAAACAAAAGAAAAAGTGTAATTTTGTATGTGATCCTACGTAATAACAAGAAGAAGACTGCCAAAATTCTGGAAACAAGACAATTGTAACTTCTTCACGTTCTGTAATGATATGAGTTGCATCTAACAAGTTTGAACTTAAACAGATCATTGCATGCCCCAACAAATGTACACCTTCACATGAAAACTACTTAATGTTTTGATGTGATTAATCCCCACAAACTTTCAAGAGATTAAAAAGAGTTGCCAAAACCTACAGGGAGGTACCACAACAGTCATGATGCAGGGATAAAATTATGACCTGGTGAATACAGGTAAAAAGCCATGTGGAATATGATCAGAAAATAGCCGTCTTTTACACGAGTGGTTTATAAAACATTTTGTGTGGAGGAGGGGCAGCTATACCACTCCCTCCCCATAGCCACAGTGATAATGACACACTTCTCAAACATGCTGGAAACATTATACATAACTGTATAAGTTTTTTCTTCCACTATGGATTGAGACTATCCACACTAAAAATCAGTAGACTCAAACTTGAATGTCTCAAACTATGTCTGATCATGGGGCTATTATAATATCTCCATGGTCTAAGAAAGATCTGATGAATAGTGCTATAAGAAGACAACAATGTTTTAGCATGTAATCCTTTGAACAAGGTGAAGCATAATTAAGTTTCAGTCTAGCCTCTAAACTAAAAGGAAAGAAGACTGCCATGAATATTTCACATGTATAACTTATCATAAGCTATATAACACTCTTAAAACACTGGGGTTAAACTTAGTAATGAATTACTCAACATAATCATGGTTAAATCTTAATGAAAATCCTGGTTAAACTTACACAAATTATGGTTTAAGTTACTGGGATTTGAGTTTGTGTAACTAAGAAACTAAACCCCGATTGTGTCGGAGTAAATAAAGCACTGCTCCTGGTTAAATTTATCCCAAGTGTTTTAAGGGTGTTTAGCTTGCAGTGTTAGTGGGTGAGTGTTAAGTCAATGACAATAAATACAATGTATCAGTCATTTTTTCAAAAATGATAAAAGTAACTTTTACCTTAGTAAATAAGGCACAAGTATTCCACATTCTTCAAAAACAGCTTGTTGAACTCGCATGCCTTCTGGAAAAGAATTACACACAAATTCATTAATGCATGTTAAAAGAAAAAATTTGTATTAATTCATAATATACTACTAGATGAGTTTCAAAGTAGTGAACTGCTGTTTAAACTCCTAGAAGCTCCACAGATGGCTCTGATAACGACCAGTGTTTACCTCGTTTACAAATTCTCTTTGAAAATTCATGCCATCTAGCAATGCCGTTGTTTGCTGCTGATTTAGATTTTACTACTCATACCACTGTTGACACATAGTATCCCATAGTATACATTAAGGATTGAGCTACTTCATTATTGATGAAATTCCAGCTAGATTCAAAAGGGTTTGATGTTTTGTCCTTTTTGTTCTAATTAAGACTTGCACAATTCCTTTCGGATGGGATGCTGTCTATGGTTTGAATGTTTTGTCACTCTACATGTGTGAAAAAAAAACTTCTCATAGTTTCAACGTCTCATTCTGATAGCTCGATATAAAGCATATACAGGAGGAAGCAGCTCTTTCTGTCCTGTATGAACACCAACAAATGCAGTATGAGATTCAAGTGTTCCTAGCAAAACCTTCCAGTTTAACCTGTATTGTTACCTTAGACCTCAACTTGGTTCAAAGGGAGATCTTTTATAGATTTACTTCACAATTTTTCGAAAAGTATAACTTCCTAATGGGATATATCCTCTGTCTGCTTCCATTAAATTTGATCAATTTCATCATTTATACAACCCTGTTATTTGCCTTGCTTGAAATTTGTGTGTGACGTACACAGTCACGACATCACTTCACTTGGCTCTGCAGAAAATTATATTTTGTTCAAGATTTCAGAAAAAATAGCAATCCGCATGAGTATTATCTTTTCCCCAGTCACAAAAATGCACCTTTTTGCAGATGATCCAAACCTCCATCTGAAACCTGTAACAATGAATATCACTTCAAAAGATGTACAAGTACCAGAATGACGAAGGGTTGAATGAAAAGTATGAAACAAAACATCCTGTTGTAAGGATTTTTCATGTTTTCAATTGCATTAACCTACCCTTGTTCTTGGCATTAGTGTCTTGAAACTTCCCATTATCATCAGGGTACTACTGCAATATATTCAGGTTTCCAAAAGATGAGAAATTCCTCTGACACAGTGCCATCTTCCAAATGTAATGACCCCTCTATACAGGCCAAGTGTTCTGCTGACTTAAAAAAGAAAGAAAAAGTAGCATTATAATAAGTATTTGGTGAATAACTCTTAAAATGAAAGTATGAACTGGATCACAGATAAGGTATTCCATCTTGCCCTATGAATTGGTTGGATATCATTAAAAACATAAAACATTTAAAAAGACCATCACACCACATGCAAGGTGTGTAACTTAGTGTTTACGCCAGAGAGGGGTAAGGGGTTTGTTCTTGTCCTCCCCCTCCCAGAAGGTGGGTAACCCCTTTTTGTTTCCATAGAAATAAAAAAATTGTCAATATCTTGGTTTCTAATTGAAGAAGGACACTTTTGCAGCAATGCTTGAAGTTGAACATATAAATTGCCTTATAAACCCTTCAGATTACATCTAACAGGGGCCTGGAACCAAGTTTTTGTCCCCCTGAACTCACTGGTAAATTAAGCCTATGACATCATCAATTTGAAACTGGGATTTTGCAAAAATAAATCCCCCCCCCCCCTCTCTTTTGCTTTGTGTAGAATCCCTGCTTCTGTAATTCTGTTAAACTTGCAGTCTTGAATAATTTTCCTCAAGGTGAAAAAACCTGTTCATATTTTTCTATTGCTAAAATTTCAAATTTTGAGTGAATTGATTAAACTATGTTGAATTAATATATCAGAAAACATTTTCCCAAATCCAATTTGTTTTTCATCTTCACACATTATCTTCAAAGCTTACATCCAATAAATTTAAATCCCAAGCTTTCAAAGAAATTTTTTCGTACTCCTCTTAATTACTAGTGCTTGCATGTGTCTGAGCCAGACTACATTTATTCTGGTAGTATGGTTTTGTGGTGACTGAAAATTTGAACAAGCGCTAATTAACTGTATGAATTAGTAATCAAATTTTGCACAACCACGTTTTGCTGAAAAGAATCAGTCAGGATTAGGTTAAGTATATCTATAGGTCTCAGTTAAGTCTTTTCCTCCATTTTCATTTATTTCAATCAAGCAACCCCTCTGTTGTTGCAAAACTACACCAATAAAAACACTAAAAACTAAAAACAATACATAAATTCGAGAGGGTATTAATAAACTTAGGAACATATCATACCTTTGTTTCAGATGCAGAAACAACTTTCCTTAGTTTTCTGTCCCAATTCCAATTTTTTGTTTTGTTCTTTTGTAACTTCCATGACAGGCTGTGGTCAAGTAAGACATTAAAGCAACCTGTGATGTAAATAAGTGATTTTAATTACGTATTTAAATCTTTCCAAAATTTCTTAACAATTTGAAAAACATTCCCGCGCCTCCCCTAAACAACAAACACCAAGGTTTATTTAAAGATGGACTTAAGTGCAAAACATCAACTGATGAAGACCCTCCTTGGTTGTAACAAATTAAAAAAAAAATCTAGTGTCACATAAGACTTTAAACCATGAACCATCCTTCAACTGGTCAACTTATTTACTGAACTCTACATTAACCTCTGTTACTTGCTGTAGAATATTGTAACTTTATTCTCAAACTAATTTCATTTGATCTCTCCTAGCTCAGCCACTGACACTGACACAGGCAGTAGGTGTACAGGTTCTAATCCACCATTTTCATCTGAATTAGGGGGCACAAGCATGTGCCCTTTTGCTACCCCCCCCCTCCCATATGCCAGTGGTCATGGGGAACTGCAGTATAGGCCTAGCAAAGCTTTTAATAGCCTAGATTTCCTGACTCTTAAAGGGCCAAACCTCTCACCCCAAACTACAATTTTGGTACGGGAGTACCAAAATTCTCAACTGGCTCAGCTCTTTGATTGACAGTTAATTCAAACAATGCAGAGTACCAAAGCTTATATTACACAGCATGAACGGTATTGAGAGTGTTTTAATTATATAAATTGAGTTTTTCTACTCACCTTGAAGCAATAAACTGAGATTGTATCTGGACGAGGATGAATTTCAGACAATTGTGGTGGGAGGGGCTTAACTTAAGAAGAAGTTTAGGAGAATTGATACTGTTTGGGGTGAGAGAACTGGGCCTTTAAGGGAATATATTCACAACCTTCATGCTCAAATTTTGCATTAAAATTCCTATAGTAACTACACAAATTACCAAATTAATTAAGAGTTCAAAATAGGCCTACTTAATTGTTTCTTAATCACTCCGCCTGTAAGAGCAACAGCACCAAATAAAAAAAATATCATTACATCTCATTGGTCTAGTGGACCGCACACGACAACTCTAAGCCAATCAAAAATCCGCTTAAAACACGATGACGTAACTGAACAGTGAATTAGATTCGTAAACTTTCATGACGCTACTATACACATAACCCTATTGCATGATCATGTAAATTACCCCCCTCCATTCATTTGCAACAATCGATAAGAAAAATAATTAACAAACTTGTTATGTTTATCTCGTTTAATGTTTAAAAATAGTTAAAACTATGGACAAGGTACGACAGCTTGGATGCTTACGCAAAGGTTTTGAGCAACAACCCTGCGTTTTGCGAGGCGATTCTACCAATTATGAGCAGTGCACACAAATAGCCTAAGTTAGACACGTTAGGCTCTTACTTCAAGGTAACATTAGGATTGCCTCTGGATCTACAGTAGGCCGCCGGCACATCCATTTGAAATAACATTTTGAAACGTTAATTAGTTTGAAGGATACGTAGTTAATACATTAAATTGACTTACCATGAACTTCTGCAGCACAATGTATGCTAACGAAACTCCGGTACCTTTACAATTGCAGCGAAATGATAGATGTAGGATGCACGGTGAGTGAGAAAGCGGAGTAACGTTAGAGGTTTACTGCATGCATGCTGGGAGCAAGAACACTTTCGGATATTGGAATCAAAATCTTACACTTTAAATCCGACAGAATGACGCCTTATGTCGAAAATCATAAATAATTACCAGTTTTAATTATTACTTTGTACGACATACACATTTCATAACAGTTTTTGCCGCGAACTTTTCCAGTGAAAACATTGAGCATTGCACGAGGTGCGTTTCAACAGACTTTCTTCTGTTCAACATGGGTTACGGGCAAAATCTGTAATATTTTACAGAAATTGTGCTGTTGACGAACAGAAATTTTTTACAGTGTATCTAAAGTGATGTTCCCCAAATTAAAGAAATATTCGTGCACTTTGCGCACTTGCGTTTTTTGGCTGCACTGTTTCTTTTTTTTTTTTTTTTCTTTTGTTTTTACAGTTTTTTAGTACCGTGAAGGTGTCATCGCATTCAGATTTCTCAATGAGGTTCTATATGCTTTTACAACTGTTCTAGAGCAAGAATTCTAACCGTTTTGTTCGCAATTAGAACAGTTTACACTCCCCACTTCTGTTTCATTTGCGTGAGGTGAATAATTGAGCATGCCCCTCTCCTCCCTTTCCCTCCTGTCTGTTTTAAGTTTTTCGTAGAATGAACGTAACGAGTTTACCCTTTACGTTGCATCATGGTGTGATACGAAGTACCCGCCAGTTGGCGGGATTCTTCGACTAATGGTAATGGTATGAGAATGGGAATGAAATTTCATTTGCAAATTGCATGAGATCACACAAATCTTTACAATTTTTTATAATAAGTATGGGCTGTTTCTTGTGTCAACTTAACAGATCGCGACTGGAGCCGCATTTACCGTATTGTTTTTTTCTGGTTTTCTACTGCTGAAACCAAATTTCAATATCTCCAATTTAGGTTCATGCATAGGGTACCCCTACTTAATAAACTTCTTGGTACCTGCAATGTGTGAGTAGAAGGAAGAAACATTAGATCATGCTTTCTGAGACTGCAGTCATATTATACATTTCATCAAAGGGTTATAGAACTTTTGTTGTCAAATCAACATTGTGTTTTCTATAAGCAATGTTTCTTTTAAGCCAAACATCTCTACAACTTCTTAGAGCTACACATGAAACATTTTTTAAATGTAAATTGATAAAGAGCATACCAGAGGTGAATCCTTCCTTTTGTATATTTAAGTTTAATGTTAAAGTGGAACAATAAGACAAAATAAAATAAAAAAAGAAACATGAATGTTGTAAATATTTCCGATATCAGAGAAGCATTTGCTTCCTGTGGGAATGTATTTTTAGATTAGTTTTGCAAAAACAGAAGAACTCTGGCATCGTATAACAGATTCTTTGAGATATTTCCATTTGTATTTGCGAAGGACATCACATCATGTTTGTGTATATTAATTCACGGTTGATATACTGCATGCATATAATTTGAATACAAATAATGAAGAATAAAAGAAGATAAAAAAGGAAACAGATTTCAAGTTTTTCACCGAAGGAATGTGAGCTGTATTTCTCTAGTGGTAGGATAAGAAGAGCTTTCGACCAAGAACCAATGTTAGCCGTGTTCTATTACAATGGTTTTTAAAGTACGCAAATCTTCACGCGCTCCGCGCGCTTCAAACCTTGCTCAATGTTGCCAAATATCATTATACAGCTCACATAGACGCATAGCAGCAAAAGATAAAAGCATTTTACGACTCAGGAAGACATATCATCGCCCATTCACCAGCTTGTGATTTTCAGATGAGTTTTGTTGTGGGATTAAAATGAAAATTCTAAATGCAAGTACTGATATTAGTGCTCGAGCCTATATTGTTCGTCAAGCAGGTTAAAACATGCTATCAAATGTAGAAATTTTGAATTTTGAATTTTATTCTAAAAGCAAAATTTTCCAATTGGGAAGACGTCCAGGAAAAATTTCCCCTTCCCTTGAACTCTCCCATGACAGTGATCTATAAATAATTGCTCCACCTCTATGAAACTTAATGGATACACGTAGGGACGTACGTGCAAGGTAGACCGGAATTTTTTCCATTTACTTACACTGAACATCAACTTTACAACATAATGAAACTCATTTTCAATGACATCTTACATGTAAAAAAGATGAATGTACCAAAGCCTATGTCTTCCTGTTACAACCAAACATTTAAAAATAAGAACAAAGAATCTCGTATATAATATCTCCATGAATTGTAAACGTCACTTCATAACCTACAGCATTTTACGCGTAGAGCGCGAATTTTATTTGCACAACATTCATTACCTACTACGGAATAAGAAATTATGCCGCCACAACCTGCTGAGAAATTCATTACCATGGACATGGAGCCACAGTAGGCCACTATCTGACTCCACTCCAGTACGTATTAGCATAGGAGCTATCAACCAGGGAGCTGTTATTTGACAGCTCCCTGTATCAACTCCGTGTGGGTAGCTCCATGGTGACACAATGTTACATTGTTACAATTTATCGTTTGCTATTGTAAATACGATTATACTACTGCAGCACAGTGTTGTCGTCGAGACCAGCATCTCCGAGACCAAGACCGAGACCAGAAGGTCTCGAGACCAGGGGCAGAACTCGAGACCGAGACCGAGACCGAATGTACATGTTGTATGGGAAAATATACTGTCAAATATGTTGAATTCTTTTTTACCTTACTTTCTTACCTTTTGCTCAAAAAATGACATATAGCACCAAACGTCCATCGTCATTGATTTATATTTTATCATATGCATGACCGTACCGGACGGGGACCGGGGGCAACAGCCCCCAGTTGGCCAAAACCTTGGTGAATCGCGCAGGTTTTGGTGCCTTAGTCGGGCAAAGATTATGCCCTGGTTTGGAATCTGGAGTCAGGTTAAAGGTCACCGCCCCCTGAGGAAAAGAGTCCCTTACGGCCGTGATCATAATATGCTAATCATAGAATGAATAACTCAACACTAATTCAAGTTTTTTTTTTCTCGTGTGACCCTCATGACCGTACGGGACTCTTTCTCTCAGGGGGCGGTGCGTTTTTGCCCGACTCCAGATGCCCAACCAGGGCATAATCAGGCTGTGCGACTGAGGCACCGAAGTCTGCCCGATTCGTCAAGGTACTGGCCAATTGGAATTTGGAGCCCCCACCGCCCGCCCCGTACGGCCCATGTGGCCCTACTCATCAAATTGGAGTCAGTCAGTTCTGTAGGTGTTTAGCGTTGTGAATTTGATGCCGGTTGATGCATGAGAGTGAGTTTGTGCAACAAACAGAAAAATGAGTCGCAGAACCCTATATAATTAATGCCAAGTTTTCTTTTTGGCCAAACAGGAACCTGTACTACTCACACCCTCCCAAATACCTTCATTGCACTGGAGGAACATGACAGTTGAAAACATGCCTGCAGAGAGGCATACTCGATGCAGTGGCGCCACCAGCCTTTTTGTTCTAGGGCACTGTGGGGGCACCACAATTTTCAAGGGGGAACTGCTAGGCTTCATTTATGGCGCTGAAGGCGCCACCGAAGCGTGAGACTCATCTTGTGCGGTCCAGGGGCAAAGCCCCGGGGGTCCTGAGGGAGAAGCCCCTGGAAGCTCTCGGGTTTTAGGGTGTTTGTAAGGTATTGAAGTCGTTATTAAAGGGTAACTCTATGGACTTAACACTGGTATGAAAATTACCTCCAGGGTAATTTCAAGTAAGATTTTATTGGTAGCAAATTTTGTGAAACTACTACCAAGAGCGGATCCGGCTGACATTTTGATGAAGGGGAACTGAACTTGAAAGAAAAAGAAAAAGCAGTTGAAGGGCGATTAAATGTGGTTCTGTAAAGATGTATGCCTGGCCTAATCCTGCCTGAACGGTTACTTGAGCTGTGCGCCACCTTCAATTGGCGTAGTAGGAAGTATGCAGAAAATTTTGAAGAAAAAACGCAACCCTTTCAGATAGCCGGAAATGGAATTTTCCAGATGTTTTTGCGATATTTTCATTTGAAGAACACGAAAATTACTGCTTTTTCTTGTCAAAAGAAGAATCGAATCTTAAAAATTTCGTAGACACACTCTGACTACAGAAGACAGCTTTTTGTAAATCTCAAATCTCGATTGGCTCTGTTGGGGGGGGGGGCACACGGGGGCACAATATTTTCCAGTGCACGTTCCCCCTGCCCCCTCCCCTCCTTGGTAACGCCAATGGCTTGATGTGGGATTAGTCATCCTGTTTTGAAAATTCATAATAACCAGAAATTGATAGCACTGAAGACTGAGAAATTGGGGGAATTCAACTCACACATTGAAGACGCAATGCAGTGCAGAAACCGGCCACTGCTACTATTGATTGCACTGAGTGACCTAACCTGTGTGATAGTCCAGTGCAGTACTGTGTTAAATTATCCTCATTGACCAAGTTCAAGACATACTCACAAACTCACAGAAGAAAGTTTAAGCCCTGTAGACTGAGTGTAAAGACTCTCAACAATCAACCTATTTTTAAAGCAATTGACGTTTTTGAAAAGTAAACTATGAGTTTATAAAGGTTAGGTGAGATAAGATAAAATGTAGTGATATTCACCATAAATGACAATGCACAACAAGCACCTCACTTATAAAATAATAAATGAATATTCAAAGTTGTCTATGGATCTTACAATGTACGTAACGTATTTAAAAAAATGAATGAATGAATGTTTTGGCTGGTCTCGAAGCTAGACAAGAACAATTTCCGAAACCAAAAGGTCCGAGACCAAGCTAAGACCGAGACCACAGGGCGTCAAGACCGAGACCGTGAAAAACTGGAGACCGAGAGCGGTCTGGAGTACTACACTACTCAGACAGCAGCAGCTCTGATCCTGGGGGACGTGACAGTTTTTTTTTTATTTTTTCAAAAAATAAACAAGCAGAATAAAGAAAACACAATATTAAGGTATAGAATCATTCAGTGTTTCCAAAAAAATTTGGTCATGCTGGGATGGTTAACAATCCCATGTGTTCAGACGGTCTGGCTCTTTTGCTGGCAATCTGACCTGGCGAGACCTGACTTCGTGAAGTTCGTCCTCAAATGTATAGGTACACCCGAATGATATGTTACTCCTTGCTTGTTCTGTGGAAGGAGCTTACAATATGTGTAAATGCTGTTTGTGTTATTCATTTACGTTACATTTTTTTAATAAGTCCAGCTAATTAAAGTCTTTCTATTATTTCTATTGGGATGGCTATCATGGAACTGCTTGTTCGATTAAGGGGTGATAGAATTTTGGATGGTGGTTATGATTTGGGATTGGTCTTTGTTCGATTTATTTTGGGCTATCTTGTCACAGCCCACCCCTCTCAAAATATCATGGATAAGTATTGCCCGAGTTCTATAGTGGCTACCAGGGCCTGGGTGTAACCACGTATTCATGCTGAGACATTTTTAGACCTGACATGCAATCACAATGCACCATTTTGCTCTTTGTACTGTCCATGACGTCATGATAGAAAAGGGCAACCTTCGCTACTAAGCGGAGCGCCACCATGAGTTGCCGCGTAGCGTACCAGACAATTTTCGGCCTTTACAACCCCCCCCCCCCGATGGCCGGAAACGGCCCTTCCCGGGGTTCCAAGCTACATGATAACAGTCGCGAAAAGGGGATGTTGAACTCTGAAAATTTGTGCATGGCTTGATAGTATTGCGAATATATGAGTCTCCTACATTATTCAGCTGGTATTACAATCCGTATTTCATTTTCTGTTGTTTACACGTAGCCTTCTAATGTACGGTACTATACACAACCTTCTTGTTCGGGAGATGTGAAAGCCGTGACTGATGCACATGACACATTGCGTGTAATCTAGACTCTGGGCTGATCCGCGCTGCATATTGTTGAGAAGTTTTACATTAGAATTTTTAAAATGGAGGAATTTCAACGTCCGGCGCCGTGTAAGCCCGAACGGAGGACAGGCTGCTCAAAAGCCGGACGAATAGACACCCTATGTACAACATGTGTTTTAGAGGTACAACGTGTGTTTTTACATGTACATCGTAACATTGAACATGATGAACTTATAGTTTTAGTATATGATTGTGTAAATTTACATCATGATCGTATGAAGTATATCATCGTATATTTTTGGTACATGAATGTGTAATGTATGTACTATGTTAAAACAACTAAACGCTCGTGTACACTGCATGCTGACAGTGCACATGTCCAGTAGCCTATTATCACGCGAGTAAAGAAGTTACTAAGAGCAAGCTGAAGCCATAATAGTCCCAACATTGAACTTTAACAACCCAAACTGCGTGTAAGTTTGTCCTCGTAAGTAGCCTATTGTAGGCTGATAAGTTTGAATGCACATGAAAATAGAATTTGTATAGCAACTTTCTTATTACTACGGCAATAGGAAGTTAGATATTTAACTTTGGGGCAGTAAAGTTGTATATCAGTTCGCACTATCACTCAGTCATGAAAGTCACGTTCGTTTACTACGTTCCAAAATACCTTGGCACAGAATCAATCATGTACAGTAAGTGGTTACGATTTTCGTTACCACATTTTTAGTGTTTTATAGAGTTCTTCCCGACACTTTTACCAGAATACCCCTTCCCTCAGTCGGGTTTCTCGTAGACCGGCAGCCCAGGGCCTTGGGAGTAGATGAACTAGGTACCAATAACGAAGTATATCAGCATGAAGCGAGCCATCTGGGATGTTCAGATATGTGAGTCTGCCGTGCACCATCCGTTGCTAGTAGGTCTGGCGGCCATTTTTCAAAATGGCGGCCATGTTTTAGTAGGCATCATTATGTTTGATAACAAAACTTTGATAGAACCTCTTATCAAAACGTGTAAGGTGTCATATGAAAGACAATTAAATTTCCTATCAAATGATAACATATATGATGGGTCTTTTGCTGAATTTAAATAACATTTTGGGGAAAAAAGTGTAATTTTCAGTCAACTTTTCCCGAAATTTAGATTACATTCATTTACATATGTCTTCATATTTTCTACAAATCTTAAGATAACATATTGAAACTTTCCTAAAAATGTTTCCTATACATAGGTACTATTGTGTCATAATAACAAGTTTATTGCTTTTTAGAAACGAAAGTTACAGTCTTTCAAAGTTATCAATTTGAATTTTCAGGAAATAGAATTTTGTACCTAAAATAGTATTTCGCCCTGTTCTCACTTCGCATCAGCTCAAATAGTACAACTGATTAAGCCCAAATAAAACCAATATTGTACACTTCGGGTTTTAAACATAACATTCAGGACTGTGATTACAAGATTACATGCTTGTATTGATTTTCAGACATCTTGTGTCAAATCCAAGATGGCTGCCATCGGTCAATGCACTTTTGGCCCATTTTTCTTGAATTCCAGCATTTAATGTTCATTTTCGATTAGAACAACTGCGATATTTGGTCAAATGGCACGAGAAGATAAAACCCAGGACAAGGGCACTCTTTTTTA
Organism: Holothuria scabra; assembly: GCA_037179385.1. Taxonomy (NCBI): domain Eukaryota; kingdom Metazoa; phylum Echinodermata; class Holothuroidea; order Aspidochirotida; family Holothuriidae; genus Holothuria; species Holothuria scabra. Next base: position 1,336,773 of record CM074193.1, on the reverse strand, counting down.
TACACATAGTTTGTAAACCAAGATGGCGGTTAGGGGTCAATGTACTATTTTCTCCTTATATCTATCTTTGATTCAGAATTTTCGATCAAGAAAGAAATGACCACTCGTTTGTGTGTGCACTTGGATGCAATCTTCAGCAGTCCTAAACTTCGTTAAGTACATTTTGGATCTATTCTAAGGTGGTACTTAACGGTCAATTGATTTAGGCACTCCCATCACTCCATCACCCCACCCCTTACCTCGAAAGTTACCCTATCGGTGCATTACTAGCTAAACCAATAACATTGCTCACTTCGACGTACGGCTTGCAGATACATTCGTAGTGTTTGGACAAAAAAAGGGCAATTACAGGATCAATCCGACATGAATAGGATACAGTGTTAATTAATTCCACTATCTATTTATGTGTATTGTTTCTGTGCCAAGATGGTGGCTAGGGGTCAATGCACTTGTTACTATTCCTCCTCATTGCTATATTTGTGTGGAAATTCCCTATCACTGAGAAAAGCAATAACCACCTGCCACTTAGTGCAATAAATGCAATCTATAGCATGTCTTAACTTTGTTGCAGGAACAAATTATATCGATTTTAAGATGGTGGTAATAGGTCAATTAACTTTAACCCATGTTCTCATGGCATTAGTTCATAATAGGGTCAGTACTAGCCTAACCACGTTAATATTCCTTTGCAATGGTTTCCAGAAACTTTTATTGTATTTACAGGGAATATATTTGACATTAGCAGGGTAACTTTTACCAGTACTGGAGAAACATCCTAAAGTGCAGTCACTTCTTCTTTGAGTACATGGCTTCTGTTCCAAGATGGCGGTCTGAGGTCAATGTACGTATTTAAGGAGTAGAACAGGCCACCAGAGTACAATTTTGACAGACTGTTAAAAACAATCCTTCTCCAAATGATTTTGTCAGTTTTTTAACTTCCCTTTTTTTTTTTTTTTTGGTGTGATTTTGTCAGTTATTTAACTTTCTTTTTTTTTGCATTGTGTGATGAATTAGAAATAGTCGGGTTACTGTACTCTATCACGTGAAGTCGCCATTTTGAATTTCAAAATGACAGACTTTTCCTTTTCCTAACAGTTATACTTGTTGCAATGTTAGTTTCAATCTTTTTATCACCGCATTTGACCAATTTTAAGATAGATTAACTTATAGGCTATAGAAGATTGAACATTTTCAATTACTCTTGGACACCATTTGGGGTCCCAGACTGTTAGATGAGCTAGAGCTGAATATACAGAAATGAAAAATTCCGGAGAACTATTGAATTAATGAGGAGGATGGTTCCATAATTACTTCTATTATTATGATTTCGCAAAATACTATTTCTGCAGTAGACAGAGGTCCACGTATGGGAATGCGGTACGTAAGACAATTCAGAAAATCCAAATCGACCACCGAAAGAATGTTAGCCTGATGATGTTTTTTACAGTTTTACAGTAAGGTTTGGTTTAATACCCCTAAATATATTATGGGTAGATGGAGACATGTTCTTAAACAGTTATATGAGCTTTTTAATGCCTTTTGAAGCTAGGGCTGTCTTGCTAGCCGTTTCGGTGTTCAGGTGTTACCATAACTATATTATAGACCTAATTTGTCTTAATTTTGACTTTGAATGCAAATGTGATTATTAAAATTTCACTATATGACTTTCCATCCTTACCTTTTACCTAGAAAGTACAGGTTTGGTAGTATTCCTGGTGTTTAAAATCATTATTTTGAGTCATAAAACTTAATAAAATTTACAGTATGCTGACTTACCATTTCATTTTGTGACATTTAATGTCAACTGTAGAATATTCATTTTACTACGTTTGCATTTGATCTTCATATTTTAAGTCTTTGTACCCTTTATCTAATTTTAATGTCATTATCCAGGCTTGAAATTCAAAAAAGAAACTTTTTCATGCCTTGAAGTTCACATTTCATTTTATAATTTCATAGATAACGTCTACATTAACCTTTCTTTCCTATAAATATTTTACTTACTATGACTGTAGTGATAAACTTTTGGGTTTAAATTTAACTTATTTCACTTCATTTAATGTGATTTAAGTACTTAGTCAAAATTTGACTTTCCAAATTTTGACATTAAAATTCATAGTTTTTAAGACCTGAAAGTCACAAATATGACTTATGCGTTAGATCTGTGACCTGCTATTAAGTTCAAATTTACCGTACTTACAAGGCTAACATTGTCATCTGGTTACTATTCCTAAGATTTCATTATTTAACTTTATGTGCCACATATTCGACTTTTGACCTTGACTCTTTACATATGAAAATGAAAATAGTATTCTGAAGGTTCATTATTTTAACTTTAGGTTTCTTCTGTGGTGATTGTAACCATTACAGTCTCTTGTATCTCTATTGTAACTTTGGACCTGAAGTGGCATAATCTTAGGATTACATTTCACAATATCGACAAAAAGGTCAAGCTATCAAATTCGTTTGTAACGCTTTGACTTTGAAAGTCAGTAATTTGAATTTCAAGGTTGTTAATATGTAACTAACAACTTCTAAGTGTGCTTCAAAAAGCCAAAACGATACGCAAAATAAGGCCCTGACTTTCGTAATAAAACTTCACTTGGGAGTTAGAAGAATCAAATTAAAACAGATAAATATATAGTACAGTTATAACATTGAAATTCACATTTTTAACATTAATATCTTACAGCTAAAGATGAAAATGTGACATTCATAAGACTAAAAGTTAAAATAAAGGTATCACAACTAGAAATCATGAGATATAAAGCAAAACATTACCTTTCCAAGTTATTGTAATGGCGTGGAAGTCGTACTTTATAAATCACTAGTTCTTTTTTGGGATTTTAATAACTTGCTGGTCAAACAAATATCTTCAATGTTAATTGAGCAAGTTGGATTACTTAAAACTGCCACTCTTAATGTGTAAATTATAAGACATAAGGTAAAATAAATGTGTTATTTAAAACCCAACTTTCCCTAAACCACTATAAAAATTTATTCTCTTATTGAATCAGATATACAATCTTACGTTAAAAAAAGCATTAAATTAAAAAAGTAGGGAGTTTTCATTACCACCCCCTAACTAAAGGTCAATAATATAAGATTGAAGCTATGTCAATTTTTAACTCAAACGTGTGAAGATATTGACATTCAAATTCAAATAACAAACTATAAAGTTAAAGTAATGAGATAAAAATACTATTTTGAAAGGATTTACTACAGATAACTTACGAAACCACGGGAACAAGCTTTTTTTAAGTCATCATATTATCAAGTTTACTTAAAGTGATTATTATAACTAAGACAGTATGACTTTTTTGTGTCAAAATAATAAGTATTAAGACACCAATAATGACATAACAATCGCCCTGAATCTATATTTTCTACATAAAGGGTAAGGAATCATGCAAGAGTCAAGTAAAACAATGTTAGAAACCACACTTGCTGTAAAGTCAAAATTACGAAAAATTAGGTCTACAATATAGTTTTGATGACCCCTCATGGTTGGCAATACTTTGCTGGGTTCACATGGCATTCATCAAGCCCATTGGATGTTTCTTGCTCAATATAGTAACAGTAACGACAAATTAGGCCTCTAATATAGTTACTGTGACACCGAAATGACTAACATTTTTAGATTCAAAAGGCATGTAATGAGCTCTAGGGATTGTGTTAGAACATGTTTTATCTGTCCAAAAACGAGCTCTAGGTATTGTGTCAGAACATGTTTTGATCCGTCCAAAATATTTTAGTGGTATTGAACCACCTACAATCAGGATGCCATTGTTTTTTTTTTTTTTTTTTTTTTTTCGGGCGATTTGGATTTTCCCAATTGAGTTAACTAGCACATTTCCATGTTTGATCCTATGCTTATTGTAGAAATATACTTTGCGGAATCAAAATAAGAAAAGTATTAATAGAGCTCTTCTTTTCAGTAATATCTATAGTTCTTCGGAAGTTTTCACTTCTGTGTATTCAGCTCTAGCCCATTTAACAGTCCAAGATTATTTGAAAATCTTCAATCTTCTTTATAAACTAATCGACCTCATCTCAAACATCTCAAATTAGGTGATAAAAAGATTGAAACTAACATTGCAACATGTACTACGGGTCTGAAAATATATAAAGTATATCATTTTGAAATGCAAAATGGCGACTTCCCATGATAGAGTACAGTAATAAATGAAACCCGACCATTACAAATTCATCACACCAAACTAGATAAAGTTAAATAAAACGAAATCGTTCGGAGAAGACAAATTTCACAGTCTGTTAAATTTGTACTCTGGTGGCCTGTTCTACTCCTTAAATGAGTTCATTGACACCAAACTGCCACCTTGGAACAGAAGCCATGTAAAGAACGGAGAAGTGACTGTACTTTAGGATGTATCCCCAGTAATGGTAATGGTTACTCTGCTAATGTTACATACATCCCTCGTAAACACATTGAAAGTTTCTGAAAACCATAGCAATGGAATATTAACAGGGGTGAAAGTTAATTGACCTATGACCAACATCTTAAAATCGATACAATTCACTCCTGCAACAAACTTAATACATCCTATGGAATGCATTCGTTGCACTATGTGACAGGTTGTTATTGCTTTCTTGATAGGGAAGTTCCACACAAATATAGAAACGAGGAGGAATCGTAAGAAGTGCTTTCACCCCTAGCCACCATCTTGGCACAGAAACAAATTATATAAACAAATAGTGGAATTAATTAACACTGTATATCCTATTCATGTCGGATTTGAGCTCTAATTGCTCTGATTTTGTCCAAACACTACGAATATATCTGAAAGCCGTCGAAGTGAGCAATGAAACTGGTTTAGCTAGTTATGCCCCTATAGGGTAAATGTCGAGGAAAGGTGTGGGATGGTGGAGTGATGGGAGTGCCTAAATCAATTGACCGTTCAGTAAGTAACACCTTAGACCAGATACAAAATGTACTTAACGAAGTTTAGGACTGCTGAAGATTGCATCCCAGAGCACAAACAAACGAGTGGTCATTTCTTTCTTGATCGAAAATTCTGAATCAAAGATAGATATAAGGAGAAAATAGTACATTGACCCCTATCCACCATCTTGGTTTGCAAGCTATGTGTGTAAGAAAGAGTGCCCTTGTCCTAGGTTGTGTCTTCTGGTGCCATTTGACCAAATATCGCCGTTGTTCTAATCGAAAAAGAGCATTAAATGCTGGAATTCACGAAAAATGGGTAAAAAGTGCATTGACCGATGGCGGCTATTTTGGATTTGATACAAGATGTCTGAAAATCAACACAAGCATGTATCTTGTAATCACAATCCTGAATGTTATATGTATAACCCAGAGTGTACAATATTGGTTGTATTTGGACCCAATCAGTTGTACTGTTTGAGTTGATGCGAAATGAGAACAGGGCGAGATACTATTTTACGTACAAAATTCTATTTACTGAAATTTCAAATTGTTATCTTTGAAAGACTGTAACTTTCGTTTTTTAAAAGCAATAACCTTGTTATTCTGACACAATAGTACCTATTAATAAGAAACTTTTTTAGGAAAGTTTCAATATATTATTTTGAGATTTGTAAAAAATATAAAGAAATATGAAAATTAATGTAATTTAAATTTCGGGAAAAATTGGCTAAAAATAACACTTTTTGCCCCTAAGTGTAACTTAATTCGGCACAATATCCATCAAATATGTTACCATTGGATAGGAAATTTAATTGTCTTTCATATGACACCTTACACGTTTTGGTAGAAGATTGTATCAAAGTTTAATCATCAAACATAATGATGCCTTCTAAAACATGGCCGCCATTTTGAAAAATGGCCGCCAGACCTACTAGAAACGGGTAGTGCACGGCAGACTCACATATCTGAACATCCCAGGTGACTCTCTTCATGGTGATATAATTCGTTATTGGTACCTAGTTCATCTACCCCCAAGTCACTGGGCTGCCGGTCTATATGCGTGGTTTTGTACATCCCATCTTGTGCTTCACAATTCCATACGGCAACCAACTGACCAATTACCACACCCTTTCATTTGCTGGTAACAAACTTCATTAAAGGTATGTTCATAGACACCAAGTTTTATCAGGTGGGCAGGAGGAGCTTGTCTGTTAGGGGTCTCTTAAGGAAAGCTTCGGTGGGGAAACTCCCGGTATGAGGGTGCATCATATCTCTCGGACTAAAAATTAAGTCTCATTGTACAAGGTATATTCTGGTAGAGAAGTTAAGTGGGGGGATACTGGGAAGGCAAAGTTTTACGGTGGAAATTCCAACATGCCCTGGTGCCTCCACTGAAGAAAACCTTTAATAATGACGGTAACAGAAACCGGTTAAGGTGCCAAATCGACATCCATATAAACTTGTACTTGTTATCTTTACTTGGATTTAAGTTTATCTAACAAGTTAAAGCAATGAGCGACGCGTTTTTGTTATTTTTTTTTTTTTCCTTTTTTTTTTTTTTTTTCATGCTTTGTTATGCATTAGGAGGATTGTTACTCAAACATTGTTACGTGTGTTAATTTAAGTTGTCACCACGTTTTTAAACAAATGTGTTTCTACAAGCTGACGGAAAAGTACCTTTTAACAAGAGAATTCGACTCCTGGTCAGGTCAAACCCAAGAGTTAAAATGGATTCTACTGCAACAGTGCTTGGTGCTGAACGTGAAAGCAGCATGAGAAGTTGACTGTACAGAACTCAATGCATTTGGAATTTGTTTGCTCAGGCATTGCCTGAGCTACCCAAAAATATCTTTCAGCTGTATAACCTGATTGCTCGCAGTCTTATCAAAATGAATACCAGTGAAATATCAAATTGTTCATAAGTGCCAGAATAGCTTATTTTCGATGCTGATTGCATTTCGCTTATATATGTGTCAATATATTGAGAACAACAATAGTACTAACGAACTTTCCCAGTTCCCTTGGTCTCAAACAGCCTAAGGACTAGGATATATCCGTTTACCAAAAACTCATTCGTTGCCTGTCAGTAAATTTGGTCGGCTCGGCAACGGATCACCGTCGGCCACTTCGGTGGTTCGTCGGAGCAATGGTAGTTGGCTTGCCAGCGGTCCTCCGACGGCGATGACAGCTGACCAATTTTACCCAGTATGAAATTTTGTTTTTGACCCGGATCTAGCCAGGGACCTCCGATGTCCCTCGACGGTTCTTCAGTGGCCAACAACGTATTCAAGGCCGATCGAAAGTCGACAATGGCCGCTGGCGGACCGCCGAACATTGCCCACTGGATCTCTTTTACTGTTGGCCCGCTAGCCTGAACAACTTGTTTCACTACAGAGTTGTCAAGTGAAATCCACCGTCTGTTTTCAAGTCATTGGGCTGTCAGGTCTAAATTAAACCCGTAGCTGGAAAAACTGGGACCCTTAAAAACTCTCCGCAAGCCCGCGGGGAGCTCAGCATAACCATTTCATACAATAAATAAAGCATTACTTCATATCAATAAATCCCTTCTCTCCTTGAAAATGTTTCGACTCCAGACGCTATCCAAATACCAGCGCTTATTTTGGGTTGGCCCGTCGGCTGTAAGATTGTAATCGATGTATACTGACCGACTTCAAATATAAACATGAAGCAATGTGACGGTATTCGGGGAAGGGACAGCAGTCAAGACTAGTGTCTTTCCAAGTATGATGATAAAGAAAATCAGAAAAATTGAACTGCTTACTGCCTTTAACCAGGAAGGTGTTTCCACCTTTTAACTAAGGAGACAAGTCAAAGCTTAATTTGAACAAGTATCAGAACCCCCCCAAGGAAAAACAATAAGGCTACATATACCGATTTCTGAATTTGCACTCAAATTTTTTTGCGATTACCCCAAACCTTCCCCCTTGCTGTCTTCCAGCTTTTTCAAACTAGTGTTTACTACTGGCTAGTAATTCGACACGGTGTTAAAATACTTAAAATATATCTTTCTCAATACATCTAATATCTTTCAAGTGAGATGGGAATGTTGAATATGCCCACGGTATTTCACGCCCGTAGTAAAAGGCGATATTAAAAAACCTCCATGGCCGTTCGAGACGATAACTGCAGCTGCAGCCCCGTCCAATTGGCAAAAAACATTCCTGAATTAGGCAGACTTCGGTGCCTCGGTCGGGCAGAGATTATGCCCTGGCTTCAAGAGGACCAGGGGTCGGCCAAAAGCTCGCCCCTGGAGAAAGAGTCTCGTACGACCCACTTAAGTTGCACCCAATTGAGTTGTACCATACTTTAAACCAGTGAACTTGGATTTCTACTGCTTTGAAATTAAAAAATTGAATTTATGAATTTATGTTTTAAAAAAATCTGAACATGGAATTCAAATTCATTTGGAAGAGCGTAAAAGATTTACTCCGGAAAACATATATTGCCAACGACTCATACTAGCGTTTGAACCAGAAAAAAGTACCAATGTAATTTGAAGTCATAGGAGTAGAAATAAGGGACTGGGGCAAGCCTTCCAGTACAAAATGCGGAGGGCAGAAGCACACTTCTTTCCGGCCTTAATCCAAGGATGAAAATCCATAATTTGTTGTTTGTGTAGAAATGTGACATTTTTCAGTATTCTGTCCTAAAATTCACCCAGTATTCTTCACAAAATTACATCTTAAGACCGCAAAATACCCAAAACTTCCCCACCCCTGGACGGTTTTCCGAAACAATTTTCGACCCCCTCCCTCCCTTCTCCAAGCTCGAATTGCTTCTAACACCTGTGTTTGAAAGATTAACGTATTACATTGACACCGTCACGATACTAGATAGTTCTGTGCGAACTTTCTGACCCTTTCACTGTCTCAACCGAGGCTATGATCATTTTGTCTTTGTGGTAACAGAGCAATATTCTCCAAGCATCAAAAGAGAAAGGCTTAGCATATTTTTACTGTCCGTGACGTCATGGACAGTACCTTGGGTACGCTTCTCATTTTCGAGGGACAGTTCTTTCGTGCAATGTTTCTTGATTCTCGCTGAGTCGTTTGCTCTTCATTTGAGTTCATTATGTAGAGTGAGTCATGTAGACGGGAACGAGACTTCACGGTCACTTTTGGTTATGACATGGCCCAAAATGAGCGAGTTTTATTTAGGCATTTATGTATTTTATTGTTTTGTAAAAGAATGCTTGAGTAAGTCAAATTTGTATACAGTATGCTTGCCCATCACACAACGGCCGCACTCCCGCATTGTACCTGTAGTATATCGCGCACAGTGTCGCTAAACGCGACCTAGCTAAAGAGCACTGTAGAATTGTGGCACAGTGCACACACAGTGTATTGCCGTATCTCGAAAGTGCTTGTAGTTCGGAGAACAACCTTGGCATCTATGTTTGCATCTAGGCCTAGGTTTAATCATTAATCGAAGCCTACAGCTTCGATTGTAGGGATTGCTCTACTTGTCACGTGCTTTTTCGACTGCTTATGCGACTCGTTATACCTTCTCGTACACACAAATTCCGCATGAACGTATTGTAATAACGAACCGCTACGCACGAAAAAGAGTTTTTCGCCTGCTTGCAAGGTTCGATATAGGTTCTCCTGCGCACAAGTACGACATTAAATTATTGGCCAAGCGAACTGCTACGCACGCGAATTGCAGAATTTTTCAAAATCCATCCGTCATCAAGCATATACGTTCATTATGGACGTACACGTACAGGAATGGGAACGTAAACAAAACGTATACTGCTTACCTTTACTTCAATACTGTCTGACTTCAGTGCATTGCCGTTAAGTACACTGTTGTCGAATGATTGACCGACTGTTACGCTGACGTACTGACTTGAACGCCGCTGCGCAGTGGCTGCTTTTGAAGCAACGACAACTCTTTTGAAAACGTCCGTTTGTTTAACAGGCAAATCTTTCACATAAATTCACTCTAGCAGTCTCGGCTTTGACTGCGCATGCTCAAATGGTCAAATATGCGCTAGAACCGTGTCACGGCTTTCTGTTGACTGCTTGGAAGATGCGCTTCTATCACAGGTTGAGTATAAAAAATTTGGCAGCAGAATATTTTTTGCTATCAAGAAGTGAGCTTGGCAAGCCATTTGCAACTTATTGCATCTCACTCAGTTTTCAATAGTAAAATCAGGCAGCGTATATGGACGTTTCATCTTTGTTTCGTACCATTTTCAGAGGCTTCGATTTGTACTTGCCTGCAAGTACGGGTTGTCTAGTTAATCTTAGCATTTGACGTTAACTTTCTTCAGTGTTATATTTCTATCTTGGAAGCAGTTACGTAAGGTTTGACTTAGACTTGCCAAATGCAAGGTGTATCTTCATCTTGAGAAGTAATTAGAACTTATCCTTCTCTATGTACATAACCATAGCAGGCAGTCATCTCGCTATATAATAAAACGTAGGGTAGCGACAATCTACTCATAGGTCGTTAGTGCAGTCTGCTCTCTCAATGTATATAGGAAGTCTGAGTATACTTAGCTATTATACTTAGCTTTTGTTGGGTCTAGCACTAGCAGTCGGGGACAATACATTATCACCCACGTACGTATGGTTTTGTTTAAGAAATTGGACTTTGCCAGTGGCTAAAATCGACAGATGTGGGATGAAAGTTGTTACATAGTGGAAATAATGTACATAGTACGTTTAGATCAAAATTACCAAACGAATTGAAAGATGTGATATTGATTCCCATTCACGTCCAAATCAGAAAGTTTGTTTGAAATATTGCAGGACTCGAAGTTCGTCGTCAAACCACGTAAAAAGTTAAAGCTTCTCGGCGGCCGTGCTATCTTTTGGTTCGAACGGTGGCGACCAATTTTCCCATGATCCTCTGTACATGTATTTATAGGAAATCCGTGGGAATAACATACGCCCAAAGACCCACGGCTGTTTGTGTATTTTATCATTCTCAGAATGATGGCCATTCTCAGAATTAGCATACAGGTCTATACTTTTCTTTTTGTCTGCCTTTAGGGTTACCATAGGCCTAATTATTTTCTCGCAAGGAGGACATGCATCGCCACCCTGGTGAAGAGGTCTAACTTAGAGTGGTAGGGTAGGGAGTTTGGAAACTTTGTTGGCTTTCCGCAGTTGTGTCTAGATGCAAAGATGGTGCCAAAAGATGATGCTCTTACTAGAGTTTCCTCTAACTTGATTGAAGCAAAAAAGTTAGGGAAGACTTGCCTGTCAGTTCATACATACATGAAATCCGGACACTCATGGTGGCGGTAATTTTACAAAACCACCCGGACACCAGCATGAAACAATAACCAGAATGCAAGGCATTCATACTCGCGAATGGAGGCGGTCTAACGGTTCTAGTGATATTGACAGAGTTGCTAAATTTTAGCCACTCCCTGATACGAACAGGCAGTAGATGGTGAATTTGTTATGATGAAAATGCTTGCGCATTTCAGAAAAGGATATCAGTGTTGAAAATTTATACAGGTGAAACATTAGTTATGTGAAAAAAGGGAAACAGAATTGTTTATGCTACAAGCTCGACGTTTAGAAAAGTACATATGAGTGGTACGTATATATGATGTTAAAATTGACTAAACAAAACAGGTGGTGGATGATATTTTCTACTAGATCTAGAAAATAGAAGTGCTTCGATTGCAGAAGAGTTGTTTTATTAATAATTCCGAAACTGTCAAAATTTCACACATATTATCACATTGTTCAAAATATCAAAATTTCCTCACGAATGACAATTGCATTTTTTAAACTTCCTTAGTGTTTTCAGTATTGCTCGAGGGCAGTGCTTATTACGGTTCGGCAGTTCAACCGTATCACCTGTATGTATATGCATCGCATTATCACCAACATAGTAAGCACTTTCAGATCAGAAGAAATGCAACTGAACTATCATCTAGAGTGGCTAATGAATAGAGAGAGATAACTACGCAGTCTTTTATTTCGCTGCTCCCTCGTCAGAGATATCTCTTCCCATACCTACCATAATTGTCAACAACATAAGCAGTACCGGAATTTCTCACCTTCTCTTCTTTCTTACAGTACCTTACAGTAAGGTTGCTCAAAGGAACCATTTTAAATTTGTCTTTCAAGATTGCTAAATTATTAGCACAGCCACCAATAAAAGAATGTAATGTGAGAATATTTACAAAATGTAAAAAAAAAAAAAAAAAACTTGGGTTGCGGTTAGCTAAGTTATTTCGATGCGGCTAGGCAAATAAAGCTATGCGCATGGCCCATATTTGACTTTCCACTGAAACACATCAAACTCTCGAAATGACCTTTTTAAGCCGCGGTAGCACTTGATATCATCAACTGTATCACATGTCGTTCGGCTGATCACGTGGTCACCGGCAAAGCAAACGCATATGGGTAAGGGCGATTCAAGTTTCAGTTGAAACGTCTGGGGCAGAAGAAAACTACGCAGTTACTACGCAGCCAATTTTCGCATCCGGAAGACTACGTTATCTTATCCGTTCTCTATTCCTAACCCTCTGTGACCGTCTTCAGTTTTGAACAAAATAAGGTTTAACTTAAGTTTTTCGCTCTTGTTACAGTTGTTCTTTACAACAACGCCGAAACTTTCATGTCAACAGATTGCTCGGATGTTTCAAACTGTAAGAAAAGAAGGGTAGCGACCATGTCATAAAGAACGGCAGTTGACAAAAACTATAGAAAGGGCTTCTGAGAACCCCATATAGTCGCTCCCTCGTCGTTCCAAGAACCATATAATTGAAATATTCCTGAACTAATATGCCTCATCGTGTGATGGAACCTGAGACATCCTTAAATTAATTATCTGTTTTCATGGTCAACGCCTTTTAATTTACCGAAACACTAAAAAGTAACAAAACCAACAAGGCACAGAATAAAACACTGTAACAAGTCTAAAAAGCGGCTGCTATACTTCGCATTCGCTCGTAAAAACGGGACGCGTCCTAGTAAAACCGAACGACTGGTAACCCTACCTGCAGTGCCACTGTGGGCACTGTAGGCATACCTTGCGACTTCCGGTTGATCACTGCCATAATATTGGCATTGCATGAATAGCCTAAAGGCCTAGGTGGTGATTCTTCAATTAGCCTGATAAGCATTATGAGAAATAGTGCAGTCCTGCATCATGCATGTGCGTCACGAGATTCCGAGTCGAAAAGTAACAAACGGTTGATATCTACAACAAACAACCAACACAATGCATTGCGGATTATGTTCAGGTATATCACATCGGCCCCAAACGTAAAAGGATGATATTCCAAGCTCTAGTACGTACCCGGTTACAATGGCACAGAAACAATCATGGACAGTAAGTGGTTACGATTTTCGTAGCCACATTTCTAGTTTCCTGATTAGTTTTTTGTACCACTTCATGAGAAGTTGACTGTACAAACCCACTGCTTTTGGGATTTGCTTGCCTGCGCTACTCAAGGTGTAAAGATACACCTCTCTTATCTCGTTTGAAGACTCTGACCAGGCTGTTCCACATATGTGCTGCCTCCCTATAGACACCGGTTCTATTGATAAACAGTAGTTTCTAGGTCTATCTGAACAGATGTCGGTATGATACAGCAACGGTATCTCTCAGCTGCACGTACTGTACAATCCGATTACTCGCAGCCCACTGAGATTTGAAATTGATAAAAAGTGCCAGAATAAGATATCCTAGAAGCTGATTGTCTCCCGTTAACCTATGTACTATAAAAATATTAAGAACAATAGATGCGTTAACGAAAATTCTCAATGCCTCTCAAGTGAATTAATTTGTTTTCCACCTAAGCGCGAGTTTTAACGTCGAAAAACACTGAGAAGTATGACTCATCGTTGTTAAACGTGAAATCCACGCGAGTGTGTGTGAGAGCACGGAGCTATTACGTAATAGCTTCAGGGTTGTAAAGTACATAAAGAATACGCATTTGCCCCACCATTATACAGAAAAGGACCAGGAAAAAGTGTCACTTGTTATCCGAGATATCTCGAGTAGCTCTCACACCTGGAAGTGAGACTTGCAAAAAGGAGCGTGACTCGCAAAAGAAAGAGAGATTGCGTAAGATTTTTCGAGGTTTCGTATGCTTTTAGGGGGGTATTCTGCGACTTTTTTCAGAGTTTAGGGTATTGTTCTGCAGGTAAAATTCCCACAGAGTTCATTTATGGCACTTCTGAGGGTCTTTGATTGAGTTTTTAGGAAAATATATACGTTTAAATGAAGCCTCACAAAGTTATCTGTGCAGAGCGTAACTAATGTGTTACCGCAGTTACCTCTAGTGTTACTTCAGTTATCCCCATCTCCAAATACAGTATGTTCTGTACGATTGTCTTGGCATGTTGCACAATAAAGTTGAATAAACAGATAAAAGAACTAACACGACAAGAGTATACCACGAACGGTCTCAGTCAAACAATGCAAGCCGGATACGTAAATGTTTATTGACCCGCTCAATCAAAGATTGAGTTACAAGGTACTTAGGCTACACACAAGGTAACAACGCCGGCCGAAGTTCAGTGTTCACGTTGCCAAAAAACAGACATAGGTGACAAAATTTTCAGATGAAAATTCCATTTCCCTGTTTCAGTTTAGTAATAGGCTAATATATACAGTTAAACACTTTTCTTAAAATTCTTTGAATACTTGTAAAAACGTATAACAGTTCAAAAATTATTGTTAAAGATGTCTAAATTTGTAGCTAGTTTCTATTTTCAGGACAATCACGTGTTTCTCAGTCACCCCCAAACTTTCTTCTTCCGAGAAAGTGTCTCAGTGTTCAGTAGTGATGCCAAAATAAGTATAACTCACTAAAGTTGAGAAAACTCTCATGCTGGCCCAGTAAAACCCCCAAAGTATCTCTTATTTATTTTCACCTTTCGTCAAGGATTGCCCATTTTTCGTAAACAATAGACTATAAACAGTACTCACAGACAGATAGTGTTGAAGGTGATATTCCTAATTGAGAGCGAGGTATTCGTAAAACACAGTTACCCCTACCCTTGTAGAGAAAAGGACTAGGAAAAGTATCATTTGATGTCCGGCTTATCTCGATTGGGTCCAAACAAGGGAGTGAGAATCGCGAAAAGAAGAAAGATAGCATAAGATTTTCATATTCGTTTTTGGAGTATTCTAAGACCTTTTTCAACGTATAAGGTATATTTTTGCAGGTTAAATTTCGGGAGAAAACATCTGTGTCACGTTTGAGGGATTTGATCGAAAACTTTGGAAAATATTAGGGCTTAAATGAAGCCTCACTTAGACGGAGGAAGTTTATCTGTACAGAGCGTGACTAATGTGCTACAGCAGTTACCCCTATAGTGTTACTTCAGTTCTCCCCATCTCCAAATGCAGCCTCTGTACGATCGTTTTGGCATAATAGGGCGAATCCAGACCGGACAAGAGCAACCGGCTCCAGCCCTTAGGTCAAGGACGAAAGACATATATAAAAGATTTTAAGGTAAATATAAATTTAAAAAAAAAACAGGTCTTACCCCCCAAAAGCTCCGGGGTACCTGCGGGGTATTAAAGGCGTTATTTAAGGGACATTCTATTGACTTAACACTGGTCTGAAAATTACTTCCAGGACTATGTGGGGAGGCACTAAACTATAGAGAATGCAGTTGAATGGCAGTGATTTGTTAGTCCTGGTGGAGGTCCAGGGGCGGGGCGGAGCCACCGAAAGCTCATGGTTTGAAGGATGTTGTGAGGTACCAAAGTCGTTATTTAAGGCTAATTTTATTGAATTTACACTGGTCTAAATTTCCTTCCATGGCAACTTCGAATAAGACTTCACTCATAACTAATCTAGTGAAATGACTACAAAGAGTGGATCCTCACGACATTTTGAAGAAAGAGGAGCTTAACTGTAGAGAAAGCAGTTGATTAGGATTAAATTGATTTGTAGTTAAATGTGATTATCCTACCTAGAAGGTTAACTGAGTTGACCAATTGTGAAAAAAACGCAGTCCCTGAGTCAGCCAGAAATGACATTTCCCATGTGTTTTCATTTGAAGTTTTTTATTTTAAAAACATGAAAATTTCTGTTTTTTCGTGTGAAAAGAAAAATGAAAATTTAAGAAATAAATTTTACTACCTTACTTACTACCTTACTACAAAAGACATACGGTACGGTTTTGTGAAAATTCCTCATCTCGGTTTGGGAAAATCGAGGGAGGATACAGGGATTTTAAAGAGGCACGTGCCCACTGGTGACTTCTCTAAACTTAACTGAACGCTCGTTTATTTTTTAAATTCTTCTGAGGTATATAATGCCCCCTCATACCCTCAGATTAACCTATAGAAGACCCTTAACCTTTTGAGAGAGGGGAAAGTCAGGCTATGCCGACGCACAAACTGTAGACCCCTTTATGGAAAAATCGATCAAAACAAGGCAATTGCTGCCCAAAAAGTGATTCCAAAAGGCTTTTAATAATAAGCTTATTTTGTTCTTACCATTTGTCTTGTGAAATGAATAGACTTTTCACGCCTTTTGGGCACTTGACACTCGTCTTTATTTAGATTTTTTCCACACCCAGATCAGATATGCTATATTTGTAAAGGTAAAGTTACACACATTTTCTTTTTGAAGTCTTGAAATAAGTGAAAAGGTTCTGATTAGCTCATGTTATACAGAATGCTGGCATTTTTCTGATTACACTCTTAAAAAGTTGGTTAAAAAAACTTACCAACACTGGTCACGTATGTCAAATACCTGAAATTGGTTAAAGTTTACCCAATAATTGTTGATTAATGGGTTATCCAAGAGGTCTTTTACCACTTAATTGGGTAACCAGCCTGTGAGGTAACCAAATTAACAACACATATTGGGGAAGACTTTACCCAATTTCAGGTATTTGACATACGTGACCAGTGTTGGTGAATTTTTTCACCAACTTTTTAAGAGTGTACAAATCAAAGCAACTTCCATGATTGTCAAAGCTTTTATACCCATCACCCGGGTAAAGTCTTGAAAATAAATTATGTTTGTGGGGAGGGGCTCATTACAGTTGACAGGGGGCGTTACACCAACAAGGAAGCACATCCATGCCTTAGGATTTGGCGGAAGTATTGTATTACCGTTGGGGGATTAGTCAGTTCTAACTGACTTGAATATGATCCGGGAAGGGGGCAGGTTCTTCTCTACAATCCCACACTTTTAACCTCCTTCATAGGATAACATCATATTATTTTCAGTTTCCCGCTGCTTATTCCAATTTCTAATCAATTTTAAATTATTCGCAATATGATTTTTCACCAAATTTTTCACAATTAAATTACGACGAAGTTTTAAATATATCATATGATTGATACTAAAAGAAACATGAAAGACTTCTCTTAGCTAGTTTCCATGACGACATTGTTAAACCACCTCTTGTTGAGGAATTGTTAGAGAACAAGACACAACAATTTTTTTTCAGACTATGTACCTGCAGACGGTTTAAATATTTTGAGATGTCACTATTTAAGTGACAGCTCTCTTTGCTTCTTTTGTTAAATATCTTGGGACTAAGTAAATCTGGACGATGATCTCTTCCATTCCTTTCCACGAAATCCCTCAACAAAGGTTATTGTCTACATAGTCTTTGAGTTGAAGGTTTGCCTTCAGAATGACTGGAAATATTTTTGAACAATTTGCTACAATTGTGCTCAGTTCATCATTCGGTGCAAGCTTTGTTTAAGTCTACATATTTCCCTTAATTTTAAACAACTTTGTTATCATTCAGAAGCCAAATTGTTAAAGTAGCAACTATAAAAATTGTCACCCTCCTCAGATGCAATGTACACAGGTATAGAGGTACCCAGGTGCACAACAAACCCAAAGTTTTGCCTGAATGGTACATTTCTCATTGCAATTTTCTAATCGTATTTGCAATTTGTTCATTTCCGACAGGAGGTTAAATTTTATTGCCGATAAAAGTTAGAAGTAAAGAATGCTTAGAGTTAACATCTCCCTGGAGTCATCTTCTAGTCTTGGAAATGCTATTTCGGAAGTTCTGAGAGGTCGCGATTTTTCAAATTTTTTGTACGCTCTACGCCAACTGTCGTGGCGCAGCTTAACTTTACAATGCAATGGTTGCATATTTTGGCAGAGAATTCTCTACCCATAACCAACGGCGTAGTTCAATTTTAATGTTCTTATAACTTTGTGACCGTGAAAATGCAAGAAGATGATTATTAGCAATCATTTTCTCAACAAGTACATCTACTTGTGCCCTTTTTCGAAAAAGCCAGTTGCACATCTCGTCCCATTCCTTGAAGAAAGTAAAAGTTAATATATTTGTTTAAGGCAAAGTTATTTTGAGAATAGCATTTAAGAAATGGAGAGATTGGTAAGGTTTCCTAGCTATCGTTTGTCATACCATTTTTCGTCTTTATTTCAAGCTGACATCAACATTTTTTCACAAGCGTTACCCATTAAAAGTTTCCCAACAAGAGGTGGGGGTAGCGTGGGGTTACAAAGGCCTGCAAAATGTCGTTTCCAGCTATGTGAGGGGTTGAGGTTTTTCAAAATTTTCTGTTCGCTCCGCGCCAACCAATGGTTGTTGCTCTGCTTAGCGAGTCGTCAGCCTCGCCCTTTTAGAGTTATTCCACCAGGTATTCGTGCTTCATGTATTCATATTCTCCGTCACTAGCCTGGCCGCTCCTACATTCAGTTGGGGAAACATCCTGCCAGTCGGAATTTGGGACCATGACACCTCCTAAACATGAGAACCTAGCGACGGCCCTCTATACATACACGTCTAAGTCATCCCAACTAAACTTTCTAGAGCTAGTATACAAAATGAATAAAATAATGCCGACAGCGTTAGCAAATGATTTTGTCCGAATGACTCCCTAAAAGCTACCCTCTAGCGAAAAAGCACCAATCTTAACCAACCATCCTCCATGCATTTTATCAGTACAGTACCTAATACTTCTGCCATGAATGGCTCCGTTCTAAACTAGCTGAATGGAAAAGTAGTAAAAATAGTTCCAACCATGAAGATCGTGGAATTTATGATCATTTTGTTTTGTGTACCTGAGATAAACTGAGCTACGGCAACATTGTTGCTCTTGTGCTATAAGCAAAGCACACATGCAGTTCCTCAGTTTCGCTCATAGAGGTCATGAGGCATCCTAGTATCATAGTAGTAGTGTTCCCTTCACTTTAGATGGCCCAACACCTTAAAGAGAGTTCCCACAAGAAAATTTCACCCGTCTATCACGCATCTTTACGCTTATCGATAGGCCTTAGGCATCATACCTTGTGGGTGGTTCCTTGCACACTCTTATCATTATGTCACTGTTCTAAAAAAGATCAAAATCTCCTTTGGTGACTCCTACGCCCACTGGAGCTCGAGTCCTGACCGGGTCATAACGAGGAGACTTTAAAAACGAAACCTTCTATCTGCCTTTGTGACCGTGCTCAGCATAAGCAATTGAGTACGGAAAACAAAACAGTCAGCCGCCTGGCCGCATCTTGAAAAGGGCGTTGGGCTGCTCAACTTGAACCAATTGGTTGGAAACTTGACCATGAAACGCCATCTAACCTAGCCTTACCAACACTGTGATAAACCAAGCAGGAAGTGACTCCCTGAACCAAGTTAGAACTTAAGGAATAACACTCCGTTGTGCGTTTTGCTTACATTCTATCGGTTTATGCAAGTATCCTAGCTATCACGGACCTGACTGGCAAGCGCAGTGAGTTTGCTGAGTGTCTTTGAGCGGAATAGTTGGTTTAATGTAAAGAACAAAGTTAGGTTCAAATGTCAACCTGGCCTTAATTACATTAAGAGATCGATTATACAGGAGGGGTTAGTAGGATTTCTTGCCTTGAAGTTATCATCTCACGAGTCATGAATTTGATTTTACTTTGAATCTGTTGAAACTCTTGTCTCACACAAATTTGATCTCAGTCTGTTGCGAGAGATTTCGGGGAATTTGTCACCTGGACCCAACCAGGGGCTCTGACGCAAGTCTTCGGGCATCGCCCCCCCCCCCCCATGTTGCACCCCCCATGTTGCACCTTCGGAAAAGGTACGTAAGTCATTTATATTTGAAAACATTTTAAAACACATACAAACACGCACCGTGGCTAGAGCAAAGCGTGGAATTCGGAAAACCCATCGGCCCTTTTTTAAGGCCCTAAATAGTCCAATCACAGCTTATAACAAAACGACTGAACATGGGAAACGGTTAGAGAGTAAAAACCTGGTAGACGTTTGCTTGAGTAGCTGACGTTTGAGTAGCTCATTTCACACGCCATCATTAGAGATTTCTTCCCCTTGAAAAGTGGACGTCATGACTTGGCCAATGTCATCACTTGGCCGATTTTTGAAAAAGAGAAATCCGCAAACACCGATTGGTGCCCACTGGAACATGCAATCTCTAAAAACGTGGCTTTTTGTCAGTTGCTTAACAAGCAAGGATTTCAAGGCCATGATTGGTTTGCCCAGATTTCAAGGGGGGTAAATCTGTTTTATGGCATGCACTGGCCGTGGCAATTTTACGCTTTGCGGCCGGGTGTGCTAACCATGGTATTTCCCGATGCAATAAACTAGGATTGTGTCTGAAAAAGCATGACAGGCATGGGAGAATTGGAATTTTATGGCCTGACGAATTATTGCCTTTTAGTACTTAAGATCATTTGGTTATTGATGTAATCAAATCCACAGAGAGGAATTTTATCATTCATATTACTGAGTTATGGATCCCAGGAATACCTTTATTTTGTTATCAGTCCCATATTGATAGCGTCCTCTTAAGGCTGTCAACACTTTATATTACTAAAGTAAGCAGCGACAAATATTATTCCAATCAAAAACATTCCCTCTTTTTTGGCCATGGTCATGTGTAGTATTTGTTCTTTTCATACATTCTGCTATGGAGCCCTGCATGACAGATCATTGAGGTAAATGGTCTGAAGGTCTTAAGGTCGGTCAGTAGATACGTTGTGGTCTTTTAGGGCACACCCCTTTCATAAGCAGATAAGAAGCAAAACTCCTTTGGTAGTGAAAGAATAGATTTGCCTAACTGATCTTTGTCCGGGACTCGGAGGAAGCTAACGGTAATGCTCTATTTTGTGTGAATGTTTTAATAATTAAAGCGATGACGTGGTTGCATGTTTTCTTATACATTTGAAAAATTGTTACTCCCATAAGATAACCGCGGAAGAATCTAATATGCGTCATGATTTTCTTAAAAAAATATACACTTTTTAAATATTTACTTTCAAAATGAAAATTTCTCAATTCCAGTTGACAAAGAAAGTAAAAAAGAACGTCGTATTCATGTCACTGCACTAGTAATGAAAGCCAGAAATCGTGATTATGTAGTAGTAGTTAAGTATATCACCGTTTTGAAAGTTGCGGTAGTAGAGAATTTTTTGCTTTTCGAGGTGTACGATTCCATTTAAAAGACCTTTTCCTTGAAGAAATATTTTTCCTAAAAAATGAAGCTTTTAAAATTTTGAGCTTTCATGGTTTGAAATTGCGCTCTTGGTTACTATGTATTTAATACGAATAACAACCGACTGGGAAAAAAATTACAATGTAACAGTAACAGTTTGAAATGAAAAATTTTGAAAACTGCAAAAAGCTATTAAATATGACTGGACGTTCCATACACTGAGACAGAAAACACCAGTTCTGTTATAATTCAAAACTAGATAAATAACATAGAATTAATTGGTTGCAATCATTTTCAAAATAAATCCATTTGATTGAATAAATAAATTGATAAACAAAATGCATAAATGGTTAACCATTTCCACCAAGATGCCACATTTAGAATTAATTACTAATTTACTGTTGAATAACACAAAATTAATGCATATGTTTCAAACCGAAAAATGTAAAAGGAAGCCGTTAAACTCAAACAGAAAATTGCAACTGAGAAGTTTATCTTCAAATGTTTTTTTACCTTTTCAATATTTCCTCCCCAGTTTCATCAATAAAACGCTGAAGCTGGACCTTTATACCATTCATATCAGTCCGGTGTGTAGTCCAGTGGCTGCAGTTTAGATGTTCATCTCGAGGAGTAGAACAATACCATGGAACATGAGTCTTTGTGTCACTAAAGTTGCAAAATTTTTCCTGTAGAATAGAAAATAGACAATGCGATCTCAAGTTTGGTGACAGGTATTTAACTATTTTTTTTTTTTTTTTTTGCATTTTATGAGAATAAACATGACACATCTAAAAACGGGTTTGCCGTTTTCACGAATGTCCTTGTACTCTAGTTTCGAATTCTAACAGAAAAAAATTAACAATCTTGCAAGTTTTTGTACTCGCAAAATAATATGCCCTCCTTATGAAGTAAAGTAATAAAAAGGACAAGTTGAGGATATCCGCTTTTGAAGTTTATAAGCTGAAAATTTCATTTGGGACAACTGAGAGTATAACCTTTTGTACCCAGAGGAATGAAGTGGAACCGTTTGGGAAAAATCTTCACTTTGAGAGGGTTTTTTTTTGGTTGTACATGGTTATTTGGCAAATCGAAGAGGGTATTTATTACAAATTTGCTCTTTCCATTAAACAAAACTTTTTGAGAGCCCTTAACAACCATTTGAGAACCAATTGAAGTCATTAACCCTTTTAGTTAAAGGAATTTGGACAAGTGGGCGAATTTTCTGCTAGAAATGTTATAGGAGGTAAATACATTAAAGGAATTCATACCGTGACTTTGCCTTGTCTAATTGCCTTGCAGGTTACATTGTCACTCTATGACACTTACGTTAACATTCAAAATCTTCCTCTCGAAATGCTTTAATGCTTAATAACAACGTTCTAAGATAGTACCACTGATACAAACATTTGGAGTCTGCTTCTAAAAATGCTTAATGAGTAATTGCTAACGCCAATGTTTTGAAACTGGAGACTCACGTAAACATGCAGACTCTACCTCTCGAAATATGTAATGAGCCATGCCTATAAACCGAAAAGTTTCAGTCTCAACCAATGACTTATTTAAGCAGAGTCTACATCTAGAAAATTAATGTTTTGTAATGCCTAACGAAAAAGCCTTGAGACTTTTGCAGGTAGCTATAAAAAAACAAGCAATACCATATTTCAAACCAAAAATTCAAATTCCAATTTTTTTCATCATTTTTGTGACACTTTTGGCAAAGAATGAGTTAAGACTACCAGGAATGTGCCGTTTTCTGAGATGATGAGAGCTTGGCAAATAATCTTTAATCCGTGTTTGGAGCATGGGACAAAAATCAGCCTCCAACCAAGGAATGGCTAATGAGAATATCTTAATATGTAACTTTACCCAGTTTTGGCCAGATCTTAAAGAACGGTCCGATCGTGATTTTCTTACATCGGTCCCTTTCTGACGAAGTTACATTTTCAGCCAGATTGCCTGAATAAACTTTAAATTCAAACTTTACTTAAGGAGCAGAAATTTGAACCATTTTACAAATTGCATTTCACAGCTATTACTCTAATGGCAGCAATTTTTAGAGCAAACTGACTTGCGTCATAATGTTTCACAGTACCTCTGTTTACCAAATGAGCGACAATTTACATCAGATACGTAACGCTAAATGTTTACATAGTAGTAGACCGTAGTTCGACAACATTTATTTGAGTCATTCCCTGGATTTACAACACAATTCGAAAAAGAAAACAATGAAACAAAACTAAACAGAAACTCAGAAGAAAACTCAAAAAAGCTCCAAAGACCTCTTAAAAGAGGGTGTGAGTGTTTGCTTATTGAGTGTTTATTGGCTTAAAAGGGGCCCGTTTATTTACCTTTCATCATGTTGGAAGCAAATATCCATGAAATAACATGTCGCAAAAACTACTTTTGTAATTGATTTGAAAGGCAGTGTTTTTCGCCTGCTAAGTGATGGGTGGAACCCCAAATGACGATCAAATGTAATATTTACCTAACTTTGAGAAAAAAGGAAAAGCCATATCTGCGATCAAGGTATGTAAGTGTACGCATAATACAAAACGTCAATGAAAAAAATGTTTATAAAGGTTTTTAGTCTTCATGTGCCTGTCTTGGGGAAAAGGTGTTCTTCATAAGGGTTCAAATTTGCGAAAAAAAATTGTAATGAGAAGTAATACTGTAGCAATCATTACCATTATACTGAAACACAATCACATCTGTTGATTTTTAATATCACACAATGTCGCATTTATGGACCTTTAAGAATAGTATGCGTTAAAAATGCACCGATATGAAGTCTGAAAATGTAGCGACAGCTCTACCTCATAAAAACTTCACAAAACTGTCAGTTATCAAAAAAGGTAAATGTTTCGTCATTTTATTATTTTTGAAAAGCGAGTAATATGTTTTTCTGTATAAAAATTTTACATTTTAGAAAAGAACGATTGGGATACCTTACACTGGATAACGTACCGGTTTATACAGTATATCTATAAGTAATACTTTGAAAAATTACATTGACTTTAGTTACAAAAATAAAATACTCCCCTTTAAATGACTGTTACCACCATATCAATAAGGGACCTATCAACGCATGGTTAACGAACTGTCAACGCTTTTCATAACAACAGGTAAAAACTCAGTCAACACGACATATCTTTCGCGGGTTGGTAACATTCATGACATTTAAGTATCAACGTCTTTGTTGACTATGCCACATCCTCAGTATTACATTGCGCTCAATTAAATCAGATATATGGTATAAAACCTGTGTCTTTAATACAAATGTAAAGATTCCGCATGATTTTTTAAATGTGTTATGTTGTCATGATCGTGAAATATCGAAGTTTCGCCATATAAATGTATGGTCGTGAAGACGGAACGTAATCAAACATACAACATGCAGCTTACGATAGCGTCTGGATTTGATGGCCTTATTCCTTCTTTTCTTAACTGTAACAAAGCTAGCTTTAAGTCAGGTGTGCATCTGCAAATGAACATTTAGGGGAATGGCAACATTACAAATGTCATTGGAAGGCTGAATAAGTTATAGAAAGAATAGTATAATCCTTCTTTGATGAATCTTTTTTAAAATGTCTCGAACTAAGACAAGTAATACAAGTGGGCTGATAAAATTCGCAGAAAGATTAAACTGTTTGTAAGTATTTCAGTATCTGATTTGTTTGATGAGATGTGTCATTGTTTGTTATGTTATTAATGGCTTTTTATCAAATAGCCAGGTACCACACTTGCCTACCCACAGAGAATTCACACAACCAACATTTGAACATTATTGAAGACCGTTGGCGTTAGAGTGGATCACTGAACGTCATTTTCATATATGGGAAATATGATTTCTGAGTTCCTCAAATGTTATGCCGCAAACCTTCCTTAAACCCCTTTTCAAAGGCACCTATTAGTCATTCCGTTTTTGTGTCTCTTTCTAGACATTAAAATCATCTTAGAAACATTTTTGTACCTTGAGCTTCTATTCTCGTTGTTGTCGCTTATTTTGGTACTGCTAGAGCAGTAGAGAGTCACACCTTGAACAATTTATTCTTCAAAGCCTCTTGTTTCAGTGGTAGTTTGACTCTCATGTCTACTCTTCGTCAATTTCCGTTAGGTCTGGTAACGGGCCTGTATGTAACGGAGTGCTATCTTCGAAACCTACCTGTAGTATATTTCAAGACTTCTTATACCTTAATTTTACGTTCCTCGATGTTGGCATCTTTTCCAACTTAAAGACCAAACAAGAAATGGGGCTTTTTCCACTGAAACAAACACTTTTTCAACCGAAACAGGAAGACCCATCGAGAAGCATGGTCTTTTTCTAACCATCTAGTAATAAAAATACATACACACAAAGTCTGACTTAAGAAAAGGTACAGATGTGTTTGAACTGAAATTTGGCTTGTGGAGATTTAAGTGCATGAGAACACACACCATGCGTAGCAGTAATATATAAATATGAACGATTTTTACGTCGTGTAAGTTTTTTAATCAATAGAAGTACAACTGAAAAGTCACCAGAAATGTCAAAAATGCCTTTACCGACGTTTTATCAGAAGAATTTTCTTTAGCGGAAATACAAGTGACCGCTACCTGTCAACATCGCACTTACGAAAATTCTCCCATTCGTTCGTGCTACCTCCGAAAAAATTGAACCGAATTCCCCTTCCAACCCATAGCTGCTCATCAAACATACAGTGCAGTTGTATGTTTGAATCCTAACTAAGGTCATGAACTTAAAGGAAACTGCAGTCATCCCAAAGTGTAGTAGGCTATCCTATTTCATCATTGACTCTTGAAGATCCTGAGGCAATATTTTTCTACAGAATTCTACAATATATGGGGAGTTACCCAATGCTTTACACTTTATATTCAATATCTAAGGATTATTATTTCATGAAGGGTACTAGGAAAAAGTTATATGAAGAAATTGGTGAAAACTAGATGTTGCTAAAACAAAAGCCTGGAACAATGAACATTTTACATCAAGAGGCAAAAAACACATTTAACAGTTTAAAGAGGCTCATTGAGTTGATATCGATAACGTAATGAGAGTCTCAAAGGGTCACTACCACATAACAATGCTTACACTTAGCATAACAAGTCAGGTTTCAAGTCCAAAAATCACAGAAAACGTTAAATTTTGAATCTGCTAGTGTCCTGACTTGTAATGGTTTTGTACATAATTTGAAAAAGTGTCTGGCCACGAATTTTCGAAAACGGTCTTGAACCGTTAATTACTCACGCATAAGACAGTTAGTTGTATGTAGGGTATGGGGATTGTCTAAGTTTGACCATTTGTCATTGGTATGTGAAAAAAACTTAACAGGTTTGGAAAAATTTGTTGAATTTCATGAACCAACTCAATGAACCGCTTTAAGATGGATTCCAGTGGTCATTACAAAAAACTGTATTTTCATGGGAAACATCGTGATAATAGCTTTTGGTAATATTTAGATGTGATTGTAGCTTATTCCTGCAAGGATTGTGCTCAAGCCATGTCAAAGCTGCTGCGTAAAAGTTATTTTTCATGGTTAGTCTTGCATGCCAGAGGCGAATCTAGTGGGGTTCAATAAGAAAAGAGCACATCCCCATTTTACACCTTTCATATATGATACCGATTTACTTTCATATTAGAAATACATTGGTATCGTTCTAAAGTTTGTTTTTAGTCGCTCGCCTAAGAAGCATGATACGACAATCAGTGTTCACAGGTATAAAACTTTCTATAACTATGTGGTTTTCCAAACGTACAGTGGTAAATAACGGGGCGAAATGGGCGCCCTCTGAGTCCCCTTCTGGGCAGGCTCTTGGTAGTTTCATCTTCTCCCTGTTCCTGCTTTTCCAAATGTGGGTCGATTGAGATATAACATTTAAATCGAAACGGGGTAGCATTCCTTTGGGTACGGTTAATAGTTTTTTGTCTACTCGGTGCTGTCATCCCAAATTAATTTTTACCCGCCAATTTTTATTTTTTTTTTTGTTCTGGGGGTATCACTTGTAGTAGTTCCTTCTAATCTTCTGTAAGTCCATCTGAAACATCGAAATCGTCGAAGACTGTGTTTTTCCTTCTCCTCCCACATACTGTAGTTGACTTTATCTTTTAGCATTTCACCGTTTTAAGGCCCTGTCGTGTGTCCTTGATATTTTGCAGATTCATGTTTGCTGCACCTACTGCATTAACTTCTACCCTAATATTTGAAATATTTCTTATTTAGTTTTTGAAAAGTTTCATTGCTGCTCTTGGCGGACAGCGTCTCATTAAATCGAATGAAATTATCCCATATTACAATAATTTCTTTCTCAGAGAAATCAAGAGCACGGGATCGTTTTGGCTTTTTTGGCGCTACATTTGATTGCTAAGTCATAACTTCTTCTTAAAATAGTAAGTTCGACCTTTTGTTGTCAAGTACCACTAAAGCTGCCATTATAAAGCTGTCTCAACGGTAAGTGTCAAGCAGCTTATGCATTGTTCCAGAAAGTCCCGGTTTACAATAATCTCCCTTCAAGTGGCGATTACCGAGCAAAGCAACTGTTAAATATCCATCCGTAAGCAGACTTTCATGTTGTTAACATGCCAACTGAGCCTTAAAGTGCTCCATCAGTAAGCAGCCCTATCAATATCTTCTGTGCAATCATTTTGCACGTGTTGATAGTAGCAGGTTTAGTAGACATCTAATATCAACGTATTTGTGCGGTCGCCCATCCCCCAATCATATTTTGACCGGAAACAGAAATTACTTCAAAATGGAGGGATTCAAATGTAGGGAATAGGTTAATCTGTAAATTAGAAAGAAAAAATGAATTCAAGTGGGTTCGGAATGACACTTAAGTGTTAAGGACATTACGGTGACCTTTAACCTCGTCCTCCCTTTTTGACTTGTGCTACTGAAGTCTTGAGGGATAATAGTCTAGGCCCCTTATCATTTGTGGCCAGAGCCAAAATGGTAAATCCGGCCTTGTACCAACAGCATGACTGACAATCATCAGATTTGGCGGGATTTCAGCTCATGGTCTCACGACAAGAAGTCCGAAGATCTGCGGGACACTGCCGAGATCCATGTTACTTTCAAAGTACTGAGTCTCTCTTTTGAAGGACTTTATAGGATTTGACTTAAACTCGGATTTAAGCAACAAATATTGCAGGATTTGAAAGTAGACACCGTGGAAAACGGGGATGTTTTCAAAGGATATCCAAGGGAAAGGGGAAACCGCTTGCCCCGAGGAAGACGGCTCATACGTGCCATTCTGCACCAGATAGCATCCGTGGATACTCAAATATTCAAAAAGTACTCTAACGGGGGGAACACCCCTCTCATGCACCCCTCCCTAGTCCTCCAATTACACAATGCGGTCAGCTCCCAAAGGAAAGATCTCGTCTTTGTAGATAACTTCATACATAGATTTATGACATAATTCGCTCTACCTTTTCCCTTTCAATCAATAATTAGACTCTGACGGGGTCCCTGGTAGATGGAATGTTCTTAAATTCGCCAGATCCGATGTCTCAAATCAACCAATGGAAGAGGGATGAACAGCCTTCAAGTGGAATCACTTACCCTTTCACATGAACATTAAATTGGGTGTTTTTCTTTTTGTTTTATTTTCTGTTACTCCCATAACATTTAAACGTTTAGTAAACCCTTCGTTTGAATTTAAAAAGGTAAAATTTTCTCCCTTTTATCTTCAACAGTCCACAAACACTGTCAGCTACCATTGCTTTTTTGCTGAATTTGCTCCGTCTTTTTTCAAATAAATGTCAGCATCTAACACGCCAGATCTGCATGTAAACTGACTAAACAGTAACTTTACTATCAACATCACACTATCGACGCCTTGGTCAATTCTACTGAATCGATATATAGCATTACCAGTAGTGATAGTAAGGTGCGGCTTTCTGCTGATAGTCTATCAGGGCATTATCTTAACCCCTTATCAGTAAGCTTCTATGTGGTCAAAGTTTGCCGTTCGGCCGCAGTGGCGTAGCTAGGATTTTTCCGGGGGGGGGGGGGGGCAAAGGTATGAAATTTCCCCAAAACTTTTCCCGGTCAATGTGTATGTATTTCATATAAAATATGCAAATTAACAAGTATAACAACATTACCATGTCATTTTGTAATATTACTTGCATTTTAATCTTAAAGTATAACATAGAGCAATCGGAAATAACAAAGTATATTATTTTGGTAAACGATATCTGGTTTATTTGTATGTAGTAACGCAGTGGCGTACGCAGAATTTCTCTGAGGGGGGCATGCAGTATGGTCTAAGGGGAGGGGATGTCCGGAAATTTTTGACGTTTTCAAGGAGCCTAGATGCAAAATGGTGCAAGATTTTCGACTTTGACAGGAACAGTGTTAAAAGTTAATCATGGTGGTTCATGAGGATAAAAATGAAAAAAAACTTTTGTGTCTTTACATGCATTCTTATGCCATTTATGCTACCTTACGAAGTAAAACTTGTCATAAAATTTGCATACTTTTAGGAGTCAAAATAAAAGAGCATTGATCGGTACAGGATTGTGGGTTTTCTTGGCCACAAAACGTTATTTTATCATAAAGATTATCTAAGCGAAGAGCAACCATTGGTTGGCGCGGAGCGTAGAGAAAATTCGAAAATCAGACCCCTCAGATGGCCGGAAAAAGCATTTTCCTGACTTATACGAAGAATCTAACGAGCCGGTTTCTTCTTTTGTCTTTTGCAATAAAACGCTCAATTCAAAATATGTTCGCAAACTGCAAAGTGATCAGAGAGTTAAGACAAGGAAAATTTATCAATTTTCCCTATTTTCATCAAATTTCCCCAAAAATTTTTCCAGGGGGGGGGGGCAATTCGCCCCCGTGCCCCCCCCCCCCAGTAGCTACGCCACTGTTCGGCCGCTCCAGGTCTGTTAATCCTCTTTCGCCAAGCTTTAGGATACAATCACAGATGAAATCTTGCATGAAGATTAAGTGTTCTCAGCATTTTTCATGTTAACATGCTATCCCATTAATGGTCAGGCCTTCATTATTTTGTCAAGAAATCCGACTGTTATATCCGACGTGCTGTGTTGCATTGTTTAAACTGAATTGATCCCTTTCGTTTATCTGGTTTTTCTCTTTTCGATATAAAATGCAAAATGAAGCAGATAAAGTAACCTAAGTAATGAGAAAAAGAAAAAGGAAGAGGTCTAAAAACCCCTAAAAGACTTTACAAGTAGATCTACTCCCCGAAAAAGGAAAAAAGTAACGAAGGAAGAAAATCAATAACAGATTATCACGCAATTGAAGTGAAACATTGTGAGGCCCATTAGAACACTCAGGGAGGTGTTATAGGCCTCCTTGGAACACTTAATTAATCACATAAAGAATAAATTTTTAAGTAGTTGTAATAAAAATTAATGCAATATTATTGCAAAGTTTTATATGC
This sequence comes from Holothuria scabra, assembly GCA_037179385.1. Lineage (NCBI taxonomy): Eukaryota > Metazoa > Echinodermata > Holothuroidea > Aspidochirotida > Holothuriidae > Holothuria > Holothuria scabra. Next base: position 1,306,070 of record CM074193.1, on the reverse strand, counting down.
ATTGAAGTATTTCATATGCCAACTGTTTACTGTGATATATGAAATGTTTCCAAGCTAAGTTTGGTGAGACCAAATTATATTCCATACGTCGTATGGACCGGCAGGAGGCAATCGAGATTTATTTACATTGAAAACCCCCATTTCTCACTTTCTGAGTCGCACTTATTTTTCAGATTATCTTTTCGTTCCACGTCAACTTATAAGGGCGCGTCGCTTGGATGTTCGTTCTTGCAGGGTGACAAATTATGCAAAGGTGATTTTAACCCCTTAAAGGCATGTTCTGGTGGCTTTTCATCTGCTTTTTATAACAAAATCAACAATATTCCACACCGTGTTCTTCGTCTCCATACTCTATTTCTAACTCAAGATATCTCACTTTAATTTTTTTCAAGACATACCTTTACTTTGTAACAAGACCACAGAAATTTATGTGAAGTAGGCAAATTGCCTGAGATTCCTTTTGTTTTTCTTTATAATTGAACGTCCTGTTTGCTCCTGAAGTTTGATACTGTCGGAATGCTAAAATGTCTTTTCCTGTAGATATAACATTACCCTTCACCATACATAGCGACTAATCAACATTGCTGTTTATGTTGCCTGATGAGTCATCAATGTTATAAAAAAATTGAATGTAATGTCAAATCAATGTACCGCGACGACATTATCGATTTCCCATGATGCATCAAATCTTAAAAGAAAATACATTCACTTTGCACATTTGTATCTTCCAAACGCTATATGCTATTGAGATGAAGTTTTCACCTGATGGAAGAAAAAAATTTCCTGTATATTTTAAAGTTAATGAACTTTGTCTCCAGAATATGCCTTTAAGCTGACAAGAAATTTCATCTGATATGTTGTTGAATTAGATTCACCCAAATATCCCATCAGATCATTGCCGTAGAATTGTTCGAAGATGAAGATGAAGATGTCATCATTTGCGGAAATTCGGGCAAATGATATTGCATTTCCATTGGCGTAGGAGGCGGGGGACAGTGGCTTAGCCAGGATGGAATTTTTGGGGGACCTAGGTAACAAGTTGGGGGCCTGGTACCTCCAAGGGTCAGACGAGGCAAGACTATCTAAGCGGAGCGCCACCATCAGTTGGCGCAGAGCGCACAAGGATATATTGGGTTTTACAAACCCTCTAGATGGCTGGAAACCGCACTTCACACGTTTTTTTTCAAGCTGTATGTACCCAGCCTTGAAATACGAATCTCATGTCTGCCCCTTCTTAAATAGTGTGAATAAAAATTCAATTTTTTAAAAATTGATAATACATCTGGGCATATTTGATCTGTGCCATGGCCTGGGGGATGAGACTAAAGGCACCGGTACCTCCCTTTCTCTTGAGAAAAATGGTGAACTTCAGGAGAACGTAGATTGCAAATGCGGCAACATTTGAATAGATTTCAGCTTTAATGGGAAAACCAAAATTAGTTGTGTCCCGCTCTGAAAAAAATTTCTTTGCGTTAGATTTGCTAGTCTCAAAATATTGCTATGTTTGGCAAAACTTTAAACTGATTATAGGCCTACGTTTTGGAATTTTCCTATTTGGGGAGCATGAAAATTGTCAAAATACTAATTTTTAGTCTTTGTAGAGATTTTACAAGTGACATACATACTACCAAAGAAACAATGTTTTCCGGTTTCCAGTGGTGTCTAGATGCAAAATGGTGCAGTATTTGTTCAATCATCCGCACATTACGTAGTCAAAATTAAAATACTACGAGTAAATCTCTCAAAATATTTCAACCGCAACGCAGAATTATTGATCGTGCACTCTAAAAAATATTTAAACGATTTTGTTAAAAAATTAGGATACTCAGGAAAATGAGTATTTCTACTCAAAAAAAGTGAGTACTTCAACTGAATTTGTGCAAAACTTTACACAAATTGCTGAATATGTGCAAAATTTTACACAAATTGAGTTGAAGTACTCAACTTTTTCGAATAAAAATACTCATTTTCGTGAGTATCCTAATTTTTAAACAAAATCGTTTAAATATTTTTTAGAGTGCGCGAGAAACACATGGAATGCGGATTTTGTGGACATTTTACAAATCCGCCCGGACGCCAGTGCCAACTAGAAAAAAGAGGACTTGTCGAAAAAATCGTTCTACAGTGGCACTTGTCATGGGAAGGAGTGAGACATATGTCCTACCTGTAAGCGATGGATGGGAAGAATTATTCGCAGGCAGTACCTTACCCTTAAAGAGCCAATCCTCTAACACCAAACCACAATTTTTGTAGGGTGTACTGAAATTCTCCATTGGCTCAGCTCCTTGATTGACAGCCAATTCAATCAATGCAAAGTACCAAAGCTTTTACTACAAAACATGAACTGTACTGAGATTGTTTTGTTAAAAAAATTGAGCTTTTCTATACTGGACTTGAAGCAATCAACTGAGATTGTCTCTGGATGAGGATGAATTTCAGACTATTGTGGGAGGAGCTTAAGTAAGAAGGTTAAGAGAATTGGTACTGTTTCGTGTGAGAGAGCAAGCCCTTTAAGGCATATTTTGTGTAGGATAAAGTATAGGAATGTTCGTGTAAGAATGGTCTCCAGTGTATGATTGCCTTGTTTTCAGTAAATCAACCAGCCATCCGAAAGGCAGAAAGGGTCTAACCTAACAAAGTCAAATTCGAGTTTGCCATCGAAACGTTTGTTTCACTTTCGAAGTGTAATACAATAAACGACAGTGCAGAGTATATAGGTGTCTAATATAGTGAAAGTAATCATTTTGAAGTTGTTACTTGATTTCATAACATAAACACACACATAAACACACAAAATATGTTTTACACACATTCATGCAGGTTTTCTTAATTGTTACACATTTTATTTATTTACTGCTTTTGAAAGAAATACTTCAAAGTGTATTTCCGTTCAGACATTTTGTTTTTTCTCAATTACTTTATCAGGAGGCAAAAAATCTGCATGAGGGCCTGAAGAAAATCTCGAAGCCTGGGATCTCCCACCCCCCCCCGTGACTCCGCCACTGGCGGATGAGCTGGGCGGCGACAGACATCCTCCCACCCACCCCCCTCCCCTTCCCGAGAAAAAGAGGGGGAGCGGAAGACCATCTCCGGCTCTAACTTCCAGGGTCAGAAAACCCTCTTCAATCCTCCAAATCTCACCATGGCAAAATTTTCTGCGCGCTTTACGCACCGCATAGTGCAATGTGAAAACAGTTCTACCACTCATATAGGTTAGAAACTGGGCCGTAAAACTCTGTCTTACTAACTAACTAACTAACTAACTATCACTCATAAATTAGTTGGGTAAGCGCTTCTTAGCTCTGGAAATGACAAAATCGGATATATAACATTTAAGAAACCTCATCATCAAGAGACATCGGCAGATATATTGCTACCTTATAAACTGTCTTTCTCTCAATACTATCTTTTTTCAATGCCAGCTTAAAATATTGCAATATTTTGTCTAAACAGTGCAACAGAGCTTTAGAAAATTTTGAAAAAGTCAGAGAGTGTCAGTTCGTAGGCTTTAGAAATTCGTAACAACAACGATGACCAGTCGTCGTCGTGCAATCATTCTCAGTGTAGCAGTGTAAATTCTTCAGTAATCGCTCAACTTTTTTATGATCCTTGCAGGCAACACAGAATCTAAAACATCTGCAATACAAGCTCCTTATCAAATGGCAACATAACAATTAACGAATTTCGTGTCTAGTACAGTGTTCTTCTTCCAGCTACTACTTACCATCCCGAGAAATGCATTTCCGTCTGTCAGAGGACGCGATGTTTCAAAATTTTCTGTACGCTCCGCCCAAACTTAAGGTGACAAGACTTCATCATCATTCCAAACCAGTCAGCTGAGTTGTCTGTTTGGATGGATCCCTTAGTAATTATGTTGTCAAAATGTTATCAATGTTCAACGCTGCAGCAGCATATATATACTGAAGTTGTTGTCTAGTATAGGATAACTGACGAAAAAGCCAATTTTTCCACCTTTTTCAGTGCGTAGTTTCATTTGAAAAAACGGAATCAAGGCATAACTATTTTTTCAAATTAAATCTTTCTTCCTCGTAAAATAAACTAAAATTTAGCATGAAAATGTAGCTTTTAGTCCATGGTGTAGGGTGAGGGGCATAGTTCAAATTTTGCTCCTCCCCCTTACTTTCATTTTGCTTCATACGCCACTGTATTCTTGGTTGAGTCTTGCCTTCGAGGCAAAGCGGAGTCCGTGTGCTGATGGCTGTGTTTTGTAAGGTAGAAATTTACAAGAAAGGATAAAAACCAACCACCTGCACAAAATTGTGACATTTCGATTCTTTCAACCTAAGAATTCGCAAAATAGTGACGTCTAAGTAGTAGTTATTACATTAAATATCATCTCCGAAATAGATGCAATCTTTTCCCTTGAGACTGACCTTCTTGCTTGCTGTAGCATATTTACAGTGACATAATGACCTGTTAACAACCTGCTATTTAGCAGACAGTCTGTTGTCTGAGTGCAATGACATGAGCAAATACAATAATCACAGCAGCTTCAAAGGTCAAGTACCTCTCTCACTTATGACCAGATCTTGAACAATATATATATATATATATATATATATATATATATATATATATATATATATATATATATATATATATATATATATATATATATATATATATATATATATATATATATATATATATATATATATATATATATATATATATATATATATATATATATATATATATATATAGCCAGAACTTGAACAACTCAGACAAAGGAAGAAACACATAACTACATATATATATATCAATATCAATACAAAGAGGCTTACAAACTTCGTTCTTACTTTTGACATATTTAATCACAGCTGTACGTTTCTTCTCACCATTTTAAATGGTCAATGCTGCATCTAAAACACAAACTTAAGCTGCACTGATAGGGTAGTTAAGTATTTTTACTGACAATTCGTGATCAGTAACATTTAACTTAGATGCATCTACGTCCCGTTTCCAGTTGTGGGACATCAGAGCGTTTTTTCTAACCGATTGCCCATGCGATAAGTAGTGGAAACAGTCGCATAATTTAAAAACGTCATCCGTAATAGGGCAAAGGTGGCCATGTACGAATCGAAATTCTACAAGATTTTAGAATAAAGCAAGTGTTTCCCATACTAACTAAATCCCCATCCTGTAGTTTGAATAGTTTTAAATTAATAAATGAATGAATGAATGAACAAGTGAATGAATGACATTTAACACCTTTACACCCCTTAGTGATATATATATATATATATATATATATATATATATATATATATATATATATATATATATATATATATATATATATATATAAAAATATATATATTTATATATAAGGTCGAAATGCTGCGGAGCACTGTGGAAATGTGTGGGTCGAAAAGAGGTAGTAAAAAGTGCTCAAAAGTTTGCGGAAAACTCTACGACGTTTCGGGTATAAACCCTTCATCAGGTGGAAAAACCAAACTGAACAACCAACAGTAACAATTGGACACGGCAAACATCAAATTCGAGGCGATCGCTGTAAAAACAGAACCGGACGAAAGTGACTGTCAGAAAACATGAGTGCGAAGGATGAAACACAAATCAAAAAAAAGAGAAAGAGCGTCCTGGATGAAAAAATGCACGTAAAAATCGAACATGTTCTTAAAAAAGGGAAAACAGGAGACAAAAACTAGCTCCGGAAAAAAAAAAAAAAAAATTTGTAAATAAGGCCTACACAGAAAAAACGAGCACGAACGGGTAAGTGTAAAAGGAGTAAAAACTGGTACAAAAAGGGGGTGAATATTACAAAAGGTCAATTCTAACGTTAAGCCCGTGTGGAGCGAGAGTACCTAGCCTCATGATCAGTCGGTTTTCAGCACTAAGGCGGTCACGATCGGAGCCTCGGCACATTACAGCTGCCGTAACGGTTAAATGCTGTATTGAACAAGGTGAAGGGGGGTTGAAATGTGCAGCCACCGGGTATCCATGGAGATTCTGTTTGATGGACCTAAGGTGCTCGGTGACTCGATCCGCGAGGCGGCGCTTGGTCTCTCCCACATACAACGAGTTACATCTCCCACAAGCTAAAATATACACTACATTTGAGGAAATGCAGGAGAATCTTTGTTTGACAATAAAGCTATTGCCGTTGGGGCCAGAAATGTTGACGAGGTCGTGTTTTCCGACAACTGGACATGTATTACACCTCGGACGGTTACATGGAAAGGTACTAGCCGTGTCGTCGAAAGAAGTTTGTGGGTGAGAAGCCCGAACTAAATGGTTGGCTAAATTTTTCTCAACTCTAAAGGCAGTGATGGGGGGTTCCGGGAAAACATCACGGGTTGAGGGGTCTTGTCGGAGCAACTTTACATTTTTGTGGATAGCGTGTAAAATAGGACGGATCGAAGGGTGATAAGAAATAACTAAAGGAATACGTAGATTGGAACCAGATTTGCTCTTTTTCTCCAAGGCTTCCTTTCTGCTGGTTCCTTGAATTCTGCGTAGGGCATTAGAGAGGATTTTGGCAGGGTACTGGCGTTTTTCAAAAAAGGACAAAATTTCTTCAGAGGCAGTAGAGAAGTCAGAATCCTCCGAACAAATTCGTCTGGCTCGCAAGAGCTGGGAATAAGGGATAGATTTAGTGCAAGATTTGGGGTGATTGGAAGGGTACAAAAGGTAGTTATGCGAGTCGGTTGGCTTAAAGTGTAGGTTAGAGGTAATTGTACGGTTGTTGATGGACAGTTTAAGGTCGAGAAAAACAACAGATGAGTCCGAGATACAATGGGTAAATTTCAAAAAGGGGCAAAAGGAATTAACAAAGTCGATAAAAGTTTCTAAATCACGACGGGATCCAAAGGTAACTCCTACAATATCATCAATATACCTTTTGTAAAGTATAGGTCGTGGCCCGGTATACTGAGAAAAAAGTTGTTCTTCAAAGTGGCCCATGGTCAAACAGGCAACAGAGGGACCCATTTTGGTTCCCATGGCCACTCCTTTAACTTGACGGAAAAAACGCCCATTAAACTGAAAACAATTTTGCTTGAGAACAAGTTCCGTTAAACGTAGGAAGGTGTCAGTCGGTACAAGGGGATCACGCCGTTTGTCTTCTTCCTTTCCATTCTTCCTTCTACCATTCGTAGCATGGAAAGGAAGAAGGCTTCTTTTGACACTACCATTGAGGAAAAAAAGTCACTTCTTTTTAAAACCTTACCCCAAGCTGCAGAAGTTCGCTTCCTTATTCATATTTACAATCGTAGACTACATAACTTCCTACAAGACTCCAAAGCCAGGACCTTGGCTAGCCTGTTGCCCAAATCCCCGTCCACCGAATTCGAACCTAACATTAATAACCAGCCAGACACCAAGCTTGTAGTCACTATTCCGCCCGATCTGGAACTCTCTTCCTCTGAGCGCTCAGTTTTAGCGAAAGGTCTCAACTTTGTTCCACTGAACCCCCTTCCTGATGAGTTTTCCATACGCAGAGACGTTTCGTCTTTCTGTAGGAAACTCCGCCTTCGCTACCATTTCGGGATAACAGACCATCAGGATGATACCCCTCAGAGGAAGTTCCCAACCCCGCCAACCCTGTCCGTTCCTCCTGGACGCCCAAGCCAGGAGAAAATCCCACCCTTGACAATGTAATCAATACCATTTACAAAGATGTCAACGATCTCCTCCCTCCTAAAATGACCGCACTGCGTAACCTTCGTCCTGAAGAACGAGATGCCATTTTATCCCTCAAAAGTAACAGGGATATCATTATTAAACCAGCTGACAAGGGTGGTGCTGTCGTGGTGTGGCGGAAGGACCTGTATATTGCTGAGGCCAACAAACAGCTATCCGACCAAAGTGCTTATTTAGAACTTCCCGCTGACCCCACTCCTGAGTGCCAAAAGTTAGTTAAAAACACTTTGACCCAACTCATGGACAATAAACAACTACCCCAAAACGCTACTTCTCTACTCCACCCTTGCCCACAGATTTCTAACTTCTACCTGCTTCCCAAAATCCACAAAGCCAACAACCCTGGCAGACCTATCGTCTCTTCACACAGCTGCCCCACCGTACTTATTTCTGAGTATGTGGATTCTGTGCTCTCCCCTTTAGTTTCAGCTTTGCCGTCGTTTGTTCAAGACACGCCACATTTCTTGAGACTTATTCGTGACTTTGAGTTTCCTGAAAATTGTGGAGAACGTCTTTTATTCACCATGGATGTGTCCAGCCTCTACACGTCAATTCCTCATAATGCTGCCTTAACAGCTATCCGTTACTACCTAGACAAACGGCGTGATCCCCTTGTACCGACTGACACCTTCCTACGTTTAACGGAACTTGTTCTCAAGCAAAATTGTTTTCAGTTTAATGGGCGTTTTTTCCGTCAAGTTAAAGGAGTGGCCATGGGAACCAAAATGGGTCCCTCTGTTGCCTGTTTGACCATGGGCCACTTTGAAGAACAACTTTTTCTCAGTATACCGGGCCACGACCTATACTTTACAAAAGGTATATTGATGATATTGTAGGAGTTGCCTCTGGATCCCGTCGTGATTTAGAAACTTTTATCGACTTTGTTAATTCCTTTTGCCCCTTTTTGAAATTTACCCATTGTATCTCGGACTCATCTGTTGTTTTTCTCGACCTTAAACTGTCCATCAACAACCGTACAATTACCTCTAACCTACACTTTAAGCCAACCGACTCGCATAACTACCTTTTGTACCCTTCCAATCACCCCAAATCTTGCACTAAATCTATCCCTTATTCCCAGCTCTTGCGAGCCAGACGAATTTGTTCGGAGGATTCTGACTTCTCTACTGCCTCTGAAGAAATTTTGTCCTTTTTTGAAAAACGCCAGTACCCTGCCAAAATCCTCTCTAATGCCCTACGCAGAATTCAAGGAACCAGCAGAAAGGAAGCCTTGGAGAAAAAGAGCAAATCTGGTACCAATCTACGTATTCCTTTAGTTATTTCTTATCACCCTTCGATCCGTCCTATTTTACACGCTATCCACAAAAATGTAAAGTTGCTCCGACAAGACCCCTCAACCCGTGATGTTTTCCCGGAACCCCCATCACTGCCTTTAGAGTTGAGAAAAATTTAGCCAACCATTTAGTTCGGGCTTCCCACCCACAAACTTCTTTCGACGACACGGCTGGTACCTTTCCATGTAACCGTCCGAGGTGTAATACATGTCCAGTTGTCGGCAAACACGACCTCGTCAACATTTCTGGCCCCAACGGCAACAGCTTTATTGTCAAACAAAGATTCTCCTGCATTTCCTCAAATGTAGTGTATATTTTAGCTTGTGGGAGATGTAACTCGTTGTATGTGGGAGAGACCAAGCGCCGCCTCGCGGATCGAGTCACCGAGCACCTTAGGTCCATCAAACAGAATCTCCATGGATACCCGGTGGCTGCACATTTCAATCCCCCTTCACCTTGTTCAATACAGCATTTAACCGTTACGGCAGCTGTAATGTGCCGAGGCTCCGATCGTGACCGCCTTAGTGCTGAAAACCGACTGATCATGAGGCTAGGTACTCTCGCTCCACACGGGCTTAACGTTAGAATTGACCTTTTGTAATATTCACCCCTTTCTTGTACCAGTTTTTACTCCTTTAACACTTACCCGTTCGTGCTCGTTTTTTACTGTGTAGGCCTTATTTATATATTTTTTTTCCGGAGCTAGTTTTTGTCTCCTGTTTTCCCTTTTTAAGAACATGTTCGATTTTTACGTGCATTTTTTCATCCAGGACGCTCTTTTTCTTTTTTTGATTTGTGTTTCATCCTTCGCACTCATGTTTTCTGACAGTCACTTTCGTCCGGTTCTGTTTTTACAGCGATCGCTTCGGATTTGATGTTTGTCGTGTCCAATTGTTACTGTTGGTTGTTCAGTTTGGTTTTTGCCACCTGATGAAGGGTTTATACCCGAAACGTCGTGGAGTTTTCCGCAAACTTTTAAGCACTTTTTACTACCTCTTTTCGACCTACACATTTCAACAGTGCTCCGCAGCATTTCGACCTATATATATATGTATATATATATATATATGGGTCGAAAGTGTTATATATATATATATATATATATATATATATGATATTTTGATAGTGTTTCTGTTGCATATTTTATGAAGTGGGTGGTCCTTGGGGAAACATTTGTTGACGATCTGTAGGAATTTAGGAAAATTTCGGCCAAAAATTCTTACAGATCGTCAACAAATGTTTCTCCATCCAGTTGCATGCCGAACATCAAAACCATCATCCAGGGAGAAAACAAAAGGAAAATCAACAAAGAGAAGGAAGAAGAAGAAGTAAAAAAATGCAACTGCAGAATCAAACAAAACTGCCCCCTCAATGGAGAATGCCTACAGTCAGGAATTATATACCAGGCTGAAGTTACAAGTGAAAATACCAAAGAAACATACATCGGGCTCACGGCAGCCGAATTCAAAAAAAAGACATAGCAACCAAAAAACCTCATTTAACAACGAAAAAAAGAAATCAGCAACAGAATTAAGCAAGCACATCTGGGATTTGAAGAATGTCAAAAAAGAAATCAGCATCAAATGGAGGATTATCACAAAAGCAAACCCATAGAACCTCGCAACGAAAAGATGTAACCTGTACATAACCGAGAAATACTTCATCCTATTGAAGCGGGACCTATGCACCCTGAATAAAAGAAACGAAATAATGACAAAATGTAGACACCAAAACAATCATCTATTAAGCGCATTGACCTAAAACATGAAGTCGGTATACGCAGTTTTATTTTAGGCACCGAGGAGTGCACTTACCGTGTACGAAACAGCCTGTCTGCCTTATAAATATCACTAATTCCTCACTTAAGGCGAAAAAGGTGTTGAAAAAGTCGACCTAAGGGCGAGGAAAAATACTGCGAACAAACGGGTTCTCCGCAAGGTAAACATACAATTTGTATATAGAAATATGTGAACGTATGGAAACCTTCTTTTAAATACACGGTTTACGAGCAGTGGTCAAGTTGTAGAGCATCAGACTTGAGGTCAAGAGCTCGATATTTTGAGTCCAAGCTAGGTCCTACCGAAGACTTTCAAAAACGGAACCTCTTGCCATTGTAATTGGTGTTCAGCCTGAACAATAAAGTAGGGGAAACAAGCCAGTGGGCCGCAATTGGAGGTAATGCTGTGGCCGGCTTGACTTGAACCAATGGGTTGGAAACTGGGCCTTAAACTCTACCTAATATGAAAAAACATAGAATTACATATTATGTCTTCCAAATTTATAGTACATTCAGTATGTTTGTTAATATATTTCACTTACTTTTCTTTCAGTCACAGTACAGATTGTGTTTTCTTGATGAACGATTCCACTGTTGTCCGTCATCTTGAATCCTCCCAAAAAAGTTTGCATGTGCGCACGTGATCCATTTAGAGTTGGAGCAAATAACGGTATGGCCTCTGCTGGATGCACAAGCATTACTTGTAAGCCTATGTAGCCTTCCCATAAAATGGGAAAAAATGCCAAGTAAGTTCCATTATTCAGATCAACAAACCGATTTGCATTTACAGCTGCATACGGCTTCTTACTGAACAACTTTACACGAAACATATCGCCTCCATAAGATTTCGTACGGTTGAGACAATCTCGAGCTTCTATTTTTACAATCACTTTGTCGCATAAGCTGTACAAAGGTTTTGGATTTAGAACAGTCACTGTCGTGTAAACTGGACTGGTTATATTTTCAATCATTTTTCCAAGATTTGAAAACGATCTTTCTAATTTGAAATGAGAAATTTCAGTAGAGAAAAAATCCCTGCTATTTAAATTACATTCGTCACTGGAAGAGGTTGGCCTCCCTGTAGACGTTGAATTTTCAACCTGTAAATAATTGTAAAGAATACATCTCATTGCAAAATTTGAAACTGTTAATAAACCAAACCTTCTTTTGCAGTTACCATCGATCAGAGTGTAATGTGTATACATGTTTATAGTTTTTTTGTTTTGAGGGAAATTCTGAATATCACCTCCTCTGTGTATAAATGGACGGTTACCGATGACAATGCTTGCCTATGGTGCATTCCTACAATTGTAATGTTTGATAGTGGCAGGAGTGAATCGTGGAGATTATTATTTTTTTTTTTTAATGTGGGGAGGTAGCTCATAAAAGTCAAACAGCACTGCGTTTAAGTATTCCTTCCATGCTTAACTTGAACAACCAAAACAGTGTTAAATGGTTACATACGGTTTCAAATACGGTTAAAGTTTGGCTTCAAACACGGTCTGACGGTGCAAATAGGTTCAAGTCCCCTTCCCTTTAATCATCCTTTACTATTGCCGGGAAAGAAATTAAGAAACGACTTAAGAGATGAGACCAATAACTGGTTTATATAAGAAAACTAAACAGTTGCATTGTATCAACCTTATATTGTGGTCTTTGTGGTATAACATATGGAATTACTGTAAAAGCTATACCAGCGTCACTATGAAGTGAACACAAATCCAAAACACATGTGTGCCCTGGACTTTGCCTAGTTACAGTGTACAACTAAGTCGTTCATCTTACATGAAAATGTAAAATCCTGACGCTTAATGAATGAATTTGGGAAAATCATTTTCTGAAATATACTGTGTAAGTAGCGAACTTACTCCATATAATGTATTCGAAAGGTGAAACGTTTCAGCAACCACATCTTTTGGAGGAGGACGTCTCAATCGAAGAGGTGTCTCTGTTGAAGGAATTTGAGCAAGAAAGAACACCGCAACACTAAAAAAGACAATATACTTAAGATATTCCTTCATTGTTGACAGCAATGCCACAAGCAGCAACTATATTGGACTTTGTGTACAACCGACCTCTCAATATAGAGATCAGTCTTGGGTGATGTTGACATGTGGCAAACGTTTGCATACGAGGGCGGCATACTATTTAGGGGTTTAGTTCAACCATGTTTTCAAACGCATCTGGAAAAACGCTTCCTGTTGCGACACTTTATTGATGTTTTTTTTTTTTTTTTTGTGATTACTATTGTGCACATAAGGATTAGACATATATTATGAGATTTGAGTATTTTATACTTCTTTTAACGAGACTTTCTTGAATAATTTGGTCTGTAGCATGGAAATGGATAATTCAGAGACTCTAACAGTGCGGCTCATAAAGTTAGCAAATCATCCTGAAGAATGTTAAAGTAACGTCGATAATAACCATCTGGGTGGTAGATGAAGTATCAAAAAGTGCTTTCGTTAAAGGATAAGGCTCCCCTTTTAACCAAGACTGAATCCCCACAGAGATGCGTATGTTTGTCATATGACTACCGATTGTCCCTGGCCGGCCGTGATTAGTCCCACTGCTGGTGCGAAAGCGGTAGATCTGCGGTATAACCGACGTGTGGCTTTTGTTTTACCTTCATGCCAACGGACCGCCTTTGCCTCTGTATGGGGCCGTCAACTCTCATGCATTCAGAAGAAAGGTTGAGCATTTTGGCTCAACCTCACGTTTCCTAGGTGAGGAATCATTTTTTCTACACAATATAACAAATATGTTGCAACAAATCCCACTCTTATCACGAAATATTATCGGGTGTAGGTACAAGGGTAGCTCCCACGCTACCTGCCCTGGCCAGCATTTGATACATGGTTCTTATATAGAGCCAACGAGGTGCACTGTGTGCATAGGACCAATACGGGATTCCAATCTGATACACAAATCAACTTGTCCAAAGGGAAACTTGGGAATCCATGTGAACTACTGACAGGTGTCCCCCGTGGAACCATGTTTCCCTCAGTTTCACATCAGCTGAAGTCTTGACAGACAAGACCAGGTTTGGGTTTTCGAGTGGCAGCGTTGTCTATTCCAGCTGCTTTGTACTAATGTGATTAAAGGTCAAGAGAAGTCCCCCAAAGTTATCTTGAAGAATCAGCTTAATATCACAATTTTCATCTTAATTCTCTTCCCATTATTTTAAGTCATATTTTGCAACCTTAGTATTTGCATATTCAAGGTAATTCAAGAAATTACTTCCAGAAAATTTCACATATGAAGAGATAAATTGTTGTCACATGACTCTCAACAGCCAATCATGAAACAGGATAGTCTACTACACTACTTCAAGCTAGGTTGACTGCTCTTGCCTTTTTAACATATACATGGGGTTCATTCCGGCTCCATATATGTGTCTTTTTCTCCGGGTACTCTGATGTCCGGCTTTCCATTAAAATTGGTTGCCCAGCCGAATCGGCTCTGCTATATGGTGAAGCAACCTTGGGTGGACCAGTACGCGAACCGGCTTCACCTTGAAGTCTTTTGTTGCTTAATCATCTAGTGAATATAATGAGGCGGAAGTGATGTTTATTCCTCCCCCCCCCCCCTACACCACCACCCACACTGAGGGAAAAATATTTTTACTTTTATTAGGCTGCCTAAAAGAAAGCGCCGACAGGCGATGTACCCTCCGCCGCTGCCTCCTGGTCTGAACCATATAAGATTAACACGATGATGGGTGTTCCCAGAGTCCCCAAAAAACGTTACCAGTAGTTGTATGCAAATGTCCAAGTTTGATTTTTTCTTACGTCACAAGTTTTACATGGATACTAATGTGGGCTAGATAAAACTTTGTTGAACTGGAAAGGTACATTATCGCAGTCAAGAGCAATGAGCAAAGTTCGGTTAATGTAGGTAAACTTTACTATTATTAAAAACATAGAAAGTATGATGCAAGTTTGACGCTTGAACTGTGTTCATATCCACTGGTTTCAGTTTGCTTTTAGTACGCCAGGGGAGTTATTACGTTCATCCCGAACAGAAACTGATGTCTTTTATTTTTTCCTTTGTCAAGTATTTTGCATATCGTGGTACTTTTCAAGCTACATTTAGGGCAAAGGACCTGAAATTGAAAGCTTTTTACAAGAAGTGCAAAGATGCACTGTTGCTACATTGCACGTCTTGTTTTTTTTCGAACGCACTCCTTATAAAATGATTAAGATATATAACCCCTTTGTGATTCATAGGTTCTACGTTACTTGTAAATTTAAACAACTGGATAGGATAAAATTGGCAATGTAATAAGTAGACTGTCTGATTAGGGAGCTGTAAGGGAGAAGAATCATTAATCTGTCAGACAAAATGTACTTGAAAATAATTGATTCCTCTTTAACCCTTTACCGTTGTGCTCCGATCGGGGCATTTTTGCGCGCCACGGGATTGGGCGGAAAAGCGGACGTAGCCCGCCCCGCATCGGCTTCCGTAGGCCATTGACCCCGTGACCTTAAACTATTGTCTCTCTCGTTGTTGTGGCCGAATTTTCGGGTAGCTACTCGCAATTTCATTTGGACATGGATGGTATTGGGTAATTTGAAACAGTAAAATGAAAATTAAACGACATTTATTAGTCCATTTTATGTGAACATGATCTGTCTTTAATTCATGTTGCCTACAACCCTGTCATTATGTCCTCTGCTACAAGAAAACTTCACGATGATAACATAGTTTGTCAAGACAATGTTGCACATATGTGTTATAAAGAATTTGGTTTTAAGAACATTGTGTAAAGTTCACTGTTCACTTGTTGCTCGTAGGGAATGGTGTGTTTGTTTACACAAGAAGTAAATAAATCGTTATCTTACATCGTGTTTACTTTTAAACTGAAGCGAGATTAGTCATGGAGAGCAGGCAGTAGACATCTGTACTTATTCAGAAGTATGAGAATCGGTTTTGTAAATATTATTACATGAAATATTTCTCTCCCATCGTCTTGACAATGAGTGGGGAATTCTAAACATTTTGAATGGACAACCACAGTTATGTGACAGCAAAAACCAAAGTTGTCAAAATGAGAACACTTGTAGTTGTGTTTTTGCTCATCTGCGAGTTTAGGACAGCCCTATCCAAAGCTAGCTTCCATTACTATTAAAAACCCTGCCAAAACATATTTTAGCTGTCACGACTAATAACGTGAAATAATTATGTACATAACAAGAAACCACCATAAAAACAAGTAAAAAATGGGAAAATCCCCTTCTTATAAAATATGATACATTAATATATTTTCACAATTTGAAGACCCGGTAAGGTTCTTCTCACGGGCCACATTTCTCAGATTAGCATAACAAGTTCTTCAGCTTTCACAGGCTTTTCCTGAAATGACCTTTGAAATTCACAAAAGCAATAAACGAAGCTCGCAGCTTTTACAGTAGGGGGTCACTATCTTTTATGATCTGTAAATAAAAAATCGGACTTTTACGCCCCGCAACACAGAAGCACTCCCCAAGTATGGGGTTTGCTTGATCGCAACCACGTGCGAATTTGAAAATTTGTTTTGCACTCCATCCCGGCTATGATTTGTGAAAAGATATAAATAGAAACTATCGTCGGGGTAGACTGGCTTTGTTTGAGCTTTTTGTATTCTCCAAAAAAATGTTTCGTAGCACATTCAATGCCATGAAAAAAGATAATGAAATACCCTCCCCGGAACATGCATTGAAGAATAGAGACCCTTTAGGCAAAGCATTAAACTTTCGGGGTGGTAAAATTTTACAGAAAAAAAATCATCGCTACGCTTATGATACACACGCTCACATAGTCTGTTTTTTTTACTATTTTTATTATTAGTAGTAGTAGTAGTATTATTAGTGAGGTTTGGAATCCTTATATACCTATAATTTTGCTACCGTGAAATTTCACGTTCTTTACCTAACACGACGAAGATTATTCTATATTTGCAGTTTTTAACTCAACTTTGACAGGCGGTACC
This sequence comes from Holothuria scabra, assembly GCA_037179385.1. Taxonomy (NCBI): domain Eukaryota; kingdom Metazoa; phylum Echinodermata; class Holothuroidea; order Aspidochirotida; family Holothuriidae; genus Holothuria; species Holothuria scabra. Next base: position 1,289,344 of record CM074193.1, on the reverse strand, counting down.
CATCTGACGTTACCAGGTTACATGGACAGTTGGAGAATACTGCACATTTGAAGATAAGATAAGATAAAATAAGATACATAAGATCAACTTTATTAAACCCCACAAGGGTAACTGAAAGCTGGCATAAAACAGAACAAACAATAAAGGACAGTGAAATTACAAAAATATATACATACAAGAAACACTTAAACAGTAAAAGAGAAGAAATAAGAGACAATAGGAACCAAGAAGGTAAGAATTAGCGTTTGAAATTAAGATTATGGAATTTGATACATTGTGGTATAAAAGAGGAGGGGTGTCGATTAGTAATGGAGTAGGGTAATCTCATTTTGCCACTTCTAGGAATAACCGCATTTTGTAAAACAACACTAAGTGAGTGATCATTATCTTGCATAATCTTCATCACTTTCGTCCCCAAACGACGGTGATGTGTCATAGTCAGCGATCGCTGCGCTCCCCCTATGATACGACTTGCCTGCTTAATAATGGTGATATAGTTAAGAATCCAAGCAATAAAATTGTAGCGGACATTCATTTCTAGTAACTTGTTGGCTAAAATGTGGGGCTGAATAGTGTTAAAATCATTTGAGGGAAAGGACCGAAATCTTTGTACGTGATATCATGAGATATGTTTGAACTGCTTTTATTCGAATAATTTTCCCTTGGTTGATTATCCTTCGTTTGGTCACTTGGCCCCTTTTTATCGATTCATAAAACCTCATTAGAAGTCCATCCTGGACAATATATATATTGACATAACAACAGTGGTTGGTTTCATGAACTGATATGTAAGGGCTGTGATGGAGAATGTCAGTGGGAAATTGACATACTGCGGGGGTGGTCAGTTTGATAGAAAATTTGGTATTTGTGACTTACCTGTGTGGCAGAGGATAAAGGAATGGGAATTGAAATCATGTTCGTACTTGAAATCCGATGCCGTGTTTGACGGCTTTTCAAATCAATGTGATGATCAGACTCCTTTGTCAGTTACGTTAAATTAGGGAGATTTTTAAAGGCCAGGTGCACCCAGTTTGCTTAAAACTAATAAATGAAGCCCTATTTTTGGTGGAAATGGAAGACGGTTCCAGTCTTACTTTATTATGATGCTGACTCCTTCTCCCAAATGATTTAAGGGAGCGGTTTCTACCGAAAATCAGTGTGGCAGCAGTCAAGCAGCCATTTTGCAGAGGGGCTACTGAATCTACAAATAGATGGGCTAAACTACAGCACTGATTAGTATTCTGTAGAATGGATTACCATATGTTTACAATGTAAAATCAAAAGAGTGAAGTTAGTCACTCTCTAAAAAGTGTGAAATCACTTCATCAGAGTTAATTCACTCCACGAGGAGTGGAAATTTCCCTTTTCCCCAAGTGCCTGCTATGATCAATATCTGTATAACAGTTATCACCGAAGGCACTCCGTCAAGGGTGAAGCTTTGCTTTTAAGAGGGAATTTCAATCTTTGTGAAGTTAATTTGACTCTTATTTGAGTACATTATCACTCTAATGAAGTAGAAATTCACATCTTTCAATCTGAGAGTAAATAAGTTCACTCTTTTGATGTTAGAGTGTGGTTTCCTTCTTTGAATTAAAAACTGCTTTAAAAAAATGAAATGTCAAAATGGGGCTAAAATTTTGTAATTGGTACAACACATAGCCTGAATTGTTGGTAAACATTCATTTTCAGGACTTTGTTTAGTTTTTTTTTTTGTATTTGACCGTTGTTCTCTTCATTAAATAAATTTGAATGTTCCCACATCAACTCAGTTTCAAAGTTTTTCACTGACCTTGTGGGTATATAGGATATTTTAATGGCATAACTCACATGCGGTAGATCAACTTACCTACCTTGGTGGTTCTAATTATTAGTGTGAAAGGTACGTTAAGCAATTTTTTCGCATTTTGGAAAGATTTCACGAATAAATAATGAGAAACTTCATTTAAATACTTCCAAAATAATAGGAACAAACCTTTCCAGGGTTTTATAAAATTCTTTCATCTTTTAAATTTACGCAATTGCAAAAAAAGCTCAAACAAGAAAGGGCTTTTAGAGGATTACCTCCCTGGTTGAACTACTAGGAATAATAGTTGAAAAACAGTTCATTGGTTACGCTTCAACTGAACGCAAGAAATTCTTTCGTTTGTTAGTTAGTTAGGTAGGTAATTAGGAAGTAAGTTGGTTAGTTAGTCAGTCAGTCAGTCAGTCAGTCAGTCAGTTAGTCAGTCAGTCAGTCAGTCAGTTAGTTAGTTACTTTGTTTTTTGTTTATTTGTTTGTTTGTTTGTTTTTCGCTTATCTGGTAAGCTAGTTGGCTGGCTGACTGGTTGGTTGGTTGGCTGTTTGGCTGGTTGGATAACTGGCTGGCTGTTTGGCTGGTTGGATGATTGGCTGGCTGGTTGGCTGTTTGGTTAAATGGATTTTTACTGCCCAGTTTCCAACCTGGTCGAGTCGAGCCGGACCACGGCCTTTTTTCCAGTTGTGGCTCACTGGCTTGTTTTGGTTACCTCATTGCTGTGGTTCCTACAAATCACAGACTTGAGTAATTCCACTTGAGTCGAGGCCAAGTATTGTTAGCATAGATGCCGATCTCATATAGAGTTTTGCTTCAGTGCTTCCGAAATATGGTTTGGGATTTGAATGAAGTGATGAATTTACTGACAAAATACAATTTTGAAAAAAACATTTGAAACGTTTTTTGACAGAGCGGGTAGATACTCTTTTCCTGAGCTATTTGCATTGTACAACTGTTCCTTACTGTTTGTCTGCTGGAGAGAACAAACATCCAACTTGTGGGAACAGGTCAAGTGTAGATTTGCCTTATTCGTTCCAAGAAAATAATCTGCATAAGTTCGTCATTCCTGCGTTACAAGATATATACTGCGGACGGAAGGATGATACATACTAAGGCTTAATATGCCTGTTTATGACAAATACACAGGTTCATCGTTCAAGTGAGACTGACACTGAGATTGCTAGATAACAAGAATCACAAGTTACCAATAAGTTTAAGTGAGAACTGAAAGAACAGAAATTCGGAGTCTTGCAGGATTTGCAAGTAATTGTTTAGAAGTGCATGAAGGTAGGTTTTGCTAAATTTAAGTACGACGTCGAAAACAATTAGGCCTGTTGTACTCAGGCTTCATTATAGTATAGTTGTATTGTCTGACAGTAACATCTAATTTGTAGCATTTAGCGTAAATATGTTTTATTCTTTCTTCCTGGTAAAGGGACAAGCATTTACCTCTAGGTTCAGTAGATCGAGGGTTTTTAAGGATCTGTTGAAATATCACAGCCCATCATAGGAAGTCAATAGTGAAATCTAACGTTATAGATTTAACAGAATTGATTACATTAGTTCTTGGATACAGAATTAATGGTGTTATTGATGCCAAATGTCACATCAGACACACCTTTTGAAACAATTAAAACTTATATGATGACTTCCTTTTAAAAATGGGCATGCACTTGAATTCTCATTCTTAACATCTATCTTAACAATATGAAAAAAACACTCCATACCCAGGAGAGAATTCTTGTTGAAACGCGTTGAACTGGTCAAAACAGGCTCCAAAGGTGATTGGAAAAAGTTAACAGGTTTCAACAGGATCATAAAAGGTTTAAACAGGAACCTGTAAGCTTTTTCAGTGTTACCTATTTATGACTGTTGACTTTCATCACTCCAAAAGGTAACTGTAACATTGCGTCCTTATACCTGTTAATACCTGTTCAAACCTGTTGGGATTTCATGAGGTCTCAGCAGGAATTATTTCCTGAGTAACAAAATGTATGTTTAGTAGGTACACATGAAAACATATTTTTAAGCATTTCTGTAAAGTTTTCATTCATTTTCGGTTTTCGTTTTTCCTGGTTTTAGCAACGGAAGTTGGCACAGTCTCCACAAAAAGTTAACCTAAAATAAGCGGTTGTAATATCACGGGTTCACTTTGAAAGCCAATGATTTGCTTTTAATTGAATTTCTTACTCTTTTGACCTTGGGTTGGTTAGGAATTCTTCCTTGTTCAAAACTGAAATCAAGTTTCCATCATTTTCTTACTTGTCCCGTGCGCAATTACGGTGTCCATATATGAGAGTAAAGTTAAGTTGCATGAAACTGGTGGTAATTTCCAAAACGAAAAGACCATCTGTGTGAAGCTTGCAAGGGTACACGTCCTTTTGTATAATTTGTCTTAACTAGAGGTTAAGCTATGAAGAAAGAAAACATCACTGCCACACTGTCTTCAAGTAAAACCTTTTTAAAGTACAATAATAAATTGAAGTGAACGTAATACATTAGTAAAAAGGACTTTTTGGAAAACCTCTGATGTCAGTCATCAAATTCACTCAGAATTTTCATCTTCCTAGCATATCTACTACTTTTGACTCTATTGTTCGAATAACCATTAATCCCATCTGGTAAACGTTTCTTAACTTTCACCCCTGTACTACTTCTAAAATCAAGAATCCTTGCACTATTTTTCTTTCAAAAAATGAAATTATCCTGTATAGAAGCATCATAAATTTATTTTAAATGTTTGTGTTTCTTTGTCGTTCTTCATTGTCATTAACTGCCTTGCAAACTGAATTTTGAAAATCTTCGTACATCAGAGGGAATTCAGTTCTTCATAAACAACCAATCTATGTTTTGAAAGTGGCAGCGAAAATTCCATCCACAGGTTTCGGTTTGGGTAGACAAGTCATGTTATGTACTTACCAATAGACCTTGTGCATGTGATGTCACAGAGCGAACAGTACTCGATCCTTTGGGCGTAAAACAAGCCAATACGGAAAAAGCAGACAGCTTATTTGTCATTAGTGGTATACGCTTATAGGATACAGGTGCAGGACGAATTCTTATCTGTGTGGCCACATATTCCATTGTTCTGCCCAAAGGAAGAGATCAAAGTGTCGTCAATGCACAAGTTCTATTGTAATAAGCATCTTCGTACTCCATGAAGGTGGAAACTTAAATGTGAGTCGTGTTCCCCCAAGTTGTGAAGCATAGAATGCCCCCAACATGGGGCAGATACAGGGGAGGGGTCCAAGGGGTCTGGACCACCCCTTGTTCCCGAAATGAGACTTGCAAAGGGGTCCGGACCCCACGTTTTTTTTTTTTCAGGAGTAAAAAAATATTTTCCAGCGAGAGTAGTAGCCTGCTGAATGGCTTAATAACTAGAAAGTTATAACAATTTAAACTTCGACAAGTTTTTACTTGATCTCTCTCCTCCCCAAAACACCTTTTTACTATCTCAATGCTGTCAGAGATTTACCGCTGCACATCAATCCATTGGCCTGCCATAAGATTTTTCTGAGTGATGCGACGTTATTATACGTTGCAGTACACGGACATGCACCCTCCGAAAGTCATCTTACCCAGTCAGTTACGCTCAATGATGTACATGCCAATGTAGCACTCGTTAGTGCTTAGCTTTTACATCTTTGGTTACGCGCTACATATAGAATGCTGTGGAACAGAAAGAAACCACAATTCGGCAGTGGCGCAGCCACGGGGGGAGGGGAGGGATTATTTGCGTCCTGATAAAGTAATTGAAAAAACTAAAATTTTTAAACGGAAATAAACTTTGAAGTATTTTTTTTCAAAACAGTAAATAACTAGAGGGTTTGTACTTGCAGGCAAATACTGATCGAAGCCACTGAAAATGAATCTGAAACAAAAAAGCCCAATATTGCATTACTCCATTCCAAACCTCGATCGAGTAAATATTAAGTGCTGTACAAAATGGGCAAACGGCCTACCATGCTCACATTCTCAGAGAAAAATGTTCTGCCGCCAACACAACTTTAACCATTCGCCATTTGCACATGCGCAGGTTAAGCCTTGACGTGCCAACGGACTTTTAGGGGTTGGCAAGCTTGTAAAACAAGCGGGGACTCGGGTGTGTTCGTCGAGTAAGTACTACCGTTAGTCTGCGTAGCGGCGTTCAAGTCTGGAACTATTTTATGAGTGATCAGATAAAACATATAAAGAAAATCAATAGAACTGCGTAACGACTTATCGTCCTTCGAAAAGAAAACTTCCTACATGCCTCAGATAGGCTGATTATTCTATTCGCACACCGTCAAGTTTCCAAATTTCCACTTCATGAAGAAGTCAAAATAACTGCATGGCAGATGAAATGCTGTATAAGGCTAGTTTTGTTCGTGTGTAAATAAGGGTTTCATCACACTGAAGATTTTCATACGCCGGGCCAAGAAAGAAGGCACGAGTTCAATTGACAAACTGAGCAAATCCAATAATCGAAGCTGTGGGCTTCGATTATGGAATAAAGTAATAACTTCAAATGCCTGTTTACACTAAATTAGATACCGTAGGCTATATGATCTGCACTGTCGTGTATTGCATTTCACTTCGACGATGAAACGAACGTCTTGACGACAAAATCGAATGTGAATTGTTGGCTTTCGGATGACTGGTTGATTAGCTGAAAAGAAGGCAATCATTCACTGGAGACCATTCCTACACGACCATTCCTATACTTTATCATACACAAAATATGCCGTTAGGGTAAGGTACTGCCTTCGAATAATTCTTCCCCATCCTTAGCAAACGGTAGGCCTATGTCGTGCCTAACTCCTTCCTGGCATGGCAAGTGTCTAGGGATGCACCGGATTCAAAATTTTGGATCCGGCCGGAACCGGATTTTGCCGGAACCAACTTGAAATCGGGCCGGATTTTTTCCGGCCGGAACCGGATTTTTGCAATGCAGATGATCAAAGTGAAAGTCAGAAAAGCAGACAAACTCTGGGATAGGAGATAACTGCTTTGTAACGTAACATTTGTGAAGGACTAATGGGAATATGTCTATAAATTTGTCTTCAAGTGTTGTGCAAGTGTATTACCTAATTTTTTAACCAAAAATTTCAGCATAATAGAAAAAAGGCTAAAAAACAGTGTTCCTGCAGAAGTACAGCAAAACTGTAGCAAATGGGGCAAGTAAGAGCTCTTTGTTTTTTCCCTCCCTGAGTATTTGTAGAGAATACTTCTGAGGAAATCTTGAAAGTTGTTTTTCATATCAGTTTTTTTTTTTTTTTTTTTTTTTTTTTGAACTTCAGTACATCACAACTTGTTCAAAAAAATTGTACAAATTATGTAGACCAGTATTAGAGTCCTTGGATAGTTATTATTGAATGGACTTTATGTTCTGTAAAAGACTCTAGGGTTCAGGTTTTTAACTATTCACAGCACCATTGTTTTATACACCATTTCTATTATTTAAACATGCTATGATATCTAAAAATTGAGGCACATTTGTCATAAATAATTTTTTGGCAGAGATATATCACACGTTCTGACATTACGTTTTATGTTTGATAACATCTTGTTGTGTATACTTAAGTGTGTGTAATTAATTATTAGGGACAGAAAACATTGATATTGACCCCATAGGCAACTTTAATTTGTAATGAGTAATGTCTTCTGAAATTCAAGATGAAACACATTTCCTGCTTGTGGGTCATTCCATGCCAATTCAACAAATGGTCTCCAGGTGACCTCAAACTTTGATGATTTTCACATATTATGGTGCGGCATAGACAAAAGTAACACACTGAAATTTTGGGGGTCATGGCTAAAGCGGTTCGGGAGTTACAGCCTTCTAAAAAGTATTTCGCAATCATATCTTCATGCTAAATGTTACTTTTGAGATTTTTCATGAGTTTGAATGCTAATAACTTTTCATATGAAAGAGGTGTAAGACCCAAATTTGATAAATGATATGTCTGGTGGCAATATAAATATGATCTGATATCAGATTAGCAGTACTTTGCTGTTTTTTTGTTTTTTTTTTTGACATGTGGGCCCTCAAAAATGCAATTTTTCACTTCCAAGTAGCATTTTTCAAATTTATGGGACCACCAATAATCCAAAGGGCCCTAATGATATACCTCATTAAAAATTTGGTCACTTCACTACAAGCAAAAGTAAGTATTACAACATGAATATCTAGAACAAAGATTTGGCAAGGTTCTATATTTGGTCCCAGGGAAATTTTCAAAAAAGGGGCTCTCCTTCGGAGAGGTGGTTGACCCTGAGGGCAATTATGCACAGATTTGAAACTTCCACCATGGAAGGAAACACGTCTGATGCTAATGCTCCAAGAATTTAACTTGTGTGTGTTTACCTCCTTCAAGGTCAAATTACAGGATGAAAGTGGCCCCTGTGGCCTACTTAAAGGATTTACTATGGTCCTTTGGGCCCTTTATTACAAAATGTAAATATTTCATCAGAGATGGTTCTGATTGCACTCATAGCAAGAGATCATTGCACAACCACAACAAATTTAACTCCTTCTAATCTTCTACTCTTTGAGAAATAAACACCTAAAGTTGGATATCCAGAGGCGTTCTTTGCTAATACACTTTCAAAGTATCACAGAACACCATATTCAAGGGCCCATATCTTCACAACCAATCAAGATACAATTGTGGGTAAAAGTAGCATTACACCATCCATACCCCAGAATGCAAAGATAGCAATAGAGGCCTGGGGGCCTGGGTACCAAGGGTGTAGAATTTTAAGAAATATTCATATCAAGATTGAATTTCTTATGTCACTGCAGTATTGACTACCGTATGGTTTTGTACAGTGTACCCATTTTTGAGGGCCACATATCCAAAAAGCAGCAAAGTACTTCTAATCTGAAATCAGTTTTTTATTTATATTATCACCACACATCTCATTTTTCAAATTTGGGTCTTATACCTCTTTCGTATAAAACGTTATCAGCATTCAAATTCATGAAAAAAATCAAAAGCAACATTTGGCATGAAATAATTATGCAATGCTTTAGAAGGCTGTAACTTTCAAACCGCTTTAGCTACGGGCCCCAAAATTTCAGGGTGCTCTTTTTGTCTATGCAGCAACATAATACGTGAAAATCATCAAAATCTGAGATGGTCACCTGGGAACTTTAATGAAAATTTGTTGATTTGGCAAGGAATGACCCTTGTACATACTAAACAACTTTAATGGGCAAGTATGTGTTAAAAAGTAAAGAAAAGTAAAGTGAAGTGTTTAAGTGTGTATTTTTTGACAACCCAATGCAATTCAACTGAAACACTGCCTTGAATGATGCGACTCAGGTACAACTGTAATATGTATTATCCAATTTATACAGTACTACTGTGCACTGCAGTAGACTTATTCAAATTGCATGAAAGCTTTTTCATCTATTCACTTTAATTCACACAGTTGGAGTAATTAGAAGTCATATTTGTTACATGTACATGTAAGTCAGTTACTTTTATAACTTTGTTGCCTGTTTGGTTCAGTCATTTTTAAAGGTTAAATAAAGGTGTTCAAATGTTATAATTTTTTTTATAACATGCACTGATAAGCTATCATCTATGAACTTTAAATTAATTCTTTGACAGTTTCTTTAGTGTTCATGTTTATTTTAACTCAGATCATGTATATGATGCTACCCAAGTTTACCGAAAAATCCGGCCTGAACCGGATATTTTCCACCATCCGGCCGGATATCCGGCCGGACCGGATGTCCGGTGCACCCCTACAAGTGTCACTGTAGAACGATTTTTCGAAAGGTCCTCTTTTTACTAGTTGACACTGGCATCCGGACGGATTTGTAAAATATCCACAAGGTACGGATTTCATGTGTTTCACACATGACCCATGCTTTTAATATTTCGAGAGATTTCCTCGCAGTAGTTTAATTTTGACTACGTAATGTACCAATGACTGAACAAATACTGCACCATTTGGCATCTGGACACCACTGAAAACCGGAAAACATTGTTTCTTTGGCAGTTTGTATATCACTTGTAAAATCGCTACAAACACTGAAAGTGAGTATTTTGAATTTTTTTCATGCTCACAAAACAGGAAAAACCTAAACGCAGGCCTATGATCAGTTCAAAGTTTTGCCAAACACAGCCCCATATTGCATCTAGGAAGTCTAATGCAAAGAAAGTTTCTCAGAGGGGGACACAACTACTTTTGGTTTTCCTATTAAAGCTGACATCCATTCAAATATTGCCCCATTTGCGATCTACGTCCTCCTGAAGTTTACAGTTTTCCCAAGGGAAAGAGAGATACCGATTCCTTTTAGTCTCATCCCCCAGGCCACAGATCAGAAATGCCCAGTTTTTGGGTCCATAGAAAGTGTATGAATTACCATTTTTCATAGATTGAATTTTTATTCTCATTTTTTGGGAAGTGGCAGACATTATTTTCGTATTTCAAGGAGGAGGTACCAGGCCCCCCACTTGTAGACTATCCCCGCCTAAAAATTCCATCCTGGCTACGCCTGGCTACTGCCATATCGTATAGTGCAGCCAGCGCCGTTTTCATGTTGCTAGCTTAAGGTACAACAAAGACCAGTAGGCCCATATAGGCTGCCGTTGTGACACTCGTGCGCAAGTAATCATTCTGCCTGTATTTTGGTCGTGTTCTAATAATAACCAGGGCTAGGTCTACAAAACCCCCAACATTAAGTCACTATAGCTTCATATAAAAGTTCTGCGAGAACTGAAATATTCGCATTATCGAGGGCGAATTTTCCACAATGTACCGCGTACCGGTACATAAACTGAACCAGTTTTGGCAACAAAGCAAAAATACTGGTAATGTTTTGTTTTGTTTTGTTTCGTTTCGTTTCGTTTCGTTTTGTTTTGTTTCGTTTTGTTTTGTTTTTATTTTGTTTTGTTTTGTTTTGTTTGCTTGTTTGTTTGTTTGTTTGTTTTTTGTTTTTGTCTTTTGTTTTTTGTTTTTTTTTTTGTTTTTTTTTTTTGTTTTGTTTTTTTTTTGTTTATTTGTTTTTTTTGTTTTTTTGTTTTTTGTTTTTAAAATGTTGGTCAATAATTTGTTTCTGCTAAATTTGTGTTTGCGTTTCCTCGTTGTCATGTTACAGCACTGCGTATGCATGGTTCAATGGTCCTGCCATAAATGAGTATCATGAACAGGCCGGTTAAAAGAACAGGCACGGTATAAACACTGTGCTTAGCGACTTCGTGGAATCTAAGAACAAATGAGACTCTTTAAAAGTCTATGACCATACTGAAGTCAATTCAGATTTTATTCATGAATGGTTATCCGTAACGAGTGCAAAATTGAAGACCCGAGAAGTGTCATTTCCGGCGATCTACGAGGTATATTCAGACATAAAAAATCTTGAAAAGCTACACACCAACTAGTGATGGCGCTTCACGTAGAGGTCAAGTTTTCAAAAAATTACTTGGACACCCCCCCCCCCTTTTTTTTTTGAAAAATCCTGGATCCGCCTATGGCTAAATGTTCTCCAGAGTCCCAAAGTTCTCCGCATGTTGCGTCTAAACAACAAAACAGGTGCGTAAAGGTGAATGAATCAGATTTTACACATGCATCCTGCAGTTGTGCATTGGTATATATAGGCTTGAAAACCGAGATAACCAGAGCAAAGTATCCGTTCTCCCATCTTAGAGGCCTTGTGAATTTAGTTACACTACACTAGGGTAGGGGGTAGCATGTCCACAATTTCATAAGATAAAAAAGGGTGTAAGTAATTGCATGTGTGCGGTATGTTTTGTGTGTACGTGCGATCCATAGAGTGTATAAAAAGTATACACCTGCACTTTCCATTTTTGATACATAAGGGTTGGTTTTGGATCGAGGTAAATGCCACCGAATTAACCGTTTCATTTAGTCCAAAATGGTTTTTATTTGATTTGATTTAACATGCACATGAAAATAAAAATGTGAAATGTTTTACAGCAGAGTTAAGTAAAATTCTTTATTAGACATCCAGAAACACACGAAATTCAAAGAAACTGCTCGCAGTATGAGGGATATACCGTCACTCTCCCATTTTCAGCTTTCCATGAAAAACCTCTCCTTAAGTAGAATCAAATGGAAGCAGTACACCTTTGAGTAAAACAGCGGGCGGTATGGCAGTATTAGGAGTACCACCAAGATAAAGTGTTCCGTTCTCAGTATGTTTGAGTTGTTTCGTGTATTGAAAATTCATACGTAAGTGCACTTTAGTGGTTGGGACACTGGGGGTGGGGTGAAATAGGATGAGGTTTGCATGCCATTAATACCGCTTTTTACATTTTCAAGGAAAATTGGACAATATTTGTCAGAATTTCTGGTCGAGTATCATTTCTTAGCCCCCATTGTTCGAACTGTACGAACATTCTGTGGAAAGTTTGGTCAGAAAAAATTAATGTATGACCCTTTTTTCAAACACATAGGCCTATATTCAATTAAACATTTTAATAACGTGATGACAAACTTTATTTTTAATGTTAGAGAGGTCGTTGGTTAGACACCATATATTTTGGAATGACGTAAAGTTTGGTCTTCTTTTTGTAGGATATTAGAATGACGTAAAACCAATTATTGAGGTATTTGCATATTGGACCTTCACTATAGGATGACGACCATGTCCATCGCAATCGCAAAAAAATGCCATATTTAAATCACTGTTATTGACAAATAGGTCAACGGTTACGTCAGAGTTCCTTAAGTGCACGTAGGTATCACAAGAATGCAAAGTCCCATTGGAAAAGTTGTAGCACATGGTAAACTATTGTCATTGTACGTTGATTATAGGCTGCTGGTAAGTATGATACTAATTTAGTAATTATTCCGAGTAATAAAAGGAATTTTAATACGCTGACTAACATGTTGTAGGCCTTTTAAAGGTATAAAGCCACTAAAAAGTAACATTAAAAATTTTACAGATAGACCTACGCCTAGGGCTATGGATGCTAAAGTTGCACACTATGGTACATAGTGACTGTATGAATGTGTACTGATGATCTGTGATCATGATACAGATACTACTGTACTTGCAAGCGGTGTGAGGGAGTTGCCATTCCCAAAAAAGCTTGTAAAAATTGTAAGACGCCTTTAACGCGCAATTGCTTCATATGCACCTTATGAGTCGAATCGGAGCATCGTACATTACCAACGTTGAAGATGAAGGACCAAAATAAGCAAATTAGTGTTACACTTACAGGTATAGGCTATATATGAAACAATTGATATATCTATTTACGCATATACTTTACTAGCCGGTCGGTTCGCATGGTTTTACCAGACAGAGTCAAGAATTTTCAAAAGGGAAATGACTCGAGGGATTATATACCAAGAGTATATGCATGCATGGAATGTTCACCTAAGAGCTCTGTCATTTCAGGATTTTTAAACGTTATGTTAACGCAAAGTGTTGGGAACTCAATTGCATGAGTGAGAGCAGTCGATGATTTGACTTGATTTCAGAATTGTTACAATTCAGTCATACTGAATTGTTTAAGAACATGAAAATGGTTCTTAAATGTTTGCAGGTCATGTAGACCACTAAGTTTTTTCTTTCTTCTTCTTCTTCTTTTTCAAGCTAGCCTTATGAAAAAGAGGTTTCCCTCTCTCTCTCTGTCTGTCAGGATGTCTAAACTGGAAAAATTTAAAATGGCACTGACAATTAATAAATTAACTGACAGAATCAAATGGCAGCAAGATTTATCTTTGACAACCAGAAAAGTGACCTGGAGAGTCCCGTACCAAAATTGCAATGCGAAAGTGCGAACAAAAATGCTTATGATATAGACTTTATTGTCTGGTTTCTCTCAATTTTTTTAATTGAGTATATACCTTTTTGTTTTTCATTTTGCATGCGCCATTGCTCTCAGTTACTTACTCATTTTCGTACTGTTGTACTAAATCATATTTCTAAAAAAATGAATTTATTCTGCCATCCTCCGAGCTCGGCCTGTACCTGTTGAAATGTATTGGCCTAGTTAATAGCTACTAGAGCTCTAGGACCATTTGGGGGTTAAATTCAAGATTAGAGCTTGCATTGCTATATACCCTTTTCTTGTATAAGAACCCAAATTCCGAGTCAGTGTAGCCTACAGGACAATTTTTCTATTTACCAAACGGTAATTAACTGACTCAAGATTTTGGTTGGCCCTGTATTTGCTGTTTATTCTGATGGATCACATCCTTTATGTTCTTCTAAAACTGCCTTCTCGATCGCCGCGTTTCAAGTATAAACTGTTGTCATTTTACAACACTAACGGAACAGAGAGGAGATGAATGATGTAGCAGTTGTCCTCAAAGTAATGGCATATTACAGTCACAGATTCTGTCACTTACCTGAATTATCTTAATTTAGGCCGATTGTTTTTTAGGACACTCAGTTGATATGCTTCCAGTCCAGCGGTTGTTTAGGGTTGAGGGTTGTGTACTGAGTACCCAGTTCCCTAGAAAAACATTTCTTCGACCCCACCACCTAAGGATAAGGACTGACTGTAGGCCTATATCGTTACTCCAGAGTTCACTAACAGTAAAAAGCCTTACGAGAGAGCTATACCCATTATCCCTCCATTTTACCTCTATACCGTTTAGTTTAATGACACAAATTTTCTGTCATGTTATTGTTTGCAATAATTAATAAGTCTTGTCCAATGATTGTGATTCACTGATTTAATGATATGGTTCGTGCAAAGACATCACATATATGTCAAAAGGTTACCGAAAGTCAGTCATTTAATATGTGTTATAGGTATATATATTTATAGGTATAGGTATATTGTGCCTTACCTTGTATACACTATGGTGACCGACTCAAACTGACGTACTCATTTGAAATACAGTCACTGACTATAACCCTTGCATCTGTAGCAACTAAATCGTAAAGAGGTAGTCGAAAAATTGGATCTCAATTTAATTTCCATTGTTTATGTATGATAATTAAACATAAAAGAAGATTCGACATGAATAATGCTTGACAGGAGGATATTTTCTCGCTCGCTATAGTTCCATTTTTGCGCATCTAGTGCAAAATACTTCAGTACCAGCAAGTGGGCTTTTAACGTATGATGCAAGGCAGTGTCAAGACCTGCTCAAATCTTTGCGAATACATGACCGTATTCAGAAATATTTCATTGTAATGTTAGATTTTTTTGTGGCGCCAAACGAAATTTCTGATGTACCCTCTTTCTGGCATACCGTGCCAAAAAATTCTTTCACGAAAAAAACAGATTTTCCGTAAAGAATGAAAACTGTTTTTTATGAGTTCAAAAAATCGTCTCAAACTCATTGCTTTGTGTATTAAATTTTGAAAACAGGTTGCTCGACTGTCGAAAAGTGTGTTCTCTATTACTTTAAATGATGATTTTTTTTAGAAAATGTATTTTCAAGTCGAAATTTGGATTTAAAAACAGATATTCCTGTACCTTTGGTAGTAGACTTCCCAAAGCATTTCGCTAGTGGAATGACAATATCCTTATATTACTACATTAAAGTACAACCGTACACCTTTTCTCGTTTCTAACTAAGACTATTATTACTGTGTGGCTTAAGAGAACCCTTTTAATAGCTGCTTTCGTGTGTTTGCCAATAACGTTTTTTGTGCAAAGGCTATATATACTACTGATTACATGTAACCTGTATTTCAAAATAGAAGCATTCAAATCAGAAACAGTTGTCTCTGTCCCATTGTCACTTTAGCATATTTGATATTTAACAATATACACTTTCACTGATCCGTAATACCCAATCAACAAAACAACTGTTAAACTTTCCCTATGAAACACGACGCACCTACTTTACATCTTTTCAGATTGCTTGAAGGCAATATTTTGTGCAGAACTTTGACACAACCCGTTTTACAACTTGGGCAGTCAAGTATGGAACGCCAAAACCGCCATCGCCTATGACGATGTACTTCCATTTGGTGGCGTTATTTTACATGAAGATGTTAGTTCAAATGGCCATCTATCCAGGAATGATGACGTTCTTCCGTTTTGCGATGTTACCATCGTAAACGGCGTTCGATCAAACGGCGATGTGTATCCAAGACGTGTATCTAAGGCGTGTATCCAAGGCGTGTATCCAAGGGGAGTTCCTGTTCTCAGGTATACATATTCAGCAAAGTAAAATCAAACCAATCACAATGGTTGTCATATAAAGAGATCTAGGTCTCGCACGTGTGCGCGCGGTTTCATACTAGTTACTCAATATACTAGGCTAAGTTAGTTACCCACATGTCCCATATGCATGCTTAATAACCTCATACAACCACCTGTGTGCCCTAGGCAAAATGTTCAAGTTCAACGATCAGACGATGGATGAAATAATTGAATCCCTTCACATCGTAAATGAAGACGAGGTGAAGGAAAACTTTCGGAGGGAAGCAGTAAGTTTGATCACTCATTGCAATGATAATGCTCGCCTTTACGTAGCCAAAGCCAAACCTGATTGGCTGCATCTTTTACAAAACCATCCTTTAGATGGAATAGTCATCACTGGTAACTCCCCTTGGATACACGCCTTGGATACACGCCTTAGATACACGTCTTGGATACACATCGCCGTTTGATCGAACGCCGTTTACGATGGTAACATCGCAAAACGGAAGAACGCCATTATTCCTGGATAGATGGCCATTTGAACTAACATCGTCATGTAAAATAACGCCACCAAATGGAAGTACATCGTCATATGCGATGGCGGTTTTGGCGTTCCATAGTCAAGACGCACATTTGATTCACCACTTTCCGATAGTTATTGCTATAAGTACAGAAGATTCTCACGATACAGCACTGCAGCCTCTTATTTCGTATGAACAGCAACGTGTATGATGTCTCTATTTTGAAAACGGAGATTATGTATGTCAACATATTTGCCCAGTGTGTATCATTGGTACGCCACTTCGACTTTAAAATAAACACATGGAACGTGTACTGTGCACTTTCATGTTTTTGACAACAAGAAGTATCCATTATATTTCGTTCCTTTTTGAAATTTTCAGCAACCTGTAGAATATTTCACAAATATATTGTTCAAAATCTGGAGAAGATGAAGACGTTAAAAATATGTGCTGCATCCGTTGGAATGTTCTCTCTCTTCATGTTCTATGTTCTATCAACTAGTCTGTCATTGACCAAATTGAGATTGCCTAACATTGCTTCGAAAAGAATGATGAAGGCTCCTTTGGTATGTATATTTATGTTCTATGCTCACGTAAAAAAAGAACATTGCAATAGGAAACACATCAAAAGATCTCACGTTTTGATCTTTTTTTCAACACCCTGACCAATTTGAGTCAAATGATCAACAACCGAGAAAATTTATATGACAATGGGATGGGGTATTTTCCTCCAATGATTGGTCTACCAAATCGTGAATTACTCCAAAAAGTTATTTAGTCTAACAATTATTCCATATTGTTGATATCAACCATCATTGGAAACGTTTCACCAAATTCCAGTTGGGAAATCTGATCATGTATGCGCGCATACATGATCAGATTTCCCAACTGTTTTTGAGTGTAAAGCTCCGCAATAGACTGTGCCAACTCTGTTTGCAATTTAGTCAGTTCAATAACATTGTGCCAACAGAAGCAATCTAGATTCGTTTGAAATGTGTCATCAACTTAAAAAAACGTGAATATCTTGTAAAAAAAGAGGTTTAGGTCGAAACAATTGCTGAAAGAACCCAAAAGAATGTATATTCCATTTGTAACATCGAAAACTATTAATCATGTTGTAAGCGAACTCTAGAGTATTCTAAGGATATTTGAATGCCAATTAATCCATATCTGAACAGTTCCACTCTTGACCTCACCAGAGGCAGAACAAATAGATAACTATTTTGATTAGGAGTCAACTTTTGCTGAATTTGAAAAAGCTATCACTGGGTAATGCTGGTAATTCATTTTTGTCTATTCAATAAACCTAGCTCGAATCGATTAAACCGATCAATTTCAATGACCATGGTATTATGCATTGCCTAAGTTAAAGAGAACCACATATTTTTGTCCTTCTTTAAATAAACCATCCGCACTATTTTATCACACTGTTTTACTATGAAGGTCATCCTGCCATGACCACAGCTACAGTTTATTGACGGAAAGACCCTCTAAAAGCATATCTATTTGTACTCCCTCCATGGCTGAACCCTTTATCGTTGTGCTCCGATCGGGGCATATTTGCGCGCCTCTCGAGTGGGCGGAAAAGCGGACGTAGCCCGCCCCGCATCGGCTTCCGTAGGCCATTCACCCCCTGACCTTAGACTATTGTCTCTCTCAATGTTGTGGACGAATTTTCGGGTAGCTACTCGCAGTTTCGAGCTCCGCGTGAAACAGTATAGATTGGTGACAGCCGAGCTCTACGCATGGTTCCAAAAGGGACCCAAACAACGGTAAAGGGTTAAAATTCTACGTAATATCATCGACAGAAAACGAAACTGCTCCTCTCTATCCTATTAACGATGGTGATTTATGATAGCGGTTCCAAGGATTGATTTCAACCATTGAAGCACAACAACGTACCAACATGGTGTCACATAGCACATGGAAATTCACTTAACCTTCATTACTTGTTTAAATGTTCCTCAGATTGATTCGAGATAAATTTACTTAAATTTTGCTTGAAGTGATTAATATAAAGTCATCGGAATTTCGATCTGCCTTGACGTCTCTAACAATTTACCCAGCAAACGTCTTTGCCTAATGAATGAGTGAAAATTCGAACATTAATCCTTACTTCCTAATTGCTTTACGCTTTGGTCATTGTGACTGTTTTACAAAAGGATATGAAATGATGTTTAATATTAATGTAACGCACTGCCCTCCAAAGATATTATACCATTTCGAGATTTTAGTTCTCATTAGACTTTTAAACTGACTGGTCAGTTGGTCCTTAAAATTAAGGCATCGAACGATTTTTGAGTACTTTTTAATTGACATGTGTGTAGCTTAAAATAATTAGTC
Organism: Holothuria scabra; assembly: GCA_037179385.1. NCBI lineage: Eukaryota > Metazoa > Echinodermata > Holothuroidea > Aspidochirotida > Holothuriidae > Holothuria > Holothuria scabra. The sequence goes on along the minus strand of CM074193.1, from coordinate 1,270,612 downwards.
TAGAAATACTTTCAGAAATTATTGGGATTTATTTTCAAACAGCATTTCCCATCCACGTCGTCAGAGCAATTACCATACGAAGACGGTCTCTCGCTGCATTTAATATGTCCACGTGAAACGTATAAGAAGTTTGAGAATAGTTATACCGAAACAGAATTCCTCAAACCATCTTCAACTGACAATATAACAAGCGCAAATTACACGAAGATAACCATTTTGAATCCAAAACCTGTGTACACATTTTGCGATAGGATAGATGTGCTTATAGAAGCTAGAGATAGCCAAAATCGAGCAAAAACTTATGGTGGTGACATGTTCCGTTTGAAACTGTATTCTATACGTCCATACGCTGCTGTAAGTCCAGATAGTATTGTTGACTTTCAGAATGGCAGCTACGTTGCTTCATTCCATGCATTGTGGACGGGACGTTTGGACCTACAAGTTATGTTAGTACATCCTGCTGAGGCTTACCATTTATTCCACCCGACATTTAATGGTTCTCGTGCACTTAAGCAAAGATCTACGGCGGATTTTAAACTGGAACTGTCGAAACGAAAAACTGTAAAGGAGAACACTGTTTGCAGTCCTATAAAATTAAAGGTAAAATGTACTTTAAATTTAGAAAATAAGTTACACACATAAGTTAACTGAAGTTTTTGAAGGGTATTGCACTATCAGATTTCTTCCAAGTGTAATTCATAATACTTTGCTCAATTTTTTGTCAGTGATACATGCTTCTAGTTTTGCCTATTTCAAGATGTGTTTTATTCAATACCGCTTTAAGGGTATGTATAAGAATAATATATAACCCGTAGTTAAATTTGAACATTGGTTTTGGGGAAAGATACATAAACGCATGGTTTTTTCTCCATACACATACGAAAGAGGACGTATTCTTTTCTGAAGCTTTCTTGATTCTGTGTGTTTTTTGTGTAGATATTTATAGCTGCTTTTTTCTGCATAAATCTTAAGTAACCCTTTAAAAATTTTGAAACTGTTTGAAGGATTAGGTTAACCAAAAGGAAGCACAATGTAGGATAGATAAAAAATTTTGTAATGATATTGAGGCAAATGCTCTTGTCATCGTCCAAAAACCAAGAAATGTTGTTGGCCTTAATCATTTTGATACCATACCGATAAAGATAAAAAGGTAAGACTTGCACAAAGGGAACAAGAAAGACATTCTTGACCTCAAAGACTGGATCAGCAGGGGTCAAGGGGGCATATGCCCCTAGTCAGAGCCTTTGGCCTCAGTTGCTCCCACTCCAACCAGCTCCCAAATTTACTTAGGCTTAACATGAGTTTTCTTGGCCAATTGATTAAAAAATCAGTCCTATAAACAGGTTCAAACATTCACAGAGTTTAACAAGTAAAACAGTTTTTTATATCTTTCTGTCAGTCAGAGGCGTAGCTACGGAAGGGGGACAAGGGCGGTTGCTCACTGGCTCTGATAAGTAAAAAAATTGGAATTTGACAATATGAGACACCAGTTCAGTACAGTTTCCAACTATTACTTCATAAACTATAGAATTCTTTCCAATAAAAGCTCCATATTTGTAATTATTTGTTAAAAGATAGCAAAATATTCCGCGCTCAACGCCCCAAAACTGCGATTTGTCGTACCCTACGTCTGACCGCCCACTCGTGAAATGTTGGTGCCGCCAGTGGTTGATTAAGTCATATGGGATTCTAGCCGCAACGTTAAAATCAAACATACTTTGCATTGACTCATATGTACAACACAAGCGTTATCGTCAGGACATTGTACAATCTTCTCATACGTATCAATGCGAAGGAAAGTCTTATTCGTCGTCACTTTCTATACAGCGTATTGTGAAAAAGGTATAAGAATGGGTTACATTACACACTCTCCTTTTTGCAACTCTCAAGCTTACCGAAAGTTAGCACTCCTGATTGTTTAGCCCTTGAAAATTTAGACTACAAATAGGGGGTAAAGGGGGCATTATAACTTTCAGATCAAAAACAGTTCTTAGCATGAGTCCAACAAATGCCGACGCAGTCAAACTTGGGGGGAACGATGATTTTTCGGGGATAAAGGCTGAAATCGCCCGTTCGTGGAGATCCCGTCCAGGGGAAAAGCTCCCGGAAGCTCTGAGGTTTTAGCGTACCTTCTTAGTAATCTAAGCCTCTGAAGTGGTATATTATTTAATCTTCGGCATTCGCAACTTCTAACTGACCTTAGGCAGGGAGAGTGGGCAGGACAAAATCTGGGAAGAATTCCCCCTTTGCCCCCCCCCCCCCCCATGTAGCGCTGCGACTGATTCTATCCATTGCCATGCCATAATTGCGTACCGCAGAAGACATCAAACATTGCCTACTGTTTGTTCTAGTGCTTACTTTTTTAAGGAGTTCGTAAAACTTCACCTAACACGGAATTATGTTTCACTACTTTATGAAAAAAGTGCAAATGATTCAAAGTTTATATGAAAGAATAGACTAGTTCTAACTGCTGAAACTAATTAATTGCAAAAATAAAAATAAATCAGGAATTTCATCACTAAGAACTACTTTTTTCAGTTTTTTATACAAGAATATCATGGATTTCCATGACGAGTCCGACAAAATTTCCATACTTTTCGGCAGCTCGGATAATGGTTCAAGACATTGCCATGATCAAGTCTTTCTCTGAGGATAAAGGCACTATGAAAGGGTCATATTATCGTTAGGTGAATTAACGCAAACAAAATGAAGAGATCGTCTAAAGTTAGTGTCAGGCAAAGAATCTTAAAGTGTACCACAAGTAAAAAACTTCAGTCATAAGTGTTAAACAGTATGAAAAATCAATTTTAATAGTCTAAATCCCATCTTCATAGGACTTTCTTGAGCCGAGATATACAATGTTGAGGTTTATTCACTTACATAAACATGGTACATTGCGCAATTATTTGTGATGTTTTTTTTTTTTTGTACTACTCAAATTACATTCTTTGTTCTTCTGAAAGTTACTGCTACTGTATCAGTGTAGTAGCAAGCTTGCTCTTATAGGGTGATGTAACTAGTTAAGTCCTCTTTGTGTAAGATGATATGCAAGCAAAAATAAATTATTCAAGGTCATCAAAAATGTTTTAAATTTTAAGGGAAACGAGATAATATGAGTTGTACAACAAGAATGGCACAAATTATTGCGTAGTGGACTAATTTTTTTTTAGTTTTTTTTTTTAAATAAATTTCAACATTTTACACCTCGGCTCAAAATGTCCCATGAAGATGGGAGTTGAACTGTTACAATTCACTTTTTCATGCTTTGTCTGACTACTCCCTGCTGGAAGTGCACTTTAGGTTTCCACAAGATGGAGTACATTATTCTCACTCTACATGCATAATCTGATAGAATCGAGTTGGACTCCATCTGTAATAGCCTTATGTTCACCCTAAACCTTACCAAATCTCTTTAGGGAAGAGTCCATCGCCATATTTGATAATAACTAAGAGATCCCTCACTAAAATTTATTGCCATGACATGGAACACTTATTTCGTTGAAAAAGCATTGCAGTATCATTGCCTCATGTAGAAAAATTAATTGAAATATAAACCTTATTGTTTGTGATGAAACAATAGTTTAAAACAAAGCCTGTTTTGGAGTGTCTTTGAAGAAAAGATCTTTGTTTCAAATAGGTTAGTATTTCACGATTTTTTACAAGGTTTAATTTAATTGTTTGGCTTTCTAATTCATTTCTGAAAACATCCGTTAACAATGTGTTTTTATTTTTTTTTAATTTAGTACCTAGCAAATTTCCGTTGCGTTCATTCTTAGCCCAATTTTACTATGGGCGTTGAAAAGAGTGCTCTTCTTGAGTCGACCTAAGTTAGTCGCAAGTATCCAAGAAGAGGAACGTTTCATTGTTAGATTTAAACGAGGGGGGGGGGGGTTGAAAAACGCAATTATGGAAAAAAAAACAAACGTCAGATATCAACTTCTCTCACAAAATACACGCGGAAACAGTTACGTATACCCCGAGTCATATTCATTTTAAAATAAAATACCCGCCCGGCATCCGAGATCAGTTCCGCTGGTCATGAAATTCAAATAATTTTATTAACCCCCCCCCCCCCAAAGAAAATGCCAACGAGATGACATATGTAATACCATAATTATGTAAGTTCTGTAGAATACATCACAGGTTTAAAAATAATACTTCAAATTCAAATGAAAATTAAGTAAAAGATAAAAATAAAAATTAACATAATGTTCACATTAAATGTACATGTTAAAATTTTATATGACAATGCGTGTTAATGTTAAAATAGGAATATAAATATGATATTTCCATCAAAATCAGGGACATGTTGCAAAACACATTTGGTTTAATCAATATTTTTAAAAATACATTGTTGTGATATCTTCTTTGTTGCATATCATTATATTTTAAGTTTACTTTGAAATAATTTCTATAAGACGAATTGGAAGCCCGACGAAAAAAATTGAAGAAATAACTGTTTGTTAATTTTAGTTCAGATTTCATGTACAAAATGGCTAATTAAAGTACTACTTTCTTTTAAAAAGAGTTTTGTTAAATGTCAAAACTCTGAACAGTGTTACCTGTTGTAGCTTTATTTACATATCCTATATAATGATTCTCGAGCCATTTTGAAACTTTTCAAATTCTCCAAACAAATATTGACGGGACTCCAATTATCGATGCGATATCATGTGCCTGATTTGTTTGCACGAGTAACAAATGTTAACATGGATTAGTCATGGAAGTAGTTATGGCTAAGATAATGGTCATGCTACAGGTATTATTTTACATTCCTAATTTGAAAATCCACTCGTTGAAAGAGCATTTTATTGGTGTGCGGTAATCACCTTTAGTGGGGGGAAAGTTCTGAAGGAATAAACATAAACTTAAACGTCAGCTAGTCGTAGAAAAAAATGTACCGAAAAGAAATGGATTACTACGATATCGCGGTGTACGGTCTGGGTCTCACACCAAAACCGAACACCGAGATTTCCATATACCGACAAGGATAACAACTAGACTTGCCCAAGTGCTTGATTGCAAACTTAATTACAGGAGAGCCGCAGGTTCTATACTCAAAAACGTAACAATAAAGCGCGACTTTCTTGGTGCGTGTAAATTCTCCAGGTTTGGACTAATAAATGCGAGATCTGTATCTGTTGATACTATTGTTGAGCATGTTCCATTCAGCAATGTGGATTGTTGCGCTTCCACTGAAACTTGGACTCACCAAGATGATTGTGTGTCACAAGCTGCCATGTCGTCTCATGGGCTCAATTTAACTTTCATGCACGTTCATCACGTGAAACTGGTGGTGGCACTGGACTGCAGTACAGGTCTCATATTCAGGTTTAGAAAGAAGAGGCAGGTGAAAAACAGTCATATGAATATTCGAGATGGAACGTTACCATCGTTAATGACACTTTCTGTGTTGTCATAATATATCGCCTTCTATATTCTCATGAACACCCTGTTGGTTTTGGAGTATTTTTGCAGGAATTAAGTGATCATCTTGAGCAAATATTGATTGCCGATCAAAAGTTGCTTATCTTCGGAGATTTCAATGTTCATTTTGAGAACAAAAGCTGTAGAGAAACTAGCCAACTAAAGATTTTACTGTATTCACTTGGCTTGATTCAACATGTGCGCAGCCCAACCCACATCGGCGGACACATGCTTGACCTTGTAATCTCACGTGCTCGTCATAGATGAGCCGGTGTGTGACACTATTATATCGGACCACTATATGCTACAGTTCACGGTGCGTGTACCTAAACCAGAAGTTCACCGGGTAACTGTCCGTTTCAGAAAGTTGAAAGATATCGACATGGTAAAATTTAAGCAAAAGATAGCACAGGAACTCATTGTTATTGGATTACTCCCGGATGAGGCCGCTCAGCAGTATGACTCTGTACTCTCTCGGGATCTTGATGATTTTGCCCCTTTGGTACCTTGGTTTGATGATGACCTGGGGAGGAGAAAAGGAGAAAAGCGCCGGAAAGAAAAAATTTCCGTAAACATCCAAGTATCGAAAATAAACTCAGTTTGAAAACGAGTCAAACTGATTACCAACGTAGTATCCGTGAGGCAAAGGGAAGATATTATAACACAATAATATGGGACTCTAAGGGTGACCAAAAACTTTTATTCAAGATAGTAAGTGAGTTGAGGAAAGGTGAATGTCAGATGCCACTACCTGAAGCAGGAAATGAAAACGTTTTGGCAAATGATTTTGTTGCATTTTTCTCAGAGAAAATTTAAAAGATCCGTGTAAGTTTAGATGAGGTCCAAGAGATTAACATACCCGATATAAGTTATCCAAATATTGAAGTTAATTTGGACAAATTCCGTCCTTTTAATGAATCAGATATTTCAAAATTAATCAGTGATTTTAGTAACGCTACTTGTCACTCTGACCCTATTCCAACCAGATTGGTGAAGGAATGCTTGGACGTACTAGTGTCACCTATTACCAGTATTATCAATGCTTCACTTTTACAACCACACTTTTCCCAAATTTGGAAAGAAGCACTAGTAAAACCTATGCTAAAAAAGACCGGTTTAGATCCAGTTTTCAGCAACTTTCACTCCTTTAGTAATATCCCATTTTGAGCAAAAGGATTGAGAAAGCTGCTCTTGTCCAACAACTTGAGCACATTCACCAAATGGATGTTTTTCCAGATCTCCAGTCAGCGTATAGTCCGTATTATTCGACAGAGACTGCGTTGCTCAAAGTTACCTCTGACATCCTGATGTCTATGGACAAAAAGCAAGTCGCACTTATAGTTCTCCTAGATTTAAGCGCTCCCTTTGATACCATAGATCATTCAGTACTGGAGATGGTACTGGAAAAAGATTATGGCATCACTGGTGATGCACTTGCCTGGGTGAGTTCTTATCTTAGGAATCGTACTCAGCGTGTACAACTTCAGTCAGGTGTTATATCTGAATCGCGACCACTCATGGTGTGCCCCAGGGAAGCTGCTACGGAACCGTGGCTTTTTGTTGTATGCCAGCCAATTATTTGCTGTTATGCAGAAGCATTTACCCCAAGTTCATGTGTATGCTGATGACACCCAACTTCGTTCTATTAGGAAGTATCTTTCTATAGAAGCCACTTGGAGCTTATTGCACGCTTTTGTGACATCATGTCTTGACTATTGAAACAGTCTTTTAATTGGTGTTCCCAAGGTACACATAAGTAAATTAAAGATAGTACAAAACATGGCAGTTCGTTGCTTGCATAACCTTAACAAATATGATCCTATTTCCTCCTACATTTCATCTGAGCATTGGCTCACAGTTGATAAAAGAATAAAGTTTAAATTGACGTCAATAGTCTACAAAGTCTACAAATGATTGAATAAGCAAGGGCCAAAATATCTCAATGACATGCTGATAAAAGATTTTAATGCCACTCACAATCTCAGATCTAACAGTGAAACATTACCGTTGGTAGTTCCTCGCACCACTTCCAAGTCGTACGGAGACCGTGCCTTTATGGTTGCAGGTCCTAGACTCTGGAACTCGCCTCCTTGCTCTCTCAGAAGTGTCTCGAATACCTCAAAATTTAGAGCTGGACTAAAGACTTACTTACTTTTTCAACCTATAGTATTATCTCTCTTTTATTACTTGTAAAGTGCACGTGAATGACTATGTCACATAGTGTGCTATGTTAAGTCTAATATATATATATATATATATATATATATATATATATATATATATATATATATATATATATATATATATATAGGGGGATAACGGTACGGTATTGCATAAGATTACAATCATGGCTACGAGTAGATTACAATCATGGCTACGAGTAGTGTTAATTTTAGTTGATTCCACGAAACAGTTTCACTTTGGAAGAACGTGTTCGTTGATAAATCTGTTACGTTTTCATTTTTATCGTGCCTCGTATGTGAAAGGTATTATTTCAAATGATAAAAAAGTTGAGGCTTCTTTTGTTCATTTTCTAGGAACCATATTGCAACTTCAGCGATAAAATTAACTATGCTCCGTGGTTTTGCTCTACTCCAAAACATCTAAACTGCAGCCATCTAACGACGTACAGAACGGATATTAAAAGTTCATTAAAGGCTTTGAAGCAAGAAATAGACTTTGTTGGTGCGGAGATTCTTCGCAGGTCAGCTCTTTGCTGTTTTTGAAGGGGGAAAGCAGCTGCCCCAAAGTTACTTTGAAGTCTGAAATAGCTTACTCTTCCAAAAGTATTCTTATTTCTTCGCAAAGTATCTGCCATAATATTTTAGGACTTAAATGCTGCATAATCGGAGGGAACAATATAAATCAATCACTTAATCCTAGTAAATTATATCACTGAGGAGAAAATATAAAGTCACACGTATTCAAGAAGAAATTATATACTAATTCATGTTGGTGTGACTGCATTTCCGGCTTGAGTCTGTCCTTCTGCTTTGGATTTTATCATTTATATTCATCTTTACAAGGTTTACTACAGAAATGCTTTTAAAAGTATGCAAAACCCAATATTTATATGAAAGGCACAAAAATCAGTAGAAAATACAGAAATGTACCAAAACGTACTGGCAAAGCACGGTTTGAAACAATAATAACTATGATTATCCACAACGCCCTCTGAAATCACTAGACCAGACAACCAAGACCACCACTACTGTACCTTCTAGAGCCCCCCAGCCGGTTTCCTTCTACTTTGATACGTAAATGATCTTGGTTAGGAGTAGCGTATGTTTAATCATTTCAATGTTGTTTTTATCATTTCAATGGTTTCACGATGTTTTAATCTTGGTCTATTTCTTTTTATAGAACTAAAGCGATCATTCGCCATACCAACCTGTCTATCTTTGTTAATGAGACAAGCCTACGTAACATGAAATCCTTAAATCACGTTTTGGGGGATCAACAACGGTATCAACAACTACCATTTTGTAAAGCGGAAGGACCGCCGTCTCTGCAAACTCACGGCTATTTTTACAATAACACGTGGTTTCCATTTAACTGTAGAGTGCACACTTTTACTGTAAAAGATTATCGAACGTGCCTTGAAGGAAAAACGATACGTTTCTTTGGAGATTCAACTGCTCGACAATTTTACTTTTACCTTCAAACACGTTTAAATTGCACACCTATTGATCTAGAACCACCACGGAAAACAAACAGTCGTGAATTCCGTTGTAGAACGAAAAACATAACCTTGCATTTTCATTTCCATGGATTGCCGAATGGACAAGGTAAGCCGATAGCCGCAACATCAAATCACTATGCTGCCACTGAGATTGATAATTTGAAAGGTGGTGATGATCTTATAGTGTTTTTGTCTTACTGGGCTCATTTTGCAATTTGGGGAATACCATTCTTTGAAAAACGAGTTAAATCAATCAGGGAATCTGTCATTCGTCTTCTCCAGCGTGCTCCAGAAACAAAAATTGTCGTGAAAGGAGGTAACACCAGAAATATGTTAGGAATGAAGGAATACATTTTAGTCTCAAGCGACTGGAATACTTTAGAACAGGAAAAATACCTACGCCAATGGTTTGCCAATGACAAAACATTTGGATTTATCGATGCTTGGGATATTACACAGTCACAACCGTCTCGGGACAACACTCATCCGGAGAATTTAATTATAGATCAATTAGTGAATCGATTTCTGACTTATATTTGCAAGCCACCAATTGAAAATAAGTAAAAATATTGCTATGTTAACATTGCAGACGATATATATTAAACTTTTCCTGTTATTCAAAGTATTTTCACAGTTACATAGTTTTTCTTTTAGTGAGTTGAGGGCAAAAGAGAGGGAGATGGTAAACACAAATCATCATATTCGATGTGGTTTGGTTTAGTGGGTGGATGTTTTATGTCTCACCTTTCAGCCTTCGGGTTAAATCAAGCAAAGAACATAGTTTTTTTGCCAAATTTGAAACATAATACTTTTTTCCTTAACTACATTTTCAAGGAAATATCACGCACAACGTCAGTCTCTTCCACTTTTTTAAACTCCGTTGGTGAGGTTCGGTCATTTGGTGTGACTCTCACTAGATTTTATTCAGCAATTCTACACTCCGCTATTTAGAGAGAAAATGTCGAATAAATTAAATTAATACTCTGGCTGTGGGCGTCGTTCCTCTGGAACAGAATAAACTGGGTCTTACTGGGTTGAAAAGGTAGTTTGAACGACATTTGTAACCCCTCCGACAACTAAGGGTTTATCATAATCTACTTGGTGGGTGGAAGCAGAGAAACGGTAAAGGATGTTGTCAATGGCATCACAACCGTTCCACTTCCTCTTAACTGTGTAGAACCATAGTTATTATATACTTCCCTAGTTTGGAAACTCGGCGAACTGACTGCTTATGTTGAGATTCCGGTTTTCGTCAGTCATGTGACCTGATAGTACACCAGAGCCTTGTTGTGGGACTCTCCATACGTACTGTATATATGCAGACAGGGTATACCGATTGCTTCGAGAGCCTCCGTCTTGCGAACAATTATCAAACTGTAATGACTTCAATTAGGGCGTATATTATTGCGAAAGGTTTGATTGAGATTTCTGTATTAAATTAGAACGGCCGTAATGTGAGAATAACTGTACCCAAACCAAAATGGCGGGACAATAGAACAGTAACTTGGTAAGCGCACTCAACAATTCCGCGAAATTGCGAAGCACGTAGCAATCGCACTGTATAACGTTAGACAAGTTGGATTAAATCATTGTAACAAACGATCGAGTGTAACGGTTCATCAGACGAGTGTATTATACAATATTTATCAGTAACTATGGTCGTAAAATATTTTAGTAGGAAGCACACCTAGCGTAATAAAGTAGGTCTTCTTCACCTTACCGCACACTGACTGCGGTATGATAAGCCTGTAGGGCTTACTGAATGTCCTCAGCGAATGTCTCCAAACGCCAGGCCTGGGAACCAGTATCTTACGCTTAAAAAGAGAAAGTGAAACCCGATAACACAGGATTTCTTCATTTATTCAAATATCTTAAAACTAACTGATTAGGAGGCCGTTTGCAGTTCCCTTTTAGGCCTTGGGTCAACTTTAATTTCACTTCCCAGAAGAAACAGCATATCACTTAATGAAGCCATATCGCTACTCGATCGATCGCTATGCACCATTATGCACTTTTATGAATGTCTCAACATAGCTACTCGGATTCTTCGGTGGGCGTATGTGGTGAACGTAAAGTTTCCAAACCAGGGAAGTATATAATAAGTATGGTAGAACCTATAAAAATGAGTCCACCAAAGGGAAACCAAGGATGCAGAAGGAGTTGTAACCAATAATAGTGGATGTATGTTACGAATTGCACTCAGTAACATTTCAGAACCTTAGGTTGCGTGATAGCTCACAATTTGTTATTAACATTCATTGAGTGTGTTGTTAAACTTAATGCTTCTTTAGCATTATTTGTTATGCACATAAACATGTTTTATGAACAACCCTGCTTTAATGCTTGAATAAGTGAGAGATTTCGTTATTTACACAACATAAACACTCACAACATGAACAAAAGTGATCTTTGCACGTTATTTAAATTACATGAATTAACTTTTCAGCTGAAAATGGCGACGTTTGTAAATGTCTTGAAATTAAAGTTGTCCAAATATTGCTAAGAGGAACATTGGACTCATTCGGGTGACTCTCATAACAATCATTGAGCTTGCCTGAAAATAAACGACAGTGCTTACACCATAGCCAATATCGTAACCATTGACTATTATTGTTACTGAATAAAACATGTCGTGGTTGATCATTACCTGTGTAAAAAATGTATACAGCAATCAGACACGTCTTTGTTTATACAGAAGATTTTTTTATCTTCCAAACACTAAATGTCTAACAGCTGAACGTGTTAACAAGTGATTAGGGAAATTAGACTGGTGTATTCAGCAGATAAATTGAAAATGGTGGTTGAGTAATTAGAAATTTTTGATTTTTGATTTTTGTGAGCAGTCCAAAAATTGTTTGAACTGCTCACAGACTTAGTAGCTTACCAGTTAAATGTTTGTTTACGTAAGTCATATAAGCAATGCCGTACAAGGGCTGATACCTGGCGAGAAAAATTTCGTCAGACAACAATCAGGTATGGATGTCAAGTGAAAAATTGCTAAAGGAACCGTGACCTTTGAGAAAATAGGTAAAGGTTCTATCCAACTTTAAAATGATATTATGTGAAATAATTTCCTATATTTAGTAAATGTCATAGGGATTATTCTGACAAAATCACCACGACTTCCACCCATAAAAAAGTCTTTAACGGAATATGTTGGTTCGGTACCTCGCTGCAAACTCGTGATGTATTTGGAAAGGATTTGACCTGATTGTTACTGTTGTAGTAAGGACGGCGGTATGTTATGAGTGTCACGGGTAGGGTGAAGCAAACGACCGGACAGAAGACTAGACGATCAGGTGTACGTTTACCCTTATTACTTTATTGCACCAACATAAAAAACCCTGGAATAAAAGTAAAATAATGCAGAATGTATGTACAAATATTTTAAATTTTATATTTAACAAAAAACATTGTAATTTTATAATTGGTTAAAGGTAGTCTACGTATTATAAAAAAAAAATAACTAAAGCGATTGATCTTTCTTTGCCTCGCCTTTTGAGACGCAATACCTACACACGCATGCATTGTTTTTTACTACATTTCCTTTCTATAATTAAATACCATAACCTCGTGACTTGCACAGCATCTTGCCGTTCCTTATTTCCAGTTACACATTTTACACATTTCTAGTTACACAATTTACCTTCTCGGTCGTCTCAAATATAATGTTTGATGCTACTAAATAAATTTCGTGTTTTGCCACATAAATATTTCAATTTTTATAATATAGCCTATGTTTGGTTGGTAATATATTCCCCTTTCTCGCGCCATACTTATGAGCAAAATTAAAAGAGATATTTGACATTTAGCACGAGTTTCATAATAAACTAAGTTTGATAATAGTTTAAAAAGCAGTAACCTACGGAATCTGGTTAGGTTTCCGGCTTTTGTCAGGAGAACAGCAGGCTTTAATTTCAGGTGAAAATCAAGACCTTTTCGAACTTTAAAAAAACTAACGGCGGGGAACCACAACTTCCCCTAGCAAACTCCCAAAACTAGCTCACGAAGACGCCAGTAACTTCTACGGGCAAACGCCCAACGGACATCGTGTACAATAGCTAAATTCAATGTCACATTTTCTAGTTTTCTAGTTTTTTTCACATGTTCTCCTGAAATCCTCCCAAATTCTGCATTTTATACAAATTAAGCTAAAGAGAACATACAAACTCAGTATACACACGTAGCTAAGGCCAGCGGGAACAATCAAAGCGCATTCTTCCACCGGTGCTATAGCAAACTTTAGGCTAAGAATGAAGGCACTTGAATATTCATATGAAGTTAATTTTCCACAGCTGCACGGTAGACTTGAGCCAAGCACTTTTAGACTTGCGCCAAGCATGCTAGTGACAATGAAATTAGCTCAACAATCGATGAGGAAAATGCAATATCGTCGTAATTGAATGACTAAGAGCGTCATCCTTCAACATTAAATCAGGCGGTTTAAAAAATTTAATGGCTCAGCTACACTAGTTAAAATTACTTCAATTCTCTTAAATAAATGTGGAATATATTATCTACCAAAACGTCCCCACATACCTTTTCTTCAAAACACGGTAAAGCTAAAACTGTGATAAATTACTGTAACAATGTGGTGATACCTTCTTCCACTACATGCAGTATCACTGTGAAATTGTGGTAACTGACCTAATTTCCAAAACTTGCATTGACAGATCGTCAACTCTGGGCTACAAGTGCGTGCAACTTTCAAAATTATTTTGAGGTTATTTTAGCGTAGTCACGATAGTTTTGGGTGGTTTTTTGAAGGGCTGAATTGCTGTTTTGGTGGAGGTATCTGAGAGGATGGGGTGTCCCCATTTCCTTTAGTTTTTTTATATTAATTAACTTTAGATAAAATGAAGAGGAACATTTATCATCACCTACAGACAATTTGATGTTTCATTACATTTTTGCAGAAATCAAATGTCCATTGAACTCCACTCTGGTTACGCCCATGGAATGATATGTGATCTTTAAAGTATATTATCTCCCCAATGATATTTTTAAACACACTGTGGTAAAATGGCAACTCCTTTTCTATCGGGGAAGTGTATGATTGCATATGAAAAATAAATTCGATATAGTTATTAGTCTGATTATCGGCAAAGGAAACTATTACATGACTTTTTCCGTTTTTTCACATAACAATACGTTTTGGCGGTACTTACCGAACCTCTCCCAATGCGATCTCTGAATTTAGTCAGAATAATTCTTGAGTGAATATTAAGTTGCGTTAGGTCCACATGCCACATTCTTAAATGTTGGGTGAGGAAACAGAGAAGTTGATTACAAAATTAAGCGTTTACTTGGGGTAAAATCCACCAACCACCAGCTTTTCCCCTATTCCATAGCTTTTGATGAGCACCAAGCAGAATAGCAGTAGGTTTCAGTCTGACAGCTTCATGTGACATCTTGCGTTAGGAATTAAGAATTGCCTAAGACAAACGTCGTTTATAATAATCTGTTCCTTGATTTTTGTAATAGCTTTTGACAGGTGATTTAGTTCCATCAAGTTCAACTTTTTGAGTTTTGTAAGTGTTATAAAGGTTTTGGGTAATGGGTTGGATTCTTGCAAGTTTGGCTTCGTCTAACAATTTGTTTTGCGGCAAGTTTGTTAAGTTTGTTTGTTTTTTACCAGACGATCTAGACGAATTTACCCTTTGAGCCATTATGTGTTAATTATTTTACGTTATGTAAAGACACATCACATGCAGAACTTTAATTTGTTTAGATCTTTTTTTTATTTGTGACTGTTATTTGTTTTGTTTAAGAAATGGTACCTTCACGACTCACGACCCTCTTATCATTATCCCCTATACCTTTTGTTTATAGATTTCTTCATATGAGTGCATATCATTATTTCAATATTCTTTAAATAGTCTTTAAATAGTCTTTAAAATGACTCAACACTAAACATGAAGGAATTAGAGGTTTTAAAACAAACAAGTCACAATCTGTAGCATCATATCAAGTTAATGCCTAACCAGCCTTGCTTGTTAATATATTAAGCTATCCACTTTTGTATTTTGGTTACATTATTTTCAGTTGGAGTTTGGTGATCAGGTTTAATTTTGTGCTCTTAATGTATACTTTGTAATTGTTTCATGTTGACATTTCTGCTATGAGAGCAATTTTATGAATGATTTTTTTTTTACTCTAACAACTCTTAAATGAAACAAAGAGTAAGCAGGTGAATAAAATGACACTGGGAGATCAGATACCATTTGATAAAAAATGCATTATATGGAGCAAAGTTTAGAAACATAATTTACAACGTGAGATATTAGAGAAAAAAATGAAGAGTATTGAAAGAATTGAGGTAGTAAGTTCAGAAGTTTCTCTATGTATTCTTAACACCTTGCTGTGATAACTCGGATCGAGCATTCGATAAATTATTATTCCCTGGTTCTTTGGTTCCAAAAAAGAAAAAATCTGTAAATGTTCAAAACATTTTCCCAACTCTGGTAACTTGAAACGGAAACGTAATTTCTTTTTCTTCTTTCTTAACTGAAAATATTTTACTGACTCAAATATAAACCACTTCCCTACTCTTGAACAAAAAACTCTTCTGGTCAAAATAGTCTTTTCATCAAACAAACAAACAAAGTTCAACTAAATAGCCTTTCGTGTAGGCTAAACATCACATTAAGGGTGAACATATACCCCCAAAACTGTTCTGATATCAATATAGTTCTCAATCAAACAAAAACCTGTTAAGCATTGGGTGGAACGATACCGATTTGCGCGGTCCAGTGTCCAGATGGAGCGTTGAGCCTCCCCTAATTTCTGGTAACGAGTTGCTGCCAGCGGTAACTCCTGTTCCCCCATTCAATGAAATTTTTCCCCCGAAAATGGTGGAGTGAATAGGGGACTACTGTCTGCCCATCGTCCAGCGACGTCCCACTGTTGATGACCCCACTCTCAGCCACCACCAATAAGATGCAAACACTTTCGGCATAACGAAGCCAAAGCCAGCCAAAAAACAAGGCACCTGTCTTCCAAAATTACCGATTCCTCCCGACATTAACGTCAACGGGAGCCCTTCATCGGTATTACCCTGGCAGTATATGGCCCGACGTGCTTACGGTGACGCCCAGAACAGCAGTGCCTATCAAAACATCCCAGATTGGACTCCTACGAGCTACAGGGAGAAAACCACCCTGGGTATCCCTTTCTCATGCAAATTTTGCCTCCTGAGCATCTTCCCTGATCAAAGGCTCTTTTCATTCCCACGTTCCCTCGTTATTATACTTTTACCTACATCTGCTAAGGGAATGCGTGTATTGGCGGAACTCGATAAAGTCATGAATAAACATAATGTCACTCTGCCCTCTTTTCCACTGGTACAAGATCACGTTGACTATCCAGTCGTCTTGATAATACGGACCTACACATGCCACTTGCAGAAAAAATTCTTGAAAATGAAAGGGTTTCCAGTTGATGAGGGTGGTTTATCACGGTGAATACTGGAGCACAATATTCGATCTAATTTCCAACTCTACATATGAATACTAATCATTGGTCTTTCGTTACGAAAAAATGAAAGGCATGACCGTAATTCCTGAGGACAAATGACTGCAATCATTGATAGACCTTGGGCTTTGGCGACACACTGATGTCATCTTATTGGTAGAACAATGGAACACGTGCTCATACGCTTAAAAATTCGTCCTGCACCTGTGGCAGACTATACGAGTATTCGACCGGTTGACAAATCATCTGTCTGCATTTGTCGGTGTTGGTTCGTTTTGCCCCCAAAGGAGGGGATATTTCCCGCTCTGTGACATCAAATGCACAAGGTCTATATGGCCAAAGTAAGGGAAGACGCAATGGTTTTGCATAAATTGATGCACATATAGGCCTATTAACTATCAGCAGAACATTACGTGTCAAGTAAAAAGTGCTTATGCACTCCTGAAAAACTGTGACAGGCAATTTATGAGGTTGTGAATTTGTAATTTCAATCATTCAATATTGTCAACTTAAAAGAAATGACACAAATTTAAATCTGAGAGATAAGTTTTGCAGACACATGCTGTTTCGATTGCAGTAAAAATGTTGAGTTTCTAACCTCAGTTACATATTTGTCTCTCTGTATGGCCAATGACAATATGAGCATACAAAGTAATTTTTTATTGACATGCTTGTGTAAAGGTTAGACTAGATAAATGTTATCAATAAGTAGGTTTATTGTACTACCAAAGTAAAGAACAATGATTGATTGATTTCTTTTTTATTAACGGACATAACCTTATGATAAGCAAGAAGAACACCTACATCTTTGAAACCATCATTTACTTTACCAGTTCGGGAGATAACCTCTTTCGGGAGAAATCAATTTTCACCCAATCGGGGGATTATTTTGCCATGGGTGGCGCCATTTTCAAATATCTCCCACGATGCATTGCGATCCTACCCCGCAAATTCAACGGAGATAACGTTCAAAACAGCCTTGCAATTTTAATCGATTTTAGGAAAGAAAAAATTCGGGCATTTTTAAAAAACTCTTTTGATAGGGGAATAAAAAAGCTTCGTCATGTTTGGTTGTTCACCACTCCGATTTTGAGAAATCGAGCAATTTTGCTACGTTCTTTGTCCTAAGCTTACTTTATAGACTCCACGCAGCCGCGAGTTTTGTACACCATTTTTAAAGGTGTGCAAGTGGGTCGTGCCAACACATATGTGTGTAAATACGTAGTTAAAGGTCCATGGTAATTTCGTTTTTTATGCCTAAACTATTGCCTCACAATTGAATATACACACATTTATTAAACACTTCAACGACTGTGAAGAGGTAGACACTAAGTGCTCATAAATATTCATACCGTTGAGACTGGCAAATTTTCCCCCAATCGGGGTAATACTCATTTTCTCCCGAATGCGGTTATCTCCCTAACTGTTTACGAACTATTTTTTTGTTAGAGTAACAACTTTGTCTAATCTCAAGATAGTGTTTGTTTCAAATCTGTTATTTTTATAGAAGTTTATAGATTTCTGTGATCCTGATGAATATTGACTAATACCCCTCCCCTTTTTGTTCCAAGCAATGCTATTCTAAAATGTTGGGTCACGTAAGGATGACCAAGAATACTTCACAATTTATGACATTTTTCTGACTAAAGAAGTATTTGCTCAGATTTGGCATAGTCAAAGGTTTACCCTTATTGTGTTCATTGAAAATACTTGAAATCAAAAAACACCTCCAGACAAAAGGAATTGAAACAAGTCACCTTCCCCGCTCCCTTTTAATGTTAGCTACAATTTTAAAAAAGGGCATCGTACAACCAGGGAACTGTTATTTGACAACTGGGTGGTACAACTTGAACATTGGAAGGGACGAGAAGATTCCAAGTTGAGTTCTCGGGACTATGAGTGCATATTATCACTGCCACAGCGATTTTATTTCATTTGTTCTGTGGGCTGCTGCACACCAAGGCTAATTCATACATTAAATGACAAAAGAATGGGTTTATACAGAGCTGTTCATTAGTTCGTGGTGATAATTCACCTGCTTGGCAAAATTCATTCCTTGTAGTCCGTGGACTGGAGGGGCCCAACTAGCAACCCTTTAGAATTGATAAAACGTGAAAGCAAATGAAATTTACATGTAAATTCTCGATATTTATATTTAAAGAGGGATGAATTGTGGTTTCTAAAGGTTTAAATATTGATAATACACCATACCTTGGTGACTACATTTTCGGGTGGGGGGAATCAAAATAGCAATTACTCTAAATAGCAATTACTCTGGGAAAGTTGTTACTCTTTGATGAATAACCCACCAAAATTATTGTCTTGATCCACTCTATCACAAAAAAGACAAAATGCACAAAATGTGTATCTTGGATGACCATTCAAAATATTTTTACCTTTTACAAAAATTAGTTTACTTATAAACTATTGTGGAGGTGTTTTAACTGTTTTCACTTATTATTTCTACATTGTTATTTTGGTGGCCATTTTGTGATTTCTACCATCCTGATTAAGCTGAGATCTTACAAAATTTATCAGAAATTATGCTTAAAATTTTTTTGTAATCTTATATCAAAATATTTAGAATTTTTGATTTGTATTTATAGCTGTGGTAATTAATTGTTCTTATTTTGGGGATTTTCCTCTTTAGTTTTCCATATTTTGACCTACCTTATTAACTTAGCTGACCGTTGGCCTAGCTCCTTTGTCACAGGAATAAATTCATACAAAATAATAAAATATTGGAGATTAAAGTATTCAAGGAGATGTCTAAACAACACTTTCATATGGGTTATACAGGTTTTGTACAAATCCTAGGTAGAAGTAGTTGTAATTATAAACATGTAAGAGTACTGCATTTTGGTTATCGTTCAACATTGATGACCTTTTGACCTCTGGTGACCTCTTTATGCACATAACTTCAATTTTGACGTTTCATATGATAGAGTAGATCAAGACAATCATTTTAAAGGGTCATTTATCAAACTGTAACTTACATTTTATCTAGAGATACAGCTATTTAGATTTCACCTAACCCGAACTTTTTTCAGCCAGCTGTAGTGCACTATTTGAACCATAAGAAATCAATGTGCAATCACTGCGAACTGTATTGCTGTTTATTTTTCATCAGTTCCAGGGGGTTGCTAGGTAGACCCCTCCAGTACACGGAATATGGACGTTACAGTGTTAATCCGTGAAATATATTACTTACCGCTATGATAACGTCGACGAGAACTTTCCAATAGCAATACAAGAAGATTAGTAGTACCTTTTTTAAAACTTGTCTCGAGGAGGGCAAAGTCTATCTTTTTTCCATTTAAACATTTATCAATAAGTAATGTAAAGGGTTGAGATGCAGTTAGTTATCAATTTTAAGACTTATCCTTTACCTTTAATCCAGGTGGTCATAAGTGCGTCATGTTTATTCCAGCTCAGTGCCGTAGCTACTGGGGGGCAGGGGGTAAACTTGCCTTCCCCCCGGTAAATAATTTAGGGAAATTTGATGAGATTGGAGAAATTTGATGGAATGATATGCCCTTTTCCCATTCCTCAAAATTTTTATTAGAATAAGAAATTGTGAGACATTTCTCATACATAATTCGTATTTTTATGCAACAAATTAACCCAGATTTGTCAGTGTCGCATGAACCGGCCCGACTCGCGTTCCACAGAAATGTCCTCTCCGCGACGCAGATTGAATGTTTTCTATCATGTATACGCGCCGGTGTTATAACCACTGCATTTCAGTGCACAGGAAGCTGTTATTCAGGAACTTAACAACAGCTGATCATCACCACAGTGAAAGGTTGTAAACCCGAACTTAAGAATATGATCACCTTGTCCACTATCTCTGCGTTGTACACTTTGGGAATTCAGTGAAAGGATGTGAAAACTGACAAGTCACTAACGTAGACCCCCGAGATTACATTTTCCTACAAGCTAATAGGAGGAGGGGTTTAAAATATACCGATTTTACTCTGGGTACAAAACGATGGATGAGGCTGAAACAATCCATGGCTTACGATTAACATAACATGAACATGACGTTAGTCTGGAAATTAGAATGGACGGGATCCGTGGGAATACTTAGATATTGTTACATAACCTAATCCTTGGAGGCTTACAGATTAGTTCGGGAAAAAAGAATTCTGCTCACTTGGGGTGAAACAGTAAACGGGTCCATGAATACCTTGTCCTAGGCTAGAAATTACTCGGTGATCTGTGAAGTACGAAGGGGAACATTGGTCCCTGCCCCCCCCCCCCCCTCACGAATGCCACTTTTTGTTCTTAAAAATAAGTAGCCATACTTAAGTAACCGAGATTTCACTTCGAAAGATGGCATATGAGACACCAGATTGCGTGTAAGGACAACCAATTTTTCAAAAATTTTCAAAGGGGAAGGATTGATTCTGCAAAGGCCCCTCTCAGCGATGCCAATTTTTTAAATTCCTGCAAATAAGCAAATTCTGTCAAATTCAAATTTTTCCTTCCAAAGGTAGCCTCTGTATCCCACTGGTGGATTGCATAAGAACACCCACCTTTTTAAGAATTTTAAGAGGGAGGCCCAACCCCAGAGACTCCTTCCTTGGCTGGCAGAGACGTCGACATACAAGACGGGGACAGGGGAGCGGAGGGTGTTCAGGTACTATGAGAAGTAGTTTGCCATTTATCACGCAAGAGATGTAAGGGGTAAATCATTAACAGATGGGAATTCGATCAGTCACACACAATTTCATCAATTCAGCGAATCTTTCATTTAACCAAGTTAGTTAGCTAGTTAGAGTTTTATGGCCCAGCTTCCAACCTTTTTTGTTTAAGTCGAACGGCCTTTTTTTCCAGTTTCCAATTTACCCAAGAGTCACAGTAGAGAGGCATTAGCATATTTTCAATTCGTTGTATAATTTCCCCGAAAGAATCAAGACCATTACGTATAGGCCTAATAGTGATTGTACATTTTTTGTGGTAATTTTCGGATCACTTATCGGGTTCCTGATTTTTTCATATTGCAAACAAAAGGTTAAAATAAAGACTGAATGTTAAGATTCTCTTTACAAGCATGAATACGCACTTTTTTGCCATCTGAGGGGTCTAATTTTTCGAAACTTCCTCTACGCTCCGCCGCAACCAATAGTGGCGCTTCGATCAGTCTTTTGGGCAAAATTACGTTTCGGTGGTTAAAATGGCTCTTATCTCTCTGATTATTTTGCATTTGCGAGCATATTTTCAAGAGAGCATTTTATTGCAAACGACAAAAGAAGATAACGACTCGTTAGATTCTTCGTATAAGCCAGTAAAATGCTTTTTGCGGGGGTCTGATTTTTCGAAATTTTCTCTACGCTCCGCGCCAACCGATGGTGTCGCTCCGCTAAGATAATCTTTATGACAGAATAGCGGTTCGCGGCCAAGAAAAAACCGCAAACAAAAATGTTCCCTTTCGCCTACACCGATCGAAGCTCTCTTATTCTGACTCCTAAATGTATGCCAATTTTATGACAAGTTTTACTTCGTAAGGTAACGTAAATGACATGAGAATGCATGTAAAGACACAAAAGTTTCAGTTGTATCCTCATGAACCACCACAATAACTTTTAACACTGTTCCTGTAAAAGTCGAAAATCTTGCACCATTTTGCATCTAGGCTCCTTTAAAACTCTAAAAAAATTTCAAACACCTTAGACCCCTCCCCCAGGCTGGCGATCACTCAACAAACTGCATGCCCCTTCTACAGAGAAATCCGGCGTACGCCACTGCGTTGGGACATACAAATAAAACAGATATTGTTGACAAAAATAAAAATATGGCCTAAGAGTTGTTTTTTCCAATTGCTCTATGTTATACTTTCAGATTAAAATAGAGGTAATATTACATAATGACATGGTAATGTTGTTATACTTGTAATTTGCATATTTTATATGAAATACATACACACTGACCTTGAAAGGTTTGGGGGAAATTTCATGCCTTTGCCCCCCCCCCCCCCCCCTCCTGGAAAATATCCTAGCTACGCCACTGTTCCAGCTGTAACGCATGGGTACATCATGTTATACATATAACGTGTCTCAAACTCTGTAAAAATTTGGGTCAACTGCGTGACAGAAGGGATGCTGTTGACCGATCTTGCTCAGAAACTAGAAGGTGCCTTGTGCAATTGAAAATTGCATTTTAAAGAAATTCCTATTTCCCTCTACGTATCGTAATTTTTTAATATATATCTCCATTTTGGTCTCATAAAATTAAATCAAGTGGCATGTATGCAACTATAGGTTGGGGTGGGTAGGTGGAGGTGGGTGGTGTTGTGGGGGGGTGGTGGACTCATTTTGGGCATGGGTTTTTGCACGCTTTTGGGATGGTAAAAAATTATCTTTGTTGTCGTTGTTTTTTGTGCTGTTATTGTGCCTTCGTCTTCCTTGTTTGTTTACTCAGGGAGTAAGCTCCCGACAAGCCCCTAGGGTTTTTTTAGCTTACTTCCTCACATCATGTATTTGGATTTTCGAATTTGAAATTATTCTGTACAATACTGAATTAACGTGTTGTGGAAACAAATAAATGAAACGAAAACGAAAAGAAAATATTATTTGAAGCCCATAAATGCAATTGGTATAAATGCAGATTTTCCACGACAAAGGGTGGCAACATAATTTGCACTTCAGCGTATTCATTAATTTAGTGTGATGGTTATATATCAAAACACTTAATTGTAGCGTACCAGTATGCCTTATTTTGCAGTTTTTATAATTTTTTAACGTTAAAGTGTTTTCGAGGGCCGGGTTTTGTTCTTAGGGAGAGTCACACCACAGAGCTACTACAGTACTAGAGAGTAGCTAGGCCTACTTCCTTACTAAAGTGTAGCTCCGTGGTCATACTAAAGACTTTAAAAATGGAACCCACTGCCGTTTTGGGTAATATTTCGAATAAGCTATGAAGTAGGTAAATCATTGCAAAGAATCACAAAAGGCTTTGGGCAGTCGCGATTCATTGAACAAGAAGGTTGACACTTACGATTTTTAGCCACACTATTCGACTCGAAGCAAAGCAACTCATTGCAACGAGATTGTTCAGACGCGTTGCAGAGAGTGGAATGCTTTGCAACTTGTTGCAAGCAGACGCGCAAACCAGTTTCATGTGACCGAACATTTTTGTGGAAATTGACCCCCATGGGCGTCACCAAGAGGTTGTCGGGGGTGCGAACCACCCCCGTTTTTTTTTCAGAAACGGTTAAATTAAAGGATGTACTAAAATCGAAAACGGATTTCTTCTGCCATTGCAAAGTATAAATTTCTTTGAAGATGTTGAATGCCTTGTAGTAGTAAGTGGGGTGCCCTGTCTAGATTTCGACTCCTACCTCACTAAATACATACCATATGCTTGTCTGTGTTAAATGTCCAACTTTGGCTAAACGGTGCTGTATGTCAGTAATAAGTTGTTTTTAATTGATCGGATAGTACTATGAAGAGGTATTTATTCCACCAAAATCTGTTGAGTCAATGACCTTTCAAGTTTAAGGAAATGACGACACCGATATTTAAGGAATAAATCGCATTTGGCTGACTATTATGATGAATAAATCGTCGAGACTCCAACTTGGCAAGGTAACGGACGAAGCGAAGTTGAGTCCGTTATGTTACTAATTTGGAGTCGAGACGGCTTATGAAACAGTAATGGTCAGACAAATGTGGCTTATTCCTATTTTACAACCGAAAATATGTGAAAAACTGCTTCTTTATCACTGTTTTTACGTTTATTGATTGTGTGTATTTGACTCTCCAAAAACTCAGTGACGTGTTTGCATAGCTAAAATGTCTGATGAAAGGTGGTGGTATTAATGGATAAAACCCTTAAGTCGTTGTAAAAGTTTTAACGGAGGATAATATATACTCGATGAGTTTTGAGATTAAAATTTATATATGCATAAGAGTAAATCACGAATTGGGGATTTGAATTGGTGTTGAGTAAAATTGTGACCTTGCATAATAGCAAGTTATAGCATGGTGCGCTATTGCAACATGCGTTTCGGTGGGGAAAACAAGCCAGTGAGCCTCAAGTGGAAAAAGGGTCGTGGTCGGCTCGGCTTGAACCAATAGGTTGGAAACTGGGCCGTAAAAACTCCATCTAACTAACTAACTAACTCGACCACAAAAATAATCATGGGGTCTCATCAGTAGCAATAAGTAACTGGCCGTTTAGGCCAGAATATCACAGAATTACAAATAATGGGTGATTCGGATAAAAATTCACTCAAAACTGAAGTAAGGAGAGATCTACGTTGTTGAAATCAGAATTTCAGTTTGTTTGCTAAACAAAGTTACCTCTAGTAAGGCAGTCGTCAGGTTTGGTGCTCGTTTATAGGCTATGAGCGGTGGTTTCGGAAATGACTTTTTAAGTGTCGGATAGGCGTTAATCAAATGCCAATGTTAGGTAAACATCTTTTAAGTCCTCGGTTTCAATATGTGGTGAGTAGAGGAACTTAAAAACCAAGGGAGGCGTGGATTCCTTTAGTTTTGGTGATAATTGTGAAATACACTCCCCACCCCTCCCCCCCCCCTCCCCCCCAAAAAAATGAAATAACATGCCAGAATGCAGGATTCTCAAAAATGTATTGGGGTGGTAGAATTGAAATATAACTTCCCTTTTTATCTTTACATACGTATCAAACTGAGTGATGGGTCAATCGTTACTTTAAATCTAAACTTTTTCTGTCCTTCCGTTCCTTTTCTTCTTTTCTCTTTTCTTTCTCTTCCTTTTACCTTTCCATTTCTTTTTTAAAAGAATAAATGGAACTTTTTTCAAGGACTTGAAGGAGAAAGGTTGAAAGTAAAAAGCAAAGTACATTGTTAAAATCACATTGTGCACAAATAACTGTTTGGTGCTGAAGAGCCTGACATCTAAAGTAGATTAACAGACACAGTTCATTGCTCATTGCAGATCTGAATGATTTTCTTAAACTTCTTTGCATTGCAGAGTTCAATTTGCTTAGATTTTTCTACGATTTGTTATTTGAGGTTCGCTATTTTACCTCCTTTATCTTGAATACTTCATTATATTTCACGATTTGCAAAGGATTAATTTGTCCTGGGAATCCTCTACCTCTGAATGCTACCAACCTACCTCTGGTTGGTTCCATTAACCGAGCCCATGGATCCCACGATACCCCCAACTTTAAAAAAACGTTCTCATGTCGTTGTCATTTTAAGATTTAAAGCTCTCTCTTTGATCCTCATCCATCGGTTCTAGTTTTGCTCTGAACCTTTGAAAAATAATAACTTTGGCATTACCAAACTAGCAATATTGACGATAGTTTCACCACATTGTAGGCATTTGCAATGTGTAACTCCTCAGAGCTTCCGGGAGCTTCGCCCACTAGACCCCGACCGGGGCTTCGCCCCTGGACCTCACGCCGTAATGCTTGCGCTTTCGCGCGAGCACTGCCGCTAGGCGGCAATAAGATCCTTCTTTGCGCAAAATACGACCCCTTTTGAAAATTTCTGGTGGCACCCATGCTCCCCCACGTTTTACTTTTTGGGGTACGTAGTTTTACCTCAACAATGTAACTCCTTCTACCTTGGTGACACCATATATATATATATAATACATTCGTGTTGGTGTGTCGCAAAACCCCATCTAACTAACGAACATGTTTGGTCGCACGAAACTGAAACGTGCAACTAAAAACAGTGACGGATTTCTGGGATGAAGCCAGGAAAGTGAATCGAAATGATGAACAGAACACATTCCATTTCAGAGCCGTCACATGATGTAAAATATGTCAATTAATGTTTCTTTGTGTACTAACCTTGATTTCCAGGTACCAAAAAAGTACACATAACGGTGACAAATTTCCATAACTTTTTCTCCATGTAAGATTGCTTGCTATTTGGCTCTAGCAGGTTTAATCTTTATGTTCACAAAGTAGCCCATTATTACATTTAAATCTTAAATCGAGACCTGAAAATAACATAAAATATAATGACCGCCTTGAAGTCATATTAGAATTTGAAAGATAGGGATAGAAACATGGGTGTCCACAGGTAGGGGAAAGGGGGGAATTCTCTCTCCCCTGGAAAATAAAAAACCTAAAAAAAAAGAAGAAAACAAAAGAGAAAGACGAAGAAAATTTAACATAAACATTTCTTAACTGTTAACTCAGTGTTCTCCCTATTAATATGCGGCAAATAAGCTTTGTAAGAAATGCCATTTTCAGCGACCTGAGAGTCATTTTGTGCCAAAATTTTCTTGCGGGCTTTTTCCCCTTAAACAATTTTGCCCATCCCCCCCCCCCCGGAATTTTCTTCTGCGGAAACCCATTGATGGAAAATGTGTTTTAATAGAAACGCTTGCTGAGGAGAAATGGCAAAGTAGTTTTCCACCAGGTGCGGAAAACCAAATGGAAAGTCTAAAAAGCCGTGGCTTCGATCGTACTGAGGCTAAGAGGTTTTACTCCTTCGAAGCGCTCCTATAAACCATTTTTGCCCCCTCTGACCAAAATCTTAGTAGCTTCGCCACTGTTTCGAAGTTCCGACTTTGAATAGAAGTTACCTGATTTTACTGGCTCAATTATATGTAGTAACCTTTGGACAACTCTGACTTTATCGTAAACATTTATTCTGGTAAACGCCTAGAACTAACAAAGATCAACATAGGAGTTGTCCCTAATAACTCCCTTGATCAACACTTGGCATATACTGCAAATAGAAGTTGCACTACAAGCTGAAAGACGTACAATACCACCATAAAATATTTACTTAAATCAACAAGTGTAAAGGTCATATGTTGCAATTGGCAAACCCAATAGTCAAGTGATTGTCTGGCTGATTTTGGAGGGCATATAATCATGAAACCTTTCATATTATTTGCTTCACTGTCATGAACGATTGCATGCACACGGAGATTCTCCAAATTCCCTCACTTTTATTGGACATGAGGGATTATAATTATTTAGACGCAACGAAAATAAAAAGATTTGAGATTGAAGGACCCTTCTAAAGGCGGCCATCACTTGCTGTTCGTATTTGTCTGAAGCGACTGGACTACCTCAAATAGGTTCACGTGTCCGGGTACAAAGACTCCCACATAAAATGCATGTTGTAATTGATTTGCTTTCTTAATGCAATATTTCACAACCATGATTGCCGTAAAATGAACTAACACTTAGGCCGGGAGCTGTTACTTAAAGAACAATTCCCTGATTGGGCTTACCCTTTGTTAGACATAAAAGAAAGCCACTTAACGTGGGAGACATTAAGCGTTGCTTCCTCCGCCCTGCATGTTAGGGTTCCCTTGGTATAGTCACTAAAACCCTAGATATTTAAAAGTTAAAAATTTGTACTGAATACTGTTGATATGATGTCCTTTATGAGGTAAGTAAGGGGTCTTTACAGGTTTGCTTGGCACACTCAAGAATTTATGATAAAAGGGTGTTTGCTAAATATCGAGGTAATGTATTTTCATAGACAATTTTCGTGCCTGCTCTGCGCACACTTCCAACTTGGCACTTATATCTTCAAGCTTTATTTGATTCCACGTAATCATCATTGCTTAACATGACTTAGTTCAATATTCAAAACTAAGATATAACCAAACTGTATGCACCACATTCAATTCACAAGACGTATGATTGTAGTCAGTCAGTCGGTCGGTCGGTCGGTCGGTCGATCGGTCGGTCGGTCGGTCGGTCGGTCGGTCGGTCGGTCGGTCGGTCGATCGGTCGGTCGGTCGGTCGGTCGGTCGGTCGGTCGGTCGGTCGGTCGGTCAGTCAGTCAAACAGTAATTTAGTTCGTTTCTTTTAGAGTTATTTAAAAACAACGTGGGTCCTTCCACAAGTAGGGCACTGGGATATTTTCCCTCATCCATTGCGAACGTTTTATGCAAATATCTCTGTGCGTGTGTGTGTAACAATGGGCCTATAAATCGAAAACAGAAGCTCTTGGTAGTTTTTAAATAATTAGTATGTAATAAAACATTGATTGAAAGGGATTTATCATATAATCTCCTTTCTTCTCGTCTGTAAGATATATTCGTCCCATAGCTGGTAATTTGGCAGTCTTTGAAGTCCAGTTCCTTGGGCTTTTATAATGAGTAAACGGCTGTTAGTTTTGCTTCAGTGCCATGGTGATAAGAAATTTTCCATGACAGAGAACATCTTGTGTTCATGAGTTTAAAATCAGGCGGTGGTGAATCCAACACTAATAGTTTTGTGACGACGCACACATCATTACTTCGTTCAACTTCCACAGCTGTGTAAGGCGCCCTAATATACTCCGTTAAAAAAATGTTTTGAGGTTTTATTGAAGTTTAACGTCAATAGCTCATAAATGGTGGCGTAATCACACTTTTTCATAGGATGCTAGCAGGGACAAAGTGTCCCAGTGGTAAAGCAAGCAGACACTTCACCATCTCAGTGTGACGCCATTATTATTAGTTGGAGTATTTTGGCTAAAAATACCCACTCAGATTTCCAGAAATTGCACTACTCCTTCCCTCTGGCATTTCCCTTACTCCAAATCTATATATGGATTGATATCTGGATATATCTGGTTAAATAAAGCCTTTATATGGCCATATCAAGCCGGATATACAGCCAGATTTAGATGCCTTGATATAATATATCAAGTTTTGTATGGCCATATCAAGCCGGATATAAATTGATGAAATGCCTTCCCAGATATGCAAATAAAGTTTGATATGGCCATATCAAGCCAAATATAAATTGATGAAATACCGTCCCAGATATACAAATAAAGTTTGATATGGCCATATCAAGCCAGATATAACTTGATTCAATCCCTGTCCAGATATGCAAATAAAGTTTGATATGGCCATATCAAGCCAGATAAAAATTGATGAAATACTAATAAATACTACACTAATAAATTTTGATCCAGTCATATATGGTCCAGATATGGGACATATATGCACCATACTTGTCTCCTTAATATGGGATCAATACAGTAAATCTTTATATAAACCAGACATGGCACTACTTTATATGGGATCAGTACGGAATAGCTTTATGTAAACCAGATATGGTGTTGCGGTATATGGTTCATATCTGTTCCAGATAAAGACCTGATGATAATATTTTATCTCTCCCATATATGGATTAGATCTGGTTCTGGCACATATCAAGGTTATATCTGCCTAATTTTTTATCTGGCCCAGATATAAATCCCATATCTGCAGCAGATATGGGCCAGATGTGAAATCCATACCTGGCCCATATATGGAATTCCATATCTGGCTTATATCTGGATTTGGAGTAAGGGTTTGGGATTCAGCTGTGTAATTTACATTTTAAGGAAACAGGTTATGAAAATTTACACTTTCACTACTGTCGTGACGGGTCGGTTTGAATGTTTCAAAGTTGTAGGTTTCTACCGTGGCAATGGAGGGACATGCGTCCCCTCTCTCTCTTCAGACAAGAAAGTTACAGAACATGACGAAATTTACGTAATTGACATATTCTTTGATGAGAAAATAACAAAATTAATCACATGTTGAGTTTTCTGAGTCGGTAAAGGAGAGAGAACACCAAAAATAACTTCATTGCTGAATTCTTTGTAAAAAGAACAACAAAATTCGTTAAAGCATCTTGTTCTTTGTATCGAGTAACGAGACAAAACAACGAAAATTTTCTCGAGTGTCGTATTCTTTGTTGAGAGAACACACCAAATTTGCTTAATTTTTGTGTTCTTTTTGTGGAATAGCGAGAGAACACGACGATATTTACTTTACTGTCGTATTCATTGTGAAAAACCCAAACAAAATTTGGCCAGAGAACACAACGAAATTTACCTGTTTTTCATATTCTTTCTGAGGGAACACAACAAAATTCGTTCAATTGTCATGTTCTTTGTGTTGAACAGCAAGAGAGGAGACGACGTAACATGCCTCGTTATCGTATTCTTTGTGAGAGAACAAAACATCAATTTCTTAATTGCCGTGTTCTTTGTGTCGAGTTCGATGCAACCTTTGACAATTTCGTTTTCTCCTTACGTTTGGGTAAAAACTTCAATCACGACAATTAAGTCAATTTCGTCATCTTTTCAAATCATTAAAAAATTAAAACACGACAATCTAGCCAACTTCGTCTCGAATTCACATTACTCAAAACACAACAATTTTTGACATTTTTGTCATCTCCTCACATAAGTTTAAGCCAAAACACAACAATTAACTCTATTTTGTCTCTTTGTCAACTTTAAAAAAAATGATATCACAACAGGGCTAGTAATCGGAACTGTCAACAAGGCAATTAAGCCCCCCCCCCCCCCCCATTTTGTCACCTTAAAGACAGAGAACAAGCATGTCCTTTCGGTGCCACGGTAGGTTTTACCATTATAACCACTGTAACTTCATATTTTGTGCATCGGGCTGTTTATTGCGCAATATCATGGTCAGGATTTCACTGCTAATCAATGTGCTTGTGGATTGTTCCTTTTAACTTTAAGGATTAATAAACATACTTCGTGCGCATCACCTATATTTGATTCATGTTTCAACAGCACCTTTTCTCATCGTTCACGGTGCACTTTCTCTATGTACGCATGCCTTAAAATTTCTAAAACAGAAACAAGATGACCAAATTCTTGTTTATTTGCAAACCCTACCGAATGGGCGATTTGAACAATTTGACCCAAATTTTATTTCAATTGTTTGTCCTACTGTAAAATTTTGGTACCTTCAAAAAACTGTTAACCAAAGTAAATAATAAAACTTCACACACTTTACAAGAGTATGATTTATAATTTCTTTCCTTTAAGCATATATTGCCCATTTGATTTGCCTTAAAATTTCATTTTGGCGAAAGCGGGGAAAGGGCATTTGACGGAAGCTTCCACCCTCCCCCCCCCCTCCACCCGATGGTTGCGCTTATGTTAAGAAATGAGATGAACGCCTCAGTTACTCTAGCCCGTCTACGGTCTGTGAGGCTGTGGCTCATTTAGAGTGCAATTCCTAAGATTTTCCGGAACTCGCTGTGCGAGGCACTATAACTCTGACTGCACCTTGATTCCAAAAACAAAAGTCAGTAAATGTATGACGTTTATGGAAGCAGGTATGCTACCTTCAAGGGGTGAACAGAAAACCATTAGGCAGAATATAATCACAGCTTTTAGCTCTTCTGGAACAAAGATATTATAAAAACAGATACCAAACTTAAAATGGCGCGGTGACTCCTTATTAAAGCCGAATCGGAGCGGCGGAAGTGCTGGTCACATTTCAGTCGTTTTAAGGCCCAACAGGCAACTTGATATCTTCCGGTAGTACAAATACGTGTGATTTAAAAACCTTGCAATTCTTGCAAAGACCGTTCTTCAATAAATTCCCTTACATGAAACAGTTTTAGGCTTCTTCGCGGCTTTCTTCATATCTATGCACGCGTTTACATTCTTACGCGCTTACAACACGAAATCAACTACTATATTCTTTTTCCAAGCACGCGGAATTACGCGTCAGTTACACCCGACTGCACACGGATAAATACATTGTGCGCGAACAGAACTTGGTTTGAAAATGCACGCGCCGCTGCCATTTCGTCACAATGGAATTTTCTGTTACGCATACGTGATTGTGCACGCAGATAGCCCAATAGAACTGTGCGCATGTCAAATGAACACTGCCGCCACTTCGATTAAGACTCCATGAGGAGTCAGCGCCTTTAACAGTGTAGAGATAGAGTTTGGTATCCACGTTTATAATACCTTTGTTCTCTAAGCTGATTAACGCCCTCACAATGAAAATGCTATCAACTTGACAAGTTCCAATTTCAAATGTATTGAAATCCATGCATATTTTTTATCATGTCCTAACTATGTCCGTTTTGTTTGGGATGGAAACCGAAATTGTCCGAAAGAACTAAGTATCCCAAGAAAAAAATGCAAAGGGATACAAACCTTTTGATTGATTAAATCAGAGAAAGTTCGTTATTACTCCCACTATAGGCGAATTCGGACAGATTGTGATGGGCTGATTTTAGTCGGCCATTACTGGGGTCCATCACCTTTAATCTTTAAATTTCCTTCCTTACCTGTTCCATGGATGGTTGTACACTTAAGTGTATCGGGATTTTATCAACTTCACTGAATATGAGGATTTGAAATCAACTTAGACAATATATGAAGATGATTAAAGGCTGATGGATTCCAACAATGGCTGCCTCTAGTCGCTTAAAAAGAGCGCTAATCGTATTCGTCTATAGAGATTAAGCACGTGACTTCAGCGCGTTTCACTGGATGGAAATGATCAAAATCAGTCGCGTTACCGAAGAGAGGAATTTTCCAGGGGCGAAACCTAAAGACAAATTCATGATATTTGCTGGTTGGTTCCTTCCATATCTTCATTTAATAATTTTCCAAATTCTAAACGATTCTTGCTCTTTGAAGGCTACCAACTATGTAGCGTTGGCTTCCCGCATGTAGAACCTAACTGCAGATAGAAAGAGTAATCCCTTCACTACGCTAATATATCTGTGTGTCTCTTTTTAAAGAAAACGTTTCAGTTTTATTTTCACCAGTCACAAAAACAATTCAGGGCAATGGAATCTTACCCGATTGAGCTGATTGGAAAGAATATGTGATTAGAGACAAGTATTTTTTATTTAGTTTAGCAAGGGAGTTGTGACAAACTTATCTCATTGTCATTGTGTGCATGGGGCCATGTCCCCTTCCGACTTTTTGAAAAGTCTCCCACTGTTTTTAAATTTTTACACGGTAAAAATTTTACGGAAATGACCGTGTCTCCCCCTTTCTACTTTCGAGTAAAGATCGATGTCTATGATTGTGCGAAATGTTCCACATAAGTACTGAAAAAACCCATCGAGTGACCCAGATCTGAAAAAGCCTATATGAGCGTCGCTACATTGAACCAGAAGAAGATAGGACGTTTTCACGCAACGTCATAATTTGGTAGCCACTCCCACTGTCGGTCAAAAATCAACAGTGTTCTAGTGCAACACTCACAAGTGCATGGGTCATCAGTTGCTCTCACCTAGCTGCATCAGCTAGCTGTATACGCTACCGTTTTTTTTTTTGTTTTTTTTTTTTTTTTTCGTAGATGCGCACTGTGATACAGAGTGTTTCTTGATCGGCTGTTGCCATTGTATTGTGTCGATTGTATTCTTTGTTATGATTAGGTATTATGTTTGGGATTAAGGCTATCGTTAGCCAGTTATAATTTCTTTTGTTAAACAGTGCGCATCGCCCCGTTTTTTGACCGTCAGAAGGGGCTGGGCTTTTGACGTTAAGTGAAAGCACTTTAAGTTGAGGGCCCAACAAACTCAAATACGAAAGGCAAAGGTAAAGCTTTTCAAGCGAACCTAACCAGAAGGTAAATATTATTATTGAGCATATAAAATGTAGAAATTCGAAGATTAGTGGGATTACTAATATGTCCTAACATTACTTTAAAGAGATGATATGATAAATCCCTTTAAATCAATTTTTTAAACATATTAATTATTTAAAAACTATCAAGAGCTTTTATTTTCGATTTATAGGCCCATTGTAACACACACATGCACACAGAGCTCTTTGCATAAAACGTTCGCAATAGATGAAGGAAAATATTCCAGTGCCCCACTTGTGGAAAGACCCACGTTGTTATTAAATAACTCCCCCTGATAGTGGTATGACCAAGTATGGTTGCAATTCGGCGTTGATCCTTCAATTTCAAATCGATATTTTCTAATATTTGCCGTCTCTTTTTATCTTGGAGGGAACCCATTGCAAGAAACACGACGGGAAGTCCAAATAACTAAAAATTTACGCCCATGGTTATCTAGTTCAATGTTAAAGTTAATGACAAAAACTTTTATTTTAAATTTAGAATGCCTTTGACCCGGTCCTTGTTTCGTATTCACCCTACCCTCTTAGTTGATGACCTTCCCTATGATCAATTGTATTCCCTTGACCAAAGTGCGAGTACAATTGAACCGGTTTGCCAAGGCATCCGTCGGAGTATGACGAAAGCGATATGCACAAAGAAGCAAAAGTCCACGTATTGATTCCAAGAAAGAAGAATTTCAAATAATTCAAATCTATCCATAGATAGTGACTTTAGCCGATGCGGAGTAGACTTGTCACTCCAATATTCTCAACTGGGACAACCTCTGAAACTCACAGACATGAAAATGTAACAATGTCCTGAAATCTTCCTTTTTTTTATTTGAATGAGACGTTGCAGTGTTGTTCAATGTCTTTATATGTGAATGAAACAAATGAAAAGAGAATCCATTTTTCGTCATCATGGTTAAAATGCCGGGAGTAGTTGTCCATGCAACTGATTTCATCTTTTCCTAACGTCATTGATAACGTCAGTTCAGAACAAAAATTATAAAGAAAAGAAATTATCACCGAGAGGAAGTCTTAGGGGTTTGTATCAGCCGGTCGCCTGGGCATTTCGGGTCGTATTCGCCTCGCGATAATTTTACCTGCTTTAAGAATGGGTGAATGTTTTTCCTATTTCAGTTTTACCACCAAAAAACTTGATGAGTATCAAATGCTGTTAGGTGGCGCTCTTCTAATTCATAAATTATAACATTTTAACCAAATAAGACAACCACGTAATTGGGATTGAACCTAAAACCAAAGCCAGATATACGTCAACTAATTACACTGCTAGCCTAGGCAGATATGGGGAAGAGGGAGGACATTTCTCCCCACATTTTACAGTGGAGTGACACTAACTTATAAGTCACCTCCTGTAATCTAACTGAACGCTCATTTAGATGCCTTAATTTTGTGTTAAAAAATGATTCTCATTTCTTTAGATAAACTGGCAAAAGGCCAGTTATGGCGAGAGAAAGTGAAGCTATGCCCACTTAAGAACTATTGTCTGCCCCTCTAAAAAATTAATTGAAACAGGAAATGTGATCCTGAAAGGGTTTAATATAAAGCTTAGCTTCTTTGAGGGGGGGGGGGTTGTATTAGTATTATTATTTTATTTTGTAAGTGCTTCTTTATAAAGTGTTGAACACTTTTCACGCCCTACACCAACTGGTCACTCGTCTTCATTCACATTTCTTTCACAACTTTTTAACATATGCTATAAAGGGAAGGTTGTAAACGTTATGATTTGTAGTCTTAAATTCTAAGTGAAAGGATGAAGGGCAACTCACATTACTGTATGTTGGTTAGTTTGTTAGATCAGTGAGTTCTCATTTGAATAACAGCTCCCTGGTTAGATGAAGTTTTACGGCCCACTTTCCAACCTATTGGTTCAAGTCGAGACTGCCCCGGCCTTTTTTTTCAGTTTTGGCTCTTTGGCTTGTTTTCCCTACTCTATTGTTTATGCGGAGCATCACGCACAACGGCGGTAGTTTCCATTTTTAGAGTCTTTGGTATGTCTGGACCTGGGGATAGAACCCTGAAATAATCTTTAGCAATGAACTATGCTTGTGTCTGCATACGGGGGGGGTCATCAAAATTTTAACAGGGAAGTGTTACCTTGACAAGGTCTCACCTTCCTGGCTTAGGATTTTCTAGGGTAACTTAATTGTTGAGTTGGAACTGACTCGCGTATACAGTGGAGCGTGAGCAGATCCCTTTTATCCAAATCTATTTTCCTTTAACTTATTAATAGTCTGAAACCAATTATTTTCAATCCCTCCTCAACAAAAACTCCAAAGTTTCACTTCGGGGGTAAACATAAATTTAAGATTTAGAATTTTTCAAGCAACCTAATAGATCTGGTGGGGATTTGGGGTTGCAGTACCCTTTGGGAAATATACTTTTGTACCACCTCTTACTAAATCTGGGCGTAGGTATAGCCATGTTACATGATATCCTTGCAAACATTTGCGGCTGGTTCAGTTTTCACAATCGAAGTTTTAAGCCTTACATCTTCAGTGAACTGGTCCAGCCGAAGTTACAGGTAGATGATTTAATAGTTAGATACCGGTGGTGTGGACTCCAGCCTCTAATCAGCCGACGAAGCTAGTCCTTCACGCCATCACCGAGAGGTTTTCATGTTGCAACCTGTTATCATTGCATATCGTTCATAACGTGATGGGTATTTGTCAAGTTAGAGTACCAAAAAGGTTCTGAGTTATCTACATTTCTTCTCCATAGAAAAGCCTTTCGAAGCATCGTCGTTATCATAGTAGCTTCCTTTACTTACGTGACTTCCCACGTCTGGAAAGAGATTCCAAACAGAAATGCACACGAAGGACGCCTGGGGCATCGTACGCCGTGGACATGGCCGTACTATACGAAACGAATTCCTGGCTAAATCGGCCCTGATTGGCAAGCGCTGCAGGTAGGCCTTGCCGGATATCTTCGAGCGAAACATAGGCGTATGCCAACCTGACCTACAAGAATGCTTATGTTATTCTACAAAGAGGTCCATACCATGTATAGTCCCGGATTTATCATCTCAGGAGTCTTTAAGGTTGTTGGAAATTTTTATAATTCAGATTTGATTTGAATCTGTTAATATTTTTTTATCAATTACAGTATCCCTTCAGTTAGAAAGTTACAATGTACATCTCTGGACATGTACTGGTAAGCACCTCTTTTTGCCCTGTTAAGAACATCCCGGATCATACAATGGGTAAAACATGAAGGGATCGTCTCTTCAGGGACTTTTAAACTAATTTTCTGTGTTCAAATTGCCTTATATTGATCTTACGGGAGCTTCGACCCCTGGAACTCCACAAGAGCTCCATTCCTGGAGCCCGCCAGGGGATTTGACGGGCGTCCCTTGACCTCTTGCGGTAAAACTAGTAAAACTCATAAAGCTCGCGCTTTACGCTGTAGGTGCACCTACGATACACATCGCCCCTCCCCCCTTACAGCAGTTATTGGATCCGTCCTCAATCCATTCCGATTGATGCAAGGCTCCATAATACTGTAACCAATAACGCTGTTAGGCCGTGATCACATAATTTTTTAAACCAATGTGTAAATGTGGTTGAAGCCAAGACCAAAACTAGGCCTATAACTTAGTATCCGAAGGATAAACCAGCTAGTTTTATAAAGATTATTCAAAACCAATTAATAAATCTGGACAATTTTGGCTTGCGTGATAATATTATAACTTTATTACGAAGCTTAAAATACTCCAGAAGACACTTGAACATGGCGAAAAAGTTGGAAGAAACATATTTTGGGACCTTTTTGGTACTGACCAGTCATAGATCGATTTTGTAAAAAGTAATGCCTTATTTTCGAGTCCACAGGGAACGAGGCAGCCCATATGAAGCCGGTGTCGAAACTCTTAAATTAGTGTCGAGGCCAACATCATCAATTACACAGTGGCATAGGAAGCAATTTGAAAGTGATCAATTTTTGGACTATGAACCTTACCCTACCCCATTAACCAAAAGGTACATTTTCGATGCTAAGTTTTTCTCTTTTTTTCTACCAGGAAAGACGATTTTTTTAAATAAAAATTGTATGCTATAAATCATTTTTTCAAATTAAACTGGACAATAAAGAAAGTAAGATCCTTCGTTTTTTCCAGTCATTCTACAGTAGACAACAATTCCAGTATATCTATGTCCTCTGCAAACTGAGGATCATTGATAATATTTTAATTCTTTAAGTTACTGAAGAATTCATCTACTTGCAGACTATTCAGCTGACAGGGTTAAAAGGTAACTGATAAAAAGTATATACGAGATCACTTTCCTGCTAACGGTAGGCAAATGAATAATGATTCGCTGTCTGCAGTCTTGATCGAAGGACTATTTTAAGCGGAACGCCACCCTTCAGTTGGCGCGGAGCGTAGAGCAGATTTTGAAAAATCGTACCCCTCAGACAGTGGAAAATAGCATTTCTCATGCTTGTAAGTAGCAGCTAGCTAGGCAGCAGGGAGGTAAAAAGACTTCTTCAAGGAAATGGGCAAGCAGCCAAACTTGCCGAGTTTTTTTTACTTTTGAAATGTAAACACCACTGTATTGGGGACGTAATTTGCGGCTCACAAATCTGACCGATTTTTTTTTTTTTTTTTGCCATTTTGAAACAAATATTTATGGCTATGGACACTAGCGTAGCCAGCGGGGGGACAGGGGGGCAGAGTGCCCCCCCCCCCCCCACAGAAAGTTTGGGGACGCGATGGGCGATGTTGAAAAAATGAAGGGGAGCCAAAAAAAAAAATAATAAAAAAAAAATAAACGGCAAGAGGAGTGAGGGAATCGGGGGCATTTTTTACAGTTTTTCGGGGGGGGGGCTCTTAGTCGTTACGATAAAGTATGCAGTCCCCGAAGGCGACTAGTCTCCCCGATGGTTTACCTGTTTTTTGCTCTCAAGGGACAGTTTCCCTAATAAGAACCCCAAATTTTCGGCGCGCTACGCGCGCTGTAGATTCACTCCAGTTTTTTTAAATACTTCCATTCCACATGTCTGGAAAGTGTAAGTCCTCTCAACCTTACCAAGTAACTGGTAGGCAGAGTACACAGGTTATGCAGAGGTCGTAAATTTTATCCCATATCACAAAGCCTAGTTGCTGTTCTCTTGTGTGTGTTATGCGATAGGTCAGATGGTGAGCCACTCACGGAGCATAGTTTGGCTATTTTATCGGGTATTCCAGGTGGTTTCGACACAACGTATGTTATTCCCGATACGGTCTACAACCCCTACAGTTTCTATTTTTTTTCTTGTTGTAATCATTAAGATTACATAGGCTATGTTATTTTTGTGAGCCCACCAAAAAAATTTCGCGCGCTTTGCGCGCTTTGCAATTTCAAGATTCAGATTCAAAAGAACACTAACTCGGCTTTTGAAATATTAAGTGACATTGTGCAAAATGTGCCCAAGGCTGCAATGACATGGGATAGTTAGGCTCCTTCATACCACCCCCTCGACATAGGGGCTGTCGGAACTTGTGGTCGCTGGCATGGCCCGCCCCCTGTCGGGGATAACCTGTCGCCTTCTCATGGTCGGTTTAGTTACTTTGGCTTTAAACAAGAGTTATTTCTGCGATAAAAACCAAAATGTTCGGTACGCTTTGCACACTCTTCCTCAGTTCCGTTACCTAGAGCTAATAAAGTACAAACCCTTCCCATCTTTTCATGTATATTAATAAGTAGAATAAATGGATTAATGTTCATGTCGGGAATTTCATCTCATTTCGCTAAACTTAGTTAATTATCTCTTGTGTCAGTCGTGCGGTACGGACTCGAAGAAGAAATTACAATATAATTTGTGTCCGATAGGGCCCAAATGCCGGGACAATTTATTGACCTATATAAGATTTAAATAAGTACAGATTCTCTTTAGTGTGGGCTAACCCCCAAAATTTTTGCCCCCTTTTCCACGGTTAAATCAGTGCGGAAATATCTTCCTCTAGCATATACAAATTTGATGTCGTATATGGCTCGCAATGGCAGGTATAGTGCACAGGTTTTCTTCAAACCTCCCTCACCAACTCATCGACGGCATCCTGGCTGTCGGGGCTTGGGTCGCTACCCACCCTGCCCCTCTCCCGTTCGGAGAGGGGCCCTTCGACGGGCAAATCCTGGCGCCAAGCCTGGAGGGAAGACACATTTTTCCAGTTATGACTTGTATATGTGTAATGAAGCAATGAACTAGAAATGGAAGCTGCATTTTTTGGAGAGCGGCAACTATTTTGGAGGGGCTGTCAATTTCACTAGGAGGACGCGTCGACCCTCTAAAACCCCCTGTGGAGAACACTGGAATCTAGTATAAAAAGAACAAAATATAGCACCATATTGCATCTAAGCTCTTCGAGACAGCAAAACATTCCAAAATGGGAAGGTGACACCCAGGGAGACAGGGTTCGCACTTATTCCCGCCCATACCTAATTTTTCTTATTTTTAATTTTTTTTATTTAAATGTAGTTTTGGCGTTTTTCAGGGCAAAATGTCAATTCCGCTGATTTAGCCAAATAAATGTAAGCCTTTTGAGTATCTGTTTTGTTCCAGTGCGACACGATTCCCTAGGGCCCCATTGACTCGTACCGAGTAACCCTCTTGCAGTCACACACTAACCCTGCTAACTCTCGAGGGAATAAGGAAAACATTGATTCAAGATTGAAAATGTCCAAAAATTCCAGCTTAGGTGTTCACCAGATCGCTCAATTTTGATGTAAAATTGCAAATCTCCTTGGGGTAGGAGGGGGAAACCACATCCTCTCCCCGTTCGGTCACTCGGCTCCTCACTTGGGCGCTTCCCTCCCTCAAGAAAATGCCACACCCCAATGGCGGCGATGAAAAATGAAAAAGTTTGGGCTAAAGGTATGTTCAGCCCCTCAATATTTGTCAAGTGCTCCAATTAAGAAGCGGTGAGAATTTCGAAGTTGAGCTGAACATATTCTTGCTTAAAACACTCGGGAAGTGCCGTTTACGGCCATCTGAGGGGTTTGTAAAACCAAAAATTTCCTGGTACGCTCCGCTCCAATCGATGTTAGAGTTCCGCTTAGAAAAATGTATTAACATTTTTCACAGATTGATGTTTTTTTTTTTTTTTTGTGCATTAATTGAGAAATATCAGAAATGAGACCCATATTTCTAGGATGGGAACATGCAGCATAAAACACTCGGGAAGTGCCCTTTCCTGCCATCTAAGGGGTTTCTAAAACCAAAAATTTTCTTGTACGCTCCGCGCCAACCGATGGTGGCGCTCCGCTTAGATAGTCCCGTCGGTCAAGATTGGGGACGATGAGTCGACTTTGCCCCCCCCCCCACAAGAAAATCCTGGCTACGCCCCTGGCTATGGAGCTTGCATCGCAGACATTGGGGGGGTCTGGGTTTCTTGTAGAGGGAAACTGGAAAAGTTGGGGGATTGCTGATCGAAGAATGAGCACATCCTACATTGGCGAATCTGAGAATGATTGCACTCTGATCGACTGAAGATCTTTGTTGCTACGTAATGTTATCTTAAAGGTCTACGAACTGAAACTCTCCAATAAAATTTTAAAAGTTTCCGAAACTTTGTTGCTTATTTCAGACTAACTATACAAAGTCAAGAGCCTACATTGGAAAAAAAAATCGGAATTTTCTGAAAGAAAATTTATTAAAATAGCACTGAAGTTGCGGTGTCACTTGATGATCTGGTGTCACAAATGGCAAGTTTCGATTTTTTTTTCATTTCCAGAGCTTGAAAAGGTTCATAAAACTGATTCATGCATGAGACAGCACTTAAACATTAGGAACTGCACGCTGAGGCTCCCGAAGCGAGGGGAAAATTTTGCTTTTTTTGAAACAATGAATTACAAATTGGCACTTATATCAAAGAGAACTCGGAACTTCATGAGAGAGAAGGGTTGAGAATATCATATTATTGTGTGTCCCCACTTGAGTGAGTTGTGTGTACTGTACTGCTTGAGTAGATGCATCGATCGGAACCGATAGTATTTGAAACAATTCAAATTTGTTGTTGCCAGAAGATGGTAACGTAATTGAAATTCCAAAAACAAAGCATTAAAACATTTTTAAGTGTATAATAAAATATTCTACACAATAATATAGAAACATGACTGTTACATTAATTTGTACAAATATTGCAAAGGAGAATGCAAAACGTGTTAGGATAATATTTTTAAAATTAGACAGAGGGTAATCATCTATTTTGTATTAAATTTTTATTTTGCAAGTAGCCTTGAACCCTTCTCCTTTAATCATGTATTATACACATAGTCACAGTTTTCTTCAATAGTTATCTAGGCCCACTGGAATTGGTCCCCAACTGTACTCCGTCAAGCAAATGTTAGTTCTTTGAAACAAAAAAAATAACCCCTTTCGTCTCATTGCAGTTTGCTCCTAAAAGGGTTGAAAATGAAGTTACTTAAGTCGCTGTATAGTAGAGCTAAGTCCCTGTTTTC
Organism: Holothuria scabra; assembly: GCA_037179385.1. Lineage (NCBI taxonomy): Eukaryota > Metazoa > Echinodermata > Holothuroidea > Aspidochirotida > Holothuriidae > Holothuria > Holothuria scabra. The sequence continues at coordinate 1,228,256 of CM074193.1, read as the reverse complement.
GTTCGGGTTGGCTGTTCAGATTTATGCTAAGTGTTTTATGCACGTACTGCACGAAAACAAGGGTACGCCGTACACTCTAAAAACTGTTGGGTAAAAAGTGTTGGGCAAAATACAAAATGTCCAACATGGGCAAATTATTTCCAAACAAATGGGTACCCATATTGTTGGGCAAATTAAGGTTGGGCAAAATCCAGGTGTTGGTAAAAGGTGTTGGGCAAGTTTTGAAGTACCCAACAGTTGGGTAATATGCAATTGACCAATCAGATGATTAGTTAAAGATCAGTTAAGTTTTACAGATAATTATTGTAATATAAGTGGTTCATTATAAGATCTCATGGTTGAATAAGGTTGTATTTGGTAAATAAAAAGCTAACGGTAGAATAGCAGTAAAAATCTGGACGAAAGTAATTAAAGAGCAATGGTCGCATACAAAAAAGAAGTTTTCATTGCTACATAGTTAATGGGAGAAGAAATACAAAGTTCGAGATTGAGTTTGATACTCTAAACTATACACTTCACTGTTTACCTACCAAGTACTCTTGAAGGAAAACAGTATCAAGTTTGTTTTCGGCGAACGGCCCTTTGCCAGAGGGTCGGGAAGACTTTAGAAAAAGGATGAACGGTGTATGTGTTTGGGTACTTTGTAATTACATATCAGGTTATATTGTAGTTATTGAAATCCAAACAAGCACCGAACATACTGGGTAGCTGCATTGCCCAACACCTTTTGCCCAACAGTTTGCCCAACAGTTGGGAGGACACATATATACCCAGTGTTGGTTAAAAGTTGGTCATTCAGTGTTGCCCAACTACTGGGTAATTACATTGCCCAACAGTTTGCCCAATTGTTGGGAGGACACATATATACCCAGTGTTGGTAAAAAGTTGGGCAAATATTTGCCCAATATTTTTTAGAGTGTACACAATGTGCTAAGCCCGGTTAGGGTATCCCACGCTCTGCTCCAAAATTCCATGAGCCAACAAATTACGGAACTAGCTTATTAGGGTAATGCACTGAAAGCGCCTTTTGCAGAATATATATCAAAACGACAAACTTCCCTTTAATGCAAAATTAATTTTTCGTAGAAAACTGCAATAATGATGCATGAAGAGTACACATTCAACATCGCTTTAAGAGGGGACTTCATCACTGGAGTTCAGAACAACTATACGTTCTCCTTTCGTGATAATTGGTTTCAAGTTCAAAGGGCACAGCGATAGATTTATTGATACCCTGCACAGTCAATTGGACCGTCGTTATAAACAGATGCTTAAGTTCACAATGCGACACAATCTTCCTAAATGGAATTGATTTCATACGTTTTATGGAGTAAATAGAGTCGATTGCTCTCGTTTTAGTTTCTGCAACTGTACCAGGCAACTGAGCCCTCAACAGTGCCTGTAATTCATCGGTCTACGGACATTACGAGTACAAGAGTAAAGTTGTGTTGTATTGTCCCGTATTTGGGTAGTTCAAAAGACAGTTGCGCTAGAAGCCTCGCTTAGCCCATAACCAATTTTCAATGTTATTACTGTATACATAATAATGGGATGGACCCGGACACGGGTCCTTTGAACTCGAACTCTTGGTGCCAACCTCTTAACTTACTCTTATGTCCAAGTCTCCGTTGAATTCACCGCTTAACGACATACTGTTTTTCCATTCAGGTCAGTAGCAAAAGATTTTCCAGAGGCAACATTTCGAAAAGAGGACCCGAAGCACCATCTGTGAGGAAGCCCATCAAACGCGAAGCGACAAAAATTGATAAAACAGTGTCCGTTTAACAGTTTTAAATGGCAGTGTGAGTAGAATCAAAGTCGTTATTTTGAGCAATTTCGCAATAATAATATACTTCAGTAAAAATTTAGTAAATTGCCTAATGACCAGAGAGTAACCGAAATGAAACGTACTATTACAACTAGATAAAGACGGCTTATCAATGGAAAATGGGCTTGTTTGAGCATTTTAAAAGCTACATTTAGATACTTGACACAAAGTTGCAACGTGAGATTGATGAATATAACTTTCCTCGAGGGGTGCATTATAAAGCCGACTTCTGCGTTATCAACAACTAGTGCAAAACCCGAGTTATGGTGTTTCGCATCGTAAATTACACAATGCTGGAGCGTCTGTATGATCAGGAGGAGAACCTAAATTGCTTGTCAGCTCCTCGATGTAAAGTTGTTAGATTTACAAATATCACATATAACTTTTTAACCTTCGAGCAATAGAGTAACCGGCAAAAATCATTTTATCAAGTTCAAAGAAGAATGAAAATGGAACGCATACCGGCTAGCTATTCGAACCAATGAGCTGTTATTTAACAACTCCCTGGTCGACCTTTACATCCCATGTATCGAGAAGCCTGCTTAGCTCAGACTTTCACATGTCCGAATTACCTGAGAGGGAAATTGCATGACACAAGGAATTAGATCTCAGTTTTCGTGCGCATTCCAGTATAGCCCGTGTATACATAACTAATTGTAAGCAAACGAGTGCCCTTATTATGTGAAAAATTGTAAGATGCATTTTTTGTTTTTCCGCCCGGTTTTTTCAGATCACCACACCGCTATCGGTGTGCAAACCGATGCCCGAGCAACTTAGATGTTCCCCATTCCTGTTTTGTAACGTCTTGAATGTGGTATTTTATTATAAGATGTTTCATTTTATGTCCTTCGGACTAAATAATGTCAACCATGGCAACCTGATTTGACACGGCGTTCCTAAAGTTTGCACACCTCGAGTCTCTGCAATTAACCAACATTGGAAGTTTAGGCAATGAAACACAGCCGGTCAAAGCCAATACATTTCTCACATGGGCAAAATTGCAACTGTCAAATCAAAAACGGTAGGGATCTTAACATATATATTATCATCTATTAAAACAATTCTTGTTATGATGGAGGCAAGAGAAAGTAGCGCATAGATACTCTTCTTTGCCGAATATAATTTTAAACATTTGTGTTGTGAGGAAAGGAAAGTTAAACCTGAAAGAGACTCTTCCCCTTAAGTATTACCTTAGGTAAATACTATTCTAAATAAGTTTTGTGTATATTTTATGTTGATGTGACTAAATGGGGACTTAGGGGTGCAATCCCCTTCCCTTGGATGTACGCCGGATACTTTTCACCGTACGTCTAAAATAAGTCAGTTATTTCCCTCCTCCACACACAGTCCTCCACAAAATTTACTAGCGACTTCGCAAAGCGTTCGTTTAGATAACCGCCTTATTATATAGTAATATACACCAACAATTTCAGAACAAACCTAAACAATGTGACCATGATTGAAAGAAAATTGAATCCAAACGCAAACACGCAACGCTTTAAACCCTTCAACATTACATCTTCTCGCTAAATGAATTAACTTGGTTTTAATTATGAAAACTACCAACCTATGAACACACTTTAATGCTTTAAATTTCAAGCTTACCTGAAGATTAAATGAATATTTATACGACGTGTTTTCTTACACGTGATTGGTGGCTATGACTACACGTCAATTCTTCAAAAGACAGAGCAGAGCTGCTCTGTCTATTAAATTCTTGAATCGCAGTCAACGAACTACTTAGTTGAGAGCTAGTTGGAAAAGTGAGCTTTCACTTTTTGCAAGGCATAGGTAAAGTCGGAGACAAGACCTCACAGGCAGAATCTCGAAATATAAGCTCACCTGGCAATATTTTTAGAGGGTAAGTTTTGTTATCTTTTGTTTCAAAACATTAATCTCATTTAAGTACGATAGAAACTTCAATAATATTAATTTTATGTGACGAAAATTACGGTTGACTTTTTTATTTCACACTACAAAATAATGTTGGAATATACGTGAAATTGTCAGAGGACTTCAGTCAGAGTTATCAAATGCCTTTAACTCTAAATTCATAAATGGAGTCAATAGCGTAAGTGGTGTGACAATATTTGTTGAATATTCAATTGTTGTGTATAAACAGGTAAACAGTATTTAACATCATTCGGCCAGTTATATCCTGTTAGTAAGTATTAAAAAGGACCAGATGAATTAAATATTGTGAAATAGACTATTTGTCGAGAATGGGTGAGGCCATATTGAGGAATTTTCTTGGCTGAAAATTTTCCCATATTTACTTTCTATGATAATCCTTTTATTATGAAAGCCAATATGAAATTTCTTTGTGCGGGAAGGTTCAATGGTAGTGTTGCTACCTCTTTCTTTCAAAAAATGCCATTTCCAACCCAAATATTGACATATGAACCCTTTGGCTTTTATTCATTTTCAAGGCAAAAATCTTGTCATTCATGCTTTTCGAATAGAATATACGTCTACAACAATGTTATGAAACCAATTGAAAACTTTTCTTTACTTCTGAATTGCTGTTTAGGGATCAACCGTATATTCCAAGACACTTCCCACTCTCTAAACATTTTGGGCAAAACAAGCGTACTCTTAAAAACTGTGTTTAGCAATTAAAAACTAACACCTGTTTAGCACTTAAATGTGTTTAAAACGAAATATTTAGGAATCAGACAATGGTGTTTACCATCTAAACACCAGTAAAAAGTGTTTGCAAAAAAATGTTTAGAAAAGCATTTTCGTTCCTAAACACCGTTTTCAGAGTGTGCTTAATTGCTACAAAGTTCTCGCAGTTTTGTACTTTACTCCCAGCAACCAAAAAGTACTATTAAATTAACTATCACTAAAGAACTATCAGCTTCAGATATTTTTAACTTAAGGTATACATAGCCTAGTATTGCTGTAGGTTAGTGTTGTAGAATCCATAGTATGCAATACCAAAGAAGGGTTTCTTTGGTTATCGTGATATGAAGATTTTAATTCAATAATGACGTGTTAATTGTCATTCCAAAGATCCAATTAGGAATATGCATGTGAGACCAAATTTGATCTAGTTTCAGTAGCAGGCACATTTTATTTCGTTAATCCGATGTCAGTAATTACACAAAGTTTCAAAAGGTGTTATCGGTGAGATGATTTAAGAAATCTACGGTTAATATACATTTTAAAAGCATATTTCATTGTTTTTTCACTATGGACCTTGCATTCATCAGGCGCTTAGCTAAGGTGGGGAAAAGGGGACAAGACCCCACGTAGGAGTATATTTGGTATTTTTAAACGTGTAATCTTACTAGGTCTCTAGCTGAGTGTTGTACCGTTTTATACATTGAGGTGCAACCCAAAAGGCACGGGGAAGTCCCATCTTCGACGAATTGGGAGGCATTTTCGGACAAAAGTTCCTGGTACAATTCCCGGCAACTTTTGGTGTCTACATGTCTCGCCTTTTCCTAAGAATATTCCTGGCGTTCACCAATATGAATACTCGTAATATTATAAACGAAACAAAAAATACTAAATTTTGTTTCAGTGACGGAATTAAACTGGAACTTAAACGTGGAAGCGAACGGTCCATCTGCTTACTGAAACAGTACTGTACACTAATTTATTTGAGAAATACAAGTGTGATTGATCTGTGGCATGTAAAATATAAAAATAACACGCCAGATTTTGTTCCTGAAAATCCTACCATGCCATTAGGGGAATTATAAATGTGGTTGTGTGGAGAGGACTTTGTGTATGTTGCATTTTTTGACGCGAAAATATGCATTTTAATTTTTGTAGGGCTGACTCCCTGTCTCCGTTCGGTTTGGCTATTCAGAATTACGCTTGATGTTGTATGCATGCACAGCACGAAAACAGGGAAATGCTGTACACTATGTTCTGACCTCTCGGTTAGTGTATCCCAAGCTGTGCCCCACAATTCCATGCGCCAACGTATTACCGAACTAGCTTATATGTAAAACTTGCGACATGGGCGGTGCTATGTCCACTTCGTCAAGTTTCTTCTCATAATTTGAAGATCCATAGTTAACGCAGCTTCAAAAGGTCCTCGAAGCAAATCATGTAAGGTACTGTAATTCATCACAGTAGATTGGGTTTGACAGCGCGTAAACGGCAATTTTAACTTTTAAAGCACATTTTATCCTCGTAGAAATACTTGAATTACTCATACTTCGCCTCTTTATCATTCTGATATTCTTGCCCGAAAATTAGTTGCTCATGACGAAGCACGAAGTCCCAAAATACACGCACGTTCAATTTAGAAGGTAACAGCTTCTTCAGTGATTTCTTGCTTTGGTGTTACATTGCAAAATATATTCTGACAAAATCTATTTTTTCTGTTACTGCAAAATTTTCATCATATCCCTGTGATGACTCTTAACAGCCCCTTTCGTGTTAAGCATATAAATGCAAATACAAGAAAATAATAAAAATGCAAAAAAATAAAATTGAAATTGAAATGCAAATACATATAACGAGACGGTAGTACCTTTTGCCAGATAAATCAAGAAAAGCGACTCAGACATTACCCCTTACAGCTGCAAATTACTCCCTTGCTGCCAAGATCTAACCTCTTCTTACAGAAAAATCTAGACAGAAGAGTTATAATCTGATTTTATTCGGACATTACTATGGTCCATTACCTTTAGTTTTCAATTTCCTTGCTTATATATATCATGTATGGTTGGAACTATATGATGATCCTATCAATTTCACTGAATGCGAGGGTTTTAAATTCATGTAGATAATAAATGAAGACGATTTAAGGCAGATGAACCTCGGTGATAGCTGCCAACAGTCACTAAAGACAAGCGCTGATCGGATTCATCTCTACAAACTACTCTGTCCAGGCTGTGGATATAAAAACACAATGTTACAATTTTATCTTCCTCTCTGTTTGAGCATACTTTTTCGAGTCGATTGCTTTAATATCTCCTTACCATGTCAAAACCTATACAAACGCCACAATACTTATAAATTGCATTTTGATAACTTTGTAATAACAAGGTTCTCTGTACGTTTTCAGAAACTTTATATTACTCATTCTAAATCACACATTAAGCTAATAAAATTCGACTTGGCAAAACAAATAATTTATTTGCCTAATGACATGGAACGAACAGTTTTCTTAAGTCGTAACCGCAGCTTTAAGTTCAACATACACAGAATAAAAAGACGATTAAATCAAGTTGTCCCTATAATTTATCAGTCTGTATCGGCCTTAAAGCTATCAGTGGTGTTTCTCGGTTGCTGTATCCTCGTTGATGCTTTAGTTTCCGGTTCTTGCTTCAACAGAACCAAGGCAATCGATTGATAGAAGTTGGTAAAGTACATTGTGAACAGGGTGAACGTTCGAGAGATCGAGAGTTAATGTTACTTTTTCTGTCTTTTATTTTTTGTACTCTAAAACGCACACTACTATTAAAGCGTGTTTAGCAGTTAAACACTTATGCCGATTCGAGTTGTCTTTACTTTGTAAACACATTTATAATAATAATAATCATTTTTAACGATTAAGAGCTAAATGTTTAGCAATAAGCGAGTTCAGTAATTCGTTGCCACATGGAATTATCGGGCACTGCGTGTTATAAACAAGCCGTGCTCAGCACGTAGCGTACAGCATTTCCTTATTCCGTCAGTACCTGCGTACAACACTATCTAAGTGTCTGGCCAATTCGATCAAAAATAGGGGTTAGAGTCCAACTTAACAGCAGCTTAAAATGCGATTTTCACGCCAAAGGACAATTTAGACTCAACCCACTACGCAAAACCATACTTGATATCCCTCCTCATGTTAAGGATGGGTTAAGAAAGAATGATTGGACGAAGTTTTCATGCAAACTCAAATTTCGGAATATGTGTTGTAGGTGACGGGTTTCGTTTGTTTATCCCGACGATTTGCAGGATGTGCGCATGTGCGTAGCCACCTAAACGAATTACCGAACTGGTTTATTGAACATGTTGAAAAGCGAAATGATTAGGAATTGGACACGTGTGTTGAGTTTATAAATGTGTTTACAAAGTGGGGCACGAAAGTTTTCAGAAAAACCTTTATTTATTCCAAGGCAACTATTTAGGGTGCATTTTAAAAATATTCTATTGTATGGTTTCGAAAATAATTGCAACAATTCAAGTTTAGACTTGGACGTTTATTAATCGACGTGTGTGATTTGTTAACAGTGCATGGTAAATTTTAACCAGTGGGTTTACAGACTATTCTTAACGTAAGTCATTCTGCTTCCGGCAAAAATATTTGGGTTTTTGTTTTTGGCCCAGTCACTTTCATTTCTGTTTTTTCACGTTTCCAGATGGTTTTGACCTTTAACTGAAGGTAGCCAATATTCATTTACTCCCAAGACGAAATTAATACAGGTTGCAGGAGGCAACACAAAGCCTCCGAGGACACCACTTCAAAAATTGAAAGTGTTAAGCTGCATATTCTCTCAAAGAAACTACACACATAAGAAATTGATAACATTATTTTACACCTAAAGCGATGATGTCATGTCTTCTGACCATACCATTAGAAGAAAAGGGATCAATTACTTTTTATTTGAAGGAAATGAACGTAATATGAAAAAGCGCAAATAAAGATAATGATGTATGTTCATGTCAGTGTATCTGTTGAACTTCAATTTTTGAAGACTCATTTGAATTAATTATGAGCTTTCATTGCGTAGTGCAAAAATATGTATTGCATTCATTTCAACTGATATCAAGCTGAACTTACTTTCATTTGACCCATCATCCATGACCGAATGGTTAAAAGATATTTCAAGAGAGAACAAAGAAAGCTCAAGTTCAAGGGCACAGAATGTAATTTATTATATGTTTTTTTGTATTATCACTCAATAAATTCTAAAAACGTCGGGGTTAAATTTAACCAGGATTGGTGTTCCATTGACTCCAGCACAATCCTGGTTAAAGTTTAAGGCAAATCCTGGTTAAACTTACAACAAACTGTGCTGCTTCAACGTTGCACACTCGTCTCTCATCGACAAAACCAGTGCGTGAGACGGCTACAATAGCTCTATTTGTTTTTTGTTTTTTTTTTTTTTTGGTTTTGTTTTGTTTTTTTCTTCTTTCTTTCTCTTTCTCTCGCTACATATTCATTTGAAAGTGTCAGTTTGTACCAAGTTAATTAAAGGCAATCGAATATTTCTACGGAATCTATAGTGCAATATTTACTTTAATTGTAGTCTCAAGTGAAACTATGAAGTTAGTGACTGAAGTGGAACAAAGTGTAAAATCAGTCGCTAATGAGAATCGCGAACCAGATAAGTAAATTTTCCCATTTGTTGTTCACGACTTTGGCAATCAATTCTTTTTTGCAACTGACACGGTATGGGACAAGAAGCATTCTATTTCTTCGTTTTAGATCTTTTCAGTCGACTAGACAATAATCGATGTGTGCCACTGTATGAAGTAATGAAACATACCTTCAAATTAAAGATGAGAGTTTGCTTTGATAATATTGACCTGCGACCATGCAAGACTAGACCTCTGGCAGTTTTTTAAATGGTGCGAGAGTTGATACTGTTGATCTTGTTTTATATACTTTCCCATTGGCAAAGCACCAATATTAAAGAGACCAAACCTCTCACCCCAAACTACAATTTTGTTACCCGGGTACCAAAATTCTCAATTGGCTCAGCTCTTTGATTGACAGCTACAGTAATTCAGACAATGCAGAATGCCAAAGCTTATTTTACACAGCATGAACAGTACTGAGAGTGTTTTGATTATATAAATGGAGTTTTTCTATACTCACCCTGATGCAATAAACTAAGATGGTGTCTGGATGAGGATAAATTTCAGACAATTGTGGGAGGGACTTCCGTAAGAAGGTTAGGAGAATTGGTACTGTTTGGGTTGAGAGAACTGGGCCTTAAAAGTTTGAAAAGTGAGTTTGGAAATTCGTTTTGGTGGCTATGCAGATGCGCACATCCTCCAAATGGTCAAGATAGACAAAACGATTCCCCACCTACAACACGTAATTCATTTCTTTTTTTTTAATTTTATGAATATTTCATGAAATCATTCTTTCTTAATCGATCCAAAACATAGTAATGGATCTCATGTGTGGTTTAATGAAGTGGATTGTGTCTTAACCGTCTTTTTGGTTTAAAAATTTATTTTTATTTTGCTATAAAGTGGGACTGAGACTTTTATTTTTTCTTCAGGGTCGATGGAAGTTGTGTCCATTACATAATATATGCTTAAAATTATTATAATCCTTACAGGAAGATAAATTCTAATTGGCAACTCCTTTTATTCCAGTTGGTTGTGTGACTCACACATTATTCATATCATGCGTCGAACCGAATTCATCTTGAAACAAAGATCATTGTTTGCTATTGTTTTGAAGTATAACCATAGGCGGATAAAGGGGGACTTCCTCTTCCGAAATAGGTTTTTTTTTTAACTTTATTGAACACTAATAAGATTCTGCTCGAACTTCAATGTATCTATGTGATGTGTCATATTTGCTTAATAACGCCCTCTCGATCCCCCTTGACTTTGTCCTTCCTTCAGACCAATTATGGCTAATTCATCACTTTATTAGGCTAAGTTATGGTTATATTGCACTTTTTCAAAACTTTCTATTTATTTAAACATTTCACTGCTTATATTTTGCTTAAAAATCTCAGGAATGCCATTTGCGACTGTCTGAAGGGTTGGGGTTGCGCTTCTTCAAACCTTTCCAAACGCTCCACGCCAACTGATGGTGGCATTTCACTTGGAAAGTCTTTTGAGCAACATCTGCTTAAGTCCTGCTTACAAGCCTAAAGGGTGCCGTTTCTGACTTTCTTAGGGGTAACGATTTTTCAAAATTTTCTCAACGCTTTGCCCTAACTGGTGCCGTGGCGCTCGGCTTAGAAACTGTAGTCTTTCGGGTAGAATTGCACCGTGGGGCAGACAATCTTCTGGTCCCACCCCAATTTGAATGCTTTCGTACCCCTGGGGATACCTTTGCACTGTGACACACACAAAGTTAAAAGTAGTAAAAAAAATTGTGGACATAAATTGGAACATGCGATAAATGTAAATTTATGTTAGATACTAGTGGCATTTTTCTTTTTCAGCTAAGTGCTTATTGTAAATGCTAGTCGTTCAAAAACTAGATATTTTTTATTCAGTCATTGCACACAAGACAGAAATAATTGCACATATTTTGTTCTTATTTTCTCATTTGGGAAGTGTCATTTTGAGCCATATGGAGGGTTTTTAAAGTCGAAAATTATCTTGTACGCTCCACCGCGCCAACTAATGGTGGCGCTTCTCTTATATAGTGCTGCTGGCACTCACCACTCCCTTTCTTTCCGTCACAACCGACCTTGTGGCAAGTTCTGGATTCTCTATAAACGTTTCACTAGTCATAAGTGTTTTGTGTCTCTAAGATTGTAATAAGTTGTTACGATGACACATTTTTCAAGCCTAACAAAAATTTATATTTGTGATAATGTTCCGCATTAGAGGCAATCATCTTTGGAAGAACAATTTGAAAAATTATTTATTACAGCTGTGTGAATTACGTGCAGTTAGATGCGACGACGAACGGCGAAAGTGTAATATTTTGTTTTTCCCTCAATGATTGACAATATAATGGCAATGGAGGAAATCATTAATGATAGCAATTTGAGATGTAGCAGACAACATAACATTGTCTTCAGTACGAAATTCCTTTCGAGCCTTAAAGACGTTCCAAGTGTCAGACGCTAGGCAGCATAATGTTGGCAACAAATCAGTTAATAGTTCAAAGAAGTAGTAAATTTTGGATCTCTTTCCCTGGTAACTCCTTAGAATAACTAAAATTATCTTAACACTTAGAGTTCACTCATCAGTTTTACACTTGTTGGCATCAATTTTGTCTGAACTAAATTCATGTAGATGTAAAGACTGCATAGACTTTGCTCCAATGGCATAATTATGATATCATCATCGTTTGTCATACATCTGGTTCCTTTCCTTCAAATGGGAAACTAAAAACAGGCTGGCTATACAGTATATTCATTCGATCCTTGCGGGGCAGTAACTACTATATTGGACTACACAAAGGGAACACGGAAACAGGGGTCTGTGGGGCCTTAATCCCCACTTTTTCGTCGTAGACATTTTGAGTCGCCTTGCATTACTAATATATTGTTGAACATATTGGGCCGTTTTGGTGATATCCCCCCCCCCTCCCCTACACACAAACGCTCCTCGGTCCCTGGCACAGGCTTTCATGAACACTTTCGCTTTTGTTGCAAATAAACACTATGGCATGCCGCTTTATTCCATCGCTGATTATTACTGAAATTATTGCACAAACAAGTTTTGTCATTCACACGAAGTATGGCCGGCTCTAAATCATATTGGAGCTATTACATTGCACAGGTGTGATTGAGTAGAGTCGTAAAAGTTTCCTTCTAACACCTCTTATACAGAAAATAACACTATTCGAGGGATCTGAAGCCTCTCACGTAACAATCAATAAACTTAGTTTGACCTTAAACGTGACGACCAAGTGTAACATAAATCCCACATAGACTGATACGTATACCTTTGCAATCAGATGTTTGAAGAACGTCACTCATTCTCGATTAACTAACAGTTTCTGAATGCGACTGCCAGTCATTTTCGGTATCGTTAAGTTTGATTCCGTTAATGATGAAGTCTTCCATTGGTCTTATTAAAGCCTCCCCTCTAAAATAAAGATAATTAATGGAGGGAAGTATAATCGTGGGTTAAACTTCAATCCACGAGAAGAGTTCATTGTTTTAACAGTTTAAAAAGCCTGTCACGTTAGAGAAGTAGATAAGATTAATGAAAAATATTCTGACAACCCGTTCATTTACCAAAAAAGTAACATAAAACAACCAAAAAAGTAAAATAAAACAACCATTTAAATGTTAACTTTTTTCATATAAGCAGCTAATAATGTAGGTAACTAACACTTCAAAGCAAATGAATTAGCATTAGAGAATTTTGCTCCTTGACAGATGGATATTTACACTGTGAACTTGATCTTCGAATCCGTATCCTGGGGTTAACCTTACGATAATGGGCATCGACCTTGCAAACATTTTCAAAGATTGAGCATCCACCAAAATTAATGAAAACGTGTTTATATTTACAAACCAACATTATTTTTTGATATTTCAGCAGAAAGGTAGACTACACCCCTCGTCTTTGTTTGGGCTGTGAACACCTGATGGGAATACTATGAGATCAGCTTGTTTTGAAGCAGTTTTCGATCGTTAAAAAAATCAGCCAACACATGAAACATGACCAGTTTTATTTAGGTCTATTTTAATTCTAATCTATTTCTGTCTCATTTACTGATACAACAAAATACACACTAGTGCCGCCTGTTTTGACAGGCAAAGCCTAGTGAAGTACGCTAGCAATTTTAGCTAGTTGTTGCATTGAAACACTGTTGTTTTGGGGAGCTTAACGATTTAGACGTCATGTGAAAGCATTCTATACTCGAAAGTTGAAAGGATTGAGACAAATGAACTGTTTTTAGTATGTACTTAAAAAGACTTAAAATGTGTCTCAAATAAAAAAAACTCAAAAATATACATTGGACAGCTTGAAAAGTGAAGTCTTACAGTCCAGCTTTCATTTTCACGGGACATTCTTGAGGCAAGATATAACATGTTGACGTTTATTAACTCTAAGTAAAAAGGTGCATTGAGCATAAGTTGTGATGACATTGTTGCACTATCAAAAATTGCAATCTTTGTATTTCTTTCTTTTTCTAAAAGTTACTGCATTTTGTACCAAGATGTGATAGCACCCTTTCTCTTAGTGGATGATTTAATTAATGAAGCACTATGTGCGCAACATGGCATGCACGCAAACAAAAAGTGTGTGCAAGGTCATATTTTTTTAATTTTAAATGGAAACAAGAAAGGTAATGTGACTTTTCCAATAAGAGAGTCACAAATTAATGAGCATTGGACTAATTTTTTTTTAAGTGAGTCATATGTTTTGTGATCTCCCAATTGGGAACTTTTGACAAATGTGGTCACTTTATGTGCAATCCCGTGCCACTTATTTCATATTTTACTTGCATTAAATATTTTACGCATTATTCGTAGCTAATAGATAATAAGGCTTCATCAAAAAGGTGACAAGACCAAATGCCTCCAATGGATACACCACTGTCTACAAACCTAAGCGCTGTCACTGAATTACGTAAGCAGGAACCAGGCGTGTAGCCAGGATTGTGTCAAGGCGGGATTGGTATCATGGGGGTTGGGGCACGACATAAGAGAAAAGTCTAAGGATAGAGAGAAAAACTGCTACTTTAGGTGGTTTTTGCGTTGCAACGTTGGGTCATGGTGGTTTCTACCCCCCCCCCCCCATGACTACGTCACTGAAAGGAATGATGATCAATCGGCTGAAAAGAATAGTCCACTGCCAAACTTGTTTTTGGTATGTCACAGAGAAACATTCTCTTAGCATTCTGGTGAAACTTCATATCTTACCTATGCAACTCAACTCTGATATACTGATACAATATAGGTGCATTCCTAATCAATAAGCCAGTTTAGAGTTAGCGTTTTGTTCTAAACTTCAATGGTTATAATGGTACGCGCTCTTCCAATTAACCACCGCTGCCGTAGTTAGTTAGATGGAGCTTAAAGACATACCAACACTAATGTGTTATACAGTGTCACCAAGTTAGACTTAGTTACAATTGGGTAAAACTACCTAAAAGGAACGCATAGCGCACAGGTCACAAACCTATTCAAAGCGCGTGACAATACTCCTCAGGTCATAGGTCATTGGCTTATTGAACTCATCACATGCGCAGTAACAACGCTGAACTGGTTTATTAAGGTCAAACTAATAGGATGAACAGTAAAGGAAAACAAAACATCACAACAATGTGACTCCATGACGTAACACCTGCTTGCTTCAAGTTCACCTTTATAGAAAATGGGACGACTTCAATCGTCAATATCTCGAGAATGAAATGTAGGAAATGAATGAAACTTTCCCCAGAATGATTCGAATATGTTACTCTTAAACATGTCAAACATAAATTTGACTTTGGCTTATACGATTTTTTTTTAATCTGCCGCCAAGCGTTGCACTCACTCAGTAGACCTGACCATATGCATGATATTAGAACGGGAGAAATTCGTTACTGAGAAATCTTGCTTCACCATACACTGTTAAAAATGGCTGTAGATAAACACAAAAAAACTACTGTAAGGAAATGTATACAGATTAAATAAAAATACTGGGAACTATTTGCCAGTAGTTTCTGCAATCTCTATGTACATCTTTGATTTAAATTTATGGCGATTTTAAAAGTATAAACCTTAATGTTCCCGATTCGGGCCTTTCGTGTTATATGTGTTATTAAGTAGGGGTAAGGACTAGTAAGGCTAGTAGGCGAAATGATTCACCCTTCTTCAGCAACAGTGTCACCTGTTATTTTCAAATTTTCGTGTATTCATGAAATATATCGGCTTATCCGGTTGGTGTCTGATTGCAAGTTCTAGTTCATGAAATTTTTATGGGGCATAGTAAGAAGTAAAGCCGTGTTCCCATTTGATCCAGTGAGGTGGATCTTGATCTACCGAGGTGGATCAAACACCAATGGGAACGCAGATCAACAACACTCACTCAAGATCAAGATCCACCGATTTTGATCGACCGTTCGGGGTAGATCAGATCCACCGCGCTGGATCAAAGTTTGTAATGGGAACACATCGGTAGATCAAGTGACCCTGGATCTCCGGTTACACTCATGTATGTTTTTGTGATACATCGATACGAAATGCATGGCAGGCCAGCTTTTAAACATTGGTGACCTTTTCGCGCTTGCGCAATGTGTTCATAAAACACGTTTGATCTACCGCGCTCACTCAAATGGGAACGCGGATCTCGATCAAGGTAACTGATGTTGATGCACCTCGGTAGATCAAGATCCACCTCCCTTGATCAAATGGGAACACGGCTTAAGAGAAGGGTAGGCGGTGCCACTATCTGACGTTACAATCAGTCGGTGAACCTTGCACATTTTTTAGGAAAGGCCCGAAATCATCGATCGTGATTTCATGCGAAAGATTTGTTAACTTTTATTTTTTTGTCGGGTGTGAATATTTTTAAAGTTGGTTCTTATGACCAAGCTAGACCGGTTTCTGCTGTCTTGCTCATTCACTATGAAAGGCGCAGCTTCATCAGTAGCAGGCCGTCCTGCGCGACCTTGGTTGAAATATTCTTGCTTCTAGTAATAGAGCAATAAGGAAAGTATCATTTTACCTTTTTATTTTTCCGTACTCTCTAGCCTTGCTTTTACAAGGCAATCTTTTAGATTTTTGCCTTTTCGCAGGCGGGTGAGATTATCGGAAAAAGGGTGTAGACATAGAGCAGGCCCGTGTTATTAGCAAATTGCTCCGAGTCACTTGGGTTAGGAGAGTTATTTTCCAGCGTAGGCCATGTATTAATGGCACTGTTGTTTTCTCCACTTGAGTGAAACTCATTAGCAATTGCATAAGATTTGATGCATTTTATTTTTAAGCATGTAGCGAGCTTTTATTCCTTTCTTGTCCTTTAGAGGAATGAGAGGATTTTGCTACTACAGTGTATCTCGGGGGTTGCTTTGAAAGCCCGGTTTTGAAAGCGGTTAATTACCGTTCTACGCCTAAATTTCTCTGGTTTACCCGACCATATAAAATCAAAAATTAAAGTATTCAACTCCTTTACAAAATGTCAAGATGGATTGGGAAGAACAAGGAAGAGGAACACCAACTGGGAGATAGCAAAACTTTTCACAATTATATTCTTACCGACCGGGGTTAAATCTCTAGAAGACCACAGGTGAAGAAGCTTTTTCAGACGCGATAACTTTGGAGGGAAATTTAGAGTAAATAAATCGTCCCTGTTGTTCGAAAAGGAGACACCTAAAAGGGTCACGGGTCCAAGAGTCCAATTAATTGGACAATCATCCATGAAACGAGGCTTAGCATTAACAGAAGGTCCCAGTGGGAAAATACTACACTTGCCATAATTAACATTCAAGCCCGAAGCAAGGCGAAAATCTTCTAAGACGAGAAGAACTTCATTGAAGGAGCCTTCGGTACCATCAAAGAAAATGATAGTATCATCTGCATACTGTAGTAACTTTATTTCATTATTCATGACCGAAACACCTTTGATTAACTCGTTTGACAAAACTTTTTGTGCAAGAACTTCCGCATATAGAATGAAAAGATAAGGGCTGAGTGGGCAGCCTTGCCTCACCCCTCTATTTAACACAAAATTTCCAGAAGAACAACCGTTATTACAGACACAAGAATTTCCATTACGGTACAGTGTTTTAACTCACTGAATGAAACAGTCTCCAAACTTAAATTTTTGCAAACTTTTAAAAATGAAACTCCATTCTAACCTATCAAAGGCTTTTTCAAAATCGACAAGAAAAATAAGCCCAGGTTTTGCTGTCTCCTTACAATATTCAATGAGGTCTAAAGTAAATCTAATATTCTCTCCTATAAATCTCCCCTTTATAAATCCGGTCTGATTGAATCCAACATGGAAGGTAAAACAACTTTAATCCGATTTGCCAAACATTTAGCTCCTATTTTATAATCTGTACTTAACAGAGTTATTGGCCTAAGATTCTTCATAAGTTTTGGGTCTTTTCCAGGCTTGGGGATAAGCGTTATAATACCTCCTCTTTGCTCGGGAGAAAGTTCTCCCTTGCGGTAGGCATTGTTCAGAGCGTCCACGACCAACTGTCCTATCACATACCAGAAGTGCTTGTAAAAGTTGACTGTTAAACCGTCACAACCTGGTGACTTATTCAGTGACATACTATTCAATGCAATTTGACATTCTTCAATTGTTAAAAGACCATCGCATTGGGGAGACGCTTCCTCAGACAGTCTTTTCTCCGGGGCAAACTCCTCAAAGTAGTGATCTGGATTTGTATTTTCAGAGGTATACAGAGCCTTGTAAAACAATTTCAATTCATGAAGAATACCTTTACGGGAGGTAACAAGAACGCCATCCTCACGTTTAATACACCGAATGACATTACAATTTTTATTTCTTTTCTCAAGATTTAAAAAGTACCTAGTACTTTTCTCTCTCTCCTCAACCCATCGTGCTCTGGCCCGCACCATGATACCTTTCAGTTTTAGATCGTAAATGTGATTTAGCTTATTCTGTTCCAACCTTAATTCAGTATAAGTTTCTTCTGAAAAATTGAGATATAGTGACTTTTCAAGGGAGTTAATTTTACTTATGGTGATTCTCTCTTCGAGACGTCTTTTTCTTGCCTTTTCTTTACTATAACTAATAGCCACAGATCGGATTTTATACTTAAGGAAATCCCATCTAAGGGAAGGGTCTAAATGGCGGGTAACACTAAATTTCCCTAGAAATAACCTCTGTAATGTATTGAATATAGGCATTATCTTCTAAAAGTGAATTATTAAATTTCCAAAAGCCCGGCCCTCTTTTGTCCACAAAGGAATTAAGTGACAGGGAAACAATAGAATGATCAGACTTCAAACCAGAAAAGAATTTATCACATTAAACGTTGGCTGAAAGCTTTCTGGAAATAAGAAAAAAGTCAAGACGACAATGAATCCCCGGTGTAACATTGGAGCGCCATGAGAAATATTTTGACTGCGGATTTCTCTCCCGCCAGATGTCCACCAAGTCAAAATAATTCATTAGTTTTAGACACTCATCTCGAGCATTAAAATTAGTGCGCCTGTTCCCATTTTGCTTATACAGGTCGAAATTGAAAACAAAATTGAAGTCACCACCCATAATCACATTATCACATTGAAAATTACCAAACATCGGAAAAAAAACGATTGGTAGAATACAGGATCATCAACATTCGGTCCATAAATACAACATAAGGTAAAAGTACAACCAAGCATTTTAATATCTAATATGATGAACCGACCGGTATCATGGATATTTTTGTGCATAATTTCAAAGGATAAAGTAGGCTAAAACATAATACAAACACCACGACATCAGGCATTGCCATGAGAAAACACAATTTCACCTCCCCACTCGTTTCGCCAATATATTTCATCCCTATGATCTGAATGCGTCTCTTGTACGAAATAAATATCAAAATTCAAGTTATGTAAATATGCAAATACCGACCTCCTTTTATTTTGCTGCCGAAGACCTCGAGCATTATAAGTGCTGATCTTTAAATTACTTGCCATTAATTATTGAAAGCAAAATCTTAAGTATTTCCGTCCACATAAACCCTATTATGATAGTAGACATCATAAAGTATATATACATTAAACATGAGATGGATAAAAAAGAAGATAGAAAAGGGAAAAAGAAAGAAAAACGAACTTCCAGACAACCGAAGTCATCGGGCGATAGAGGGCGGTAAGGAAGCCAGTAATCTGCTGGACCGCACTGAACCTTTCTAGAATGAATTCTCTAAACAACAATACACATTAAATTGACTCATTTGCTGGTAGAAAAAAACAGCTTCTGCTAGATCGAAATGAAATCAACATAGCAGTTTCTGTCTGGTATACACATTATAACCTCACGGCAATAATACAGGTGAGTACTGACTTTAGTATGAACAAAACTCGGTATAAATTAGTCAACATCTTAATCCAGGTAGGTTTTTTTAGTCTCACCTGCTTTCATTTCTACAACAGCTGGACAAACGACGATCATGAGAAGCAAACAAATCATTTAAAACTAGGTGCAAAATACCATTTCATTTGGATGGCCCCATCCCAAGACCATTTCCCAACGTGGTATGCGAGCCCTGCCAGGTACCATCCTTTATACGATGAAAATACAGGCTGGTGCTAGCCTTAACAGGAAAGCAAAACTGGTAATATCCTTTATACAATGACAGTGAAACCTCTGCTAACCCTTAACGGGAAAGCAAAACTGGACTTCTTGTCCTTCTGGAGTATCTAGCTGGCAGTATTTGTCTTAGCTGTTTCGTGTCCTGCTAGTCCTTACATTTTTGAGGTAAAGAAGTTGTGAATGGTGTGGTACTCACAGTCCACCCCTTACCAGCTGCAGATGATGCCACTCTCCTCAAACTCTCACGATCGCCGTATGACAATGCATGTAAGAAACTAACATGAAACAACTGACGAACAATTGGTTTGATCAAAGCATTCTGGAATAAGGTGGGCCTATTATATTTATGGTACCCTCTTTCTTCGCAATAACAATGCGGCTGGTAGGAGTATTGACCTTTGGTATGCAAGAGAACTTCAGGACACCATGTCCTTGTCTAATAGCTGGTAGTTAGCCTCTCACCGAGACCGGGACTCTCTAAAATAACACTGAAGTGATATTGTCAGCGCTGAAATTAATCGAGCCTTGAGCCTTGGTATAACATTGGGCTTTCAACTTAAGATTGGTCCAGACTTCTCCTCAATCGCTTTAACACACTTACTGCTTCTCATTTAAAATTTTCTGTCTAGTACCATCCTTCTTAACGGCAATAATACAAGCCGGTACTGACTTTGGTATGAAAGCAAACTGGACATCTCGTCCTTGTCGGATACTTGGAAGTTTTTCTCTTAGCTGTTTTCGTGCCTCTCTAACCTTTGGAGTAACATCGTCAGATATGAATATCTTTGAGTCTTGGTAGAGTTTACCCTTCAGCTTAGATGCTGCTGCTCTCAAAACTTTGTCTCTGTCGCTGTGACGTAAGAATCTGGCGTGAATCGGTCGAGGTGTCTCTGAGTTTTGCAAACTTGATTCAGTAGGGGTTCAATGGACTCTCTCCAATTCGATAGAGTGAAAACCCATTAATGTTTCCAATATGCCATGCTTTATTTGGGTTTCAACAGGTATTTCATCCATTTCCGGGACTCCAAAGAAAACAAGATTCTGCCTTCTCGATCGATTTTCAAGATCCTCTAGCTTACGTGTCATATTTTGTTCCATTTTCAATAATGAATCCTTTACAAGGTCTACTTCCTTTTTGTCAGCTTTATTCTTGACACTCTCTTTAACTTTGTCCACCTCATTTTCCATGAACTCAATAGACTCTGCCATGTCTGTAACAGCTCCTTTGAGTAATTTCAATTCCTTCTGCATCGCTTCAATCTGGGAAGGAAGTGATTGAAGCTTACTCAGCTGTTCCATTATTATGTCCAGTTTTTGTTCCATTGTTACAGCTTGTCCTGTATCTTGCCTCGTACTTTCTGCCTTAGTATCAGTTTTGCTACGTTGGTTTTGATCTCTCAGGTTGTAAGATTTAAATTTCTCCATGTATTTGACAAATCTTTCGGTAAGTTTAGGTAATACTCTCTCACCATCTTTATTACTCTTCCAGCAAAATGAATATCTGTACAATTGTAGAGGATGGAGGTCCAAACATGTAAAAATCGGTCACATTTTCAGTGCAGTCCGCACACGTGCCTTCACCCGGCAGTCGCCATTTTGGAATCTAAAGTAAAGTAATTATTCTAATGCGCCATACAAAAGAAAGTGGAAAATAAAAGACGGAGTTGATCTATAAGTATCAGATACCATCAAAGGCACAGCTAAATAGGTGGGTTTTTAATGAGGACTGGAAATCCTCCAGGAAGTGTGCTGACTTAACTGAAGGGGGGAAGAT
The DNA here is from genome assembly GCA_037179385.1 of Holothuria scabra. Classification (NCBI taxonomy): domain Eukaryota; kingdom Metazoa; phylum Echinodermata; class Holothuroidea; order Aspidochirotida; family Holothuriidae; genus Holothuria; species Holothuria scabra. The sequence continues at coordinate 1,206,828 of CM074193.1, read as the reverse complement.
CGTACCATACGTTAGGGCCCTGGAAAGCTAGTGCGCGCTCACCAAACATGGATCTATAGTCTATAGGAACAACGAGATTGAGAGTGGTTTCAGGTCTGAGTTCATATTTTTTTTTAATGAGAACATACCAGATAGGTATAGCTGTGCCAAATTGTGTATGGCTTTTTATATACAGGAAGGAAGATCTTGAATCGTTCCTATAAAGCACTGACAGCCAATTCAATTCCTTCAGCAAGCCTAAGGATTGAAAAAACCTGTTCTTGTTAGAAACCACTTTGGCAGCGCACTTTTGCACAGGATGTATCTTGTGCAACATACATTTTGGAATTGCAGTTAGCAAAATATTATAATAGTCGATACAGCTATGAACCAGTGAGCTCACAAGAGCAATGAAATCAGCCTTACTTACGAATTTAGGACACTGTCTAATGTTACAGAGATGGTAAAAAGCACGTTTACACTTTCGATTGACGTGATCAGACGTAGAAAGACTCTGATCTAACCAAGCTCCTAGGTAATTCACGGACGATGAGATTTTAACATCGGCGTTACCTTCAATGATATATATTTTCAATGTTAAGTTTGGATAACTGTTGGTTTGAGCCAATTATAATTACTTCCGTTTTGCTGTCATTCATTCTTAGGATACTTCATATCATCCAGTGTTTGACATCTTTCAGACACATTTCAAGCTTTGTGATCTAATCTCTTACGTAAGAGGGGTCACCCGCATTCATACTAAGGTATATGCTATGATCATATCCTTATTCACTTGAAGAGTGGGCCGAAACAATGTCAAACAGAGACCTGACGTACCATTTGAATAATTGTGGTCGATTGAACCTCATTTGAAGCTGTATGCATCAACGATACTTGTGACTTAATTTCAATAATTTCTAACGGAACCTAAATTTTCTAACGCAACCTCTGATATATATTAAACTTGCTACACCTTTGTAGGGAAGTCGTTGAGGTATATTCCCATGCAGCCTGATTCGCCAAAAATACGTCCTTGTGTAGTATTACGCTACAACATTGTTTTCTCAACTTTTAAATCAATTTTACAACTATTGGAGTGATCATTTTGTCGCAGTACCTCTCACCATAGAGGTATGCTCGGAGCTTCAACTAGATTTTGTAGGAGATCTGTTTCGTCTCTTTTGGTTAGGTTAGTCTAGCAGAAAGAGGCATAATGGGTTTGAATTCTACGCATGATTACTTGGCGTGAAATTGCAAGAAACTTTCTGGGACATGGGCGTGAAATTACAAGGAGAAACCAGCTACGTTTTGTGGAAAAATTCGTTACATCAAATCCTTATATGCAGGCCGAACTCCCGTCTGATACACTTCATCTATTTCTAACGTTAACGACAGTTAACCGATATAGCCTAATTATGAGCACATATACAACAGATTTTTTAGCTTTTTAAGTATAACTGATTAACCAATTAGACAAAAAGTGAAAGTCCTTGTTAAATAGGTTTTCTTCGGTTCTTACAAAATTCTTACGAAATGTTAGCCGCGTTTCTGTTAAGGCAGGCGGTGAATAGTGAGAATGACCTGCCAAGTACATGAGAACGCAATAACATATGGACTGCAGTGATATACGTACCGGTATATTTGTTCACAAGGTCCCGAACCTTACATATACGTCATATGAGCAAATTAATACGCTTCGGTGCAAAACTGAAATAGCGATCAAAGAGGCAAAGGAGTATCCCCTGATAATTATATAAAACGACTGGAGCAAGTCACCTACGTCACCACAAGACGGTTGTAAATTGTGCAACATTTTCTCACCATTTGGTTCACTGGGTTTTGCACATTGGGAAGGAGTAAAAAACGGGAAACATCCCCGGGCGATACGCCCTGCTTAACAAGAAATATCTTAACTGGCTAACGATAGAGCTGATCCCTGACTCTAACCAGGGAGGCTTTGTTATTAACACCTCCCTGCTCTAACAAAGAATACAATGGATGCAATATGACTGAAGACAACAAAGAATCAAGACATTTCTTGTTAAACAGTGCTCATCAGCCCGGCATCCCACGTCTACAACAAAATCATTCTTATATTTAGGCCTATGATTCAGTAGTTTTTACATACGTTCTAGTCTTATTACTGCACGGTTTGGTTCGGTACTTGAGAAGTATACATTTGTTATTGCGATGTTACCATGGAAGTACAAATTCTTTTTTGCACTTTTACCGTTATTTACTGGAACCTTGGTAAAAATGTTGATTAACCTCGACTCTAATTGTCATGGTGAAACACCTTAGAAATGTAAACAATGAAAAAAAGTATCGTTTGGGGAATAATTTACGAGAATAATACAAGCATTATTATTTTTTTAAAATGAAGTGAACACGTCAAAGCAGGGGCTACTGTTTTTTCATTAGACACAGAGCCATTCAAACTGTGCACTTGGGGAACGTTAATATTCAATAAACCTTAAAGAGAAAATTATCGCTTCTTTTTGATCCTGTATCTCCGGTAACACAATATTTGTATAGTTCTTTGCAATCATGCTTAAATATCTTTTTGGATTATTCAAGTATTGTAAAACACATTCTTGGTCTTAATTCATTTCAATGTGGCGTGTGTTTTTCTTTTTCACAACAAAACAAGAAAAGGGGTCTCCCATTGAGCTGCCGCAGCAAATGACTGAACTGAGGCATAGTCCCTTTAAGCAAGGAAGATGACTATTATCTGTGATCATTCTTTTTTCAACTTCAAACTCTGGTTTTTGGATTCCGATAATTTACTTTAGCTGCCAATTAAATATTAATGATACGCATAATATTCAAACTGTCTACCATGGAAAAATCATGAAACATTACTTGGTGTCTGTGGGGTAGTTATTAGTTCAAACAAATGAGAAAATATAAATATGATATAAAATTTATGCTAGAGTTCCTGAAGGAGAGATAATACAATCTAAGAAGGCAGATCGTTCTTCCAGAATGGCTCTAAAAAGAGAGGACAACAAAACGAAGTATGTACACAGTGTAATGCAACCAACCCCCACCCACCCCACCAAAAGATTCCTGAAAAGTCTGGAGTCATTATTGGAATTCATATAGGTTTGAAGCTATGTTACAGATTCCATCAAGAGAATTAAAGAGGATATGATATATCCTTTCTTCCTTCTTGAATAATAACATTGCATTTTAACCCTGCTAAACAGAAATCACCATTTGTACATAGTTGTGGTTAGCGGTATCACCTTCCGTCAGTCCGTAGGACATTGACCATAATAGGTGACACCTACATAACGATTTTAGACGTTGATAATTAATTGTAAATTTTGAAATAAGATCAATGAGATAACAGACAAACTGAGGTTCAAAAGTAAGTTTCTTTTTATCCAAAGTGAAACAAGTGTTGTTTCGACTGTAACTATGACGTGTTACTGTCATGTGAATTCATGAGTGTTCTCCTTCCGAATCGCGTGCTACAGTACATCAGCGACACATACCCTGTCTTGTTCATAATGACAAAAAATTTAGGCAGAGGACTATTAGCTTGTCAAAATTTTCTTGAAACACATTGACAACTTCGCTTTGCCGGAAATCGTGTTGCAATTAATGTTCGGAAATAAAAGATCAGTAGGCGTGCCTGTAACATATTTCAAATATTGATCACTTTGCACATTTTTAAAGGAACCTTTTTTATTGATCGAAGACCCCTGCTCCTCTCCACGTCATGACAAAGAGGGCAAAGTCATATTTTATACAACGAGAAAACAGATGATTGTATCTTTATGTTAACTAACTTAAGGGTTTCAAATTTGCAAGTCTAAACAGCCGGTCATTGGTTCTAACGACCACCATCTTTCGATGCAAATAAATACAACACTTGGCTTCAAGACTTCAAGAAATGCTGTGTTTTCATTTTATATAGACTGAAACATGAATTTTTATATCGAAAAAATGTCAGAGAAATGAGGTTGAATTTGGTGTTCGTTTATTAAAATTTGAAGGCTATGACAAGAGGACAAGAGGAACGTCTTCTCTATACCTGTATTGTATCATTACACTATACAGACCCAAATTATTGCCGGTTAAAGTCAAGATTCTGTGACGTCATAATTAGCCTTGACTGTTCACTCTCTGGTAAATTTACATACATATCAATTATTTATTTTTCTGTCCTAACAATTGTTTGCTCTTTCACAAAGCCTTGATGACACTCATGACTAGCCTATGAATGTCAGGTGATGTCATTACTTGAGTAGTTGTGTGCAATCCTGAAGGCTGAAATTCACGACAAATCATAGCTACAGGGTGCTTATTTTAACTTATGATGGGTGATTTGAAGTAACCCGATTTCCGTCTTGTCAATTAAGAATCTATTTAAACTATTTTAACAAAAGGCCGCAATCGCCCTACAAAGAATTCAGATCGGATACCAATCTTCCCTGCGTAGCAGGCAGTGAGCGGCATATACCTTATTCAGTCCTGTCCGTGGGGAAATTTCAATCCGACTTTTGTGGGTTTTCTTAAAATCCTCTCCTTCCCTGATGGAAAAACCCACAATTTATCAACTTGTGTAAATATATAATTTGTGTCGCAGGACTACTAAAATTAAATTTATACTATTTTCGTGACGTCACATCGACGGACACGCGTAGTACGACATAATATTCAGTGAGTAAAACTTTTAATAGGATAAATCAGAGGAAATGCTTTACACTCAGAAAGGAGTTGGACTGCTAAACGTTGGCATTTATTCAAGGGTTAACCAGAAAGTGACGTTTTGGGTTTAAAACCTGTGACAAGCTTTCTGAGTGTAGCGACAATATTTTTGAGAACACATTGGTCGTTATGTCTCCGAGATGAATAAAGATGTCACTAACCAGGCCCTCTGAGTTGCTTCTTATCATTTCCTATTTTGGAGTCTCCTTTTAAAGGAAATTTTCAAGAGATATGACACAAATGTCATGTCATTTCTTCTCCAAGTTTTCTTTTCAAATTTTTAGTAAGTGTTTGAGAAAAGTACAGAGGACTCCACAAGGCAAACGAAAATGACAAGTTTTCTCGTTTGATTTATACGAGTGCATGGTCTAGTTTCAATCAGATATGCGTTGGTTGAGCAGACAATTTGAACATGCGGGATTCCTCTGTCCAGTTTTTAGTTCCACAATCCTAGCAGTAATCTTAGCAGGTAATCCGAATCCAAGTCACGATTCTCTTCGACAGTATTCCCAATGTTAAAATCACGAATCTCTCGTGTTAAGAAGTATGGAGTCTTTCCTTTTCCTGCGCACAGGCACAGATAGTCACTAGCTTTACCAATGTTAGAAAGAGCGTTACTTTCTTAACATATAACCCACCAAAGGGTTGTAAATGATGTACATTTAAAAAGTGGGACAAAGAATTATTCATGATCTACAAAGCAGTGATTTGTTTCTCGGTTGAAATAAAGATGCCCATCTATGTATCTTCAAGTGTACCTCAAGTCAGATATTTTAAAAGTATGTTCCAAACAGCATGAAAAATGAATTCTAACAGTTCAGCTCCTATCTTCATAGGACATTCTTGGGCCAAGATACAAAAAGGTTGAAGTTTATTCACTCAAATTGAAATGGTATATTGCGCAATAATTTGTAATGTCATTGTTATACTACGGTGCTCAAATCACAATTTTTATATTACTTTGTTTTTCCAAAAGTTTCTGCACCTTGCACCAAGATGTGAGAGCACTTTTATTCTTATGGGATGATGTAATTAATAAAGTCATATCTGTACAACATGCTATACAAACAAGCAAACAGGAAGTTTTCAAGGTCATAAAAGCATTTTTAAAACAAAGAAAGCATATAATGTGAGTTGAACAACAAGAAAGTGACAATTATTGCGCAATGGACTAAAGTTTTTTTAAGTCAATTAATTTCAACATTTTATATCTCGGCTAAAAAATGTCCTATGAAGGTAAAAGTTAGACTGTTAGAATCCATTTTTCATGTTGTTTAAAATGTATTTTAATTTTTTTTCTGAGGTTCACTTTAAATTAGACTTTTGTGCAACGTGTTAAATCTAAGCGTGCATTATGTGCCATCTGAAGATTTTCATAAAAATACGTGGGATTTCTTCTCTAGCTGTTGACTTATTAAACAACTCAGGTTAAACAATAATCAGCAGAATTAACTGAATCCATGGAACAAGCCACAAAATTTTATACTGGTGATGACACCACTCAGTCGCAAATGGACAAGACAAAAGACCCACAACAATTAAAGGAAAGTATTCTTCCGGACCCCAAACAGTTCCGATTCTCCCAAGCTCCTTACTTTTTGAGCCTCTCAAAGTTTTCTTAAACTCATTCTTATGCGGAAATACTTCTATTTTGTTGTTTCGGGGCTTATCCTGAACACTCAAAACACTCTCTGTGCAAACTGTGTAATATGAGCCACTCTGCGTGTTTTTTATTTGACGCCAGTCAAAGAGTTGTATCAATTGAGCATTCGCTAGTACACAGGGTACCGCAGAAGACTAGTGACTGGCTTTCATCGCTTCAACTCAAGCTTGATATTCTTGAACTGATCTTGAAGACTGAAAACCCGAAATTTGATGTACCGAAAACTGCAAGAATTGAAGCTAAATAGGAATAAGGTTAATATCACATAAACTTAGTAAAGGTTACAAAAGATAGCTTCAACCTGACTTTTAATACAAGGTTAAGCACACAATGCGATTGATATGTAAATGTGACCATCTCTAATTACACAGATTTACAGGACATTACTTTCTGGCGTTCCGACGTAAATGCACTAGCACTTATTCCCCCAGGTAAACTCACAATGCTTAAAAGGATCGATCGATGAAAAAAGTAAGTTTGGTTACAGTTTAAAAGACTCGTGTTTTGATTTCATTGACAGTCGCTCCCTTTTTAAGTTTTGGAAATGTTGAGCTGAAAGCGTTAATGTGTTGTTGATTGAATCCCCATGGCTGTACGTATCCTTGACACTTTGATAATTTTAAGTTTGTATCAAAACTATTCTACCGGTTCGTCTCACTGTTGTTAGAGGATCAGTGATGCATTAATAATACAAGTGAAAAGAAAGGTTGGAAGTTTTCGTCAGCCCCTAAATAATTTGTCGTATTTGTATACTAAATTCACGGTTTCATCACTGTTTAACAATGGTTGGCAGTGGTCGTCATGGAGGATGCGCAGGGACATATGCATGCATGTTTACAAAAGAGAAATCCTTACCTAAACCTTAGGGTTTCTTTGATTTACAAGCGAATTATGTTACTGCTGCTTGACAACCGAGTTGATGAGGAACGCTTACAATTTCGTCACAGTGAAATGTAGTTTTTAATTCGTCCACATTCTGCGTGCAATCTAGAGATTCATGCAAGCGTAAAACCTGACATGCGCGCATATATTCATGTGCATGCTCAATGCCAACCAGTGCCAACAAGTGACGTAACTGTGAATGATTCTATATGAATCATGTGTTATGCGAAATGTTGACCTAGTTACCTGTTAGGGAAGTATAAACTTACAGGACGGTGCATGTTAGGCCTACTATTTCTTGTGCTTGATTCCTCTAGTACACACATAACTGGAAATGTGTTTTGGGCCTAGTGTTACCATAGCATCACAAACAGTGGGCAGAAATAAACAGCAATGATGTAATTAGTCTGAGGGTCGAACGGCTCTTTGCCGGAGAGTCGGGTCTACTTTAGAAAAGTGACAAACAACATTTCTTCCTGATCACAGCATAAACACTGTTTCTTTCAAAATTAGGGACAGGATACTTGTGCCTGCTCTTTTGTTGTTCTTTAAGTTAAAGTCTTCATTACTTTTTAAACGGGTTTGACATTCTGTTCTAAATTTGAAAACAGAGGAATCTGCAAAGTAAATTCGTGTGTTCATGATTTTCTACTAATATTAGCATAGCATTCCAGCAGCAATCGATTACGACCGGAAATGAAAAAACCAGCAACTAGATAGTGATTGCACTAACCAACTGGAGCATTTTAAAGGGTCACGTTAAAATCACACGTTCAACATGAGTTATTGTCGGACCTCCCCTTACATACTGCATTTGGTAATTCTGCTTTTGAAATAAGTAAGCCTGTTTCGTTATGAATGTAGGCTAGGATTTGTATCTGCTTCCTTGAAAATTAAACATATTTTGACAAATGGTCGAACAAAGTAATTCGAAAAGGTAGGTTCATCTTTACAAAAAAAAAACCTTATCCTAGGCGTGGAAGGGAACCACTACACTTAGAAAATACCAGAATTGAAAGACTAACTTTTATAGGAAGAGGACATTCAGTAATCCACCAACAAAAAACATTATAATTTTCTTTCATTTAGGAGCATTTAGAACACTTGGCTTGTCCACTTCTTCTGAGCCTATTCTGGTGTTGTTTCGTTACAACTTCAATGACCGAATCATGACACATTCCCGAAGGTAGATAGGCCACAATTTTGGTTTTTTTTAACAAATTAGTTATATGTCACAAAGAATGTCATAGCCCTCGCCCGAGGACCAATGACATCGCAACAATTCCAAACACCCAGTACAATTCACTTAAAACATTTTATGACAGAGAAATTGCCAACGGAAGCAATGCAAGGAAAAATTATAACATAAATTTGAGTCGGTCACTATTGCCGAAAGGTGATTAAATATAAGGATTACCTGTGTGTTCGGCGTTACATGTTTCACTTGGTTAACAGTGTGCATGGTGGGATCGTTGAAGCACTCCCTAGGGCCCGTGGGTTTCTCAACAGACGGAACGTTAACAGGTTAAGTAATTGCTTTGTATAAAAAGTTTTTTCTGGGAGCTGTTAAGTGCATGGACATATACATGCCTTAAGTATTATATGATTTTATGTGATATAAAAAGGATTTAAAAATTTCTTCAGAACTCTCACGTCCGGGATCATATGAAAAAGATATGTTAGCTTATGGGCTACTATCCCGTCCACAGAGCTGGACCCAAGATGCAATTCTATTACGATTAAAATGTGTCATAAAAAGACGCAGTGACATTTGAGCAGACATATAAACATGTGGTGAGGAACACGAAAATGCATAAGGGAAAAGGTGTGTTTATGAGTGGTAGCGCATGGCGGATTGAAACTAATTTTTCACACAAAACCTCACTTATAATTCACTGAGTGGCACACCTTTTATTTTTGCTAGTTCTCGCATTGCCACTGTACATGGAAACACAGGAAAAGGCATGTCACTTTGGAAAAGTGGATCAAACTCTTAATAGAAACACATGTTGCCTTGCAAAAAAAATGCATTCCTCCTATTCTAGCATACTTTTACACAGTTTGACACGGTATTTAAAGTGTGGTATTGGAATGCTTGCCACACATTTTTCCTAGGCTTGTAAATTGTAGTAATGGGATATGCCCTGGTCGTTTTATTTTTTAAGTAAAATCTGCTTCCTGCAGGGATTATTCCCCTTGGTGAAATTCCCAAGGTTTAAGCTGTCCGTGAACCTGATACGAGAGTATTATATGTGTACCAAGCATAAAACTCAAAAATTCTTCTTAGTCTTCTATGCATGTTCAATCAGACATCAGAACCAAGAAGGTTATCAAAACCTTTATCCCTTATAGCAAAAAAATGATTCTATAAATCCATTGCCATCGCTATTTAGTAACTTAAGGGCACATTAAGCAGGTCGGTTAATTCGTGTATTATTCTGACCACAAGGACACCAACAGGATAATTTTTAAAATTCAGTTTAGCCATGACTGTGTGTTCAGTTCCGACAAACCTTCTCCATATTCGAGGAACTAAAACTAATAAATAAAAGCGAAATGCTAGAATACTTGACATTTATCTGTATATTAGAATTCAAACCTTGAGGTGCACGGAAGATATGTTCCACACTATCACTACTACCTTGATTTTAAAAGGTACATATATTTCTTTATTTTGATAAAGAAAATTTACCAAATCACCCGTCCATCTCAATTTCGAAACTTTCTCAGTCTTTTTCAAGAGGACAGAACCACCTCATCCCTTAAAAACATCTCAGCAAAGAGGGTATGCGTCCATTATCATCTTTACAAATGCACGAAATTATTTTGTTCCCAGTTGTAAATCACCATTTGAATGGGTAAGTATTGAGTAATATCATTCCCTAACGGAATACTTATGAGATTTTATGGCACATTTGACAGGAACCTCCTTTTATAGAGACTGCTTAATGTATGAAGCACTGAAGATGAAAGGATTACGGGACTATCGATAAAGACTTTGATGGCAATTGCAAAAAACGACAACTGTCACAATGACTTGTAACAGAACTGAAAAACAAATGAAGGAGAAAAGTATTTGAAAGTTTTGCCTTAAAGGCCCAGTTCTCTCACCCCAAACAGCACCAATTCTCCTAACCTTCTTACTGAAGCCCCTCCCACAATTGTCTGAAATTCACCCTCAGCCAGACACAATACCAGTTTATTGCTTCAGGGTGAGTATAAAAAAGCTCAATGTACATAATCAAAACACTCTCAGTACAGTTCATGTGGTGTAATATAAGCTTTAGCACTCTGCATTGTTTGAATTAGCTGTCAATCAAAGAGCTGAGCCAATTGAGAATTTGGGTACCCGGTTTCCTAAATTATAGTTTGGGTTGAGAGGTTTGGCCCTTTAAAACCAAACTGTATTGATGACTAACTCTCAAGATAGTAAAATCGGTCATCAAAGTGGCAGAATGGTTCAGGCAAACTGTATGTCTTTGTCTGAACAAGTGGTGGTCCCAAGATTTGCTAGACGAGTGGGGTAGGAGAAGTTCTCCAGGCAGTGTGAGGTTATGCCAACAGCACCATATCGGTGAAAGGACAAAATTAGAAATTGTTCTGGTCTCCACTCAACAGAATCTGAAAACAATGTGTATAATAAGTGGCGTAAGTATTTGATGAAAGTTTATAACTGGTCCATCATTTTATCTTTTAACGACGAAACCGTCAATCCAAGCTTTACCCCTTCCTCCCATTCCTTGAGAGACTCAGATTTGACCACGTTACCCGTGTTTGTACTGAATTTTTACCGCTGTAGTGTATGATTACTTCGTAACTCAGTTCATTAGCTTCTTTTGCGTCTTTGTTTCTCCGCGTTTTCCTTAACCCTTTTGTTTTTTTTTTATTGTAGAAAGATTACTCTTTCTGTTTGTTCCACTTGCTTTTAGAAATTATACGCCAATTTTTATACATTGCCAACATAGCCTAACGTATAACGAGACAATGTAAATAAAGCACAAAAATAAAATGAATTTATAGAAGTGCGCGTTTATAGTTTTAGGTAATTTCGTCTAATCGGTGCTTTTAACGCAAAATTCCTTCACTTATCTGATTGCCAAACAAATGAAATTTGATCAAAGTGTTTTGATATGAAGTAATGTATTCGTGTGTATTGTATCTTCCTTGGGGTAAATACGGGAGAGAAACAAGCGTAAAATGCAACTGAGATTGAAGAACTACACAAATTTGGATTTGAAAGAAGTAACTATTATAGACTTTTCTTTAAGAGGATTCAATCATGCTGATGAAAATATAGTTTCTGAGTGTTCCCGTTTCCAGTTCAAATACCTTACGTAAAAACTTTAGGCAATCGGAAATAAAGACCTCTTTAGAACACTGGGAGTTTAAAGGAACGTTTAGTATTCGTATAAGATGTCTCATTGACTACAAAGCAACAGCTGAATTAATCTGGATACTTTCTGTTAACCAAAAATTCGTCTTGAACCACCCCTTTAAAACGTCCGGCTCAAATTGAACCAAAAAAGGATCAAACTGGCACTGAATTTGAAAAGGTTCAAAATATTTGACTAGTTTCGGTTCAAAATGAACTATTTTTGGTTCAGAATAAACCAAATCTAATCAAATATTTAATCCTTTTTCTGTTCAGTGCCCACTTGATTCTTTTCCGGTTGAATTTGAACGTTTGAATTTGGGACGTTTTAAGAGTGTAAAATTATGAGTTCCCTTCGATAGTTACATTTTTTTTAATATTTTTATCCTTTCATTAAAAAAATGGGTTTTACTTCAGAAATTATTTGATATCGTGATTAAAAAATCCTAGTAAAGTTTGATAGAATGCTAAGATCACTGTCAGAGGTATTGCAGACCGAAGTAATCGTTAGTACATAATTGAAGAAAGTTATCGTTAGTTTATATTTAAAATGAAACTGAAGTCACATGAAAATTTTATTCTATCTTAATTTTAAAATATACAAGGAGTTACCCCTTAGTTTACTCTGGGTACGAAATATCTGAGTCCTACAATGCCATTTTTTCACAAGAGAGATAAAACGAAATTTGTGAGATTTATAAGTTATTTCGAAATGAGTTTGGGGCGATTATTTTGCCCTCATAGCAACCCTTGCACAGTTAGGGAATTTACTGCCGGAGACAATGTTTCTCTTTCTGTTAGCATACAATAAACAGATAAGGGCAAACTAGTCTCATGTCTAGGATTTTCTGCCACCTTTCTCTTAGGCAATTTTTTAAGAGATTGTTTAATTTAGTTTCAGATTTTGAATCATGTCATGCAAAACGCCAAAGGCATCGCAGTAAAATTAACTTTGTACTATGAGTTTGATTTCACTGAAAGATACCGTAATATATATAACGGCGTAAATTCTCACTGATCTATCGTCATCGTTTGCTATTTTAGGGATTGCTATCCCTAACTCCCAGCTTTATCCTACTTTTTCTCCAAACAATATCTATTTTCCCTACATAGAAAGAGAACCTTCCTCGACTCAACTGTTTGAACACTGAAACTCACCTCATTGAAAAACTGTTGATGTTCTGTTAACTTTGCCGCATCGACAAATTTACTAGATCGTGACAAGCGTTTAACCTACATTTTTGTCATTTTCAGTACTTATTGAACTCAAAAATATTGATGCTTGCAATATTCCTCATTCCAGTGAAAGAAAATTCCAACAACAAGAATTTGTTTCATTATCTATTGCTTCTTGAAAACAAGAGCTAATATGTCATCACTGACTATTGGTTTTGTTCCAATTAATTCTAATTCATACAGCTTTCTGAATAATTTATTCAACGCTGTATGTTTGTAATTACAATTTAATTGGTGCCGAATTCATGCCTTCTTACTGTTTAGGCTTCCTTGCGTTTATTCACTAATAAGGTTAGTAACCCTATCCAATGAAAAAGAGATTTTTTCTTCGATGGGTGAGAACTTTTTTTGCCTGACATATTTTGCGTCCGGCACTTTGCGTTCTACGGTTTAATAACCTTAAAAGATTCCGTATGGCAGGCTGATTTGTCCAAAACCTTCTGATTGATGTCACAACAAAACAGCTTGGGGCGTATGGCGATAGTTTACTATGAAAAAGATGCAAAGTGTCTCAGTGAACTAGAATGTAAAATAGAAATAGAGACCATAGCTCAGTAAGCAAGGAACATAATTACACTGTGTTGAATAAATAGCACAGATCAGTTGAAAAGAAACCAAAATCGATTGTTTGGGAATAAATATATTCAAGGAGGGAATGACCTTTATTCTCTGAATAACAGCCGTTCACTCTCCTTTAAGGTATTAAGGGACTTCCTATTGTTTTCACAACTAACATGGATTTCATTTCTAGGTCAATAGTGAAAATACTTTTTAAGAAACAGAAAGTTTTTTATTTCCCCCGTTTTTTTTTTTTTTTCGATTTCGAGAAAAGTTGTTGAGGGGTTAGTAAAATCATTACCATAAAAGCAGACTAAATATAAAACAGGCCCGTTCGAAAACCTCAAAACGAAATTTCGAGTCGACGAACTTCAGCCGTATTGCCGGTAATAAAATATTTTAAAAAATGATCTGTCGTCCCATTTAAATGTAATAAAATTAGAGTCGGATCTTTTGATAACGTCTTTACTTCAATTGGGAACATCGGGTAGAGTGTATTCGAAAACGTTCTCATTATTGATTGTTCATCGAATCAGTTCGAAATCGATGTTATAAGACAAGGGTTTCCGGTGACGTCATCCAGAACCCGGCATAGTTTTTATTGTGTTTTCATGAAACGACAGGTCACCTATAATAGAATGTTAATATACATCGTTCAACCTCATGATACAGCAAAATGTAAAAACCAGATTGTGTAGTCTTTTATTCTTTTTTGTGTTCTTTTCCTTACGTTCCAATGTTTTACAAAAACAGTTTTCAAAGTGGATGTTTTCGTCAGTCTTTAGGTGCATATAGGTTTCCAACAGACCCTTAGCAAATTTCACTGTTACTTCATTTAGTCATTTCAATGCCTTGTAGCGTCATGGTTTCTAAAGCACTCAGTGGGTAATTATACGTCTAAAATATCTTAAAAATGTGCTCGTAACAATCAGTTGATGCACAAGCACGAAATGTGATCAAGCTTTAGGACACGGTACTTCCTCCACATCCGTGTTTGATAAAAGGTGGTAGTGGGGTGATAGTGGGGCTGAGAATACCCCCGTCAAAAATGTGTGTAGGCTATAGCCTACCTTTCGAAGCTGAGGGCCTTAATTTGTATGATACGACATGAAGGGTAATATGTTGCACCAATTTGCAAACAATATTTAAAAATTGCACAAATAGCGATGGACAATCCCTCCCATTTGAACACGTCACTATGACGGCTGTCGGTTCAGATCCCCCCTCCCCCACCCTGGTAAAACAACTCCATACGTCAATGCGCCCCCTGTAGGCTGGGGGTTAAAGAATATGCCCACGGTTTTCGCGCCTGTCGTAAGAGGCGGCTAAAGGGAAACCAATTTTGAACTTGAACCATATATACTGGAAAATAAATTTAAACTTTGAATTTTTAAATTTTTATCGAGTTGTCTGACACTTTATAACACAACCGTGTTGGTGTGTCGTTAAATATCATCTAACTATCCATACATCATCAATGCATTTGACTTCTACAGAAGCCAGAGGTGGCCATAACATTATCGAATACCACAACACACGATGCACACAAGCAAACTCCCAGGAATATTTTAAAAATATAGCAACGTAAATTGGAGTTTATTAGAAACATTTCAAATGTTGATAAGTGACGCTAGGTTGTATTTTAAATATGATAATATAAATTTTCTAATCAATAGACACTTGAAATGGTATCACATGACAAAATGTGTTTTCAGGATAATTTTTAACAGTTCATTGCTTAATTGTTTGTTTTCTTTTGGAAAGGACCTACCAGCCGACAATAAAAGCTAGATACAACAATGCTGAAAATTCTTCAAAAGTCTAAAATGATCAAACAAGTTAGTTAGTTAGTTTGATGGAGTTTAACGGCCCATTTTCCAACCTATTGGTTCTAAAATGATGAAGTATGAATGGTAGGCAATGTGTCAATACTTATGTAAATATGAAGTTTTATGCAAGGCATTAATATATGTAAAGCTTAGTCTTACATTCAGATCATCAAAAAGTGTGCTGTAAAAGGAGAAGAACTGATAAGGCGTAATAGATTTCTAGAGATAACGTGGAATACTTGAATATTAGCCCAGAATTCCTGCTTACGGGTAAATACGACAAATGAATGACTTAATATATATTTTTTTTTAACAATCCAGGCGGAATATGTCGAGGGAAACTGTAAATAGTTGCTTCCCGTGAGATTATCTACAGATTTCTCTTCCGTGATTACAATTTGATTTTATACTGTCACGAGTTATATTGGAAGATTTTCTTAGAGAAAAATTGTCATTGTTGGATTTGAATTTCGTTGTTTAACTTTATTCTCTCTATCCTTTCCTTTTAAATTTGTTTTAACCTTTCCAAATGGTTTCTAAACAACCAAACAACCAGTATACACACAATTTACGAATAGAAAGGAACGTCACCAACAAAGATGGTATCTCCTGTGGCTACACTCATATGGACTAAGGCCATATGGACAGTGTCACATGCCAAACTCAGTAGCACTATTAAGCTACTAGACTGTGAAACATTTATTTCTAACAGAATGGGTTTCTTCTGTTTTTTTGTTTTTTTGTTTTTTTTTTTAAGAAATCACTTGTCTTTGTGAGGACCGAATCATGTCTGGGGCGGCAGTTCTATCAAAACACTATTTAGCCACGCTTATAGCGCTCCTGCTACCCCCCCCCCCTCCCCTTTGCCCTTTGAGGCAAGAAGATAAAAGTTAGCGCCGGCTAACGAATGTCAGGAAGTACATGCGCATCAAAAACTATAAGGTGAGAGTACGCCTAGCTGAAATTTCATGAGTACGTTGTGGCATATAGAGAAAAATCATTAGATCTTTTGAGACCTTTTAGTAAAATTTCCTTGTGTATGAATGAACGAGTTTGAATAACTGTGAACTTGTGCATAAACACAAAACGAAGGACCCTCTTGGGTTTAAAACTATTTCTACAGGACCCCGAGCTGCACCCTTCTGCCATGCATTATCCTGTACATTATACACGACCCTTCGTTATTTCACTTTTAATTGAAATGGACCAACCTAACACCCCATCCATGTGGTTAGTCTTATTCATCTGCCTTATCCTTATCTTTTGAGTAGTTTTCCATTAACTCTTTACGTAAGTTTGAACTTTAAGATTTTCTCAGATTAGATGTTATATTAAACTAGACATTATACCATAAGCGCAGTGTGTTCTTTTACTTTACCAGGACTGGTCAAAATCACAACCGTTTTGAACTCAATCCTACTATGCTCAAACTTAAAGGGCAAGAGCAGCCGTCCTAAACTTCTTTCCAAGCGACAGCTAAATCTCACAATTTTCTTCTTATTTTTCTACAAACTATCTTTAAGAATGTTTAAGGACTTCAATTTTACATATTCAATTAAGTAAATCAAGCAGTTTCCACGAGTAAATTTCACAGTTGATGAGATATCGTCACATATATCGTCACATGACTTTTAAGAGCCAATCATAAAATAGGATAGTTTTTTGTACTACTTTAATTTAGGGTGACTAAATTTCCTCTCTTAAATGTCTGACTTTCATGGACCAAGCTCTAAATTATAGTAAGTATATGGAAGATTTTCTTCGATTACCACTTAAATTCCTTTGGGAAGCGTTTTGTTTTTTTCAGTGTAACTTCGCCTCTGAGGATATTTCATCAGTTAAAAATATTTTCATTAGACAAGTTTGCCAAGCGTGGAGCCATGTACATTTCCATACACCTGTAAACAATTACGGTAACCAAATTGTATGGAACAACCATTTTATAAAGACCGGTGATAAAATTGTATACAATGATAAGCTTTGCAGGGCCGGTGTTCTGTACGTTAAAGACTTGTTTGATGATAATGGTAATGTTATCTCTTACGTCGATTTTTGTAACAAGTTTCGTATCAAGCAGTACCCGTTTACAACTTATTTCGGGCTTTTGGCCTCAGTTCCAGCTGAGTGGAAAGTAAACCCCTTAAACAATGAAAACTATGGGTCACCATTTACTGCTACACTTAATCATGCCCGTATAACGAATTTTGCCTACCGCAAGCTCATTGAAAAAATAGTTTTACCGCCTAGATGTATTGTTAAGTGGAATGCCACATTCAAATTCTCTCAGGAAGAGTGGCAGACAATTTTCCTTATACCCCGGATCACCCTTTCTGACAGTAAACTTATCTATTTCCAATTCCGATTTCTGCATAGAATTCTTGCCACAAACAAGCTGCTTTTCGCTATGGGTAAAAGTGAGTCCCCTAACTGTGTATTTTGTAGAACTGAAATTGAAACTATCGACCACTTATTCTGGGGCTGCCCGTACACGTCCTCTTTCCTTTTAGACACTGAACAATATCTATTTGGTAGACAGTTCATTTTAAGTAAGTCCGACTTTTTCTTCGGCTACAAACTTCTTTTGCAACATCCATACAACTTTTTTTCTTTGTATTGTAAACACTTCATCTATTGTTGTAAACTAAGTGCGACAATTCCCGACGTCAATAGTTTTTATCATAAGCTTCTTCTTATTCTGAAGGTCGAAAACCACATTTGCTCTAAACCCAACTGTTCCCCGAAAAGAATCCAGAGATTTAACGATGTTGTTAATGCCCTTTCTTCCAGACTAAATGTCTTTTAGGTCTTTCTTTTTTTGTGTGTGTGTTTGTTTTTGTTTTTTTTTTTCTTGCTTTCCCCCTTCGTGTAATAAATTGTTATTTTGACTGATATCTTTCAGTAACGCGTATTGCTGTTCAATACTATGGTTTGTGAAAATCTCGTCACACCGAAATCAATGATGAGCTATATAGTTGATTGCTTTGCTATAAAAGTAAAGTCATGTTTAACTTTTCTTTCTTTTCAAACTTCTTCCCTAGAAGCAATCTGTTATTTTCTCTAATGTAACTTTTGTATATATGTGCTTAGACGAATGCTTACCTCTAATCGTATAACAATGTGTTAAAGACAGTGAACTGACAATTTTTTATGTAAATATTGTAAATATTTATGAAATGAACGATTGCTTAATAAACAGGAGGAAAAAAAAAATAAAAAAAGCTCTAAATTCAAGAAATCTTCCACATATCTTTATTTTCATGTCACCATTACGAAGTAAAATCCGTACATGTACAGTTGACTACACCATTGAATCACACAATCGGTTAAATGTCTTTCTACTTCTTAATTGCTTTTTCTAGCAATATTTATCTCATTATCGAAGCATTTCGGAGACATACTAGAAGCAATTTTCTTAATTAACTTTCAGATTCCTTTTTTCTTCAATGTTATTGTAAGTATAATTTGACGGTTTTGTAATGAAAAGTACTTTCATTTGTACATTTATTTAAAACTCTTGAACGTATTAAAGTTACTAATCCTACTTCTACATATCACTATGGTTTGCTCTGATCTTTAATGATAAATTAAGCCATATTTTAGACCATTTTGATAAATAATGTCTTAAGAATTGCGTTAAATGAAAGATTCGTGTCTTCAATAATTCATCTGGTATAGCATCATCATGAGACCAAACAGAGCAGAAACAAAAGTTTCGAAACGGTATTACTTTTCCTAATGCCAATCATCCACAGGGTATAAAGAGTACAAAACCAAATTTGAATACAATTTTTTTTCATGACGTTCTAAGGCGCAAATGAGGTAAAATAGTATGCAATGTACAAGAGATGACGTTTCTTATTTTCACCCATGTTTTGTAAAAATCCTTCAATTTTATTGGTCTTTTACGGCGGTTAGGTGACCTCGCTTTATCCGGGGATTATCGGATAAACTCAATGTAAATGGAGAAAAGGACTCACTTTAGGCTACTCCATTTTACTCGGAGTTTTGCTGTTTTAATGTGGCTATTTACAAACACAAATTCATTTCCGATTCGTTTTTAAATCAAAATATTGCTGTGTTTGAATAAACAAGGTTACACATTGCTTGACCTGTGCATTTATTTGAGGATAATGGACTTGCAAGGACCAATGTTACAGATATATATGAACAATGCGTACCCTCTAAAGTCAAAAGAGTGAACTAAGCGACTCTCTCGTAGAGTGAAAAGTGTGAATTCACTTCATTAGAGTGTTAATTCACTCACAAGGAAAAGTAAAATTCACTCCAACAAGAATGAAATTCCCTTATAAAATCGAAGTTTCACACTTGATCGAATGAATACAGTAATCACTCTTAAAACAAAAATGGAATTGCAGGCACTCATGGAAGAGTGTTATTTCACTCCTCTTGGAGTGAATGTCACTCATCTTGGAGTGAATGGGTCCTCTAATAGAGTGAATTCATATTTTTCACTCTTTTAGAGAGTGAATAAGCTCAATCTTATGATATTAGAGTGTAACGTCAACGAGTAAGTCTATGGTGTATGCTGTTCAGGAAAGAAGTGTCAGATGTATGATTTGGGAAACGTTTGGGTATATTTTCTTAAAAGGTAAAGTCCTCATAAGCCTACTTTGAAGCAACAGCTAAATATCACAATTTTCTTCTTATTTAACTTCAAAGTATCTTTATAATATTTTTTGTCTTGAATAATGCATACTCAAGGCAAACTAACCAGTTACTCATTGTAAATTCCAATCAGTTACTTATTGTAAATTTCACACTTGAGGAGAAAAAAAAATTGTTACATGACTCTCAACAGCCAATCAACAAACAGAGAAGTCTTCTACACTACTTAAAGTTGGGGTGACTGCCCTTTCCCTTTAAGCTGGCCTGAATTGAGTGTTATTCATTTTCAAACATCTACAAGGGTCCGGTATAATGCAGTTCTCATGTGAACTCATTGTAATACACATTGAGCTTTGGTATATATGAATCTCATTAATTATTGTTGTTCTAGCAAGTACATTTACAAATTTACTTGATTACTGTGTATCAATGCGTGAAACCAAACTAGGTTATTGCCTTTCCCTGCTTATCACAGCTTTGTTAAACCTGATTGGCTAAATATGGAAGAGTTTGACTTCTCGTTTTTATGAGCTTTTCAAATGTTGGCTATACCCGTTGTAAATGACAAGGACAAAAAACGGGAGCTTGCACTCTGAAAACAAAAGAGGGAACTTAGTCACTAAGTCAATATAGTGAAAATGTGAGATCCACTCCATTAGAGTGATAATTCACTACAAGAATAGTGAGATTCACTCCCCAAAGAGAAAAAAATTCACTCTTAAACGAGTGTCTCCAGCGACAACTCTTGTCTAACAGTAGTCCCTATAGCCACTCAACCAAGATTAAAACTTCGATCTTTTAGAGTAAATTTCAAATTCCTCTTGCAGGGAAATAACCGCTCCTTTTGGAGCTCATTTTATAATCAATGCTTTTCCATCGAACCAAATTTCATTCTTTTATTTTTATACTGCAGTATTCTTTAACATTAAAAGCTTTGCGCTTACTCTTGTCAAAGTAGAATTTAGTGTTCCGGTAAACCAACTTATTGGTGATGCCCCAATGTGTATAAATATAGTTTAGATGACTTTTCTCAAGAATATTGAAACCTGTTTTTTCCATTTTTCTTCCTTTTTATAAAACTCAAATAAACCTGTAAACAGGGACGAAAAAAGAGACTTGCTGGAAAGCTGGGAAAATTAACATTTATATTATATCAAAAAATGACCCGACCTTCTATGTCAAAAATATAGTTATAATAAAATCAACAAATCTGCAACATGTGTGTAACATACTTAGATAAAAAGGAAATATCGATTTAATTATAATGTATTTTAATATCTTTCAATGTCTATTTTAGCACCATAGTCAAACATTTTGGCTTGTTTTTTAAAATCCATTTCTTGCACGTACCCCTTTCCTAATTAAAAAACTAAACACATGTAACCTTGCCATAGATTATTTTATTTTCAAAAATATTTACAGAGAAAACAACAGTGTCAATCTTGTTAATTCATAAACTTTATTTTTCATTCCTCTTTTTGAGCCTTACCAAATCATATTTATCTTCTCCTATACATTCATCTTATTATTTCATCAATAGCGGTCTCGATTTTCGTTCCCATCCGACTATAAACTGGTTGCTTCGAAATCAACCATAACCCTAGATTTCCCAAACTTCGTCTTGAAGACGAAACTATATGCATTGCAAATTTTCGTTAGTTTCCCTTAGCTGAAACCATTACAACGTGTAATATTGCATTAGTTTTTTGCCGCCATCAAATTTCATTACTATGGAATATATTGTTTCTTTATTTGATTTGTTTTTATTTGACTGGTAACTCTTTGTCTCCGTGCTGTCTCTGATAGTATGACATACCAAATGATTTCTTAATATAACAAACTCATAAAACTGCATTGAAACCATATTTTACAAGGTAATATCAAACACTTACATTTCTTTTGTAATCAATACTTACGGGTAACCGGACTACCGGAATTATAAACTTAACATGAACGACGGACTAGCGAAGGGATGCATTCTTCTGTTTCCTGGCACAAACATACGGAAACTATAGTATGTCGAAACAGAAAAGACTGACGTCAACACAGTCTGTTTGAGAAACATTAATTCAGATTTAAAAGAAGTAGGCAAATACTTCAGCACCCAGTTTTGCAATATCCTACAATAAAATGATATTTGGTTTTATGACGTAAAAATTTCTTGACATTCTCTTTTTATACTGCCATTTTTATAAATATCACGTATTACGTCACATACGTAGCATAAAATGTTTGATTAAACAAAATTTATTCTAATATTACTGATTTCAGTCAAAACATTCCTTTCAAGATTTAGTCAGAGGAATACTTTGTGATGCAACATTGACGTCATCCATTTCTCAAGTACTGTAATGCCACCGAGGGTTGTATGAAACACGGGTTTTAGCATCTTCTTTAAAACTTGCTAAAACGGACACATATGTGCTAAAAACGGGTACGCCGAGACCAGCTAAACGATAAACATATGGGCAACGATCCCAGAACCGAACACTAACAACACCCTCCCAAACAAAACAAAAACCACCAACACCGCTCACGAGCATCCACAGACAACCGAAAGATGACGCCAGACCAAACCCCCATCTCCCATCAAACAAAAATCGAAACACCAAGAACACCGGACCGAACCACTATCACCAACAATAACTACCCGAATGGTTTCAACCCCCAAAGGAACACAAACTTCTCAACCGGGTGCAGTTTAAGGTCTTACCCAGGAGATGGGTTAAAAGATTGCTCATGTTCTTAAATCATTTCTTTACTCTTCATATTCTATTTGATTTTCAGATGCTGTTTACATATTTATCTTACTTAAATAATTACATGGCATAGTATACCGGCATATAAAACTTTGCAGTTCTTGTCAAATTCCGCTTAATTTGTTAGTTCTCCGGAACAGTGTCACGTACAACACAAAAATTATTAAGGCTGAATCTCAATAACCTGTCCTTGTATTTAAAAATAGTTTTATCATTTTAGTTCATCAAACCCTATGAGAGCTTAACTGGGAATTTTCTTTTAATGTAAACTTCAAAGACAAATGTAATTTACATATCTCGTCACGTGAACGTCGAAAAGTGTCACTAAATGAGATTAGCATTATAATGTGCCAAAGTTAACGTGATAATTTATGAAACCTTCAGAATACTTTTTTTTTATAAATAAAATTGCACAGGGTTATTGTCTTCTAACAATGAAGAGAAATGTAATAACTTGCTTATGAGTTGCTTGAGTTATGACGTGACAAACAAATAGTCTTTTGCGCATGTTCATAAAGGGTTGTGTGATCATGCGAAAAAGTACATTAGATATTAATATTTGCAAGACAGAAGATATCCTTTACGGATTAATCTCCTGGAAGAAATTTTGCCTTAAAAATAGTGCAACGAAATAAAACAATACAATAAAGCAATTGGTGATTGTGTTGTCTGTACTAAGAGTGCAATGAAACGGATGGCAACAGTGGAACGAAGGTTAACAATTATCTTCCTGCAGGGTTTCTTCAAGAAAAATCGAAATTTGTCATTTGTGACACCAAATCATCAAGTGACACCGGTCACTTCAAAGCGGTGTTTTAAATTTTCTTTCATAAAATTTCAAGTTTCTACAATACAAGCTCTTGACTGAAATTGTTTGTCTAAAACAACAAAGCTTCTGAAATTTTTAAAATTTTATTTGAAAGCTTCAGTTCGTAGGCCTTCAAGATAACATTATGTAGCAACAACTACCTTGAGTCGATCACCGTGCGATCAATCTCATATTTGCCAAAATAGGAAGAGCAGATTCTTCAATCAGTAATCTCCCAACTTTCCGAATCTACCTACACAAGAAACCCAGAATCCATAAAAATTTCTGTAATACAAGCTCCATATCCACAAATATTTGTTTCAAAATGGAAAAAGTTTCCGGGCTCTTCGCGCTCCGCAAATTACGTCCCTTCAATGAAATATTGGAAAATTTGGGTCCTTCCCCTGAAGGGAAGCCTTTTTACCTCCCTGCTGCCTAGCTACTGCTCACAGGCCTGAGAAATGCCATTTCGACTGTCCGAGGGGTCCGATTTTTCAAAATTTCTTCTAGGCTCCGTGTTAACCTTGTGTGTCGCTCCTCTTAGATTGGCTTTCTGGTAAGACTGAAGGCAGGGAATTATGATTTCCATACCGTACTCAAATGCTCTCATATACCTTTCATCAGATACCTTTCAACCCTATCAGTTGAAAAGTCTGCGAGAAGATGGCCTTTTTAGTGAAGAATTCTACTTTCTTTAGTGCCCAGTTTCGTTTGAAACTCTGATTTATAGCATACAATTTTTTATTTCAAAATATCGTTCTTTCTGGTAGAAAAAAGCGAAAAATTTAACAACAAAAAGTACCTTATGGTCAATGGGGTAGGCTGGTAGGGTGAGGTGCACACGGTCCAAAAATTGCTCCATCCCCCCCCCCCTTCACTTTCATATTGCTTTCTACTCAAATGGCTTGGTTTATCCTGAATGTGCGATATCTGAGTCATGTAGTATCATGACAGAAATATCGTCTTACTATCTTTCATTCCGATTTGTCAAGTTCTGGTATAGCCCCATTAGAAATTTTCAGTTGATTGAATTAGCCTACATTTTCGTTGACAGTTTGTGTTTTTGGTCTTCTGTTTACAAGACGAGAAATCTTAATTACATACCTAACTACCAATTTAATGTTATCAAATTAAGCATTACTAAGAAAATTTGTGGTGCGACAAACAAAAATTGTTTCAGAAAGATTAGAAAAATTGTGTTCATGTGCATATGTGTATAAATATCAGCCCCTTGAAGTCCCTTAGCGCCCTTCATAATCCTCTCGACTTTTTTTATTGTAACTAAAAAAATACATCTTTTTTCTCCTTTACTGAGAAACCTAGTTTATGTCATACCCTAAATTAAAATGTAAAGCGTTTTCAAAATCTTCTGAACCAGTTCTTTTTGTAGTTTTGATCTGTAAAATACATTCCTTTATCTAAAACTACTTGAAGTACGTAGATCTCCTCCAACAATACGTCCGACTTTGTCTTCTTAGTTCAAATTTTGAAAAAGTAGATGATAATGATTGATGGGGTCTCGGGCTTGGCTTCGGTAATGAATGTACGTGTTCGTGTCTCTACTTATAAGCAACGAACTAGTGTGGGATTCTCTTGAGGATCACCACTGGACAAAATTGGAAGTAACCAGTTCGCTCAATTCTCAAATGTTTTTTGTTTCAGTCGAGTAATAGTAAAACAAAGTTACTTTTTTAATACTCTTTTACTTATTATTGTATTTTTTAACTCATTTCTTTATTTTATACTATATTATATTATGTTATATATTATATTGATTACTCAAGCTGTCGTAAATATTCTTAACAAAACATTGCTAGATTGAAAAAAACATAACTTACGGCTGGTTTGGCCGGCACTTCATCGACTTGAGATCAGTTAGAGATTGACTTGAGATCAGTTAGCGATCAACCAGTAGATCGCAATCGACTGGTTGGTCACTCCTGATTTTGAAGAAACATGAATGTATCACAGAAAAAAATTGGACACACTTTTTTGGTAACTAGCTTAAAGTTTGGCTTCCTCGAACTGCTTTTTTGCCGGATAGTTGGGAGGATTTTAGAAAAGGGTTTGTGACAGTGACACTGGACTTTTACATCTCGGAAGGTTGGCTATTTTAAAAGTTTAGATCTTGGGTAAAAAAAAGTTGATTACCCCTGCTTTAAATCATATTTCGATGAACTGTTGTTTGTACCAGTCAAGTTTAAAGAAGCTCAAAGGTTAGCTGTTTGTGACGATTAGCCTTACAACAAGGAAAATTGTTGATGTCCTCAGATGTTTACTGGCTGTTATCAAATTCACTTCCTGGCTGAACTGAGTTAATTCAACAGAACTTTAAGTTGCCGACTGACAAGTATAGCCTATCATACATAAATCTGTATGAATCTTGATCCCCTTTGCATGCCCGTGGCTATTAACATTTGAAATATAACTAGCCGTTTTGCAAGACAAATTCGAGCTCTTAAGCGGATAAGAGGCTTTCATCATTCTATCCATTCGTGTAACCCACTGTCAGTGTATAGTTAAATAATAGTCACGCTATAATATTTTTTCTTTCAGTCATTAATTTTATGTTCCAGTGAACATTCTATGGGTTATCTCTTGCATACCTGACATCAGAAGAGACGGGATTATTAAGTATGCGGTATTAGCTTCAACTATCTCACTAATCGCACGAAGGTTAAATTATCGGCTTTTTCCAGGTCTGCAATAGCTTGTACAATTGCAATTTGCTTTTTTCAAAAAGAGTTACCGAAACACTGTTTTTTGGATAAATTACAAAGATTGAGAAAATTTTTATTGAAGTTCCAAGGCCTTTGATAGTTTTATTCCTTCAAATAAATATGGTATCGTACCACTTCCTTTAAAAGTTAATTGTAGTAGTGTTAAAAACAGTGTAATAGTGTTAAAAAAACAGTTAAACAGTTGTGCAATAATTTATATGAACATTTTGTTAAATATTGGAATTTATTGTTATTCGGTACATTTTCAGACAATTAGATTCACTGTCTTTTCGTACGTTTTTCTTTCTGAGGCGAACCGATGTCTGTCTTTACTACATTCAAAGTATACATAAATTTACCATTAAGCATACTTCTAGATCTAACATGAAAACACCATAAAGACTTGCTTCCCAAATTAAATATTTCAGAAAGCAGGAAAAAATACCGGTAAGGATTTACTTCACACTTCTTTGAATTGGTTTTATACCTTCAAGTACTTAGAACATTTAAACTAATACATGAATACATTCATTATTATGTGGGTGAAGGACCAAATATACAATTCGTAAATCTTAACTGCTGTTCAAACCCTGCACGAATAACAGACTATCCTTTTCTTACGATAGATTGCAACAACGTATTTGGAGTTCAAGTTCATATTTTGCCGTAAAAGCAATCACAAGCTTCCAGAGACACAAAAACATAATTAATTCTTTTTGATAAGTAACAGATTTTTTCCCGGTTCCACCGTTTCACATTAAGACTAGGAAGAAGAGAAAATTGTAAGGTTACATTTTAAAGATTGTAATCCGTAATAAAAAGAGTGCTTGAATTTTCAAGAACGGCTTCAATTTTACACATTCATTAACGTTTCTGTCTTCTACTTCAGGGGTCGTGTGACATGAAAATGAAAAAAAACTGTGTGTTCCATGTAAAAAACATTAACAGCCAAGAAAAAGGCCGCAATTCTAATCAAAAGCCGTCAAAAATTGACCATATCACAGGGCAACTTCTGATTTACCCTGAAACATTAAAGAATATGAGCCTTATATGCAAATCGTGTGATGTCATGAGAGAGACATGCTATATGCCTAATGCTATCCTTTGTTTTTACAATCTTCATTTCAAGGACAGTTGCAACATTAGTATGTCCTGAGGGTTTTATTTTGGAAGTTTAAATTGTTTCTTTGAAAGTCATTGGTATCAAATACCAAACCATAAACCATCTGATGGGTAATTAAGAGATAATTAATATAGGGTTAGCAAAAAAATCATTATTTTTGCATAGGCAACAGTTTGCTTCAGAAACACTCGAACTTTGAAGAGGTATATCTTAAAAACGATGTTGGAGTAATTCCAATTGATTAAGTTCATTCCTTAACTGCGAAGTAAAATCAGGTCACTTTGTTGACATGCCACTCTACCTTTAATCTCTGAGGTATAAGAATGGGAACATCATAAGCGGAAATCCAAACCTCATGTTCTTGGAGTCAAATACTATGAAGACATATCTTTGGAGGGAGGGAGGGAACTACATACCCTTCCCATATGCCCATGCACATCACGATACGAACGCAAATGTTAATTATATTTAAGTACTTTGCCGTGGATTGGTAAGAATATAAGTATAACAGCGCCATGCATTAGCTCTTACTATCCCATATTCATGGTTGGTTTCTATGGAGATTCAATTGTTACTGTTTAGGTTCGGTCACTGAAAGTAAGTTAAACCATTAAGGTCCAGAATGTCTCCAGATGTCTCAGAAAGACGGACTATTCAGAACATTATCTCATTTTCTTATTGTCTGCAAGCCATGGATATGTTTGCATCTCTTTTGAAACCAGTTGCAAAAATCGGTTATCATAATACATTGTATGTACAGTCTTGTTTTAGACAACAAATGTGAATACGAACAAGAGCTAATTGAGACTTGGATGAAATAGAAAATGATATAATTATTAAAAATATTTTGAAAAAGACCATTTTTTTAATTTTATTCGCCGTGATTTTTGCTTGGCATGTACCCTGACTAACATAGAATCTTGCAATTTTGAAATCTTTCTTGTATATGAAATCGATTTATTCTTGGTTTGACAGTCTTTTAAGGGGAGGCTTTTGGGTGTCCAATAACCATCAACTTAATGACATTGAAAAGTTTGTCTGGCGAGTTTTCGTGGAACTTGATGAGGAGGTACTCAAAATTATTTTAATGTAAAAGGCTTTCTATGGAACAAATAGAACGTTGATTGATCATTAAATTTTTTACAGAGGATGAATAGCATCAAGTCTTTGGTCTACCTAGGGGAACAAATGTGATGGTATACCGGACTATAAACACGGCTAAGCCCCCTGTGTACCGTGGGTGTATGATATGCCCACGGTATTTCCTGCCTGACGTAAGAGGCGACGAAAGGGAAGGACGTGTACCGTATTTAAACTGTGTTTGAAACCGAAATTGAGCCGTTTTACCTGTATACTTGACACTATGTAAAACATTTCTGTTGGAAAACACGAATCATACTTAATAGCTGCCATGGGACTCCGGAGAAATTTTTCCAAGGGGGGGCAAGGTCATTCATGGATGATTGAATTGTGTACATTATCCAAGCGGAGCGCCACCATCAGTTGGCGCGGAGCGTACAAGAAAATTTGGGGTCTTACAAACCCTCCAGATGGCCGGAAACGACACTTGGCGAGTGTTATAAGCTGCATGTACCCACCCCTGAAGCAGGAATTTCATGTCTGTAATTTTTGGATTTTTAGAAATTTCAGTGTAAAAAATTGTTGGAGGGAAATGAGCCTCTCGGTTACGGCCTCGCACGCCTGTGCACGATAAAACTTACAACTGTCAAACAGCCTATATAAACCCATATCCGTTACCCAATTATGAATTATCCTCCCCCCCCCCCCATCCCACATTCACCTTGAATATCCCAGTATCCGCGTGTCGCCACTTGAGATTAGCACGGGACCAAACCAAGACCAACGCACTCATCAGTATGCCATATGCACACTACATACCTGACAAATAGTACAATTTTAGCATAGTTTTTACAACTACAAATTTTTAATAGATATCACTAATGATGGCCCCCAAATTACGATTTCACTATTCAGCATACCATCTTCTCTTTTGCTATTCCTGGTCAAATTTCCGCATATTTCAGTAGAAACTGACGCTGTGAGTGAAGATATTTTGATGACTTTTTTTTTAATTTTTTTTTATTTTAATTTTTAATTAATTTTTTTCACAAGTTTGTTTTTCCAGGGGGGGGGGCAAGTGCCCCCTTGTCCCCCTCCCCTTGCGGACGCCCATAATTGCTGCATCGCTATCTTAAGATAAACAATCGATGTCAAACATAAAGTTACATATCCAAGCTGAGCGCTGCTCTTTGCCAAATATAGAGAAGAGAGTAACTGAATGTAATATATGAAGCCATTACAGACGAATTCGAATACTCAAGTGATGGTCTGATTCAATCGGACAGAAGTGGGCGTCAGCTGTAATCTCCCTTTATTTTTGGCTTATATGTATCAAAATGTTGCAAACTGAAACTCCTTTTTAATTCAATGAAGATGAGCGTTTGGAATTACACGTAGAAATAAAAAATTAGAAGATTTAAGTCTAATGTAAACAGCCGGACAAATAAGAAAGACGTGGTAGCATCCAGGGACGAGTATTACGGGGCTTTAAGAGAAAGCGACTCCTCCCATATACTAAGACTATGGTTACTTTGAAATAAACAGAGGAAATCCTCTAGAACGCTCACCTGTAGACGGTTACCCTATTTTTTGATAAGTTGCATGTTGAATGTATACTTATGGAAATTTCTTCTTTGTTATGTAGACTTGCTTTGAAATATTTAACATACTCTACCTGGCTCCTACACTGTCCTAAACAGTTATATTTTCTTTACATTTTTGTTCGCCAAGAAGTAAACGCTGATAAACGTATCTGTTTATTTCGATTTATTATCCTAAGCTGTTGTCCTTCTTCTACGAATGTTCGCATGTAAACTTATACAGTAACTTGTGATAAGTAAATTTTCTGAGCAGTTTAACCATTCCCACTTCTGTTTGTTTTGAACATACTTCTATTTGTAACAGCAAAAAGACTATTAGTTCAGAAGATTGGATTTATCACGCTTTTGTATCTGTTACTCCCATCTGATTTTTATTTATTTACTTCGTTGAAGTGTATTGTTGAATGAGTCTTGTGTCACGTTGCTATACACACATATAGGTGCTGGAAGAACGTCTTATTGTATGCAGGTAATAATAAACGTCATGAGAAATAACCGTATTATTATCTTGCATTTGTGAAGTAGCTATATTACTCCATGAATCCTGTATCACACAAACACAAATGCTTAATTACGTGCTGCCAACAGTCTTCAGCTATATTCAAAAACTTTCCTTAATTTTGAACCATGAAAACATGACCAAAAACGTGACCATAGTTTAAGTTCAAGCGAAATCCCTTTCGACAATTTTAATGTTTACAAAGTTCAATCATTTCTTTCTTCATTCTCATTTTTTACAATTCGATCTTACCGTTCCCGGGAGTGAATGCTCTCTTCAATAAGATTTATAACGCCTACAACTTTGTGTAGTACAACAGTCATAAAATTGATCAAAACTGGGTGTTTTATCTTCTGATGCCTAGCAATTTCGAAGATCGGTCACACCAAGGCAATGCTATGACAAAAAATAAACATGCGTGATCCTAATGAAGTCTTTCAATGATGGCATAAGACATGCAGGGTTCACAAACGTAAATGTCCTCGACGTTTGAAGGAGATTCCCTAAGGTTTTACATTTCCGTTTCATAAAATTGACTCTGAATGAAAATTTGAGAAGTTGTAGGCCCCGTAAAAGCGATTAAATAGGACATTGTTGACAGATGTTATTTGTACTACGCCTAAACGAGAGAATTTCCCTCATTTTACTTCTCTCTAGTCTTGCTGTCAGTCGTTTAGATGGCAGTGGTAAGATAATTTGGTAGTCACTGAACCTGATCAATGCTCTTATAAAAAGAAAAAACTCCACATAGGTTATGCCGTAGTTGTCATGTAGCTATGAGGAAAGCAAACGCCTCTATCTTACATGAAAATCCTTTCCGAGAAATTGTTTTTACTACATAAGCTTTCTAGCCACATTTTGTGACTGGAATTTATAAAACGTCAATATGAACAGCCGCTTGCAAGCATTCCTATTCAATTTCTGATGTACGTTAAGTGGCATAGGATATGTCTATGGCGTCCGTAATTGTACCCGGTACCGAATGGAGTAACTTCCGGTGAGTGGATTGTATTTCTTCAGATGAAGGGGCATTCTGAAGGGCTATTTCCCCAAATTATGATCACAAGAAGTCACCAGTATATTAGCTTTAGTTCCATAAAACTGAGTTCAACTTGCATTAAAATCAGTTCTGCCGCAGATAATAACTCCAAGCAAAGAAACAGAGCCCAGTTTGCGTGGCGACCAATGCTTCCTCTTCCCATGATGAAAAGTATTATAAAATAACAGCGGTTAATTTACTTACCCTCCGACCCGGGCCTGGTCATATCTGAACCGAATTTAATCAGCCGGGCAACATATAGCCATTAAATCAGGTTTTTGTTTGACTTGGTTGGGAAACATGAAGATACCATTCCTTTTGAACCGAGCATCCACTAGAAACATTTGACAACAATCCGAGTAGGTGATCATATGCTCAGAGTTTTACTAAATTGTACGGGGTTTACGGAAGACACGAACATTGTACTGCTCCAGATAACAAATTACATACACTATCACAATGATCAATTACATGATACGGATATCCTGTCAGAAGAACTTAAGTCTCAACTCAGTACCGTTCAGTTTTCCATCTTCTCATTCCCAAAGCCATCTTGAACACAAATATAAAATTTTTAAAATATTTACTTACCAATATCCATTCTTTCCAAAATATATGGAATGTCTTTGTCACTTACAAGAGAGATTTTAGAACGAATGTGACAGACAGTGAACACACTCATTGGCGAAAAAAAGCATCCAATCAAATAAAAAATTATAAAATTTTCCATAATAGACCTATTTCCAAATAGCAATTACAATGAATTGTGGGATAGAGTTTTGGGTGTGCGTCAATTTTCACCACAGTAAAATGCCATTGATAAAAATGACAAACAGCAAAACTCTATCCCACAATCCTTTGTAATTGCTATTTGGAAATAGGTCTGTGGCCGGAAAATATGTAATGATTTTGATGTTGCTGATTTTTTATGATTATTTTTGTAAGGTTTGCCTAACATGTTTCAAGGATATCCCTGTAATTTTCCATCCTCCCTTGTTTTACACAATAGTCCTTGATTCGTTTATCCATGGCATTTCTAAAGTATGCTCTATTGTGAACAAGTCAAAGAAAAATCCATTTGTTGGTGAAGACGTAACGGTATTTCCGCCAACATTTTCTGGGCAGCTGGCACCCCTTTTTTACACCTTCATTGGCAACCTCTCGTCGTCTGGAGGACCTGCCTATTAGAAAATGAAGGAAGCTGTCCACATCTGTAAGAAGCGAGGCCCTCCTACAATTCCTAATTTCCTGCCAATTTCTATTCTTCATATATTTGTAAGATACTTTTAAAACTAATACATAATCGTATCATTGAATGTTTAGATGATAACGAAATTATTTCCCATCGACAAAATTTTCGTTAGAATCATTCCATTTAAATGGCTAACCTGGATGTTGTTATTTTAGCAAATATGTTTTTGATAGCACATACAGGTTGTGATTTTATTTTTCTGGATCCACATAAAGTGTTTGATACCGTATGCTCTCTTAAATCCGAGAGAGTGTAACAAGGGACTGATCTAAAATTAAGACTGTATATTCGCTCTTAAAGAGTGAGAATAGCTGTTTTTGGAGTAGAAATGTCCACTCCAAATTTAATTTGGTCTAGAATTCCACCAAAAAGAGTATTTTTTTTACTCTGAGGTCAAAGACATTATATTGTTAAGGACATTTGTTCACTTCATCTGCAGGGTACTACTAAGTATGCAGTTACCTAATAGACAGAAGTCACACCGTTAGCATATGCAGTTTTTAGCAATGAAAGACTACCGTGGAGTTTCCCATGCAGTGATCAATATTTTCTTAGACTTGTTCAACTGGTGTCTAATACCTATAAGTATAAGCTCTGGTTTGCTTTGTTTGTCGATGATACCTTTCTTTATCAAAATAGATACATTTATGGAGCTACAAGCATATAAAGAAATGAAGTATTCACTACATGTATGAAGTCATGATTGACAAGGCTGTTAAGTGTATCTATTTTATAATCTTTAACTCACGCAAATCCTATCTAACATTTCGGATACACATCACAACTATGCACAGCATCCGTACGGGAATATACATTTCTTATATTTGATATATAGGCCCTGACACGAATCCGGATAGCAAGTAATGGTGGCCTTAACTGGGCTCCATTAGCTTTTAATATTTCAATTTAATTGCTAACCTGTATCAAAGATGGTTGTACACTCAATTGTATCTTGATTCCCTCAATTTCATGGATAATCAGGGTTAAGAACTCATGTAGACAATAAATGAAGACGATAAGCCGATGGGTCCCACTAATGGCCGCCCAAAGT
The DNA here is from genome assembly GCA_037179385.1 of Holothuria scabra. Lineage (NCBI taxonomy): Eukaryota > Metazoa > Echinodermata > Holothuroidea > Aspidochirotida > Holothuriidae > Holothuria > Holothuria scabra. Next base: position 1,173,032 of record CM074193.1, on the reverse strand, counting down.
CATTTACACAAGCGCTAATCCGTCTATATGTGCAACTTGTATTTCATTGACGAGGTAAGTGATATGCCTACAAGTTAGTGTTTGTTGCTTAATTTATTAAAATTACAGGACATTAAGGTTTGAAATAAGAAAAGCGCATGGATCACCTGCTCAATAAGGGGGGCATGCAGTAACCGGTAGCCCCGATCAAGCTGACGAGTTTTCATGAGGGCCATGGAAGGATAAGTCTCCCAATTTGGCGTTTACGGGGATAACATAATTATAAGAAAAAATGTACCGACCTGAATTTAAAGGGGCTCATCGAGCTGATATTGATAACCTAGTGAGAGTGCCCCCCCCCCCCTTGCCCATACCTGCGGGCGCCCATGTTGGTATGTGAAGAAAACTTAATAACCAACTCAATGAGCCGCTTTAAAGGTTAAAGTTATTATGGGTTTGACCTTAAAAATATGATGATTTCTTTTTATCAAAAAACCCAAACTCTTCAAGAACAAGAACGAAAACTGTCGGGACGTTTAGTTTGGACCACCAATCAATTCCCTGGTGGCATTACTAGCCCCTCTTCCCTACAACTTGTTCCGAATTTGTATTTTTCCCCAACCGTATTTTCACTGATAATCTCTAGTCCTTTAGAAGCTTCTAAACGTATTTAAGAATGAAAGTGAACTGAAGGGATCGGAAGCGAGACGACTTGGGGTAAACAGCTGAAAATTTGGAATAAGTACAGCTGTGCGATAAGATGTCGACTTTAAGTCAAGTATCAAGGACTGCTTCAAATATAGATTCTTCCCACGTACCGTCAAAGACTGAAACTTTCTTCCCCAAAATATTACAGATCTCGTGGATCACAAGCCATTTAAGATCTCAGTTTTTAGGTTTCTTCGACTAGACGACTAATTCTACATGTGCACACTCAAACCTTTGCGTTTGACTCCCTCTACCTGGAGTATTTCGCAGCATCCTTCCAAATTCAGATCCCTTCACTGCTAGCAAAAAATATAAAGAGTTAGAGATTATGAGATACTTTTGCAAAGTCCTCCCAACCCTCTGGCAAAGGTCCATTCGGTCAAACCAAACTTTAAGCTGCATTCCGAAGAAGCTTTTACGTCCACCGAAGGACAATACGTGACCAACCTCACGTCCCTCAGACGATTTACACCATTGTTCTGATAAATATGTCGTTCTTCAACCCACTTTCAGTTAAAACCATCCGTATTGATTTCAATTATTTCTGCCAACTTATTTACACATCAGTAAACTTCTGAAGGGTTTACCCTCTCTTCTGAAAAGTTTCGTTAGCAACCCTACCCTATTTCTCTGTTCAAACATATTACCACAAATCTTTACAAAGTGTGTCTTCCAGATATAATTTACATAGTCTACAAGTGACATTCTAAGCCTTAAGAGTCGTTTCTTAATTATGAGTCCTAATAAATTAATTAAAACACCATTTGTTTCTTCCAAATTGACGTTTTCCTTCTCGTTAAATTTTGTCACTTGTGTTATTAGCAACACACTCCATCTGCAATTTAGACATCTAGTTTCTCAATTTTTAACAGAAGATACAAAAAGCGATGCAATTAATTCTCTTTTCCGGCACTATTCTCCTTTCATACCTTAAGAGAAAATTGCGGTGGTTTCCCTCTCCTGGAAAACCATTAACTCTGAACATTTATATCCTAATTAAACAATCTTTCCAGATGTTATAATTGAAAGCATATTGTTCACTTATTTGAGCATTTCTTTGATGCTACGTAACAAGCGGTTGAAGCTAATTGTTTAACACGATCGACTTTAGTCAATATCTCGGCCCCTTCCGGACATATCCAAGTATTTACAAATCCCTCGAACTGTTAACAGAACGATATTTCAAGGATTACAATGATAATGACGTATTTAGATGTGACGGAATGGGGATGGCTTTTAGACCGGGAAAATACGCTTAAAGACAGCCTTGTTATCAACTATGCAGATAAATTATAATTTTGTGTGGATGATGGCGAGTGACGTCACTTCCTAGAAGGAAAGTAAAGGCTAATAAAACAAAGAATGGCACCACTAAGAAAGTTTGTACTCGTTGTTGGCACAAAATGTTTGAAAACAGTCTAAGCATTTTCATACATTTGACATGGTCTCTACAGTACATTTCAGTATCACCTTATTATTCATGTGTCATGATCTAAATACACGACCTAACATTTGACGTAATAATTACGTCATGATACCAGGTTTTCTTTATCAAGGGAATAGCAACAAGGCATTGTCCGAAAGGTTTTCTTAGTCACCTGCATTCTAAAACATTTTGATCCTCTTATATCTGATAAACATTGCGATGGGGGAAGTATGATAAGTTGAATAACTTTGAAGAATTCATTTTCTTTGGGATAAGAAAAACTCACTTACGCAGATTTTAGTTAACACTATCACCTTCTGATAGACATCCTAATTTTATATAAAATCTCAGAGTAATTAGTTATTCTTATATCTCCCTTATGACTATTGACGTATTGTGTAGGAGGGAAACATGCAGATCACAAAACTAATCAGTGCGCATCAAACGTTGATCGCATGCAAAGAGTAAATGCAGATTGTAAGCCAATCCGAACTTTCTGTTCACCTTTGTACCTAAAGAGAAGGCAAATTGGGCTCGAATTTCAATGTTATTTAAGGGTTCAAAATTTATCTGCATTCGAAAAATCGATAAAGAATTCAATAGTCTGAGCTTGTCCTCAACGCAAAACGATGAATATGATACGATCTTGTATATATCAGTGTCAAACTGCATGACAAGTTTGGCACCAACTTTTCTATAATTTTATTTTAATTCGTCTGATTGTATTTCACCAGGCGTTACACGGTTCGGTGTGGAGTGAACAAGGTCAGAGAGACTATTACAATATTTTTTCAGTCTGTCGAAAAGATTCTATTTTCGTTTCTAAGTAAGTGACTTGTTAAGAACACTGTTGATTTGCCATCGAGCCTAGTTTCTAAAAGATGAACAGTTATAGAAAAAGGGATTGAATTTATCGGTTTATTGAAACTTCTTGGTGGGAATGGCTGAAAACCCCATTTTAGCAAAATAACTATCATTTGTATCAGGCAAGTAGCCAGACAAGGCACCGAAGGGGACCAAAACATTTACAGGTGACGAAATTTTTGTCATGGGAGAGGAGGGCGCAAATGTGTTTAAATGTATTAAGTCAACGACGAATTTCAAAGTCTCTAAAATGCGAAAAATTTTAAGGGGCTTCGTTAGTTCTGTGCCCACTCCCCTTAACGATTGGCCTGAATTAAGTGGAGTAATCATTTCTTGTCAAAGTGCCACGTTTTAAATACAATTCTGACGAGAAATGATCACTGCCCTCGTCCCTCCTTTATTGGAAGTAGAGTATATACATCTGTATATAATATCTCACTACAACAGTTCCGGTGAATTCATGAAATGTATTTCAATTAATACAAAAATGTTTCCACCTAGAAAAGGGTTTTATGTAATGTGTTTGGACACAGTATGTGGTCTTTCATCTTGAATGCGTGACAATCGCCTACGTATATAACATTGGTTTCTCTTTTATTATTTGCAGTAGTTTCCAGTTCCCTGAATAGCAGTCACAATGCACAAATTACTCGCCATTTTGCTTTTGACGCTCGTTACCATGGCAGCGTTTGTTGTATCTCAAGATCAGTATGAAGACGACCTTATGGAAGATTTGTTCGAACAGTACAAACGTAAATCCAGGACTAAAGCTGTAAGTATATGACTTATTTTATGCCGAGACTTTGTTTCTTAAGAACTGTATAAAGAAATCCCCTGAGATCAAAGGCGATTTGTGGTGTAGCTAGTGTCCGACTTTGTCACATGATTTTGGTCCATATGTCATATATGCTTTCATTGTTTTCATACCTGGTGAAAACCAATTAGGGCCAATTTATACATACTTGAATTGGTATTAGTCTGCTAGCTAACTCTAAATGTTACGTAACTTTTGTGCACTTTGGTTCATCTGCATGGGACTGTTTATTAGCCAGATGTGGGAGCTCATTGAAAGTATCGAGTGCGTATCTAGTGTGCTAATTTCCTGTCTGAGGCGATAAGAGGATATAGTATGTAATCAAGCAGAGAGCATGTTTGAAAAAGTTAGAAGGAAATTTTCATCATGACCAATTTCTATTTTGTGAACTTGTCGTCCTTTCATGGGCGTCAATGGCTTCTAAGGGTGAAAAATGTTATTTACTTTAGTACTTACCAAAACAGAAGTTTAACCTTTGAATGAGTTCAGGGGTGTAAGTGATACAATGTGTGAGAAGTGAAAATTTGCTAACATTGACCAAAATTGAATTAGTTACTAATATCTATCCTATCAAGAAACTGCACATGTGATGATTATCTAATTATCTTGATTTTATTGTTGTCTATCATCCCCTGTCCAGAACGCCCCTCCGGCTGAGTTTGTCATATGGGCAACATTGAAAGGACAATTATGCATAAAAATTATATTCAAAATTGTTTTTAAGTTTAAAAATTAAAACGAGGCTCTTTAAAATGCCCCACAAAATAATTCAAATTACTTTTTGTAAAATTGAAGTTTACTAATGTATATCTCCCCCAGGGCCAAGACCGGCCGAGATTTTGACTTTATCCATGACAAATAATATGGATTAACCGAAAGGAATTGTCCCTGAGAAAGCTACTATAAATTGTGTCAAGGGGTGAGTCCCTGCACAATTAATGTTCATATAACTGTGACCTAATTCTTGTTACTTAATGGCAGACTTAACCCTTCTCAAATCCTCACGATAAACATTCTGCCTATGTTGTTAATATTTTTTATTTTATTTATTTATTTATTTTATTTATTTATTTACTTTTGTTTGTTTTTTGCTTCTACAATGTAGTTATGGCGAACGTCATATAATTCCTTTTACAATTGTTGGGAGAAACAACCAAGTTACAAAAAAAGCGAACTTTGACCTTCGATTATCAGCTCTGAAAGAATAACTTTGGACCATTAGCGGAAGCCTGTTCTGATCAATTATCTCAAACGCTGTATAGTAATAAAGTCTATGCTTCTTGATTTTCAACGCTTTAGCCAGTGGACCTGGCATGAGGCACGTGACGGACAAACACACACAAGCGCGAGAATTGGTTTCCATAAACTTCTTTGAACCCTTTTCAAATGACCTAAAACGCGTTTCAGCCATGGGTTCCTGTTGGGGATAGGGTATGGTTGTGTTTTCAAGCGAATGGTGTCTATGTTTTGAGAGAGCGCCGAACATTACCCAATACTTTCCGTAGTTTAAATAGCCTCAGTTTACAAATTCCACTGAAGCCCACAGAATCAAAAGTTGAAGAATTTTCCAAATGCCAGGTAGAAGCTTGCATTTCGATTGGAAGCTATTGGTGAGAAAATTGAAACTCGACGGAGAGTCTTATAGGGCTTTTATAAAATTATATATAATGCAAAATTTCAGTGCGGTTTTCACTCAATCTTTTTACAGTTCAAAGGCTTTCCCTAAGGCAACACCATATTGCCTCGGACTTGCCTCTAATCAAAATAAAAACCATTCCTTTAAACTCATACTAAGAGTTGCACCTATCTTGTGATGAAATCAAGTTTCCATGCACATTACCACGGGCTCTAATAAGGAGTTAAAAGTGTGCCATCGACTTAATAAATTGTTACACATTGGCCATTCTGTAACACAATTTGTCACGAATAAATTCACAATGAGTCTGCAAAATCGTACTCTACGGATTAGAATAGGATGTCCACTAGTATAGACTGGTATGGACTGAGGGAGGTTGAAGTTTTTTTGAGAGGGGGGTTGGATTTCTGACTCTACCGGTGCACCGTATGAGTAGAGCGCCACAATCCGTTCGGGCAGAGCTTAAAGGAAATTTTGGAAAAATGAGGATAGAATCTAAGCAGTCCTTATTATTCAGTAAATTTGAGCTTTGAGCTGTTATTAAATGTTTTCTTCAATAAAGAATTAAGCAAGCGAAAAACGGATAAAAAGAATTACCCGATTAAATTTACCACTAAAATTTTCAAGGGTAAAATTTTAGGCACTAAATATGCCAGTTTATCTGTCCGACTGCCCCTTGTTATATGGCAATTGAAAAAGTCACAAGACATTTTGCAACCTTTGTCCAAACTAAATATTGTTTCATTGAGTTTTTCGGTCCTCAGTCTAAGCCAAGCGCCAATACTAGGTGACGCGGAGCGTACAGGAAATTTTGCTTAATTTCACGTCATATTGCAGGAAATGGCATACCAAAGCATGTAGGTGAAATATATACGGTCATTTTACTTTCGTTTGCAATAAAACTTCCACTGCAATAAAAACACAGGCATTTTGGGACGGTACACTCTTTTGGAAAGTGTACATCCATGACTCATGTCGCAGATACGTCTATGAATCATACAACAGAGAGATGAGGGTTTTGAGTTTCGTTTTTAACGTTTTATGCATATGTGCCCATGAAGGGGTGTATAGCGACTCGGCATTTTGAAACTATGGGCTATGTTCCAAAATAAATATGCCTCTAACCACATTTAAACTTGTCACATTTACATCAGCTGTTGGTCAATTTCACAGGAGCTCCAGTACCCCTCCCCTACCCACGCACTGGTAGTTGCGTCACTAATGCGCACATCCTCGTTACTTTTCAAAATACATGTATAAGAACATAACCACAACTTGTTAAATCAAAGTGCTCGAGGCCCAAGTTATTCCTAATTATTCATTTTCTTGTACATTTTTCAGTGTTTGGGTTATGGAAAACCATGCCGCGTCGACGCCATTTACAGGAACAACTGTTGCCCCGGATTTCGTTGCTTGGGACCAGCCAGCCTCCGGTGTAATAACAAATCTTGCGTCTGTCAAAAGTATGACAAACTAGCATTCCTCTTTTCGTGAGGTTTTTGGTCCCACACTTAAGATTGTAGTAATACTAATAATAATAATAGTAAATAATGTAGAAAATTCTTGTCAGACTTATATTATCTTTTTCTTATGTGGAAGCATAACATCAAGTACGTGTTTGTAAAAAATGACTGGTAGTCAAAGTTATTTTAACCGACCTGAGAGGCTGTGTTAAAAGCGTGACCGGTCATTGAAGTATCCAGGGAGTAACAAGGGTGACCAAGTGCAGAATAAATTATATGAAAATGAAAAAATCAAATTAAAAAAATTGAAAAATATGAAGTAATTCACAGCATAAAATAAAACTATTTAAATTAGAAAGAAAAGTAACAGAACATATCCTCGTAAAGGATACACTTGCTACCGAATGACATTTCCGCCGGCACGCACTGCAGTCTGTGGTCAATATTGAACCACACTATACCAATATACCTTTGGCCCCCTTAGTAAAAAAGGGCTTGGCTATGCCATTAAACCTTTTAAATGTCATCAGGAAAACTTGAAAAAATGCAAATATTGCATAGGCCTACAGCAAGCTCTTTCAACAGTTCAAATGGTCTATTTACTGAGCAAGGAAATGTGGTCATTGAAATTGTTCATAAAAATATAACGATATTGTTTATTAATTATGATGTATATCATTTATGATATATAACCAGCTCTACTGTATGTGTTTTGTTTGTGCGGTAAAGTGCATACTGAAAACTAACACTGAGTCAAACATGTCGAAGTATTTTTTAAAGAAACTAAATCGATAGTGGGGGCAGCGTGTGTGATCTCTGTGTCAAAGAAGTTTTAACATATTTGTAGTTTCATGCTGTTTTATTTCTATTTGTCGACTAATTCGGTGAAGTCTCCTTAACATTTTATGCATAGATCCAGGATTAATGTCTACGTAACGTCTAAGAAAATAACAAAGTCGAGATGGTGCATTAAGCTACTAATTTGACCGACTAGAACATAAACTAGTCGGTGGATTAGTCAGTGATCACAGACTAGTCAGTTGAGTTATCGGAACCCCAAGGACTAATCCACTGACTAGTTGGTGACCATCTGCCAGTCAACTGAGTAATTTATACTCTAATCAGTCGGATTAGTCATTAGCGGCACGTAATCCTGATTAGTTTTTGTTTTCAGTGAAGTAAAGATTCAGGAAAATAAAAAAACAGAAGATAGAAAATTTATTCAATTTGTCCAACTCCGATCTTTACAGTTAACTCTGTTTGCTATGAAAAAATGCCGTTTAAATAATGTATTTTGTAACTTGAACCTGTTCGTTCTTTCTAGACAATAAGTCACATTATCTGCTACGCTTGTCCTCGAGGACCATGAAACAGTGGATTTTCCTTGGCATACTATGATCTGGGAAAATGGATTACACAAATGACGTCATTTCCGACGTAGTTTTAGAACAGTAATCCCTATTGAAGCAAGCTCCTGTGGCTTTAGAAAAAAAAAAATAAAGTAAAAACGTACCATGGTAATGTTATGCAAATTAAAGGAATGATTGTAACGTTTCAGCAAAATGGCAAAGCAGGAATACCGATCTTTGGCTGGCTGAGTAGAGGGCAGCACCCTTCCAACAATTCGTGCCATCTTCAGTTTTGAACGTTTTGTCTATGAAATCCAAAATTATCTTAGAAAATCTAGTTTTCTGCGAAAAAGATCAGATACCTATATCACTGTTAACACAGATTAGTCAAGTGGTGTTTGAATTGCCTAATCACGTTAGTCGCTCATATTTGACTAATTTGTGATGATATCTGGCTAATTTCGTAGTAATGGACAAAATAATATCAGCCAAAACTAAGTCAAATCGGCTAAATATTTGTTAGAAACTAATTTAAATTTATGAAATATTAGTCAATTATAGTCAATATTGTTGGCTAACGTGATTAGTCAGTTCAGCCTCTGCTTGACTAATTTGTGTTTATAGTATATGATATACGCAAAGTTGTCGAGGTACAAAATAAATCGTTACATCAAGAGGTTTGTATTATTACTAACTGAGTAATTCGACCTTTACGCACAATGGACACTGGATAGACGGGTGTAGATAAACTTAAGACTTGCAAAGTTTACATGTCCTGTTAATCGTTTTCTTCACATCACACAAAAATGATAACACTAAGTCTACATACATCCCTAGAGTGAAATATCACGGAAAAAATTGAATTTCATTCGATTTTTGACGATTTGATATAGATGTAGTCACCCGTCTTATTATTCAGAGATAAATTTCACTTTCTTCAATTCACATTTGCAAAGTATCTTCATAAGACCGTAATGCTAAACAGGTACTTTAAAAAAAAAACACCTCTAGTTTCGACTGTCTGTGGTAGAACCAAATAGGAAATCTCAACAAATATTCCCGAAGCAGCCTGAGTTCTCCTCCCTGGAGAAGCTAAACATTTTTCTTTCAATGTGAACATTTGTCGAAAGGTTTTCGACTCTCGCACTTTTGTGCTTGTTACAAATTATCAAAGCATTGCCCTATACAGAGTCGGTATTACCGGGAGCCGTAACAGCTCCCTGGTATTAGTTGGATACTGTTCCTTGCATATTGAAGTGCCTCTGGACACGAAATTCTATTATTCTTTCATTGTTTGCTCCTGACGACCTCTTTGTCGTGTTAACTCGTTACAACCGCCAACATTCTTCTCCACAAGTAGATAAAATAATCTAATGGAACGTTTTCTGTTTTATGACTCTGAATGGTTGAACTTGAATACCTTCCGCGAAAACTCCGTAGAGGCGGTGTCTTTGCTAATTGTTTTCAAATATCACTTCTATGCCAGATTAAGCAATTATCAAACCCGAATTATGCTAGAATTGATAACGATTGTATCGTTTCAAGTGGATCCCAGTTCGTTTACAATCAAATCAGAATAAGATGCTTAATAAAACATTGTAATCATCTAAGCCTTAAAGATGATATTTTTTCTCATATTCACTAGGCCTATTTATCATCTGCATGTCAAGGCATATCGTTACAAAAATTCTTATGGTATGTACCGCTACATGCTTGTATGGTTTTGACCTCTGTATTTCAAAGTAAACGTTTGAGTAGGAAAATGCTTAAAAATAAAATTTAAGTAAATACAGTTTGCTTTGTTTTATGGTGTTTTATTTGGTCTCTTATGTGCATTTGTGTTTCATTCCAGGCGCTGACCCAGACATTCCAAAAAAGGGGCCGAAGTTAAGAGAAAACAAGGGTGTGAGGGAGTTGCACTGCTAGTTTGCCATGTTTTATTGTTGATGTGGTGAAAAGGGAGGGCTGAGGCCGTAAAAGCCCCCTTACCTTTGGATCCGCGCCTGTATTCTTTTGTAAAGAAATTTAAGAACATGATAAAAAGGTGGGAAAAGTGGGTTAAACGTTTTAAAAATATTAGAAGCAGTAATTCAGATTATTTTTTCATAAACGCAATGGTGTTTATAGTCACCTTTAAATGGTCTATATAAATCTTAAAGCAATTCACTGAGACATTGGCTAGATTTGACTTCAAATATAACCACATTGTTTCCCATTCCATATTGAGATCATCTAGAACCAAGCTTAGTTAATTATGCGAAAAGATTCAAAATTCATGTTTTATTGACTACATTTAATTTTAAATTTATCTCGGAGATCATATGTTAATTTCAATTTTTGTGATTATAATGATTTATAGACTGTAAAAATTCTGAAAAATTAATTTTTCTTGATTTCTTTGTATTTCTTTCTCTCCCCCCCCCCCTTGTTTTTCTTGTTTGTAATTTAGCATACATTTTTACACTACACAAATGGACTCTCTTTCTTTCTGTATGAAAAGAGCTGCCATCAATGTTCTTGTTGAAAGTAAAAGCTCGGACATGCACCAGTTGATCAACTTTGGTAGGCCTATATTTCACCAGAAATATGTAATATTTTCGAATAATGAAATTTAAGATCAAATTCAAACAGAAAAGAAGACTGAATACCGGTATTGTTCTTCTCTTCTTTTTTTTTGGAAATTTTGCGAATTCTTTTTTCAAATTTCGCAAATTACCGGAGATCGGCTACTATTTTGGAAAGTCAAACCTTGCAGTTTGGACGGTGGGCAGATGAGAACTGATTGAGACTGACGGGTGGGGATCGACTCTCGGTTCAAAACACTGGTACGCTTCTTTTGTCATTCAAACAGATCGGCTGGCTACAGTAAAATAGAAATTAGTTGACAAGGTTCCCGAAAGAAACAAAGGAACCTTTGTTCGTGTATCTACTGTACAATTCAAACGTTCTTCCGTAAAGAATAATATTTGAACCAATGGTTTATACTGCAAATCTAGTTTGGTTGACATGGTTCTTTACAAAATCCAAATAATCAAATGAAAAAGTTGTCTCTACCCAGTTTAACTCTTCCTTGCTTACTATACTTGCAGGACAGTTCTCCTTTTTAAGTATGAATAATTTCTAGAGGGGATAATCCTAACCAGTTCTTCCATCTCTTCGAAACTACTTAACATCATCACGAACTCCTCCCCAATTTTCCTCTCTTTAAAAACAAAATAGTCGTAGCGGTGTTTGATTTGTCTAACCATGTTAGTCACTCATATTTAACAACTTTATTTTTAACCCTTTGCCGTTGCTTAATGGGTCCTTTTGGACCCAGACGGAGAGCTCGGCTGTCACCCATCTTTACTGTTTCACGCGGAGCTCAAAACTGCGAGTAGATACCCGAAAATTAGGCCACAACAACGAGAGAGACAATAGTTTAAGGTCACGGGGTCAATAGCCTGCGTAAGCTCATGTGGGGCGTGCTACGTCCGCCTTTCCGCCCACTCCCGAGGCTCGAAAATATGCCCCGCTTGGTGCACAACGGTAAAGGGATAATGGATTGAAAAACATCAGCCAAAACTTAGTCCACTCGGCTTAATATTTGTTAGAAACTACGGTAATTCAACTGAGTCAAAAGTTAGTCATTATTGTTGACTAACGTGATTAGTCAGTTCAGGTACTGTTTTGACTAATTTGTGTTTACAGAGTTATACTTAAGGTGCTCCAGGGGGCCGCTATCAGGATTTGACTATACAAAGGAATCTGGCAAATCACACTAATCTTAAGACGCCATATATCATGTGAAGCTTCCTGTCGCGTGGTCAAGTGGTTCGCTTGGTTTTTTTTAAATATGCATAAAGTCTGAAGTTACAAAACATACGTAACAAAACGTAAAGAATAGATCCAGATGAACCAACTCCCATATCCGCAGGATGTTACCGAGCTGAGGTTTGAAATGTTGACGTTAATTCACTTTCCAAAATCAAAAGAGTGGACTTATTCACTCTCTCACAGAGTATAAACAGTGAACTTGCTCCATTTGTGTTGATTCACTCCAAAAAGGGTGAAATTCACTCCGAGAGAGCGAAACGTCACTTTTGAAAAAAGAGTTATCATTGCAGGCACTCGTGAAAGAGTGTGTGAAAGCTCACACATGCTAATACTTTCAAGAGTGCCCGCAGGAGTGAATGCCACTTTTCCTAGAGTGAATTTCACTAATCTCTGATGGAATTAACACTCTAATAGAGTGGATTCGCACTTTTCACTCTATTAAAGAGTGACTTAGTTTACTATTTTGATTTTTAAAAAGTGCACAGATAGGGCAATAATTTGTCGAGTCATTTTTGTACTAATCAAATGATTGCCCTTTAAAATACTTTGTTTTCGCGGAAGCCAAAAAACGACCATTTGGTATACTTTAATATGGTGTTTCAGTCTCTTCGTACAACGTCCTTTACCAGAAAGAGGAAAAGAAGGATAAGTGAGTTGGAGGCTCGTAGTCAGGATTGTGTCATGGGGAGGGATTTGGTGTCATGGGGGGGGGGGGGTGTGATCATGATATGAGGGAAAAGTCTAAAGATAGAGAAAAAAAAAACGTTTTTAGGGTGTTTTTTTTTTAGCATTGCAGGGTCGGGTCATGAGGATTTCTAACCCCAAAACCCTCCCTGTTGCTACGCCACTGGTGAGTTGTACAAGAGGAATATCACAAATTATTGCACAATGGACTACCTCCAATTAAAGTGAATAAATTTCAGAAGGTAGTATCCCAGCAATGGAAAAAAAATTTAACAATGCAACAATGCGGGTTAAATGAATAAGATTCATTTTCGGGACTCTCATATGTATTTTTGTATTTCTAGACTTATTGTAAACGTTAGCGTGGGTTGCACGATACTGGTATGTACGAGATATCGGAATATTCTTCCAAAACAGGTACATTCGGTGACACATTTGAAATTTTGGATTGAACCCCTTAGCACCTTCCCCTTGGCTGTACTCCTGATTGCCTTTAATTCAGAAAGATTTCTTACGCCAGTTATTATAACAAATGTCATAAGACTGGGAGCAATCTCTGTGGGATATTGTAGTATTACCAACACCAACATGGAATGGAATGAGGGCGCCAGAGTAATCTTTCTTAAGCACATATTCTGTGAGGCTACATAAGAGGCCTATGAGGCTGCATGATATAAAGTATGATTAATGGTTGTAATTATTTTGCAAGGTGAGTGGCTGATAGCATTCTAAATGACATAAAATATCACTTAAAAGTTCCCAAGTTATCATCTTGCACCAGAAACTCAGTGAACGCATGCAATTACTTCTTTCTCATGAACGCGGTAGTTTGACACGTGGCATTCGAAGAGAGCAACTATACTTTTCCAATTTCAAAACTTAAACCCTGGTCACACCACTGTGAATCCGGTTCTGATTCCTATCCCATTTTTGTGAGTTTTCTCTTAAAATCTTCTTGATCTCTGGTCAGAAAGAGCTACAATATTTTTAACCAGTGTAATTATATGACTTGGATCTGATGTCTATCAAAATAAAATGCTAAGTGACTTTTTCGTCATAGTAAAATGTAAATAAAATGTCTTGTGGCTAAAGTGTAGGTCTGTGGAGGGTGTCGAGAGAACATGTCAGCCACATAAAATATTTCTCTTTACATCTAGTAATTAAAATAAGTAGACATTACCTCTATACAGCAGCTTCATAAAAGGCTCAAAAAGCAAAATGGTGCTGGAATTAAAGGTGGTGCTGGACCTGGAACCCCCAACGCCCACCCATAGCAGCGCCTATACAGCTGTGTTATATACATCTATAGCACTTTCACTTAAACTAAAAAATTACAAAAGAAAAGCTTGAATCTTAAGCAAAAAGAAACGAAGATTAAAGGAAGAAACACCGTGAGGGAACGAGTATAAAGCAAGTTAATAATGCTGAAAAGAATTCTTTAAATCAGATTAAACAAAATGTTGTAAGTTAAGTGATTGAGGGATTAAGAGTGACCAACATCATCCATTCTTTCAGAGTACAATATTCAAATGACCGCTCTTTTTATTTTGGAAGAACATCGTTAACAACTGTACGACTCACTTTGTAATCCTTCAATATTTTTTATCTACACATAGGTGCAGATAGATACTCAGGAGAAAATGAAAGAGCAAAGCAATCAAATCATGAAGTCATGGATTCGACTGGTCCACTAGACGTGGCCAAGTCTACTGGTCCACGAGAGTTTTCTCCCTTATTTTCAACACTCCTTAGTCCAGAGTAAAAACATTCCGATCCTTTTTGTTGAATTCTGAGACGAAATATGAAAGATCGGGTCAAGTAATACTAGTACATATAACCCTGGCCTTCTTTACACTGGGGCGTAGATCTGGTTTGCCGATTGGGGGGAAAAATCAGATCAGATCGTATCTGTGATCTGACTCGTCTTTGAGCAATTCACCTACACGAACGAGAGCAGGCACTCGCTGTATGAACCAAAAGAAACATTCAAAAAACACTTACATCGACACACATATACACAAAACATGACTGGCGCATTAAATGCATTAACTTTGCTTTAAAATGGGTTCTTTATTGTTTTCTAGGAGCCTTAAAGGCATCTCTACGAAACAATGTTACATTTTGCATATTTTGCCTGTTGCTTTTTGAACTGCCCGAATTATTGAGGAGGCAAAACGAAATGCTTGCCGTAGTATTTTCATTGATGGGCTATTGCCACCTGCCCCAGCCCCAGGATTGACGCTCCAACACGATTACGTCCCTAAACATGATTTTGAAAAATAGTAAGATTTTGAAAATCAAATTTTCCTTCCACCGTCCTATAAAAGATAAGTAGGCTACTGTCCTTTTTTATTCCTGCGTGGCCAAGTCTTCGTTGTCACACGTTCCCCTCGTTAGCCTCCAAACAGACGTTCCAGTCTCCGACATCAGTAAAGCCAATTATGCCTGTGTGGCCAAGTCTTGGTTGTCTTACGTTTCCTTCGATTGCCTTCAAACAGACAAACCATTCACCGTTATCAGTAAAACCAATCATAGGAATATCATCTCCACAACGGACTTAAACTATACCGAAGTTGATTTCGAATGACCAATAGTCTAAGCTAACCTTAAGAGGAACCACAAGAAAAAATTAGAATAGTTTTTGCGAACATGGACAAATATTTTTAACTTTAAAAATATTAGATTCTTATTTTAAAAATATGTAGACAACTCAACAAAAATATTTTCAACAAACATATTGGAGATTGTTTTAAATATAGTTAAAAATATTTCGTGTTTGATCTGGAGTAATTATGTTAAAGCTCCATGTTGTAAGCCACGGCACAAAGTTACACATGCGATCATATAAGATAATGGTATCTCTTTACCTTCTAAGCCCAAACATTTCCCCAGGGCTCTAACCTTGGCCTAACCTAGTGACATATAATGTCAGCCATAAAGATTTGGTGGCTAACAACAAGAAAATGTTATCATTACCTTAGTTAAATTTGTGCCTGAAATTTCATATACGTTTTTCCTTGTCTAATTTTTTGCTAAACCTTTAATATTGAATAGTAACTGAGCTTTGCAGGAGTGTTACATGCAAAATCAATTGTTAAACCGATTAGCTCAACATGCAACCTTTGTCATTTTAGACCTTATATGGCAGTTGTTTTGCAGCGCTATAAGCTTTGACGAAATTGGGAGAAGCCTTTATATTATGAATTTAACCTAAGTGTCGGCTGACTGAATAACGATCCTGATCAAACTAAGTTTGTTTTTCCAGCCAGTTTCAGATGCAGCCTTCGCTAAACTTCATTGTTTTTAAATGCTACCGTCCTTATCCACTCACTGGAAGAATTAGTCAGCAGTTTAAAACTGTGAAAAATATTCAGCTAAAAAATTAATGAACTAAAATTTTTGATTTTATAACAAATCAATCGTTTCAACTCCATCTTCCCTTTTTCTTCTTCTTTGGTAAACATTTCACTGCCCCGGCTTCACTAATCATGGAAAATAAATGCATAATCAGACTTAGTCAAACCGAGATGTACGATTGACATTTTCAAGAGGATTGGCGGACTTAAGGCCCTACTCTTACAAGTGATTCTTGAACCTTTCCTACTGTTTATAAGCCATTACCTACAAGTTGATGACTACAGAATAAAATTATTTTTGGTGTTCATATGACCCTTGGAAGACAGTTAATATCATTCGCACCAATCAAATGAGATTTTCATTGTAATAGATTATATTAATCTCTCTTCTTTGAGCAGATCCAGTTAAGCAGTGATGTAACACAGACAGTGATCATTTAATGAGCAAATATTTCATTTTGGCGAGTAGATATTCCTCTATCCCACTGCACCAGCTATAACTTTTAAGAATTTTATTGACGCCTGATTGTTAAAACAAAACATAAAGTGAGATACATGTAATCACAAAACGAGATAATTGAAAGTGTTCGTTTTTCCCATGTCAATATGTGCCAAATGCTCTTGCCATGGTATTTATCCAAGTCCTTCTTGTTCCAATTATGATATGTCACATTAAGTCTGTTTTGCAATTCCGGTTAAAGTATTCCCAATAACTTGTTTCAGTTCCATGTGAATTTAAAACAACAAAACCCTAGAAAATCCCATCAGCCATGTTTCAGGCGTAAAATCTGCAAGGCCAATTAATAAACTTTATCGTTTTAGAAATTGTTTCAGGACACTTGATGCTTTGACGTCAGACAAGATTTATGTAAGTGAATCATGACTTTCTTAAGGCAAAGTTGTTCTTTTCGATAATCTCCAGAGAGATCTTGCTATAAATGCCTTTAAGTGAGATTTTATCCTTCTTTCCTGGTCTATCTTCTTTAATGATTCTCTATGAACGTTTTATAAAAGTCTTAAGTTCTTGATTTGTGGCAAACGTTTTAAACAAGTTGCGCGATATTAACTTACTTATCTTTATCCTAGGGGGTTTCTTTAATTTGAGCTCAAAATTGTAGATCACAAAAGATGATTGAATGAAAATTGTGTCCAATGAGGAATTTCAATATCCGTCTAAAAATACCTGGCATCGAATTCTTCTTCTTCTTCTTCTTCTTCTTCTTCTTCTTCTTCTTCTTCTTCTTCTTCTTCTTCTTCTTCTTCTTCTTCTTCTTCTTCTTCTTCTTCTTCTTCTTCTTCTTCTTCTTCTTCTTCTTCTTCTTCTTCTTCTTCTTCTTCTTCTTCTTCTTCTTCTTCTTCTTCTTCTTCTTCTTCTTCTTCTTCTTCTTCTTCTTCTTCTTCTTCTTCTTCTTCTTCTTCTTCTTCTTCTTCTTCTTCTTCTTCTTCTTCTTCTTCTTCTTCTTCTTCTTCTTCTTCTTCTTCTTCTTCTTCTTCTTCTTCTTCTTCTTCTTCTTCTTCTTCTTCTTCTTCTTCTTCTTCTTCTTCTTCTTCTTCTTCTTCTTCTTCTTCTTCTTCTTCTTCTTCTTCTTCTTCTTCTTCTTCTTCTTCTTCTTCTTCTTCTTCTTCTTCTTCTTCTTCTTCTTCTTCTTCTTCTTCTTCTTCTTCTTCTTCTTCTTCTTCTTCTTCTTCTTCTTCTTCTTCTTCTTCTTCTTCTTCTTCTTCTTCTTCTTCTTCTTCTTCTTCTTCTTCTTCTTCTTCTTCTTCTTCTATTTCTATTGGATAGGATAGGATCGACATCCTGCGCCGCTTTTCTTAAAAGGCATCATTGAAAGAGCCTCCAAACGACGGCTTATGAATACGTCAAGTTGGTAATTTTACAGTGTAGCCGCAGTGGATGGAATCTTAGCTCCAAATACAGAATCGAAAATTCATGTTTACATAAGCATTTGCCCCCACGGCTTCTCCTCCCTTTTTATTGTTGAGGTTGACTTTCCTCGGAACCTTAAATTAAGTCAGGGGCCGAACCAACGGAGCACGGGGCCACTTTTGAGAACCAATGACTTACACACTAATAGCAATTTGGGGATCTTACAAAGGCAAATTGGCAACATCGTTAGAGCTATTTCAAACAGCATATAAATTTAGTAAAGTCATGTAGAAGTGTACGGTTTGACACCTTAGTGTTCTGGTTAAACGAAACCGCGTTCACGATCTTCTTTCAGATGGGGAGCACTGGATCGGTATCCTTCTTCATTGCATTATTATGCGGAACATCACGCACACGCACACGGCGAGGAAAAGTTTACCACTTAACTGATTTATTAGCAAACACAAAGTGAATTAGAGATTGCAATTGAAGACCCTAAGCTCGCAGAAAATTTTGCCTACACTGTTAAAAATTTCTGTAAATTTACAGACTTTTTTTAACTTAAACTTTTTGTATTTTACTTTTAATAGAGATTTTCTGTATCTTTACAGACACTTTGTATTTCTACAATAAAAAAAGGTTGTTTAACATGTATTTTCTGTTTATTTGAAAAACCATTTCTGTCTGCTTTTTTAACCAAATTTTACTGCTTTGTAAAACTTTTTCTGTAAATGTACAGAAATTTTAACAGTATTTTGTATTTTTCTGATTTCACATAAATATACTGTCATTTAACAAACATTCATTTTGTTTTTAAGCTGAAAAAGAAACAAAAATAAGCCCAAACAAACAAACAAATAAGAAATAGCCAGAAAATTTTCAATATATAACATGCATCGTTCTGCGAAGTTTCAGTTAAAAAAGAAAACATTTTTGGCAAATTTATGGCCCTATTTGAAAATTAACTTTCATTTATTATACTGACAATTGGTATACTGATGTCAACTCATCGCCACAGGCGCTCATGCACTTGATCGAATTAAAAACGTTTCACAAATTTACTTGAAAGAGTCTGTAAATTTACCACTTTATGACGTAAATCTCATTTTGCATAAATGGGTGAAGCTTATTTTGTAGACATTTTCCCAACAAAAGGATTGCTGTTGCTTTGAATAATATCTTTTTTGGCGTTTTTTAATCAGGAAGTGATAAACTTATTGTTTACCTTGTCTGGAAATGTTTGCAACCAATGTATTTGCATTCTTTGTCCTATTTATTTTAAAAACAATTATTATATTGTACAAAAAATGTGACTTTCCAATTACAAAGTTCCTAGAGATAGCAGTCTACTGGACAACAATGTGATAACAAAGTATCCTCATCGTGTTTTGATTGAAAATAACTTCGTAACGACACATTACGTTGATAAGCAAATACCTGATCTACGTAATGGTGAAGTGTATGTTACGTAATAACATATGAAAGGAAAAAAGGCGATATTATAATAAATATTAAAACGCCGAGAATGAAAACAGTAGGCTGTAAATTCACATAAAATTAAGGTAAAAAAAAAACAGAACAATTCTGTCATTCGATTTTACAGTAAACATTTGTAAACTAATTTACATGCAAAAACTGTAAAGAAAAAACAAACACTTAATGTTTTTTCATGATTACAGTCTGGCTGTAAAAAAAACATTATTTGGTTGGAAAAAAATTTGCCATAAAAATTATGTAAATTTTACAGAGAAATTTTTAACAGTGTAATTAAAACAAATAATTACAAATAAGGAACTTTTATTAGAAAGAATTTGGATTGAATTAAATGAAAAAAGTTGCGAACCCTCCCTGTATTTGACTGGTGTCTCAAATGGCAAATTTCTATATTTTTCACTTTTTTCAAACCAGCACTCCACACTAGGTTCTAGGAGGGTGCCTTGGAAACTCACATAGGTAGGTCACGTCACGTGATCATACTGCATGCCCTTATCCACGGCCATTGAGGAAAGTGCACAGTTCGGAGCACCAACAAGTAATTAAATTGATATGCGTGCCCACTAGCTATGAACGACCAGTGTGTAATAATGGAAGCTGCAGCCCGAACCCAGGTTTATCGAGGACGATCCCCGACGCGGTCCCGCCTGTGTGGTCAAGTGATTAGAGCATTTGAATGGGTCACTTTACAAGACTTTAAAATGAAAACTAATGCCATTGTGTCTGGTGCTCAGCAATGGAACACATATTGGCAAACAAGTCAGTGGGCCACCATTAGAAAAAATGCAGTTGTCGGTCTACTTGTTTAGAAATTGTCCCTAAATCTCCATCGCGAAACACAGGGGGACCAGCTTCGGTCCCGTCAGTGAGGGAGGCCTTGGTCTTTTCCTCGGAAGCTAAGGCATCGAGTTCCAGAATTCTGAAGTAGACAATCAAAGGAGTCAGACTTAGTGACGCATACCGCCTTCCTGTTTAAACGGGAAGAGATTTTATGTTCTGTTTAATCTTGAAGATGAAATAACGGTCGAATGTCTTTGTTAGACCTTGAACTTAAATAATGACCAAAGTGCACTTTGTAAGTAAAGTAATCATGGATCACCAGGTTTAATATGACCCTCATCAAGTCGTTAAGAGCTGACTTTTCACAATTTGATTTTTAAGTGCAGATTTTCAAGGTTGTTCTATTGTTTCGCCACGTTAGTCAAATTAAATAGGCTTTGTTGAGTTCATGCTAAGTTTTGACGCCGTTTACAGATGCAATTAAAACTTAAAAGCTGTGTAAATTTGAAGGATTGCGATGAACAATTCAAAAAGAACAAAGTTCGTTTAACAAGGCACGAAAAATTATCCAGGTATAAATCTCTTATCTAGTACTTGGAGTTTTAACTGAATGTGGCGCACCGTACAGCTTGTCATTTCAATTCCACATGCAATGTTCATCCCGAGTTAGCCAAGGTTGTGGTTGCAAATATTATTTTGTGTTACCCAAGGATGAATGAACATGAACAGTAGCATGACTGCGAACTCTAAGCTCACCGAATCCTTACCTCACTATACTGTACAACATAATAGGGACTTTTTGATTTCAGGACGGTACACAAAGAAGACAGAACGGGCGCAGCAGAAAAAAAGTTGGTTTTCTGAAACAGGACGTTACATTGGTTGTCAAGGTAGTTCCCCTCGTACCGTCCGAGTCATCTCCTGAACCCGAAACACCTAAACCGTCAGGACGGAACGCACGTGTGTCAAACTCACGGTCCTGTTGCTCTAACGTCCTGAATCGAAAAACTATTATTGCCATAGGGAAACGGACACCATTGACACGTTTATGGCCGTCATAGTCAAAATTTTCACTATGAGGAAGACTTTTATAATGGCCATTATGATCACCACCGCTATCCCCATCATTGCAACCACTACTACAGACTACTTAAATAGGCGATCCTCTTCTCCCCCGCCCCTCCCCCCCCCCCCCACTCACACACAAAAGAAAAAGAAAATCAAGATATGTCCCAAACGTTTGTCTGAAACGAGCGTTCTAATTACAATCTTTAACATTTGGAAGTACTTTGAGAAGTTGTTTGTTTGTTTGTTTTTGTTTTGTTTTGGTTTTTTTTGTCTTTTTTTGTTTTTTCTAAACATAGGCTTATAGCTCAATTGAAGTGTTAAGCCCAGAACTGGCACGATTATCTCATTTTTCTGTGGAAAGCTGTTCTCAGGACTTTCAATTCCCATGCATTCAACTTGAGAGTCACGCATTCCAGCCTATTCTCAAACTCTTACGATGGAATACCAGTTTCTCACGCAATGCCTTTATCTACTAGTGGAAAACGTCTAGTTACAGCGTAAACCTTTCTGGTGAATTCCTTTCATGCAGACAAATTACAATGCTGCCACTGTTTATACTTGCTTCAATCAATAGAATCTGCCAGTCTGAGAGCTGCCAAGGCTTTCAAATGGTCATTTACTGCTTTGTTTCACATATCCCACATTTCAAGACCACTTTAAACATTACGTTCTCGAGAGTAATATGTTCCTTGATGGCCTATTGAGGAGCTACAAATTAGCAACATTACCATAGTCCAAAGAACAAATTAACATTTTTACTGGCCTTACTGAACCGACATTATCAGGATACATCTATTGTCCAATGTCCAGTATTAAGCTGCCAGTATTAAGTATCGGTAGGAATGTTTCGTTGAAAATTCCAATAGTATGAAGCATCTGAAAACGGCAATTCTGGGCAAACAGTACAATAGAGCACAGGAAGTGCCATGTTCAGCAATCTATGAGGCATTTTCACAAAAAACTATCCCTCTGAATGGACGCTCAGAGAGAACCAAGGTCGCTCTTCGCGAACGCTCACGTCAAGATAGTACGAGCCATAATACAGAGTTGCAACCATGACTCATCAATTTTTCTGCACCAGGCAGAGCTAAAACGCAGACCTAGTCCGTTTTTTACTCCCCCGGTTAGCTACGGTACACTGTAAAATGTAATTGTAAATTAACAGAAAAATCTTGTAGAATTTTACAAAAAACTTCCCTCTTTTATATTTACCTGAAAAATTCTGTGATTTTAACAAGCATTTTACGTTAACACCTGATTTACAGAAAAAGTTTATAATTTGTTCTCAAACGTATTTTTACAGAAAAATCTTGTAAAATTTTCAAGAATCAGTCTGTTTTTTACATATACTCAAAATTCTGTTATTTTAACCAAATAAATACGTATTTCAACTGATTTACAAACAAAATCTGTATTCCCTCAAACGAAATTTACAGTAAAGTTGTTTGAGATTAAAGCAATTGCGGCTATTTTTACATGTAAAGTATTTACGAAATATTTTTCTCCGTCTGATGCACATAAAGTGGTTTTTAAAAATGTTTTCTTTTATATCTTTTTTGGTTTGCATAACCTCATCTACAGTTATTAAATGGGGGCCAATACATTTGCCAAGTACTCCAAGAAGTAGGGACCTCGGTAAGAATTTCTAAGTGGGTGCTGAACATATATGTGATATTCAATACACCAGGGTTATTTACCTTTCATATGAATGGAGCATTCCGAATTTTTGAATGAGATTTTTGCTTATCACTGACTGTACGCCTAAGTAAAATAAATTTTGGCTGCCAGCGTGGAATTCTTGAAGGAAATCGCGTTCTCTAGTTGTGGAATGCAACGTAAAGGAGGACACATTGAAATATGATGAAGAAAATTGTCTCATTAATTTTTCAAACTATAACAAACAAGTCTCACTGAATATATAATAGGCAAGCCGGTTAGTTGCTGTTGCTCTATATATAACTTTCGATGAAAAGCCTGCTACTACTGATTCTGGGCATGACGTTAAACTGCATCCAGGGTGTGGCTTCTGTTCTATTCAGCCAGTCTAGACCAGGACCACACATGTTGGCCCTTTAGAGAGCGCACTTGTCCATTTGGGACGTTTAGATCCTTAAGGGAGCAGAACTCCTCCGGGAGTAAATGTTTGGTTTTCGCCCCTTGGCTCTTCGCCAGAGAGTCGAGGGGACTTTTAGGAAAAAAACTGCTAGTGGATAGCACTGAAATTGCTGGTAGGTTTCATATTTGTAACAGGTAACTCTCATTATCTTCCTACGGATTCCCATTGTGAGCATAGAGAAGTTTTAGTTGGCGCAACTCCCTGGTTGGTGAGCCGTGATGTTAGTTGGTTCAACATTATGCCAATTTTACAGATGAAGGCATAAAGTTCAAGGAAAAAACTGTTAAAATAACAAAAAAAATAACAATTCTATTCTGTAAAATTTATCGAGGTTCTTATTTTCCAATGGTGAACTTACTTCTTTCTTACATTTCCATCCATTACTAGGAGTGCAATTTATATGTAGACCGAATGATCAGACCATTTTGAAATTTGTGAGTGGTTTTTATTTACGTGACAATCTGATTGCTAACGCAGACTCAAAATAACGATTGCTTCAAATTTTTCCTGCAAGCCTTGAAATCCCATTTCTAGCTTTCTGTTGGTCACGATTTTTCAAATTTCCTCTGCATCCTTGCCCCACCGAAACTGGCGTTTCGCTTAGATAGTCTTTTGGGCAATCACCATTTCCCACGCCCCAGATAATTTATTTTCGCATGACGCCCTAAGATTCTCCTCGTCGTCACTATTACCAACTTACCACCCACCTTCACCGTCATCGTCGTTACCATGGTATCAAATCCTCTTTGTACACAAAAACTTTTTTCTAAAAGTCCCCTCGACTCTCTGGCGAAGAGCCAAGGGGCGAAAACCAAATATTTACTCCCGGAGGAGTTCTGCTCCCTTAAGGAGCTAAACGTCCCAAATGGACAAGTACGCCCTCTAAAAGGCAAACATGTGTGGTACTGCCCTAGACTGGCTAAATAGAACAGAATCCACACCCTGGATGGAGTTTAACGGGATAGTTATCCTGCACTCTAGAAAATAAATGGATTTATTTACCTAACAGTGGTAAATATAATGGTGACACTCAAAACTGAGTATTTAAGCACATGTAAAAATAAGTGGTATTTAACTTGCGTGGGGTGTATATATTTCAAGGGCCAATCTTCTCACCCCACACTACAATTCTTGAAGGGGTTTACAAAAATTCTCAATTGGCTCAGCTCTCTGATTAACAGCTATTTCAAACAATGCAGAGTACCAAAGCTTATATTACACAGCATGAACTGTATTGAGAGTGTTTTGATTATTCACATAGAGCTTTTCCCTATACTCATGCACCCTGAAGCAATAAAATGGGATTGTGTCTGCATGAGAATGAATTTCAGATAATTGTGGGAGGGGCTTAAGGAAGAAGTTTAGAACAATTGGTACTGTTTGGAGAGAGAAAATTGGGTCTTAAAACAAACTACTATATTTCTGTGATAAGTTGTGAAAATGTTCACGAAATATACTATATCTTACATGTGTATACCTACCCTTTTAGACGGAGTGCATCTGCGTGGGCGATTCATTCACACCTGTAAACTTTGGCGGTAAACTGGTAAATAAACTCCATGCATGGATTTGTTGTATCTGACAAAATACAGCACTTGTCAAACAGAACTAGAACCACTGCAGCAGAGAACGAAGAAGAAGCATTTGCAAGTTGACACATCATCCAAAATCAGATGATTTACGTTTTTTTTTGTATTTTCTTATGATGACAGATTTTAGAGTAATTTGTAAATGTCCTATTAACAGTCATTTGATGATGTGAATATACGCACATGTTTTATCAATTTGTTGCGTTCAAGTGTTTGGTGTATGACAAACACATTGTAATGATGTATTAGCCAGATTCAAAGTACCACGTCTACGGGCTTTTAATAAAATGTATCCCGTACCGTCGCATAATCAAGTAATGGAATATGACTAGATGGTAGCACCTACTAAGTTTCTTTTAAAGGCGAAGATAATTAAAGTGGGTCATATGTAAGGAAAAGATAAAAATGAGCTAGTATGGCAGTCACCCATCTGCCCAGAGCTTGCTATTTTTTGCATCAGTTGACGATGATACAGATAATGTAGAAGATTTGGACACAGAGGTCTTTAAGACCGTGTGCCCACTGAAGTTGCTGAGGTAACCTAAGGTACTATGATACATTATTTTAAGGGGTAAAATACACTCTTAAAAGGTGTGTCGGAATTAATTTTTTTCTAAACAGTTTTCCCACTTCATAAACACCTTAAGATACTAAACACACGCGCCTTATTCCTTAACATTTCGCTTTTCAAAAACAATAAATTGCTAAACATTGCGTATTCAATAGTTAAATATGTTTAAAATTTAAACGTGTTTGCAAATTGAAGACAAAATAAGTGTTCAATAGGTAAACTCTTTTTTAAGAATTTAGCTGAATTATGCAAATCTTCATTTATTTTCTTGGAGGAATTACGTAATACCCCCATGATCTTGTACACTTTTAAAACGCATTCATATAGCGCGTCCTTACTAAGACATCCTTTGTCACTGTCATGATCATTAATATATAAATAAAACATTGAATACAATCTTGTTGGCAGGCGCACTCAGTTGATGTACATTTTTACAAATAAAAAGAAATTAAAAAAGCCCCCAAAAGGCTACACTCATTCCAAAAAAAAAATTTCTCCCAGCACTTGTGTGTGCTGTAAGCCGTGATCTACAATGATAGACAAAAATCTATCCCCTTTTTATGTTGAAATTCTTGAAATCTGGAGTACTAATTGTACAGTCTAACATTGATTTAGGGGGATTTTGGAAGACGGGGGATTACCTGCCTAAATGCTACATTTGGGCAAACGTGTCCTATCATTTTTGTCTAGGATTGTAGAAACATTGAACGATCTGTGCATTGTGAACTAGAATGTACAACGAACGCTACAATT
This sequence comes from Holothuria scabra, assembly GCA_037179385.1. Lineage (NCBI taxonomy): Eukaryota > Metazoa > Echinodermata > Holothuroidea > Aspidochirotida > Holothuriidae > Holothuria > Holothuria scabra. The sequence goes on along the minus strand of CM074193.1, from coordinate 1,146,699 downwards.
GCATCAGTTGCGCAGCTCTGGACCGGTATCATTCACAGCCTTTTATATTACCAACAATGCGAAGTCTTAACTAGACTACACTAACTAAAAAAAGAAATATGTTAGTGGAATGGTGGCGCTATTCCATGTTAACATCAAAACTTTAAAAGCACACCATTTCGGTATATAATACTTTGTCACCTAGTAGTTATAATAATTGTGTATAATATCATGCTATTAAAATCTTTTGCAAGTTTACAGATACATCTCAGCAAGTAAAGGCAGTAAACACTTCATAATAACAAGACTCATTTAGCCTGCAAAGCGCCATTGTGAATTCAGCTCATTTAGACGTTTTTCGCAGCGACGGATTTAAACGAATAACTTGTTTGCTCCGTGGGATTGCATTTCCTAGTGATAATGTGGTCAGATACGGGGTTGTATAATTCTATCTGGTTCTAAATTTTGAAACAGCGAGTTATGTTTTTAAATCTACATATTGCAGTGTCTAATCCTGAACAAAAACAAATGCTAACGGATAGCAAGATTGCAAGGCTCTAAGACAGATTGAATAACTTAGACAACTCACACTTTTTCACTGTTTAGCAACAACTTACTCCAGATGATATTTTCTCAATTTACTTAGGTTAACTGTCGATAATAGCCTGTAGGGTATATGACTATGCCACATCATAATCCCATACGGCAGAAATCGAAATCAGATAAACGAAACTATCGGCGTCACCATTTAGGAACAGGGACTGAGCTGTACTCCTGAAATGGGAATTGTGCGAAGGCAACGTGACTGTAGGACAAAAATCGTGAAAAGTATGAATTAAGACTTATAATATCCTTTAGAAACGATGGTCGTGATTGAACCGAAAAGATTACAAGTAAGATACGAACTTAGCTCTCCAGTGACTAAAAATATATATGACACGATTCTACCGTTTTTTCCAGGCTTTGAAGAGTGTTTATTTGAAAGAAGATAAGACGGTAGGAAGTTCATAATGAGACGAAGTAGTTGAGGTGCATCATGCACCCCATTTAATTTGAGAGTTACGTAAGACTCGTACTGAAGATAAAGAAGGGGCACATTTCTGTTGCGCCATTCAAAAAATATCTCGACTGGGAATATTCACATATATCTTTTAACAAATGGTGACTCAGTATACACTTGTCTTTCGTTAATTTGCAGGACATTTCAACTATGATTATCACATTAGTATACATTATGATGCAGATTGTCCAATGTAAAGCAAGTAGACACTTCGCTCACTGGTGTGCACCAGTGTACAGATATGTCATTCAAACACATGATATGATTGTATTCTTTGTATACCATGTTTTATCTTTCTTTGTTAGCAATTTTAAATCAAAACGTTTTAATTTACTTCTTTATCCAAGCTTTCAATGTTTAGTTTTCTTTTTCGTTTGTTTGTATACCTCTTATTTTTCTTTTTTATGTTTTTTTTTTCTTGTACAGCAAAAAGGAACATCCATACTTTTACAGTGGTGGCCGTTGTAAATTTTATATACGCACACTCAAGACAAGTGTGCAGGGATAAACATTAATTGCGCTCTGCATGTACAACATGCTATGCAAGCAAACAGCTAGGTGATGTTAAATGTTTAATTTCAAAAGGAAATAAAGCAGGTATTGTGAGTTGTACACCAATAAAGTACCAAATTATTGCCCATTGAACTATTTTGTTTTAAGCGAAAAAAATTCAATATTAAATTTCTCAACAATGGAACGAGCTATGACAATGAAATTTGAAAAGATAAGATTCATTTCCCAACCTCTGAAATATATATATATATATAAATTCAATATTAAATTTCTCAACAATGGAACGAGCTATGACAATGAAATTTGAAAAGATAAGATTCATTTCCCAACCTCTGAAATATATATATATATATATATATATATATATATATATATATATATATTTATATATATATATATATATATGTATATATATATATATATATATATATATATATATATTTCACTAATTCGGCACTTAGGGGGAAAGTTGTTGTTGAAAAGTCGACCTTAAGGGGAAAAAAATTTTGGGGCGAAATATAAGTTTCGCCGTAACGTTTCTATACACTTTTTCTATAGGAATACGTAAACGGACAAGGGCGCCCTCCTAGATTTACGAAGTAGATTCAATTACTTCAAAGTTGTCAATTTTACGGACACCTAGCTGTTAACACGAACGGATGGCTGGCCATTGAAAAACGTTGTTTATATTTTTAGACGTTAGGGCGAACACTTTTTCTTATGTAAATCATTGTTATTTTTTCGCCCTAAGTACGCGCAGATATAACAATTTCCCCCTAAGGTGGGAATTAGCGTTATATATATATATATATATATATATATATATATATATATATATATATATATATATATATATATATATATATATATTATATATATATATATATATATATATATATATTGAAAAATGGAAAGCTTGGATCACAACGATGTTCCGGCGAAGTGAACAGGATCCCGAAGGATTCACAGAATTCTAGCTGGAAACTAATGTAAACAAAGTATGAAAAACTAGAATTTCAACTGCACACACATAGATGACATAGCACACCTTGAATCGAGAAGCTTGCGGCTATTTAATTCAGCCTTCTTCAGCTCGAATGAAGCAAAACTAAAAACGCTCAATGTAAAATACCTGAATAAAAAGCATTCTAAAAAAGATACAAGCAAGTTAAACGGTCCTAATTAAGAAAAACATTCTAAAAACTAGCTTCATAAAGGAGTAAAGAAGATAAAACATATAAGAGGCTTAGGATAACAAAAAAACCCAACATAAAAAAGATAAAAATTCTAGCATAAAGGTCCAAGATAAAAAAGTAGTAAAAGTAATTGGAAACTAAGGGAGCTAAGAAAGGCCTAGAACCAGAATAGGCGAACAGTTTTACAACAACAAAATACCCAAAATGTAAAAAGTTAAATGATCCATGACCTTTACCGTAAGTAACTCACTCTTTTGTATGAATTAAATTCTTTCCTTTTGTTAAGCCCTGAGGGATGTAAAGTATTGAGCTGGGCAAGCCAGTAACCCTCTCTTTTGGTGAGAAGTGAGTCAATGTTTTGTGAGGCGTTAATTTGTTCAATAATAATAAATTTTATTTCAGAAATATGGTGTGGGGCAGAATTAAAATGCACCGCCAGCTCACATCTACCTCGATTATTAAGAAGGTCCGATTTATGATTTCTAAACCTGATTTTAAATTCAGTGGCTGTTGATCCTACATATTGCTTCTGACATTTTAAGCAAATAGCTAAATAGATAACACATTTACTGGTACATGACAGACAACTCTTTATGTAATACACCTTCTTCGTTGTTCAGCTAGAAAAAGAGGAACCCTGTAATAAAAAATTAATGCAAAGGTCGCATCTTGATCGGTTACATTTATAGCACCCCAAGTCTGTGTTATTCGTTGTTTCGTTTTGATTGGGTTGTTTTGATCTCATTAGCATATCCTTAAGGGATTTGCATTTCCGGTAGGCGGTGAAAATAGAATTGTCTGGGAAGACCTTCTTCATATGGGGGAACTATGCAGGATGTGAATGTTATTGCGAATAATGGCACTAATATTGGGTAATGCCGGATTGAAATCTAACACAAGTGGGTACCTGCGGTTAGAACAGTTTCTTTTTTGTGGTTTGAGCAAGCTAGATCTCTTTTGTTTGTCCGCCCTATCGAACTGCTTTTGAACCAGCTGTATATATATATATATATATATATATATATATATATATATATATATATATATATATATATATATATATATATATATCTTTTTCTCCTTTTCCCCGAAAGGAAGAAATTTATTTACATGTTGAACATACATAAATATAAACGAAACTTTGGACGTAGCAATCAGTTTCTTGGTAAATGACTCACCTCAAGTTCCTAAATGCCAGGAACTTGAGGTGAAGTCAAGTTCGAAAAGCTAATTTATCGAGGTCGGAAAGCTAAATACCAGCTTCCTCCCCTCCCTTTTTGTAGTTATGACACCTTATAATGAATGAACATGTCCAATATCGTTCTCCACGTAACCCTCATGTCGTTAAAAATAACAGTAACTTTGGGAATAAAAATTGCTTCTCATGCACTGCATGTAGGAGATTCGGTTGAAGTAGGGACTTTTTAGACGACCGGCATGTTTTTCCGAACAGCACCAACCGCACTGTCAAACAGTACAGATCTATCCGTATTGTAAATTCACCAGGTGTAGATCTACATGTAATTACTATCGGAAGCTGCAAATAGAAATTTAGCACATCCTTTTTCATATCAGAATTGTCAATAGGTGCGCTTGTTCAGCGCCTCCTTTTGCGAGTATGAATTCCTTTCATTCTGGTTATGAAATGTTCTCCTTTTCAGTAAATGTATGTTAAATTAAACTATTCTAATCTTTGACTGAACTTATGACATCGCATTCATTTGGTTAAAAACAAAGCACGTTTATTAACCTATTCCAATAACAAATTTAAACATAAGACATATTTTCTGATGAACCCCAGGATTTAAGAAGAGATTGGATAATGAACCTTTTATTCAAGGTAAACTCTGACTTTTTCAGTGTTTTTCTCAAACACAGCACTTGAAAAAATTTCAGTACTTGAAATACATGTAATATATAAATAAAGATCGATTTAGCTTTCTACAACCCAATGGGCTCACTTGGATGTAACTTTTGACCCAAGCATTGTACCCATTTTAGCGCTTAACCTGTAGACCTATTTTCTTGATCAATAGGCTAAAGGCATATGTTCCTATAAAGAATCTTAATTTGAAATTTAAACTAAACTGAAAAGAGACTAAATCACACTCCACCTCGTCTCTTCACTCTTTTAATTGTAGACAGCATTTCGATATTTTAAAAAGGAAAGTGTTTTTAGATCATGTTTCAAAATCAGAGAAAGGCAATGTTCGTGCTGAGGTGCATGCACGATTGAGCAATTCCGGGAATGAAATCACAAGTCGTGTGAGGAAAACATTTGTCTGTGGGAAATTACTGAATCTGTTTTCACTACAAATTTCCGAGATGATTATTGCTATGAAGCCTGCATTTCAACTCAATTTCTGAAAATTCCATGGCAAAAAATGACCATATTTTTTAAGTAACACAATCAGAAGCAACACCTAAAAAACTTATAGATCACTTCATTTGTCTGTAAAATTTTTGGAGTAAGAATATTTTAGAGAATGGTCTGCTAACCCATTAGCCTTTTACTAAATTTATCTGAGGGACATCACAGTCCCTGTTATGCCATCGCCAAACGAATTCTTTGTAATTATAACGATGCTAACTACGTAAGCTGTGGACTAATCATGGGAATATAATGTCCTCAATGAATTTATGGAAGCCATCAGTGTTAATCTAATTCTTTTGTTGAACAGCACAATAGTTGGCAATCCAAAAATCCAAATTTAAGGAGTTATGGAATTATCATAGTACATGTAGGCGAAAGAAATTAGAAGATCAGCAAATGACGACCCCTCGTAATAGCGGACACATGAGATTTGTCTTTGCAAATTGAACTAAGGATCGGGGGCGTCGTGCAAAAATAAACTTCAGAGGGACAAACACTTCAAAACGTGTCATAGCGGACTGATATAATTTTCCTGGTCATACTGCAATCATGGTGGTTATTGTTACTGCATTTGTATTGACTTTTTTCTTGTTTTTACGACATTTAGATAATTTTCAAATGTAGTTCAGACAAACTTTAATGAAACCTTTGCCACAGTTTGTTTCTTGTGCCCTCTGGTCCCAACGTGAACAACGCCCCCTTCAAGAGATTACTTACAAAACTAAGTTTTGTTTTCATAGATTACACCCGTTTGCCAAGCTGTAATTGTGGTTGCTGCTTACTTCCAAGTAAAATACTATGTTTGCGACTGAGTTTTTTACCAGTTGGCTTGAAGCGGCTTATTGATTTGGTTCATGAAATTCTATATTTTTTCCAAAGCTGTTAAGTTTTCTTCACACGCTAATGACAAATGGTCAAACGTAGGCAATCTCTATATCCCACATACAAATAACGTTTTTTCTGAGTCAGTACTTACCGGCTCAACATTATGCACAAAACCGTTACAAATCAAAACACCACAAAATTCAAAATTTTAACTTTTTCCGTAGCTTTCGGATATGAAACTTGACTAACCATGGCAATTATGAGCATATTTATGTGGTAGTACCCATAAACACTTTCATTAAGTAATCGACATCAACTCAACAAGCCCCTTTAACTCAAGCCACGGTTTTTTGTCAGTATATGTAAGTCAGATATATGATTTCGTAACACATATGTATTAAGACGTTTGTATTTTTAAAGTTCCAATTGTTCCATATTGCTGGCTTTATTCTTTTGGGACTTAATGACATTTAAAATTCAAGATAGGATCGCTATTTCCTCGTGGAAGCTAGGAAAATACCCCCAGGTGAACACAGTCTTTGATAAAGCTAGATCCAAAACATACCTTAATTCTGTGGACATACAGTGTAACGTGCTTGTAAAGCGAATAAATGGGAGTGACAAATTACCTGAGTCATCACTGCATTGCCTATGCATAGCTGTCCTGTATGTACTACTCTACAGTACCATGTAGTACTCTGCCGAGATATGCAATTTCAACAAATTTAAAGGGAACATTCAGTTATCCCAATAGGGATAAGTCTAGTCGGCTATCTAGTTCGTGGATGACTGTTGAGAATTATGTGACAATATTTTCTCACTCTGTTGTGAAAATTATGAGGATTCGTTGCTTGATCCAAGCTCAATAGGCAATTTTTATGTCCCGAAATATCATGAATGATCTTTGGGATAAAAATGCGAGGAAATTTGTGAAATTAGGTTATTGTTTTGAAATAAGTTGATGAGACTTCTTTTGACCTTTAAGTACTGTTTTTAAATGACTTTATGGCAGTTTGTGCTCGACAAAGATTGTCATTAATTTGAACTAGAATCGAGTAAATACAGGGGTAGCGCCAGCGGGGGTCGGGGGCCATCAACCCCCCCCCCCCACCCTCCGTCGGGGAAGGTCGGCGGTTTCGTCGGGGAGGCCTAAAAGTAAAAAAATAATAAAAAACCCAACAAGGACTGAAGTTACTGGCTGGGTGATCTAGAACATATTTTTTGTTTTGAAATGCTATTTTAATACATATCGGAGTCGATTTTAAATCACTTCTTAACTCTGTTAAACCCCATTCTATGTACCTTGTCCTATCTCTTCCCCCGTCGGGGAAGGACGGCAATTTTTCGGGGAGGCCTAAACATGAAAAACGTAAAGGGCTGAAGTTACTGGATGGATGACCAAGATTTTTTTCTTTTTGAACTATTTTTTTTTTTTGTAACGTTATCTTAATGCATATCTGAATCGGTTTTAATCACTTCTTACTATCTCTCCTATACCTCATCCCATGTTCAGTCCGTGCGCGCAAGTTCATGTATCCGTCGGGGACGGGCTACCCACCCCCTGTTGTTGAAAAAATCCAATTTCGTCGGGGAGACTTCATCTACAGACCTACGATAAAAGATTTGGGTCTGTAGTCACTCCGACGACCTTCTTGATCTTGCTTACTAGAAGACCGTATTCTTCAAGGAAACCCACAATTCCGAATTCTTCTCACAAGAACGGACTAGGGGTTGGTTGTTCATGTGCGTGCAGTACCCAGTGGTCGGCCATCTGGCCTGCCCGGACAGCCGAATTCTCAAAAAGGTAATGAATATCGGCCATGTCGTTTTCAGCTACAAATATCGATAAATAGTGGTGTGAGAAAATCTCCCCATAAGTCTGACTGAAAATTTATTTGAAGGCACCTTGAAACGTGCCATATTTTCAAATACGTTGGGGGCAAAACCATTTATAGTCTTGAGTTCAGGCAGTCACGTTAAAAATTTCATTTATTTAGTGGACCTTGCAATTGAATTCAACGAAGATTCTTAATACAGTCAAAAACATTTTAGTATGTTTTCAAATCCGTTACATACCCCCCCCCCCCTCCCGAAAAGAGACAAGACCATTACATCTAATTGTAGCAGTACCTTTAATCTGGTACTTTTCTTATCATTAGCAAGTTGGGTTTTTCTCTATTGGAGTGAAACTTTCATTTTAAAGGAAAGCTCAAAATAACGACTGCTTCATTTCTAGTTACAAGTCTATGAAATGCCATTCCGGCCATCTTAGGGGTTAGATTTCTTAACAATTTTCTGTACGTTCCGCGCTAACTGTAGTGGCGTTCCGCATAGATAGTGTTTTAGCCGAGCAGATAACTGAACAGAACAATGCGTGTTTGTAAATTATTCTTCGTTTTGTGCAGTATTATGAAGTGAAAAAAAATTTATTGCAAAAGAAATCTGAAAGTAAGGACTTTTTTAATTCTAGTTACGAGCCCAGGAAATACGCCATTTCCTGCTGACCGGCCCGGGGGTTCAGCATTTTTCAAAAATTCTGTGCGCTCGACTTAGATAATCTTTCGGGCAGGATTACATTTTTTCGTACAAAAGAACAATTCTGCCCCTCCCAAACTCAGCTGACACGCTCCCGTACGCCCATGACATTAATAAAATATAAAACTTCAAATATATACATGCGAAGCCAAATTTTTTCCTCGGGAGAATGCTCCCAATATGGTCCGAGGGCCTAAATCTGCATGCTGATATACAGAAACCTCAACACAACTACAGATCACCCCTACTTGATTTTCCTCATGAGAACGTCAGATTCCTCCATAAAACCTCAAAACTGTCATAAAATTACAATCCAGTATTAGCTTAAGATTGTTAAAAATAGCAAATTTTTCCAATTTCGATGGATACTCCGTACAACACTAAATAACCAAACCAACTCTGTTAATCACCCGGCATACTACCTAATTTTGCTCCTGAAAGGCATATCACTTTATAAAAGAAACCAAATTTTTCATTATAACCTTACCCAAAAACCAAATTTTCTTTCATTAAAATCCAAAATGTCTCCATCATGATAAGCTCTTAATTTTGAAAGATTCGTTCAAAAAAGGAAAAAACTTTCCTGGCCAACTTCTAGTCTCGTCTCAAAGCCTTAGTCAGTTAGTAGGTAGGTCTTGTACGATTCAATGCGTAACCCCAAAAGAATTTCCGCTGTCACCCATATAACGTTTTTGATTTTCCCTTATGCAGGACAGATTCTTCAATGAACACCCAAAATAGTACCAATAAAAGCCAAATTTCTTCCATAAGTTTTAATTTTTACTTGGATATACTCCAGATTTTTAAGTAGGGCCTATTTGTTAAAAAGAAAACCTAAAATTCCGGCCGCTCCGCACGCCTCAAATTCAAAGTTACGTTGAACTGGGACATAACATCGCCTTTGTCGGGGCCTTGAAATTCTGGCCCCCCTGACCGGGAGCTTGGTCCCCCTGTCGGGCAAAACCTGGCACCACCCCTGAGTAAATACCAAACCACCGGCTGCCAACAGCATCAAAGTTTTAGATTTTACAGCGATTCTTGTGGAAGTTTAATCCGACTAAAAATGTTCCAAGCTGAGAAGCAGCTGACGAACCACTTGAGGCTACTGCACTGAACACTAATGGGTTTTGCCCCGCAATTGTGACGTCGCGTGAAAACACTCGAAAATGACGTCATGAGACTGTGATTAACTTTGAACTGTCATCCGATGACTTGCAAAAAGATGGACTACCAACAGAATCCGAGATTTCAAATTCTTACAGCATTTTTTGCAGAAGTAACCCGACTGAAATATAAAATTTTAGGACGTGCAAACAATTCAGAATGGTGTTGATTACAATAACATTATGGGGAACGAAAAAACACAATTTCGTCTTAAAAACAAGATTAATGGTTGACATTTGTTTTTGCTAGGTGACCCTGCTGCCCTCTAATGTGTGATTCATAAACACTAACTTTAAAGGGAACATGTAGTCACCTCAACCGTAATCAGCATAGTAGTCGCAGTTTGCCCCGTTTCATGAATGGCTGTTGAAAATCATGTGAAAATATTTTGTTCCTAAAATACGGAATTCACGAGGATTAATTGCTTGATTTATCTTGAATATGCCGCAGTCTTCAAGTTTTAAAATATTATGGAAGATATAGACCTACTGTGAACAGATATTTAAAGAAAATTTTGAGATTTCTCTGTTGTTTCAAAATAAGTTTAGGGCGACTGCTTTTGCGGTATAAAGAAAACCCTGATCTCCCCACCTCAACCCAGCAATTAAAAGTACTAATGTTAGTGAATGTTTCCACAAAGATTTTCACGTGATTATTTCAAATGATTATGAAAATTTTCAGTTTTATAATATAGTTAAACGAAATCACACAAACTACCAAAAAGTGGAGTATACAAGAAAAACATTAAATATTGAGATTAACATGTTGGAAGAATATTCAAAGTCCAGCAAAATTCATGTCCGTAGGCCGTGCGATACATCCCTCCCCAATAAAAAAAATAGTAAACCGTGTGAAATTTCCCTTGTGATTAAAAATCAATTTCCACTAAAATGTTTGTCCTAAAAGTATTGAATATAGCACCTCCTTCGATCACAAAAAATTTACTGAGAGTAAGTGCTTGGTTTACTTTGAACATGCAATACTGAACTCCTAAAATATTATTAAAGATACCTTCAAGAGAAATATGAAGAAAGCTGTGAGATTTAGCAGTTTAGCTGTTGCTTCAAAATAAACTGGGCGTCTGCTCTTTACGGCGGTCACCTGGTCATTCTCTCTAAGGCCTCCGTCCAGACACAGTTCAATTCTTGAAATATATCGTGCGTATTGAGATGGTGACTTGTTGTCTTCATGTACGGATCACTCTATCAGTCTGTGCAATCTTTGTCCCACTGATCCGCACTTGATATCAACCACATGTGTGATTCCAGGGGTGAACCAAGGGCAGGGCTGGTCTTTCCCGATAACAGTGGCGTAGCCACGAGGGGGGGGGACATGGGGGACCCTCCCCCCCCCCCATATTTTCTTCCGCCCCCCCCCCCCCCCCCCCACAGATTTTTTGCGTCCTGATTAAGTAATTGAAAAAAATGTTTGAACGGAAATAAACTCTGAATTATTTCCTTCAAAACAGTAAATAAATAAAATGTGTAAAAATTAAAAAAAAAACATGGATGAATGTGTGTTAAACACATTTTGTGCGCACGTATGAAATCAAGTAATAACTTCAAAATGCCTACTTTCACTAAGTTAGATACCGATTGTGATCTGCACTGTCGTTAAGTCTCGACGACAAACTTTAATGTGACTTTGTTAGGTTAAGACCCTTTCTGCCTTCCGGATGGCTGATTGGCTTACTGAAAATAAGGCAATCGTATACTGGAGACCAATCTTACACGACCATTCCTATACTTTATCATACACAAAATTTGCCGTAAGCAGGTAAGGGTAAGGTACTGCCTTCGGATAATTCTTCCCTTCCATCCTTAACAAGTAGGCCTATGTCGTGTTTCACTCCTGCCCATGACAAGTGTCACTGTAGGACGATTTTTTTCTCTTTTTACTAGTTGGCATGGCGTCCGGGGGATTTGTAAAATGTCCACAATGTCCGGATTCAATGTGTTTCCCACATGATCCATACTTCTGCTTTGCGGTTCAATTATTTTGAGAGATTTATTCGATTTATTCATGACAAGTGCCACTGTAGGACGATTTTTTCCTCTTTGAATTTGCTTTGCGGTTTAAATATTTTGAAGGATTTACTCGTAGTATTTTAATTTTGACTACGTAATGTACCGATGACTGAACAAATACTGTACCATTATGCCTCTAAACACCACTGAAAACCGGAAAACATTGTTTCTTTGATAGTATGTATGTCACTTGTAAAATCTCTACAAAGACTAAAAATGAGTATTTTGAAAATTTTCATGCTCCCCAAATAGGAAAATCCTAAAACGTAGGTCTATTATCAGTTCAAAGGTTTGCTAAACATAGCACCATTTTGCATCTAGCAAATCTAACGCAAAGAAAGTTTCTCAGAAGGGGACACAACTAATTTTGGTTTTCCTATTGAAGCTGAAATCTATTCAAATATTGCCGCATTTGCGATATACGTTCCCCCGAAGTTCACAATTTTTCCCAAGAGAAAGGGAGATACCCGTTCCGTTTAGCCTCATTACCAGGCCATGGCACAGATCAGAAATGCCCAGATATTGGGTCCCTAAAAAGTGTATGTATTATCATTTTTCATAGATTGATTTTTTTAGTCACACTATTTGAGAAGCGGCAGACATGAGATTCGTACTTCAAGGCTGGCTACATCCAGCTTAAAACACGTGGGAAGTGCCGTTTCCAGCCATTTGGAGGGTTTGTAAAACCCAAAATTTTCTTGTACGCTCCGCGCCAACTGATGGTGGCGCTCCGTTTAGATAGTGTTGCCGCGCCTGACCCTCGGAGATATCAGCACCCCTCCCCCACTTGTTACCTAGGCTCCTCAAAAATTCCATCCTGGCTACGCCACTGCCCGATAACAACCTTGAAGGCTCCACAACCAATCTCTAAGTAATTTGCATCAGCCATTATAGGCTTGAAATAAGTTCACAGTATTCCAAAAGATACAGTTACATTATTATTACAAACGAAAAACAGAACAACGAAAGTGAAAAGGGCCAAACTGGACGCGATGGTTTTGACAATTATTAAAATATATTTGAGATCAGAAAATGCCTGAGGTGCCTCCATCTTCCAGTTGGGACCTTATATTAACCTGGTTTACATTCTACCAAAGTTTTATAGTTTGGTTTTGTTTTATAATATCACCGTTAATTGGAGTCTAATTTTCACGTCTCATTTATAGGTCTAATGTTGCAATATACTTGTTCAATTTTACTTCCGGAATATCTTTACAACTGTTTTAAGGTATATAAGCTGCCTACACAAGCTTTATTACAGAATTTTGAGTATAACTTCCAGTTATGAATATTGTATGTTACAGTGGTGAAAAACGTGACACACAGAATAAATTAACAATTTTTCATCAAAACCTTACAGTATGCATAACTCGGTGGTCGAATGACTCCAAAAATTAAGGAATAATTACATTATGGGTTTGTAGTAATTCAATTTGCGGTAAAGACTGGGCGTTTGGTCTAACGGTAGAGCATCCGCCTTTCACGCGGAAGGCCCGGGTTTGAATCCCAGGTCGAGTCATAAGCGAGACTCTAAAAGTGAAACCTATTGTCGTTGTGCGTGATGCTCCGCATAAGCAATGGAGTAGGGAAAACAAGCCAGTGAGCCACAACTGGAAAAAGGGCCTTGGCCAGCTCGACTGGAACCAATAGGTTGGAAACTGGGCCGTAAAACTCCATCTACCTAACTAACTCAATTTGGGGTATTACACACAAGACCCTTTTGCGAAAAATCGGCGCCCTTAGTTTAATTTGGACCCTTCCTTGCTTTGCAGGGTTTATGAATGTGATTCGAAAGAGCAAATGCAGTTATACGGCTATAGAAGAACTTGTGAGTTCCCGTGTTCTAGTTTAGAAAGCACTTTTAGAGACAATATTTCGTTTCTGAAGCATATCACATAACCCTTCGTTTACTGTTCATATTAAACGTTAATGTTCACAATTAAATTGGAGCTAGAACCGGAACATCGTTAAATTGTCAGTACTTTAAAGGGAAATGGGAAAACATACAGAACTTAATTTGTTGTCTTAGGCTTCTTAGAGGCGATTTTAAACGTATTTTAGTCGCACCATCAAATAATGTAACATTTGAGAATACAATTTGTGTTTTTCACTTCCCCGTATAATTACAGAAATCCATTCTCCTCACAAGTACAATAACTACAAAAAGTATAACAATTTGAAAACTTTGACAACTGAAAGTAAGGCACTCGACACCGCCCGGTCCTAATTAGGATACCAACCAAATATGCATACAGTACAATGTACAAGTGTCTTAAATATTACACTTTTGTACAATTAAAAAAGAAATTCAAAAAGAATATACAAAAAATTGAGAAAGATATCAAACAACCTACTGCAGTGGATTCCCGCTATACACTTGAGAGAATTCCTGCCACCTTTCTCGAGCCAACTAGACTATAAAAGAACTCTTGGGGACTTTCTTTCGCTAACTTATATGGTCTGCAATAATTCCTTTGAAATATAGCCATACCCTTTATTAGTATGTTTGTATTTTAAAGCAAAAAATCAAACAAACAAACCAAAACAAAAAAAAAACCAAAACAAAAAAAACGAAGAATGCTTAAAATGTGTCAAATGTAGCACCATTTTTCACTCTCCTGGTCCTTTTCAAAAATGAATATATTTTCTAAACTAGAGCGGGTATGGGATGGGGTCCATGTTTTTCTTGTGGAAATAACACACGAAACAAGAGCACTGTAAACACACGTTAGTCAAACAGTGCCTGAACTGACTAATCACGTTAGTCAACAAAATTTAAAGTTATGGAATCCTTAAAATTATAGATTGTTAACTTAAGTTTCTTTTTTATCGTTTTTGCTTTACCAATTTATTGAGCTGTCTTGAGGATGTCTCTTTTTATGTTGATTCTGGACATATATAGTGGTCATTTACCTTGATTTTTCAAAAGCCTGTGATAAAGTTTCATTAGGTAGACTTATGGTTAAATTGCATAGGTTAGGCATTCTCGGCAAATGTGCTGACTGGATAAATTCGTGGCACCAACATAGATCCCAGAGAGTTGTTGTCAGTGGTATTTTCTCTTCTTGGAAAGAAGTCACTAAAGGATTACTACAATCAGACAATGTTAAGGTTTTGGCCCACTTCTTTTCCTATTTTCATCAACAATATTGATAGCTTCCATCTTGTATAGCCTAAGTTTGTTGATGATACTAAGCTCTATAGAAAGATTAGGAACCTGGATGATACCTTATTGCTGCAAAATGACTCGACTCAGATTATTTTCTTTGTCTTAGACTTGGCAAATTCCTTTCCATTCCGATCGGACAAATGCAAAGTATACTTCAATTTGGTCCTAAAAGTTGCAGCTATGGCATGAATGGTAGTGTTTAAGTATTGTAGCTTTTGAGATAGATCTGAGCGTTGTTATTACAGGGGATCTGAAATCAATCAGTGCAGCTACCACCTCAAGGGCGAATAGCTCAGACTGATTAAGAAGAATCCCAATAGCTTCAGTAAAGATATTGTTCTTAATTTAGATAAGCAGTTGGGTAAGACGCCATCTTGGTTTTGATGCTCATGCTTGGAGTCCATTCTATGAAATGGATAAGTTTCTTTTAGAACAAGTCCAAAGGAAAGCCACGCGTCTCATATACCGGAAGTGAGGAAATTTACCTTATCACACTAGAATTCAGTCAGCTTCGTGGACTATCTGACTATGTTACCACCCTTGAGCTGAGAAGGGTGATTACGGGTGACATGCTTTAGGTTTTCAAATTTCTTTCTGCCACAAAGCCTCTTTCTACTCGTGTTTATTTAAAGTTTCAAAGTAATTCTCCGGTTCATGCATGGCCATAATGATAAGCTTGTTACTTAGGTGCTTCGCAAGGCTTGTTCAGTTTCTTTCATAGTCGTCAAAGATTGTGATAATCTGCCAGAGTGGGTAGAGAATTTCCAGTCTATGCAATGCTTTAAGGCTAATATTGTTAAGTTCTTCCATGACTGTGGTAGATTATAACTAAAGTGGTGTCAGTAAGTGACTGGTTAGTTACAATTTTGGAGGGGGTGGACTGCCGCAGGGCATCAGTATGGGGCTTTGACCGCTTTTGCCCTTTAACCTGTTAAGTTATGTTAAATGCCATTTCCGACTATCTGAGGGGTGCGACTTTTAAAATTTTCTGTACGCTCCGCAGCCAACTATGGTGGTGCTTCTTCTTCTTGCAAAGTACGGTGAAACATCCAGTAAAGGACAATAGTACACCATGTACGCGCCGTGCAGTCGGTCAAGCCCTCAGTGAATTGATGATAAAGTCCACGGGCTGAGGGTGACAAACCCCCTCGATAAGGCTGCTAGGAGCTGCTAGGAAGGCCATTCCAATCCCGAATTGTGTTTGGGATAAAACTGTATTTAAAAGCCTACTCCTAAAATTATCATATTGTACCCATTTTTCTACCAAATTTCACAATTTAGGTGTCAAACAAGAGAAAAAATAGCGGGTAATAAACCAGTAACATTTTATACCAAAAATATCACAACTGTACACTGTACTTGTGGATGCATAGAAACAAAAAGGCAATTTTGACACCTCATTTGCATACATAATTAGCCCAGAATTACTTATAATTGACACCTATGAAATCCTCCACTTTCCAATGATATATAGGTCTCCGTACAAAATATTCTTCTGAAAAGAGCTAAAAAAATTAAAAAATGAACCAAATGTTATTTGTAAAAAAATGCCGTGGCTTAAGGGGTTAAATTTGTCCTAGCATAGAGGGGGCGGTAGTGCATAACATGCATATTACCAGTTATACGGGTTTGTTTACAAAGACAAGACAAAGGGATATTTGTTTGACCGTACTGCCTACTTAAGCTATATGATTTGGAGCCGACAACGCCTACGGCGATCGGATAGAGTCCCAAGACCAAGATCTTTCAAAAGGGTAGACATCAGACCAACTTCCGGGGAGTACTCATTGGCTATAAACCGAGCAGATCTTCTTTGTACTCCCTCTGGTTTATCTTGAAGTGACACCTGATTTGGATCTCAAACGGAAAAAGCATACTCTAACAAGGGCCTAAGCAAGCGTTTGTAGGCTGCCAATTTAACTTCCTTAGAACAAAAAGAGAGGTTCCTACGTAGTAGACCTAGAACTGTTTCCTTTATTACAAACAGACTGAATGTGATTACCCTAGTTGAGTTTTTAGCAATGGTCACCCCAAGCTTGAGAGAGTCCACCCTCGTCAGATTAGCCCCGTGAGGAGTATACTTAAAAATTCTGTGATAAGGTTTCCTAGTTACAAATATAACATTACACCTTGCTCTGCTTAAAGGTAAAGAGCAGTCCCCCAAAGAAAAAGTTAAAAAACACAATTGTTGTCCTATTTCTCTTCAAAGTATCTTTCATTACATTTCACTGATTTAACTATTGCATATTCAAGGTAAACCAAGCAGTTATTTCTAGTAAATTTCACATTTGAAGAGAAAAAACATTGTCACGTGACTCCCAACAGCCAATCATGAAACTGGACAGTCTAGTACACTACTTCAGTTTTGGATGACTGCTCCTGCTCTTTAAAGGATACGTCTTTAGGGGCAGAATTACATTTTTCGGGGAAAACTCTTCTGCTCTTCCCCTTCCACCCCCCCCCCTCAAAAAAATGAATGAATGAATGAATGAGTGAGTGAGTGAATGAATGAATGAATGAATGAATGAATGAATGAATGAGTGAGTGAGTGAATGAATGAATGAATGAATGAATGAATGAATGGATGGATGAATGAATAAATGAATGAATGAATGAATGTATGAACGAATGAACGAACGAACGAACGAACACATTCACTGGTATAAAAGTATTTCAAGTGACTACAGCTAGAGTCACACTCAAAGCTATCTTGATTCGCTTTCCCAATTTTGCAATGCTGCCCTCTTTCATTGAGGTAGTGTAGGAAATTCCCATACATGGTTTCTAAGTAACAACAACATAAACCGGTACGGTATGGGCATGCACCGGCCAATTGTTTTTCTTATTGATTGCATTGTAATTGTACGGTCAAATGATTTGGTCTGGTTTATTATCACACACCAGCATTAACGAAGTTGAGTCTACTGTGAAAGTGCTGTGAAAACGAATCCCAGTGAGGAGTTACTCTGAAACGGTGTAAAGTTCCATCTTATAAACCCAATAATATTGTGAGTACTTTCCAGGAATTCCTTTGGGTGGGGTTTTTGGGGACGAACCGAAACTTAGGCCTAGGCCTAGTAGTAGTAGGCCTAGCCTAGGCTAGGCCTAGGCTAACTAAGACGTCTAGGCCTAGTACAGTAGCATACTGTAACACTAACAACAGTCAAAACTGCAGTTTACTCAACTTAGGCCTAGGCCTATCCTAACCTTCTTTTCATAACGTTAGGCTTATAGGCTACCTTCAGTTTTATCCTAACTTAAGTACTGTAGGCCTGCTATAATACTATTACTATAGGCCTTCTGGGCCCTAGGGCCTAGTTATAAACAGTATGAAGGACTATCCAAGGTCATCTATTTTAAATTTGTGTCGCCATAATCTGCACATGTGTTCTAGAGAAATCAAAACTACAGCTAACTTTGCTATTACTACTAGGGCTGGTACAACTATAGAATACCCCGCGGGCTGGTACTACTCCGGGCTGGTACAACTATAGAATACCCCGCCAATAAAAAAGTCCACGGTGTAGCCGACTACAGCGTCGCACTCGCGCATTCAAATACAATAAGCACAGTATAATGAAATAAACAGAGAGTTCAAATACAATAAGCACATAGTGAAATAAACAGAGAGTTCTTAATCTTGCGAGTTATGAAAAAATCTAAACCACGATGTGGCCCCGGCCGAGACGGTGTAGCCACTCGAGATATGGTAAAGGGTGTACAAAATTTAAAAATTGGTGAATTACAAAATTGGGAATTTGGTTGTCCGTTTCAGGAAGTTGTCCGTTTCAGGAAGTTGTCCGACTCAGGAAGTTGTCAGCATGCTCAGTTCAGCTGTTGAGCAGTGGTGCAGAGCAAGCATAACCTCCACCCCCTCCAGCCTTTGGGAAAGTGGCTAAAGACTGGGGATATGCTCACGTCCGTCGGATGGGGACGTTAAATGGCGGTCCCGGGAACAGGATTGGGAGCTATTAGTACACGCCTGCCTCGTTACCTCTGAACACTATTCGAAAAGAGAAGGCGAAGTTCGCCGGTGTTCATCCACACTCACTCTGGCATCGGATCTTCGAAAAAGTTAAATGATTAGGGCCTGGACTTCAGGGCATCTTATGGGGCTTTGGCCCTCCTTTGCCCTTCAACCTGTTATGTTATGTTATGTTATGTTAAACCACGATGTTGCCGGTGTAGCCACTCGAGATAAATGTCTTGGACTTAGAACATTTTTGGGGCATAAATGACTATGGTAAAGGGTGTACAAACCACGATGTTGCCAGTGTAGCCACTCGAGATAAATGTCTTGGACTTAGAACATTTTTGGGGCATAAATGACTATGGTAAAGGGTTTACAAGCCACGATGTTGCCGGCGGAGCTGGTGTAGCCACTCGAGATAAATGTCTTGGACTTAGAACATTTTTGCAATCATTCCCAACATTAATACACCATACAAGTCAATGGGGGCAATGATGAGTCGTTCTCAAAATAACGTAGAAGTCGCCTCCTCGACAACTTGACAGCTCGATGTAGCCACGCAGTTAAAGGGGTATTTTCGCGTGGCGGGGTATTCTATAATTACTCCCTAGGGCTAGCTAGGCCTATCCGTCCTCATCTTGATTATGCTTCAACGTGCTGGAATCCTTACACTAAATTAAATATAGATAAAATTGAAGCAGTTCAGAGACGCGCAGCATGGTTTGTTCTAAGTTGCTATGAATCATTATAGGTCAAGTGCAGATCTTTCAACAAAAATCTCCCAGACTCTAAAATGGAAATCCTTGCAGCACCGTAGGGCCTTAGCTAGACCTTGAACAGGGCTGAGTGTTACGTTACATGGCCTAAGCTCATTACACTCCACATCACAGCCCTTGCCCCGCTAACACAGGGAATCCCATCATTAGGCTTTCAGAACAAAATATGTTCTAAACTGGTAAATATTACACACATCGAACTTATATTACCACAAAATGATGTGCAAGTGACTTTCCATCGAAAAGTTACCAATAAATCAGCTTTCATGGACAGTCTGAGGTCAAAATGCAGCAAAATGACACTTCGATTCTGGTTAGAAACTCCGTCGTTTGAATGAGCCCTCGTACAATAAGTGTTTCTACATGAACTTGCAAATAGTCAAAAATTTTTTCTAGAATGTTGTAACCATTTCACCAAATCGATAACTTTAACGATCATTCCACCTAATGAATGCAAATTTCATATGAAAAATTGTTGTTTGTCCGTATTTGAAGCTTCTAAGTGTTTTTGAAATTGTTGAAACGTTGTCAAAATTTCTCTAAGGGTGAAAACTTTTTGAATAAGTGGAAACCCCTGGTATGACCTTTGACCCCAAAGTGGATATCACGACGACGACGAGCCCTACTATTCTGCGCGCTGGTACGCCCTGTCTCAAGTTCCACGCGCTGCCGTACAATTTGTACGGCAGCGCGTGGAACTCAGTTGTACGACAGCGCATGGCGTTTGGCGGAACTAGTGGAAAACTCAGGGATCCATTCTAACATGTGTAATGATTAGCAACATTTTGCAAACAAAAGTAAAAAATTGGCACAATGGTCCTTTGTATTTTACTTCCTAATCAGTAATGATAACATGATTAATGATAGCATTTAATGAAATTAATATCAGCGTTAACTAAAATTAACATCCAGCTTGTCAGCGCATGCCCGGGTACACAAGGAATAGCCAGGCGTGCCAGGCGTGCCAGCGCGTGGTTTAGTAGGATCGAAGACCGACTACTTAGTCGTTCGAAAGCTTGCAAACATGGCACATTGAGTTAGTGTTACGTTCAATTTTTCGAGGCAAAATACACCATTATAACATCGAATCTGGGTGAACAGCTTATGCAGAAAGGTGGATGCGGTGCCAGAGGTCATCTGTGTAAAGTTTGGTGAAAAAACATAGGAATTTGTGAACGTGAGAGATGACGACCCTGGCCAAGGTCGCCTAGTGATGGGATTTTTTGTGTTAACGGGGCAAGGGCTGTGATGTGGAGTGTAATGAGCTTAGGCCATGGTAGGTAACACACAGCCCTGTTCAAGGGCTAGACCTTAGCTGATCTTTGTATGTTTTACAAAATAAGAAACAACCTTGAGAACATTCCATTCCCACCTATTATCACCCCTTCCATCAGGCATGCTAAATGTTACAATCATGTTCAGGCCCTGCACTCTGAGTCATTCAAATACCAGTTCTTTGTTAGAAGAGAAGTACTCGCCTTTGGAATACTATCCCCCATGTAATTAAGATTGAACCGTCTGTTTCATCCTTTCATGCTGCTATCTCTAACTGGATCCTCTTCCATAGGTGGATCAGAGACCCATGGACAAATACATGGGTCCTCACTCAGTCAACTCTTTAGGGCCCTTGTCGTTTGTTTTTAAATACTTGCACTGGTTGCTTTGTTGTTGTTTGGTTTGTGGTTTTGTCTGTAGGTTTTGTAGGTATTTCAATTTAGTTTCTAGTTGCCCTTTTTGTTTTGGTTGTGTTGCCCTTGTTGACTTCTTTTAGCTGTTATCTGTGCTCTCTGTGATGGCTCTCTTAGCCTTTTGGAGTTGGGAACTGAAGGCTGAAGATCTATTCTATGGCTCTATAGGAATTAATAGTCCATTCAAGCGTGAAGGGTTTTAGGCCTAGCCAAGATAAATTAGGCATTGAAGATCCCACAAGTCACACTCCTGAAAATTAAGGAGCCCGGTAGGTCTAGGCCTAAGTAAGTTAGGCCTACAGTAGGCCTAGACTAGGTACTGTTTTAGCATAACATAACAGGTTAAAGGGCAAAGGAGGGCTGTAAAGGCCCCATAAGATGGTGCACTGATGTGGAGTTAACAACCCACTCAGGCAGGCTATTCCACTTACCAACAACCCTATGAGAGAAACTGAACTTCCTAATGTCAAGTCTAGCAAAAGACTTTTCAAGCTTTTTAAAATGGCCTCTAACCTAAGGATTACTTTGGACCTTTAAATAACTGCAAGCTAACAAAGGATTCCCTTCAGATATGTAGAAATTTCATGGACATCCGCAGGTATGGGCAAGGGGGGGCACTTGCCCCCCCCCCCCCCGGAAAATCAAAAATTTGAAAAAACGTGTAAAAATCAAAGCAAAAACCTGAACAAAACGTGTTTTCCAAGTATCTATGGAAAAAATAAGCCTTAGAAATGCCATTTCTGGCCATCTGGGAAGGATTTTGGGCTGAAATTTTGGCATGCTTTGTGTAAATTCGTGGTGAATTCGAGGTTTTCCCCCTCCTAGAAATTTTGCCCCCCCTGACTTTTTTTCTGCGGATGCCCATGAGAAATTTGTATACCTGGAGCATGTCTCCCCTAACCCTTCTCAGCTCCAAAGTGGTAAGCCCAAGCTTTGGGGATAAGGTAGATTTTTAACCTCAGGTATGAGTCAGGTAGCTCTCTTCTGAACTTGCTCTAAAAGCAATTTGTCCTTTTCAAAGAAGGGACTCCAGGCCTGTGCAGCATAGTCGAGATGGGGTCTAACCAGCTGCTTATATAAAAATTTAGCACAATTTCTTTACTAAAACTCTTAAAATTCCTCCTGATCAACCCAAGCACCTTATTTGCCCTCGCAGCAGTAGCTGCACACTGCCTAGATGACTTAATCTCCCGTAATAACTACTGTACACCAAGGTCTTTCTCAGAAGTCACTTTGTTCAAATTAGTCCCATTCATAGTATAGTCATGGTGGGGATTCTTAGAACCAAAGTGGAGGACTTTGCACTTATCAGCATTGAAAGGCATTTGCCAAGTCTGAGACCATGAAAATAACCTATCCAGATCATTTTGAAGCAATAAGGAATCATCCTTTTCCCCAACCTTCCTATAGAGCTTAGTATCATCAGCAAACTAAATACTGGAAGTGATAGAGCTATCAATATCATTTATGAAAATTAAGAAAAGAAGTGGGCCAAGAACAGAACCTTGTGGTACACCACTTGAGACTTCTTTCCAGGAATAAAAATTTCCATTGACAACAATTCTCTGTCTTAAAATATTAGTGTCGTTCTTGGCTAGACTAGAAACTGAATTACAATAGGCACATTGAAGAGATCACAACTAAGGCCATTAGGATTTTAAATAGCCTAGGCCTATACTGGGCTTATCATGAGTCCATCACTTAACAAACTCTGCAATTAACTTTGCACTACTTTAAAACTTTGTGTCTTCCAAGTGCTATAGGCTATCGAAATGCCATTTTCACCAAGTTCTGAAAGAGAAAATTTTTCTGCTTATTTCGAAGTTAACAAATTTTGTCTCCAGAACATGCCTTTAATAATATTCTAGAAGAAGTTCGTCTTAGAAGTTTCCACTTTATAAAATGTCCTTATTTACAGAAAATTTTGATACATTTATTATCCCTTAGGCTAGGAATACATTTAAAAAATTCTGAAAAGTATTTTAAAACAATTTTGTTAATTTACCAAATAGAATGACCATCTTTCTTTTGGAGTTTTGGAAATAGATACTGTAATGGATTTTATGATAATTATTGGAGGAATTCCACCTATGTAACTTGTCCACTGCTGTAGAAGTACATGTAGTGCCATTATTTCTCAAAACAAAATAAGCTCCTGCTCAAAGATATCCCTGCTGAGTTTTGTGTAACATTTTGCCCCAGGAAGATCCAAAAATTGTATGCACATTTTTGTTAGCTATAAATAAACATATTTAACAATTCCGATTGTTTAAGGCCAATTTGCAGACCCTGGACACCTCCAGGTGCTGCCTAGCATTTTGATGATCTCCCTCTCTCTTACTCTGAACGTGTTTGTGCCCTTTGGAAGTCTGCAACATATTTCCAAAGAAGGATAGAGATGGTAAAATTAACTGACGAAAGAGCTATTTATGCTGTGATCAATTTTCCTTTAAGCCTTGATATTGTGCACAACGCAGGGTTTGTAGCACACTGTGGCCAAGGACTCTGGTGTGGAGAATTAAAACAAAGTGGACATACAGTAGCATAGCAATGGTCAAGGACTAAGGCCTACTGCTTACTTTGCTCTTAAAGCTTAAATGTATCCTCATCTTGATTATGCTTACAAGATGCACAGCATGTTCTAATAAATAGCCTTAAGCTACTGTATTTTTAAACTCAAGTGTCTATCTTTCCACAAAAATTTCCCGGACTCTAAAATGGCAACCCTTGCAGCATCGAAGGACCTCACCTGATCTTTGTGTGTTTTACAAATGTAGGAACAACCTTTTAAAAATTCCAATCCCTCCCCTTTTTACCCTTTTCCACCTTTTCCACACATGATACTGAAACGGGTTCCTTCTAGCAAACCTGGCCTTGAAAAACAATGTAGTGTCACTCATCAAAAGGGTGATTCCACGCGTGTTGTACGGGACATTAAGAGGGCATTTTGTGGATATTATGTCTGTTTTGCTATAATTAAACATCACAATACTGGTTGTTTTGCTTGTTTACTGCTCATGTTCATGAGTTTGGAACATATCAAGGTCAAGGTCATCAAGAAAGGTCATTATAAATTGTACGCATTGTACGGGACAAAAAGTGGCCAGACACAGCTCTTTAGCTTAACTTTTCACTTGCAAAACCCTGTGAATCTTACAGGAATTAACAACTGTCAATGTCATTCATATTCATGATAATTCATGTGGTGGTAGCTACTTTTAATTATAACATTGATGTTTCTTTTTTAACCCCTGGGAAGTATGAAAGAAAATTCATTCCTGTTGTATGTGACAAAAAAAAGTGTTGTACAGGACATACTGTATTTGTCCACTATTGTTTAATTAACAGTAATTAAAAGATGCTAAAGTTGAATTAAACAAAAGGGTCATAACATTAAATACAAGTCATTGAAAACACCAATATGTTTAACAGCACTGTAACATGATACCGTAAGAGAGAAAAGAGAAGCTGAGCAACTCCAGGAGGGGTTTGCAGCATGCTATTTTATGACTGTAGAACATGTACGTAGTACTGTACATGTGCCTGGAAAAAATGTTTACAATGGACTGCCACTTTTCCCATTTGATAGACAAAATGACCCAAGTACAGTACAACTGTGCTTACAGTATACAAGGAAATGTCATTAAGACTGTACCATCACCATCAGCAAATATAGCCATCCCATTTACAGTATGCACCTACAGTACTGTAGTGTTGTACATTTTTCACCATATTTTTCAATTTTTGGAAATTGATCACAGATGCATCATTTCTAATTTCAAGGAAAGAGTGATGCTGCATTCATCAATCTATAACTTCCAGTAGTTGTGTGCATGTATTTTGTCATCTTTTTGAAATCTCTCCTGGATTTTTACACCTGAACATGTGCAGGTAAACAGTTCTGCAACTTGTATGCACAGCAATAAGTTAAATGCAGTAGGGCATACAGGGAAATATCTGTGTGCATGCCTAAATGAGGTAGGAAGACCTACAGTGTAGAGAGTGCCAAAATTTTGTTTCTAAACATTAGGTGATGTAAGATGTTATGGTTTCAGGGAGCAATTTGTTCAGGTTCGCATCGCAATTTGCAATGCAAAAGCGAGGAAAAATTGATAATTGCGATACATCATTTGATCGCGAATAGCAGACGTGCCATGCGAAATTTCAGCAGGTGCTAGGTATTGTGTCATTTTGAATGTTCACAGAACGAAATAATGTTAGGGGAAAATAAAACCAGTAATTGGAAGTCATGAAAACTGATCACGCAAAACAAAAAAATTGGCCCCGTACTTGCTCCGCAAACTATGTTTGTTTCCAAATGAAACCACCGTAATTTTCCACTTTCAGTAGTTTAAGCCATGAACTCCCTCTACAGGAGATTCATTGTTTACTACACAGCCTGATTGCTGTAACAGTGTGCAGGGGAAATAATAACCCTTGGCATTGAAGGCAAAATCCGCTGAGCGCAACTGGTTTTGCCCTTGATTATTGTGGTCATGACAGGAGACTTTTGCCTTTGATCAGTCTTTACATTATTCTCAGTCAAGCATGCTGTACATTCTCAAATCACTGTTTAAACTCCTAAAAAGGGTGAATATTTAAGGCTGTAAGTTTACAAGGTTTGAAATTATAGATCACAGTGTAAATATTTCATGCTTTTGTTCATGTTGCATAACTCACAATTCCATAATGTACAGTTCTACTGGATGCAAAGAAACTTTGCGCCAAGCCACATGGTATTCCAAATTGGCAACTGCTGATCAATGCAAGTTTGCCCTCGAGACTAGGCTAGGCCCAGAAGTCTTAATGTAAAACCTTGTTAGGATACCTAGCACAGGAGCCAAAGCAAGCAACTCTGAAGAAAAACTTATTGTACAAGGAAATTGCTGAAGTAAAGTTTATATTAAGCATGGCTTAGTTTGAGTATTTTACACATTTAGTGAAGTGAATGTCATCTAGATCATTTCCTCTTAGGAAAAATAGGACTTCAAAAGTCATAGTTGCTGACATACAGTACAATGCAAAGTAAGCTTTATTCAGTTTATTGCTAATTGTAGAAAATGACAGTTTTAAGTCATTGCCAGTAGATAGACAGTTTGTTTAAATGTATGAAGTTGCTTTAGTAGCATTTCAAGACAAACTTACTATTCAGTAATTTTAATGTACAGTACCAATACTCTTATAAATTTAGCCTATGCTTCAGTGGTGTACATGTAAAATTACTGATGAGGAATGCTACTGTACTTGAATGTCAGCCATATAAAGTTGCTTTTCCCCCCCACCCCATCAACGAATTGGTGTAGATGGTTGCATGCACGGTAAAGTAAAATAGGGTAAAAACAAACTGTAAGGGATAGCTGAGGTTTAAAATATAAGTCCTCTTACATGTTACAAGTCCCAAACTTGTTTCATAATTTTAGCCTAATTTATATGGATTTAATTCAAACAAAGACTGTGACTAACTTTTCAATGGAACACTAAAGAATCCAAAATGAAAACCAGGGCCAATATTATTGGACATGGCTTTCTTGAAGTTTGCAGCATTTTTTAAAATTTTTTTATTCAAATATGTAGACCCATGATCAAAAGTTGATTTTCATTTTATTTCTTTGTAGATTTTTAACACTTTTGCATTCAAAGGGGTCCATCCCTAGGTACTGTACTTTCATGACCATAATGAGCTATTGTACATACACAGTCAGTTTGAGGGGGTTCGCAAATAGTAACTTTTGGCTTCACTTTATCCCAGGAGGTTGCACATGTGCTGTTTCCTTTGCAAGCCTATTTATGTCCAAAACATGATTAAACAATTATCAAGCTGTGTACAAAAGCAGACATGGATCCAGACATTCCAAAAAATCCTAACAAAGTCCAAACAATGAAAAAAAATATTCCCATTGTTTGGACATTGTTAGGCTTGCCTAAGAGGAAACAGGTGTGTGAGCGAGTTGCACTGTTAAAATTATCTGTATGTTGTTAGGGCCGTTACAGCTCCCCCTTGAATGGCCGTCTGAATCGTTTCAACTTTCAATCTTCCTGAGGTGGACTTCCTCCCAATTTCAATTTCACTTCGTTCTCCTTTAATATGACCTCTGTTTTAAGTGTCATTTAAAATGTTGATGTTGACCTATTTTAGTCTAAATTGTGACATATTTAAGGAGTTAAAGATGGTTTAAAACTACCTTCATGGCTTCCTGAAAGGGACACCCTAATACCACCAAAAGAATTTCTGACAGGCTTGCAATAAAAGCTTTTTCTTTGGAGAATTAAGGAACATTATTAGAAAATGGGTAGCAGTTCTCCAAATTTTTAGGAACCAATCAAAGCAAACATGAAAAAATGCCAAAGTCTTGTGAAAAATTTCAATCCAGAAAAATCCCAAAGGTTGGATTGGGGGCAAATCTCAAAGTCCTCCTTTCTTGGATCTACTGTACCACTATGCATACAGTAGCAACACTTGGGCCACAATAACATGGGACTTGCCTCGGATCTTCATGAATTTTTATGACTTGTGTCTTTACATGCTAGTTAACCATTTGAAGTGACTTGAGCCTTGACTGGACTGTCTTCTCAATGACTTGTGACTTGACTTGCAGCTGACTTTTTTACTTAAGGGTTGCCTCGGACTTGCATGAATTTGTCTTGAGACTTGACTTGGACTTGCAAGAAATGCTTGTCCCCAACTCTGTAGTTGATATGGTATTTATAAATTTGCAGTGTAGGATTCAGTGATTACCTGTAGATATAAGTGTGAAGAAATGTTTGAAAGTTAATTGATGACCTTTAGGGAACTTTACAGTAGTCTGGAAATTACCAGTACATACACTTGGTGATTCCTTAATTTTGATAATCAGTAGACCCCTATCATTAACAGTTAAAATATTGTCAGAAAAGTGTTGTGTTTATGTGTACTGTAAACTGAAAGAACATTGCATGTATAGAAGAGCATAACTTCTACACTGCTGACTAACACATACAGTACTATGGATACTGTTCTGTAATGTTATTGATTGTGCATACCTTGTATAAACATCTTTTGTCCATCTTCATCTCATGTGGATTAAACGTCCAAAGATGAAAAAAGGTATTATACCACATGAATTGAATAGTTTTTCATACTGTATAGGTCACTATTATTGATTGACCCCTACAAGGTTGTTATGAGACCTTTTGTTGATGTAAGCAGGGAGCTTTTTGTCTGGTACCTGTTTGTGGTATTAATCCCTAGACATGTTTGTTACCATGAAACATAACAAGATGTATGAAGCCTACGTGTACAGAATGCCCTCACGAGTAAGTTACAGTTTATCATGTCTCGCACTTGATAATGTGAATATAGGGGATCTACTGCCAGTGCAGAGAACTAGATATACCGTACACTTTAGGACATAATAGTAATAATAATACGGCTCTTATAAAGCGCCTTACACAAAGAGTCTCAAAGCAACATACATTAAAAGTATATGCAATGTTCATATGACAAATGATGACATCAGTGTCATTAAAACTGTACGTAGTATTATACTACAGCCTTGATGTGTTGAGAAACAGCTTGCACTGACAGTCACTTTTGAGATTGACATGTTGAATATCCCTGCCTGTAAAAATTCTGTCCACACCTTTTTGCTTCAGTGAACAAAGGTCAACAGAAACCAGATAAGAAGTTGCCCTACTGCTTGCCGTTCACACCTCACAAACAGTGGCACATCTGGCCGTTATTATTCCACCTTTGTTTACATCTTCTGCTACCTGTCTCTTATCAAGCTTGTGGTTTCTTGGAGTGTGCTTGAATGAGTTAAGCAGGAAGTCGGGTAAAATTTGATTACCCCACCAAACCTTGCTTTTGGTGGGGACTCGGGTGAAATATCTAATAGGGTAAGAAATTCCTCATGGAAGGGCTCAGAACATGAAGGTACTGTAGGTTGGTACAGTTTAGTCTAATTGCACATCAATGCATGCATGTTTGCTTAAGTGCATAGGCCTTGAGTTTTTAAATTTTCCAGGTGTGCTGTAGTAAGCTAGTTAGATGGAGTTTTATGGCCCAGTTTCCAACCAATTGGTTCCAGTTGAGCTGGTAGTAAATTAAGGGGTGTTGCAGTTGTGCTGTTTTATGAAAATTTAAAGGGCCAAACCTCTCACCCCAAACTACAATTTTGGTACAGGGGTATAAAAATTCTCAATTGGCTCAACTCTTTGATTGACAGCTAATTCAAACAGTGCAGAGTACCAAAGCTTTCATTACACAGCATGAAGGGTATTGAGAGTGTTTTTAATTATGTAAATTGAGTTTTTCTATACTCACCTTGAAGTAACTGAGATTGTATCTGGATTAGGATGAATTTAAGACAGTTGTGGGAGGGGCTTAAGTAAGAAGATTAGGAGAATTGGTACTGTTTGAGGTGAGAGAACTGGGCCTTTAATGCACTGTGCATTTACTGTATCTCCATTCCCATTCTTCTCATGTGCAAAAAATGGCACAGCTGCCTCACATTGATTTGAGGTGAATGATGTAGTGCAATGGCCTTTTCATGAATTCAAAATTCAAGGCCTGCGTACATTGGGTCCTTCAATTTCAAACTTCAAAAAGGAAGGTTCAATTCTATAGTACCCCATTAGTTGCCTATGGATACTCTACTTACAGGAGTTGAATACTGCAATTCACATGAGTATGTATTGCCCAACCTGCACCTCATAGGGGCAACTTGAGAGATGAATGTTTGTAAAATTTAAAACCTCTTGACTTGCAAATGATTTCCTAATGAAAGGAATTTCTACCATTCTGTTCTTTAAAGCTTTTGCAATGTACAGTTAAAAATGTAAACGTGAATATATACGTCATATAAGATCAAATTTGATTCACAAGTAAATTGAGGCCAGCTGTGTGTTATGATGTTTCCAACTGGTAAATTTGAAAATTAATTAGTCAGGTAGAGTGTAAAATTTAAAACCTCTTGACTTGCAAAATGATTTATAGGCCTAATGAAAGGAATTTCTACCATTCTGTTCTAATAATGTTTTAATATATGCAATGTACTGTACACTGTACAATGAACAATGAAAATGGGAATAAGATCAGATTTGAAACCAGCTGTGTGATATTTATATTCCAGTAACTATAATGTGCCAAGTGCAAGCTTGTACAAATATTCTGCCATGTACTGTAAGTCACTGCTATACTGTAAGTCACTGCTGTACTCTAGTTTCCTTCTGGAGCATATCACATTCTTAATGCTTACTGTAGTTTAAAATGATTTTAATCATTCATTCATTCATTTATTTACTGTATTTATTTTTTGGTTTATCTCAACACAAGATAAAAACAATTATCACAAAGTAAAGAAGTAACATAGTGGTGAAAGGAAGTGAACTTAGAAACCCTTAGGGTTTGTCGGGAAAAGACATTCACTAGAAAAAAATAAAAATAAAGAAAACACATTCAACCATGCTATGTAAATTGTCATCAGACCAGATCAGAATTATTTGTGCCCTAAAATTCCTCAGGCATCTCCTGCACAAAAGAAAGCTACAGTACTGTACAGTAAGTCGGTGCTTTTTTCTAAAAGCTACAGTACTGTATGTCAGTGCTTTTTTCTAAAAGCAACAGTACTGTATGTCAGTGCATCATATTGAAAGATGCTACTGTAGTTCAAGATGATATGTTTGCAAATCTGCCAGCCTGCTTGATCACAAATTTAGCAGGCCTGAAATACCCAAAGATTTACTGTACCTCACAATAACAGCTTAAATAATTTCCTTAGGTTACTCTTCATGATAAATTCAGAACATATTGCATTGTATTGAGGGTAATTCAACTTGTGGCTCCTTATAATTTGTTAATTTCACAACTGAGCGAGAAAGATATTATCAAATGATTCTCAACAGTGATTCATGAATGGAATAGTCTGATAAAGGAAGTTCTGTCAGAATATTAACCTGTCATCCAAATTGAGATGACAACCTATCCCTTTTATTGGCTCATTGAGTCAACTACTTACAATGATTTGGAGCTTTTTGGGACTACTGTACACAGTAAAGTTCTTGGCAAATCTCTATGTTGTCAGTCCATAAAACATAGGCCTACAATATAGTTGATATCTATGGACATATTGCATGGCATTAACCCTTTATCGTTGTGCTCCGATCGGGGCATATTTGCGCGCCTCGGGAGTGGGCAGAAAAGCGGAAGTAGCCCGCCCCGCATCGGCTTCCGTAGGCCATTGACCCCGTGACCTTAAACTATTGTCTCTCTCATTGTTGTGGCCGAATTTTCGGGTAGAGCTACTCGCAGTTTTGAGCTCCGCGTGAAACAGTAAAGATGGGTGACAGCCGAGCTCTCCGCATGGGTCCAAAAGGACCCAAACAATGGTACAGGTTAACTATTAAGGGTTTTGAAAGAACTTGTTCATGTACTTGTGTATTCTGTACAGTAGCTGCTACAGTATTCTTACAATGTGAGGTGTTGCTTAAAATTAATGCCCCCTTCAGATACCCAGGTTGAAATTTTGTTACAGTACTATAAAGTAGACCTAAGACAATGGTCAATTAACAAACTTTTGCACTGAGAGAATTGTCCATGCAGCTACTGTACATGTGTACATATTACCGTACAGTTTGTGCAATTTCTTTTTACAAGCTTATATTATGCACCAAATTACTTTGAAAACTTAACAAAAAGTGGACCTCGATCATTGGTCAATTAACTATGGTTATACAGTGTATGGTCTATGCATCTGTGTGGAATGATTTTACCTGACGAATATTCAGAAATTTTCATTTATTATTTATTAATTGCAAGATTAACATTTCTTCTGACCTAAAGGAACTTTTCAGTGTTTGTGTATATTCTGGTAATCAACCAGTTCAGTTAAGGAAAAACAAGGTGCCCTGATTGTTCTTCTAATATTCTCTATGGCTGATGTGACTGAACAGAGCAAACCACATCTGAGTATTTAGTTATTTACTCACTCCATTTTCCTGTAGCCCTCTTCATAGAATCATAATTTAAACTTTATGTGAGAAAATGTTTAGACTGGAATTAGAAAAATGGAATTACCATTTTTTAGAAGCATGTACGTGATATTTAGTGTATAGCATGGGTGAAAATTAACCATTTTAGTACTGAAGTTGGTTTTGGCTCCTTTTCCAGAGAAGTCCTCATGACTTTAATTTACTAATACTGTACATGTATGTATCATGTAGAGTATTGCCTCAAGGTATGAAAAATGCATTTTCTTTTTTTTTTTCTGTGACATACAGTTGGATACCTAATTCCCCTTCAGCAAGGACACACTTACATTACCTGTACTCGCAGGCACTACCAAATGTAACTGCAAAAGTACAGTAGGCACTTCAAGTTCAAGACAATATCATAATATCTGCCAATCATATTGTTCCCCAATGCCTCTGCCTGCCTTCATTAGTACAGGGCATAGCTCGAGATTTTGCTTCTCAAAGTTGTGGACTGATCCCTGCATTTGTGCAGTGAACAAAATTTTGCCATGTCTATATGCTGGACAGAAACCAGTTCACTTGAACATTTAATTTATGTTGACGTCTCAGTCAGCTAATTTGTACTGCTACTTCTGTATGTCACAATTTGTCTATCTCTGTATGAAATTATCGCACGTGGCATTTTAATTCCCGTGAACTTCAGCTTACAGTAAGTCCTGAAGTTGCTTTAAGGGCTTTGCAAATTCTGTATGATGATTGAGTTAATCCATCAGGGCAGTAAAGTGTTTTGTGGAATGTTGATAACAGTCTTTTAGCTTTCTATGTAGAAAGATTAATTTCAACAAAGCATGTTTCAGTGCTTTCCCTGTGTCAATTGATTGGGAGTATTAATGAGGAAGTACAACATAATGCACAGCATTCAAAATCTCAATTGTCTGTTGTGTGTGTGTCCAGGCTCCAGCAGTAATAGATCCACAGAATGGTCAAGCAGTTGAGGGCATCTGACTTGCAGTCAGGAGCTCTGGAGTTTGACTCCAGGCTGGGTCATACCAAATACAGTACTGTACTTAAAAAATGGAACCAAACCTATCATTGTGCTTGGTACTCAGCATAAGCACTGGAGTAGGAAAAGCAAGCCAGTGAGCCACAGGGAAAAGTCTGTAGCCGGCCCAACCTAAACCAATTGGTCAGAAACTTGGTGGTAAAACTCGATCTAACTAATCCCAGTAGTTAAAAGACAAAGGGAATATGAGATGATACTGTATGCCTTTAATATGTAATATTATGTTGCTTTGTGAAAAAGTGGAAGGATTTTTCAACAAAATGTAACCGATATTTAAAATGAGATGTTTTCTGAATTAGGAAAGGGTATTGTAGCAGCTAGGGTTGGAAAATGGGTCTAGAATAATAATTTTTCTATCCTTTTTTCCACAAGATCTAGATTCCAGTTAAAAGCTGCCACAAAATTGTAGCTGTTGTAAATGCAGCAAGTTTATGAATACACAACAAAATGAGTGAAATCTGGAACTTGCTCCTAGGAACTGAAAGGCTCATGATCATTTTCAGATTTGGAAATAAGCTTAGGTCATTGTTGGAAACAGATTCCATTAGCAAAAAGAGAAAAAGTATGAAATCCTGTAACCAGCCATCTGAAAGGGGAAATCCCTACAGTACCAGATTTTATTGTAGTTTCTACTGTACTTCAACTGTACATGTAGATTGATGGCTCTGTTGTCTTACTTTTATAGCTTTGGGCAAAAGTACCCAAAATATCACAGACACCACTGATATCAGACAGTCTGGATGGGTAGATAAAGTTTGTCATTTGGGAGGCTCCTTCCCAGGAAATTTGGGCATCTGGAGGGTATTTTTTTGTTTGAGGGAAACTTCCCTCTTCTGTACATTAAAATATTGGGTTAATTGTGGGAAATTTTTACTCGCTTTCTGGGAAATAATTCTATTCCCTTCCTAAGGGTAAACATTTTTTCCAGCCTGCTTTCTGGCAGGTAGCATTTTAGCAAGTTTAGTGTCCTTCATTATAAATGTAGTTGAGACAGCCACCAGCTGTAAGTCTCAGGATTTCTATCAAAGAACAAAGTTCCATTTAGTTTCAGTACCCTGGTTTGTTTTAAATGTACAGTACTGTTGAGGATGATTTTGAAATTTTGTATTGAGCTATATAATATCTAGCTTACTTCACACAGCCATTACACAGTCACAAAGCATTCTACAGTAGGCCTACCTACTGTAGAAGCCATGAACAGAGGATCCATGTGAATGAAATGTAAAAATAAACCTTTGTTATTATTTTTTCAAGGTTTTTTTTGAGAGAGAGAGTTTCACTTTCCTTTTTTTTTTATTTTTTTTTATCCACAGAAAAAAATGAACAGTAATTGAGAAGTCAAATTTAGGACCAGACCATTGGAAGAGGTTTGGTATTCGTGATGGATTTCAAGCAAACCAGAAATGGTTCCGCAAAGTCATATAAGCCGCCTCCTCCATTAGTGTTTCGTATGAATGAAAATGGATCAGGATCGGAAACAGTACGATCAGTTCTTCTTGATCGCGGTTGGAAAGAATTTGTAGAGGGTGAACAAAATGAATATGATTGGAACCTTTCGTGGCGTAACTCACGTTACAGACAGTGTGATTATGATGACCTCATGTCTTGGCAGAGGCTCAATCACTTTCCGAAGACAACGGCCATAACGAAGAAGGACATGCTAGCTCGTAATATGAAAAGAATGAAAGGCGTATATGGAGCTTCAGTTTTTAACTTTACACCTCTTGCATTCAATCTGCCGAATGATTACACCAAGTTTGTGGCTGAATATACAAAAATTATGGATCAGAACAAGAAAGAAGAGAATGGCAAGAAGGAATACTGGATATGTAAACCTGCTGATTCTTCTAGAGGAAGAGGAATCTTTCTCTTTCAAGATTTGAGTGAACTGACCTATGACTGCTCTGCTGTTGCTCAGCGCTACATCACAAATCCCTGTCTTATTGCTGGGTACAAATTTGATCTACGGTTGTATGTTCTAGTCACTTCATTCCACCCCTTGACAGTTTATATGTATCAAGAGGGGATCGTGCGTTTTAGCACGGAGAAATACGATCTGAATTCAATAGGAAATCTTTACTCACATCTCACTAATACCAGCATCAACAAATTTAGTCCAACCTACACTGCAGACAAAGAAAGAGTTGGTCAAGGTTGTAAATGGACCTTAACAATGCTTAGGAACTACTTTCACCAGCAAAATGTAGACGATGAGATACTGTGGCAAAAGATTAGTAATGTTGTTATATTGACATTATTGGCCCAAGTTACTTCAGTTCCCAAAGTTAAAGGAGCCTTTGAACTATTTGGATTTGATATCATGATTGATGATCGCTTGAAGCCCTGGTTGTTAGAAGTAAATTTCAATCCTGCTCTCGCTTTGGATTGTCCAGTTGATGGTGTGGTCAAGAGAGGAATGCTAAATGAAGTTATCAATATCTTGGGGTATGATGAAGAGGATGGTCACAGAGGAGGTGAAAATTATACACGTCTCAAATCAAAACAGTATAACACCAGACCCCGACACACAAGATTTGTCCCCAGGGCCCTCCCAAAGACGTATGTCCGTAAAGGAGTTGGACAAATCAAACAGGCTGGGAAGAAAGTTGCCAATGCAGGGCTGCTTAAGAAATCAAAAGGAAGTGTGGAATCGAAGAAGAAAAATGGAGTAGCCAAATCCAACAGCAAAACTTCAGTGACATCAGATGATGATTATGATGAAGAAATTGCCCATGCATGTGGAATAGAAGCAGATACAAGTTCAAAACCCTCAACTCCAGCTAAGACCACTAGTCCCTCTAAGCCTATGTTTAAAAGCCCATCAATGTCAAAGCTTACATCCCGTGAATCTACTCAGGACAGTCTGAAATTGAAAGGTAATGATGGTAAGAGTAGTAGCATAGACAATATCTGGATACCCAGCATCGAGGAATCAAGAAAGGCTTTGGCAAGTCGAAGAGAAATGATTCGCAAGAGGGAGGAACAAATGAATACCCTGTCTAACTGCTTTGTGAATCAAACTAACTCACCTAATCGACTATCCAGATTAGGTGCAAACCTTTATTCTGCATCTAGAACTAGTCTCACATCAAATTCTCAGGGAGATATTTCAGGTTCAGAGAGTAAGCTGGGTTCTCCTGATGTGAAAAAGGGTAGTCCTTTGGTAACAAGAGCCAATGGCTCTCCTATCAGACCAAGTACTAGTGGCCAGCAAGGCACAGCTGCTGCCAGCCATTCTCAGGAGGACAAAAGTAGATCACCACAACTTAGTAGATCAAGTAGGGCAAGCCACGCAAAAGGAGATAGGAAGAAAATGGATGGGGAAGGTCCCCAGACCGGTTCAAATGTAAAGTCAAAGGGAGCAATTTCTACCCGTCAGTCATTGTATTCCAAACAAAATGCAAGTGGGTCTAAGGTGGAACCACGTGGTACCACACAGGGTAGGGGTAGAGGTTATGAGTGGCCATCTGAACAAGTTGGAGATTTTACTCTCATCTTTCCTTTTAATGATGCCACAAAACGGGCAAGTCATCCTACCATGGATATACGTACAGTCATCAAAGAAACACAGAAAGAACTTAAGAGAGCAATCTGTAAGTCCAAGGCAGCCAAAAAAGTTGTTACTGGCACTCCACCCACTATTCAGAAGGTATCACACGGTGGGAAAGCAGACACGGTACCTAGGGAAGGTACTAAGTGTGAGGATACCCATTTAGATTGGGCACCGTTACGTTCTGCAACCATGACAACTGTAGAAGCGTAAATTGTTTGATGTGCTAGAGCTGTTTACAATTTTAAAGTAAAAGTATGGCAATCTTGGAATTTTTACTGGCACAGTCCTGTGACCATCATAAACAATTTTGCAATAAAATATTTGGTCCCTTATTCAATTGGGTTTACAATGAGCTGTTGCTGTACATTTTTCCATTGTTGTATAATCCCCCACCTACCTGTAAGTTGCCTCAAGTTTACTTGCATAAAAAATTACACAGAGAATTCTTTTAGGGTATAAGGGTCATAATTTTGATGCACTGAGCTACAGTAGTGTGTACAGTATCTGATTGAAAAGTTAATGGGCGGGGGGTTCTCTCAAGGTCGAAGGTTTACTAGATTGAATCTCCACAAGAAGATTTTTACAATAGAGAGCAGTGTTTGCACCAGGTAGGAAATTAGTACCTGGGTACCCAAACTGTATTACCCGTCGGGTACCCAGGTACCCAATCATAAACCTTGCAATATCTTTCGTCCACCCCGCGGGCTAGGCTAGGCTATGCACAGTACAGTACGTAGGCCTATGCTGTTTCATGAAATGGTATAGAAGCGGATGTGAGAAACACGCATCTTGGAATTGTTTCTGGAAAAGTGCAATTTGACAAAAGCATGTTACAGAAACAAACAAGTTAAGCAACTTCATTTCAAATAATTGTGAATGAGATGTGGGTTACTACATTTGTTACTTTCAATAACCAGGTTATTTTGCAAAGATCAAAAAGAAATCATAGAAAAATGCTACCCAGGTGGCAAGAACATGGGCATACCTGGTGCAAACACTAATAGAGAGGACTGGTATGATTGAAGGTTTGCTAAGTGGAGGGCTTATTAGAAAAAACATTTGTACAATATAGAGGATTCACTAGGTGGAAGGTTCACTAGGTGGAAGGTTCACTAGGTGAAAGGTTCACTAGGTGTTATTTCCAGTAGGTAGAAGTTTCACTAGCTTGTGTGGGGGGGGGGGGGGGGAGAGAAAGATTCAAGCAAACTACAGTAAAAATACCTTAATGATCATTGTCATCTTCTGGTTGTTTTTGTTGATTCCTGCATATTTCCATAAATACTGATTTATATGTGAAATTACTTGAAATATTAGTGTTTCCTACATTTTTCTGTGTAAAGTGACATTTGAAATGTTGTATTCTCCCCCTTCCCTTCTTCTCTGACTGCACATTAATGTGTACAGTACACACTAATGTGTGCAGTACACATTAATGTGTACAGTACACATACTGTAGCTGTCCTATAGTACCACACTGTGAGGCACTGAGCTGGTGTGTATCTGATTGAAAAGTAAAAGCCATAGTTAAACATTCTGAATGCAGGAAAAGATTTCCAATTTAGTAATTCTTTTTCTTCATTTTTTGTTTAGAAAATTTTCCTAGAATGTGAAAGATTTGACAACAGTAAAGACACTTTATTCCACAGGTCATTCCAGTTTGAAATGTATGTCATTGAGGCAATGTTTGTTTACAGTTTTCTGCTTCCAGTTTACTGTACAGTATGATAAATGTCCATCTGAAAGTCTGACCCTCAGTCAGCCAGAGTTGTAGCAAGCCTCGCAAGTTCACAGTCAGAGTCAAATCATTTACCACCCTTAATGTGACTCAAGTGGTATCAGTTTCTCTAGCTATTGTCATTATTTCTATGCGGAAATACGACACATTGTCATTTATGTATTTTATGATACGATTCTCAAGCCATTCCTCTTTAAAAAGTGACCTGAGCTGTGACCTGTTGCAACTCTGCTCTCGGCATCGTAGACCTTTCAAAACAATTTTTACCATGCTTGTAAAGATTACAAATTTGGTACTTTTGGTTAACGAACCCAGGCTCATGATGACATTATAAAAAGCCGGTAAGTTTTGTTTTTACAGAAAATTATATACACATGTTAGTGGTGATTACTCACACAGTACTGCTCAGTGGAAGTATTATTTTGAAACAAGGTTTTTAAACTCAACAAAGTTAATGATTGTCTTCCTTGAATTGTCATATTCTTGTGGATATTTTAAATTTTTCATTTTTTATTGAAACTTTGTTTTGTAATTCATCAAACAGATTCATTTTACATCTTCAGTACACAATTTATTATTGTCAGTGGGATGCAAATTTTCACATGTGTGATACATAAATATTGTGTGATATATAAATATGCCTGTGTGGTATTAAGTCTTTGTAGTGTGCTTTATACTGTACTGTGTACAGTGTGGTATAATCAAAGCAAAATTGTGTAGGTCTGCTTGTATTTGTGCCAAGAAAATGTAGAGCTTGAAGTGAACATGCACCATTGTACCAGGTCACAGACTTCCTATATACATGGACAGAGCATGTAATACATACATCCTATCCGTAGATTGTCGCCACTGTCTAGGGCCAAAAAGCCCACCAAGATGGCCGCCTTTAAGCTATATAAATTGTCTGATTTGACGACCACTCTGTGATATTTTACACAAAATTTAACTTGAATGAGAAAAAATGTCATATACGTGAAGTGATTTTGTACTTACCAGGTATTGTTTCGAAAATGTTTCAAGTTTCTTGCAAAATCTGTTGATTTGAACTACTTGAGTAAATCCATTCTTTCACACACAAAACCATTGCAGACAGCCATCATGCTACGCCTATACTGACACGTATGTGGTGAAAATCTGTGGATAGCATGTTCTGTCCATGTAAAGGAAGTCTGTGTACCAGGTATCCTACTGTACATCACAAGTGTCTCTTTTCAATTTTGTAACTTTGTAACAAATTTTTGTTTCCAGTTTGCAAAATTTATGCAGAATTACACCTTATTATACAGTATCTGTTCATGTAAGGTCTGTGGATTTGAAAGTGAACCAAATTGAAATTTGATTCTTAGATTTTTGTTTTCAAAGTAAGTTCGAGTGCAGACCTTTGTTAGGTTGTCAGATTAATTGCTACAAAATTGGACCAAAGTGCAATAACGTAACACAGTGTCGGTTTTTTATCAATTGTACTGGGTTTTGTGGAACTCAAGTTGAACTGTAAAATCTTAAAAGGAATTTCAAAATTTAAATTACACAGACTTTGATCTTTCTCTGTTGAAGTTTAATGACTGTTATTCATCACAACTGACTTTTCTAATTCACCAAAACATACTTACTTCCAGACATTATCCTCGTGAAATAGCTCTTAGTAAAATTGCCTACCACTACAAAGTTTAAAACACAACTTTTA
This sequence comes from Holothuria scabra, assembly GCA_037179385.1. Classification (NCBI taxonomy): domain Eukaryota; kingdom Metazoa; phylum Echinodermata; class Holothuroidea; order Aspidochirotida; family Holothuriidae; genus Holothuria; species Holothuria scabra. The sequence goes on along the minus strand of CM074193.1, from coordinate 1,106,438 downwards.
GGCACTTAAGTCGGGTTTTTACTTGATGTTAGCACTTACAGTTTACAGCGACTCCAACCTTAAAATCAGTAAAAATATGATGAAACCCAGTAAGCATTGGATTGGCCATAAACTGGGAGTTTTAACAATCAATTAAAAACCTGACTTACCACCCAAGAGTCTGGTTTTCGGCTGTTTAGTGGAAGGCAGTTTTATTAAGGGACATTTGATGCAATGCTAGTCCATTGTAATGGAGTAGGGAAAGCAATTAGCCAGTGAGCCACACCTGGAAAAAAGGCTGTGGCCAATAGGTTTGAAACTGGGTTGTAAAACTCTAGCTGACAAACCTAGTGCAGTGCTCCAGGTGCATATTTTGATGAACATTCAGTGAAGTGCCTAATTTCAATACATGATTTGTATTTATGAATTGCCCTGCATTTTATTTGTATTTTTATTCCAATCAAAGAGTTGTGTCCATTCAGAATTTCTGTTGACTATCAGTAAAATTTTGGTTTGGGTAGAAAGTGGCTTCATTTAAAACCTCGTTAATTAGGTAGTGGCCTTAGGAGGTTGACAAAGTATTAATCAAAATTCATTAAAATTGAGTGTTTCAAAGATGCTGCAAAAAAATGAAAATTAAATGCTAAAACTCCATGGTTGGTCAATGTACTACCAGCAGGAGAAAAAGAGAAGTTTAGCTTCTCATTGCTGATACACTTAGTTTCAAGGAACACTACCATAATGAAACTAGAGGAACTTTGACCCTTTACTGTAACTGTATTTATTCAGAGAAATATGAGGTTAAAGGTAGTCCATTCTCACCCTAACAATTATTTTTGTAGAATACTACAGAAATTCTCAGTGGGTTCAGCTCATTGATTGACAGCAACTTCAAACATGCAGAGTACTGTAGCTCATATTACATAGTGTGTACTGTACTGAGAGTGTTCTGATTACACATTGAGTCTTGTACTGCATACTCACCCAGAAGCAATTAACTGTGATAGTGCCAGGGTGAGGATAAGTTTGAGACAATTTTGGGTGGGGCTTAAAGGAAAAGGAGAATACATTGCTTCTGCCTGGGGTGAGAGAATGAGGCCTTTAAATATTTTGCAGCCTACAGATATTCCTCTTTAATATTAATATAAACCCTTTAATGAAATGAGGAGTTGCCCCACAGTGCATTTATTTGGATACTCTTACAGATTTTCTCTTACTCCCCAAAAAAATCTCTCTGATGATGACAGCCAAACAAAAATATTTAATTTGTGTAGGCAGATATTGTGCATGAATTGAACATTTTTGCTGCAAAATTGCTAATTACACATAGTCAATCATTAATTAGGATACATAAGTAGACTCATTTTAGTTACAGTGATTCTTTCATAAGCTTTGAACTGTCACAGATGGAAGACTTAGTCATCACTTTACAAAGTGATTAACTTGCAACTACTACAGTTCTGTACATTGTACTATGATTCCGGTTAAATCCAGTGTCATTCTGCACACATTGTACTATGATTCCGGTTAAATCCAGTGTTATACTGCACACATTGTACTATGATTCCGGTAAAATCCAATGTCATACTGCACACATTGTACTATGATTCCGGTAAAATCCAATGTCATACTGCACACATTGTACTATGATGACGGTAAAATTCAATGTCATACTGCACAATACATTTACATTTTTATCAAACTGGTGCTTCTTTTTTAAGTTTACTTATAAGGGTACAGTATGTATTGATGCCTTTAATATATGCAAATTAGATTCACCTTTGTGCCTTTGTTTAATCACTGCTAATGAGAGTTTAAGTTCCTTTTGAAATGGTTTAATTTAGAGTTTTGTATTTGGCATATTTATTGTAAAAATGTGTGTGAATGAATAGGACACATAGTAGAAGTAGACAGTAAAAGTTCACTATTTAAGCTACAGTCTTCAACAAAAATAATGGGACCTAACAAGCAAAACAAGCAATGAATGGATCACTGCATCCCCCACTCCCTCCATTCAATGTTGCGGCAGCTCAAGTTATCCTGAAACTTCAATATTGATACGGGGAGTGTGGTTTGTCCCATGTACTTTTGTTGAGGATTGTAGCCATCTGCAGACACTGATGGGCCTGTAGATGACTTCACTAATGGAATCTACTTTGCAAGTTTCCTACAGGAACATGACCATATCAAGAATTATTGGGGTTTAACCCCCAGATAAAGATCTTAGTATGTATGCCAAAACAGGGTATCTGTTTAAAAGTCACTGAAATTCATTTTCAGCTGGTATCTGAATGAACCACGGTATAAAGTACAACCATGATTCATATAAATTGCAAAGAATTATTTTTCTTCACAAGAATCAGCTACTTGTACCAGTACTTTTAATAATTGGACTATTAAAATGTGTCGAAGTAGAGCATGAGGTATGATTGATTGAATATTGTTTTATTTGGAAAATTTGGTAGAACTTCACTTCAGTGTGGTTATTGCTACACATGCAAATGCCTCTGTGTAATTTTTGTGTCTTCATGAAGTTTTGATTTTAATTATTTTTAATTTACTTGGCTGCATACTCATAACTCAAGTGATTTAAAAAGTTTAACGTTAGGGCCATCCTTTAGAACAGTCTGATGTAAGTACAGTAGGTTGTGAATTTGCATTGTATTGTACTTTGCAAACATTAAAACACTATTGGCATGTAATTATAATTTCATTTATTAAACTATTGTTTACAGTTACATTTACATTTATTGTGATTTTTTTTAATTCAAGTTTGTAAATATCATTATCCTTTATTCAATTATTATTGTGTCAGTTGAAATTTGTGTGAAGTGAAATAATTTGCCATCTTGCCATATAGGCCTATTAATCTAATGTATGAAGTAAATTGGGGTGCATGTATCAGTAAGAGTGAAGTATATTGCCATTGTCAGACCAGTATATTAGATCAGTGATCATGAGTTTTTATCATAATAGTAGGAAGTCTGTGAAAGCTATAGTGTTTTAAAAGCAATGTGCATGCATGTTTAAAAGGTATTTGAAAGGAAAAAAATTGCCAACTTAATAAGATGAAGAAAAATTTAACCATGAGGGAAGACTAGTGGCTGAAAATAAGCTTTTAATATTTCAGACAGAATTTTGGGAATGACATTTTTGGTAATAGAATTGCACTACACTCTAGTTATGAATATCTGTTTTGCTATCCCCTGAGCATTACCAGAAAGGCTGAAGGACTGCTACGTAGAGATGATTATTGTCCATCTTTATCACCTTGCTATGGACAAACTGTTCTTCAGGGAAAGAGGGGCGAAGGGTTGGGACTTAAAATTAAATCCTCCTCTACTTTAACCCCTCTTTTACTTTTTCTGGAGTAGGCATTGTGGGCTGCCCTACATTGCTATTATATTGTTAAACATAGTTGGCCACATTTGGTGATTATCCCCCCCACACCTCAAAATTTGGTCTATGGCTCCTGATCTAACATTTATTCATGATGAGTTTATAGAGGGGTATCCTATTCTTGAGATGACCACAAAAATGTTTATCAAGCCCATGTCAGAATGCTTTCAAGTTCCCAACGCAGTCCTTCTATTCCCCACCCCCTTTCCTCATCCACTAGGTATGTGATCATGGGATTGCATTTTATAAATTATGGTCTTGCCTATTGCAGGCTGCATCATTAGTATAGGCCAGTATTAATTTGTCCAGAATTAACATTTTAGTAAAAATACAACAGAAATGATAAATGGATTTGAACTTTTTTTTTTTTTAAGGATTACTACAAGATAGTTAAGAGGTGAATACAGATAATCAAGTGTTCAATATTCTCTCCATGTACTTAATCATGTAATAAATCTTACATCAGGGTGGTTTTAACACATCATTATACACATCAATCTACCTCATTTTGTGTTTCATTCTGTTATTTCAAATATTTTCCATACCATTCTTTATAAAGAAGCTCTTGAATCATTTTCTGAAAAAGAATTACAAGTTACAAAAGCCATCTTTTAATTCCAATAAACCTTTTTAGCACATTACGTTAATAACATGGTGTGTTAGGTGTTGATTCTATGTGCCTGTTAGTTGTATAATATCTTATCTGTGAATGGGACTGAAATAAACCCAATCAAGTGCTTGAAAACAAGTCATTTTTTCTGTCAATTTATTTGTGTTGTTCATGCAGCTTTTCACAGTTAATTTCTCCGAGTTGAGCATTTACAAATATGAAAAAAGGTCTTTCAAGTGAGAAGAAATGTTAATTTTACATTACTTACTGTTGAATAGAAATTTTGTGATTTTGTTCACGTAGCAAAATTCTGCCCAGAATACTAGACCATACAGTAGTGGACCACAAGTTCAGACCATGAGGACAGGTCATTATTTATGTTAGATTTAATTCCATGTATAAATGTGCTACAGAATAAAAGTAATGGAAAGTAATGGACCCTTTTCCAAAAAGAAAGTACAAAAGATTGAGGAATTGGGAGTTTTGTTTGGTACATGCGGTTTTTGCCAATGGCAGTTTACTTTGGCAAATAAAAGATGCACACCTAATTTCTATCTGGGCCCCCTTTGGAATTGTTTTGTAGAAAGGGGTTTATTATCTTTCTGGCTGTATGTGACAAATTTCAGCAGATAAGGTAGCCTACTACATACCATACCCCTGTTGATATGACAGCATTTTATTGTTACATTCATAATGAAGGCTGGGACCATTTTAGTTCGATCATTGCAAAGATTTACCATTAAGTAACAGCTTGGATTGTGCCTTTTTTTTTAATGCCCAATATTTCAATGAGGCCAGCCCATGACCAACAACATTTGATGCCCATCATTTAAATTAAGGTAGTGTGACATGAAAATGACAAAACTGGGTATTTGATTTAAAGAACATTGAAAGTCAAGAATATGGCTGCAATTCCCCTCAAAATCTGTCACAAATTGACCATTTTACATGGCAAGTTCTGATTTGCACTTCATTATTTATAAACATGAGCTCAGTAAGCAAATTTTGTGATGTCATGGGGAGGGAGATGCCATGGGGAGGGAGATGCCATATATGGCTAGTGTTATCCTTGGTTTAAAAAATCTTCATTTTAAGGACAGTTGTAACGTAAGTTTGTCCTGAGGGTTTTATTTTGGAAGTTAAAATTGTGTCCTTGAAAATCATCAGTATCAAAAACCAAACCCATAAACTATCTTGCGAGTAATTAAGAGGCAATTGATATACTGTAGAGTTAACAAAAGAAATGTCAACACTATGCAACACTTCAAATCAGCAGCAAGTTGTTTCAAGGAACATTCAAATTTTGAAGAGGTGTATCTTGCAAACAATGAAAGATATTGATACAATTCAGGACTACAGATTTTTGCCTCCAAAAGTTGACTCTCTTGTTGCCAAGTGGGTCAGGTCAGGGCGTTTTGCTGACATGTCACACTACCTTTATTGAAATTGCATGGACTTTGTCCTCAAGACCTTTGGATATCTATAATCCAGGAATTTGAATGACAAATAGGACAGTTATTTTATTTGACTATGTTTACCAGTAATGTCTCCAGCAAAAATTCTTAGAGCATCTCCAAGTTGCCTCAGGAATCTTCATGGTATGCTGAAGGGAGATTATATAAATGGTCACAAGTAGATGAAGATGATCACATATAACTTTACTTCAAAATAAGAATTATGAAAAGAGGTTTCTTCTAAAATATTTATTTTCTTTTTCATATTTTTCTCTCAGTCTATTTCTCTTGGCAACTCTTACGAAACAAAGGAATAACATGATAATTTTTGCAATAAATCATTCACCTCTCTTACTTACAATAAGACGTAAATATATGGTGTATCACATACTGATATGCATCCCACTAAAAGCCCCCTTGTCTAACAAGCCCAAATATGTTTCTATAATCACTTCGTTCATGACATTTTGCACTAAGAAACAGGACTATGCTATTTTGATGGAAGATAACATCTTCCCTTGCCCAGATTACATCCATTGCCATCCATGACTCCCTTACTCTCACCCCCTCACCCCTCCCCCCCCCCCCCCCCATCCATTTAATTCAGTTACTAAAGCATCCTTGATCCCATGAATGAACAACATTGCACCACCCATTGACCCAACCCAACTCCTCTAGGGATACACATGATAGGGTATCAACTTAAAAAATTGGAAATAACACCTTCAAACCTCTCTTCTTCAGCTGTTTTGAAGCTGGACTTTGTTATTGTTTGCAACAAAGCTGCATACAAGTCACCTCTAATGTCAAATATATATGGCAGTGAATTTCCATGTATCATTTTTTTTTTCACACGCTTTCTCAATCATGCCACATTGCCAATTTGTCAACATGTGACAAATTTTACAAAATGATTTAGTATATCAACATATATATTCAAACATTGAAAAGTTTGTTTAAGAACACAAACAAACATTTCAATCTGGCCCCTAAGTGGCAGATACAATGATAGAAATTTGTTTTTTTCTGAAGCAGCAATATTATCATAAAACAAAGGGCATGTTATATGCTGCATGCACGTCAGCTGTGAGTCAGCCAACCAGATGACTAGGATATACTTGTGGACTGCCAACTTATCTCAAGTCAACCATGAAGGGTGTAGGAACAATGACAAGCAAAAAGTATTTTCTTTTACGTGTCATTCCTATGTTTTGTTTTGTTTATCAATCAGGGCCCTTCTGATGGTATGAGTCATCTATAGTGCAATTTGACACCAGACTGCTACATCCCCAGCAGTTGGTTTCTTGAAAAATAGATCTTGTGTCAAAAGGTTGTGCACCCCTGATTTAATTAAACTGTACATTGTACAATAAAAAGAAGAGAATAAACAATTAGTTCACCATTTGATACTGTGACCGTTGATATATGATATCCAAGATACAGAAGTGTTTTACGAATGGACTTGTGCAACAAAGAGGTAGGTAGTTTTCAGTGTTCTCCCAACAATGTGGGGATCATTTCTTCTATATTCAGAACAGTGAGAGCTGCCATAATTATAAGCATCATTTCAAAATCTTTACATGGTCCTTAGTACCATTTTTGTTGTTTTTAGGATTTTAATCTTCCTTGCAGTGGGAATTATACCCTGCATATTTAAAGACATTATTCATTACAAGAAAAAAAAACAATGTGGATCAACACTGATGTAAAATACTACAGACTTAGGAAAAATGCCAACCTTTTTAAACACATGGGGTTAATCTTATGAAAGATTCTTACTGCTTACATAGTATGCTCCACCCCCCACCCCCCCCCCCCCAAGCTTACTGTTTAATAACAATGTAACCTTAAAAATAATTTGCTCTCCTATCTTCTCTCCAAACATGCCTCATCTGACCGTAATAATATGTGAAACAGTTAATATAGCTGACCTCTTTATTTAGCAATTCAAGGCTAACAAATGTCCTACCCTCACACAAACTCAGTTTACATTGCTTCATGGTGAGTGTACTAGACCCCAGTGTGTAATTAAAACACTCTCAGTACAGTACCTGCTGTGCAATTTGAGCTAAGGTAATTTGCATTTTTTTTCAATTAAACAGCTTCGCCGTGGCCTACAAAAATTATAGTTTGGGTGACAGTTGAAGGCCTCTAAATCTTTTTCTTTACAGGTTGACATATATGCAGAACAAAACTGTTCCACGTGTCTGTCCCAAAAGTCAAAACAGACTATGTCTACAATGTAGTCGTTACTGAGCCACGAGTTAATTGCAGTTAAGTGCATATGACAATGATGAACAGGGGGTAGTTGGGGGTGGGGGGAGAGGAAGGAGAAGATGCAGATTATGTAACATGGCACTAACCAAATTCCATCCACCAAAAAGCCAGTTTCAATTCTATGCAATGTCACAAACATTTCATATAAACTAACTTCGCATCAGGCTGAACAAAGTACTAGACCCATTGCCAGGACATGACTGACAAACTGTGGACTTGTGTATTCAAAAAGTCATTTGACAAACACATGAATGCAGAATATATACCTGGGACATGTCACATGAACAGTAATAGCCATATTCTTTTCCACAAAATGTTCTGCTAAAGAACCAATGATGGCTTATGTTTTATTTCTTATTAATTCATTTAATAATTTTTTATTTTTTCTACAAAAAGCTTCACCTCCCTCTTAAAACAGAGCTCATACACAATCCTGCCAAAATTATCAGTCTAAGTCAATAATGTATGAGTGTCATTCTAGTAGCTGCCCTATAACAATACAATGTAGGGATGGAGAGGAAACTAACTAAACACAGCCCATACAAAATATAATAACTTTCTCTTCATATCAGATAATTAGAAACAAAATTCAGTCTTTCGGTAGGGTTATCATTTCCGACATTGAAACTAGCAAAAACAACCATCCCCTTAACACTTGTTCACATGACTTATATGTAATGAATGCATTCACCTGCAACGACACATATAGGTTGGTATATGATTACACTCACAGTTTGGCACACTTGAACATATATTGGTATGAATGAGAATAGAGTTGTACTGTCTATTTTACTGCCTATTCCTGGTTCATTCTTATCAAAGTTTTAATATGCAAAACCTAAATTCTGATTGCAGCTATAGTCATTTTCAGTGTTCCATCGGTGCCAATACAATTAAGTGTAACTAATAAGCATAAATGCCTCCCTTCAATTTCTTTGGAATGAAATTGTTAGCACTGAAGAAAATGTTTCAACCCCCATCCACAGCCCCTCCTTCAAAAATCAAAACAAAAAATGATGTAAAGGAACTAAAATTACATGTTCTGTTGATTCGAATCCTACTCACTTCTAACATTCTCACAAGCCAGTGAGCCACAACAGAAAAAAAGGCTGTGGCCAGCTCGACTTGAACCAATAGGTTGGAAACTAACTCCAAACATCAGCAATTACTAGATTTGTGACCTATGGTGAGCTTGAAGAAAGCGAGGGTCACACCTTACATGCACTCACATTCTGATAACAGAAGAGGAGAACATTGGTAGCAAAGTTTAAGGAAAGTTAAGGAGAGCTCATTATTGTGAGCCATGAATTTATGGTATCACATGTACTTGCCCCGAGGGAAAGCTTATGATTGTGAGCCATGAATTTATGGGATCACATGTACTTAACCCAAATTCACTTTGGGTTGAAAACTTCATCTGCTTAAATCTTGGAACCACATGTATGACTTCAACACAGATTTCACCAGAAAACTCAAATCCCTACCACCCAAACATAAAAAACTTGATACAAGCCAATGCACATTCTTCTATTAATGCTATAGCAGTATTAACTGGACCTATTATTTGTTGCATTTCATCGAGGCACCTGTAGGTCTATAGTCTCCACATATATAAAACTCTTGGCAAAGGTTCTACCCTCTATAAAGCACACACATACACATGAATAAAAAATTATCTACTAAATATAATACGCATGGGGAAACTTCTTATGTGCCTGCAATAACATTTGTATTAACTCTTGTTGTCATGGTTACAGGTATACATTGGAAGGTAGCACTATCTTGACTTTTGGATTAATTTCATTGAGACAACATGAGATAAAAGCATACCTCCAAACAGTTAAGACAAGCAGTTTACCATCCATAGACCAATTTCCAAATAGCAATTACAAAGGGTTGTGGGATAGGGTTTTGGTGTGTGTTGTCATTGTCAAAGACATTTTACTGTGGCAAAAAATGACACACACCCAAAACTATCCCACAATTCACTGTAATTGCTATTTGGAAATAGGTCTATTTTACCGGTATAAAGATTCTCACCCCATGGTATTTCTTTTCACCAGAGTTGGGTGAAATCAATTTGGTTTCATTTTACTCTAAAGTAAACACCAGCATCATCATATCACCATTAAATACATAATTTCATATGTAAGTTTTTTTGATGACCTTAGCACAACATGAAATCAGTATACACAATACATCCCATACTATAGACTTCGTGCATTGACTTCATACAATGTCACCTTACAGAGGAAACCAGTAACTTTTAAGTATGTGGCAAACATGTGGAGGACTGCCTTGCCAATGAAGCAGGTTTACATGCGTATCCAAAAAATCAGCTGTCTGCATTTGTTGCTGTAATTTTCGATAAAAAAATAATTTCCTCCAAATGAGCAATCATTTTTTGCTGTTACATCATAAGCATAAGTTCTAGGTAAGCCTATGATGCTAAATGTTAAATGATCCTGTCAGCACGAAGCAAAGCTGAAATAAACACAAACATGATTGTTACCATCAACGAACACTTAATTTGGCCAGATGGTTAATGAGAGATGTCATCTAACACAATCTTAGTTTTCACAGTGTACCTATCAAAGTTTAGTGCCACCTCCATAGATACGTACAGCAATATCTTTATTTCAACTCTTTCAATTCTCCTCAGGTGATGTCGTCACAGCCAATACAAATATGATCAAGTAAGCAACCTAAATTGCAACTCAGGTATCCCTTCAAATCAATAAGAGCTTTATTACTTCATTAACACTGGCATAACCTGGAGCTCAAATATAACAAACATTGCCGCATGCATAGCAGATCCTGTGATATATTATGATTCACATAGCAGAACCATGCAATCAGCAACATATCCCTAATTGATTCCGAACGATGTCCAAACTGTGAATACTAATGTACTGTAACTGTCTCAAATGTAGTGTTTCAGCTAACTGTATCAAGAACTTGGGCATCATAAGTAGTCAAAGCTTTATTTCTTTGACGCAAAGTTGCCTCTCACAAAATGTGACCCACACATGGACGTATTAATGATGGATTTCACATTTTCAAATATCCCCACAAATCCAGCTGAATGAAGATGCAATACACAACCAACATTACACTCTGTTCTGCCATCAGGACCATAACAGGCTGCATAGCTGCTCCACAACTGTAAACTGGACATATACCAAGGACAGCAGAGTTAACTTAATCAGTAATGAATTCTGAGCAAAGTTTGAAATTTTCACGCAAGTGTATTGCATTAACTCCACCGAATGATGAGTCAGCTTAATGGAACACTGAACACAACCAATTCATGTACAACCATTTATTTATTAGCAGTCCAGCTGAAAGAATACAGTACGTACTACGTGGCTGTTGCTCTGGTTTTACTCTGTTTTTCTTTCAGGTCCATGATGAGCTGCTTAATGGCCAGCCTTTTGCCTTTCACTTCGCTCTGAGGAAACCAATTTTCCAAGCCTTTGATTGGTGTCGTAAAATTCCTGATAGGTTTCTGAAAAGTTGAATAGATGGCTGATTGATATAAATTTTGGAAACACCACATCTTATGATAATGCAAACCTTGAATTTTGATTCCTGCAAGTGTGATCACACAACATAACTCACCTCAAATAACTGTTAGGAGTGTGATTTTTAGCACATAAAATGAAGAATGTTAGCTCACATAAATATATTGAAGTTAATGAAACAGCATACCTACCACACTCTTTAATATCCTGATGAAGGTGATTTGTAGCACACATTGAGATTCTAAAACTCAAGGACTGTTTTATACTACAGTAAAGGACAAAATAGAATAAACTTAAAATTTTACACTCTTGGAAAATGATCATGTACTAGGTTAGTTAGTTTAGTTTGTTAAAAGGAGTTTTAGGCCCCAGTTTCTAACCAATTGGATCAAGTCAAGCCAAGCCAACCACAGCCTTTTTTCCAGTTGTGGCTCACAAGCTTGTTTACCCTACTCCATTGCTTCTACTGAGCACCAAGCACAGTGGCAGTAGATTCCGTTTGTATTCAGTATGACACGGCCAAGAGTCAACAAACTCCAGACCTAGCGACTGCAAGTCGGATGGTTCTAGTCCATTGACCATGCATTCAGGGGATCACATATATCGGGTTTCACAGGTTTTTTGACACAGGATCCATAGTGTTCTACACTGGATTCATAGTGTTCTACAAATCTCACTTCTAACCTTCAAAACAGTGTAACTACTGTATGTTTAATTTGCTACCAATGTTTAAGCTGGTGTTATACGTGTGTCTCCCACAACTACCCAATCAAAGGAAAACCATGCATCCACATACACTAATAAGCTCCTTTAAAAGGTAATCCTGTAACTGTCCTTGCAAAAGCCTATAAAGTGTTTCCAATATGTATCCACAGACTCCCCAAACCTCCCTAATTAGGGAGGAGGTAAGGAGGGTCTACATAGACATACAATTTAGTATTTAAGCAAAATCCTGTAAAGTCAAACTGGTTTTTCAAATAAAATTAAAGATGACACATTTTACTCTTTTATTGTAAAGCCACAGTTACATTACAGCAAATTCAGACTGGATTCTGATTTCATTTTTGTGAGTTTTTTCTTAGAAATCTACTCAATATCTGATTGGAAATAATCCAGATTTATCAGCCTCTGTAGATTTATGAATTTATATCTCAGGACTATGAAAACTTTAAACTTTTTGTGAGGTCAAATCGACAGAAAGTTTATATTGAACTATGCAAGTCCAATGCCAGTAACAGCTGTCTGTCTGTTCAATTCATGAAAAAATCAGTTAACATTTCATTTTCATAGACCTCCAATGCAAATCATACACTTACACTCGTTGGCAAAATTTTGGCTTTTGGTTTCAGATCAGATATGGAGATGATTTTAACAATAACTCACAAAAATTAGATGGGACTCCGATCCATATACATTGCAGTGTGACTGCAGCTTAAAAACTTACCTTGAAAAACTGTTCCACATACTGCAAAACAAAGATACCACAGTCACTGAAGTTGCTCTGTTGGGGGACATCCAGTTGTGCTCCTTTCATATTCTGTGTCGTGAAAAGGCGTTTGGTATTTTTCCTTGTTGACCACTCCACATCTAGGTATCTGGACATATCAAGAAAAGTATCATCTGATTTCTTTATGAGCTCATTTTTGAGGCATCCTAATGCCGTAAAGTAGAAAGAAGAGCTGGGAGGGATAAATGGCAAATAACGTTCTACGAAAGTAACGAAGAAGAATTATGGGTATATAATAATAAGCTTGCTTAATGGTTACATCTACATACCTACTACTTGTCAAAGGAGGAAAATGTTTATCAAAATTGTCTCTTGCCACACCCCCTCCCCAATTTGCATAAATTGATTATATTGATTACATGCACCTTTCTCTCAGTCTTATCCCTCTGCGGGCTGGGGGTTAAGGTTAAGGTTAAGGTTGCAAAACTTGATATAGCACACATTACTGTGATGAAACACACTCAATGGAGCTTTACAAAGAACAAAAATCAAGAAAAAGATTTCCTAAAAAGATAAGTTTTCAAAGCATCCTTAAAAGAATTAATAGAGTTGTCGAATATGCCCACAGTATTTCACGCCTGTGGTAAGAAGCGACTAAAGGGAAACCAAATCTGATCTTGAACCATACCTGAAAATTACTTTGAACTTTTTATAGAGTTGACTGACACTATATAACACATTGGTGTTGCTGTGTTGTTAAATCTAATCTGACTCTCAGAAATCTAAGTTCCCTAATTTACAATTGAATCATACCAGAAGTCAATAGGGTTATCCAATATAAAGCTATTCATTTAAATATTGCTGGTACAGGGAATACAAATATCTAATCATGTAAAAGCATTCCTTTCAGTTCATATTTCTCCTTCTAATTCAAGACAAAAAAAGAGACAATGGCTTAAACAGTGTTCCTGTTGTTGGCTAATAAATATAATTTTTTTCAAATTTCACTTGTACCAACACTTACACCATTGATTTTGTATGACAAACGTAATACTTTGATGTAAAATTTAGTCTAAAGCACATGTAGATACTAGAAAGAACCATAAATGAAAAAAATATGCCCACTATTACAGCTTGCCATTTTTTCCCTTTTCTTTTTCTTTCACACAAAATTTAAACACCATCCTCTTGACCACCAGCTTGTCACTAATTGTTAAAAGAATACAATGGAATGCTACTCTCTCTACAAATTTAATTCATTACATACAAGTCTGCATTTTGAACTTTTTAAAACCTTTTTCAAAAGGAAAGAACTTTAACAAAATTTTTCTCTTTTTATAACTTGACTGATCCTCATCTTATGCAATTTTTATGACTTGTCCAGTGAGAACAATTTTTTGGCAGTTCCAGATTTGTGTAATTGCACTTTCAGAGTTCAACAACTTTTTTCTTCTTTTCCATCACCACAGTACCTTTCCTACATGATTTTTATCACTAATTCAAGCTTTTATGACCCCTGGGAGCCTTACATAAGGTGATATCACCTCTGAATTATTACAAATTATGATCAATTGCGTCTCCCATAAAGCCTCAAGGCCTATAATTACCAAGCAAACTTTATTTTGTGTATGTAACGATGCCTTGTTCTACTTACTCTCTTAGTTTCTGCATAACATGTCTCTTTGGTGACGTTTTCAATGAATCCATGATAAGAATGCAGGGTCTGTAAAACACAAATTAGACCATGATGTTTAGTTGTGATAACAAAAGGTAAAAAAGTGTTATGTAGGTCTTCATCAAAATATTCTTTGCAGGAAACATGAATTGCAACGTCTGATTTCATGGAAGTGAGAGGCAGGATATAGGGATAACTTTGACATTTCTGCCGTAAATATATCATTTTGAATAAACGTAACAGAAACTGAGACAAAAGAAATTCTGAAGACAACTTTAATGCCATGAAGGGATAAAAGATGGTAAAAAGATTCGAATATACAACAAAAATGAAATGTTCAAATGAAATGACTGTGATGTAAGATGGAATGAATTGCCCGGTCAGATAACTGGTACCTGCAGCTTCAAACTATCTCTGAAAATCACTGCATAAGTGAAGTTGTACATGAGACAGAATATTGTGTTCTTATGTAAGGCAGGTATGGAGGGATCTTCCAATTGTAGTCCCACATACCTGATCTTTAGGTGGCCCTTTCTTCAATTTCCCAGTGTTTTATGTCCAGTACCCTAATACGTGACTCAGGTCTAGATTTTACTTCACATATGTCCAATCTGAATCGCAGAGCCTTAAAATACTTATTAAATGACAAAGGATATAGCATGATACAGGGTTTTTTTGTTATATTTATTCTATTAAGTTTTTTCCAAATACATTTCTGGTAAGCCAGATTTTTCCTTCCAAAAACATCCATATCACTACTGGTTTAGGCGGAATTACAGAAGCATCACCTACACAATCAGTTGCAAATAAAAATGTTACCATATATTTCCTATCATGGCAAGTTGAGAAAAGGGGAAAGAGGAGTAGCTGTTATACTGACAATAGAACATTACTTTATACTATATACTTTTATCTTCCTCACTCACAATTCTTGTTTCACTCTTTGATGCAAACTGAACAAAACATCTTCATCTTTTGCTGCATCTTGCATTGGAGTGTCTTCCTGTATTGCACTGCTTGATAAACTTTGACTTCCATTAGTTTTCACCTCTTCCTCCCCTTCTTTCAAAGGTTCACCACTGGACGTTACCTTCCCTGATGTATTTAAGCCTGTTGAGGTAGCCTATTACAAAGGAACAGGAAATGAAGAGGACAAATAACAGTATGAAAATAAAAAGTGAAAGGACTTACCGATAAGTACACTAAACTCTTCCCAAATCTTTTGGGAAGACTTTTTCCATATTTCACTAGTCTCTAAGTTTTCAGCAAATTGAATCACTATCAAACTATAAATAACGATGCTGTGTTTATTTTATCAGAACCTCCTGCATTTGACATGAGACTGACCCCCAAAAATGTACCAATTTATTTCTAACTGCTTTCAAAAGGTTGAATTCATGGTAATTGGTAACAAGTTATTTATAACATGTGTTAAAAAAATATAATTTGCATAACCTGTGCTACAGGACCAATGAAGTAATAACTTAGTTTGCAACCCTTCTTGGACACACCCCTTGATTCTCTCCCAATCCTCAACTCAACAGATTTGTACCTCTGGTCTGTTGACATATTTTCATCTGGTGTAAACACATTCTTATCATTCCCTTTTTTCTTTCAATTCATTTCAACCACATATTAACACTGACTGTGTGTACTCAACCAATTCCGTTACTACCTTGACACAGGCTTACACACTATGTAATTATATTTCAAAGGGTAGCTACCACAAGTGCGCTCTCTATCCCTCTCCCCCCCCACACTCTCTCTATTTCATTTCTCACCTGTTCACTTGAATTCTTCTCATTGCTTTCACTTGCTTCACTTCCCTGTACATCTACTTCCATTTTACTCTCCTCTCCCTCCTTGAGTCCACTTTGATCAACAACCGCATCATTTTTGTTATCAACAACATCCATTGGTTCTCCATTCTCCTTGGAGGCATCTGAGTCTGCTTCATCATCCTGCTTCTTTAAGGGGGGAGAGGAGGTGTTTGCATTTTGTGCATGGGACGGGAAACAGATAATGGCAACATACCAATGAGAGCTGTGCAATAGGAGGGCAAAGAACAAACCAGTTTGATGAGTCGAGATTTAATGACTCCATCATAGCTTAGCTGGAGAAACTGAGGTCAGCAGTTGACATGGAGCCTCACCTACACATGTGAACTATTGTTAGTGATAAGGAAGATTTTATGCAATTGAACACTGGAAAAGCAAGCACCAGTCCTGACAGGGCTAACCTGGGTAATGATTACTGATTGCTATGTTACAAGTTGAAAGTTGATAAATACCTGAGTTAAATATTAAAATGTCACAGCAGGAGTCAAAAATTCTTCAGAGGGTCATGATACCAACTCCACAAGTACCAAGCCCCTAACAAGAGCCCCCAACATTTCAGAATTCGAAAGCTGGAATAATCAGTTTTGGGGGTGGGAATGCACACACAATGCACAGTGAATCTAAAGCCAATAACAGGTGAAGCCCACAGCCCTGATGGGGCTTGGGAACAAAGTACACGGGAGAAAGCTCCAGGGGTGAAACCCCAAGAATATACTGGCCTGTAGGTGTTTTAGAGGTTTTAGGAGCTATCTTCATTTATAAATTTCACAAGCAAAATTACCTGAATAATTTGCATTCAATGCACCAATATGACACAGCCATCTGTCATGTTGACAGGAAACAAGTAGAGGTTTTAAGGGACATAAAGTACATCTAGTGGTATGGGGCATAGGAATAGCTGGACAAAGCAGAAAGGTGGGGAAAATGGCATGATTTTAGGGAAATTTTCTGCTTAAAGTGGGAAGGTTACCCACATCCCTTTTTTTCCAGTCCAAAACCCTAATTGTCCATCAAATCTGTGATACTAAAGACCTTATGTACTCACCTTATACCAACACCCTTACTGAAGGAAAATACTGAATTTAGCTACTGCAAGGAAGACTTTTGTGCACTTTCTGTAAGTAAGTCTCTGTTAGCCACCCATAGATTTGGGAACTTATCTTGCCACAACTTAATTTGTATTAGTGTTAGCTGTAATATTATTGCCTCAACTGAGGGCACAACTTTCTCTTGTATCTCATACATATGCATAAGGTCTTTAGTAAACTCCAATTATATAAACCCTTCCCCTCTAACCACTAGGTCAAAAGTTGTGTTTAAATGGTAATAGTAAGCAACATGTCAGCACACACTTTCCATTGTGGGTTATCCATTGGCCCTAGTAACCTCCCATAACACTGAGTCTTTTCTTTTGACCACCGGGTCAAAAGTTGTATTTAAATGGTAACAGCATACAACATGTTCAGGGTCATATATCACAAGTATTTTTTGGATTTTTTAACGCACATACTTTTTCTAAAGTCCTCCCTACTCTCTGGCAAAAGGCTGTTAGGCAAAACCAAACTTTCACCGGCTTCACGAAGAAGCTATTACGTCCACTGAAGGACAACACTTGACCAACCTTATGGCTCTCAGACCATTCACATCATTAGTCTGTAATATATGGCTCCATTCATATTAAGCATAAGATGCCTCTTTGCTACTGTGGCAATGTCTGTAGACCCAATTCACTATGCTTCAGTACCAGTACCTTACTGGATGGTGTCCAGAAAGATCCTATCATCCTTGCCTGTTTAGACAGCTCAGGTTGAAAACACTTGGCTTGTCCTGAACAAACAGTCTCTGGCTATACATCAGATTTGACCACTGTCAGGATTGTTAGGAGTTTAAGTGAGCAAGTAAGGTTCTACAATAGTGCTGGACAGTGGTGGCTACTACTGAAGCATATCTGACAGTCGGGTTGACCTTGCTCTAACAGCATTTTCTTATCCAAAAGTGAGGTGTCGCGTTGGGATACAATGGAGATTCTTTTCTGCATAATGCAAATAGCCACACTTTCATTTCCAAACAGAACACCCACCCTGATAGTCTTCACAACTTTACTGATAGTCTTCACCACTTTATTGCATTCTTCTCTGCCATGTGACAGATGCATATTTGCAACATCTTCTTCTCAGAAATGGACCAAGAAGCAAATGACCCACTTTGCACCCATTGGTGATCTGCCAGCCCACATTAGCTCTCCAGAATGGGCAGGTCCAAAGGGTGAAACTCCCATTTTCTACACTACATGTTCACAACATATTTGGGAATCACTTTGATTTATGCATAGATTGAGGTCATTACTTCAGGGTGCGGTTTTGTAATTTTTCAGATTTTGTTTAGTATTTTTTTTTTAATGCTTTAAGTCAGAATAACGGAACATTCTGAATTCTATGGATTTTAAAACTAGCAAAATGGAACAATTCTGCTTAAAGGTAGTGTGGCATGTCAGAACATGTTTGACTTCTCTTGGCAGTTAGGGAGTGAATTTTCACTAGGAAAACTCCATTGGAATTAGGTCAATGTCTTTTACCTTTCTCAAAATATGCCTCTTCAAAGTTTGAATGTCTCTGGAGCAACTGCTTATGCAAAAATAATGATGTGGAGTGTTGCGCAGTGTTGGCATTTCTTTTGCTAACTCTTTATTAATTATCTCTTAATTTCCCATCAGATTATTATGGTTTGGTAATTGATACAAATGATTTTCAAGGACACAAACTTCAAAAATAAAACCATCAGGACAAACTAATGTTACAACTGAATTCAAATACAGAAAGTAAAAACAAAGGATAACATAAGTCATATATGGCATGTACCTCCCAAGACATCGCAAGATTTTGCATATTGAGCTCAAGTGTATGCATGATTAAGTGCAAATCAGATTTTGACAAATTTTGATGGGAATTGCAACAATTTGCTCGGGTTTTAATAATTCTACTTTGAATAACCAATTTTGTCATTTTTATATCACACAACCTTTAAAACAACAGTTGGCAAGTATACACTTGTAAACTTCAAATGTGGCACATACCTTTCATTTATTGGAATTATGATGAAATCTTTTTTGAAAAGATCAACTTTTCGGGTCCACTTGCTGACTTTGTGATGGCGTTTTTCTTTTGGTGTTAGTTTAACTTCCTCAGAGCCACCTCCAATATTATTACCATATTCTCTCTGAGTAAGCCTCTTGTAAAAAAATGAACTAAATATATGTGTACGCTGCCTGTCCTCAGCAGATAATTGCTCCTCCAAAAGATATCTGGAAAGAGAAAACATATTTGTTATCGTATTAAACAGAGATGGCAGTCTGCCTAAAATTTATTTGCAAATATTGACTAAATCTTACAGACCTACTCTTGTATGAGAACAAATTTTTTCATTGTACTTTTGTATAAAAAACATTGCACACTGAATGAAAGCCAATGAGAAATTCTGCATAAATTGAACAAACAAGTAATGGAATTATTGTCAAAAGGTTAAAAAGAGCCAATCCTGAATAATGATGACAGATAACCAATTCAAGTTGAGAAGGGTACAACACTTTAAATATCCCTTAAATAAGACATAATACTCAATACATCATACTTTCTACAGCATACAGCTCTTGAAAAGTATCATTGTGTACAGAGCTTGTACAGAGCTAACCTTGAACACTTCATGTCTGCTTGCACAGCATGTCACAGAGAGAGGGCTTAATTAATTACACCACCCCATTAGAGTAAGAGTGCTATCACACCTTGGTACAAGGTGCAGTAACTTTCAGAAGAAAAAAGAAATACAAACAAACAAAGATTGTAATTTGAGTAGTACAACAATGGCATCTTAATTTATTGCACAATGTACCGACGATTCTAATTTGAGTGAATAAACTTCAACATTTTATATCTTGGCTCGAGCATGTTCTATGAAGAAGGGGGTCGACTGTTAGAATTCATTTTTCATGCTGTTTAACACGTTCTTCTAATGGTGTAGTATGTGACCCTTCCTGAAACAGCCACTTTTTCATTATTATGCTTCCTATCAAAAATCACTTAGTTAATGAAGCAGATTTTTTTGGTACATTTAAAATCATGTTCCCTAGTTACCACATTCAATGTTTTCAAATAAACAAATAGCAAACTCTTCTGTAACTGGCAATAATGACACACATCTTGAATTAAAAGGATTCAAATTTTTTGAAGCAACAATATTGTTACACCTTACAGAGTGCATGATAGAAAATATGCTTTGCGCTATGTAGCCCACTAGGTGAGAAATGACCATTTTCTTCACATTAATACTTCTATATGGAATAAAACAACTTCAATTGCTATACAATATGTACAGGAAAATTTTTCCGCAAAGTTTCATGGAAGAATATCTCACATTATAACAAGATAAAAAAGAAGGAACAAAAAGGGTCATTCAGTTAAAAAGAATATTAAATAATCTGAGTCACTTTGCCTGTTCAGGGGCTTGGAGGGACTTAAGTGGTAATACCCCCCCCTTTTTGTGTTTCTGGTGGAATCCATGCTGCTTGGAATCACACTACTATGTAATCTTTTAAAAACATGCTGGGATTTAAAGCCAAAGTTTTATTGAGCTACTTAAAAATTATTTCATTTTTTCATACCAGAACTCACAGCTACAAAAAGCCACATAACAACATCTTTAAACTTCCCTCAGCAAAGGGGCCACAACTGGCAAAAGGCCAGGGCCAGACTGACTTGAACCAATTGATTAGAAACTGGGCATAAAATTCCATCTAACCAAAACTTTCATAGTCAAGTCCTGAGAGTTACACCCAGGAAAGACTTTTTCTAACAACAATTTGTTGACACACTGCACTACAATAATGACTATCCAAAGCACAACATACTTTCACTGCAAATAAAAAAATTCTGAGAGAAATGGTGTCTCTAAATTCAATATGAAAGGATTAATTCGAGTATTACTTCTCATATTCTGTGTGTCACCTGTGTCACCCAGGTGGGAGAGTTTGAACTTACTTCAAGTAAAATTCAATGATTACATCATTCAAAAATTCACCATCTTCTAAACACTCCATATCTTCAGATGTTACGGTCACCCCTCCAATGGCAGGAGGGGGTGGAAATGTTATCAATCTGTACATAAACAAAACAAAAGAAAAAGTCATCAGCAAACTGCAGAACCATGGTAATGTAATATTTTCCAGCTTTTGTGTTCTCTAGAAAAAGAACAATAGCAATCTTCCTGTACCAACCACTCCACCCAACCTTCAAGTCTCACCCAAAATACCCAACATTATTAAGTGTATTGTCAATGTGAAATAAACAAAACCACTCAAGGGTGTATGCAGGGTTCTAGCCAGGCCTTTCAAACTGGGTGCTGCACCCAGTTTGAATTTACTTTTTTAAGTCAGCACCCAGTTTGAAATTTCACCGCCCAGTTTGAATCTCACTGCCCAGTTTGAATTTCATCACACTCTTACTCTAAACATAGGCTACACAGTGTCACACACATAACATTCAATTCAATGATTGAACTGATATTGGGAATAACCAAAAATCATGAAACTGGCCACAGACAGTGTCATTTATATCTTGAGATATGGCCAACATCATGTGAGAATGATGCAATGTCGGTTCTCCCACCCAGTTTGACATTTTTCCTGGCTAGAACCCTGGTATGATATGCCGCCATGTTGTAAGATGTGCAAAAACTGACTTAAATTTAAAATTGTTGCCCTCATTTGCCAAAAAAATTTTCAAACTTGGTTGGAAATTTCCTAACAGCAAAAATTTCAACAATACTTTATAAGTTGCAGGAATATGTCGAAATTGTAAAATATATTTTGTGCTTAAACAATTTACCCAGGTAGGTCACCCATTAAAGTTTTATAAACAAAATAACTACACACTTGAACAGTTATGAAAAGTTCTTTAACTGATGTTGATTGAAACTTGACTCTGGTTGAAACAGAGTTAATCTCAAGCATTCTCAGGAAGATGGTCTTTGTTTAGGGGTTGGTTAGAATTACAAGAGGCAGAGTATTTATAAGAAGGTACCTTGAATAGGGCTGTTAAACGAGATAATTATGATTAAATTTCCATTTGATGAATTGGAGTTGGGTATTTCACTTCAGTGCTTTGTGATTCATGAAACACTTAAAAGTTTTACTTAACTTTTAAACAACACAAAATGAACTCAAAGCAAACTCACGTAACACTCACTGTAAATTCACACCAATGGTTATGGTTAGGGTTTAGAATTTACACCCAATTATTATTGAAAAAGGAATGGACAATAACAAAGGGAATGTTACTACATTCACAACCTCCAAAACAAAAGTTATAGCTTCATTAATTTCAAGACCAGAGGAAAAAGAATCAAAAGACAAAACAAATATTACAGAATTGTGAGGAGATGACTAAACTCTTGCTTGCTTCATTAAACTCTCTCAAATAAAAGGAAACTTACAACCTCATCAAACACTGGAACTGGATTAACAATTTTAAGAGGTGTAAAAATGAAAGCGATGCAATTCCTCTTTCACAAAAATAAATGACTTTTTGCTTAAATTTTTCCTTAAATAGACACTGACACCCTTTTGACCAAACTTTGATACCAGGTGGAAATTACAAAACTTCCAAGTTCAAATCATTTGACAGAATAAGGGGCTGTTCCTCCCTCCCATTTACTTCTTGCTACACAACGTAATCAACACTTTCAATATCTCTCACTCCAACTAACCTGCCATTTAATTTCTAACATGTAATCAGAAATGATGTAAATGCTTTCTTGGTTCAAATTCATCTTACCTGACTGGTGGCTCAGCTCTAGTTTGGACAAGAGGTTGTTGGATGGATTGAACAGGCACAAGTATAATTGCATTACTAGGAGAAGACTGTGTGATGACATGGGATGAAGATTGCACAATGAAAGTTTGAGTAACTGCACTATTTCTCTGCGAGTTTGAAGTGACTGGCGTAGAAATAGAGCCAACCCTATTCTGATGGTCCGCTGGGCTGGCTACTATCTTTTTCTGTACATTAGACTGTATGGCTTGACACTTGGCCCGAGCTTCTGGTGAGGAGCACTGACCCAAGAATAAATTAACTTCTGGTGTCTTCAACTCTCTGAAAACTGTATCAATGAGAGAGTTCAAAGGTCAATAGTAATTAAGAGGGGGGAGGGTCTTTGAAATATGTTGAATATCAACAAATGAGAAGACTCACAACCTGAACAAATTTGTTAAACAACACATGTAATCAGGCTTGGGGTAATCGTTACCAGTAATCGTAATCGTTTGCAATCAATTACACATTTTGAAGTAGTTGTAATCGCAATCAATTACTTTTGAGAAAATCGCAAAGTAATTGCAATCGTAATCGATTACAATGGCAAAGTAATCACAATCGTGGTGACATTTCTGATTACATTGGAAGTTGAATTGAACAAAGAGGTAAAGTTACTAAACAATTTTTTCAGTGCTTAGTTCTTCTGTTGGAATGACAAAATTTAATTTATCATTACCTCCAGAGTTGTTTCTTTATCTAGTTACATCATTCTCTAGAAGTATACCTTTGCAAAAGAGTTAGATAGGGTTTTATGCCTCAACCTGTATCCTTTCGGGCTTATCTAGAGCAATGTCCATGGCCTTTTTTCCAGTTGTGGGTACTGGATTGTTTTGCCTACTACATTGTTTATGTGGAAACAAAATGTAATCACGATTGCAATCATGATTACATCGCAATGTAATCGCAATCGTAATCAATTGCTTTCGATTTAGCTGTAATTGTAATCATAATCACAATCGTAAAATATGAAGTAATCGCAATTGTCATCGTTTACATTGAGGTGTAATCGCCCCAAGCCTGCATGTGATTTAACTAGAGCAGTGATGCTGCAGAATCTCCATACTTTGTGAATGTTATGGAGACAAACTTTCCATATTTTTATTGATGATATTTGGTGTAAATAAAGTCCTTTCTTGGTGCAATAGGATAATTGTTGAGGTGTGGTTGTTCAAATATTATCTGCATCAAAAGATTATGCATCTATACTACCATAGTTCATATCCTGATGCATTTTATGCTCAAAGATGATCAAATACATAAAAAACAATTATTACAATGATTCTGTTACACAAAGTTAGTAATCATTGTGTACAATACTAAAACTTAGTAAAGCAGAAATAATTAACAAGCTTGATGGAGATCAGTGACATCTCCTAATAAATGCAACAGTCCAAGGAAAGCTGTCTGACTTATGTATTTCACAAGATTTTCTTCCAAATCAATCTCCCAAAAGCTATTTTCACAATCACATTCAAATATTTTGGTAAAAATTACAACTTCTGAAGGTGAGAGTTATTTTCTTGCTGATATTTTGGCTGTTTACACTGTTACATTTGAATAACAAGTGATTAGAAACAACACCCATGCAATATGTTACAGACCCTCACATACACTTCAAAAACCTCTGAGGGTTAAATTTGTTTAAATCACAATAAAGAGGCACTTTTGATCATGCCTTCTGGACACATCTTGTGCACTAACTCCATAAATTGTAAACAAGCTTATTCTTCTCAAGACAATAACTGAGCAAATATCTGCTTACAGAGCCTTTATTTATTACCAGACTTAGCAAGATTATCTTAAAGTTTCTTCATGCTTGATTTAACAGAGGTGTGAAACTGACCCCCTGGGGTCTGAAAGTTTAATCAAGTAGTCCTTCCCTGTAGAAAACTCCTTCCCTGTAGAAAACTCCTTGGTTTAACAATGTTAACATTATCAGCCTATAGGTATCTGTGCCTAGCAATCAAAGTGCTGTGTGCAAAGAAATTTAAGCTTCCTTGACAACTGAAGAATTTTGCCCTGAAATATCTTAGTAACACTAAACAACCATAACTCTTTTAATAGGAAAAAATTCAATTTCTTCTGCCCCAATTCAAAGAGCATGCTCTCAAATTTTCAATGTCATTGACCATCGATCAAGACACATTCTGATGCTTCAAAGATATTTCAACCACTGGCTAGTGAGACAATATCTCGATATACAACATGTATTGAGATAATTACTACTTTGGTTAAGTTTTATGTACATAACTGTTCTTTCTGTATCAATCACCATGAGTTGGTTACTAAGATAAGGTTTCATGGCACAGTTTCTGACCAACTGGTTTAGGCCAGAATGACCACAGACTTTTTTCCAGTTGAAGCACACTGGATTGTATTGTTTTCCCTACTCCACTGCTAATGGAAGCACCAAGCACTGTAACAGAAGGTTCCATTTATAAAGTCTTTAGTATAACCCAGCCATGAGACAAACTCCAGACCTCCCAACAGCTGGTTGGATGCTCTAACCACTTGACCATGCAGTCGGACACCCTGAAAGTTATATTTTTACTCAATAATATCGTATGTCACTGTACTGTAATCCAGGTGTTTCATACTTGCCAATATTGTCATCTCAGAAAACATAACATATGTAGCAGATGATCCTCTGAGTGCAGTGAGCACAAAAACAATAACACCAGTGAGTGAGATTCAATAGATGAAACTCCTCCCTTCCTCTCCAGATGTTCACATTATATTTTGAAAACACTTAGGTGCCTAAGGTGTATAAAAAGATTAAATTTATTTTGCCAAGATTTTGATTTGCACTATTTCCTATCATATTTAGTATAAGTATATTTTTAATACTAAAAGTCAGAAAAACAGAACAGTCAGATTTTTATGGGCTTCAAAGCTCAGAAAAAGGAACGGTTCCACTAAAAATGGAAGGAGTGGCAAGTATGGTGTTGTTGTGTGTATCAAGGCTCTTAAATTACTAGAGCATATTAAGTGTCAGGTTACAGTCAGTTCATGAAAGACAGTCCCGAGGAAAGGGGTATAAATCTTGCTTTGGCAAAAGTTTTGTACCTTTGTAGGGGCTCAGGTTCAAAATGATACCTTTTGAAATTTTTGACCAAGTTGTGTGTTATATCACTTTGATTTTTAAGTTGGTGTTTAATCATTTTTACTTTTGGCATTTTTCTGTTTTTTTTTTTTTTAAGTTGTTTTTCTATGTTATGTTCAACTGAAGGTGTAATACAGAAATGGCAAGCAGACTTCTTTGTTAATCCATTATTATGTTGCTGTGACTATCTGACTGGCAGACTGCGTAGTCAAGAGGCTATTACTAAAATTAAAAGTAAAACAAAACAACAATAAGGTGGCCAGTCATTCATAGTGATAGCTTGTAATGGTCACAAACCACTTTGCAATCTCTCTCAAGTTTTTGCAAGGTCGAGGAGAGTAACTTAATAGTTTTCCCTTTCGGGAAACCAAAAATGGCAAATGAGATAAATCTATCAAAGTTAAATGAAACAGCACATTTACCAGAACTCCCTGAATTTCCTAAGAAGTGTGATTTGTAGCATACTTGGGAAAATGTAAAATTTAACCCTTTACCGTCGTGCTCTGATCGGGGCATGTTTGCACCCCTCGGGAGTGGGCGGGAAAGCGGACATAGCCCGCCCCGCATCGGCTTCCGTAGGCCATTGACCCCGTGACCTTAAACTATTGTCTCTCTCGCTGTTGTGGCTGAATTTTCGGGTAGCTACTCGCAGTTTCGAGCTCCGCGTGAAACAGTAAAGAAGTGTGGCAGCCGAGCTCTCCGCATTAGTCCAAAAGGACCCAAACAACGGTAAAGGGTTCAAGCCTGATAGGTTCCATATTTGAAGTAAGGTACTGATTCAAGGGGGCTTTTACAGTCTCAGCCTTCCCTTTTTCGCCACATCAAAAATAAATCATACAGGAATTTAGCAGTGCAACTCCCTCACACCACTGCTTTCTCTTAAGCTAGCTGCACACATACACGACTTTGCATACCTCAACCCATCTAGTTCATCATATCTCCAACAGTCGTGTAATGTGCACCAGTTATCAACTGCGATGGGCAATGGTAAGTCCAGTTTTAAGTTGCACAGACTTCAGTCCTGAAAACCAAATGTTGGTTCTTCCAGACTGAAGCCGAGTTGTAGCGATGATCGAGTTGATTTGTAATGTGCAAAGTCATGTAGTGTGCGGCTAGCTTTAGGTCAGCCCCCTCCCTTTTTTGGAATGTCTGGATCTGCACCTGGAAGTACAGTTATGTCCATGACAAACAGGTTTCACTTCTTATCTTACCTTTTGTTTTGGGTTCTTTTTGACACATTATCATAATAATATGTTTCATCTTTTCACTCAAATCAGAAGAAAAACAAGCATCATGAGGTCGAAAGAACAGGTATTTCTCAAAAGTTTCTGAGGATGAAGTGAAAACATCAAGATGATTATGGAAACATTCACATTGATACAACTTAATAATACTAGGGTTTATCTGTTCTTGCAGTTGAATATCTCAGAAAGCAACACTAAGGAAAAGAATATGTAAATTATTGTTTAATATAATAATATATGAAAATTGTTGTTTTTGGATATGTCACTGCTTTTTTTTTGTGGCCCATCCCCCAATACTTGGTGGGACTCTCACATCACATATGCCAACATTGTCATGTCTGAAACATAACTTATAGATTGCTTTCACCTGACATCACAGTTGGTAAGTCACACCCACTGCCAGGCAAAAATCAACAGTGTTTTAGTGTAACAGTCACACATCAGCTCTTCACAGCTAGCTGTACTATGTGCAGTACTACTTTGCCCCCGAAAAGGTGACGTTAGGTTAGATGCTGAGCACCAAGCACATTTGCAGCAGGTTCCATTTTTAAAGTCTTTGGGCAGGATTTGTGACATCAGAGAAATCACTCTACAGCAGGTGATCATTTCTGCACAGCAAGGATACAAGTGCATCCCCAATAGGCTTAATAGTCCAAAGGGCAAAATCCCCTTTCTTCTCTAAATGTTCACAAAATAAATGTGGAAATAACTTGGTGTATGCTACTTAGTTAGATGGAGTTTCATGGCCCAGTTTCCAACCTACTGGGTACAAGTCGAGCCAGCCACCGTCTTTTTCCAGTTGTGAGTCACTGGCTTGTTTTCCCTACTCCGTTGCTTATGCAGAGCACCAAGCACAATGGCAGTACGTTCCGCCTTCGGTATGAACCGGCCAGGACTCGAAATCCCAACCTCCTGACTGCAAGTCTGATGCTCTAACCACTAATTTGGTGTATGAAAAAAATACATGTTACCGTTGCCAAGCTGCAGCATTTCAATTTTCTGATCACTTATTGTAATACTAACAGTCAGACAATCAAAGAGTTCTAAAATTTTATAGGTTTTGAAGCTCAGAAAAAAGGAAAGATTCCACTTAAAACAAAACAGTTGACAAGTATATTAAGTATTGTAGCTTGATAAACACATGTTTTGTTTTTTTTTTTTTGCATTTCATCACACTTCTCTATGTATAAACAAACTTTATCCTAAGAACTAAAACAACTGACATATTCTACAACAGGCAAGAGCTACAGACATTTACAGTCTTTACATTCTTCCAATGGAGAAACTCACAAATTGACCATTTCAAACTGACCTTTGCTGTGAGGGTCAAAGTTTTCATCTGGCTTCTTCATGTTCATCCTACTTCTGGCAGTCAAGGCAAATACTGGTGTAGATTCAATGAAGACCGATGGCATTGTTTTACATAGTCCATAATGAAACTTTTCTATATCTCTAAAATAAAGTGTAATTGGGGCACATCCATGCTCAACAGCTGTAAAGTAAGAGAAGGCAGATATATTAGAAAATGTAAGAGAATTCATTCATAGTTAGTAATAAATCAAAACTTCTAGTGGTCCTTTACAGTCAGGTCACTGTGTGTTATCTATGAATAAAGTCACACTAATGGATAAATGCACTCGATTTAAGGCTACTCTCCATGCAAGTCGGGTCATACTCTTTTTATGTTAAGAAGTTTTTCTTACTGTTTAGTCTTTTTAATTGTAATAACACCTGTGCATTAAAATTGGATAATGCACACTCAGGTTCAAATATTATCCCTAGATGAACTCGGGCTACATGCGCATGCATTGCTAGCATTAAACACCAATCATGCATCCTCCAATGCCAATGCATGGTCTAATATCATTATAGACAAATCTGATCAGTGCTTTTTTTCGTGACTATAGACAGCTATTAGTGGGATCCATCAGCCTTACTAAATCCTCTGTATTGTCTACAAGAATTTTAAACCCTCATATTCAGTGACACTGAGGGAAACAAGATACAATTTAGTGAACAACCATCCATGGTACCAGTAAGCAAAGATATTTACAGATTAAAGGTGATTGACCCCATTTATGGCTGACTAAAATCAGACCAAAGCTTGCTGTCCTAATTCATGTATAAGGGAAATAGCTCCAAATTTAATTTTCCATAATTACATCACATGACAAAAACTTGAATGATTAAAACAAATTCATGAAACTTAAAGGCATATATTCATCACCCCAGACAATTCCAATCTTCCCAGACAACTTAGTTGGAGCCATTCCCACAGCTCTCTTAAACTCATCTTTATCTATATCTTATCCTACTTAACCACTTCAAAGCATACCCTGATGACAAAAGAAGGCCCACAATGTGTAAGTAAGATGCTCTCAGTGAAGTAGTTAAGCAGATTAGGTTCTGACCCTGTCTTCGTAACCAAATGGTTAAAGTTCAGGCTGACACACTCCTGTGCTTTGCGTTCCCTAATGCTGAGCAGCGAGTACAATGGTAATGAGTTCCATTTTTAAAATCTTCACCGTCAGGTGAAAGCTGCATAATAAGACCTATTCTATGTTTTTCCAATTTAATGTCACGATGAGTTGTGTCAGGTTAATTGAGAATTTTAGTTTAATCCAATTGTAGTTTGGGGTGACAAATTTTCCTTTTCTATTGTTATGGAAGCATTGTGGTAATTAAATTGTTAATTTGTAACTCTTTGTCATCAATTTCCTTTTTGAAATTTCCTCTTACTTGCCTTGAAAAGTAGCACAAAATACTACCACAGTTTTAGTCTATCGCAGGAGCATACTTGCCAACATTGGTATCTCATACAACGGGACATGTAGCAGGTTATCCACTGTGCACAGTGAGTGCACAAAGACTAACCGCAATGGGCTTTATGGTCCATGGGCCAAATAACAACTTTTTTCTACTAATGTTTACAATATAGACAAATCCAGACAGCAAGAGATGGTCTGATTTCAGTCGGCTATAACTGGGGTCTATCACATTTTAATCTTTCAATTTTCTTGCTTACCTGTATCATGGATGGATACTAAATTGTATCTAGATTCCTTCCATGTCACTGAATTTGAGGGTTTGAAATTCATGTAGAAAATAAATGCAGACCGTTTAAGGCTAATGAACCCCACTAATGGCTGCTTACGGTCACTAAACACAAGTGTTTCCCAAATTTTGTCAACATGTAGAAATCGTACAGGCAAAAATTGTCATTATTTTTGTCAGGCTGTTGCTTTGTAAATCTCATCATTTGAAATATGTCTACATTTTCAACACTTTTTATAGTCAGAATCTGAATTATCTTACTTTCATGGGTTTAAAATTCAAAGTACAGAAAATGGAACATTTCTGCTTAAAATAAAACATTTTGCAAGTGTGAAAAAGCACTTACGAACTGCAGACTTGACGTTTACAACCTTGTTACTTCAACACATGATCATACTCACTTGTGAAATGAAACTTTATCTCTGCTGGTGACATAGATATTTTTGGAGGGTTTTTTAAAAACCGTTTGGAACCAAATCCCAGGAGTACAATGTCAAAGGTCACAGTGTTAGTTTCCTTATCCCAAGCAACACTGGGAGGTGCATTGGTAGTAATGACAGATCCTGGAACAATGACTGGTTGTGCTATCACATGGTTGGTGAAAGTAACAGCAGGTGTTCCTGTCTTAACTCCTTGAGGGCTGACAGTGAGGGTCACCATGGTACCATTGGGTATAGTCTTACTAACACAATTTCCAGTCTAAATTTGAAAGTAATTGAGAAAGAAAATTAAAAATACTGCTTATTAGTGACTTGTTCTGAGGGCAA
This sequence comes from Holothuria scabra, assembly GCA_037179385.1. Lineage (NCBI taxonomy): Eukaryota > Metazoa > Echinodermata > Holothuroidea > Aspidochirotida > Holothuriidae > Holothuria > Holothuria scabra. The sequence continues at coordinate 1,075,204 of CM074193.1, read as the reverse complement.
TATCCCTTCATCCCACAGTAGCCCAACCCATTAATTATCAGGTCAGAGCATGAATTAGTTGGTTAGTTATATGTGGAGTTTTACAGCTCAGTTTCTATTGCTTATACTGAGCACAAAGCACAATGGCAGTAGGTTCCACTTAAAAAGTCAGTATGGTTGGACAAGAGTCACCCTCCAGAAACCCCAGCTGCAAGTTGGATGCTCTAACCAGCTGACCATGCAGTCTGTTGTCAGACTTGAGATGTGAGCATTTGTGCCACAGGAATAAGTCTCTAAGAATTTTGCATGTAAGTTTTTAGAGTTAAAATATAGTGATATAAGACACGACTGCAAAGTTCAAAGAATATGTGTTGTTAGAAACACTGAATGGGCTGCAAGACATTCTTGGCAGGACTTTAACCAGCAATATTTCATCATATCTGAGATAGACCAAATGAAATGCACACCCCAAAATTGCAAAAAGGTTGCTTCAGAAACAGGCATTTAAAAAGTCATACACCAGTAAAGCAAAACACCAGTTGATGTTTAATACACACACGGTACATGAATGGAGACTACACAAGTGATTCAAAATAAGTAAGCTGGAGAAAGAATATTTGCATTTACATACTATAAAGAGCTTGGCTTTTTGAGATGGTATAACCCCCTGGAACCACCATTCCTAACCCAAAGAAGGAACCCTGGAACCACCACCCCTAACCCAAAGAAGGAACCCTGGAAAATACTCCTTTATGGCTTGGCGTTGTTGATGTGATGTACTAGATCATAAGTTTGTCACCATTTTCAAGAGGAGACATCCCAAATCTAAATCCTGGCTAAAGCCTGCCAACTTGGAGGGATTCTACTGGATGGAGGCAAGCAGAAATGATTTTTGTAAAATGTAGTTCTCAAACATAAACACACTCCTAAATTCATTAATTTTTCAATGACTTTCAAGACAACTTCAGACAACTATAGTACCTGATCTCTCATTTTAGCTTTGCGGGACTCCTTTTGTCCATTTGATAAACAGGACTTATCTGAAGTCGTCTGGCTTATTTCTGACCCTGTTGTTTCCTCTTCCTCATCACTGTCTAGTAAGGAGATGCATTCTAAGAGAAACAAACAATTATCACATGAAAGGATTTAAAAAATAACAAAAGCCACTAATTAAACACTGAACAATGACAGGTACACAGCCCTTTAGTGGAGTGTCCCTCACAATGACAGGACCACTGCAGCAAGATCTGAAGAAACAAAATATTGAAAGGCATTCTCATGTGGCATATCCAATATGCTACTTGCTGAACTTACTCTTTTTCCCAAAAAATAAATATGGGTCTGGATAACAAATTGCCACCAGCTTCCCTTGGTAACAAGTGTAATCTCTCTAACGAAAACTTTTCTGCAGCCACCATTTAAACAAAACCCACAATCTCTGTACAATCTATGGATTGCAGGGTAATCATAGCAGAAAGTGATGGTGAAATTCCCTCACATGGCTTCCAAAATCATTTCTAGGACGAGATTCCTATATTGCTTTTACTTGCCAATGCATTCAGGTTACTTTCAATGTCAGCCTTCCTCTCCTTCGTAAATGAAAATCCCTCCAAATTTTTTTCGATGGAAGTTATTTCCCTCCATAATTTTTCAGCATTGTGCTAGCTGCATGGAGGCACAGAACAAACAAGAAATCATACATGCTACAAACTTGTTCACCTGTTACATAAAATGCACAAGTTTTTCATGTTATGCTCACATTTGTCTTCATCCTAATTTTATTGAAGTGACTGCACATTTTGCAAGACATAACAAGAACAAAAAATAAGATACTGACAAAATGGTAATTTCTTCTGGGAAGACACTGACTTTTTGTCCAGGATTGCAGCAATTATGTTATTTGATATGAAAACAAAACTGCTGTTCTGCAACTTCGTGAGGCAGTTCTATCCCATGAAAAAGTTCTGTAAGAAGTGGACCTGCCATACTTATCAGCATTTTCTTTTATGTACACAAGACTGACATTTTGACATAGTTTGACTTGCTGTGTGTAAGCCCTGGCCCTGTACATATCCCTACTTAGGAACAGTAGTGTTAAAATCCTGAACAGTGCTGAAATTAAAAAGACTGTGCTGATTTGCCACTCAGACTTAGGCAACTCCCTTACAATACCTGCCATGCATGTCGTACCCTTAGAAATTCAATTCCTCGAAGTTTATTTCCTGCAACTTCCCAAAATGAACACAAGAGCATTGATTTATACTGAAGTTGGCATTGTCAGGTGGACCACAGAGTACAAAAACAGCATGTAGAAAGAATATACTTCTTTTGATACTTTGTGCACCTAGCATAAAGGCAAGAATGGAAACACATACAAACGAATCAGGACAGCACGTGATTGTCCGATTTCAGTCGGCCATAACTGGTGTCTATCACCTCTTATGATCTTTCAATTTCCTTGCATACATTTATCACATATGGTTGTACACTGAACTGTATCTTGATTCCCTCACATTCACTGTATATGAGGGTTTGAAATTCACGTAGAAAGTAAATCAAGACTATTGAAGGCTGATGGACCCCATTAATGGCTGCCCACAGTCACTAAACACAAGCATTCATCAAATTCATCTATATGCAATCATGTACTGATACAGATTGAGCATACACAAAGAGAGGCCCCCTCTCTTGCCACCAACCTACTGATACAGATTGAGCATACACAAAGAGAGGGTGCCCTCTCTTACCACCAACCTACTGATACAGATTGAGCATACACAAAGAGAGGGCCCCCTCTCTTGCCACCAACCTACTGATACAGATTGAGCATACACAAAGAGAGGGTGCCCTCTCTTGCCACCAACCTACTGATACAGATTGAGCATACACAAAGAGAGGGCCCCCTCTCTTGCCACCAACCTACTGATACAGATTGAGCATGCACAAAGAGAGGGCGCCCTCTCTTGCCACCAACCTACCTGGTTCAACATTTTTTGTCCTTCCTTTATTCCTTTTGTTTGGTAAACCAGTTGTTGTTGATGGACGCTTGCCTTTGGACCGCAAGTTAAATGTCTTGAATTGACTTTGAGATGCTAAATTTTGCCCAAAGAATTCTTTTGTTCCAAAAGAAGTTTTAACTGTAGACACGTTCGTGTTACCTGATGGCTTTTCAACTCTAAATTCACTGAGCTTTTGATCATAGAATTCTTTGGTCACTGGAGTTATAGCTGTTTTATCATCAGGAGGTTTACATTCTTTACAAATTACCAATTGTCTAATAGACTTTCCAGAACTTTCCATATTACAAAAGTTGTTTTCAGTCAAGATGATGTCCTTACTACACTTTGAACAAGCCTTCAGATCATTTCTAGATTCCAAAATTTTGTATTTCGTTGGTTTTTTAACTAAAAAGTTTGTCTTACATCGCCCACAAATCTCAAGGTTTGTCGAAAGGATCCCGCATTGGGGACATAAAGCTGCACTAAAACATCTACTCATCTGTAAAAGAGAAAGAGAAAAACATCTCCGAAGCCACGATGATGCATAAAAATAAATTTTACAAGGTTCAGGCACATTCAGAATGACAAAATCCCATGACATTTTCACGACTGTCAAAAGACTTTGGCTGACATTTCCAGGACCTTTAAAGCGGCTCATTTAATTGGCTCATAAAATTCAACATTTTTTGTCCAAAGCTGTTAAGTTTTTTCACATATCAATGACAAATGGTCAAACTTAGACTATCCCAATATCCTCAATACAAATAAGAATTTTATGAGTGGGTACCTAATGGCTCAATTCGGTTTTCAAAAATTTGTGACAGGGCGTTTTCTCAAATTATGTACAAATCTGTTACAAGTCAGGACACCACAAAATTCAAAGTTTTAACTTTTTCCATAACTGTTGGATATGACACTTGACCAATCATGCTAATTATAAGCAATTCCATGTGGTAGTACACTTGAAAACTTACTTAACCCTTTACCATTGTGCTCCGATCGGGGGATATTTGCGTGCCTCGGGAGTGGGCGGAAAAGCGGACATAGCACACCCCACATCCGCTTCCGTAGGCGATTGACCCTGTGACCTTACACTACTGTCTCTCTCGCTGTTGTGTCTGGATTTTCAGGTAGCTACACACCGTTTCAAGCTCTGCGTGAAACAGTAAAGATGGGTGACAGCCGGGCTCTCAATATGGGTCCAAAATGACCCAAACAACGGTAAAGGGTTAAAATAAGTCTGTGGAGTGTGTTTACTGCAAAGCTGATGCCACTGTCTCTGCGTGTGTGCACAGCCCCATGCTGCAGATACTTTAGATTAACCCTTTACCACTGTGCTCCAATCGGGGCATATTTGTGTGCCTCGGGAGTGGGCAGAAAGGTGGACGTAGCACGCCCCGCATCCGCTTCCTTCCGTAGGCGATTGACTCTATGACCTTAAACTATTGTCTCTCTCGCTGTTGTGTCTGATTTTTCAGGTAGCTACTCACAGTTTTGAGCTCCGTGTGAAACAGTAAAGATGGGTGACAGCCGCGCTCTCAGTATGGGTCCAAAATGACCCAAACAACAGTAAAGGGTTAAAATAAGTCTGTGGAGTGTGGAGTAGTGCCAAGCTGATGCCACTGTCTCTGCATGTGTGCACAGCCCCATGCTGCAGATACTTTAGGTTAACCCTTTACCGTTGTGCTCCAATCAGGGCATATTTGCGCACCTCGGGAGTGCGCGGAAAAGCGGACGTAGCAAGCCACGCATCAGCTTCCATAGGCAATTGACATCCGTGACCTTAAACTATTGTCTCTCTTGCTGTTGCGTTTGAATTTTCAGGTAGTTACTCGCAGTTTCGAGCTCCGCGTGAAACAGTAAAGATGGGTGACAGCCGTGCTCTCGGTATGGGTCCAAAATGACCCAAACAACGGTAAAGGGGTAAGTTATCAATATCAACTCAATGAACCCCCTTTAAACGCAGCCAAATCCCATATTTTCATCTTGTTCTACAAAATAATGTATCTGGACACTGAGAAAACAGGAACAATGAGTACACTTCCTATGATTCCCTGAATTTACAAGGACCATTAACACCATTTCTCAGTTTTTCTGGCTTTCCAGGACCTGTACAAACTCTATTATAAAAGCACATTAATGTAAATAAGAGTGCAGGTGAAAAGAAGAGCGTTAGATTCGGGAAGATGACAAAATTGACTAATGAAGTACAAATCAATAACTGTTCTTAGCAGCAAAAGAAATTTATCCCATCAGAAAGTACTTTTTTGTACAAATGTGATTAAATCCAGTTACTTGTTGTTCAGGACTCATTTGTAGGCCAAAACTCTGAACACATCAAGCAGATGCTAGTTTTCTCACTATAACAACACATTATAATTTTAAGATTAAGCCTCACTCTGAGTTAAATTGGTCCCTTTGCCATAATGAATGCTTCAATAAAGATAGAAACTATAAACATGCCATGCCGGTACATGTAAATACACAAAATTTCAGGAAATCCATTTCAACTGCAACCCTTGCCTCTGTTATTTTCATTATCATGATCTTTATCAATATTGCTATGATATTATTATCATAATCATTATCCCAATCATCTTTCTAGTGAGCAATAAATATTGAAGTATCGGCCAATCCTCTCACCCCACACTACAAATTTTGCAGGGGTTTACAGAAATTCTAAATTGGCTCAATCGCTTTGATTGACAGCTTATTCAAACAATGCAAAGTACCATAGCTCATATGACACAGCCTGTACTGAGGGTGCTTTGATTACACATTTGGGTCTTATGTACTCAACCTGAAGCAATATACTGAGGATAATTGTGTCTGGATGAGGATGAATTTTAGAAAGATGTGGGAGCGGCTCAGGTAAGCAGGTTGAGGAGAATTAAAACTGTTTGGGATGAGAAGATGGCCTTAAAGAACTTTAAATCAAACCTTGATTGCCTCTGATTCACTTTCCTCCTGTTTATCTGATAAGAGATCAATCATGTCTTCTTCTCTCTGTTGTTTTTCTATCAAAAGATTAAACCAAACAACCCCTAATAAATGCATAACACAACACATTACTTTTCCTTCAGCAACATCGACTTTTTGGCAAAGACTCGAGTGTCAAAACTAACGGTTCACTCCCCCACCCCCACGCAAGTTCTGCCCCCTGATGGAGGGACAACCCACAAGGACACAAAGGTTAAGTGACCAACATCTCCATCTTATCACCATACAGGATAGGTCTGTGACGTATAGCTATGAGGGAGAAAAGTTGGAAAGCTGTGAGGTGTGAAAATTGCATATTTGGTGGGAAATGTTAAAGGGAAAATTTTAATTTTTATCAACGTAAAAGATAGGTCTGCGATGCATAGCCATGAGGTGGAGAAGTTGGAAAGCTGGGTGGTTCCTTCCTGGGAAAATTGCATAAATGGTGGGAAATGTTGTCAAATAAAGGAAGAAAATTTCATTTTTATATCTTAAATACATCAAGAATTATTTCAATTTTTACTCCCTTCCCAGATTTATGACCTATTTTCCAGCCTTGTATGTAGCTCTGCTTTAAAGCAGATGAAAAGAACAGATAATACACATGATCATAGCTAAAAGACTGGGGCCTACTCCTATCTATTGTGACTATGGTACCATAAAGAGTTGGGTACACATAAGCAACAACGATGGAGTTTTCAAAACATTGCTTTAGCAACAAATGCTGTCCTCTTGAATAAAAACTATGTGAGCAATTTTCACAACTTTTCCATAACATTCCTAAAACCAAATACAAGTTTCTAAAAACTTCCTCTTGACATCTTGCCTAAAGTTTTCACTATATTTGCATATTAGTCAAAGTAATTTGAGGTAAAGATGGTGGTAATTTTGTTATTATGAGTGAGAATGAATCAATATCATTTTGTGAATATTTCCATGATTTCACAGCTTCACAAATTTTCCTTAATTTCAAGACTTATCAGGACTTGAACGACCTTTCCAAATTTTCATGACTTGCTAGGTTTTCCATGACTGCGAGAACCTTGACAAACATACCGGCCAGAAAACAATCAAGCTGAAAGCTGAGTCTCTCTCTAGTGTTTTTTTGGAGTCAGGTAACCAGGGTTCACTGGGATCAGGAGGTGTCTTATTTTCTTCATCTGACTGAGTGTCAGTAATCCTCAATCAAGTATTAAATGGAGTGATACCACTTTCCACAGACAAAGAGTAACTTTCTCAATAATAAATTAAGAAGGATAGGGGTTCATACACATTAGCAGCAAATAAACTAAATTGTATCAAAAGAGTTTTCTGATAACAAACCATCATTTTCCTCTAATAAAGCCAAATTATTTGACAGAAAACAAATCTGCCCACAATACTGTCCATAGAACAGAATGACTTCAGCAGTTTTTTGAGTTTGAGTTACCAAGTTCACTGGAGTGTGGGGTTTTCTTGCTTTCATCGTCCGACGGGATGTTAATAGTGCTGTCCACTTCTGTGTGTTGTGCTTTGAACGTTACAACTGGTTGCTTCACTGGTATTGATGTCTGATTTAAAACACTGGAGATGAAAAGGAACTTGATCTTTTACCACAGAAAGGGAATTAAAATATTTGCAATATTTGAAAGTAATTATGAATTTGGCCAAAATGCAGTGTAGATTAAACAAGAGCTACTCTTTGGTTAAATGTCTATACAGCTAGGCCAGGTAAAGTTGGTCCACAGTCTTGGCTGCTTAAAGAAATATGACCATTTTTTTTTTTTTAAGTACAACATCCTACACAGTTATCATTTTTTTTTTTGCAAGAAACTACTAAAAACTTAAAGCACCAATCAAAGTCTGTTTTTCACAATTTTTTCACAACTTTAATTCTGCACCACAGTACACTGACTTAAAACTAGCAAAAAAGATCCATGATCACAAGCTAACATCACAATTGATTACAGTGTAGTGGGGCTGTCTAGTTTGGCACATGTGTGGAATTTTTTTAACCGACAAATATTCAGAAATTCTCATCCATTTGTAATTAAAACAAAATTAACATTTCTTGTGACCTGAAAGACCTCTTGAAAATTTTTGCTATATTCTGGCAAACAATCAGTTCAGAGGGGAAAATGAGGCGCTGGAACGACAGGTTAATATTATCTGTCAAAGTGTGATTGCCGCGTTAAGTTTCTCTATTAAAATTTATCACCTTTCAAGATGCAAGGCTACATTTGTCTCTGCACTATGCCTACAGTGTAAAGTATGAAGTACTTATCTTCACCTGACTATGGCAGACATGTTTGTCACTGTCAAACAATTTGATGTTTTACCAAAGACTTGACTTCTGGCTATGCTGTCTCAGCCAAACCGTAGGGGCAGCAGCAATGCTTTGTAGGAAAACACATTACAATAGCAACATAAAGGAGAGTTTGTATTGTAATGGGAATCAAAACAAAGCCTGTAGATATGGCTTTAAAATTTAACATAGCATCATTCCCTGAGGTTTAGATTCTCCAGGGTGATAAAAACCCCACTCCTCGGGAAATTCAAGAGTGTGGTAGGTGTGGCGTTTCATGTAGCTTTTATACAATTTATTGGAGTTCCCATCCTTCATCTAGGTGTGCAAAATACAACACGCCTCACAGAGATTTGGGGTGAGTGGAGGTGCCAGATGTCACTTGAACCCCTCAAAATTTAAGGCCGGTAAGCACCTGACAGGAATTTGAATGATTTCTCTTAGGCCTCCGTGTAAACCACGTCCATTTAACCCTGACTTGACAGGTGAGTCCTAAAAATTGTGACAACTGCAACAGTGGACAGAGACCAATCTCAAGTTGGGATCTGAGTATCAGTGGCTTGGATGCTAGTTACTTCAAAAGATTATTTTGAAGTACTTAACAACTATATTATTTGCAGATGCTGAAAGGAGTAAAAGCTCCTGTCAATTGTTATGAATATGAATAAATGTTGAGAAAGAAATTACAAGAAGTAAAGACAAGCGACAAATATCAAGTTATAACAAGTTGTTCTGATTTCATAGAGACAAGAAGAGCGTGTTTCTCATTAAGAAAATTCATGTGACTGACTTGACTTAAACCATCTGCTTTGAAACTGGGCCGTAAAGCACCATCTGTCTGTTTCTGTTTGTTCACTGGACATTTTCAAATTTCTGTGATCAGAAAGGATAGCAATTCAAGCTCTTGCAAGATTGTAGAGGTTTATAAAATGAAATGTTACACACAGCTTTAACAAAGGGAAAAAAAAGTATTCCTTGTCAATGTGAGGAAGGGATATAACCTTTGCTGCTCTCAAGCTCACATTGGAACACAGATCTAGTGACTTAAATTATTACATATCTGAAGAAATACAGGTAAGATTTGAATGGCAATATCACCACACAGTGTAGAATTGGTTCCACTTTCACATCTGAAAATTAATTTTGGGGTAAACTTCCCCTTTAAAGCTTCCTTCAATAAACTACCATCGTTACAACCACTGTAATCACATTATAAAAAAACATTTTTTGACAAATTTTAGAATAAGAATGATGTTGAAACACAAGTATGTCTCTGTTTTTCCATAACATAAACCATCATACCTCTCTGGCACTCTCTGGTACTGCTCTTTTAATGATTTAGGTATTAGACCATTCTTTTCTAGAGCTGCTAATGATTGTTTGGAAGCATCTGACAAGCGAATCTTATTTCTCCTGCAATTAGAAATGAAACAAAAATAATTACAATAGTGAACAAACCAGGAAGTAACAAGATAAGGAATGCACTTAGAGTGTTCAAAGAAATGGCCCATCAATGGCAGTCCTGAAAGGATCCCAAAGAGGCATCCAGGGGTTAGTTAGATGAGATCTAAAGGCCCAATTATGTCACCCCAAAGAGCACCAATTCTCTGAACCCTCTAACTTAAGTCTCTTCTTCAATTGTCTAAAATTCATTCTCATCCAGACACAATCTCAGCTCAGAATGAGTATAGAAAAGCTCAATGTGCATACAATCAGAACACCTGGTACAGTTCATGTTGTTTAATATACGCTTTGTAACTCTACATTGTTTGAATTAACTGTCAATCAAAGAGCTGAGCCAAGTGAGAATTTCGGTTAACCCCTACAGGAACTGTAGTTTGTAGTTTGGGGTGAGAGGATTGGCCCTTTTAATGACACACAAAAGGACAAATGTGTTAATGCCACCTAGATAAAAAGGTACAGTTCAAACCTGGTTTCAAATGCAATTCAAAATGGCACCGGTCCTTCACTTTAGTCACCTCCTAAGACAGGCAGGAAATACCACAGGTACTTTTTACAATTCCCAGTCCACAGGGGCATCCATGGGCAGATTTTATACAACTTTGCCTATAGCAGATGAAATTTGATGAACAACCAATTCTTGTATAGTCACAGACCTTGTAAAGCTAGGCATATATGATGGTTGTCATCAATTCTGTTACTGCTCATATCATTTCATCTTTAACATTTCACCAGGAGGAGACTTTACCCAATTGTTTGCAAAATGAGCCACAAAACCTCTTTTAACTAACTTCATATTTTGATCATTATTTACAAACTGAGCAAAAGCATACAAAATGTAAACTTAGCATCTATGTGCATTGAACATTTCTGATTAAAAAAAAATTACAAATAAGGCAAAAAAAGTGGCAATCTTCTCATAATTCATTCACCAACCTTGCATGTAGATACCCTCTGAAACCTGGCATGTAGATACCCTCTGAAACCTGACAAGTGGATACCCTCTGCAACTTGCCTATAGATACCCTCTGTAACCTGGCATGTAGATACCCTCTGTCTTCCTCACCCCTCCAAATTTATTCTCAATACATGAATAAAATACTCACCTCTGGTAGGTTTTCAAATCTAACTTTTTAAAACTGTCTTTGTCCCTTCCCCTTTCAGATTTTTCTGTTTCATTATTCGAGGTTTCATTATTTGAAGAAGCAACATTCTTCTGTACAGTAATGACATTGCATTGTCTATCCCGTTGGTATGAATTGAACCTCTGTCCATCTAAGCAAGCCTAAATGCAGAAAAAAGTCAAGTAATTTAAGAGGATGAAATGCTCTTATGTTTTTCACATTTAATTTTCTGCAACTTCCACATTACAACATATCTTTTGAGTGTTCATGTGTATGTGTGTGTGTGTGTGTGTGTGTGGGGGGGGGTGTAACCCTTATTTGTTCATCAATATTACTCATTGAGTACACCACTAACTGGCCCACTCAAGAATTACATGCTCATTATTCTTCTGTACAAGTTCCTCCTACATTGAGAATGTCTCACATGAGTCTCAGGGAAGGCACTGTTCCTTCTTCCGCACCTCCCCCTTCCCAACATACCTACTGGTGCTATGAACACAAACATCGTCAGAACAGGTCAGAAGGCAGCAAACCAATCTATTATGCATTCTGTCTAGATAATTTGAAACCGTCATTTCTAGAGCAGACTTAGTTCTATAAAAACAAAGAACTTTGAAATTCCTTTTTTTTTTTCTAAACGCTAACCAGTTATGAAATGTAAACAGAAATGCAAACAGTAAAGAAGGATGTACTAATACATTCACAATATCACATGGGTCCTTTACTCAGGAATATACTTCTTAAATGCAGTACAAGGGACAGAACAAACGACATGATCATTATTTACAAGACATTCTTTACAAGATATATGGACATTACATCTAGAATTGTCAAAATTTTCTGTTTAATTTTTCAAACATGAAAACAGTCAAAAAAATGTTTGCATACAATTTAAATGATAACCACATTACAGTAGGTATTGCCAATGTGACTGGTTCAATTATTTGAAACCTGTATATCTCAATTAATTAGTAACTATCATTTAACTGAAACCATTTTTTATTCCGCTTGAATCCACAGCCATCACTTTTGTACCATTTGACCAAAATATGCACAAATACCACTACCTTTTGCAGGCCATGCTTGTGTTCTGTACCCAAGTGAAATGTACAATGGAGACACCACAATGTCAGTGTTTATGTAGGTCCATGACTAAACAATTGGGGACTTAAGAACTTCTGACTCGGTTTACAAGGTCAAGTGCACAGTGCATTTCTTTTACCTATTTACACAAGTATATAGGTAAACATGCCCACCTAGTAAGCATTTATTCACCCTTCGTTGCATTGTCTTCAGTGCAAGTCTATGGAATAAGCCATTTTTAAGACACACATTTGACTACGTCTATAAGCATTGCACATAAATATTTTCTAATTGGTCTATTGAATGCAATAGAAGAGGAGTGATGTGTAATAGGTCAAAGGTCAATGAGTAACACTTCTACGTGTGTTTAAGCTGATGGCAGAATGTAAACACACTTGCGACAGTTAGCTATGCACCTCCCGCGCAGGGCTGAGATGTATTGTTACCAATTGACCTGAACAGAAAGGTCACTATACAAACTTCAAACTTGTCTATCATAATGCATAGTACTGTCTCAAAGTCAGGGAAGTTAAAAGAAGGGTTTAAGGTCATTACAGGATTTGGCATGTCAGAGGGGTACTTATTCTAAGCATTTTGGTGAAATTTGCATTGAAATCCAATGTGTAGTTCTCAAGATATGAGCACGTAAAGTTTTCACATCTTCAACAAAAAGTGAACTTGAAGCAAGCACGTGTGACATCATATCCCCACATTAGTACACAGTCTTTTGTTTTTGTTTAAATGTTAGAGTTGATTTTCTTCTCAAAAAATTCGACATTATTAAAATGTGATTGCCTAAGTGGCATGAGAACTTTACACACTTTGCATCCCCCGCAAAGAGATCCTATTCCAATTAACTCCAAGGTCAACACAACAGTCTAATAAAACAAAGGGAAACAAAGCATTCCTTGTAAATGTGAGGAAGTGATATAAGCTATGCTGTCCTCAAACTCACTTTGGAACAAAAATCTATTGACTCCATTTATTGATATCTCGAAAACTACATGTCAGATCTCAATGAAACTCTGATCACCCTGTGTACTTTTGGTTCCTCTTTCACATATGAAAATTAAATTTTTGCTTAAACCTTCCCTTTAATGCAGGGTGAAACGTATCACTGATCTCACCTTCAAGCTTAGTGTGTCTTTGCCACTTGTTCTGTTTATAGCGGTTGAGGTGAACTTGTAGGATGAAGAAGAGGATAACGAGGAAGAAGAATCCATACCAGCACTGTAAATTAAAAAACATAAAATATGCATTTACAAATAAATACAAAAAGTTAAAACAAAACAAATTTTAAGTTCAATGCACCACATCAAACATAAACAACCTGGATGGAAGAAGGAAATTAGATACAAATCACACACAAAACCAATAAAACAGAGTATTGCATGACGGCAAAGCGCGTCACTTAATGCATAAAGATAAAATGTTCACAGGAATATCAGAGACACATCAAACTGTAACAACTAAGTTAAATACACTTCATGATCAAAATGGTTTTTCCTCTCTGTGACATATTTAACATTCACTAAAACTTGCAAGTTTCTTATCATAAACTCACTCAATGAATATTCAAATTTTGTTCCAATTTCAATAATGGCACCTCACCTCTCTGCATCACTTGAGTCTTCATTTCCCCCTGTATTTGCTATGTGATTTATTTCTGGAGAATTAAATGTTGAGCCATTTGTTCCTGTTTTGAAAAAGAAGTGCAGCTGAGTGTATTAAACAAACTGAACATAATACTTTCACAGATATTCTGAGCTCCACATTTGATTGGAATGGTCCTCAAATTAAAAATAAAATTGTTGCTTTGGCAGAAGGTGGGGGGTTGAGGGATGCAGACAAAGGGAGAATTAACATGATTTAACAGTGTAACATACAGCACATGGAGTTTTAACATATAAAGTGTATGTGGTATCTTCTTTATAAGCGACATTTTCACTATGGGAAAATTCAGTAGTTTCTCAAAGATTGACAGAATACTATACGGCTTTCATTAATCCTAGAGGCCAGTAGACTGCACAAGAACTGGTTTCAAAGTATTTTCACCCTTACCAAGCTGTAGGCAGCATATGTCTCAACAAAAGTGCTTCAGAATACTAATCATTCAGCTGTTATATACCAAAGAGAGTGCTTGTGCTTGTGCTTTCTTAGTTTACACTGTAGATTGTTTTTTTTTTCTTCAATAAGAAGAGTTGTCATTTTTTCTTAACATTAATGTAACCGTAACCACATGACTTTGATGATGCAAAATTGAGAAGTGCCATCAACTTTATTTCACCATGATTGGATTAAAAAAATTACAAACAGGGGCTTCAATAAGCTTCTATAACACTTTAGAGTTAAGCTAGTCATATCAGTTTAACACTTCTCACATCTCTACATCATAACTCAGAATTACTTTTCTCATCAAATGACTATGCAACATCTTTTTTTTTTTTGAAATTCTGTCGAATTTGGGAAAATTTACCTTCCATATACTTTAGCTGTTGACAAGCACCTCTCAACTTTGCACAACCTCTGTATAAAGTGGTCTCAAACTTGTATTTGAAGAGAGATCTGTCTCAATAACTTAGGTACGAATCTAAGTACATAAATTCAGGTTAATCATATTCAGTCCATTTGCAATACATAAATTCAGACAAATCATATTCAGTCTATTTACAATACATAAATTCAGGCTAATCATATTTAGTCCATTTGCAATACATAAATTCAGACAAATTATATTCAGTCCATTTCCAATACATAAATTCAGACAAATCATATTCAGTCTATTTGCAATACAAAATCAGACTAATCATATTCAGTCTATTTGCAATACATAAATTCAGACAAGTCATATTCAGTCCATGTGCAATACATAAATTCACACAAATCATATTCAGTCTATTTACAATACATAAATTCAGACAAATCATTTTCAGTTTATTTGCAATAAAATGATTTCATCAGTAATCAAACATCCTTGACCTGGATAACTGAATCTACCAACAAATTTAACAACACTCTCCCTACCCTGCTACCAGCCTCACGTACCTGCAGGTATGTCAACAGTGCTGTCAGCTGGTTTGGCACTCACGACTGGTACTTGAGGAACAATGGGTGATGATGATGAAGCCTGATTACTTACTCTGATGGAAGAAAAACATATAACATGCACAAGTATCTGATGAGTATTTTTACAAAATTACTCCCCCTTTAAAAGTAAACTAAAATATTGTTTGAGAAGTGAAGAGAGCTATAAACTGACTTTTCATTTTAAGATATACAATATTTTACTATTTAGATACATGTGTCAGTCAGACATAGTCTCTACCTCTACATGATGGCAAATAGTGTCACACACCATCCAAGTCACACTAGAATGAATTTGATTCAGATTCAAATCAGATGTGGGAGTTTTTATTAAAATCTTCTCCATTCATGTTGTAACTCAATTTGAGCAGCTATGCTGCAGAATGTCAGTACTTTTATGCATGATCAAAGGTAATCATGAAGTAAGGGAATGATGTGTTTAAGTTTGTCATGACACAACAGAAAAGAGCAACCATCCTTTTGGTGATCAGGTACATAAAAATGAAATATGACAAACTTTCCATATCACATGGTCTACAGTACAGGTTAGTTAAGCTATTCTGGTGCACTGTTGTCATTTAAATATTTATAGCAGAGATTTATAATATCCTGATATTGCACATTTTTATGCTAAAAATTGAAAAGGTTATCCATTAAAACAAAAAAATCAATAATGATAGTTTTATACTAACCAGAATGCAAAAATGCACTGAGGTTTCGATGATACATACATGCTCTTTTCAATAAAATGCTACATTTGTTGTAACAACTGGTGACCCAAAGTGACTTTTGACTCAACCTGTAAGTAACTGGTTTTTCTTTTAACCAAAACACTTCTATATTCAAAAAGCCAAATTTCTACAGTGCCTTAAGATATTCTGCAAACAAGGTTTAAAGAGTTTGATGCCAGGTGATACCAGATGGCCATTGACCTCCATCAAAAACAACAGGTACAGTACTTTCAACTCACCATAACTCATACACACACTAATTGTGAAATACATCCAGGTTTCGTACCTTGAGCTGTCCTTTACAGGTTTTCGGAGTATGACCCCCTTTGACCCCAAATGACCTTTGACCTCTACCAAAATCAATAGGGTTCTTCCTTACATCATAAAGCATCAACATATCAAGTTTGAAATCAATCCAAGCTTCCCAGCTCGAGATATTGTGTTAAAAAATTTTCAGGATTCGTCCCCTTCTGACCTTTGACCTCCACCAAAATAAAAAGGGTTCTTCTTTACATCATAACGCATCAACATATCAAGTTTGAAATGAATCCAAGTTTCCTACGATGATGTATCATGTAAACAAAGATTTCAGGGTTTGACCCCAAATGACCTTTGACCTCCACCAAAATTAATTGGGGTTTTCCTTTAATCAAAACCCATTAACCTATCACGTTTGAAAAGAATCCAAGTTTTTTACCTTGAGATATAGTGTAATTAAGGATTTCGGGGTTTGACCCCATAGGACCCCATGTGACCTTAGAACTCCACGAAAATAAATCAGGTTCTTTCTTACATCACAATGCATCAACATACCAAGTTTGAAATGAATCCAAGTTTCCTATCTTGAGATATCGTGTAAACAAGGATTTCGGGGTGTGACCCCATGTGACCCCAAATGACCTTTGACCTCCACCAAAATCAATAGGGTTCTTTCTTACATCATAACGCATCAACGTATCAAGTTTGAAATTAATCCAATTTTCCTACCATGACATATCGTGTAAACAAGGATTTGGGGGTTTGACCCCCTGTGACCCCAAATGACCTTTGACCTCCACCAAAATCAATAGGGTTCTTCCTTACATCATAACGCATCAACATGTCAAGTTTGAAATGAATCCAAGTTTCCTACCTTGCGATATCGTGTAAACAAGGATTTTGGGGTGTGACCCCAAATGACCTTTGACCTCCACCAAAATCAATAGGGTTCTTTCTTACATCATAATGCATCAACGTATCAAGTTTGAAATAAATCCAATTTTCCTACCATGAGATATCGTGTAAACAAGGATTTGGGTGTTTGACCCCCTGTGACCCCAAATGACCTTTGACCTCCACCAAAATCAATAAGGTTCTTCCTTTCATCATAACGCATCAACGTATCAACTTTGAAATTAATCCAAGTCTCCTATCTTGAGATATCGTTTAAACAAGGATTTTGGGGTTTGACCCCCTGTGACCCCAGATGACCTTTGACCTCCACTAAAATCAATAAGGTTCTTCCTCTCAGTATGGGGTATCTGTGTACCAAGTTTGAGAATTGTCAGATCTTCCCTTCTCAAGATATCGTGTAAACAAGCAAAGTGTCACAAACACACACACATACACATACACACGCACACACACACACATACACACACACACACGCCATCATGAATCCATAGGTTTCTCTTTTCATCGAAACCAAAAAGATAATCTTTGTAAAGCACACTAACACTAGAAAGCACAATTAATTATCCAGCTAGATGGAGATCTGTCTTATAAGAAAAAAAAAACTTTCTTACCAGTTCCAACAAAACAAACAAGTTTTTACTCTACTACATTCCTACCTAGTATTCCTAACATCAACCTCATATCTCTTATAATCTCACTGAAACCTCTTGGTGAAGAGCACAACTTTTGAAGGTTGAGAGCTACTGACATCCTCTTTAGAAACTCAATCAACTGTAAATAAACTTCTCCATCACAAGACAATGGCTAGGCAAACATCTTAGTCAGACCAGACAAGATCATCTTAACGGTTACCCTTTCTGATAAATGATGTCTGTTGGTGTGACATCACGGAAAAATCAGCTAACATTTCAATTTCATAACCTCTGATGCGAATCATTTCTGTTTGGCAAATATTTGGCTCTTTTGGACCAAAGGAAGCAAAAGTTTTAATAAACACTCACAAAGCAGATCAGAATTCAATGGGGATTCCATGTAGAGTGACTGTGGCTAAACCCTTCAATGTTTATGGATACCTACAATCATCGACAAAAGTACATGGGACAAACCCCGCTCCCCGTATCAATGTTGAAGTTTTAGGACGCCTTGGGCTGCCGCAACATTGAATGGGGGAGTGGGGGGATGGTGTTCCGTACATTGCTTGTTTTGCTTGTTTTGTCCCATCATTTTTGTCGAGGATTGTTGGAAGCCTGTACAAATGTATATGAAGAAGTTTTCGGTCATGGGCAACGTAATGACAGTTGGTGAATAAAGTTTGTGTACTTTGAAAGGAGTGATTAGAAGACAAATGTCACGGTGTTAGCATTATGAAGAACAATTGCTGCATGACAAGACAATAAAAGCAGCTTTTAAGTATTTCACGGGGAAGAAATGTAACCTATCACGCATTGCGGACTTCTGTCCAAATTCGGTTTTTCTAATTAGGACCGGGAAGTGATCAAAATAAGGTAACCATGGCTGGTTTAACGTCGTTTATTTTGTCTTTACCTATTCAGAAGACCCGTTACCGCAGGGTACCGAAGGGAGGGGGAGGGGTCGCTTTCAAGCCAGAAATATTTCTCAGGGAGGAAGGCAGATCAAAACAACCTTGAGGAGAGGGGGGAACAGATATTGCAGATAAAATACAGGACAAACGCGGCGTTTTAAATTTTTGAAACCGAACTGCTACAGAAAGCTCCGAAAGTAGGCTTTATAAGGCCTAATTTATTCGTTATCCCTATGTAGAACTCGTCACTGCTCCCCATTACTAAGAATATTTAATTAGCGCCACGGTTTACCGTTGACCTCAACACGATTAACCATTGACCCACACACTATTTCAATGACTGTCGAGGGTTAATCGTGCAAATAGAAGATCTCTCTATTTATAGGGAACTTTCATTGTGCAAAAATGGTTAACCGTTTCATTTTCGAGAAATCTTGACATTAATTGTCACGTTCACTACCCCTTATGCTTACATATAATTTCGTCTTTAACCAGATTGTAGTTTAAATCATCATTCAATGTTTATTTATGCGAAAAAGGAGAGAATTTTGTGGTTAACCGTTGGGTATATCGTGAAATATGTTACCCCCAACCCCTAACACGAAAAATAAGATGGAAAAACTTCTTTGTTTTTTCCCCATTACAGTACATGAAATTTTTAAAGTAAATTAAATCTCTCACCAGGCAAAGTACTATCTCCCCCTCCCCCTTCCTCGTATGAGCTACTTGAGGAAGACAAATCTTTATTCGGGCCCCCATCGCTAATCTAACACACCAGTATACTGGTCGGACAAATTCAACTGTTACTACTTTCCTGCAGCTTGAAAAATAAAAAGGCAACTATACTCGTTTCAGAGCATTTAAAACGAAAATTTGGAAATTCCTATACCTTTGTACCGGCTTCCAACAATCCTCGACAAAAGTACATGGGACAAAGCCCGCACCCCGTATCAATGTTGAAGTTTCAGGACGCCTTGGGCTGCCGCAACATTGAATGGGGGAGTGGGGGGATGGTGTTCCGTACATTGCTTGTTTTGCTTGTTTTGTCCCATCATTTTTGTCGAGGATTGTAGCTACAACAAAGGTTATAGGGATTATAATGCTCAACCAAATTCGCCTGGATACAAGGGCATAAGTCTTGAATCCAACAAGGTTGGCATCCATGGCCAAATTGAATTGTAACATGATTAGGGCTGACGTTACTTGAATTTACAAAATTTGAGGTAACAGTGCTCTAACTGTTATAAGAGAGGGGAGAATGGAATAAGTGAGGGGCAGGGGCATAATTTGAATTATGAAAGCTGTATCTGACAATTTGCACATTTTTGCTGTGTTTAGTTTTCACTTGCCATAGTAACCTGACAAAGGTTTTGCCTTCACAAGTACTTTGACCTTTCCTTTACCAGTTCTAACTTCATACTGCAATGAGAAAACTTTTCCCTCTTCATGTTTCTTGTCAATACAAGAGGGCATACCTGTTCAATGGTGTTGTATACACCCAATGTCTTCCTTTAAAGAGTGTTGAATTCTTTTCTGTCATACATTGTGCTCTCTTGGATGAAGCAGATGGAGGAACAATTCTAAAAAAGAAAGGAGAACAAACAGTAAATTCAGACGTTTTAACCTTTTTTTTTTCTTGAGGGGGATGGAGGGCAGAGGCTGAAAAATCTAGAAAAGGATAGAGGTCACTGGTCAAGAAGTCAGTCTCTCCTTAAGCAGGTTCCGGTTGGGTGAATAAGGTTGGGAGTTATGTCTGTAAAAGTATACTGCAGATGACAATATATGAACTAATGGGGAGAAATGGAATTTGAGACTTAGAGACTGAAGTCAAAAGCCAAGAACAAATGAAGATCATTGGTACAAAAGGAGAGAAATACAGCAAAGTGAAAGGAGTCAGAATGAAAGTTAAGTAGCAGCAAATGAAAGAGCAAACTGGTGAGTTGACATTGCAGTCTTGAGTACCTCCTGGTACAGAGAGCAAACTGGTGAGTTGACGTTGCAGTCTTGAGTACCTCCTGGTACAGAGAGCAAACTGGTGAGTTGACGTTGCAGTCTTGAGTACCTCCTGGTGCAGAGAGCAAACTGGTGAGTTGATGTTGCAGTCTTGAGTACCTCCTGGTACAGAGAGCAAACTGGTGAGTTGACGTTGCAGTCTTGAGTACCTCCTGGTACAGAGAGCAAACTGGTGAGTTGATGTTGCAGTCTTGAGTATCTCCTGGTAGAGAGAGCAATTTGGTGAGTTGACGTTGCAGTCTTGAGTACCTCCTGGTACAGAGAGCAAACTGGTGAGTTGATGTTGCAGTCTTGAGTACCTCCTGGTACAGAGAGCAAACTGGTGAGTTGACGTTGCAGTCTTGAGTACCTCCTGGTACAGAGAGCAAACTGGTGAGTTGACGTTGCAGTCTTGAGTACCTCCTGGTACAGAGAGCAAACTGGTGAGTTGATGTTGCAGTCTTGAGTATCTTCTGGTACAGAGAGCAAACTGGTGAGTTGATGTTGCAGTCTTGAGTACCTTCTGGTACAGAGAGCAAACTGGTGAGTTGACGTTGCAGTCTTGAGTACCTCCTGGTACAGAGAGCAAACTGGTGAGTTGACGTTGCAGTCTTGAGTACCTCCTGGTACAGAGAGCAAACTGGTGAGTTGATGTTGCAGTCTTGAGTACCTTCTGGTACAGAGAGCAAACTGGTGAGTTGACGTTGCAGTCTTGAGTACCTCCTGGTACAGAGAGCAAACTGGTGAGTTGATGTTGCAGTCTTGAGTACCTTCTGGTACAGAGAGCAAACTGGTGAGTTGACGTTGCAGTCTTGAGTACCTCCTGGTACAGAGAGCATTAAAGTGTACCTCAAGTCAAAAAATTAAAAAATATGCATTAAAGAGCATGAAACATGAATTCTATCAGTGCAACTCTCATCATCATAGGGCATTCCTGAGCTGAGATATAAAATGTTGAAGTTTTTTTACTCAACTTAAAATGGTACATTGCGCAATAATTTGTGATGTCATTGTTGTACTACTTAAATTACAATCTTTGCATTTCTTTGTTTTTTTATTGAAAGTTACTGCACCCTGTGCAAAGGTATGATATCACTCTTACTCATATGGGGTGATGTAATTAATTAAGCCCACTCTGTGCAACATGCTATGCAAGCAAACAGGAAGTGTTCAAGGTCATAAAAACATTTTTAATTTTAAAGGAAAACAAAGCAGGTTTTGTGAGTTGTACAACAAGAAAGTCACAAATTATTGTGCAATGGACCAATTTGTTTTAAGTGAATAAACTTCACCATTTTATATCTCAGCTCAAGAATGTGCTATGAAGATCAGGTTGGACTGTTAGAATTCATTTTTCCTGCTCTTAAATATTTATTTTTAAATTTTTTGACTTAATGTACACTTTAAGGTAAGGTAGGAGTGTAAAACTAAATTCTTGAAAAGAACAAAAAGAAGTATTGATATCCAAGTAAATGCCTACTGTACATATATGTCAGTTTATGCAACTGCTCTGTGTTATATGTAAACATCACAGTGTTCATGACTCCATTGGTTAAATGCACAATGATGCACTGTGTCTGCTTTCTGCTTACTGAACTTTAATTACTAAGGAATGATTTTATTTGCATACATTCACTTTAACCAAATGTTGCAATGTTGTAATAAAGATTGCTGTAGGATAGCCTCAAAAATAGTGCACACCATAAGATATTTCTAACCAGAATGCAAAAATGCATTGAGGTTTCCATGATACATAAATGTACTGTTTCAAATCTGACATCATGCACCATTATCTTCTCACTCAAATGTTTAACAAGCATGTTCAAAAAATTATTTTGTTATTCCAGATGCCCTTTGGACCTCCACAAAAGCCATACATAGATAGATAGACAGACATCTTGCGTGAACAAGATTTTCAGACTTTGACTCCCAGTAACCCCAGTTAACCTTTGACCTCCGCCAAAAACAATAGGGACCATCTCCCGACCATAACAAATCAACATACCAAAGATGAAATCTACCCAAACTTCCTACCTTGAGATATCGTGTTAATGAGATTTTCATACTTTGACCTCCAGTGACCCCAGATGACCTTAGACCTCCACTAAAACCAAGAGGAATGATCTCCTGACCATAACGCATCAACAAACCAAATATGAAATCTACCCAAGCTTCCTATCTTGAGATATCATGTTAACGAGATTTTCAAACTTTGACCCCTGTGACCCGATAACCTTTGACCTCCAATAAAAACATTAGGCACCATCTCCTGACCATAACACATCAACATACCAAATATGAAATCTGCCAAAGCTTCCTATCTTGAGAAACCGTGTTAACAAGATTTTCAGACTTTGACCCCTGGTGACCCCAGATGACCTTTGACCTCCGGCAAAAACAATAGAGACCATCTCCTGACCATAACGCATCAAAATATTAAATATGAAATCTGCCTAAGCTTCCTATCTTGAGATATCATATTAACGAGATTTTCAGGCTTTGACCCCCAGTGACCCCAGATGACCTTTGACCTCCGCCAAAAACATTAGGGACCATCTCCTGACCATAACGCATCAACATACTAAATATGAAATCTATGCAAGCTTCCTTTCTTGAGATATTGTGTTAACAAGATTTTCAGACTTTGTCCCCCGATGACCCCAGATGACCTTTGACCTTCGCCAAAACCAACGGGGACCATCTCCTGACCATAACAAATCAACATACCACATATGAAATCTACCCAAGTTTCCTATCTTGAGAAATGGTGTTAACGAGATTTTTAGACTTTGACCCCTGGTGACCCCAGATGACCTTTGACCTTCCCCAAAAACAATAGGGACCATCTCCTGACAATAACAGATCAACATACCAAATATGAAATCCACCAAAGCTTCCTATCTTGAGATATCATGTAAACGAGATTTTCAGACTTTGACCCCTGGTGACCCCAGATGACCTTTGACCTCCGCAAAAAACAATAGGGACCACCTCCTGACCAACGCATCAACATACCAAATATTAAATCTACACAAGCTTCCTAACTTGAAATATCATGTTAACGAGATTTTCAGACTTTCACCCCTGGGGGCCGTTCCACAAAGAGTTACGCACAATCTTAAGTTTGATTCACCATACTGAAGCCAACAGTAAATCATACTTAAGATCGTGCGTAACTCTTTGTGGAACGGGCCCTGGTGACTTTAGATGACCTTTTACCGCAACCAAAAGCAATAGGGTTCTTCCTCTCAATATGGCGCATCCATGTAATAAGTTTGAAAACTGTCAGACATTCCTATCTTGAGATATCGTGTTAACGAGCAAAGTGTCACAAACACACACACACACACACATACAAATACACACATACATACACACGCCATCGTGAATGCATAGGTTTCTCTTTCATTGAAACCAAAAACACTAAAGAAAAGTTGCATTTACCCTTTCACAGCCAGTGCTCATTACTGTAACAGCACCATGTTAAGCAAGTGGTAGAAAACAATGTAGCAATTTTACATAACAGTACTACATGGCCATGAACAGAAACTTTTCAGGATATGTAATATTACGTAAGTGGCTGCAAAAGGGTCAAATAAATGAGTATGGGCATTACTTTACAGAATATTGTGAGACTCACCCCACTAAATTGCTTCCAGTTGCATTTCCTTTGAGGTTTTTCTCTTTCAGTTCTATATTACAATGTCCTTGCTCCTTGCCTTTACCCCTTCCTCTACCCCTTCCTCTACCCCTTCCCCTACCCCTCCCTCTGCTTCTTCCCCTTCCTCTGGAACTTCCAACATTATTTCTTGAGTTGTGTGCAGTTTCTCCTTTTACAGGTGATGCCTCATCTGTACTACTGGAGTCGGCATTTATACAAACTTCAACTCTGTAACTGACTTCTTTGTCTGACTCGGATTCAAGCGAACTTTGGCTACTGTGATATTCCTGCAACGGAAATGAATTTAAAAACAAAAATGTATGAAATGTAAGGCGAACATTCAATAAGGAGTAAGACCCTGTGATAAGAGAAGCAAAGAATTTTTTTAAGTGATTGTGTTCCACACAAACCTACCACTACGGTCTCACAGTAATCTTAATTGTGGAAACTGCTGCAAATTAGTTCTAAAAGACACGATGTAAATATGACAATATAGCTACTCAAAATATTTCACTTGACCTAATTGGTAGTTTTAAATCCATTTTCTTCACAAAAAGTCACTTTCACAACATTGTAATTGGAAATTCACCATTATGGATCTTAGCATTTCAAAGATCTCTTTAATAATGAAATGTGAATCAGTCAGCAATATGGTCATTAAATGCAGAGGATTAGCAGCAATTTATAGTTCATGACTTCACAAAATTTCATTTGAACTTATATACATAAAACACCTACCTCAAAACTTAGAGTTAACAGTGCTTGACAAATTTAAAACATTCATTTGGCAACAATACATGCACTGTAACTAATCCAACCAAACCATAACCATGCAACATGCATCTTTGAATTTACAAATACTGTAAGTTTTCCAAAAACCTAAGTTGTTAAGTATGAAATATTGATACCAAGCTTGGCATGAAAAAATAATCAGGAATCCCATACTTACATGTAAGTTGGAGAAAAGAGGTGATTTTATGAGCCTTTGTCCTCCTTGGGGGCTGCTCTGGGGGGTATTTTTGATAGGAGATGGAGCATTTTTGACAGGGGATGGTGATGGTGATGAGTCATCTCCAATTACTACTGTTGTGCTAAAGGAATAAAAGAAAATATATCATGTACTGCTAGCATGCATTTATTCAGTTTCCGTAAATTTACCTTGGGTTTTAGTGGATGTGAGGTGGTACCAGTCCATCCATTCTAAAACTGATGCCAGCTTTGACACCTATACAAAGGGAGAGCTACCATTTTTTAAAAGCTAGTACAGTGAAAATGGAAAAAAGAAAAATTTCTGTGAGGTGGCAGCTAAAATCTGTGAGGTGGCTTCCTCACAAAAAAAAATGCCTTAGGGAAAACCCTGTGATTATGGGAAAATATTCTGTGTTTCTGGTTGCTGGACAAACATACAATTAAGAACCCTTCCAGTGCTTGTGATATTAGTGAAAGCACTCTATACAATTTGCATACTACGGAGATACCATTGAGAATAAACAGTCGCCTGATATTTCAAAAAAATTTTCTAAATGTTACATATATCTTACAAATCTCCATTTTGTAGGTTAACCAGTGTCTTTCATAATGTTACAGAATAGCAACACATTGTTTTACCAATGAGTACTTCCTCATGAATATTGAGGGACAAAAGTACTGACAAATGCAGGCAGTTGGATTTTACAATAGCAAGCCATTGTTTCCCAATGGCATGGTGATCCTGTAGTGATGACATCATGAAACCCAAATATTTGTTACCACAATATGTTAAGACCCATGGATTTTCAAAAAACCTAAAAGTTAGTGCTGGACTCCAGTTGATTTTTGAAATCAATAGAGTAGGAAATGAAAATCAACTGACCAGTCATGAAAAGGACATCAGCTAGTACAAATTCCAATTGCAATTAGTGTTTGACCGATCATCCGTTAGGTAATCAGCATCGGGCTGATTATTCCGTTATCGGTAAATAATCCCCATCGGTACAATTCTGCCATTCAACCGATCATTACCACCGATGATTTGCAAGCTGGAAAAGAGGGCTAAATGTACTTGCAACTTGCTCTTAGTTTCGTTAAAATTCCCGTAAATACTCAATCCTTTAACTTCCCGCCAAAACGGGATACACTGTTAATCACAAATGTATGAATTTTACCCCTGCCATGGGAATGATTGTTTGATATTTTTCGCTAAAACCCGGTAGTGTTACCTGGAATTGGATTTAGAATTGCATTCAAGGTGTGTTCCTTGCTGTCCCACAGAAAGCGCCACGTATACTGCTGTACAAATAGCACCTAGAATCTTGTGAAGACCTATGGTTATTATCTTGCATAAATTAGCCATTCCCAGCATTCCCTCCGTAATATTATTTACAATAGGACTTCTGCAATGTTGTCATAAGACGTCATTGCAAACAAAAACAGTGATGCACGTGGTCTCGTGGAGCAAACATATTGGCCCACGCATGCACTAGACTTAAGTGCGTGTCCGTTTTTACCGCCAAAAAAGGCATCATGTTTTGCTCGGTGACATCATATGCATACGATCCATTGCAAAATATAAATTGGCCCCTGTATCGTGATTGGTTCAATTGCATTGATTCTAGCCAGCCAATCACAACTCGCGCCTTTGCCTATGTGATTTAGTGTCTGAAAATCCTCAGTCTCGAGAGAAGTTTCCCATTGAGTTTGTGTTATGACGATCGCACTTCTCATGCTTGTATAGCCGGCTAGCGAAGCCGGGCGAGCCCCGTGCTAAATTTACCATGAAATGGCATCACAAATCTCTGCGTATGTTGATTTTTCGGGGATCTGACTTACATGCATTTCAGTTGCAGATTTTTTTTAAACAAGACATAAGTTTTGGACAAGAACTGCTTAAAATATACGGGGATATTAATATCCGAAAGGAACAATAAGATACGTTAATCGGGTGCAACTGTTTTGCTGCACAGAACTGCAACGGTTATCATGATTGTTCTACATGTGTTTGTTAAAGCAGGAGAGTAGCTACAGTACATTAACGCAACTACAACGCAGCACAGTAAAAGAATGCAAATGTTCCGACATGATTGGGGGGATTAAAACTAGACAGAGCATGATGTTGGCCTTAGAACTAAATTATCATAGGGCATGTAACATCGCCTTCAAACAATTCAACTTTATTAACGGTTGATTTGTATCTCCACTTTTGAAGTGAAAATATTACACCTACAAAAAGATATACTGTTCGTGAAACAGACGAAACTATTCCCAATATTTTCCACCCTGGACTGGTTATGGTAATACGATGTGCACGAAGCAAGGGAAGCATACTAAAGAGAAAAACATGTGACTTCCCTCTTTCTAATAGTCAGTGATCGGTAATCAGCATTGGGCCGATTGTTAAATTAAGTAATCGGGTATTACCGATTATAGCATAATCGGTCGAACACTAACTGCAATGATTAAACTTGTCTAATAACACTTTACCTGTCAGAAACATTAACGTTAGATCCATCCTGAGCACCTTGGGAAGAGGTGGCAGCTGCTGAGTTAAAAAGTCCAACTTTATACCCACAAGTAGGATCCTTTTCTGATGTATCTAATGCTGATAGATTCAAGAAGAATATCGAAAGAATTCAAATTTGAATCAAACAAAAGTTGTAAGTAGTATGTGTTTCATTTAAAGACTACAGAGGAGAAATTTTGAGGTACTGTAGGTTCATTGTGCAAAACACATTCCTTCAAATGGAAAATCATTATGTCCTTGAAGGTTAAACTTCCTCACCTTATAAAGTTGAAACTAGCCCAATGATCCCATCATTTAAAAGAAGGGTTGAAGGTCACAACAGGATTTGGTATGTTAGAGGGGTACTTATCCTGAACATTTGGGTGAAATTTGCATTGAAATCCGATGTGTGGTTCCCAAGATATGAGCACGTAAAGTTTTCACATTGTCAACAACAAGAGCCCAATGGGCACTGTGGTTCCTTGCTGAATATTATAAGAACTGTATAGCCAGTCTCCAAAATAGAGCTAAGCAAAAGCTCATACTCAATGTTTGTAACATCTTCACAAGGGGTACTTTGGCACTAATATTACATGAAATCAATAATTTTTGTGGCCTTACCTACATTCAACTTGTACAAATCTTGGTGATCCGTCACAAACATTTACTCATTTCCGTATGTATTAATGCTTGTAATCAAACTTGATATTATCACCAATAAACTCAATGTGGTCAGAGAGAGAAAAACATCCCTTGTACTTCCCTCATAAGTTATTTTTACCTGCTCTCAAATAAAACTTGCTATTACTTTAAAACAATCTACCATTTGTCCTGTTTGCTATCTCTACACAGAAAACAGGGTTTATTCAGCAGTTAAGCAGAAAGCAAGTGATTAATGGGGTGTGATAATAGAATGAGGATTAGGTTACCCCACAGAGCACAGCAGTATTAAAGAGACATACTGTATAATCCATGCATTGCTTTCACTTGCAGAGAGACCAGTTTAATGCAGTGTGACCTGTGCTCATTGAAATCTACAGATTTCAGTTATTGCCCTCTTAAAACTTTGAATGATCGAAAATCTGTGCACAACTCGAAGGAATCATTACTAAAGGAACATTAAGGCCAAATTTCTAAGGTGTTTGGGTGTGTAAACATGCAAAACCAGGTGAGGTAAAAACTCTATTGAACCTATCTTTATCTAGCTTACAAGATTTGCTAAATAACATTTCCAGTGGTTGACCTCCAGTGACCATGATGACCTTTGACCTTAACCAAACACAGATTGATTTGAAATCTGTCCTTTCTACCTTAAAATACTATGTTAAAACATTTTTCAGTGTTTGACCCCTGGTGACCCCAGATGACCCCTTGACCTTCACCAAACATATCAGATTTCATTCTTACACCATAACACATCCACACACCAAGTATGACATTTATCCAAGTTTCCTACCTTGAAATATCATGTTGAGAAGGTTTTTAGTTTTTGACCTCTGGTGACCCCAAATGACCTTCGACCTCCACCAAAAACGATAGGGCACACCTTCAAACTATGGCACTTCTATATACCAAGTTTTAATTTAATCCAACTTTCCCTTGTTGAGTTACAGCGTACCCAAGCTAGCGTCACAGACACACACACACACATACACACACACACACACACACGCCAACCTGACTACATAGGTTCCTTTTGCTAACGCAAGGAACCAAAAAGTGAACTCGAAGCAAGCACATATGCATCACATCCCCACATTACTGGGCAGTCTTTTGTTTTTCTTTAAACTTTATACTGGATTTTCTCCTCAACAAT
The DNA here is from genome assembly GCA_037179385.1 of Holothuria scabra. Classification (NCBI taxonomy): domain Eukaryota; kingdom Metazoa; phylum Echinodermata; class Holothuroidea; order Aspidochirotida; family Holothuriidae; genus Holothuria; species Holothuria scabra. The sequence goes on along the minus strand of CM074193.1, from coordinate 1,045,817 downwards.
CCCATATTATTAAAATGTGATTGCATAAGTAGCATGAGAATTTTATAGACTTTGCATCCCCCACAGGGAGGTCATACACCTATGAACTTCAAGGTTAACACAGCAGTCTGATAAAACAAAGAGAAACAAAGCATTCCTTGTCAATGTGAGGAAGTGATATAAGCTCTGCTGCCCTCAAACTCACTTTTGAACACGAATCTACTGACTTCATTGACAGATATCTCAAAAAATACATGTCCGATTTGAATGGAACTTTTACCACACTGGGTAGATTTTGTTCCTCTTTCACATATAAAAATTAAATTTTTGCTTAAACCTCCCATTTAAAAGCTAATTTATTTTTGTCATTTCTTATATTGCCCATCATTAAATACAATGTGAAATCAATGTGGAGGCTTGTAAACTGGTGAAGAAAAAAGGTGGGCAATAAGAAAAGCAGCCAAGTGTTTGCAGTGGTTTTGATCCATCTCTGAAAAGATTGGTCAAAAAAAGAGCTGGCAAAACTAATGACCCTGTGGGTTAGTTAGTTAGATGACGGGTCACAGCCTAGTTTGTTCAGTCAATTGGTTGAAAGATTTAAGATGGACCAATCACAGCCTTTTTTTCAATTGTGGCTCAATGGCTTGTTTTCCATACTCCATTGACTATGGTGACACAATGTGTTAAAAATCATTCACACCAAAGTGCCATGATGAAAAACTTAAGGACAGCATCATACATACAGCTTTATGGCCAAAGTGCGATTTCAAATGTCTCAGAAAGATGTTGTTAAGCTAACAACGGACACAGCCGTATTATGGGGCTGAAAGAAAATGAGTGTTTTAACATTTATATTGGTTGAACACATTAGTGGCCAGACCTGAAGGTCCAGGGCTGGCAATTTAATCCTATGTGCCAGATGCCACGGTTCCTTACCTCCATGTTCATGGATCCAATATTCATGACTGAAAAACCTGTCAGCTACTGGCAAACACCAGAGTTGTATAATTCACAACTTAATAAGACTACTGTAGGTACAATCATAGAATACCCGGCCTACCAGAAGATTTGCTTATGAAGTACAGTAGTGTCAGAGTTGCAGTCAAGCTCAATGATATCAGACCACTCAGTGAGTCAACTTATCAGAGTGTACAAGCCAACCAACTTCCACTGCAACACCGACTCCACTGAAAAGACTCTAACTCACAACCCGACTCTGATTCCATTGAAAAGACAACAGGCAAAATGATATATAGACTCCAACTCTACTTGCAATCTTGAAAGTTATAGTCTATTCCCAATTACATGCACCTGCACTGCAACTCCAACTCAACTTTCAAATATGTTGAAAAAGGTCAAGTTCAAGCCATTTATGAAAATTCATCTTACTATAGAGTGCACTAGCTAACTTTCACTGCAACTCTGACTCCAGAGAAAAGACTACAGGCTAAATGGTGCCTACACTCCAACTCCACTTTCAAATCTTAAAAGTTATAGGCTATAATGACAGTTTGAAGTCCTTCCAAATACAGGTCAAGTAAATTACACCAGCACTTGGAGGCTCAGTGGACTTTTATATAAAGTTCCTAAGTTGGCATATGTGCTGTAGCAAGCAAGTCACATACATCTTTGTATCCGTAAGCCAGTGGAACTGGATGCTTCGTTTAGAAACACAGCTGACTGGTAATTTTACTATCAAAAGCAAAGAACCCTTTTTATTTATGATCTCGGGGTCAGCCACATTAACATCAAACAATGTTCATAAACTATGTGCCCTCAGTGTATGGAAATCAGGAACAGAAACTGAAATCTTTGTTAATAATCCCGGCCCTGGCCCTCCTGCTGGCTAGCTCTTCATCAGTGCTTAACCCGCCAACAACCCGACTGCGCTTAGTGTCCGTGTATTCCCCTACGTAAACGGGCCTGCTCGACTAAAAACTGAGAGCTAAAAATTTTCTGCTTGGATCATAAAACAAAAATTGAACTTGTATTGTAGAACCTACTGTACACCAAAGTGTTATATTCCTTCATAATTCAATTTGTAGTCCTAAAATTATGCTTGCTTTCATTCAACGATCGTTCAAAAACTTTTCAATGAAAGTTACAAGGGCCATCGGAAGTTACACGGGTCGCCCGATTTAAACATCAGGGATTGACGTAACTAGCATGTCTGTAGTGACGGTACTTTAAGCCATACTAAAATAACGCACGTGGTGCACACCAGTTAATGTGGTGTGTTATATTCCTTCATAATTTAATTTGTAGTCCTAAAATTGTGCTTGCTTTGATTCAACGATCGTTCAAAAACTTTTCAATGAAAGTTACAAGGGCCATCGGAAGTTACACGGGTCGCCCGATTTCAACATCAGGGATTGACGTAACTAGCATGTCTGTAGTGACGGTACTTTAAGCCATACTAAAATAATGCAAGTGTTGCGCAGCAGTAAGCCACGAATGTAATGCAAATAAGTGCAGAAATTTATGTACAGCTTGCTTCCACGTGGCCAAAAGCCACGTGGCAACTCCCTGTATAATGTAATACTAAATAGTACAGAGCCTCACCATTCACCAACGTTCTTTTTGCGAAGCTGTCACAAGCGATTATGGAAGATGTTGTCTACAAACTACCGTCTATAAATGAGGATTGCTACTGAGCAGAGAATACTATTGCACTTGTGTTCTGATTGTTTAATTTCATGTCAGTGATGTGACATCTCTACACTGAGAGTTCTTCTAGGCGATCGATGTACGGATTGCCAAATTTTTGTCTTTTTTTTTATGATTATTAGATTTTTGTTAATGAAACAGCCCATTGTGCTTCCTTAATATACAAATAGCGGGACTTTAACGTAGAAAATATATGTTAAGATCAAATTATTGTGATATGCCCGATGGTGTTTTAGTTTAACGAACGAGAAAATGCATTAATTTCAAGATGGCTTGTTGGCAGATACTTCCGCTGTACCAGTTTTGGGCGAACCAAGATGACTTTGAGCCTAGAAAAATACGGTATGATAAAATAGCCAATAAATGCAGACAGTAGATTTTAGAGCATGCTCTTTGCACAGTACAGATCATTTGACCCAAAACTTGGAAGCTGCGCATTACAGCTCATACTGTGTTAACTGCATTAGTGTTTGCACAGGTACCAAAAAAATAGGAACCAGGTACCTGAACGCCATACCCGGTGTTACGGTGACTAAAACATTCTGTTAGACATGCTCCATTATACATACATAACACACAGACGTAGCGCTCACATTCACAAGTTCAAAACCACCTCATTTGTCAAAAGGTTGTAACGTCTCGTTTTGTTTCAAATAAATAACGACAATCGTAACAGACAAGTGTCGCAAGATCCAAATGAGAAAAATTGTACTTCTCAATGCCTATATCAATTTAATATTGAATTTTGAGACGTTTTCTACTCAAAAATTAGATTAGTTACACTTACAAAACCAAACGATCATATAACTCCAGTCCTCCTTAGCCTTCACTGGCTTCCTGTTGCTGATCGGATTAAATACAAAGTCTCTTGCTGACATTTAAATGTTTACACAGTTCTGCACCTGTTTACCTACAAGATCTCGTCCAAAATTACACTCCTACCCGCTGCCGTCGCTCCAGTTCTAAACTGCTACTCTCCTCACCTCCAGTTTGTACTAATTATTACGGTTGCCGTTCTTTCCAATACTCTGCTGCTTGTCTCTGGAATGAACTCCCTGTTACAGTTAAAGAAGCAAGAACACTCGCAAATTTTAAGACCTTACTTAAATCTTACCTTTTCTCCTGTCTATGACTTTCATCTTTTCTTTTCTCAGCGCAAAGGGACTTCAGTGTGTTTTGCGCTTTATAAGAACTGTGTATTATTATTATTATTATTAAAAAGCAAGCTCTGTAAGGGGCTCAAAGGAAATTCGATCACACTAGTGTACAATATGCCATGGCATTATCACTACAGGGCTATGTACCATCTTAGGCAGCTAGGCTCATGTTGATGTCTGGGCATGCTAACATAGCTTTCATTCATAAAAATTCGCAGTCTGCACGAATGCCACTCTGGGTCTAATTAACGTATTTGTAATGGCCTGTTTAAAAAAAAATCATGAATATTTCGGTGTCATTACAGTGATATCTTAGTACTTTACACATAGCGGCAAAGTGTTGATTTGGGTAAAAGTGACACGCTTAACCATTGTGAAATATTCAAGTTCTGTTGTTTTTTTGTCATTACTGTATACTCGAGGTTGCTTACTGTATTAAACAGCCCATGAAATGACTTAAGTAAGAATGACTTAGGGTCATTCTCTGACACTATCTATCAACAAAAATAGCATTTATTTTAAAAAATCCCACCCATGAAAGAGAAATGCTCAAGTGAAAATAATGGTATCCCTTCCAGCACAACAACTGAAAAATGTAAAAGTGCATTGAACCAAGAATGACATCATCTCAGTAACCCAACTTCACAGTGTGTGTACTACAGTGTACTTGGAGTATACCCTGCTCTGTTGATGTTACAGAATCTTGCGTGTATAGATGGCCTAAAATGATTGATGTAATCAACAATACAAAACCTAAACCTATGTTTGCTTCACAAAACTAGCGAAAAAGGAGATTTCAACACCTAGGAATACCCCTGTTCAACAGATGGAGTTTTGTGACTTCTCAATATTCCTTGAGCCAACTAGCAGGGAAAATTGTTTGGTATATCATGTATATCATAAAAGTGTTTGGAAGTTCCCTGGTATTATACACACAGAAAAATACCTTAGGCTCCTGGGGGATGTAACTGCATCCATTTGTCCTCCAGTGTTATGTAACCAGGGTTTTCCCTGGGCGTTTTGAACGTCGCGGCCCGCGACGTTCAAGCTTCAAAACCAAGGAGGCCGCGACGTTCAAAAAACGGCCGCGATGTTCAAAATTGCTGCCAGCTAGCCTCCATAATTTTTCTTTTTTCTGTCAACGACTGCTTTTGTTGTTAATACAATAAACGACAAAATCATTGACTTATTTGTAAAACTGCAACTAACTTTCTTTAATTTCCATGCACATACCCACTGCATGCGAGTCGGAGCTCTGTATGTTTATCCCATAGGGCCTACTATTGAACGAGTAACAACACAGTATTATTATAATTAACTAGCCTGCACTTGCCGTCGTAGGCTTGTATCAGGAAAATGTTTTGCTCACTCCGGAGCACAGCAGCTATGTGGCATAACACGACCTGCGTGACCAAAACACATACGCCCGCCTTTGGCAGGTTAGAGGCGGGGCTAATGACTCAGATTTGCGAAATTATCAATCAAACGAACGAACCATGTCATTGTATCTTCACGATGTAATCCCACATATTTCCTGTTACTTCGTTCTTAAAACTTACGACACGATTGTTTTGCCCGGCTACAACCAAGTTTTGGGAAATTCGATCGTAGCAAAAGTGCAATGGGAGTATTAGGATTTTGTGCAAAGACGGTTGGTTTCTACATGTTTTTCCTACACAGTAAAACTGCATTGACGATGTCACAAGTATGATTGGCTGATTAAACGCAATAATGAACCACTCACGATGTTAAGAGGTAACTTAAAATAAGTGCGATGGACCTTATGTGTATGATGTCATAGAACCCTTGTTTTCCCAACATGTTTTCATGAAAAGATCGGGACACACACAATCTGTGATTGCTTGCAGCCACATGCTCCATTGCTTTTGTAAATTCTGGCACTCTCTTGAGCATTACTCCCGATTATTTGCAAACTGAAAAAGGGGTTAAAATATGCTTGAAACTTGCCCTAAGTTTCGTTAAATTCCTGTAAACTCAATCCTTTAACTTCCCGCCAAAACTGGTTGCATTGATAATCACAAACGTAAAATTTTTACCCCTGCCATTGAAGTGATCGTTTGATATTTTCCGCTATAACCCTGTAGTATTACATGGAATTAGATTTAGAATTGCATTCAATGTCTTTTCCTTGCTTATCGCAAAAAGCGCCGCGTAAGTTGCTGTACAAACTGTTCTGCACAAAGCAGACTATCGAGCTGCAGTGTTTCGCCTCTTTTTAATCCCAAAGCTTAGCATACATGTCTGTGGACGTTTTGTACACCTAGCTCCTAGAATCTTGTGAAGTCCGGTGATTATTATCTTGCATAAATTAAGAAATTCCCAGCATTCCTTCCGGCCGTAATGTTATTTACAGTAGGACTTGTGCAATGTTGTCATGCAACGTCATTGCAAACAAAAACCGTGATGCAGGTGGTCTCGTGAAGCAAAATTCTTGGCACACGCATGCAGTAGACTTCCGTGCGTGTTCGTTTTTTCCGCCAAACAAGGCATCATGTTTTGCCTGGTGACATCATATGCATACGACCCATTTCAAAATTTAAATTGGTCCCTGCATCGTGATTGGTTCAATTGCAATGATTCTAGCCAGCCAATCACAATTCGCGCCTTCGCCTATGTGATTTAGTGTGTGAAAATACTCGGTCTCGAGACAAGTTTTCCCATTGAGTTTGTGTTACGACGATCGCACTGCCAATGCTTACATAGCCGGCTAGAAAAGCAGGGTGAGCCCCGTGCCAAATTCACCATGAAACGGCATCACAAATCTCTGCGTATGTGGATTTTTCGGGGATCTGACCTACGTGCATTTCAGTTGCAGATTCTTTTTAAACAAGACGTAAGTTTTGGACAAGAACTGCTTAAAATTTCCGGGGATGTTTATACCCGAAAAGAAACAATAAGATACGTTAATCGGATGCAATTGTTGGCTACCCAGAACTGCTAAGATTCTACTTCTAAGATTATCATGAATGGTTGCTCTACATGGGGTTTGTATTTAAGCAGGAGAGTCACTTCAGTATATTATAGCAACTACAACCGGCCATTGCAGAAAAGGAAAGCAATAGTTCCAAAATGATTGGGGGATGAAAAATAGAATGAGCATGATGTTGGCCTAAGAACTACATTATTAAAGCCTGGGGCATGTGACATCGACTGCAAACAAATTACCGCATTAACAGTTGATTTACATCTCCACTTTTGAAGTGAAAATATATTACGCCCACAAAAATGATATCCCGTTCGTGAAACGAACGGAAATTTTCCAAATATTTTCTATCCTGAACTGGTAATATTGCAAGCCGGCCCAATCACGTAAATTTTGGTGAGCAAAGGACGCGAAATAACGGCCAGCCGGGGGTAAAAATCTTCTGGCGCTTCATAAAGGCCATGCCGATGAACCAAAACTTTTGAAGCAGAAATTACGGTGACATGGAAGCCAATGTGACCGCTATCAGTAGATCAAAATTTGTACGAATGTGAGTATCGGTGCTAATATTTTTGCGTCAACTTACAAAAATTGTGTTGACTAATTTGGCTCAAAAATGTCACCATTTTGCGTCTAGGGACTTGCATAAGTCACAAAATTTCCAAAAGGGGAGGGGGACACCAGATGCGCGACGTTCAATTCTAAACCCAGGGAAAACCCTGGTAACTATTATTTCTATTGGGAAGGAAGCAGTGATTCTCTCATTACACAGATGCATATGCAATACTGTATACCATTCTGCACAGTGGCTTAAATACAGTACTACCAACAAGTTCTGTGTTGTTTTGGATGCCTGTGCTAATGCTGAAATTTGACTTGGTTCAAAGAAGAGGAACAGTGATGACAGTGAGAAAGGAGACTAGCTGATCTTTTGGTCAGGAAGTATTCTATATTTTTATAAAAAGTTGGCATGCAGTTACTATTTCAACTTCATGCATTTTGAAGTCTATGCTAGTACAAGATCCATTGTATGATTTCCACATTGTTTGTGAAAAATTTACTTGGAAGGGATGCCTTTCAAAGCGATCCGAGTGAGATATCAGTCTTCTTATTCAACAATCTGACTGAATGTGAGTAAAAATATTTTCTTTTTCTGGTTGAAAGAATTGCTGTCTAATCATAAATCGACTACATTGCTGGAACCAAAAATTCAAACTGATAGGCCTAACATAAATGGGACAGCGCTTGAGTAAATAATGACAAAATTCCTCTTTTGAGGAATTGGGAGTGAGAATTTCAAATTTTGATTGATATATATTTGGCTAAAATACTGGGACATTCTTCAGATGTAATTCAGAAACTATCTGGCCAGTACCGGTGTCATGCTACCCAATCTGTGAGCAAAATGTTACTTAAACATAGCATTATAATACACACACTGTGAAGTTGGGTTCCTGTGATGATGTCATTTTTGGTTCAATGCACTTTTATATCTTTCACATTTTTGAGCTGTTGTGCTGAAAGGGGTATCATTTAACTTGAACATTTCTCTTTTGTGGGGCCCATTTTTTTAAAATAAATGCTTTTTTTGTTGACAGATAGTGTCAGAGAATGACTCCAATCGTTGTTATTGAGTCATTTCATGGGCTCATTAAATAAAAGACTGCACACATGCAAGGCTCAGTTTACATAGCGTGCCGAACGGGCACTGCCTTTGCAAGCTGGGCGGGGTGATATCTGCAAGTTTCTGCATAAAACATTACGTTGTGATTAATCACTGTCAGACAGCTTGCGTGTAAGAAGTGATGTGCATACTGTTGCCAAATATGTCAGCAGTATTGTAGCTCTCTACGTGACGATAGCAAATTGGGGCTGCACACCGATGAAAATTTCAACTTCAGAAAACGAAGTACAAACAACTTTCTCACTTGAACATAATTTCTAGGGGTTCTCTTCATTCTCAGTCTAGGAGAACGCTTACCAAATTGGCAAAAAAAATAAGTCCATTACCGATCGAGGGCAATCATGTAAATGAAGTGATTCTTTTTGCATGCGACATTTTTAAGATTTGGGTAGTAGATTTGGGACAGGTAATGATGGCAGGCGAGTACGGGGGGGGGGGGGGGGGGGTAACCATGCAAAACACATCACAAGTGATCTATTCTCATGAAAACACAAAGGATTCCACCGCCGATGAGTTGTACTGTCAACCAGGACGAGATAGTGCTGTAACTTACATTTTTACAATTATTTCACGCTTATTTTCAATTCTTACGATGTTACTGATTTTTTCGATTTTTCAATTATTCTTCAACGCACTCATCGAACCAAACCGTAACTGGTTATTACCAGTATAGGTAGTATAACCGCTTATCTCGCACCCAGCCTATATTCTTCCTCATGTCTTACTTTATTGGTGTCTACGTTAACCAGTGCCTGGCCATGTTCCCCAGTTCCTTGGGAACTAAAACCCATGCTACATGAGCCCCAACGGAGGGCAAGGTGCTCAAAAGCCAGACGAATGCATCCCCTGTTTACCAATATTGGTGAATATCAGCCTGATCTGATGTTTGATCCAATTATAGATTGAGTCCTATTAGTTAGTGCTTATTGGTGTTTTATGTGATCATATATGAGAAAAATCAGTGATTTAACATTGTCATCATAATAATAATAATAATAATAATAATAATAATAATAATACACAGTTCTTATAAAGTGCAAAACACACTGAAGTCCCTTTGTGCTGAGAAAAGAAAAGATGAAAGTCATAGACAGGAGAAAAGGTAAGATTTAAGTAAGATCTTGAAATTTGCGAGTGTTCTTGCTTCTTTAACTGTAACAGTTAGGTCATTCCAGAGACAAGCAGCAGAGTATTGGAAAGAACGGCAACCGTAATAATTAGTACAAACTGGAGGAGAGGAGAGTAGCAGTTTAGAACTAGAGCGAAGGCAGCCGGTAGGAGTGTAATTTTGGACGAGATCTTGTAGGTAAACAGGCGCAGAATTGTGTAAACATTTAAATGTCAGCAAGAGGACTTTGTAGTTAATCCGATCAGCAACAGGAAGCCAGTGAAGGCTACGGAGGACTGGAGTTATATGATCGTTTGGTTTTGTAAGTGTAACTAATCTAGCAGCTGAGTTCTGTATATGTTGTAATTTCTTGAGATGAGAACTTAACAGCCCATAGAGTAAGCTGTTGCAGTTATCGAGTCTTGAAGACACAAATGCATGAACTAGAGTCTCAGTTGTTCTTTGATCTAGGTGTTTTCTGATTTTTCCAATTTTATGGAGTGCCAGAGATAAGCTTTCACGGTATTAAAAAAAAACATAACCGGTATAATCGGACGTCTAATAATCGTACTTCGATTAAAACCGGTTTTTTCCCCGCACATATTACATTTAGTTCCTAAGTTGACATATGTGCTGTATGTAGCAAGCAAGTTACGTACATCTAGCTTTGTATCCGTAAGCCAGCGGAACTGGATGCCTCAGTTGCGGTACTTGACTGGTAATTATACTACAATTTATCAAAAGCAAAGAATCCTTTTTATTTATGCTCTCGGGCTCAGCTATATAAACTTCAAACAATGTTCATAAAATATGTGCCCGCAATGTATGGAAATCAGGAACGGAAACTGAATTTTTGTTTATAATCCCCGCCCTGGCCCTCCCGCTGGCTAGCTCTCCATCAGTGCTTAACCCGCCAACAATCCGACTGCGCTTATTGTCCGTGTTTTTCCCCTACGTGTGCGGGTCTGCTCTACTACAAACTGAGCCCTAAAATTTTCTGCTTGGCTAATAAAACAAAAGCATTGAACTTTTACGGTAGAACCTGCTGTACACCAAAGTGTTATATCCCTTCATTATTCGTTTGTAGTCCTAAAATTATGCTTGCTTTCATTCAACAATCATTCTAAAACTTTTCAATGAGAGTTACATGGACCATCGGTATTTACAAGGGTCGCCCGATCTCAACATCAGGGATCGACGAAACTACGCATGTTCGTAGGGACGGTAGTATAAGCCATACTAAAATAACGCAAGTGGTGCACTCCAGTTAGCCACGAATGTAATGCAAAGAAGTACATAAATTTATGTACAGCTTGCCTCCACGTGGCTTTTGGCCACGTGGCAACTTCCTGTATAATGTACTACCGTAAGCCACACATTAACACCCGATCTTTTCGCGAAGCTATCGCGAGCGATTATGAGAGATGTTGTGTACATACTACGGTTTATAAACGAGGATTGCTACCGAACAGAGAATACTATTGCACTTGTGATCTGATTGGTTAATTTCGTGTCAGTTGATGTGACGTCTTTACACTGAGCGTTCTTCTAGGCGATCGATGTAGGGATTCCCAAATCTTTGTCCTTTTTATAAATATTAGAATTTTGTCAATGAAACAGCCCGATGCGCTTCCTTAATAAATAAATGGCGGGGACTTTAAGGTAGAAAATATATGTTAAAATCAATCAAATTACTGTGATATGCCCGATGGTATTTGAGTTACAACGAATAGAAAAAGCATTATGTATGGATAATTTCGAGACGGCTTGTTGACAGAAACTTCGGCTGTACCAGCGAACCAAGATGACTTTGAGCCCCGAAAAATACTGTACGATAAAATAGTCCATAAAAGCAGGCAGTAGATTTTAGAGCACCCTATCTGCACAGTACAGATCGCTTGACCGAAAACTTGGAAGCTGCGCATTACAGCTCATATTGTATTAGTATTTACACGGATACAAAAATAGGAACTAGGTACCTAATCGCCGTACCCGGTGTTATGGTGACTAAAACATGACAACATTTTGTTAGGCATGTTCCATAGTACATCCATAATATTTTCCGAGATCACATTCACGAGTTCAATAATAATTCACATGTCACAAGGTTGTATCGTCTCTTTTGTTTCAAAATCTTAACAGACAAGAGTCACTAGAGCCAAGTAAGAAAAATTCTACTCTCCAATGCCTATATCACTAAAGGGCTATGAACGTTCTTACGAAGCTAGTCTCGTGTTGACATCCGGGCATGCTGATATAGCTTTCATTCGTAAAATTCGTAGTATGCACGAATGCTACTCTGGGTCTACCAAACGTGTATGTAATGGCCTGTCTAAAAAATCGTGAATATTTTCGGTGTCATTACAGTGATATCTAAGTACTTTACACATAGCGGCAAAGTGTTGATTTGGGTAAAGGTGACACACTTAATCATTGTGTAATTTTCGAGTTGTGTTTTTTTTGTCATTTTACTCGAGGTTGCATACCATATGAAATGAAAGACCGCACACATGCTAGGCTCAGTTTACGTACCGAACGTTACAGGCACTGTCTTTGCCAGCTGGGCGGGGTGATATCTGCAAGTTTCTGCGTAAAACGTTACTATTGCGAACACATATGAAAGCAGTATTGTAGCACACTACGTGCGATAGCAAATTCGGGCCGCACGCCGATGAAAATTTCAACTTCAGAAAACGAAGTGCTAAAAACTCTCCAACTTAAACATAATTTCTAAGGACTCTCTTCATTCTCAGACTAGGAGAACGCTTACCAAATTGGCCAAAAATATTAGTCCATTATCGGGGGCAATCATGTAAATGAAGTGATTCTTTTTGCATGCGATATTTTCAAAGATTTGGGTAGTAGATTTGGGACAGGAAATATGATGGCGCGCGAACACCCCGGTAACCCTGCAAAACACATTGCAAATGATCTACTCTCATGGAAACACAAATGATCCCGCCGCCGATGAGTTGTACTGTCAACTAGGACGAGGTAGTGCTGTAACTTACATTTTTACGATTATTTCACAATTATTCACGATTATTTTCGATTCTTATGATATTACCGATTTTTTCGATTTTTCGATTATTCTTCAAGGCAATAATCGAACCGAACCGTAACCGGTTATTACCGGTATCGGTAATATAACCGGTTTACCGTGAAAGCTTAGCCAGAGATGCAGCTCTGCAAACATTGTTAACATGTATACTAAAGACCCCGAAGCTGGCGGGACCCCGAAGTTGGCTCACTGTCACACATCTCTCCCTATCACTGTAATAACGTTACTTTAACAAACCTAACTGTTTTGAACCCATCCAGCATTTTGTTTTTCACGATAATGAATCCATTTCAGATACGTGCATACAATAATATGATCAGTCTTCAAGATTTTTCTACCTACATCCTACCGTTACGTGTATATTTAACAATCGAAAACACACTCCGCCAAAACAATGAAAATTACCTTGCTATGGTGTACACTGTCCTGAAGTACTACTCCATACAATGTAGTAAGTTGCGTATAGTGTGCTGGGTGTACAACCTATGTTATTTGGTTATTTTGCTTTCTAAGTGACTTGACCAAACTTTCCGTCTTTCTTAGGCAGGTTAGGTCAACAAGGGAAACAAGTTTTGCACTGTACTGTATGGCAGACTAAAAAACGCTTCTCCGACAGAGCAGGTTCAGTTGCTTCACTACGTCCATAGTTCCCTATCGATAGGCGGCAAGGACTAGCTTGCTACGTAGTAAGGTTTCACGGTATACCGGTATTTCCGTAAGTACCGGTACGGTACGGTACCACCAACCTAAAGGTACTGAAGTATCGTGGAGACTCGGTACTCAACTGTAAGGTGAAAATCTTTTCTCAAAATTATAGCATTTAAATTAGAATGATACTAAAAGGTAACAAACGTCCATTTGATAAATGCCCCATGTCTCTAAACATTATAATATAAACAGGGAACAGTCACTTGATAATCATTTCGCACCGTTTCAGTCACAAATCCCCCCTAAGAATTTCGGAAATTGCCGTTTAACGTTACTTTCGCAGAACTAGCACCATCCACACTAAAAAGGAACTTGCTTTCTATCGACATTCTGCGCAATCTCAGAACGATCCCTGCCAGCGATAGCTTCGCCTGCGCCTTCACATTGTGTATTTCAGGGATGAGCCTGGTCTAATAAAAAAATCACTGAACATTGCTGGGCATACATGACTGACGCCGAAGGCGTCAGTCAGAGCGCGAAGCGCGCCGCTTTAACGGGTGGGGTCCAGGGGCCCTAGGTGGGGTCCAGGGGCTAAGCCCCGGTGGGGGCCCAGGGGGCGAAGCCCCCGAAAGCTCTGAGAAAATAGAGTATTCAAGACATCATTTGGAGGCCTATTTTAATCAGTACATTGGTAAAATAACACACTCCAAGAAAAGTTTTCAGTCAAAATAGGCCTAGGCATAGGCTAGGCCTAGCCTAAGCTATGCCTAACGTTAGGCTAGACCCTAAGTAGGCCCAGCCTTCACTGAAGCATGTCAAGTTGAACAGTTCTTCAATCGCTGTTAAACTTGTCTCAGTGGTGAAGATGTCCATCAATCCTGATTAGAAAACCTTGGGATAGCTGTAACGTTAAGTTGTACAGTAACAACTAACGTTACGATGTTATATAACGTTAGGCCTAACGTTAGACCTAAGTTAGGCTAGGCCTATGCTGTTTCAAAGTTGCTCATCTTGCGAATGAAATTGCCGGAATGGCTCACAATTGCACCACATTAATTCACTTCAGACTATCACTTTTCGATATCTGAAGAAGTTCTTTCTCTATCCAAGACCAATATTCCATTTATTTTAAAAACTGTTACATCAACTTTATAAGCGGCCGACTCATTTTCCGATCGATCACAGCACAGGTTACTGCATCATGCATGATACTGCTGTAGTCAACTGCTGATGATCGTGACAACTTACACATGCACAGATTTACGTACTGAACTTACGTACGTGCACATGGTGCATGATAAACGTGATTCACTTTGACTGGGAGTATTACAACTCCCTGCAGGCAGGATAAGCAATGATGGAGCTTGCAGCAGTAACGCCAGTAATAGTCCGGGGAGTTACAGTACAAGAGCGACGACCCACTGAAAAATAATGCTTTCAGAAAACCACGGAAATTGGGAAAGGTAAATCACGGAGGCAGGAAAAAAATCACGGAAATCCGCGAATTCACGGAAAAAGCTCATCCCTGGTATTTAGACGGACACGATTAGTCAACTTTGCGGTGAAAATCTTTTCTCAAAAATAAAGCATTGAATTTGAATGATACTTGAATGAAACAAAAACCCATTTGATAAATGCGCCGTGTCTCTAAGGATTGCAATACAAACAGGGAACATTCACTTGATAATCGTTTTGCGCTATTTCAGTCACAAATCCCCCTCAGAATTTCGGAAAGTGCTGTTTAACGTTACTTTCACAGAACTAGTACCTTCCACACCAACAGGGCCCTTGCTTTCTTTTGACATTCTGCGCAACCCCCGAACGATCGCTGCTCATCAGCAAATGCTTTCACATGGTGTATTGCGAATAGATACCATGCGTTGATTGATAAAATTCACTTTGATTATGATAGCACACAACATTATACGAGTGCGAAATTCGTTGTAAGCAGACAAAGAATCATAGCATTGCAAGCTCTGACATGAACGTTGCATCGACGATTTCTGATTTTAACACAGTGATTCAGTGGGACCGTTCCATAACGCTCACTGTCTATGTCTGTGGGAGAAAAACTTTCGTACGAACACAACGAACATTCTTTCAGAAATTACTGTAACACGGTGAAGCAATGGGACTGAACACACAGTAAATCCCGCTTAAATCATTGGCTCGCGTGTTCAGTTCAACTGATCAACTCACTTGCTTTGTTGTATTGCTCTACGTACTGAAGAACAGTATAGTGTTATTGTACAACGGATTGCTGCGCGATGCATTGGTAAATTCAATCTTGAAGCACTTTGATTTAGTTTTGATAGCGATAACTCGGCGGGAAGAAAGCTTGATGAATCAGTCTTTTATGGAAATATTTTTGTAAAGTTCTACTTAATAACTTTTGGTTATACTTTAGGAGGGGGGTTGTTATTATTTGCAGAAATTATTTTTGCAATCTTCATTATAATCATGAGTGCTCTTGTCATCTTGTGGGGTCTAGCTCCGGTGCGGACGTGCGGCGCTGATTTATTGTGTGTCCCAAAATTATCGGACGCTAAATTTGCAGAGAGGTTATTTCTTTTTTTGTTTACCGATTTGTTTAGTGTGGGGTGACTTAATGTTATAAAAAATACTGAAACGGGAGGCAGGGATTATCAGAAGACTTCACTTATGTCAATGCATGGTATTTTTACGGATATTTTGCATGTGATAAAAATCCTACTTTTTTACTCTTCTGGTACCGGTACTACGGTAATACCGGTACCATTTGTGGAGGTACCGACGGTACCAATTATCAGTGGTACCGTGAAACCCTACTACGTAGGTATCTGTACGTAACCGTACAAAGTCAGTGAAAATAGCCGCACACTGCGCATATGGCAACCACGCCACTATCAGGGGCTATTTATGACTGACATCAATAAAAATTTCGAGTCAAATTAAGCTTTCTCTCACTAATTTCTGGATCGGGGTATAGGAACTATTGGTAGCAATATATCCATCAGTTACATCATATTTTGAAAATGGAAACAGGAAAGGATTTGGATTTACCTCATTTGGTATATTAGCTTTGCAAAAATTACGGCCGCCATTCATAGGCCCACCACTATATATCCATTGTGAGGTGACGATCATAAATCTTGTAAGTTTCAATGTATTGCCTTAGGGCCTTGTGTTCAGAGTATACTAACAACGGAGGGTAGTACACTGGACACTGATCGAGGGCTACAACTTTAACTGCCTTTATTCCAACTGTTCATTTCATGTTTCATTTTGTGTAACGTTAGGCCTACCTTAGGGCCTAGGCCTAGGCTTAATTACTCAATCCAAACAAAATCAAAATATAGCATAATGAGGGAGAAATATTACAAAGCATTACTGTCAAGTTTCATTGATATTTAAATAAATGTTTTCATGTTTTTATGGTTAGGAAGTTTGTTAAGTGATCGACTCATGCCATGGTTAGCCTAGGACACGAACTGGGTAGGCTAGTTCGTTTCTCTACCTGGACGCTAGGCTAGGCTACGGCTAAGGCTACTTTCGATTGTCTCTTATTAAAACACATCTGCTAGAAAAAAATGTGCATAAAATGTTACCACTTAGAAGCATTGAACTCATTTTGCTTCGTGCATCATCAATTCGTCGATTTCTTTTATCGTGTTGGTGAAAAAGCAATGATAAATTTGAGGTGGCGGGGAGAGCGCTGAAACACACGATTGCAAAAATCACTGTTTTTATTCTAGAAGAGGGCGCACTCTTGCTACCGTCTACACTTTCAGCTTTATCCCTTATATTGTGCCCGGGTAGCCCGACGCGCTATGACAGTCTTTATCGAAACATCAAATTGTCCGAAGGTGGCGGAAGCGGGGGAAGGGGCAGGGGGACGGGGGCGACGGGGGCGGGGGGCGGGGCGGGAGCCCTGTCCTTCCAATTTTTATGAGATTTGGGGGACTGGTGCCCCCCCCCCAATAATTGAATGTCGCAAAATATTTTTTGCAAAAGTAATTAAACAAATTTAAGTTGCTTTTATTACATTTCGGCTACTCTTTGGCGCAATTATTACTTTTCAGAGTGCAAAAGTTGCAAAACTTTCGGGTGCTTCGCCTCCTGGATCCCCACACTAATGATAGCCTGATGAAAAGTTTACTTTCCCCCTTTAAACAGTTAAAATAAAACAAAACTTTTTGCAAGCTATCTCTCTTTTTTTTCAAATTGGGCCTTTTATATACTGAGCGATCAAGGGGCGTGTCCCCGGGCAAGACCCCTTAAATTATTGGCCCCAATGACGCACATTTGCCCCAGTTATAATGTCACTTTTACGATTATTAGTAATACTTATACAAAGGTACTTTTTTGCTTCCTTCTTAATCAAATGCCATAGTACTTAACATAACATAACAGGTTAAAAGGCAAAGGAGGGTTGTAAAGGCCCCATAAGATTCCCGATTCTTCCCGATTCCCTTCTTCTCGTCCCAATTACCTCAAAGGGCCTATCTGAATTAAATTCATGTTTAGAATCCATTAATTTGAAAATGATTTTCGACCATTTTAAGGCCTCTCAAATCATTAAAATCGCTGAGGTTCTAGGGGGCCTCTCTCCCTGCACGTACCCCTACCGAGCTTTACCCCTGTGCCCCACCAGGGCCCCTTCAGCGGGCCCTTGGACCCCACGTCGATGGGATATTTCCCTTCGCGCAAAACTGGACGCCTTACGGCGTCACTATTATATCGGTTGCCGAAAACTTGCGGCCCCAAAATAAAAAAACATCCTCTGCCGCCTATGCTACAAATAAAAAGAGTTAATTTATTTGCTACCGGCCAGGATCTGAGAGACGAGAGACCAAGTACCATGACGTATGACCGACCTGCAGCCAGAAGCCTAGACAAGGAAAACGGTTTGGCAAAAGATTGCTCACGAAAAACCTTGCACTCTCACTACTTTACTTTTATTGGACCGCACCATTGGCGTACGAGGCATTAGGGCACTCGCCCTCCCAATTCAGGCAAAAACAGTTGGTCTGTTCGGGAAAAACATGATGAACGATAACATATTTTCGGGCAAAATTGCTCTCGCTGGTCCTCATAGAAAATTACCCCCGGAAGTGTCTGTGTTGGACATAGAGGGTTATATTGGCGGGGCTTTCGGACCAAGTCGACCCCAAACCAGCTCGTCCCCAAGCCGAGTCGATCCCAATATAAAAAATGGTGTGATTTTCTACACCTAAATTATGCAACATTATAAAACATTTAGACTCAAACCTTTGGGTTCCCTATTGAAAGACATCACTGAAAAGTTGTTAAATTATTCTTTGCTGGGTATCATCCTCCCATATCACGAAAGCATTTTAAAGCGAATTCAAGAATTTTACCTTTCACCATGATTAATTTATCACGAGCATATTGGTCTGTGAACACGTCACTGAGTTTTTGGAGAGTCGGCCACCCACCCCCCCCCCTTTAAAGGCCGATGTTCTACCATGGACCAAACACGCTGTCAGACCATCATTGAGCACTGTAAAAACTTGCCACAAAACATTATTCGTGAATAATGTGAAGAATTAAAAGCAAGAAAAAAATACAGCAACAGAATGCATCCAAGGTCACTGCACCATAAAAAATTTTTTGCCAACTGAGAGGATCGGGAAGGGGGAACCCTATCCCTTACTAGATCAAATTTCCCCGAGGGGCAAATATTGTCATGGCCAGGTGTTTATTTCATTTTTAATAATAATTAGCCTATAATAGCACAACGAAAATCCATACTTTCAAAGGTTGTTCATTTTAATTTTAATGTTTTACCTATAAATTTCCTTGGGGGAAGGGGTTAATTATAAGAGCACTGCAGTCCCCTCCTTTGGTTACCCACAGTAGGTTCCTGAGCCGGACCTGGACCTACCTACAACATTACCACGATTTTGACACTCTTGAGAGACCATCGTACATTAGGCCTACACTTGTTGTAGAACCTGTGTGAGAGATAATATCACGCAAGTCACTTTTGCATAATTTAAGTGTAGAAAATCACACCATTTTTCATATTGGGAACGACTTGGCTTGAGGCCGATTTGGCTTGGAGCCGACTTGGCTTGGGGACGAGTTGGTTGGGGACGCGCTGGTTTGGGGACGACTTGGACTGTTTCGATTGGCGGGTATACGTTCACAGAGGATAAATCAAAAGTGAAAGTTGTTGGAGAATACTTTACACATGTTTTCGTATTTCATAGAACTTCCAAAACTAAAACGAAGTGATATCTTGACTCTTTTGCTCACTCTGGTGAGCACAATTCCTTAAAGGACCGATTCTCTCACCCCAAACAGTACCAATTCTCCTAACCTTCTTACTTAAGCCCCTCCTACAATTGTCTGAAATTCATCCTCATCCAGCTACAATCTCAGTTTATTGCTTCTTGGTGAGTATAGAAAAACTCAATTTATATAATCAAAACACTCTCATTAATGTTCATGCTATGTAATAAAAGCTTTGGTAATCTGCATTGTTTGAATTAGCTGTCAATCAAAGAGCTGAGCCAATTGAGATTTTCGGTACCCGAGTACAAAAATTGCAGTTTGGGGTGAGAGGTTTGGCCCTTTAAATACAAACACAAATTGCTCGTTTTATACTCCCAGTTTTATTTTTTAACGTACTGTAGTTAAGACCTTATAGGTGTGGAAGGCGAGGACGGGGGGAGGGGGGTATTTAAGGTAGTCGGTCGTTTCGCCTCCTTACCAGTTCGCCCCACCCAGTTCGCCCCCAAGTGTTAACCAGTTCGCCCCGAGAGCGTGCCAGAAGTTCGCCGGAAAGACCTACCAGTTCGTCCCCAATCTTTCTGAAGCAGGCCCCTTTCCAGGAAGGAAAAAACTATCTCCATGAACTATAGTTTCTTATTTAATTCTCTTTCAGGATGAAATTGGGTTCATTTTTAAAGGTAAAACAAGTTGTTCATTTTTACTAACTCATAACGTTACCGTACGGTCGTTACCGTACGCTCGTGCGCAATTGATGAGTGTTTATTGTGTTGATGGTAGAGTGATGTACGCTTTCTTTCGACATTACTACATCGTTCATGTGCTTCTTTATGTAAACTTTCGCACTTCATATCATGTGGTTGTTTTATTTGGTTCTATCTCTAATTTCCAATAAATGGCGCAAAAATCGAAAATGTTAAAAAAACTGCTTAACTTGTCAAACTTAAATAATTTTTACGTGCAAGAGAATACCAGGTCAACTTGACATACATTGGTTGGTTTTTGTCACATTCTTGCTAACAGTCGTAACTTGTGAAAATTACTGTTTTGACCACTATAGAACAGAATTTTAAGATCAGTTTATTCCATGTCAAACTCATAAGTATGTGGGGCGAAACGACCTCCTCTTTGGGGCGAAATGACTGGTAACCATATTTAAAACTCGAGAAGGAATCTGGGGAAATCTGGACATCTATTTGAGTTCATGCATGGTTTTTACACGAAAACTATAAAAGAGAACCCGAAATCTTCAATAAATACGGTATATGCTGAAAAAAAGACAAAAAACATCATAATCTGACGGTAAAATTCGAAATGGTCGAATATTTTGAATTCATGATTTGCCTGAAACTTTATATAGTAAAAGGTGCCACAATCTTGAACATTTCCATGAAAGATAAAACGGTCCGGCTCTATACATCCAGGAAAAACAATTACAAAGACATTTGAATTCGGATGGACACGCTAATTGGACGCTTCATGGACCATGCGTAACTTGACGTCCGACTCCAGGTCGGTCAGTTTCTGTTTTGGGTGTTTTTCAGTTACCAATAATGATATTGGCCTACAGAGTGCGCGAGATTGTTTTTCAAGTTTGAAAGTTACTTGAACCCACTTTGAAACGTCACATATTTTAAAAAAGCGTGAGAAGTAAAATTATTTAAAGAAGGGAGTTCAGGCGGTCACATGGACAATTTCTTCATTCAGTAGACCTAATTGCAGCTGAATTCAACTGAGAGTCGGTGACAGAGGGATTCCGCAGTATTTCTCTGTCGCGCACGGGACATTTTTCACAATCAAAACTTAAATCGATCCTAGATTAGATTAAAAACATGATTGTGCAATACACTATACAAGCGAAGGCTCAAAATAGCGACTGCTTCGTTTCTGTTTACAAGACTGCAAAATGCCACTTCTGGCAGGCTTCTGAGGGTTCGCATTTTTTCAAAATTTCGTGTAGGCCTACTCTGCACTCCAATTACTTGTGACGCTCCGTTTAGATATTCTTTCGGTGCAGGCTTCTACATCATATATCGTTTTTCTTCAATATTAGCGGAATTATTATTCACTGATATGCATGAAAATCTCATGGCATTTATCTGGCAATTTTCTGATCACTAGCGGCAAATTGCTCATTGTTTAATAAATTTTATGGCAAATAAAAAACTCAAAATGCCGATTGCTTCGTTTATGATTAAAAATGTGGGAAATACCATTTCCAACTATCTGAAGGAATATGTATTTCAATATCTTCTGTGCGCTCTGCGCCAACTAATGGTGACGCTTTCCTTAGGTAGCCTACCTGTCGATCGGATTACGTAACAGAACAATAAAGGCTTCCGCATCTTTTTTCCAATTTTGCCATTATTAGGAAGAATATTATTTATTGATAGCATGAAAATAAAATGGTATTGGTTTATTTTTCTTGGTAATTTTCTGATCACTTAGCGAATTGCTCATTTTCGCTCTCTTTTTGATTAAGTTGCTATTTTTAATTGATTTTATTGCAATCGAAAGACTTTCGTCCCGCGAACTGAAAAGCTCCCGTACCTGTACCCCAATACTTCAAATGAACCAAACTCATTTACGTCAATCATTAGGGAGAGCGATTCCTGTAGAAGTTCTTTTTTGTTTAAGTCTCCAACCTAAACCTACTTTGCCCTCTGTAAAAGCTGACAACGTGGACTCTTAAGTCAATTTCAATTTTTCATGTCATGACCATTGGAATTTTCAGCTGGAAAGTCTTGAATGATTGGTTACTCTTTCCCGCCGTGATCTCGGCTGAAGGGGGCGTTTCCCGCAGCGGCCAGGTTATGTTAGATGGAGTTTTACGGCTCAGTTTCTACCCAATTGGTTCAAGTCGAGCAGGCCAAGTTCTTTTTTTCCAGTTATGGCTCACTGGCTCATGCGGCGGACTGGTACAAGTAAAATTGCACTATAAAAGTGGTCAAAATGACTTGAAGCCACAGTCTGCGGTATTTCAACTCTTTGTATAACAAACTCCAACTAAATTGATCATATTTTGCACATTAACAAAGTCAAAAATAGTTTCCAAAAAATTTAACACTCTGTATTCGTCAGTCAATATTTTTGAGAGTAAGAATACTTAATTAGTGATCTGCTAACTAAAGAACCACTGTCGGCTTTCTTCGCCTTCACATCGCACCACGAAGCGTGGACAATAGTCATTGAATATTTGCCGAATACGCCTCCCCCTTATACTTACGATGGTCAGATTTCTAAGGATTTTAAGCTAAGAAGAATGATAAAGTATAGAAATGGTCGTGTAAGAATGGTCTCCAGTTTACGATTGCCATAACATAACATAACATAACATAACATATGTGATGTGTAGTTTACAATATAAGTGGTTGTTTTGTTCTTTTCTATTTTTAGGATTCTGTGAAATTTTAATCTGGGATTTTTTTCTAAGTTTTAAGGTTTTTACATTTCATTTTTGACTTGTTTAAGTTTTCTAATATTTCGGCTTTTTTTTTTTTTTTTTTTTAATTAACTGTATATATTTTTTTACTCTCTGTAATTGGGGGCCTCGCGATCGGGGAAGATAAGCTCTGGCCAACCGAGTTTTTATCCTCTTCCAAGCAAAGTTGAAATAAAATAAATAAAAATTCAGAGAGTAAAGAAGTTCATGAGATCATACTTTAAATTAAACCAGTCAGGAACTGCATCCGAAAATTTTATGAACGCACTGTATTTGTTAGTCGATATTTTTTCGAATAAGAATATGAAATTAGTAGCCCCCTACCTCCCGGTGCTGCGGGTTACGTTAAGTCTTGTCGGACGTTCCGGGCTTCTATTATAAACTGCGAAGGAGTTCAACATTTGTCTGTCAGCTACAGTATTTTTTCCTACTGTTAGAATGGCCAATTCATACTGTTAAACATATTGATTCTTGGTTCGTCACATTTTTCGTCCAAAGTAACATATTTTTGACCATTTTTTTGTACTTTGAAAACGAATTTAAATAGAAAAGATCAAAGTAACCTCGCTAACTTTACCCTAATCTATAATCCTGACGTTCATTTTGAAACAAATTTTGAATTTTCCGAAAGTAGATGTGGCCATTCGAGTTATAGGGAAAAATTATTAACACCCGTGCACAGCTCTCGTGTTGTCGGTGTCCATTCCATGTTCGATGATCACCTTAGAAGACAGAGTATACCTCACCAAATCAACCCTTTTCTTTCCAAAGTTAAAGCGAATGTCACATTTATGCCCATGCTTACTTCTGCACCCTTCAAATATGTTGAGACTTAGTATAAGAGAGGTAAGTAGCAGAGCTGCAACTTACAAGTTCAAGAATCAATGTCGTGGAACTGGTACGTCGACGTAAGTCTTAGCGAGCGCAAATAAATGGGGGCGATGCGCACTGTTTAACACGATAACCCTATAGGCCTAATCCCTAACCTAACCCCTAACCCGAACAAAGAATACAATCGATACAATACAATGGCAACAGCCAATCAAGACACACCGTGTTAAAAAGGGCACATCTACATGGGTGTCTGGAACTCGGCGGAAGGGGGGAGGGGGCACTTGCCCCTCCCTGGAAAATCGAACTTGTGAAAAAATTAATTAAAAATTGAAATGCAAAAATTAAAAATAAATCACCAAAATATGTTCACTAACGGCGTCAGTTTCTACTTGTGAAATATGTGGATATTTGACCAGGAATAGCAAAAGAGAAGTTGCTATGCTGAATAGTGAAATCTTATTGGGGCCCATCATCATTCGTGTTATCCATTGGAAATTTGTAATTGTAAAAAATGTGCCAAAATTGTACTAGTTGTCAGGTATGTAGTGTGCATATGACATCCGACTATTGATGAATGGGTTGGTCTTGGTTTGGTCCTGTGCTGATCTCAAGTGGCGACGCTGGGATGTAACTGCAAGGTGAATATGGGGGGGGGGGGGGGGGGGAGGTATGATTCATAATTGGGTAATAGATATAGGCAGTTTGACAGTTGTAAGTTTTATTGTGCACAGGCGTGAGAGGCTGTGACAGAGAGGCAGATTTTCCTTCAACAAATTTATACATTGAAAATTCTAAAAATCCAAAAATTATAGACATGAAATTCCTGTTTCAGGGCTGGGTACATGCAGCTTATAACACTCGCCAAGTATCATTTCCAGCCATCTAGAGGGTTTGTAAGGCCCAAACTTTTCTTGTATGCTCCATGCCAACCTATGGTGGCCCTCTCCTAAGAAAGTGTACACAACTCAATCATCATCCATGAATGACCTTGCCCCCCCCACCTTGTAAAAGTTTCTGCGGACGCCCATGCACATCTACCCAATTAAAGTAGGATGGTGCTGAGGCAAAAAAATTCACAAAACTAACCAATTCAACTTCTAGCAAGTTCACTAGTGGAGGTTGCCCCATTTGCTGTCAGTCTGGGCATTTTTTTTTCCCCACAATAATATGCACACAGTATGTTCTGTCACTTGTCAGTAACGTTAACCCATACAAATAACTGATCTGTAAAGTTTGTCCACAGAACCAAGTCTTGCATGCATTGGAATCCATGATCTGTTTTGGAAACAAGATTCAGTTAATCAGCTAATCACAACCTGTGAAATGTTCAGTAGGCCAAGGCCTACAAATTTTGTGTGCATTTTCACATTGGAAGTTCCTATTGAGTTTGATGATTGTTACTAGCAGGCCTAGGGTAGGCCTACTAAGTGGAGCCCACGGCTTTAATTAATTGTAGGTTTTGCATTTTTTAGACTAGCATTTGCTCCTTCTTATGTGGTTCAATGCAGGAATGTTTTCTCATATGCTGTACTTTAATTCATATGTATCCACAACATTGTAGAACTATGGATGGCGAATTGGCATATAGTCTAGCAGGAATTTGAAAAAAAATTAGCTCTAATTGGGTTTCCGTACCCACAGTTGTAGGGTTAGGGTTACATACGCATAGTGATGAGGTTAGGGTTACAGTACATACGCATAGTAAATAGGGTTAGGGTTACGTACGCATAGTAATACTGGGTTAGGGATAGGGATACACACATGCATATGCATACCTACGCCACTTCCTGGTATGGAAACCCAATCAGTACCAAAAAATTCTTCAGTGCTTCCTTCAAAGAAAGTATGGAGTGCCTCGTTTAGATTCTCCCACCATCCTTGAACATTACCAATATAACTAAGATTACCTGACATTACATTACTTCTGTACCTGTTAGGCCTATATAACATCAGTTGTGAACAGTATCTATGGTGAAGAAAATGCAGACGTAGAGGTCTTTAGACCTGCATCCACTGAGGTTCCTAAGATGTAACTAAGATATTATTGCTGCCAGACTGCCAGACCAGAGTCAGTGTAATGACTTCAGTCTGACTTGAGCGTTTGACAACTATGACTCAGACTGAAAATACCACATAAGTTTTATAGTTTTATACCAGGCATGCGGTATTTGGAAGGTCATAACCTCCACCACCCTCCCCCCCCCCTACACTCCACAAAAAAGTGTACACACAAACATTGTTCATATTGAAAATTAAACAATGACATCAACACATGTGGTAAGTAAATTCAACCTACAAAATTAGATTGAGTCAAAGATATGACTCAGTGACTCTCACTCAAGTCACAAATGAAAGACTCACTCACTTACATTTAACTAGAGTTACAGCCAGTTGTGACTGGAGATGACCTAAGCTAGACATCAAGTGACTTGATTGTGATGCTCAGCATTGCACTTACTTGAAATGACCTATCTGCCAAGGTGTGTAGCAGAGTGGAAATGAGGGGTGTGTCATTTAATCACCATTCCCCCCAAAACACAGCTGGCAAGAGAGCTAGCAATTTTATAGGTCATGTTGAAGCATTTTCAGTAATGTTCAATAAATGACTAGTGCTGTGCAGCTGTGGGCGCAGATTGGATAAAGGCAGTGGCATTTGAAGCAATGAAGCCTAGCAACCCATAGGTAGAGTTGGATTCCTGGCCTGGTCAATGTAAGGTGGGATTCTTCATCTAAGAGCAATCTATAGTTTTACCATCTGAACTGGTCTTTCAAAAAAAAAATGATTAAATTGTGAAGTTGATTGCCACCCATTGTGAAGTGGTAATTCATAAGCCAATGGCTTTTTCCACATTTGTGGTCGCTAAGCATCATATAACAAGTGCCCTTCAGGACCTGATTTTTTATGTTTTTACAAGGAAAGTTATTTCAAAATTCACTATTTACGAGTGATTGTAATAACCTGTAGATGGTAAAAATTAACTTCTCGACAGCATGAAATGCAACTCAAATAAATCTAAGAAAATGTGTTAGGGTAACTGTGGCTTCTCCCTTTAAGATATGAAAGGTTGGAAAACTTGGAGGGTTTTCACTCTTTACGCACATGGAAAATCATGCTCCACATTTGTGGTGCAACTCTAGGAAAATATCTAAATATGTGACTCTAAATTCCCAAGCTGGGATGGGAATTATCTGGGTTGGGAATTGTCCAGGTGGCAATTGTCAGGGAGAGAATTGCCCAGAGTGGGAAACATTTGAGTTGGCAATTTTCTGGGTGGGAATTGTCCAAACTGGGAATTGTCTGGTTTGGTAATTATCTGGGTGGGAATTTTCCAGATGGGAGTTGTCCAGCAAGCTTTTGTCTATTACATTTCATTGCACTTTGTGTGTCCTATTCTTCCTTTTTTGAAGAAAAATTTGAAAGGAGTTTTGTGTATTTTTTAGCTTGCAGGTCAGCTTCAGTCTGGAAAGATATCTTCTGCTGAATTGTGCCAGAGATGTCAAGACAGAGTACAACAACTTGAAAAGCTGAATGCTATTGTAACCACAACATTTGAAGATGCTGAACAAAAATCACAAGAGAGTGATGAACGTATTGCTGCTGGTAAGTGTTCATTTTGTTGGAGATTGTTGTGGGATAATATAAGGTGCAGTGAGTGAAAAAAGAATAAAACCATGAAAAATTGTTCTTTCCTTCATTTTCCTGGTTCTACAGTAGTTCCAGTGAGTGGTGCTGGGCCAGGTCTCCCATTACTCCTTTTTTTCTGGAACTCACAGTCAAATGTGCTGTCCTGTTCCCACAAACTGAACTGAATTGAAACTTTCAATAGAAGAAAAACCAGTAAACAACAAATAAACTAAACGTAACCACAATATAACAAGGTTAAAAAATTGTGAAGGCATTACCATTTTGAATCAAAGCTTCCTTAAAGATGAAAAAAATTTCTCAAAGGTGAGAGATACCCCCTCCCCAGGATAGTGTTTGTAAATGCTCTAGCTAGAACCTTCTCATGTTTGGTTTTCATATATGTTCTTCAGAAAAATCAGAATTATCACATTTGAATCACAATATAGAAATCAGCTTCATAAATAAACACCATGCCCATAGAGTGAGTTTATCTGATTGGTTGTTTGTTAAACTTAAAGGCAGTTTCTCCTCTTCTAGAGAGTTATAGTTCTCCCAACTCACTTTTTCTAGGCCCTTTCAAGTTCCAGGTAAGTAGTTCCTTGTTGTGTAGACACAAACTACAGTACTTTTATGGGGTTCCCTTAAACCAGGAGTTACAGGTCTTTGCCCAAACATATTTGAGGATAGCCCTATAATCAGTTTTTTTTAAAAAATACACTTTCACTGAGTGGTAAGCAGTGTCATGTACAGTCAGTTGTACATGCCATGTGATTTCATTCCCAATTATTTTAAGCTGATGCGCACTGTGCAAACTGTAAAAAATGCAAGATGGATTTTAGGAATTTAAGCCTAGTGCAGATTACTGTGACTCAGTATTAGATTTGTTCTTTTGGTCAAATGAGTAAAATTTGAAGAGGGCTAAAGTTAACTCAGTTCATGGAATCATATAGTCAAGGGGAGGTGGAGATAAGAGAGCTTTTAAGGCTATAGTCTTTGAGCATACAAAGCCCATACATCATAACCTTCTCTCTGTAACATGTCATGTGTAAATTACTTTGCATACTCTGAATTTTTCATTTTGATGTCAGCCAGAGAGCAGTCACCAATTGGAAATGTGGGTAGCTAAACCATGTAGAATTACCAGCTAAGTCCCTTCTCCAGATATTTATTACAAAGGATTTTTGGTCAGAATGTCAATGTAGAGTAGGTTAGGCTACAACTAAATGCCATTGTCAAGAAGGATACATACCTTGCATGTTCTATCCCACAATACCTTGCAAAGGGATTATTGCCAGGATTGATCAAATGGGAAGGACCACGGACTTCCTATACATGGACAGAGGATAATGCACGGTACATTGTCGCTACCGTACCAAGATGGCCGTCTGCTATGTTTTTGTATGGAAGTATGGACTTGCTCAAGTATATCACCATATTTTGCAAAAAAGTCAGAATATTTTTGAAGTATGGCAAGGTAAGGTCAAAATCACTTCACCTATTGCAGCAATATGATATTTTTTTCCTTCACGTTTAACTTTTGTCTAAAATATAACAGATTCATCCTCAAATCAGACCATTTAATAGCTTCACGGTGGCCATCTTGGTGCGCCTTTTTTGTCCCAGTCAGTGGCGACCAGCTACGGATAGGACGTACACGTTACATGCTAAGTCCATGTATATAAGTCCGTGGGTAGGACCTATATTAGACTGATACAAACTTTTCATGAAAGGGGCTGTAATATCTTTGGGCTTAAAGGGAAAGTTAAACTATTACTAAGAAATGTTTTGTTTTCTTTTATCCCCTAACACCTCAATTCCATGCTTTGCAGGTAAAAGCTGCACTCCTATCCATATCTCTTTTGACATGAATATTTTAATCATTCTTCAGGTAAAGCAAGACACCCACTAGAAGGAATACCATTTGCTGCAAAGGATACATTTTGTACCAAGGGAGTCAGAACTACGTGTGCTTCCAGGATGTTACAAGGTAATTTAAAGTGATAAATACTTAAAAATTGGGCTTTAAAAGGGAAATGCATTCACAACAACTTGCAGTAGGGTGGTAAGGATAGGTAGGGGTAGGTAAGGAGAATTTGAACTGTTTGCAGTGGAAGGAATGGGCCTTTAATTATTTTGCTTTCTGATTAAAGTTGAAATACTGCAATTTTGCATTAAAAAATTGACCTAGAAGCTAGTGCCAATAGAAAGATATGGCTTTTCCAAGAATGGATAGCTCTCTTGCTGTGCAAGCTGAGAACAGGACATTTTGAAGAAATGTTTGAGATGTAACTGAAACTGAAATTTCCTTGAAGCTATTTTTGGTTGTGATGATAAGAGAAACCTATGCATTCATGATGGCGTGTGTATGTATGTGTGTATAGGTGTGTGTGTATGTGTGTGTGTGTTTGAAACACTTTGCTCATTAACACAATATCTTAAGTTAGGAATGTCTGACAGTTTTCAAACTTGGTACATAGATGAGCCATATTGAGAGGAAGAACCCTATTGTTTTGGGTGGAGGTCAAAGGTCATTTAGGGTCACCAGGGGTCAAAGTCTGAAAACCTTGTTAACACAATATCTCAAGGAAGGAAACTTGGATAGATTTCATAAATGATATGTGGATGCGTTATGGTCAGAAGATCGTCTTTGGAGGAGGTCAAAGGTCATCTGGGGTCACAAGGGGTCAAAGTCTGAAAATCTCTTTAACACAATATCTCAAGGTAGGAAACTTGAAAAGATTTCATATTTGGTATGTGGACGCGTTATGGTCAGAAGATGGTCCGTATTGTTTTTGGTGGAGGTCAAAGGTCATCTAGGGTCACCAGGGTTCAAAGTCTGAAAATCTTGTTAACACAATATCTCAAATTTGGAAGCTTGGATATATTTCATATTTGGTTTATGGATGCGTTATGGTCAAGAGATGGTCCCTATTGTTTTTTGTGGAGGTCAAAGGTC
Organism: Holothuria scabra; assembly: GCA_037179385.1. Classification (NCBI taxonomy): domain Eukaryota; kingdom Metazoa; phylum Echinodermata; class Holothuroidea; order Aspidochirotida; family Holothuriidae; genus Holothuria; species Holothuria scabra. Next base: position 1,015,475 of record CM074193.1, on the reverse strand, counting down.
ATCTGGGGTCACCAGGGGTCAAAGTCTGAAAACCTTGTTAACACAATATCTCAAGGTAGGAAACTTGTATTGATTTCAAATTTGAGTATGTAAATGTCTTATAGTCAGTAGACGGTCCCTATTGTTTTTGGCGGAGATCAAAGGTCATCTGGGGTCACCGGGGGTCAAAGTCTGAAAATCTTGTTAACACAATATCTCAAGTTTGGAAGCTTGGATATATTTTATATGTGGTGTGTGAATGCATTATGGTCAGGAGATGGTCCCTATTGTTTTTTGTGGAGGTCAAAGGTCATCTGGGGTCACCAGGGGTCAAAGTCTGAAAACCTTGTTAATGCAATATCTCAAGGTAGGAAACTTGTATTGATTTCAAATTTGGGTATGTAAATGTCTTATAGTCAGTAGACGGTCCCTATTGTTTTTGGCGGAGATCAAATGTCATCTGGGGTCACCGGGGGTCAAAGTCTGAAAATCTTGTTAACACAATATCTCAAGTTTGGAAGCTTGGATATATTTCATATGTGGTGTGTGAATGCGTTATGGTCAGAAGATGGTCCCTATTGTTTTTTGTGGAGGTCAAAGGTCATCTGGGGTCACCGGGAGTCAAAGTCTGAAAACCTCCTTAACAAGATATCTCAAGGAAGGAATCTTGGATAGATTTTATATTTGGGTATGTGGATGCATTATGGTCAGAGGATGGTCCCCATTTTTTGGCAGATATGAAAGATCATCTGGGGTCCCCAGGGGTCAAAGCCTGGAGACCTTTTTAAATATGATCTTTCCAGATAGCTGTTTGTCCATTTGTCTGTGTGTTGTTTGTATATCTAGCTATGTATGGCTTTTATGAAGGTCAAAAGGTCATCTGGAATGACAAAATTATATTTTGGACATGCTAGTATAACATTTGAATGAGAAGATAATGGTGCATAATGCACTCTTTGAAACGGAACATTTATGTATCATCGAAACCTCAATGCATTTTTGCATTCTGGTTCCCTGCAGCATACAGCATTGTTTGGCTGCAGACCTGCAGTGTGTTGCTGCGCACCCTGGAAGGCATCTTTTGTCATACACTTACATTGTATGGCTATGAGTGTTCATAATGTGAGGTACAATAGGTATATCATTCCCATCATTCCTTATCTTTTTCAATGTATTGGTGATACAAGGTTATACCAACATTATTTGTTTCCTTTTAGACTATTTTCCTCCATACACTGCAACAGTAATAGAAAAACTGCAAAGGTGTGGTTCAGTGCTGCTTGGAAAGACCAATATGGATGAATATGCAATGGGGTAAGTCATGAATATGCAATGCTGAGAACACTGGGTAGTGTTGTCAAATGTGTTATATCCTGGTAGACAAGTAAATTAATAGATGTTGCCCAATGTTGCTAGTATGCATTCAATGCAATCAACAAAGAAGTAAAAAAAGTTAAAGTTGAAAGTTTTCATATATACACCTAGGCGTACCAGGCAGGGGTGAAGGGGGGCATTCGCCCTCCCAATTCGGGCAAAAGCAGTTGGTCTATTCGGGCAAAAGCAGTTGGTCTATTCGGGCAAAACATGATGAAAGGTGGCATTATTCGGGCAAAACGAATGCCTTTTCCCCCTCACAGAAGATTAGCCCTGTATGTTTATGTACTGTATATATATTTGTTCGGAAATACTATAATGGGTACCCCCCTCCTTCATATTATTGACATTCATTACAATGAATTCAAAGGGACAAATTTGCATTTTGCTCAGTATTGACCATGAGTGGTTCAAGTGACATAGAGTTTACGTTTGATAATGTAATTGAGTCCCATCTAACAAACTTGGACTGATTTTCAAAATGATCTTTTAGTACATAACAAGCGCATGCATGTCTGTAAACAATAGAAAATATGTGCCCAGACTGGACAAGTTAAATTAGGAAATGGTTTCCCATAACATCTGCATTTTGTAAAACAGCAAAAACAGTACATTCCTTGACTCTGATAGCATAACATGAGCAAGATGTACAGTATCATTTTTCTGACCTTTTTAACTTTCTTTTCCCTTACTTTCAGAGCAGGTACTATTGACAGTATTTTTGGACCAACCAGAAACCCATGGAAGTACCCGTTTGAGAGTTTGAATGTGAATGATGGAAATGAGATCAAAGATCATGATTGGTATATAGCAGGGGGCAGTTCTGGAGGTAGCGCTGTAGCTGTAGCTAGTGGGATGGTAATGGGGTGAGTCTACAACCTGACAACGTGCCAAGATTTTTACTGCTTCTTTGATTAAACAAACAATATTTTACAGTACAAAGTAACCATTGTTCAAAGAGTTGCAATTAGGCTTTATTCCAACTAGTTAGAATTCCAACAGAAGGATAAGATACAGTGAAGAGGTGTCTGTATACTGATTAATGTAAGCTTCAGGGATACTCGTCATGGAAAGACCAACCTTTCCCAATAGTGGATGACAAGGTTGTAAGTTAGTGAGATAAGATTTAGTGACATGTCAACATGAATTGGTTATAAAGTGTCAACAGTATCACAGATAGTTTAAGTTTATTATATTGCTCTCGGTGGGTTTTTCATAGATTGTACAAAATATGTTGTAATATTTTAGAAAAACCACACTTTGGTAGTGAAATATTCTTGGACTTGATAATGGCAGGGAATAATTTAGTGTTCAAATTTTGTATAGCAATTCTGAGTTTTTTGTCAGGTTTGATGGTAAAATGGTTAGAAACCTTATGTTTTTATGTACAAAATCTGCAATACAAAATTGTATATTTACAAAATCTGCTATACAAAATTGTATTTGTGTAGCAATTAAACCATTTTGTGTAGCAAAATGCGATGCGACACTGGATAAATTATTCCTTGAATTGGCCTGCTAGCTTCAAGCTCAGTTTTAGCAAAAAATGTGTCAGCATCAATTACTAATATCTTGAGAACTAGACAGGGGAAATGAGGGAAAATGTTTAATACAGAATGTACAAGTTCCTCCACAACATATTGTGCAAACATTTGAGTCCTGGCTTTTCTTTTAAGACTGCAGTTTTTGAAAAGGGTTTAGGTAGTCAGGGATCTATAGCAGCTATGATCGCTTTTTGTGGTCACAGGGAGAAAACTCCCAGAAAAACAGTAGATTTGTTAGTGAGATGAGTTTAACAACACACCAACATGAATGTGTTATAGAGTCAACTAGATTAAAAGGTAAAGCTTAAATACAGTTTACAATGTGTGCAAGTCAAAGTTAGGTTTCAAATACAGCTCAAAAACATTGTAAGTTCTCCTCTTTAGTTGCCTCTTATGATAGATGGGAAATACTCTGGAAATATTCTACAAGCCCCAGCCCACTGTGGGTTGGAGCAGAAACAAACACAGTAGAGGGTACTAATCTGAGAAACTGAAGATCTGAAGATGCAAACTTTTACTTAATGGTTAATCTTGACTTGACTCAAGAGGTCAATTTGAATGACTTCAACGCTTTTTTTTATTTGGTCTGTTCCTAGAAAGTTACTGTAGCTAATTTCTTCAGAAGCCCATTGTCTATGCAAGTGTAAATGATAGGGAGTGTTACACTGTGGTTGTAATTTTTGGAGTTTGATGAGTAAAATAAATCTTTTATAAGAAAACAAGTGAAACTTCCAGGGGATACCATGCAACCTTCAAATTGGTTTGAAATAACACTGGAAAAACAAATAACATTGACATATTTGGTTGGTCCATCTTTTGATGCCATAAATTTTCATATTAAGCTCATATTTATTAGTGATGCAAGTGTAAAATAAAAAAGACTTCAAAATGTCAATTTGTGATGGATTTTCAAATTATGGCTATTTCCTGGTGCCTTGCAGTTTTTATACATGCAATATCCAAGTTTTGTAATGTGCTTATCTTAAGACCTTTTAGACGATATATTCCCTCCCATAAATGTCATTGGAAACAACTTGAGGTGTGCCAAAATCTGAGAACAGAAACTGTCCGAATTTGCTAAGAGATTGCCCTTTTTTTTTCCTGTCTTGTATTTCTACTATTTGAGAAATTTTGTTTTTTTTTCTCCTTAAAGATCCTTAGGTTCTGATACAGGTGGGTCTGTACGAATCCCAGCTTGTTTTTCTGGAGTGGTTGGTCTTAAGCCAACCTATGGACTTTGCTCAAGACATGGACTAATTCCTCTTGTCAACTCACTTGATGTCCCAGGAGTCTTGGCCAGAACAGTTGATGATACTGCCATTCTACTAGGTAAAAAATTTGTATAGATTCAACAATTGCACACCTTCAAGATTTGTGATAATATACCTTTAACATTTTGTTCCATGAAGACGATGTCCAAATCACAGAGATTGTTCTTATACCACTTCATTGCAAAACATATGTGAAAATCATGGATAATGGACAAACTGAGATATCATGATAGGGTGAATGACATGGTTAGAGTTCAAAAGCCAAGCTCTGTCTGTGGACCACCTAACTAATTCTTTTGATGGTTAAATTGGACATGGTTGGTTGGGCAAATTTTTCCTAGTTTCCTTAATGCAAGACCCTGCAAGTGTAAACCCTTTTCATGTGTTTCAATTCATATTGGGCAAAAAACCTTGACCAGCTGGTCAGCTGACCAAGCATACAGATCAGTTAGCATGTACGAAAGAAGGCACAAATGAGCTCTTTGGGATTTCTTGGGAAATCCAATGAGTTCTGTCTTACTTTTCTGACAAAATTATATATCATCTGAACTTATTTTACATGATTCACAACAGGATTAAGATCTTCTTAGATTATATTGCTCTGACTTTAAGTCTAACAGCATGTCCAATACTGACATCTATGTGACATATGCATGACGACAGTCAGCTTAAGCACATTGTCAGATTTTCTCCCATTAAACATGATTGTCACTGGCATAGCCCTATGTTAGCATAAATCTGTTTTGTGAATGTATCAGAAACCTAGTGGGAAATTATTCTTGTGGGGAAAAGAAGGAAGCAGAGTGTCAGTGTACTCCAAGTCCTTTGAAAAATAGCCAAACATTTTAGATCAGACAGCAACATTTTGAGTAAGTCATCAGATCTTCACTAAGTCTCAAGAGTTCTATTGTGTGAGGACTCAAATGGTGTTTAAAAAAAAATTAAAAAATGGTAAAACTTATGTCTTGACTCCATAGGTGGACCTGTCTCCTGACCACATCTTGTCATATCTGAGGTGTTTAATGACAACACCCAAAGGAAGTTCTTGTATTGAATTTTTAAACTTTTTCAATAGATTTCAAAATTTCTTTTCACCTCTGCAATTGCAGATGCAGTTTCAGGAGAAGATCCATTGGATTCTACCTCAGTCCCTGATCCATGTGATTCTTACATCCTTCCAGAGGAAATAAAAGTTGAAGGACTGACAATTGGAATACCCAAGGTGAGAAAAATGTTAGTAGGTAGATCCCTCCAGGGGCTGACACTGTGTCAATTCAGGTCCTCAAATCTGGTGGTTCTGCTATTAATGATCATAATTTTTTCATCTCAATTTGGACATATTATCTGACCTGTTTTGTTTCCTTCACTACCATGATATGGTTGTAGGTGTTCTGGTAGAAGCCATTCTAACTAAGTTTTTGTGTTCAATTCCTTCTGTGGTATGATGAATTTTCTGCCCAAACCCCTCCATGGCACAATCCTGGCTACGCTACTGCCTGTGGCTGAGGGGAAGTTGCTGAATTTTTTCCCCCCATCCCTGTTTTCAAAGTTTGAAGTTGCCACACTGACTTAAAATATTTCAATAAATTTGACCTCCTTGAAAAAGTTGTGCCCCCTCTCTAGGAAATCCATTTCACTCCCTTTAACACTGTCTTGCTATGAGTCTGACTGCAGGTAGACACATCAATTCAGTTACTCAGCTGTTTTTATTGTTAAAGTGTCCTTTTACAGCCAACTAAAAAAAAGGCTGAGACTGGTTTGACTTGGACTAATTGATTGGAAACTCGGCTATAAAGCTCCATCTAACTTCACTGTCAACTTCCTCTTTCAGATTTATCTATGCTTGCTTTTGTATAACATTCCTATAACCAGCAGTCTCTTACTCATACTGAGAGATATCTTAAAAGGAAAATAGCTGTGGGCATTTTAAAGTTGATTTAGATTAAAATGTAGGTTTAACTTTGTTCAAGCAAGTGTTTAACAATAAATTTTTGAGATGCATGCAAGCTGACTTTTCTTACACATACTTTTCTCTAACAGGAATATCATTCTCCAGGGTTACAAAAGGATATTTTACATGTTTGGTCGAGGGCAGCAGACATATTTGAGAATGCTGGTGCTAAAGTTGTTCCTGTGTCCTTACCACACACTCAGTATTCAATTGCTTGCTATTCTGTTCTATGTGCTGCTGAAGTTGCATCTAATATGGCCCGATATGATGGAATTGAGTTTGGTAAGTGGGAAAAATATTTTTAAAGGGCAAATGCAGTCCCTTGATTCAAGTGTACTGGGTCATTCTTATTCAGGAATACCCCCTGTCAATCATGTGACCATAACAGTGGTTCCTTCAGTTTGTTATCTTTTCTTTTTTTTTTAATTTTTTTTTTAATTTTCAATATTCAATGTTTTGCTGTACAAACATGATAAAAGATGTTTTTGAGCAAAATCAGAGGAGATCTACTTGATTTAGCAGCTTTTTTAATTAATCTTGAGTGGGCTGTTTTTTTCTCTTTTAGTTTCATCTGGGGATTGGAAAATATTTTTTCAATTTAGAATGGCAACAGTTTTGAAAGTTGTTTATTTAATAGTCTTTGATACATTCCACCTTTCGTGCTATTTAATGACCCAAAAGGGGGAAAAGAATGAAATGCTCTCTGTTATAAACAGACTAGTTGATTAAGGATAACTTCTTTCCTAACAGGTCACAGGAGTAAAACAGATTCCTCAACAGAAGCTCTGTTTGCTGAGAGCAGACATGAAGGATTTAATGAAGTTGTAAGAGGTAGAATTTTTGCAGGAAACTTCTTCACTTTAAGGAGGTGAGTTTGTTATCCTTTTACTTGAGTACTCAGAAACAAACACATATGTGTAACAAAGGTTAATAATAGAAATCTTTTGCAGCATGCCTTGCTGTGAAGTCTCAACCTCCCCCCCCCCCACCCCCTGCCTGAGAACCCCTCCAAATATATAACGTTATCTGCAAGATGTAGCCTTCTCAATCTTAAGTAATCCTTTATTCTGGGGTATGTAGTCTTTGTCTATGGAGATGTAACTTACTTAAGGTGTGAAGGTTTATTCCTGCTCATTCATGTCTGTACTGTCCACAGAGTAGGTGATACATATTATTATCTGTGATTGTACATTTCTTCTTGTAAAGCCTTTCACACTTGAGGAGATATAGCTCTGCAAAATGTATTGGGTGTCACTTTGCTCAGCCTAAGTTCTCCTGTTTGTGGATGTTTTTGTAAAACCTTCACCTCTGGTGGCAGATTCCTCCAATATCAAGTGTGTTTCATTCTTCACAAGTGCCACTTATCTCACCATGTGCACAAAACCCATGTCTTTACACTATAATAATGCACTATTGCAGTGGAATCTTCTGAAGATGATGTTGATCACATCAATGCATCCCCCTGTGGGCGGGGGTTGTAGATTATGCCCATGGTACTCATGCCTGTTGTAAGAGGCGACTAAATGGGAGGACTTGAACAATATGACACTACATAGCACATTTGTGTTGGTGTAACTAACTTACTGTAACACATCAATGCAAAGAGGAAGCTTACACAATAGTGTAAAGGAGTGAGTGAACTTGATTAGGTTTGGAGCACACGATGAGAAAAGTGGCACTTGTGTCAAAAAGTATCAAAGAATTTTGTTATTTGAGAAATCTCCTTCAAGAGGTGAAAGTCTCACCAAAATGCACTGACACACAAGATAAATTAACTGAGCAAAGTGACATGTGAAGCATTTTGCTGAGCTCATTTGCCTTGGTGCGACAGGCTAAAGGCTCTGTAAGTGTGCAGTATGGTAAAAAAGTTAAAAGTTGAAACAAGTACCAGGTATGTTATTGCAGATGTATGACAGAGATGTGTGTACCAGAGAAGCAAATTGATTGCATATACTCTCTGTACTTCTTTATCATTTTAATACGATCAGAAAGAAATATTCAGACATTGTCAGAGTTCTCACAGTTACATTCTACATTGGAAGAACCTTTGAATGTTTGGATTGAAGAAAAATACTCCTTTTCAAGCCTATTTGATGTCCAAATGATGATGGGAAATTATGGTTTTGCAGCAAAACCATGTGTAGCAAAGGGGTTAAAGACTATAAACTCTCCACCTACCTTTTATCAACCGTTACTTAGAGAGCTTCAAATGTAATTTTCTTTCTTTCAGAAATTATAAAGAATTCTTCCAACATGCTCAGAAAGTCCGCAGATTGGTAAGAGATGACTTTTCTAAAGTTTTTAACAGTGGAGTTGATATCCTGCTTACCCCTACAACTATATGTGATGGGATGACGTATGAGGAATTTAACTCTGAAGACAACAGAACACAATGTGAAAAATTAGATGTATACACTCAACCGTCTAACTTAGCAGGTGAGGCATAATGTTAGTGATATGTTTAAAGTAACTTCACTGTATGCAATGTATAATAATCATTGTTTGTAAGTGATTTAGGCCAGTGCAAATGAAACTTATTGTGATTGTAGGACATGGTATAGGATGAACAGAAGAATGTCTACAGTCAAAGACTTATCACAGCTATATTTGGTGCCAGCAAAGAGAGAAAGGTAAAGTCTCTGCACCTTTGGTTGACGGTGACTGCCCAATATTCCGACACCCCTGTAATCCCACAATCTCTATTTTATGTACTTTCGAATTATTGGAATATAGGGCTGTCGGAACAAAGCCTTTGTTGGAATGTAATGGATTTGTCAGAACTTAGGGATGTTGGAATATTGGGCTGTAACCTTGGTTGACTGGTCCACCCAAAGGTGCCACAGTCAGCTGCCATTTTAGTGGCAAACCGAGGCGAAGGGGCAGGAAAGCCATAGTACCTGGGGAATGGGGAAGAACTCACATACTTGAAGGGGCATGCACATGTGAAACACATTGGTACACAGCAGATAGAATAGACCACTCTGTCACTTGACAAACCTCAGCAGTGAGTCAGGTGCTGCCTTTATTCTAACATAAGCCACCACTGATAAAGTGATACCCAATCTGCAAACTTAAGGGAGGTCTTGTTTGTATTCCTATATAGAAAACGCTCCATTTGGCCATTGAATTTGTTCAGACAACTTAATTAGTTTAGAAGGTAGCTCAAAATAAGATCACTTTAAAGATGCAGTGAGGTAAAGATATTTGTAAGGTAAAACTCTTTGGCTCTGTTATGATTGCCTTGTCTGTGTTAGCCAATATGTGAACTCAATGGAAAATGGATGATCTTCACAACCATGATGACAAAGCCTAGTACAATTGTACAGAAGGCTCAGCCATATCATGCAACAAATGTAAATATTTCCTTCAAGTTAGGATTGACGTTAGCATTTAGAACATAATGTATAAATGATCCCTGTTGTTGTAGCTTTACTGTGGAATAATGTGTAATCTACAATCCAAGACAAGAATGATGGGACAAAGTAAGCAAAACAAGCAATAAATGGATCACCATTTCCCCCGCTCCCTCCATTCAATGTTGCGGCAGCCCAAGGTGTCCTGAAACTTCAACATTGATGCAGGGAGTGAGATTTGTCCCATGTACTTTTGTTGAGGATTGTAGCCTTGACAGAACTGTGTGCTGTCTTGTAAACAATCTTTCTTGGACATTGCCTGCTTGTTATTGGCTTTAAGCTACGATAATCCTACTTATCTCACTAATAACTACTACTGGACAGTCTGTCTACTTTGAAATGATAACTTGCAATAAGACTTTTATCTGTCGGCACTATACCACATCATAGTGCCATGTGCACCATTTCACAAGACATTGTATAAAACATTCATTTATTGGTGAAAGCAATTTTAATATCTTAATTTTTTTTTTTTTTTTTTTGAGTTTTTTTTTTTTTTTTTATTTTTTCTTGCTTTCAGGAGTTCCTGCTTTATCTCTTCCCATCGATTTCTCCAGCAGAGGTTTACCAATTGGACTTCAGCTTATAGCATCTTGTTTTAACGATAAGAAACTTCTCAAGGTTGCCAAGTGGTTAGAACAGCAAGTCAGTTTTTCCAGGAATAAATTGGATGAAGAAATAGAAGCAATGGAAAAGACTAGGTAGCACAAAAACAAAACTGTCTGCTCAGTGACTGCATGAGAAAAGAGATATCGAGGACTGAATGTACCAAACTGTTGGCCTACTTGCTTCACTTGCCAAACTTTAAATGGGATTAAATTTATCTGATTTTATGTTCAGGGTAATTTTTTGTGTTTACAGTGCTTTTGTCACAAAAGAAACAAGTAGCTGTATTCACACTAAAACTGTCACTATGTCGGTATCACTTATGGCTTTATCTTCAAATTGTAACAAATTACTAAAGTGCTTGTCACATCATTTGGAATTTTAGAAATTGGTTTGGGACATAGAGCAAACATTCTTGAGATACAAAGTAGTATGAAAGGGTTGTTTTTCATCGTTATGCCTTATTTCCTTTTAAAGTGTAAAGGAAGTTTGCAAATATTTTGACTTGTAGTAACACTTGAACACACACCTTCAAAACTTACCGATACTCTGCTCATAAATGTGTTAAAAACTTGATATTCATATTATGGATGATTTTGAAACTTTTCAAAACATTTCAGATCGTTTTGAAAAATGAAGTGTTACATCTTGTGGTTTTGTTGATATTTCACTCTGTTATGCCTTCTTCTGTGATCCAACTGCTTTATGATGGTTTCAATAACTTTGTTGGAAAGAGTAAAACCTGTTAAACACCAAGAAAATTGGGGAACTTGAAATATCAATACCCGAAGTGGTATTAAGGAACATCATGTGTAACTGTGACTTGAAACACCATTAAAGATGTTTGAATTTCTCACTTAGTTTATTCCTACTTGCAACAGATTTAAAAAGATATGTGTTATATTGAATAGGCATTTACAGGTATATGGATTCTGTAGCTTCCCTCCCCCTTTCACAAGAATCATCCCTGTATATCAAATGGGTAAAAAATGATGATCTGACAAATTTCTCAGGTAAAGTCAAACATTGGAAGATGTGTTGTGGGTGTGGAAGTGTTTTGTTTATCCTGGCACATGTGAAGGCAAGGTATCAAACTTGCTTTGCTTAGTTGTCAACATTTCTCAGGGTTTGTATGGGTCCTGAATTCCCGGAAAGTCAGGAGAGGCTGAAATTTGAATTTCCAGGTCTGGAAAGTCAGGGAAAAGGAGAGAAGTTTTTCAAAAGGTACTGGAAAAGTCAGGGAATTTTAATGGGTGGACTTTCTTTCCTGATTTTCTGAATGTTCAAATACATTTTTGGTGGAAAAAAGACAGTATGAGATCTGACAGTTTTTAGAGTCCTGGAAATATCAGTCAAGGTCCTTGAAAGTCACATGGCATTTTGTTGCTTTGAATGTGTACAAACCTGAAACAGTTTTGAAATAGAAGTAGAGGAATTTAAGATGACTAGAAACAAAACTTTTTGTAGCCTGACATCTACTTTATTGTCTTATATTCATTGTAACTGTTCACAGGATGTGCAATGTATGGGCTCCAATACATTTAACAAAACAACAAAAACAAAATATGAGAACTTTGTTGTTTATCTATGAGATCTGTATTGGCAAAGACTTGACATGTAAGAAAATATATTAATAATGAGTACAACCAACTTTATTCTAAGAAATGCAAGAAGCAAGTATTAAATTTTTGGTCGATGTACAAAGGCATTAAGAAATAAGAAAGATATGTTCTAGACCAAGAGAGTACAAACATTGACTTAAAAAATATGAATCTTGATTAAGGTAAACATGAAGGCACTATACTAAGGCTGCATACATTAAAGAATGGCAATGAAAGAGTGTATGATCACTGCCAGACATTGGTCAAAACACAAAGTGGGTTTTATTGGCCAAATTTGGCAATGATATAACATTGTAGCAGGCATCAAGGCATTCTTACAGATAGCTGCAATTTCACATTCCAGTTTCTTTGTCTAGAATTGTCACATCTGTCTGTCATAAGGTACATTTTTGGCTACATTCTTAGGTTTATGTTGCTTGTAGTATTCAAAGTATGATCAAAGAGAGACAGTGAAAATGACTAAGAACATGTAACACCAAATAATAGCCCTAATGCTTTGTGCTAATGCCCTGCAGTTCCTCTGATGTGTCTTAGTTTGATGATGATGATCTTTGGCAGATTACCTGACTAAAACTTACTCAAACATTTTAATAGAATTAATCCATAAATATCATTTCTCACATGGAAGATCTTTTCCTCCCACATTCTCCAAGAAGTCCTTCTGCCATTCACCACTTGTGTTTATTATTTTGTTTTTTCAAACATTTTAATAGAATTAAACAATCCATAAATATTATTTCTCAAATGGAAAATCTTTCCCTCCCACATTCTCCAAGAAGTCCTTCTATCATCCACAAATTTTGATGTGTATCATTTTGCTTTTAAATGCATTGTAGCATTAGGTATCAGACCACATTCATCCAAAGTCATGTCTAAGTCATCATAACATTTATTTGGAAATGTTGTGACCAGCTGATAGTCAGAAGCATCTGGTGATCTGAAATAAAAAAAAAATATATTAATTGATAAAGCTTTTTAAGACAAGGCTACTTTGAATATCATGCACTGAATACAGTATATCAAAATGTTGGGACACTTAACATCAGAAATGTTTTTTCACTGACTTCCATCACTTAGGGGGACCAACTGTGAAGTGCATCTGACTTGCAGCCTGAAGGTCTTGAGTCTGACTTCTGTCAGATTATACCAAAGACTTTAAGAAAGGAACATACTGCCATCATGCTTGGGGTTCAGCATAAGCAATGGAGTAGTGTAAACAAGCCTGTGAGCCACAACTGAAAAAAGGGCCGTGGTTGGCCTGACTTAAACCAATCGGTTAGTCACTGACCTGCAAAACCTTGTCTAACTAACTCAATCAGTGAGGGCTAATACTTACTGCCCATGCAACAAAGCAGATCACAATATGAGAGATACAAAAAAGATGAACATTTGAAATGTTAGGTAATATATGCAATGTTTAATCTATCCCTTTTAAAATTGTTCTGAAGGAGGACCAGATTCTATTGTAGAATACAAAGAAATTACACTTCTATTAAAGATTTGATTGATTAAGCATGGTGGTGGTAAGATGAAGGGTGAGGGGCAAGGAATTAAGAAATCAAAATTGTCCCACCTGTTTGCTCAGCCCTGGTTGCAGAGTCTTGACATACATTAAGCTACCTTCCCCAATACTTTAAGAACACTGATTTTTAGGGCCTCTCAGGGTACTTTCTCTTCATTTATTGTACATTAAGATTAAGACTTCTTGGCCCAGAAGGCCAAGATATTGCAGATAGGGTGTTAGAAGACTCCATAAAGATTATTGTGTTGCTATATAAGGAAGCTTCGTACTGTTATCTGAGTGAAGTCCACTCACTAAGCAGAGGGATCAGTGGGACATGACAGCATTACTTACACTTTACTTAATCAACCATGAAGGCGCTATACTGTGGGTATTGGGATAGATTTCATCTTGATGTAATTACTTTATCTTCTTTTTGGCTGGGATAACCTGATGCATCCCATATCTCTTACCTTTCCTGATTTAAATATTTCCTCAAATCCTTTATTTTGTCCTCATATTTCATTTTAACAATAAAGGTGTGGTTGCCTGACTCTGACTTTATTCTCAGGGTAGTAATTCTGGAAGTCTGAGATGAAGAAGGTCTGGAGCCTGCATTTGTCTGCTGTAATGAATTCATGTTTTCTCTAGATGCAGCTGGAGTCTCTATTACAGTCACTTTACAAGGATCACTCTTGTCCTGTCATTTGAACAAAGAAGAACACTGAAATGATTATGAAGCAATTATGATTGCTAATTTTTAAAATTCCGACAAAATCATGTAATTTAAAAATTTGAATCAATTTTAAGCATTTCCATGAAAGTAATAAAGGAGGGTGTATCTCATATCCAAGGTTTCCATCAAAGGTAGGGGGAGGGCAAATTTGCCAAACCCATCACCCCCCCCCCCCAACCATCTCAGAGGGAGGGTAAAATTCCCTCTTTTATATAAAAATCAAAATGTCAGTAATTTGGTTTCTCCCCCCCCCCCCCCCCCCAACTTCCTTTTCAAATTCCTGACAGAATCCCTGATATCCTGAGAGAAAACTTAAATATAAAGAAGGTTATGAAGGATCTCTAAGGGACTGCGCTCTGGGCACCAGCCCCCAAAACTACAGAAGTTCCGATTACTGTACTACTGGCTGCTTTACAAATATTTTTAAAAAAGATGAATAGATAGAAATGCTTTGGGGAAAGAATATGGCAAAATTTTGTGAATTAAAATTTGGGAAATAAACCTCAGACTAGTCAAAGCTGCAGTTGGCAAATAAAGATTCCCTACCTGGTAAGGATAATGCAAAATTTTATATTACTAGCCTTTGTCCTTACTGACAACATGAAATGCATTTTTTTCTGTTTTCTTTTTTGAAGTCAAAATAAAGCGATCAAATTATCCATTTGTAAAATTTTGAAGCCTTGATTCCAGTTTTTTTTTTTTAACTATGAAGTGCTTCACCTTGATTCCCTTTTAACTAATAGTAACTTTTTTAACCAAGGAGGTCTAAAAAGGATTTGAGCAATTTTCATGTCATCTTGTCTTTGTTACATACTAAATATTGAAACTTGCCTTCATGTTATCTGCAACAGCTGACCGTATGTCTATTACCTTGCCATCCCTCATTACTGTTGACGGAAGCTTGTTAAGAAATTGATTCATTGACATCTGAATACCTGCAAGAAACCAAAAAGATTGACATTTTGAAGCAACAGCAGCACCAGGGCCTACTAAAGGTAGATATAACAGGATTGCTGTATTATGGGACTTAATGACACACCAACACAAATGTGTTACATTATAAGAGTAAGTACACATCATCAGTTATTGCCAGTACTGACACCATTAAACATAAACATTGGTACTGCTAACAAAGGAACAAGAAGAGAGAAGGAGAAGGGGACAGTGTGACACTGCTGAAATAAGAAGAAGGGAACGGGGTAACACAGCTGAAATAAGAAGGGAACAGGGTAACACAGCTGAAATATGAAGAAGGGAACAGTGTAACACAGCTGAAATATGAAGAAGAGGGGACAGTGTAACACAGCTGAAATATGAAGGAGAAGAGAGGACAGTGTGACACTGCTGAAATAAGAAGAAGGGGACAGAGTCATTAACACAGCTAAAATATGAAGGAGGGGACAGTGTGATGCTGCTGAAATAAGAAGGAGATGAGGACAGTGTGACACTGCTGAAATAGGAAGATGGGAACAGTGTAACACAGCTGAAATATGAAGAAGAGGGGACACTGTAACACAGCTGAAATATCAAGAAAAGGGGACAGTGTAACACAGCTGAAATATGAAGGAGAACTGAGGACAGTGTGATACTGTTGAAATAAGAAAAAGGGGACAGTATGACCCTACTGAAATAACTAATACCTACTGTAAGTTTGAGCAATTTCCACCACATATATAATCTAGCTGTTGTTTCTTTTTTTTTTTTTTTTTTGGGGGGGGGGTGCAAAGTCTGTGAAGGCCTTTCAAAGGGAAAAGATACCCTCTGCCTCTTCTGGTTATTCTTCTCGATTTCCCCTGATCAAAAAGCCAGTGTTTTATGTTTGCCCTATATGTCAATATACCAATTTTCTACAAAAGTACAACAGTTAAAGAACTGGCTTCAACAATTTTTGCCCAACAGTCCAAGGTTTACAATGAAGATGGGGCTATAGAATAAAGCATTAGCAACAAGTCATTTTTCTCAATTTTGCAAAACTACATTGTTCTCCAAAGTCCACTTTACTGTACACAGCTGTTCCATAACATAAACATCAAATATTCTCCCAAGGGACACTCACTATTGACTTAGGATTATCAAGCATTATCAAGAATCTGCAAGTAGTTTCTTCCTTTTTTTCTTTTTTTTTTTTAGAGTTAATCTTAATATTTGCATAAAGAGGAAAAAGTTTGAAAAACCACTTACATGAAGAAAAGGGAATTTATTTTCCTACATCCAGGATTTTTATCATTAGCTGTTGTTCAGGGTTATGTTTGTGTTTATATTTGCTTAGGGTGTACTTTGAGTCTCAAACAAATACTTTCTTAGGAGTGCTTTAAAGCAAATCAATGGTCATGCCGGATAACCATTGTCAATTATCAGTTCCCCCTACCCCTCCCTGCAAAAATTCTTCTAACCTGGTGGTTTAGTTGTCTGATGCAGTGGTTTGCCATCATTATTGTGTACAGCACTATCTGCATCCATATCTGTGTTCGTTGTTTTATCAAGATTTGTTGGTACTAGTCGAGATGGTATATGCTCTCCCCCTAGTAGCTGTCCTGCACCTGGGAAATGTTCTCTTGAACGTGAATCCCGGAAGACTGTGTCTCTCTGATCATTGAGCTGGAATAAAACAGATATCAATGTAGTCAAGAGGCAAAAGGCTCTTTATATAAAATGTTTAATCCAAAAGTTGCATCCATGAAGATATTTATATGTTAAATCTTGACTTGGTAAAGGATTAGTTGTCCCTGGAAAAATGTTTGACCCATTGAAGATAAGAAATTGCTGTTCCTTCAGTGCACTTAAGGATATCTTTCCCCTTTCCCCATTAAAATGTTGAGACTTGACTGAAAGCTATCCAGCCCCCCCCCTGGGCTACAGACTGTTCTGTGGCTATTGCAGGTAACCTTAAAGGAAATAAGCAGTCCTTCCAATATTGGTTTAAAAAATCAGCAAACATTTGTGAATATCCTCTAACTGCCTAACCCAGTACCTCTGATAATCTTTTGGACAAAAATATTACAAGAAAAAATTGTTACCTTAAGATTAATATGGCCAATCCTCTCAACCCAACTAGAATTTTGGTTTTAGTATTCCACAGAAATTCTCAATTTGCACAGCTCTTGATAGAGAGCAAGTTAAAAACTGCAGGGTTCCCAGCATTCCATGAAAACAAAATTCCATGATATTTCCACGATTTTTCCATGATGAAATTTGAAAATTCTCGGATGAAAACATTTACTCATTAACCAGTCCAGACAAAAGAACAGTAATTACAGTACTGAACTAAATTAACTGAAAGCTGTACTTTTTACACCAGTTTACAGGAGTGTTTACACTTTGTTTAATGTGAACATGTAAAAGTATAACAAAGGCATAAAATGGAGGGCCTCTTTTTCAACCTCGTACAGCCATCCATTTCTCACCTTAGAGAAGTATCACAAATCCAACCAGGCAGGAACCCCCATGCTTCAGTGCATGACATCACTGGGGATGTATGTCCTGTTTTTGTGAACCCTCACTTATGCCTGTGTGAACTTTACATTTACAGTATTTTGGTTGTTTTTTTATGCTAAACCTTAAGCCAACTGAAAATGCATTGTTATATTGTTCACATATAAATACCAGTTGATACAGTATGTCTGCATATGGGAACATTCTCCTGTGAATGTTAGACACCATTCAAAGTCATGCCATTTTAGAAGATAACAGTCAACATGCTCAAAGTCTGATAAGTGTAAAAATGACTTTGTTATTGCAATAACTCTTTTAATTAATAGTCCATTTGTCAACATGGTACATTATGCTACACATTCTGCAGGGAGACAGATAATTTGTTAACTACATCTTTTTGTGTCCTGATGTCATCTTTAAAATTGTGGCTGAATCCTTGCATCCAACTTAAATAGAACTTAATAAAAAAATATATACAAAACAATATCAGGACAATCATTTCATTGGTATTTTTGGAATCTTTATTTGGGTTCACTAAGTACCTTTCCTTTTACACAATAATGTTCGCTTAGGCAATATTATGATGTAATAGGAGAAACAGCTCTGGTGGCATTATGATGTTATTTAGGAGAAACAGCTCTGGTGGCAAGGTTAGCTACTTCCTTTTGGTTTTATAGTGCTGAGATGCTTTAGTTCATCTACCACAACCACATAAACACACTACAAAACCAATATAGCCAATTAATTCTTCAGCATTTGTCTTTGGCTAATCACATTCCATAATTTTTCCAGAATTTGAAGCATTCTTTGTCAATATTCTATGACTTTTCCAGGATTTAGAGTATCTTTTTTAAATTCCATGACTTTTCCAGATTGTCCAGGTAATGCTGGGAACCCTGAAAATGCAGAGTAGTGAAGCTCATACTGCACCACATGTACTGTCTGTACAGAGAATGCTTTGACTACACATAAAGGTCTTGTACATTCACCCTGGGGCAATGAACTGAGATTGTGTATGGATGAGGATGAATTTTAGACAGTTGTGAAATTGAGATTGGCTTAAGTAAGTAGGTTGGGGAATAGGAACTGTTTTGGGTGAGAGGATGAGGCCCTTAAAAAGAGCCACTCATAAATGAGGATAACAGGGTATACTTATTCTAATTGGTGACTGCATATTCTCCCTTTAACTACCACAGCCAAGAAAAAACACTCAAATATATCACAAAATTTTCCACCAAAAAAGCAAATCTCAAGAATGAATCTACAGGTAGAGTCACAATGTGAGCAGGGTTATTTAAGGCTACCTTGAGTATGATATTAAAAGTTCCAATATTTAATTGCAGTGATATTGTGTAACAGTATTTCTGAACTGATCCTATGTAAGTGTGACTTGAAGAAATACTGTGAGGAATTTCTGTGTGGTGTTTTGGATTGTGGTGCTGGGAAGTTTCTTTTGAACTGTGGTTACTTAGTTTGCAATTTGCATAATTAGGGAATATTCCTTTAGTAAAGCTCAGGGTGTGAGGTATGTTGGAATAGAAGGCTTGATTGTAGTATTAGCTTCAAATCCCCCAGTGCTAGACTTGGTTTTCGTAAAGTATTATTGCAGAGAAGGTTGCCTTAAAATTATATAACTGTTTTTTCAAAAAGTGAGCAAAGAGTATCACTAGAGATGGTAAAAGTACTTCATGAGGAGTTCAGAGTGATTCAGCAAGGAAGGCCAGTATGCTTTGAGGGTACTTCGAGGCCATCATTAGATGACTATTAACTGGAATACCAGACCAAATTGTAAATGTCATTTCACCTTACCCTTTAAGGCAACTAATGCTTGGAAACATTCAAAACCTTACTTGAATTGGTACTCCATCGGGATATTTTTCTTGAAGTTCAGAAGGAAAGAAACCATCCATCAAATCTTGAATACATTGCTGTCAATAAATAAATTTATGAATTGTTATAATTAGCTGTTGTGCCAGGAGCATTATTTTAGCTAGCAAGATGTACAATTGATTTCATGGATACACAGTCACACAGTACTGATACTCCTGTTGAACATTATGAAATTAAGACTTGGCTCTTTGTCTGCTACAATGAATAGTAAGTTCATAGGCCAACATGTTCAGCAAAAACCTGTGCAGTATAATATTTATGTGGTTAATACAAGCAATACCTTTGTTGAATATGACAAGACATCAATAGAGCAATTACTAAATTGTAGGATGTGAGATCATCTTGCCTAATGCATTGTGTTCGGTCAAATACTTACAAATTCAAATTGTTTTGAGCAGAGGACAATACAGTTGCTAGATTTGTGACATTTTCCAGTCGTTTTTAAAAGTGAGTAAACAAAACAACATACATTTAATTTCCAAAATTAAATAATGCAACGTATTACTTCAAAAAAGTATAACTCTTTCAATCTGAGAAAAAATGGTTGCCCATCGGACAACCAACCTTTAACATTTGGTTGTCAATATTAATTTTAGTTGTCCTGGACAATCGGACAACCACAGAAATTGAGCCCTGGTTTAGTGTGAGTATGTCAGCAAACTAAAAACCATAGACTAGTGGGCACTTCATATAAACATGACCAGACAACTTGACAATGCCCCATACTGGATGTGCAAAGTATTGAAAACTTATACTTGCTGGAATCACTAGCTGAAATTTTAGGAAAATATCTTAAATTGAGAAAAACTAAATTATGTTTTTAAAGGCCCATTTTATCTTCAAACAAGCAACTACACTGCTGCCCTAATTGTGTACACTAGGTTGTAGCTATAGTGTGTGGAACTGGGCAGGGTCAGAATCTCCCTTTGGAACCCTGGACTAAAGGACTTATTCATTGTGAGACACACTCTCTAACCCCAGACAAAGGTGGGTCAATGTTTATAAAGGAGATTCATTTTGTGAATTGATGCACCCCTTCCTTCATGCAATTGACCAAACTTTTCATAGACATGCACATTTGGGTCTGAGGTCTTACAATTGATATGCACTAAGAAATTTCCTGATTGAAATCAGAACACACTGACCACCCTTACCAAATATGAAGGCTATTATAGCCTTCAAATACCCTTCAAATACCATTCGAATGGTATAAAACTGATATTTTAGCATTCGATACCATTCACACTTGGTATAGCATTCGCTGCAAACTTTTGAAGGCTATTGAATGCTATTTTGAATGCTATCTGAAAGCTATAGCATTCGAAATACCCTTCAACCCAATCTTTAGTATTCACATGATCAGTTTGAAGGTCAAATATTTATTTTGGAATTTGATGAATACCACAGCTGCAACCAGCCAATCAAATGATTTGATAAACAAGAAAGAAGTCATATGAGCCCTTTTGTAATTGGTTGTGCACCTTTAGGAAACTCAGTTTGAATTCAGTTGTGCTGCCATTTTGAAGAGCTAGCTGTGACAGAATAATGTACATTATAGTTTGTGAGAACAGTTTCTGTTTGAATGGTAAAAGGTGAGTAATTGTTTAACAATAATCCTTCAACCCTAACAGTATATTGTGAGTCAGTAACATTTAGAGAAACTTATGGAGAGAATTAACCTTCAGATGATGCATAGCATTTACTTCTTTTATTTTGTGAGCTGTATGGACAGTGTGCTATAGTGTAGGCCTTCCCCCTACCATAGATGTGTACAGTACATCAGTCACACACTTTGCATGCAACTACTACAGGTAATTGCCACTAGCTAGTGGTTTAGCATACATTGCAACTAGAAGTGTAGTGTACAATTGAAACCTATCTTTGAACCTATATGCATGCCCTACTGAAATTGAAGCACATATAGGCCACTGCTGCATGAATGCACTGCTTAGTATTTCTAGTCATTTTAGTATATATATATTCATATGCTCAGACTTCTGTGGGTGGGGATTAATAGGGCAAAAAAAAAAAAAAAAAAACTTAAAGGGCAAATGCAGTCACCCCAATTTGAACAAGCTGGGATACAGTAATAATCAAAATTGTTATGGCTCTTGATAATCATGTGACAATGTGTTTTTCACTGAAATTTACAAGTAGTAATACTCTGGTTTACTTTGAATGTTGACTGTTTCAGCCTTAAAATATCTTAAAAGTTTCTTTGAAGAAAATGACAGAAAAATAGCAAAATTTAGTACCTGTTTCAAAATAATTTTAGGGCGACTGTGACTGCTCTAGAACTTTAAGGTACTTGGTACTGTTTGGATTTTGGAGTGGGAAAATTGGGCCTTATACTTTTCAGTTCTGTACATATAGTACTGTTATCTGTACAGGAACTGCGCCCGCAGCAGGCCAGCTGACTCCAAATGAGCAGTGTGAATTATGTAAACAGATTACAGATATTAACATGTGTAGATGTCAACAAGTGTTATCATCTTGCTTATTAAACTTTAAAGGGATCAAAGAAACTGTTTCAATGCATAAATTCAGTTTTTTTTTCAAAGTTGCATGGTTGCAGTTCATAAATTTATTTTTTAAATAAATTTAGCTTTAGATAAGGTTCAAGTCTAAGTTTCTTTCCCACTGGTTTAGGTTGGGCCGGCTGGCCGCAGCCTTTTTCCAGTTTGGAGTACAGTATGATCAGTCCTCCAGTAGATTCTGGAACCCATGCACACAACAATATGTTAGGGATTAATTGCCAGAAAGAATTGACAAAGCTTGACAGTGAAGTTTCAACTGATCTAGCTAGTTGGTGGATAAAGTTTTTTTTCTTTTATATTTTAGTTGTCAGAATTTGCATTGCTTTCTTGTAGAAACAATAACACTGAATATTTTTAGGTTGTTAATTCTGAAACCCCCACAGCCCCCACACCCACAACTAACCACCCACAACCAACAACCTTGGTTGACTCATAGGTCATGCATGGGTCGAGGTAGTATTAGTATCATAATCATGTTTAGTTATTACTTAAACTCTGCAACCCACAACTAATTACGCACAGCTCAACTTACAGTAAAGACCTGCCACAAGGTGGTTAATAATACAACTCGCACAACTAAGGCCTTCAGTTTAAACCATCAGGCCTTTAAACAAGTTTTATGTAAGCGGATGTGGGTTGCAGGGTCATTTTAATGACCGCGCATTAATGTTACTATACTAAAACGCAACACCCAACCACCTCAACCCGCCATTACCTATGGGTCAACCAAGGTTGTGGGTCATGGACAGTGTGGTGGCGGTGGGGGTTTTAGAAACAACCTTATTTTTATACCTACAGCAAATTTTTAACAAGCAGAAACAGATTTGTCATACATGGATGAGGTTACATACACACATTCAGTGTGCAAATTCAATGTTAATTCACCTGCATGCAAATTATTAAACTTTGGGCCCAGGAAAATATGCAGTAACTGATCATATCTCAATTTTGGTTGTATATAGTATGTGCCTGACAGTATATCCTTTACAGCTGTCATCAAGTTAAAATTTAGCCTTTGTTTGTGTAATATTGTGATTTAATTAACTTCATTACTGAACAAATAGTACACATGATTTGACCTTCCATTCATTTTGCTTCCTTTTAGCCTATGCCCCTACCTACAGTACTTCCGTAACAAGGACCACAGCAGGTGGATTGCAATGAAGTTTCAAATCAATCTAAAGGTTTTAATGACATTATACCCGTTGTGGGGAACTCGGTTGTTTTCCCTACTCCTGAGCATCATGGGCAGCAGGTTCCTTGTGCACAGTCTTTGGTCTGACTCGACCTGGGAATTGTTCAACCCGGTTCTTCTGCTTATTATTACTAGACCATACTGACAAGCCATTTACTATTTTAAATTAAATTTGGTGTAACATTTAATTCAGCAGATAGCATTTAATAGCATTTGATACAACATTCAATAGTCTTCATCTGGTGTAAATGGCATTCAGAGTAGCATTCGATTGCCTTCGGAATAGCATTCAATAGCATTTGGAATAGCATTCGATAGCATTCGGAATAGCATTCAATAGCCTTCAGAGTAGCATTCAATAGCCTTCAGAATAGCATTCATTTTAGCCTTCACATTCAAAACTCATTTGCATAATTCGTCCGTGGGGAAGGCTATTCGAAGGGTGTATAGCATTCGAAGGGTATTTTGAAGGGTGGTCACATACATTCAATTGCGTTTTAGCACTCCATTCCATTTAGCATTCGAATGCTGTTTTGAAGGGTATATGAAGGGTGTTCGAAGGCTATTTATTTCGGTAAGGGCAGACCTCACAAAGGAAGTAT
This sequence comes from Holothuria scabra, assembly GCA_037179385.1. Classification (NCBI taxonomy): domain Eukaryota; kingdom Metazoa; phylum Echinodermata; class Holothuroidea; order Aspidochirotida; family Holothuriidae; genus Holothuria; species Holothuria scabra. Next base: position 991,822 of record CM074193.1, on the reverse strand, counting down.
AAGACCAAGCTCAATCCCATCTGAAAATTCCCTTTGGTACCCTTTGGGGTATAACCCTTTTAATCCAAAGGGTTTCAAATAGTACCCTTTGGAAAAACCCTTTGCGTTTCATGGGTTCCCTTTAGTTGTTGATGGAAATTGAACAAATCTCAAACGGAATTTTAAAACTTACCCTTTGCACTAGGTAGGAGATAAACATTACAAATGTTTCCATAATTTCTTCATTTTGCTGACATAATAACCCAGTACATATGTAGCCCAGACATATGCCACTTCTTTCAGCAATTACATATTTCACTAGATGAACTCTGTTTGGATTTTTCACTAGGAGTCCATCACTAAAATTGGTTTAAATGCACCCCTGTACCTATAGACTAATCTGATCAGCACTTGTGTTTAGTGACTGTAGGCAGCCAATAGTGGGGTCCATCAGCCTTTAATCGTCTTGTCTTCATTTATTGTCTACAGTATTTGAATTTCAAACCCTCATGTTTAGTGAAATTGAGGGGATCAACATGCTGGTGTATAACCATCCATGACAGAGGTAAGCAAGGACATTGAAAGACTAAAGGTAAAGGACCCCAGTTATGGCAGACTAAAATCAGACCATCACTTCACTGTCCAGATTGGTCTATATACCAGCAAATTAAAACATCATTATGCATAGATTACCTGTGTTTCTGGATTATCAAATGACCTGAAAGGTCCATTGAACATGAAGATACCATTAGCATACAAAGTTAAGGGGATTGGTTCCTTTGTGGTTAACTTGGCTCCTTTAATAGTTTGTTGCACCCTTTTCTCTCCTTCACCTCCCAAAATGTTCAGCTCCCTCACATTTTTGACAACTTTATCAAAGTCTACTTGAAATCCTTGACTCTGGGCCACAGAAGTGCCTGACAAAAAAACAAATTGAATGAGAAATCAATACTTTTTTGAAGGAAAATCATACATCATTTTCTTTTACATGAAAAACATTTTTATACATGTAACGATATTGTTTGGAGAATAAGGGCTGTTGTGTGGAGAATATGGGCTGCTAGATTAACAAGAAGGTTTGTAAGGGTAAAGCCCTATCTAACTAACTTCTTTGTATCCTATTTATACTGGGATGATGAAATCAAAATGGAATTGAATAAACATCAAGCCTTGAGAACAACCAATGAGGAGTGACAATGAACTAATGACTATTAACAAAAGAATGGAACGGCTAAAAGACTTCCCCCTTATTTCATGTCAAAAGATTCACAAAACTTTGATCAACATGATATCCCTTCAGCCTATCACTCAGTACATCAGCATTCCAGAAGAACTGATGTCCAAAATTTCTGAAAAAAGGAACAGGAAACAAATTTCAAAGTCAACAATATCTCAATTAGACATGATAATAAGAATGTATAGGCCTATGTTGCAGAAATGATAACAAACAAAGAGAGTCCAAGTATTACAACTAAATTCCCTACCTGGTCTCCAAACACTGTCTTTCCCAACAGACAATTCTTCGTATCTTCCGTCAACTTCAGGCCCTGGTGATGTATTTCCTACAAATATCATACCATAATCAGCAAGAAAATCCTGTTGAAGTTAAAATTTCAAGAGGAAAACAATGAAAAGGTCATATTGTCATTCCATTTAAAGTAACTTACTTGATCTTCCTACAGACAAGACTTATGTATGATTCAAATCAGGCTTCCTGACACAACTTACCATGACAAGCGCTGCCCCTTAGGGATTTTCACATAAATTGTGCAAACATGTATAAAATGCTTACTTCCTGCTGCCTTTGTCCAGTTGCACATCCATTTACAGCAGATGACCATATACCTTGTTTACACAAACCTAATCAGCATCTCTGCATTATGTGTTGAAGGTGGTAATCACTCAAGAGTAAACAATGTGCTGTAAACCAGACCAGAAGCCAATATATAGGGGGGTTGGAAGTGTGTGTTCCTTTATTAAAGGGGCTTTGTCATGACATGCACTTTGAGCTATTTCAGTCCCTATGTAGCACTTAATCGAACTGTCTGTCAGAACTAACAGAAAATTAGTGTCTTTTCATATTACACAGTACTCATAAACAAGATGAGCTTGTCCAATCAATGACAGCTACCAAACACCTGCTGACCGATTACCTGGGGGGGGGGGGGGAGGAGGGGGTTCCAGTTGATTAGTTCAGCAAACAGTTCAGTTCCTCCCACACCTCAGTCAGTAAGTTGAGCTCCTATACTGTTTAAATCTATTACATAACTAATAATAGGTTTGCCCAGTAATGAGATTCTTTGTGATATGGCATAGAAATATGGTTCTAGCAGTTAAACTATCTCAGTCAATGAGCTGGGTGTACAAGAAGAAGAAATGAAACATGGATCTCAGCCTGTAGGTTTGTCAAGAAGGCAAGAGAGATAAATTCAGTATGGTAAGATGAAGTTTGCATATTATGTTAATGATTGGAATGATTTGTCACAACTTACTTCCATCTCCTTAATATAGTTTTGAAGTTCACTGCATTTTTTTTCAAGCTCTTTGATTTTTATGTTACTGTCATCATGGTCGCCTAGAAAAAGGGAAAAAAATGACAGATAGGGAAATAAGATATCTTGTAACACATACAGTGCTAAGAAAATTCACAGAAGCAAAACGTAATTCAATCTTTGTCAAAACTAATTGGATTATTGATTCAAGAGATTTTAAGCCATTCTGGGGCTCCATTAAGATGTAGAAATGGACAAACGCTGTTTCAAGTGGGGAGAGTTTTAGAGTTATTCCAGTTTTCTCATGTTTGGCTACAATTCAGCATTAGACTATCAGGTATATGATTAAAATCAAGCTGCTCACCTATACTAGAGTACCTCTCCTTCAGTTTACACTTCTCCTCTAGAATACTAATCTTCTTGTCCTAAAGAAAAGATGAAAATTTGTCAAAATATTCTGAAAATAACAATAACCAATAGAAATCCATATAAACTTGTCACAAATTTAAACCAAAAATTATGACAAGACACAACTTCAACTACTACCCTGGACAAATCTCTCTCGTAGCTCACACTGAGTCTGTTACCAACTTTTACCAACTGAATTTTATACATATATTTTATCACAAGTTGGCCTTTTCCAAGAAGCTGCTCAAATTACAGAACACATTTTTAGAAAAATTTATGGTTGTCCTTCAGCAACCATTTCACTCTTTTAGTTGTTCACAAGGAAATTTGGTAAATTCAAAACAATTTTACCCATTTTCACACACATACTGCAAAAATGTGTGTTTCCAAAGTATCTATTGAGCTGTTTTGTTGCTGGAACTCAGTGATCAGTGTGTGCATGTGTTTTCATTTATTATTTGTCTCGTACAAAACAAGTCTGAAATATAATGAGCCAATCAGTGCTAAACTTGATTCTGATTAAAGCAAGCTGGCTTTCAGTTCTTATCACATAAAAATGGTTGTCAATTGGACAACCAACTCTATACTTTCCATTGTCCATGTAGAATTTAAGGTGTACCGAACAACAGGAAAACGATGAAAATTGAGACATGAATTACCTGCCAATTCATGGTGGTATAAATCTTTCTTAACACATAGCCCCATCCTAGGTTTTCATTATTTTTTGCCATAGACATAAAATCCCCAAACTTGTACACAAAGTCCAAACAATAATTGGTCCTCAAGACTCAAAGTGCTCTTGGCCATGCAGTGGCAGCTCCAGAATATCAAAATTGGGGTGGGGTGGGGGGATGAGGGTGGAGGGGGAAAACTAAGGGCAAAAGGTAATTGGGGGGTAACAGTTTTGGGAGTAGTACTGAGCCCAAAGCACCCATTCCTGACAATGTGGGGTCTAGGGGGCAAAACTCCTGGGAGGTCTGAGGTTTTGGCATATCTCTAGTTGAAAAATTTCTAGTAAGTCTCTGGAGAGATATATAATTTATTTTTTTCAGTTGACCCAATCTTTAACTGACCTAAGCTGGAAGGCAAGGCCAAAATCTGGAGGAGCAAATGCCCCCTCTTGCCCCACCATAGTGCCACCACTGCTCTTAATTGGCTCAAAACTTTTTAACTTGATGTACATTAACATGCACAGTGAGAAAAATGAAACACTTGTAAAAATACTACTGAGTAAAATGTATTTACATACAAAAACTTAAACCCTTCTTTCATCAAAGTCAAATCATCTCATTTTCCTACAGAGGCTTTCAAAATTGTATAAACATGTTTCCTGTTGCAGCACGTAAATATTTTGAACTTTTAAAGTCAATGACCACACAACATGTCATAGGCTGCCTGTTATTAAAGCAATACCAACTTTGCAACAAATTTCTTCAACTTTTACCAAACCTTACATAATTTCTACACCTCAACCGTGACATACCAAGCTATACCATACTGTACAGTACCAAATCATTCAAGTACCATAACACATCTTTCCTACCTTTTCCATGATTTCTTTTGCATAACACTGAACTTGAAGCTCTAACTTTGATATTCTTCCCATCATTCCATTCATTAAGTCAAAGTCTGTGGGAGCTGTAAAGTGATGTTAAGGAGAAAAGCATTAATTTTTCAAAAAGACAATATCTTCAGGGTGGTCACCAGCCCAGTTTGAATGCCTATTATTATTATTTTTTTGATCTGGCAAACGTGTCTCACGGAACCACCCATGGAATTTACACCATAGACTACGCCATGCAGTGCGGCTGTACAGAAGTAGCAGTACTGTAAGGGTAGTTCAAAATGTATGTGCATGCCATGGATGTAGTAGGATTATATTCTTATGCAACATGTGGGTTTTTTTATGATAGTACGTAAAAGCACTTTGAAGTTCAAGTGATGGGATTTCATGATACCACTTCTCAAATCAGGTTCACATGATAATTTGCTGGCATAATTTAATGCTCGATGTCCAAAGTTTTCCCAGTTTCATTTGCTGAGAGTCAGACTGAGACTTTTTGAGAACTTTTTTTCTGAATTTTGATTTTTTTTGTGCCTATTGGCAGCAAGCAATTGATTAGCTTTTTGCAAGTCAGCAATTGCCAGTGTTGCATGGCTAGGCCCAACTGGTGCCAAAAAGTACAAGGACAACCCTGAATATCTTAATATATTGTGCCTAGATTCAAATTTCAGGTATTCTGCAAGCATATTTTGATAAACAAGAAAAATAAAACATTGTTTTTTTTTTTAACATCATTTAGATTTTCTTGATTCAGCCAAAAACAAGTTTTTTTTAAGTTACATCAACATCACACTTCAATACTGTACATACAGTAAGTACTATGAAGAGTGCCAACACAAAGGTTGAAAACATTATCTTATATTTCATGTTACCAACAGACCAGTACTTATGGATTGTTTGGATTTCTAGTATAGATCAATTACTTTTCCAAGTAGGAAGTAAATAGGTTCATACTTGGAAAAGTTATTGATCTACAGTTTGGAGAAATAATTCTTAATTGATGTATTTCATTACAAGACTCAATCCACTACTGATGGAGCTTTTATTTAGTTCCTGACAACATCAAATGGACTGCAGGAGACCTTTTTGTCTTTTCACTGCACACTACCTGCAACCTTTTAATGGAATTAGTGTGAAGGATTCTTTTCAGTGATTTGCTTGCTAATCTGTAGTATGTAATGTTGAAACTGTACACGCATCTACAATAAAGGGGCACAATACCCCCCCCCCCCTACACACAGATATTAATTCCTTAATTTCACCAATGGAATCACAAAATGCACTTAGTTTACCCAATCAAATTTGAGAAACTTGTGCATTAGTGTATATACATAATAAATTTCATTTTTCAAACTTAAGATGTAATCGGAGTTTCATTTCAATGAGGAGAAGAAAATTTTCTTTTAATTTGTATTTCATGATTGTTTCAAGCAATTGGGAGGTTAATTTAAGAAAAAAGTCTGATTTATGTTCATGTTTGTTCTGAGGCTTGGGTAATGTAGCTTGCTAACCACATTTTTACCCTCAGATCCACTCATTCCAATACTGACAACCCATGTATGACTCTTGCATTCAAACACTGTTATTTTTGCCCAGCAGTGGGTGTGGCTTACAAATTGTGACGTAACGTGAAAGCACTCATTAGAAGTTGATCCATTCAGATTTCTCCCATAAACATCATCCTGAGTATGGAAAACTAACTTTTTTAAGAATCTAAAAAACACAATGTCACAAGGAAATGGAGAAAGTGTCAGAGATAAATCTTAGTATTATGAATTGCCATTCACAAAAGAAACCAATATAAACACTTTTAATTGCCATACCTGATGAAGTATCCTTGTTGCTGTGCCTATCCAGCTTTGGTAGTTGAGGGCGCCCTTTATGCAAAGCTCCTTCACTTCTGCTACTTTGTTGGGAGGTTGGTCGCAATGCATCCTCCAATATTTTGTCTGTGACTAAAACAAAAAATAAAACAAGGTATTCTTTACAGTAAACACATTTCATAATCAAAAAGACATTCTTTGAACAGAGTGCATCAACTTGGTAGACTAGAAAATATCCCTTAATTCTTTATCAAACAAATTTGGTGTTTGGTCTAACAGTAAGAGCATTTGCCTCTCACGGGGGAGGCCCAGGTTTTTTTCCCAGGTCAAGTCATACCAAAGACTCTAAAAATGGAACCTATGCTGTTGTGCCCGATCCTCAGCATAGGCAATGGAGTTGGGAAAACAAGAGAGTAAGCCACAACTGGAAAAAAAAAGGCTGTGGCCACGTCCACTTGAACCAAATAGGTTGGAAACTGGGCCATAAAACTCAACTAACTTATCCTAAACAACACTATATTATCCACTATGTGACAGCTCCAATACAGCGCAACCACCCAACACTCCAAAAATTCTGGACGCTTCCCTGAAATGGTCTACTACTACCAAAAAATACACCAACAACTCACTTGAAAGAGAGGAAGAATTTCTAAATGGAACCTGCCGCTTCCTAATAAAGAAAGGAAAAAAATGTTAGTCATAAAAACTTGACAAACTGAACTAGACAATTATGTTCTGATTGCAAAATTCTGATTTTCAAAGTATTGCCTTTGACCTTAAGAAGCTTCCTAAACAGAAAACCAAACATAAAAACCAGGCAAAGAACTTAAAAAAAAAACCACATGATCAGAAAAATTTATTTTAAATGGCTGTCAAAGAGGAAAAAAGAAAATGCAAAATTTCATCCAGGGCTCGATTTTCATGGTTGTCCGATTGTCCGGGACAACTAAAATTTCATAGGGACAACCAAAAGTTAAAGGTTGGCTGTCCAATGGACAACCACTTTTCTCTCAGATGGAAGAAGTATAAGGCTGACTGATAAAACTTTCAACTTTTTTCATCTACCATGTTTCAGACTTGAAGTGCTTTTGTCTTTCAAACATCCTAGCTTTTTATTCTTCAAGACCAATAGTACAACATAAAGTGCACACAATTACTGTTTTGTAATTATGTGCAAAATGTTTCGGACAACCAGATTTCATTGTGGACAACCAAAACTAGTGAAATGGTTGCCTGAAGGACAACCATAAATTTTTCTGAAAATAGAGGCCTGTCATCAGTCATCCCATGTTTTAAAGTACTGCTGATATGCTTTGACAGGTTTTCATGAGAAAGAGGTTGACCTCATGAACCTCCATTTTGACCGATAGGATGAACATCCACATCACAACAATTATAATAACTAACCATGATCCCTATCTTTGAGAAATGACGCTTGTAAAGTTTTCTGAAATTGAATGATCATGACTCGAAATGACCTGAACAGTAATCAATACATTTTTGAACAACTAATGACAAGTTAAAAAAAATAAGATGTGAGCTAGACAAAAATATGCTATAAATTTAAAGACTTTTTTGAAGCTTACCCAACACCAGGCAAAGGTGTTCTCTTGCCCTTCTTCAAGTTTGCATTAGGACTGCTCATCATATAGGCCTATGAGTGGAAATCAGTTAAATCCAGCACGGGTTTTTGTGTAAAGATATAACATAAATATTCATAAGCAATCTCAGATTACAATTCCTGAGGGAGTACATGCATGGCATATTCTCTACACTGACATATTTACAGAAAATAGAATTTGATAAATCATTCATTTCACTAGGACGTGTGATTACGCTGCTGTTACACCATACATGTGACTCTAACGTGATCACACAATCAAGTGCAATGTGTGATTCATCAAAAATTTTTTGTAACGTATTACAAAGCCATATACCATATATTATTGTAACCATATAACTGCCACAAGTTTACTAATTTAGTTTTTTCCCTTTATTATCCTATTTATATGCTTATGTAAGCTCTTTAAGTAGTGTATGATACACTAGGATGACCTGTGGAAATCCTGAGACCATTTCCTAAAATTGACTGGTTCAAGAGCTTCCAGACCAAGTAGTACTAATTTAAAGTGCAAATCCTCTACCCAAATCTACAGTTTTTGCAGTAACTGCTAGCATGATGAAAGCAGTGTGATAACCCAAATGCACCCTGTGATTCTGCCAAGGGGGGTAAGGGCTGGGGGATGTACTGTACTTTACTAGTAAACTGAGCTTCTAATTTCTGCTAGTGTTACTGTAGCCATTTTTAAAAGCTGAGAAATATTTTAAGCAAGAAGCACTCCTTTGTAGACTTTGTAATTTGCATACCATGGTGCACTGCAGCTTGCATTTTGGAGTGTAAGGTGTGAAAATGAGACATTTTGAAAAAGAAATTCAAAGATTCAATTTGAACAGTACAGTACCAGTTTTTTTTCCCCAAAGTTTATATTCTGTTAATCTGTTTCCAATGATAAAAGTAAATTGTGCCCTTGTATTTCATTACTCCTGCATTCATTGTTAATTACATCTGTATGTGAAAAAAGGATGTTACCGCAAAATAAAACAATAGAAAGTGTCTAGTCAAGTGTTCTTTTTAAGTGAGGCAGCTATATGTAGTTCTTTAATAATTACTATAGTTATTCATTCTTAGTCACTTTCAACTTAGCTTACTTTATACTGCCTAAGTAATGTTATGTCCAGCTGACTGATCGGCAAATATATCCTGGTTCATCTTTTTCAGTCAACCTCTGACCATGATTGACTGACCACCTGCTAAAGTTAAATTAGCCATGTCAGTCAGCTTATTCCTTTTTGCCCTAAGTGATGAGTCTAGGCTATTCAGAAATAAAAAAAAGTAAATAAATAAATAAATAAAACCTATAGAAAAAATATAGAAACCCCTCTCTCTTCAGACTTAAATCAAACACTTTTCAAGGCCAAGAGAGCATCACAGAGTGTACAGTTAACAGCTAAAAGAAGCCAAGAAGGCCCACACAACCAAAACAAAAAAGTGCAACAGGGTCTCCCTCACCCCAATATTCTGTTACATAGAAAAAGGCACAGGAATGCATTCCTTTTTTAAGTCCATTTTCTATCTCCATTTACCACATGAAAAACTAAAAAGCCAAAAGGTTTAGTGATTCCTTGCCATATCATGATATATTATAATAATGAACATGGATGCCCACATGACAAGCATGAGATCCCTCACAAATACTGAGGTATACTAGTAAGTTCAAAACCTTTTGAGATAATGTGACCAAAAATGACCTTTCACCCTCACTTAAAACAATAGGGAGCAACTACCTAAAAAGACCATTAACATGCTAAATATGAGCAATTCACAAACTGAGTATGAGATCCCTCCACAGTTCAACAACCACATAAAAATGTCATGTCTACAAGGTTTTGCCCTTTTGTGACCCCAACCTTTGACCTCCACAAACAAGAGAAATCTCCCACTCAGTTAAGATGCTGGTAAACTATGTTGTCTATTAACTTGATAAAGAGATATTTTTGAAACATACTCCTTTAAATCAAAATTTCGGGTACTGAGGATGGCTCTCTATAATGATGTCTCTATGATCAAAAAAGTTGACTGCATTGAGGTTAGTATTAGAACAAGTCCTAATCCTAACAGTCATCCATAAATTGGAACATACAGTAGAGACATCTCAACAGAAAGGTGTAACCTTGGCTATTAGTGGTCATCCTTTTGTATTTGTTTTTTGGTGTAATGCCCTTCCCAATGACTATGATGCCCTTGAAAATTAACAAAAAATGGGAACCCTATTAATCCAGAAAAGAATAAGATTTGTATTTGCCTCAAATTGTCTGCTTGTGGGAACACCACATAACAGAGTGCAAGTCAAGTGTCCTTTGTTTGATACACAGTAGATACTATTATGCTTGTTTTGATTACATGAACTACAGTACTTTCTGAAAAACAAGGCTAAATAAGTGTCAGACAGGTAGGAAATGGTTAAATCCAATGAGCTGTATGATTCAATTACTGTAGAAAACCCCTCTGGACACTGTGGCAGTCAAATGTGATAAATCAGGTAAGATAACAGTGACCAGCAATTTTCACAGACTCTGGTGGGTCAGTTACAATTTGATTCATTCAATTAGACAATCTCAGTTCAAGCATGCTCAAGGGTATTTGATCCAAATGATCAGTTATTTAGTTCTTTTATAAAACTAATTACACGTGGTGTACAGGTATTTTATTATCTAGTTCCCACTTACATGTCCTTATGAGGGCAGTGGCACAAGTTTTGTCTGTAACTTGTAACAATCTTTGATACTAAACTTAATGTTATCTTCATTTTTTCTTTAGAGTTATGGAAGAAACAATGTCTGTATGCTCTAAAAGAAATTTTGGGCATCATACAGAGCACTTGATCTGTTCAAAGTTAACACTTATGAAGTTCGCCCTTACTCCAAATCCAGATATGGATTGATATCTGGATATATCTGGTGAAATAATGCCTTTATATGGACATATCAAGCCAGATAAACAGCCAGATTTAGATGCCTTGATACAATATATCAAGTTTTGTATGGCCATATCAAGCCAGATAAAACTTGATTCAAGAAAGGCCCAGATATGCAAATAAAGTTTTATAGGGCCATATCAAGCCAGATATAACTTGATTCAATCCCTGTCCAGATATGCAAATAAAGTTTTATATGGCCATATCAAGCCAGATATAACTTGATGAAATGCCTTCCCAGATATGCAAGTAAAGTTTTATATGGCCATATCAAGCCAGATACAAATTGATGAAATACCTTCCCAGATGTACAAATAAAGTTTGATATGGCCATATCAAGCCAGATATAAATTGATGAAATGCCTTCCCAGATATGCAAATAAAGTTTGATATGGCCATATCAAGTCACATATAAATTGATGAAATGCCTTCCCAGATATGCAAATAAAGTTTGATATGGCCATATCAAGCCAGATATAACTTGATGAAATGCCTTCCCAGATATACAAATAAAGTTTGATATGGCCATATCAAGCCAGATATAAATTGATCAAATGCCTTCCCAGATATGCAAATAAAGTTTGATATGGTCATATCAAGCCAGATATAAATTGATGAAATGCCTTCCAAGATATGCAAATAAAGTTTAATATGGCCATATCAAGCCACATATAAATTGATGAAATACCTTCCCAGATATACAAATAAAGTTTGATATGGCCATATCAAGCCAGATATAACTTGATGAAATACCTTCCCAGATGTACAAATAAAGTTTGATATGGCCATATCAAGCCAGATATAAATTGATGAAATGCCTTCCCAGATATGCAAATAAAGTTTGATATGGCCATATCAAGTCACATATAAATTGATGAAATGCCTTCCCAGATATGCAAATAAAGTTTGATATGGCCATATCAAGCCAGATATAACTTGATGAAATGCCTTCCCAGATATACAAATAAAGTTTGATATGGCCATATCAAGCCAGATATAAATTGATCAAATGCCTTCCCAGATATGCAAATAAAGTTTGATATGGTCATATCAAGCCAGATATAAATTGATGAAATGCCTTCCAAGATATGCAAATAAAGTTTAATATGGCCATATCAAGCCACATATAAATTGATGAAATACCTTCCCAGATATACAAATAAAGTTTGATATGGCCATATCAAGCCAGATATAACTTGATGAAATACCTTCCCAGATATACAAATAAAGTTTTATATGGCCATATCAAGCCAGATATAACTTGATGAAATGCCTTCCCAGATATACAAATAAAGTTTGATAGGGCCATATCAAGCGTGATGAAATGCCTTTCCAGATATACAAATAAAGTTTTATATGGCCATATCAAGCCAGATATAACTTGATGAAATGCCTTCCCAGATATGCAAGTAAAGTTTTATATGGCCATATCAAGCCAGATATAAATTGATGAAATACCTTCCAAGATATACAAATAAAGTTTGATATGGCCATATCAAGCCAAATAAAGTTTGATATGGCCATATCAAGCCAGATATAAATTGATGAAATGCCTTCCCAGATATGCAAATAAAGTTTGATATGGCCATATCAAGCCAGATATAACTTAATGAAATGCCTTCCCAGTTATACAAATAAAGTTTGATATGGCCATATCAAGCCAGATATAACTTGATGAAATGCCTTCCCAGATATGCAAATAAAGTTTTATATGACCATATCAAGCCAGAAATAAATTGATGAAATACCTTCCCAGATATACAAATAAAGTTTGATATGGCCATATCAAGCCAGATATAACTGATTAAAATACCACGACAGAATTACATATAAACTTTTACATAGCCATATTAATACTTTAGGGGTTAATTTGTGTACCTGTCCCACATAAAGACCTTCTCTGGAAGCTGAACATGTATCCGCAAATCAAAATCAGAACATTCAAACCATATTCAGCCATATTATACTAACATATGCAAATGACTTCCCAATGTGGGCGTGGTCAGGAATTTAGGACCCTGATTTTCTTTTTATTGTATTTAAGGAAGTAATATGTGAAAAATCATGAAACCTTCAACAAAATTTATGTTGGGATATTGCCCCATATGATAATTTAAACCAACAATGGGGTGTAAACATTTAAAAGTAGGAATTTCAAAGCAGTTTTGTTCTTCACTATTAAGTAATTTAACAACTTCAAATACTTAAGTCAATGTTATACAATGTGCTTTCAACTTTGTTATAGATGTTCAGATACCTCCTAATGACATTAAACTGCATCCAGGTTGTGGCTTCCGGGTGTAATCGTTTAGTTTTCGCCCCTTGGCTCTTCGCCAGAGAGTCGTGGGGACTTTTAGAAAAAAACCATCCAGGTTGTGGCTTCTGTTCTATTCAGCCAGTCTAGAGCAGGACCACTCAGTGTTTGCCCTAAAGTTGGAGGGCGTACTTGTCCATTTGGGACGTTAAGCTCCTCAAGGGAGCAGAACTCCTCAGGGAGTAATCGTTTGGTTTTCGCCCCTTGGCTCTTCGCCAGAGAGTCGTGGGGACTTTAAGAAAAAAGGCCAGAAGGCTTCTGATACGCTTTATACAAAGGAAGTGCACAAACAAATTTTGGTCCAGTCATATATGACCCAGATATGGGACATGTATGTACCATACTTGTCTCCTTAATACGGGATCAATACAGTAAATCTTTATATAAACCAGATATGGCACTGCTTTATATGGGATCAGTATGGAATAGCTTCATATAAACCATATGGTATTGCGTTATACGGTTCATATCTGTTCCAGATAAAGACCTGATCCAGATAAAATTTTATCTGGCCCATATATTGATTAGATCTGGTTCTGGCACAGATCAAGGTTATATCTGCCCAATTTTTTATCTGGCCCAGATATAAATCCCATATCTGCAGCAGATATGGGCCAGATATGAAATCCATATCTGGCCCATATATGGAATTTCCTATCTGGATCATATCTGGATTTGGAGTGAGGGATCCCCACTGAACAATTCCTCTGCTCTCTGGGCATGGAAGCTTTCTCCAATATGTTCAGACTATGTACTCAAATAACCCTCATACAGCCTTTGTTTAACTCACATGTTCCAGACACTGCTAGAAACTTTCACTTAAGAGTAGGAAATATATTTCATGAAAATCTATAGGCCGAGATACTTATGGCAAAATCAGCATACCTTTGACAAAGATAAATTAACGAACATGTCCGCCTGATGAACAGATTTTTCCTTTTTTACTTTTTCAGATTTTGTTCTACCTACTTACTCTTATGGGTATTAATGCATGCTGGGACTAAATGTTATAGGGCAAAACTTCAAACTAAAATCAACATAAGCACTGTACCAAATGCACTTTAGACGTTCTAAATACAGTGAAATTGCTTCAGTACATATTTTGAAATTACCCAACTTGATCATTTACATAATGAAGTGGATTTCAAAAGCTTACTGTACCTATGCATCTTACATTACCCATGCCATTCAAAACTCTTAACCCTATGCACTGAATATTAACCTTAACAGTTACCCTTTTTGAGATATAGTATGTGCAAGGCTTAACCTCTGATGACCCTAAATGACCTTTGACCTCCAGTAAAAACAATAGGGATCATCTACTCAATATGGACCATCCACATGCTAAGTATGAGATCCCTCACAGTTACAGTTTTTAAAACACTTCAGATTGTACCTTATAGAAGTCTTGAAGCAAGCTTTTGCCACACTGAACCCACAAGTAACTTAAGGCAAAAGATACCATCAGTTTTGAATTGGGTTTGGCAGTTAAAATTTCCCCTTTTTGAGTTTCTGGCAAAATCTCTGGTTACATTTAGGCTACTGATGGAAAGTTAAAAAAACCAGAATGCAAAAATGCATTGAGGTTTCGATGATACATACATGCTCTTTTCAATAAAATTCTACATTTCTTGTAACAACTGGTGACCCAAAGTGACCTTAGACTCCACTTGTAAGTAACTGGTTTTCCTTTTAACCAAAACATTTCTATATTCAAAAAGCCAAATTTCATACTGTGCCTTAAGATATTCTGCAAACAAGGTTTTCAGAGTTTGATGCCAGGTGATACCAGATGAACATTGACCTCCACCAAAAACAACAGGTACAGTACTTTCAACTCACCATAACACATCCACATACTAATTACGAAATCCATCCCAGTTTCCTACCTTGAGATATCCCATTTTGACAAGTTTTTCAAAGTTTGACCGATCATGACCCCAGATATCCTTTCACCTCCACAAAAAACCTTATACAGACCATCTTCTCACCATAATTTATCCACATACTAATAATGAAAGCCATCCACATTTCATACCACGAGCTATCCTAAACAGGTTTTTCTGAGTTTGACCCCCTATGATTCCAAATGACCTTTGACCTTTACCAAAATCAATAGGGTTCACATCGTAACGCATCAACATATCAAAGTTTGAAATCAATCCAAGCTTCCTACCTTGAGATATTGTGTTAAAAAGGTTTTCAGGATTTGTCCCCTTCTGACCCCAAATGACCTTTGGTCTCCACCAAAATATATAGGATTCTTCTTTACATCATAATGCATGAACATATCAAGTTTGAAATGGATCCAAGTTTCATACTGTGATGTATCATGTAAACAAGAATTTCAGGGTTTGACACCATGTAAACCCAAATGGCCTTTGACCTCCCCCAAAAGTAATTGGGTTCTTCCTTACATCATAACAAATCAACATATCAAGTTTCAAATTAATCCAAGTTTCCTATCGTGGGATATAGTATAAACAAGGATTTCAAGGTTTGACCCCATGTGACCCCAAAGGACCTTTGACCTCTACGAAAATAAAACTGGTTTTTTCTTACATCATAACGCATCAACATATCAAGTTTGAAATAAATCCAAGTTTCCTACCTTGGGATATAGTGTAAACAAGGATTTGGGGGTTTGACCTCACGAGACCCCAAACGACCCTTGACCTTCACCAAAATATATAGGATTCTTCTTTACATTATAAACCATCAACATATCAAGTTTGAAATGAATCCAAGTTTCCTACCTTGAAATATAGTGTAAACAAGGATTTCAGGGTTTGACCCCATATGACCCCAAATGACCTTTGACCTCCACCAAAATCAATAGAGTTCTTCCTTACATCATAACGCATCAGCATATCAAGTTTGAGATTAATCCAAGTTTCCTACCTTGAAATATAGTGTAAACAAGGATTTCAGGGTTTGACCCCATATGACCCCAAATGACCTTTGACCTCCACCAAAATCAATAGAGTTCTTCCTTACATCATAACGCATCAGCATATCAAGTTTGAGATTAATCCAAGTTTTCTACCATGAGATATAGTGTAAACAAGGATTTCGGGGTTTGACCCCAAATGACCTTTGACCTCCACGAAAATACATCAGGTTCTTTCTTACATTATAACCCATCAACATATCAAGTTTGAAATTAATCCAAGTTTCCTACCTTGGGATATAGTGTAAATAAGGCTTTTGGGGTTTGACCCTATGTGACCCCAAATGACCTTTGATCTCCACCAAAATTAATTGGGTTGTTCCTCACATCATAAGGCATCAAGATATGAAGTTTGAAATGAATCCAAGTTTCCTACCTTGAAATATAATGAAAACAAGGATTTCAGGATTTGACCCCATGTGACCCCAAATGACCTTTGACCTCCACCAAAATTAATTGCGATGTTCCTCACATCATAACGCATCAACATATCAAGTTTGAAATGAATCCAAGTTTCCAACCATGAGATATCGTGTAAACAAGGATTGCAGAGTTTGACCCCATGTGACCCCAAATGACCTTTGACCTCCACCAAAATTAATTGCATTGTTCCTCACATCATAACGCATCAACATATCAAGTTTGAAATGGATCCAAGTTTCCAACCATGAGATATCGTGTAAACAAGGATTTCAGAGTTTGACCCCATGTGACCCCAAATGACCTTTGACCTCCACCAAAATCAATAGGGTTCTTCCTTACATCATAACGCATCAGCATATCAAGTTTGAGATTAATCCAAGTTTTCCACCATGAGATATCGTGTAAACAAGGATTTCGGGGTTTGACCCCACGTGACCCCAAATGACCTTTGACCTCCACCAAAATCAATAGGGTTCTTCCTTACATCATAACGCATCTATATATCAAGTTTGAAATTAATCCAAGTTTCCTTTCTTGAGATATTGTGTAAACAAGGATTTTGGTTTTTGACCCCCTGTGACCCCAGATGACCTTTGACCTCACCCAAAATAAATAGGGTTCTTCCTCTCAGTATGGGGTATCTGTGTACCAAGTTTGAGAACTGCCCGATCTTCCCTTCTCAAGATATCGTGTAAACAAGCAAAGGGTCACAAACACACACACACACACATACACACATACACACACACACACACATACACACATACATACACACGCACGCCATCATGAATGCATAGGTTTCTCTTTTCATCGAAACCAAAAATTGACATTTTCAAGAGCTTAGGAAACTATAGATATAATTTGGAAACTAATTCACATTTTAAAAGGAAAAATAAACCCTTAGGGTTTCGCAGAGTCAATTTCTGTCATCAGGTTTGTACATTCTCATGTCCTGCATGACTTTTTGCCCATAGGCTTAGTACTAGGCCTATCCCAGTATATGTTGGGCTTAATATCATGAGTCACTTAACTAACAAACACTGTGACCATAAAATTTGAAAACGTTTACAAAACTGATGAAACTTGACAGTAATATTTTAATTTGTCTTCTCCATTCTGCTATATTTTGGGGTTGCATGGATTGATTAATTCATGGATAATGAATCTTGAAATGTGGGAGTCACTAGATGTAGCAGTGCCTATAGGAAAACTGGTTTTTTCACCACTTAAGGGGTTTGGGTTTTAAAAATTAAATCAAGCAAATTCATTGAACCAACTAACTTTTGGTCAACACCTCCAATGCCTATACTTTTTTCCTTGTTTTATAAGTTTTCTCAATTGGGATGTGCAACGTCAGTCATGGCTGTTTACCTTAATTTCTGCTATACTTTTGGTTACTGTAGGTCAACAGCTTATCACTTGGTGAAAATGATAACATTTCCACTTCTCTGAAAGTTTAAAAATTTTATTGATCATTAATATTCAATATTATTGATGTCTATTGACCACAATTTTGTAAACATTGAATCAATTGCAAAGAATTTAATGATAATCTTGATATTTTGAAAGACTTTAGATAACATGGGAAGGACACTTAATACTGAGAAGTGTGGCAGTGCTAAATTGTTACTCTTCAGCAGCATTCATCAGCTAACAACATTGAACTGTTACTATAGGCTTAGGCCCTATATTAAAAATATTCCAATTTTTCAAGAAATTTGTGAAATAAATCGGAAAAAAGGACGCACTTGACGTACCTAATGATGAAAAGTCTTAATGCCAACAAGCTACAGAAGCCTCGTTTTGACATCTGGGCAGGCTAACATACAGTAGTCCTCAGTAAAGGACTGTGGTGGTTGCTATACTCACTACACACAGTCCTTACTCCAACTGTTTTAACAAGCAGAATGATCGGTGGAAGTTTTAAACATTAACTTCTAAACATTAACTTTCTTCAAGTTCTGACAGCAAATTTTTGACCTAAAACACTGGTTTAATGCCATAACTATTCTTCTACAAGTCTTCCAGTCACAACCAAACCCTTTTTGATCACTGAAACCGGAAAGAGTCAAAACTTTTGGGCGAAATCACCAACCTTTTTGTGCCGTAAATTTTCCTTATTTTACTATGTGACTTTGGAACTTTGTTTACAACGGTATGCTATTGAGTGTAACTGTTGCAGCAATGTGGGCAACTTGCACAGTAGATTTACATCTGCAAAACAGCAAACATCTAACATTCTTAGTGACGTCACAGTAATATGCATGAGTGTTCTAATGTAAACAAAAATTTCGAATTCTACAGTAAATTTTCGGAAGTTGATGATTTTATTCTAAATCTTTGGACCTTTTTAGACTTAGAGGTTTCAAGTCATCAAAAAGGGTTGCAATAGTTGCAATAGTTGAACAGGACTTGGAAAAAGTAATTTATGATAGCAAATTAACATTTTAGGTCCTACCTTTGCTACAAGAAAAAAAAAATATTTGCAACCAGACATAGTATGGTCAAAGACCAGCAACAATGGAATCACAGGAGTAAGGACAATGTACAGGGAGCAATTATGCAACCATCCATACATAGTCCTTTACATACAGTAGCTTTCATGCATTAACTTCATAGTGTGCCTGAGCACGGTTTTGGTGCAAACTTAAGTAATATGTAATGGCCTGTTTCTAAAACCTTTTCCTGAATATCAATGGTGTTGTTACAGTGGCAAAGTGTGGATTCCCGTCATAGAAGTGACACCTTTAACCAAATTATGACATATTCAAGGATTATACTCAAGGTGACTTACCATGTTAAATATCATAAGACGATATACATGCAAGGCTCAGTTTACTTAGCCTGCTGAATGTTGCGAGCACACTCTTTGCAAGCTGGGCAGGGTGATATGTCTGCTAGTTTCTGCGTAAAACAGTATGGTGTGATTGTGAATCACCATCAGATAGCTGGCACGCAAGATTATAAGCGATGTATGTGAGATGTGTGAGAAGTATCCTACCGTGACGAAAGTTCCATTGGGCTTTGACTGGCATGCGGCACCCGGGTATCACATGCAAACAGTAAACATGTGAGACCTATTGCCTAGTGTTATAGCTTATGTTAGACAACTGCCGACAGCAAATGATGGTCTGCCATAACTGGGGTCTGAGTTAGGGCCTATAAGTAAACCTTTTAGCCTTGAATCTTTTCATTTCCTTGCTTATGCCTAGCCTAAGTTACATGTACAATACCATGGATGGTTGTGGTGCACTGAAAAGCTTCTTGGATTCCCTCAATTTCACTGTAGCTGGCCTAAGCTATATTATGAGGGTTTGAACTTAAGCTAGGCTAAGCCTACATATAGACAGTAGGCTGAATGAAGCCGATTCAACTTTCAAGGCTATTGGACCTCACTTATGGCTGACTAACGTTAGCTACAGTCACTGTACTATTATTAAGTTACTATCCTAGGCCTATATACACTAGGGCCTAGTGCTGTTCGGGTTTGTTCATAGGCCTAACATTAGGCTAGTAGTAGTACTAGTAGTACTGTTAGTTAACTTAGTAGTTAGGCTAGGGCGATATTAACGTTTGGGACCTAGGCCTAGCCTAACTTGGACTATACTGGCCTAAGTTAGTAAGTAACAAACAGTAACAGTTAGGGCCTACTGTTAGTACTAACGTTAGTAAGTACAATGTCCAACTGCAATCGCAACTGCAAATGATTTAATTTACGCTAGGCTACCCACCAAACGAAAATGAAGAGTAAACCGGCAAATATTTACTTGGTAACAAATAACCTTCAATCTTGGTGATAATTTCCTCCCAAAAAAATCTGAATCAACGAATTAATTTCGTTCCAAAGTACGGTGCGCCTTCCAATCGAAACCAGTTGTTTACAAGTGCTGAGCAACGAAGGTCATAGGTCATCAACCAGCTAATTAGCTTGTCATAAGTCGCTTCGCGGCGTTTTTGTTAGAGTCAAGTGAGTGAGGATAATTTAAGAATTGATGTACTACTAGTACTACTACTAGTACTAGACTACCAAGTACCATGATACCAGTGCCTGTTACTGCCATAGCAAGCTTATTCAATTCAGAATGCATGAGAGCTACGATCTAACATAAAAACTGTCCTCTGAAGACGAATCATTTGCCGTACAGCAGTATGGAAGAAATTATCTGTGCCCAGAGCACAGTGCCAAATTTGAAGAGTACTAACTTCGACTGTCAAATTTCCGAAAACTTCGGTTACGTATATTCACTCAACAAAATAAAACAAGTTCAGAGCCGATGGCAGGCACTTACCGCAACTAAATACGTTTGCATCAAGACAACGAAAGGGTTCGGTCAAAATGGTGAGAATTAGGAATGGGAGTGAAACATATTTAATGCATTATTGAAAAAGAAGTAAGTTTGATCATATGACCTATGCTCAGAGGTAAACAAAGGTAAAACACACCTAAAGATCCAAGCATTCTGCTAGTTTCGCGCAACTGGTGTGACGTGCTTTTGCTGGACCTAGCCTAGGCTATGTAGCTATATTCTGAAATGTTCATCAACTCTTTCAACAGTGACACTCCAGTGCCATTGAAAATGCATAACAAAAACCATTTGACTATCAAGACAGAATTTGAAACAAAATCCTAAACTGGAGGGGAAATCCATTAAAAGTTGTCTTCCCTCTAAATATCATTGGGAAAATTGAAATCTATCATTCATGAAAGAAGATCGACTTTTCATATGATGTCTCGGAGTGGAAGTATGCCTTCCTTTGGGGGTAAAACAAACCAACACGGACAAATGCAGACAGCTGATTTGTCGACCAGTCTGCTACATGTGCCAGGTAAATTCTCATGTGTACAAGTGCAGCCACATGTTCCATTGTTTTGCCCCCATGGATGATGTTAGTGTGTCATGATTGCACAAGCACGGCGCTTGCATTGCCATAAATCTAATTTCCAAGGACAAAAATCTGAACGGAGTCCATTGTCCGCCCATTGATGCTGAATGATGGATGTGCCAGAATTTTTCTAATCATTAGTTTCTCATTGACTTTGCATGTAAATCACTTTTAAAAAATCTTGAACATATTGTAGATCCATGTGAGTATGCTGCCAATTACCTCAAGTCACTATGAGGCAGGGCTGGCAGTGTTCACCACAGACAGTTTTTACCCATAGTTTTACCGGTAAAAACCACCCTGGAAAAAACAGGTTTACAGTGTATACCCAACTGAGTGGAAAAAACTGGAAAAAAACCTATTGTGTTACATAAAATGGAATTTTAATACTGTATTTCTTTAGCCCTACACCTTTCTTTTCTTTTTTTTTTTTGCAAAGTTTTTTTTTTCAGTGAGAACTTACTTCAAGTCTTTTTGAGCAATATTATTTTGCTGTTGTGTAAAAATACAGTTTGAACTTGCTTACATGTGTTTCACACATCTACTAGTCTGACATGAAAACCATTCACAACTTTGAAATCAGTCTTTAAATAACATGGTCTTTAACTTAGATTAAAGTTGTTTTTCTGATTTGCTAAAGTTGTTTAAATTTGGATCATACTTCTGAACTAAATTTTTTAAAAATACTTTTGATTCTCAGTTTGTGTAGGTGGCAATGTTCTGAAATAACATTCAGAACATAACTATTCTGAAATATTCAGTCTCTCTTGTAGTAGTAGTAGCATGGAAAGCAATGCCAAAATTTTGACAATATTCCAGTAGAAAGTTTGCATCCCAATCTTGAAGCATCCACACTGACCTAATACTACATTTACAAATTTGTGTTAACATTAAAAGTAGTTAAAAAGTAAAACAGTATAGAGATCTGAACCCACTCTCATTTGTTCTATGTAATACTATACATACACTAATTTATAAGTACACTTATACAGTACACTACACGTTGTCTGGCACTAGCATCCATGGGTTTTATCCCCTTTTTACCAGTTTCTACTGGTAATTACTGGTTTTTACCAGTTTTTACAAGTGTCCAGGTAAAAACAGGTTTCTTCTGGTAAAACCCCAACCCTGCTATGAGGAGTGTGGCTTTGTGTACACCTAGATAAAGAATGGGAATTAGAGAAATATACATTAATAATATTCATGTATACATTTAATAAACATTTAGTAAAACAGTACACCTACCACTCACTAAAATTTCCTGAGGAGTGTGATTTGTATAACACACCTTTTAAAATCTCAAATTCAAGGCCTGAATTTTTTTTTTTTTGAAGTTATTAATTTATATTTTATTATTATTATTATTTTGGGGAGGAACCAGGCTCTGTGCTTTAGGACTGACATGTTGTAAGGACAACAATTGCTTGGTACAGTACTTGTTAATGGGCAAGGTTTTTGAAGATCTTTGCAGCTCGTTTTATATTTTAACATATATATGCAAACCATATGAATCAATCGCTGCAGTATCATCAGTATCAATAAGACTGTCAGAGTACACTTTTCTATTAGGCTTAGCAGCATTTAGGTTTGTGGGGAAAAAAAGGAAACAAAATGCTGCAGGGTGGGCTTGTCTTTAACTTCCCTAAATTCCTGTCCCATGTAAATGTCAAATTGAGGAAGGACAAAAGATTTTTGGGGTTATTTTTCTTCATACTTACAGTCCTGGGTGCAGTTCAATGAGTTCATGTACTAGGCTTAGACCTTTACATGATCTGCCAACTTACCCTGGTTTACTGATCAGTGTTCTAGATTTCTGGCCAATCTCATATCCTGAAACATGGTTCTTGTAATTTTTGTGTCTATCTTAAAGTTTAAACTCATTTGTTTTGTACATACATGTGCAGCTATGTATAGTTATTCCACATCTGTCCATAAACATGGTCATACAAATTGTTCCCACTTGGAGCATGCAGCACTTTATGCTACTATACCCAATTTTTTGCCATCATAATGTAATTAAAAGTTCAAAAATGCTCATTCAATTGCCACAGTAATTATGGATTGTTGCAGAATATCCCTGTTTAAATACATCAATTAATACCCAGCTGAAAATTTCCTTCCGAAACCCATTGGGTTAAAACCCTTTGAACCCCAATATATTCAAATGGAACCATTTTGAAAAACTCTTTGCATTAAGATGCTTCTCTTTGTTTGTTAATGGAAATTAGACAAATCACAAAAGGATTCACAAAATTACCTTTTTCATTTGAATCAAACCCTTTTAAAATTTGTTTAGGACCATTTTGATTACATTTAAACCCTTTGTTTAATGAAATATGGACAAGGGATCTCAGAAGGGAAATTTGTGCTGGATACTCAGTATGTTGGCTTTTACCTTAACCATACATTTTGATATGGCTGTTGTAATAAGAAGCTGGTAGAGTGCCTCTTTTTGCTTGACATTAAGAAAGTTAAACTTTTCGTATATAGGAGAGTCAGTGAAATAGAGGACTTAAGATTCCAAGTTAACTGTAACTGCACTTGCTGTACTGTAGTTCCTTTGTGAACAAGATGAACATTGACAAGTTTTATTGTGACCTAAGCACTGTACATTTGTACGTGTACTGATTAATCTTATGTCCTTGGACTGGTGTTGACAGTCAACTGCAATTGGCTGAGTTAATGGTGTATGGCATATGAGCCTACCTCAAACTGGCTAAAATATACACACACACTACATACACTACAAAGGCCTTCATTTTTGGTTTGAATGTTTTGGTTTGGTTTTGGATGCAAAGGACCCTTGGGGACTTAAAGGGCAAAAGCAGTCACCACAAACTTGTTTTGAAGCAGCAGTTTAAATGTCACTATTTTTCTCTTATTTCTCTTCCAAGTATCTTTTAGAATATTGTATTTTAGGAATTAAATGTCACAACTGCATATTCAAGGCAAAACAACTTGTTGCTCAGTGTTTTTTTTTCTAAATCATGATTTTGAATCAGTGATTTAAATCAAATGAATTGATTTATATCAGATTTTCTTTTTTATTAAATCATGATTTTTTTTTAATTAAAATCATGATTTGAACCATGGTTTTAATCAGCATGATTTAAATCAAACAACCTTGCAGTTTTATACTCCTTGTGAATTTCTCATTTGAGAATAGAAAAAATCGTCACACAATTCTCAAGAGCCAATGTAAAGCACGACAGTCTACATCGCTACTTTAATTTTGGGGACTCCTCTTGCCCTTTAATTAGCCCTTTAATTAGTCCTCCATTGAATTGATGCTTGCAATGCTTTGATTTTTTATCCCTTTAAACCATACCTTTTTGGCTTATTTCAACCTTGTTGTTAAGGACAAATCAGTGGTGTTTTGAATTGTCTTTTGTACTTTCTTTCAAAAGGGTTGTTGTGATGATAAAGTTCTGAAAGGTACAGTATTGCATACAGATCTCTAAGCTCTGCCGTCTTCACATTTTGACGACCTTTGCAAGTTACTTCCATGTCAAACGCTCTTAACTTTGAAACATATTCTAATACATTTGTTTTTGACAGCTTTTGATGATTTACTGAAACACAACTTGCAATGGGAGCTACCCAGTCTGGGATTAGCTGGAAAGTGCAACAAAGGACTTGACTATGATGGAATCCCATTTATCATTGTTGCAACAAAGGTCATGGACTGTCAATATGGTGTAGACAGACACCTCAAAAGGAAGCTTGAAAGTGGCAGTGTACAGGTAGAGTAAAGACCCTCTTCTCTATAAATTCCTCCAATATTTGTCTGTCTACATGCATTCACTGGTACCTTTAAGTGTCACCATGTGTGTTACAGCACTTACCACTAAATCTATTGTGCAAAAACATATCATCCCAGAACCTACACACAGTAAAAGCCTCTCTCTTGCTGCATGGATTGCAGAGATAGGGGGCTCTAGGGGCTAAACCTTTCCTGTCGTAGGAATTTGGGCCTCCTTCAACTGTACATTGGGCTGCCTTACACTGCATAATTAGTTTTTGAACATGTAGGCCAGCTAGGGCTGCTTTGATCATGTTTGATGTATATAGCACCTGGACGTCATAATTGATTGCATGGTTTCTGTGCTAAGTTGTTATTATTTACATTACTGCAATATTTGTAGAGTATTTCAATACTTCATGTATGCCTTTTTTGCAAGTGAATGACAACACGTCTCTATATATACAGAAATGTATAAGCTTGGAAGCATTCCGAATTATAAAAGGTTTTAAAGTGAGTACTTTTCACTTGTAAGACATTGTTTTGCATGCAGTGATCATAGAAGATCCCTGTTAGAAGGAGTGTGTAAAAGTTCATCAAATGAGGGCTTCATGATATTATTATTTCTGTTAAAAACGGTCTACCATAGCAGTGAACGTTTTTCAATAGTTGTGTTGTTTAGGTGCTGCACACTGACAAAATAAGCAGGGCCTGGGTTTGCTTCCCAGTTCCAGACATATCAAAGACTCTAAAAAAGGAACCCACTGCCATTGTGCATGATGCTCTGCATAAGCAATGGAGTAGGGTAAACAAGCCAGTGAGCCACAACTGGAAAAAAGGCGATGGCCGGCTCAACTGGAACCAATAGGTTGGAAACCGGGCCGTAAAACTCTATCCAACTAACTAACTGACAAAATAAGCAAAGGTTTTTCAGCACCTGGACAAGAAAGTGACAAAAAGTAGACTCACACTGAATAAAGCAGTGTGAGCATTGGCTAATGGTAATCAGAAAGGTTCCCAAGATCAATTGCCAAGACAATGAACATGTTAACCTTCAACCTTTGGAGCACCTGGACAAAAATTCAACTTGTGGAGAACACTGCAGTGTCATTTCATTTGGAAATAAGTCAGTTTTAATCGCAATGCTTTTTTTGAATTCAGACTTGATACTTCTTTAGATTACAAAAGAAAATGAAACTTGAAGCCTTCAATTCTTACCCATAATTAAAGTTTTTATTTTCAATAAAAGTATGGACCTACAGTGCCTCCAGAAAATTCTGGCTCTTTCTTCATAATTTATTTGTCATGATCTTTTATATGAGTGTAGGTTTTTAATGTTTGCTTTTCATTTTCATTTTCCTTAAAACCAAAAGCCATCTCAAATGTCAGGAAAGCGTTTAAGATCAAGTAACAAAGAGTGCAAGAAGCTTGATTGTCCAGCTCAGATGCTTGTCAAAGATGTACTAAAGTTTCCAGATTATAAGGTAAAAAATGGGATGTTTGGCACTGTTATGACTACTGAACGATTAATTTCATTTCCTGCCTTTTTTTTTCACTTCTTTTCAAGAGTTGATCAATAATGCATGTATAACTTCAATATATCTTTTTTAAAAAGTTTGAAAATACATTTTCATTGATCATCAGTGATTCAATAATGCCCTGTAAATAAAAGCTTACATATCTACATGGTTTACTAGTAGACAGACGGTATTTGAAAGTCAAAAGTGAGCAGTTCCTTCATTTAAAGCAAGAATTTGACAGGATTAGTATGGTGAACAATTAGAGTAGTCAGGGGTAAACAGCTTGTCAGGAAAAATCACTTTGAAGTACTCTAACCCAGTCTGACCAATTAACAGGAGTGCACCCCGTATTGACCATTATGTGTGTTTAAATATCCTTCCAAGTATTAGAATTAAAAACACCATTTTCCATCTCAACTCTGAAAAAAGCAAACATTCAACAAACAAAAGGGAGTACCAGCCCCTTAGATCTCCTCCAGGACAGTGAATAGTCAAACCTTGCTGATAACCATCTATTGAAACTCCTTGGATACTGTCCTTTTCAATTGGTAACCACCAAACAAACAGCAGTTTCCAGTATTCCAAGTACCCCATCTTCTTTCATATTGACCGTTAGAAGACACCATT
Organism: Holothuria scabra; assembly: GCA_037179385.1. NCBI lineage: Eukaryota > Metazoa > Echinodermata > Holothuroidea > Aspidochirotida > Holothuriidae > Holothuria > Holothuria scabra. The sequence continues at coordinate 964,561 of CM074193.1, read as the reverse complement.
TTACATTATGCTAGTTTAGGTGGTGAAGTTCTTCTGCTGGCCTGATATTCCCTACCCAGGGCATGACTGCCTTGTTGTTCTTTCTATTCAGAATTTAGCATTTCACTAACCATCACTAATGGGATATAATATGACAATTATAGAACTGAAATGGGATAAATCAATGGGTGTGGTTATATCAGGATGTACAGTAAATGTTAAATGTTCTTTGTTTGTAAAAACATTTTTCTCCTAGATATCACAAAAAACAGATGCCAAAAAAGCACAAGCTTCCAGAAAATTACGTCGGTCCTTGGAAGTCAACAAGCCTTTAGTTGGTGAAAGGAGGTTCTACATTAAACTCCCTTTACCAACAGAACACAATGGCCATCCTCTGGAGGAGGTAAGGTTACGTTAGTGCAGATAGTGATTTATGCCTCCACGCTTACTGTACAACCTTCCCATTTAATCTAGCAGTAGTCTGTCAGTGCTCACACCCTTTTTTCCCATCGTGGGACCCTGGATTGTTATCCCTACTTCATTACTTAAGGTAGCAGGCCACTTATTACAAGTCTCATGTACTTACACTCTAAATTAGGCTACTTCCATGCCGCCTAGCTCCCAGTAGAAGTTTTCAACCAGGACATGCCACCCCTTTGATCCAAGCTCACAATCTCGGCTTTCATGGCACTTTCATATTTCCATACCATTACCTTTGAAATTTTGAGCTAGAGAGCCTTTAATGATAGGTATGTGTTTCCAGCGTTAATAGCTACTCAAAAACGGTATTTCACATAGCGGAGTAATACAGTCAAAAAATGGCACTTAAATTAGTCAAATTGCCTTGAATTTTGCATAGTATGTATTTAAAGGACAATAGGTTAGGAGGGGGTGAAAGTAAGATAGAAAATGTGCCAGTCACCTTTAGTTAGTAAACCACTCTACCTGCTGTAATTCAGGCATGCATAGCTACTTTTAATTATATCTCAACTGACTATGCCATCATTATAATGTCTCATTTTCTTATGTGACTCTAACTTTGGTCTTGTAGCAAGCTTTTGGATTTCAAACATCAAGGGAACTGATTTGTGGGTTCCCTCTTTCATCACCATAGTCACCCTCTATTGGTTTCAGTCACAAAATCCAAATAACTGAATATTAAAAGTGGTACCCAATTTTTGTATTCCCTGATCCCATAGGATGGGGAACAATCACCTAGCTAGTGAAATCCAACAACCTGCTGTTGGCTAGAAAGGTCAAAACCATCAGATACGGTCACTAAGATCTTGAATTTTTCAAACCCAAAGTGGAGACAACTGGTAAGATTGAAGTACTGTTCTGCACATTTTTGCACCATTTTCTTCTCTTTTTTGTGAAATTCTTGGCACATGTATGGAGGGTGTATGAATGTACTGTATTAAACAACACCTGCAGTTTATACTTAAAAAATGTTGAGATACTTTGTCTTTCTTTTTGTTGTAATTATTCAAGAATTTCTCATAGGAATATTGCTTTTAAATACTAGGGACTAGAAAACTATTAAAACCCTTTCAAAACCTGAGCATACCTGATGACTATAGGAAAACATATTTTGGCTTCAATTTCCTTAAGTATGATCAGAGGCTTTATTGCAATGCTTTATTTACCTTGCATTTAAATTGGCATTTCTTGGGATAGACATTCACTAAGTTTGATGAATATGAATATCTTAATAGAGGTTAAGCCTATTGATGAGCACACATTTAATTAACAAATTAGAGTTCATTGGTGCCTGTCTCTTTTGGCAGGACAAACCTTCCAGGGTGCAGCAGTAGCAGAATTTGTTTTGTGTCCGGTAGCTTAAATTATGAATTTAACAACACTGATGTTGTCAATATTTTAAGATTTTTAATTATCATATCAACTCAAACCCAATCCTTGAATGTTGAGAGGTGAGAGTGCAATTGCACACCAACACTCACTTCAAATCTCTGTGATTTTTCACACAGTAAAATGAGAAATGTTAGGCACACCTACCACACTCTTTTATCTTGAGGAGTGTAATTTGTAGCACACATGGAAATGCCTGCTGAAACAGTTCACCAGTTCAGACCAGGAATTTTGATGACTGAACCAATTCTTTTACTAAAGTTAAACAGTAATAACCAATGAGCAATTCATTTGATTGAAGCACATTTGGTCTGAAAAACCTCAGTGACACACTACCTCCAGCCAAGGGAGGAAGTTTGTTCGAGATATGGCTTTCATACTTTTCATGTAGATGCAGATGGTGAGAAGAACCTTACTATTTCTGGTGCTAGTCAAATGACATCACCCAGGGTCAAAAGCCAAAAACCTTGGTAACAACATGGTGATGACTGATGAGTTGTAAAAAAGGTACCTCAGGTTAGGAAGCTTGAATGCATTTCATGTAGATGCTCCATGAAAAGGGAAAAACATGTTTTTTCTTTGTGGAATTCAACGGTCACAAGGAGTTCAAGCTTTGAAAACCTCAATGACACTATATCACAAGCCAAGGGAGGAAGTTTGTTGAGAGATGGCTCCCATACATTTTTGTGTACAGTAGATGCAGATGGTGAGAAGAACATTATTATTGTGGGTGCTTGTCAAATGACATTATGTTTATTACCCAGGGGTCAAACAATGGCAACCTTGGTAACATGATATCTCAACATAGGAAGCTTGTATAAATTCAAATTTTGTAATATTTGAATGCCTTTATCATTTATTGCAAGGTCTTGAAAGGCAGTTGTTTTACAACGCTGAGGACTACAAATTCGGGAGAGTGCTTGTTATCATGATAAATTACAACTAAAGGTTGGTTGGGTGACAACCAACTAAGATCAAGTTTGCTCTTTTTTCAATGGCTAGTTCAAATGGGTTAAGTGTAAATTGCTCCTGGATTAAAATCCATCTTACTTTGACGCAGCTAGGAAGTGAACCCCCAGTCGTCTGGTTGGTATACAAGTACATTTGCTTCATCATAAATGTCACCACCTTTATCTGCTCAGCCAGGGTACTGGATAAACTTGAGCAGTAAGATAAAGAACCATGCCAATTTGAGTGGAGTCAAAAGGTCACAAGGGGTCAAAAATTTGAACACCAAGTTGTAAAATTGATACAACATCTCAAAGTTAATAGCCAGTATTTGGTCATGGGGGGGGGGGGGAGGGCTCTGACTGTGACTGTCAAAGGGGAGGGGTGCTCCAAAATTTCTTTGAGGTCTTAAAAACGGCATGTTTGCTGTTATCACATTTTTTGCTAGTTTTCAGACCTTTCAACCTGTCTAAATTCAAAATAAGGAGAGTTTCTTTTTTTGGAGCCAAAAAAGGGGGAGATTAGTAGAAAAATGGGAGGTTGGTAAATGGCACCTAAAGCAATGCAAATACTGGCACTCAGTGCAAACACTGGCACTTATGCCTGGGCAACATGTAGAGAGAATGGTCCAATCGACGGAAGTTTTTGCAGTGGAACTTGTTTGCATACGTGTATTTCGACGTATGTTGCCATGTGGCTCTGTCAATGTTCCCAAGGTTCAGTGTTGCCAGGGTTCAGTGTTCCAAGGGTACTATGTTCCCAGGCCGGAAACATTGAATACCTTGCTGGGAACATTGAACCATGGGAATAAAAAACTCATAACCATCATAAACCATTGAAATAATATGCAAATAGGGAACATCAAACCTAAGGAACATTGAACCTTGCAGGAACATCAAACCGTGGGAGTGTTGAACATTGGCAATAATGAACCAAATAGGCTTCAATCATTAGAACATTAATACAAACAACAGAAAACATTGAACCTTAGGGGAACCTCCAACTTTGGGAATATCAAAACTTGGGACATTGTAGGTACCCTGGGAACATCAGGTATACCCCATGTAGCCATACATAACAGCCCAGGTGTTTTAGGTATGCATGCAAAATAACAAAGCTCACTGTGGTCAATAGACGGTCGTAAGGAAGGTAAAGTTCTAGTACCATGCGTCAATGAGCTGATGTTCATTTATGGTCAATAAGGGTACTATCCTTAGTACAAGTAACTACAGTTCAAGTATCTTGGTAAAACCAGGAGGGTTGACAGACCTGAATATTTTGGCCGGACATATTTTTTTTCCAACTTGGGTAATGGGGGAAGAGCCTCAAACAATCCCCCTGTCCCCATAGCAGCGATGCACAGATAAGAAACTTGGATAGATACTTAGGATGTGGACGTATAGCTCTGTCAAAAATTCCACCCTTGATGTGCCCCTCTATTCTCTCCCTCCTTTTCCTCCCCTTCTCTCCCCTCCCATACCCCCTCTCCCATACCCCCTTCTCCCCTCTCCCCTACCTCTCCGCCCCTTTCCCTTCTCCCCTACCCCTCCTCCCCTTTCCCTTCTCCCCTTCCCCTCCATCCCTCCCCTTCTCCCCATCTCCCCTTCCCCTCCATCCCTCCCCTTCTCCTCTTCCCTACTCCTCTCTCCTACTCCTCTCTCCTACTCCCCCTACTCCTCTCTCCTACTCCCCCTACTCCTCTCTCCTACTCCCCTACTCCTCTCTCCTACTCCCCTACTCCTCTCTCCTACTCCCCCTACTCCTCTCTCCTACTCCCCCTCCTCCAAATAAGTGTTTCTGGCATGGTTGATAAATTGGCCGTCTACTTCCATGATTACAGTTATTTGGGGAGTGTTACATTTATATGCACCCTTGTCTCTACAGTTGGATTGCCAAGTAACGTTGAAACTGAGCACAATTTTGTTATGGAGTTTCACTCCATATTTTGCATTTGCATATTAACATTCCAGCTTTGTATCCTTTTTTAAAAGGTTAGGTTCGCTTTGGTTTTGCTTACTCCATGAACGCAACTTTATTTTGTCCAGTGTATGACTTCCACCTTTACTGGTTAGGCTTCGTAGGCTACATTGTGGTACTGCAGTGGTAGGCCTAAGCCTTAACGTTAGGCCAGAGAACAGAATCCTAACATGGGCCATTGCCTACACTACAGTCCGTAGAAGCACTGAAATGTGTACAGATTATAGCTGAAATTACTGTTACTAGAGGAATATAGGTTTGGGCGCACACGACGCCGGACTTTGAAATTCCTCATTTTGAAATTCTAATGTAAAACTGCTCAACAATATGCAGCGCAGACCAGCCCATGCAGAATCTAGATTACACGCAATGTGTTAGCCTATGTGCATCAGTCACGCCTTTCACATCTGCAGAACAAGTAGGTTGTGTATAGTACATTAGATTGTGCAACGAGCTGAATAATGTAGGACTAGGAGACTCATACATTCGTAATACTATCAAGCGATGCACAAATTTTCAGAGTTAAACATCCCATTTTCACGACTGTAATCTTGTAGCTTAGAACGCTAGGAAGGGCCATTTCGGCCATCTGGGGGGTTTGTAAAGGCCAAAAATCTTTTGGTAGGCTATGCGCCAACTCCTGCGCTTAGATAGTAGCGAAGGTTACCCTTCTTTTCTGTCATGAAGGAATGGACACCCTATCAGCAGCTGGCAGTTCAGGGCACAGAATTTGCACGAACCTAAGTAGCCTAAAAGTTAGACTCACAAAGCCTAGAGTGACTAAATTAGGTTATAGGCCTAGACCTAGCTGCATATGGACCATGGTTTATGTTCATGAATGGTACAGTGACCATGCAAGCCTGGCCTCATGCTTGAACAGGACTGTGTACTACTCTTTAAGGACCAATCCTCTCTTCCCTAAACTACAATTTTTATAGGGGGCTACTGAAATTCTCAACTGGCTCAGCTCTGTGATTGACAGTCAATTCAAACAATGCAGAGTACCAAAACTTATATTACACAGCATGAACTGTACTGAGAGTATTTTGATTAAACATATTGACCTTTTTTGTACTCACCCTGAAGCAATAAACTGAGATTGTGTCTGAATGAGGATGAATTTCATACTGTTGTGGGAGGGGCTTAAGCGAGAAGGTTAGGAGAATTGGTAACTGTTTGGGGTGAGAGAACTGGGCCTTTAACATTAGCACCCCAGTAGTAAACATCAGTCCTTGGTCATACTTAAAATATCCAGTCAGCCCCAGACTACCGGGAGACTCATGGTTTTTATCAACACCCCAGACTGCCAAGTTTCATACAGTACATGTGCTATTCTCATATGTTTTTGATGCATTTCACCTGCTATTAGTACAAAGCAAGCCTATGCTTATTTTAGCTTGCAAGTGACCATAAATGAACATATATTTCGATTTTTCACAAGTATGTACAACAGATGCATGGTGCTAGATTTTACTCTGTCAACATCATATGGACCATGTAGCATGGGGAGCTTAATTATTTTGCATGCCCCTCAAAGTATGTGAAAATAAACAAATAGAAGCAAAGTTCTTGCACTGTGCAAAGCTTTGATTGGATAAATTTTGTCTTTCTACATATTGCAGCCAAAATTTTGACTATCTGCTATAAAAAAAAGTACAATGTCACATGGTCATGCAGCATGGAGTCTGACTAGGCATAAAAGCACTGGGACTATGAGGAAATAATGGCCAGGCACCCAATTACTGGAGACCTTGTACGTAGATAACAAGATGATAGGCCCAAGAACTTGTGACTGATGTAGGTAATGTGGCCTACCAGCTTCTTTGCACATGTATGTATACATACTGCGTAATTTATCTTGTGCACTTGCTGTGTCAAGCCAGTAAATATCATAAAGAATGTGCTGGTATGATAGGCCAACACTCTAAGACTTTAAGGCATTTTTTAAATTTTTACAGCCGTACTGTACATCTGGAACTTCGTCAAAAGATAAAAATTTACATTTTAGTCACTGTTATTTGCAGCAGTACTGTAAACATTCAAACATCAGTTCTGTAATCATTATATACTGTGTGTCCATTGAAATTCCTTGACTTAAATACAGCATTATAAATAACCAAACTGATGTTGACATCAAAGTGTGTGGAATCATCTTTTATGTGCAGAAGTTAAACTTCTATTAAAGTACATCAACTTCAAAGAATAAAGTAAACCATACAAATTGATCATCATGTCATCAAAGGCTGCAAGAGGCATTGGAAATATCTTGCAACATCTTCAAATAGTAAGTATTATGTTGCCAGGAGAAGGTGCCTTCTATCTACAGTACTCAATCTCTCTGTCTCTGATATTCATGCCTTGAGCTTTAGATTTCCCATGCGTGCTACATATCACATGCCTTAGGATACTATGGAATGTATGTAGTAGGTGCAGATGTTAATGGGTATCCACATTTTCTAATTTTTACCAAATCTGTCCTTTCCCTGTCTAAACTGCACTCCTCTTTCTCTCACTTACATGTGAGTACAAAAGCTGAAATTGAAGGACTTACAATAAGTAAAGACATACTGTATGGAAATCTACTGTAGGTCAGTCACTGCAGTGTTTTTGAAACTTGAGTTGTGGGAGTTGAAGTAACAGTTTGGTTGTTTTATCCAGGGATGGAACCAATGTTGAAAGAGTTATGAAATCCACAATTAGCATGCTGCACAAAAATATTTCTATCTTACATTGAAAGAGTATGTGATAATCAGAGAAATAAAAAGGTCTGTGTTCAAGTAGTTTTTTAAGTTGACCAGACAAAGCTGGAAAATTTATTTCCCAGGATGAGAGCTAAATTCCCCACAATACTCCTTATATTTTCATATACATAAAAGAGAAATTTTCCTGCAAAATTGCCAAAATGTCCATCAAGCTGCTCAAGTTTCCCAGGAAGGAGCTTCCCAGCTTCCCAACTTTTTCCTTCCATGCCACCAGGTTTTTACAGACTCTTTTTTTTTTCTTTGGCTTGTTTGTTTATTTCATTCTCTGTGACACCTCCAAGGAGGTTAAAGAGACTTATATACATACAATATACATCAAACATGGCTACTCTGCCTCTTATTCCATAAAACTGTGTGATTATGCGAAAACATGGAGACACAAATCAGTATAAGTAAAATTTAAATAGCAATAAGTATCCATAAAGATAAAACCTTGAGATATTATTTACAACATCCATTCACAATATGTCTTCTTGCAGAGTGAGTCCATGAAAGTTGTGCAACAATCAGGACCAGGTGGACCGGAGAGTCTTATAGTAGATCCAATTTACCAACGACCTGAACCCAAAGATAAAGAGATTTTAATTGAAGTGGCTTATTCTGCAGTGAATAGACTAGACATATTGCAGGTAAGGACATATTGTCAAACTTGTTTGATCAAGTTTTCACTTTACTTGAGATGACTCTGTGCTTTATAAAGTGTTGTGCAAATTATGTCCTAATTTCCCATGTTTGGGGGGTAATAAATTTTGATAAGCTTGCTGGCTCCCGTTTTACTATGGAAAACAAAGAATTTCACCGTCTGTTTTAGGTAGTTTAACCCCAACATTGTACTTTGTCTAACTCGGTGACACTAAATTCACCTTCTGTTATGTCTGGTAAATTGTTCCAATTTGATGAGCATTTTTAGTAAACATCATTATGTTCTGAATAAAAACTTTACCTCACAATGTTATCAAGTATAATTGTCAAAAGATCTTTACTCAGAGTATTGTTAGTGGCAGTGATATAGTTTACTGCTATTTTCTTCATATAAGCTTAGACAACTTATCCTCTTGGACAACTTATCCTTGTTGTTTATTGGTTTCGATGAAAGAGAAACCTATACATTCACGATGGCGTGTGTGTGTATGTATGTATGTATGTGCGTGTGTGTGTGAGCTTGTAAACGATACCTTGCCAGGTACAAGCAGCTCACGAGAGCTGAGGCCTCGCACGTCTTTCCTCGCTCACGCGGAGCTCGTAACTGGCGTAGCTACCCGAAAATTCGGACACTGCAATGAGCTCTGTCATGTGATATGCAAGAGCCCGCCTTCGCTCGCGGCATTCACGTGCCGCGTGACATAAACGGCTAAAGGGGAATTCCGACCATTTCCTTAGGGGGAACAGTTCTGTGTACCCCGTAAGGCATTGAATATGGGTATGCCTTGTGTGTGTGTGTGTGTGTGACACTGCTCGTTAACACGATATCTCAAGATAGGAATGTCTGACAGCTTTCAAACTGGGAACATAGATGCGCCATATTGAGAGGAAGAACTCGATTGTTTTTGGCATAGGTCAAAGGTCATCTGGGGTCACCAGGGGTCAAAGTCTGAAAATTTTAACACAATATCTCAAGATAGGAAGCTTGGGTAGATTTCATATTTAGTATGTTGATGAGTTATGGTCAGGAGATAGTCCTTATCATTTTTGGCAGAGGTCAAAGGTCATCTGGGGTTGCCGTGGGTCAAAGTCTGAAAATCTCGTTAACAAGATATCTCAAGATAGGAAACTTGGATAGATTTCATATTTGCTATGTTGATGCGTTATAGTCAGGAATTGGTCCCTATTGTTTTTGGTGGAGGTCAAAGGTCAAATGGGGTCACCGGGGGTCAAAGTCTGAAAATCTCATTAACGCGATATCTCAAGATAGGAAGCTTGGGTAGATTTTAAATTTAGTATGTTGATGCACTGTAGTCAGGAGATGGTGCCTAATATTTTTCACGGAGTTCAAAGGTCATCTGGGGTCACCGAGGGTCAAAGTCTGAAAATCTCATTAACATAATATCTCAAGATAGGAACCTTGGATAGATTTCATATTTGCTATGTTGATGCGTTATGGTCAGGAGATGGTCCCTCTTGTTTTTGGTGGAGGTCATCTGGGGTCACCGAGGGTCAAAGTCTGAAAATCTCGTTAACGCGATATCTCAAGATAGGAAGCTTGGGTAGATTTAAAATTTAGTATGTTGATGCATTATGGTCAGGAGATGGTGCCTAATATTTTTCACAGAGGTCAAAGGTCATCTGGGGTCACCGGGGGTCAAAGTCTGAAAATCTCGTTAACATGATATCTCAAGATAGGAAACTTGGATAGATTTCATATTTTGTATGTTGATGCGTTATGGTCAGGAGATGGTGCCTAATGTTTTTCGTGGAGGTCAAAGGTCAGCTGGGGTCACTAGGGGTCAAATTCTGTAAACCTCGTTAACCCGATATTTCAAGATAGGAAGCTTGGGTAGATTTCATATTTGGTATGTAGATGCTTTATGGTCAGGAGATGATGCCTAATGTTTTTGGTGGAGGTAAAAGGTCATCTGGGGTCACCAGGGGTCAAATTCTGAAAATCTCGTTAGTATGGTATCTCAAGATAGGAAGCTTGGGTAGATTTTAAATTTAGTATGTTGGTGCGTTATGGTCAGGAGATGGTGCCTAATGTTTTTCGTGGAGGTCAAAGGTCAGCTGGGGTCACTAGGGGTCAAATTCTGTAAACCTCGTTAACCCGATATTTCAAGATAGGAAGCTTGGGTAGATTTCATATTTGGTATGTAGATGCTTTATGGTCAGGAGATGATGCCTAATGTTTTTGGTGGAGGTAAAAGGTCATCTGGGGTCACCAAGGGTCAAATTCTGAAAATTGTGTTAAAGCAATATGTCTGTTTATCTATCTGTGTATGGCTTTTGTGGAGGTCAAAAGGGCATCTGGAATAACAAACTTATTTTTTGAACATGCTTGTTAAACATTTGGGTGAGAAGATAATGGTGCATGAACACAAATTTGAAACAGTACCTTTATGTTTTATTGAAACCTCAATGCATTTTTGCATTCTGGTTTGGAAAAGGTTTGATCTTTTTCTTTTGTATATCAAAAGCAAAGCTATTCTTTTAACATTATATAATATTTTCAAGTTGATTAAACATAATAAATGAGATGGAGCAAAAAGAAGAAAAGCTTTCGATAGGCCTTAAAGGACACTTGTTTTATGGCCATTTCAGATAGGAAATATGCCCAGAAAGGGATAATTTTGTAAGGACAATCTGATAATCTTTCCATTTTTGGTTTCGATGTAAAGAGAAACCTATGAATTTATGATGGCGTGCGTGTGTATGTATGTGTGTATGTGCATGTGTGTGTGTGTATGTGTGTGTGTGTTTGTGACACGTTGCTTGTTTACACGATATCTTGAGAAGGGAAGATCTGACAATTCTCAAACTTGGTACATAGATACCTCATACTGAGAGGAAGAACCTTATTGATTTTGGTGGAGGTCAAAGGTCATCTGGGGTCACAGGGGGTCAAAACCCGAAATCCTTGTTTACACGATATCTCAAGATAGGAAACTCGGATTAATTTCAAACTTGATATGTTGATGCTTTATGATGTAAGGAAGAACCCTATTGATTTTGGTGGAGGTCAAAGGTCATTTGGGGTCAAACCCCGAAATCCTTGTTTACACGGTATCTCAAGATAGGAAACTTGGATTAATTTCAAACATGACACATTGATGTGTTATGATGTAAGGAAGAACCCTATTAATTTTGTTGGCGGTCAGAGGTCATCTGGGGTCACAGGGGGTCAAACCCCGAAATCCTTGTTTACACAATATCTCATGGCAGGAAACTTGAACTCATTTCAAACTTGATATGTTGATGCATAATGATGAAAGGAAGAACCCTATTGATTTTGGTAGAGGTCAAAGGTCATTTGGGGTCACATGGGGGTCGAACTCAGGAAACCTTGTTAAATGATATTTCAAGGTAGGAAGCTTGGATTGTTTTCAAACTTGATATGTTGATGAATTATGATGGGAGGGTGGACCCTCTTTATTTTGGTAGAGGTCAGAGTTCACATGAGATTATCCAAGGTCAAACTTTGAAAACCAAATTTTACTTTGTATTTCAAGGTAGAAAACTGGGATAGAGTTCAAAGTTAGTATGTGGATGTGTTATGGTAGGAAGATGGCATCTGCAGGCCTTGGTGAAGTGTGACGGTCATTTGGGGTCACCAAAGTGCAAACTTTTAAAACCTTGTCAAAGGGATATCTCCAGGTTGGAAACTTGGATGGATTTCATAATTAGTATTTGAATGTGTTATGGTGAGTTGAAAGTACTCTACCTTTTGTTTTTGGTGGAGGTCAGTGGTCATCTGGTATCACCTGGCATTAAACTCTGAAAACCTTGTTTGCAGAATATCTTAAGGCACAGTATGAAATTTGGCTTTTTGAATATAGAAGTGTTTTGGTTGAAAGAAAAACGAGTTACTTACTGGTGGAGTCAAAGGTCACTTTGGGTCACCAAGTGTTACAAGAAATGTAGTGTTTTATTGAAAAGAACATGTGTGTATCATCGAAACCTCAATGCATTTTTGCAGTCTGGTTCTTTATTTCTTTCAGAGAAAGGGCTCATTGCCTGTGCCTAAAAATGCCAGTCCCATTCTTGGTCTGGAAGTGTCTGGAACTGTTTACAAGTTGGGACCAAAGTGTTCTGGGAAATGGAAGGAAGGTAAGAAGACTGGATAAGAGTTGCAACTTGGTTAGGATTTTGATACTTGTCTCAAAGTTGCAATGTTTAAGATTGATAATTCAATGCAATGGCATTTCATGGCCGCAAAAGAATGTTTGCTATATTTTATACCAAGCACATCAATTAAGACTTAGCAGATCTATTTCAAGTGAAATTTCAATTCATCTCATCCTGTGAAAGTTCTTTGGGTTAAAAAAGGGGAGGGGAAAATGATGCACACAAAATGGTGAAATGATGACCTTTTTTAATAAAAATTTTGCATAAGTTTTACAGCTTTAAATTCACCGTTGTCTAATTCCAAATTATGCAGTCCACTTTAATGAAGGAAAGAAGTCATTGAGTAATAAAATTCATGAGTTCTTCAATTTAAAATTTGCATTGGCTCTTATTTTTTCAGTGCCAAAGGCCCACCCAATTAGCTTTTCTAAATTAAATAAATATTTGTATGCACCATTTTGTGATACTTTTCATTTAAACTAGATCACTTTCATGCATGTGTGCATGTGAACCTATAAACGATACCTTGCCGGGTACAAGCCGCTCACGAGAGCTCAATCGTCACACGTCATTCCTTGCTCACGTGGAGCTCGTAACCAACATAGCTACTTGAAAAAAAAAAAAGGGTCTGTCACGTGATATGCAAGAGCCCGCCCTCGCTTGCTGCATTCACATGCTGCATGACTTAAACGGCTAAAGGGGAATTCCGACCATTTCCTTACTGGGAACAGTTCTGTGTACCCCGTAAGGCATTAAGTGCGGGGATGTGTTTGTGTTAATGTGTTTGTGTTTCTGAAACTGATTGTTCTCACAATATCTAAGAAAGAAACACACGGAAAAATTAGTGTTCAAAATTTGCACTGCAATTTTACTGTCTCTGGGCTTCCTCTAGCACAAAATCATTAAAAGACTCAAATATGTTATGCAGAAACTCTGCTACAAACTTTTGCTTTTGTATAACAGTTTGTCCATTTTTTATGTAGCAAAATCCAATGCGATAGCCTTCTGGAAAAAATATTCTCTGACTCACAGTTCTAAAACTTGGCACATGAATGTGGAATATTGAATGGGAGAAGCCATCATATTTGGTGAAGGTCAAAGACCATCAGGGGTGACCAGTTGTCAAACTATGAAAACATTGTTATCACAATATTTCAAGGTAGAAAATGGATAGAATTGATACTTGTATGGTAAGAAGAATAGTTAACCAGATTTAATTTGGTGAATGTCAAACCTGTCACCTGGGACTACTGGGGGCAAACTCTTAAACAATTGTTAACACAATGACTCAAGGTAGAATACTCAACAGACTTTATTTTGTGTGCTTGATTTTAGATGCATTATCATTAGAAGAAAACTTTTATTATTTGGTGGAGGTCAAAGGTCTTTCTTGGTCAGTTATTGTTCCATATATAGTGGTTATATCTTTGAAGTTAGCAGGATAAGAATTTTTCATGGAATGAACTTCAAAAAAGGTTGTACAGTATACTGTTGTTATTGTGTGTGTCCATGGTTCTACTCCTTTGACTTGATATCATTAGTATACAACATCTTTAACTCTTTATTCTAAATGGGTTTATTGATCTCATTTAGGTGACAGAGTGATGGCACTAGTCAATGGTGGTGGCTATGGTGAATATGCAACAGTTCATGAGGATCATGTCATGGCCATCCCAGATGACATGTCCTTTAAAAAGGCTGCAGCTATACCAGAGGTTTGGTTGACAGCATACCAGCTATTGCACATGATTGGTAAGTATTTTACTATCTAAGTGAAAGAATTGTGGTCATATGCCACAAGTGATTCAGTTTTCATAGTCATGTGTTAGACTAAACTAGCATATTTTTTAGACCATGTTTGCTCCTTCAATCACATTTTGCCCTGCATCTGGGCGATATAGGAAGTTTGGGGTTATACAGTGTAAAACAAATTATACAAATCGTTAATGTTTTCATTTGTGCAGTTAGTGGAATACTTAGTGAATAATTCTGTTGACAAATTAAAATAAAAAATCCACATAAACAAAAATAAAAAATAATTGTAACTATTGCCCTCATAAATATTCACTACTTCCTTATTCTGACATAATCCTTTTATCACTTACATAAAGGTGTTGCAAGCCTTCCAACCTCACATATTTTCCCAAGCTTTACAGAAATTTAGTCAATGTTTTTCAAAGTGTGTTGGCCAAGAGCACAGTATACTGCAGGAGTTTAATCATCTGAATCTTGAATCACTTGTTCACCATGCTGTGCTTCTGGTCATGCCCCTGACCCCATTAGATAGTCCTGATTTTGCATAATCTCAAATAGGGGTGCACCGGATTTGGAATTTTAAAATCCAGCCGGAACCGGATTTGCCGGATTTAAACCAAAATTCCGGCCGGATTGCCGGATTTAGTCAAATGAAAGAACAGGAACTTACTGGTGGGGTTATACTTTAGGAGCCTCAGTGGATGCAGGTCTTTTGACCTCTATATCTGTATCATCTTAGCCACCATGAGCAAATGTAGTGCTGGTCAGGAGCTGTGTTACGTCTATTTTATTTGTAAGCAGAGTTTTGGTATTCGCTTACAGAAACTGTTGACTTCATGTCTAATTTGGGTTTTTTGATGTGGCGTGTTTCATGAATGGTTGGGCTAATTGACAAAATCTTACTTCATACCAACCCTGAATGAGATGCCCAAGGGTTCAGTTCAGTGAGGGATAAAATCAAGATGTACTTTGAACACCTAGCTGACACTTTTAAAAACTGACATGCAACATGTTGAAAATGATTTCATGTCTGTCCATGCAAATTAAGGAACTAAAATATGAAAACATTGGCAGTCAATATCCAAATTGAAAAGAAATGAATTACAATTTGAAAAGGAACCAATTACAATTCTTAAGGTGATTCAATGCATGTTTTAAATTTTGATTTGGAAGATTTCAGTATAAAACCTATGCTATACTGTGCATGCAAAGTGGTGGTAATCATGCTAGTAACAGTGTAGGGGTCAGGTAAGTATCATCTCAGGGAGTGAGATTTTGGTTTGGTCCTGTCAAAGGACCATAGAATGTAGGACTATGCTACTGTAAGTAATGTGAAATTTTCTCGATGTACTGTAGGCCTATAGATCAGTCCTTGGCATTATATTTCATCAATTTTTTTATCTGTTAAGTGCAAAGCTGATTTTAATAGTCAATGAATCACTGACACTATTTATACTGCCACCATCATTTGTACTATTTTAGTTGACAAGTAAGGATATTAATGTTATTAGAAGATTTGTTAGTAAAACAGGTAAAAGGCCCCGATAAAAAAATACTTGATTCTCATCACCATGGCAACACTGACTTTGGACACTAGTGGGTATATTTTTTAAATTTGGTATTACTGAATAAATCCCTTCTTGGTTGACCTGTAAGTCAATGCCGCCCCTCATCACCTCTTATTTTTGTTATTTTCTAGCTTGCCTGCAAGCACCTCTTAACTAGAGGGCAATGTGATAGCTCTTCCTCTCTCAATGCAATATGCCAGTTGAGTTTGTGTAGTTCACGTTCCTCAGTACTTACTGTATACACCTCGTACACTTAGTAGCTATCACTCCACAGTGTCAGGACAAGTCCGAGCTTGAAGATGGGCAAGAGGAGAGAGGAAGAGCTACTATGTAATCCTCTACTTCAAGAGAGCACTATCCTTGTGCCAATTGACTTGTAAATGCCAGAAAGTGCTTGCAGGCAAGCTGGAGAATTACATACATAAGTAAGAGGTGAGTATGGTTCATAGACACTGAAACCAAGTAAGTTTTGTTGATTGCTTCCATAAACTCCAATTGCATTTTAGCTAAGAAAATTGACATCTTTTCCGATGGTTTTTGAATATATGTTGCCCAGAATCACTATTAATCCAGCAACTGACTTCTGTACATCAACTTGAAAAGAGCACCAGAGAAGATTTATCTGGATTTGATAAGCTGTGGGTTGATCCATTGGCACTGCTCCATAAAATATTTTAAACCACTGGGAACTTTTATGAGTAACTATACTGTATATACATTAAGTACTAAATGGGGGGGGGTGACTAAAAGTCTTTCATCATATTAGAAAGTTTGCAACTCCTGATAACACCCTACAGCTAGATCTTTAAATAATATTGTTAGTAGCACACTCCCATCCTAGTCTTTAGCATTTTACTACATTTTATTAGTCGTGTTGTATATTAAGTTGTGTTGTGCAGCTTACCCCAAAATCCGGCAAATCCGGCTGGATTCAAGTCTAAATCCGGCGGGATGCCGGATTTGGAAAAATCCCAAAATCCGGCCGGAATTCCCGGTGCACCCCGAATCTTAAAGCTGTCAGAGGCCGTTACCTTGTTTATTATCTAGTTTCACCTCACCTAAGATATTCAACTTAAAGGGAAAGAGCAATCACCCCAACTTGAAGAAGTGTAGTAGTTTGTTCTGTTTTATGATTGGCTGTTGAGAGTCATGTGACAATAATTTTTCTCTTCAAACGTGAAATTTGCTGGAAGTAAATGCTTGGTTTACCTTAAATCTGCAAAGCTGAAGTTGTAAAATATGACAAAAGATACTTTTAAGAAAAATAGGAAGAAAATTGTTACATTTAGCCGTTGCTTCAAAATAATTTTTGTTGGGGGGGGACCGCTCTTGACCTTTAAGGTTAGTAAAGGTTGTTTGGTCTAATCTCTTCTGTAAGATTTTTTTGATTCCTTGCCGTAGGCCAAGGAATCTATGCAATGGTGATGTCATGCGTGTGTGTGTGTGTATGTGTGCGTGTATGTATGTGACGCTTTGCTTGTAAACACGATATCTCAAGAAGGGTAAGTGTGACTAACCACACATTTAGTGTGTGGGCTGGTCATATTGAGTAGATGATCCCTATTGTTTTTGGTGGAGATCAAAGGTCATTTGGGGTCACAAGAGGTCAAAAGGTCAAAACCTTGTAAACACGATATCTTGAGAACGGTACATTTGACTATGCTCATATTTGGTGTGTGGGTTGGTCGTATTAAGTACATGATCCCTATCGATTTTCGTGGAGGTCAAAGGTCATTTGGGGTCACGAGAGGTCAAAACTTCGTAAACATGATATCTCAAGAACGGTACATGTGAATGTGCTCATATTTGGTGTGTGGGTTGGTCATATTGATAAGATAATCCCTATTGATCTTCGTGAAGGTCAAAGGTCATTTGGGGTCACGAGAGGTCAAAAGGTCAAAATTCGTAAACCCAATATCTCAAGGACGGTACAGGTGACTGTGCTCATATTTAAAGTGTGGATTGGTCAAATGGAGTAGATGATCCCTACTGATTTTCCCAAAGGTCAAAGTTCATTTGTCAGCATGTTCAAAGCCTGACAAGCTTTCCTGCACAGTCTTTCAAGAAAGGTCACTTGTAGGGTCCTGTAACTTTTCATGTAGATAGCACATAGTGAATACATGGTCCCAGAAGTTTTTGGTGGAAATCAAATGTTATTTGGGTTCACAATGGGCAAGGGGGATCTCAATGTGGGAAGATTGGATGCCTTGCATGTGTACTTTGTGGGCACATTATGGAGCCCTGTTAATTGAAAAACATTGCAAAGCAATGTCACTGTGTAAAAAGGCTTTACATTTCAGTGGCAAGGAATCACAAAGCATTTTGGCTTTCTGGGTTTTTTTAAATGTTTTCTTTTTTCTACCAGCCAAAGTATCAAGAGGGGACATTGTCTTAATACATGCTGGAGGCAGTGGTGTTGGGACCGCAGCAGTACAGCTTGCAGCCATGGCAGGAGCTAAACCAATTGTCACAGCAGGCTCTCAGGAAAAAATAGACAAAGCAATAAAACTCGGAGCAGTTGCTGGTATCAATTACAAGAAAGAAGAATTTCCAGACAAAGTTAATGAAATTACAAAAGGTGAGAAATGGTTATAATGTTACAAATGAGTAAGTCAGGCAGTATGAAAGCCATTCTGAAAGACCTTAATATTTTAAAGTTAAACGCCATGTATAATATTACTGTTTGGTGCATTGTCTTTTTCACCAAAGTAGTGTAAAATTTGAACTTAACAGGCTATTGCAGCTATGGCTCTGCTCTATTTAGAAATGAGCATTGTGATAAAATATGATCTGATGTATCATTTGAGCTGTTATTTTGTTCTGTTTCCTGGTGTTACTGTGACATCCTTTGTAAATGTATATTGAGGCCTTGAATTTTGAGGGGTAGGAAATCCATTATATACAGTTCCTTGCCTCAAATCATTGTGAGGAGTGTGGCTTTTTGCACATCTAGATGAAGAATGTGAGCTCATATACATCTACTTAAATTTAATAAAACAACACACCTACCACACTCCTTGATTTCCTGAGGAGTGTGATTTGTAGCACACCTGGAAAATCTAAAACTCAAGACCCTGTGTATTATTGCTCACACTAAATCCAAAATTTGCTGCAATCTGGGGGCAGGTTTAAGATGTTTCTCCTCATACAAATAAGTATGACTTTAGAAAATTTCCTGTGCATACAAAATTTTTAGTATACACACTAAGGTAAAAAATGTTGCTTCTTGCCTACAAATTGCAGCAGATATCAGCTTTGATATGAATGCACTTTTACATTACTCAAGCTAGTAAGTACTCATATTTGCCTCATTTTTGCCTTAAACAGGAAAAGGTGCCAATATTATCCTAGACTGTATTGGAAGTTCATACTGGGCAAAAAACTTAGAGGCCTTGGCCATGGATGGTACATGGGTCCTGTATGGTCTTTTAGGTGGACCAAATGTCAAAGGGAACTTCTTGGGAGGTTTATTGAGGAAAAGAGCCACTCTTACCGCAACAACACTTAGAACTAGAAGTGATGAGGTAAGCTTACTTTGCCATAACTTTCGAAAGACATAGGAAGACCTATTAACCATGCAAGAGAAATATTATGTATGATACATTATGGAGAAGAGAAAACAAATTTCAGTAGCTTAAAGGAGCTGTACAACATATTCTCAGAGAAATGAATACTTAACAGTCAGCTGTAATTAACAGTTTGTGACATTAGGGTCATTCCACACTATTCAGGTACAAAGGTGTGACAAAGATGGTGAAAACTGAAGTCCTCAAATTAAAAACTTTTGTGATGGTTTTTAATTTGGTTGGTAGTTGCAATAGTTTTTCTGAGGGTGGAGAGATCATTTTCTTTGTCTATCATCATTGTTTGGGGTGAAATTAAAAAATCAAATAACACCAGATTCTCAAAGAACAAATCTTTGTGTAAATTGAACATTCATAAAATTGCCTTTACTATCTCAGTGTGGTACCTCCAAGTAACACATTTTCAAAATATCATTATGGCAAAAAAAACCCAACTGAATGTACCCCAACAGTGTGGAATGACCATATAGCAAACACAGTTGTAGTTCTGGCTCAACCAGTAAGCTGGATCACATAGCTATAATTCTGATATGAAGGTTATGAAGGTTATTGAGATAAATGTAAATCAAAATGTGTCTTAGTAAAACAAGGTCAAACAATGATAAGGTATTGACTTAAAATTAATATAACTTCTATTGTATTTCATAAAAATTGACATGTTTTGAGTAAATTATATTTTATATATCTCTCTCTCTCCACAGTACAAAGCAGATCTTGTTGAACAATTCAGAAAAAATATTCTTCCGGAGTTTAGTCAAACAGGAAAGACAAAGTTAAAGGCAGTCGTTGACAGGACATTTCTCATAGATGATGTTCAAGAGGCACATAGATATGTAGAACTAAACAAGAACATTGGTAAAGTGTTGCTACAGGTCAAACCTATGGAGAATGAACCAACACTAGAAGAAGGCAGTGATGAAAGAAGTCACAGTGAACTTTGAAATCTTATGGATTAGAAAATGTAAGCCAAAATAAAATTCAGCTCAAAATGCTTTCTTGCTGGTTACGTAGCATTTAAAGACAAAGAGAGCCTAAAATATGGTCATCATCAGAAGAAGCTATTATTGTGTCCATACAACTTACTGAAATGTCTTTTATTTCTAAAGGGAGATCTCACCAGTCTCCTGAAAACTCTTTTTTCTGTCATATTCAGGACATAGATCAAAACTTTTCATGTCTGAGGAGCAAAATAGAACAAACTTGTTGAATCATTTGAATCTGATTTTCTGCTGTTTCAAATGCTGTCTTGTATTAAAAAAGTCATTACAAAGGAGAGGTCAGTTAATAAATTTGGAAAAAAATTCTTTTTGAAAATGCGTGTGTCCAGAGTGAGATGCTATGCAAGCTGATTATTGCAAAAAGTTAAATTTAAGTTAAGTCAAACAGTGATCCATTCATTGTTTTGCCCCCAGTGATTCGGCAGGATCTTTAACACAGGTTTGTTATCTGCTACATCTATAGTAGAACTGGAAAAACTATCTATTTTCAGGTCTTCAAAATAATGTAACATTCATTCTCTTAGTCTGCAGGCCATCTAAAATATTTTGGCCTTATTTTTTCCTTTATTCTACACCTTATTGTTTTATGCTATGTATTTAGCCAGCACTGACTAATGCAGAGTTAAAAGAATGGATTCCATCTATGAGTCCTCTTAAAGCTCCTGTACTACATAGAATACAACAGACAGTGGTCAGTTTGGGTGGGAGTGGTTTCCTAGTGAACCATTTTACAAATAGCAATTACAAAGGATTGTGGGACAGAATTTTTGTATACCCAGTAGCAGTGCTATGGGGAGTGAGGAAAGAGGGGGCATTTGCCTGCCAGATGTTGGCCCAGCCCCCCAAGGTAAGTCAGTTAGGAGTTGGTTTAATCCCCCAAAATAAATATTCCTTTTCAGATTGAGAATTATTTTTCCATCCAGAGATATGCTAAAACCTCAGAGCTTCAGGTGGCTTCACCCGCTAGATCCCCACCCCCAGGAACAAGCACTTTGGGCTCAGTTTCATGCCTTGCCTTAAACCTCCACCCCCCACATTATCCATTTCCCTTATGCCTCATTGTTGTTAATGTCATTTTCTGTGGCAAAAAATAATGGGCACCAAAAACTTTTCCCACAATCCTTTGTAATTTCTATTTTGAAAGGGATCTATGCAAGTGCCCAACACAACAAGGTTTCCAACCCACCTCTGTCTCTCCAAGATAGTAAGGCTAAGGTGAGAAATTTTTAAGTGGTAAATGTACCAGGTGACAGGAAAATGCAATCTACAAGGAAATTTAATATTCCACCATTTTTCACTTCATTCATACACTGCATAGAAATAACCAAATGTATTAGAGTCAAATGTGTTGCAGTCACTTCAGATTGAACTCAGAAAATAGCACTGTAAAATATTCTAGCTCACTGAATTTTTCATGGGCTGTATGTATGACTCCAATATGAGAATATATGTGCTATGGTTTCTGCTGAACATTGTTGAATATGAGAGTATGTAAGCATTGTATATGAAATTAGAAACACAGACTTATGTCCAGCTATGCTAAGAAACTTAAAAGAATTTTTTGGAAGAGTTATGTTGTATATATTTTAAAATGCTGCACAATGTTTTTCATAGGATTAAATGATGACCCCAGAAGATCAGTATCAGATTGAAAATATCAAATACAGGACTATGTCTTTGTAAATTTGTCTATGACTCGCCAATAGCTTGCTTCTGCACTTGAAGTGGTCTTTTAAGTTCACATTGAATTGATGCATGAAATTCACCAAATATTTCCTAAGTTGTGTAGTTCCATCACTTTTTAATGACAAATGATCAAACTTAGATAATCCCTCTCTTCCTAAATGTAATTGTTTCATGAGAGAAAAATTATTGGTTAAATCTGGTTTCAAACATTGATGATCCAATGAACCACAACTGTCACAAGGTAGGGTACCAAAAACAAACAAATTTTTTAAAATTTTGCATTATTTATGGGATTAAAAACTGGAAGTATTATAAAGTATTATACTAAGTTTAAGCATTATCATTTGATAGTACCGTTCCACCGCCCCTGTAAGATATCAACTCAATGTGCCCCTTTGCCATAATTTAAACTTGCTTTGTCATCTCCATTTGTATTGTGGGATAATGGGTTCATGGAGAGTTTATTTTGGTAGCAAGAGTTTCCCAAAAGTTATTATTATGCTGAATTACTGTATGTTTGCCTTTAATTCTTGAAGTACTTTAATCATGTTATACACAATGTTTAAATCAACTTTTGTTTAAACACATGGAAGAAGTGAATCAGGTCAGGTTGTTATGAAATCCAAAAAACTTATTTCAGGTTGTTTCAAAGAAAAGAGGCTACTTTCAGATTTATTTTCAAATAAAGTCTCAGCAACATGTCAGAAAGTGAGAATAAATTCAGTCAAATTTTGTTTTGGAAAGCACTCTGGCTAAGTTCAGAAACTAACAATGGCATTGAAATTGAACCCCTTGCAATTTGATCCTTTCTTTTGACTTACAGAATGCCCTTATAGAAAGGTCTCTATTGGTTCACTATATTACTCTGGCTTTTATTATGATCAATTTGTGTAAGAGTTTGGTAATGTACTTATCAATTGCAAGACACTCTCTGAACCCAGGACAGTGGTGAGTCAAGTGTTCTTGATGTTTGTCAGAGTTGTGACAAAAGGATGTGTCAAAGATCTCCAAATGTTGTGTCAAACTCAAAGGTTTGGTATTGGCACACTTTGTTGTAGGAAAGGAAATGTGTGTCAAACTCTGTAGGCTCTTTCCCACACCCCCTGCAATGGTTGGTGTTACCCCGTGTTTACAAAAGGACAAACCCACAGGTTAACACATAACACAGTGTTTTCCAGCATGTGTTCTGACGTATCCTGAGTTTGGTTGAATGGATAGTGCTACCATAGTAACATATCACATACCAATTAATATAAAATGTTAGAAAACCTGGTCATTAGCTCTAAGAACACCTGTGACCTTGCATGATTAAAACACACATGCTGTTTAAAACTGCAGAACCCTGTATTCAGAGGTGGATTGCAATGTAAACACCAACCCCGCATTACCCCATGTTCTCATAATACTTGTGTAACACAGTGTTACCTCGAGTGCGGGTACATCAGACCCTGCTTTATGATATGTTGAGTCAATTGCATGATGAAGGGGTGCTTCAATACACAAAAATTTTTGATGCTAGTAACAAATTTTGACCAACCTTGACAAGGGGTCAACCTACCTGACCTACTTTCTTCTAACAACTACCACAGTTCTCTTAAACTCGTACTTATTCAGACGTAATCCTAGTTTATTGCTTTAGGGCATATCCAGGTGAGCATACAAGACCCTAATTGATGTGTAAGCAGATCACTATCAGTGCATGATGTGTAATGTGAGCTACTCTGCATTTCTTGAATGTGATGTCCAACAAGCTGAGCTAAAGAGAATTTGGTGAAGACTCCAGTTAAAATTATAGTTTGTGGTGATGAATAAAATTTTGCACTATGTTGTTTCGTGTGGAAGAGGCAACACATATAGTTCTCCCAAAATTACTGAGGATCCAAGCAAATGTAGGAATATGGTAGACCTTTTTACTGTGAGTCAAGCACAGGTTTTCTGTACATAATGAAAGATTTTTGACAATGCATCTCACCCATACATTACTGTCTTAGATAATATCAAGGTGGTTTTGATTGTTTTTCTCTTTGTTTATACTGTAGATTTCTAGTCATGTAAAAATATATGTAAAAATATACATTTTCAGAGTTATAAAGCAGCATTGTTAATAAGTACCAAGGTAATTCATAGGAAGCTACTGAAACTAGTAAAAATGCCAATAGCACAAGTTTTTTGTCATGTTTGATTATTTGTTTTAACTTTCACACCCCAAGATGGTTTTAGAAAAGTGGCTGAAAATAGCAAATATACCTGTGAGAAAGACCTACAAATTTAATTCATCAAAACTTCACAAGTACCAAAATATGAAGGCTTGGTTTACACTGGATATTTGCTGACTCACTCCTTCCATACATGACCATAGTGTAGATGCAACTGACTGAACCACCCTAGAACCAGTCTTAGTAATTCTAAATCAATTCAGGAATTGTTTTTACCAGTGGTATCATCTTTAGTATGGGCGGCCATCAGGGCAAAAAAGACAACACCGCGAAACAGAAAAGTTAAAACCCAAAAGGAAAAAACAAAGCCGGAGGGAACATTCAAACATCTAAAGAAAAAGACAAATGTCAAAAGGGGAAGACAAACCCCGAAAGGAACTTAAAAGACAGAGGCAAATGGAAAAGTTAAAACCCAAAAGGAAAAGACTAACGTAAAAGTGGAAAACATTAAACGCCAAAAGGAGAAGACAACGCCGGAGGGAACATTCAAACGTCAAAAGGGGAAGACAAACCCCGAAAGGAAAAGACAAACGTAAAAGTGGAAAACAACAAACGCCAAAAGGTGAAGACAACGCCGAAAGGAAAGGACAACGCCGGAAGGAAAGGTCAAACGCCAGAAGGAAAAGATAAACACGCAAAAAATACAACACAGTAAAACGGGAAAGTGAACGCTAAAAGGAAAAGACAATGTCAAAAAGAAAAGACAAAGTCAAAAGGAAAGGACAATCACAGAAAAAAAACACAAACGCCGAAAGGAAAATACACGAGACAAAAGGAAATGACAACCGTGTAGAAAATAAAACCAAAGTCAAACGGAAAAGGCAAAAGTGAAGTGGAAACGATCGAATAACATAATGTGACAAAGACAACGAGCAAAGGAAAAGACAAAGTAACGTCAAAAGGACAAGAGAACATCAAATGGAGAAGAGAGAGTGAGTACTAACCACTGACTTCCTATATACATAGGCAGAGCATGTAACGCGTATGTCCTATCTGTAGAATGTCGCCACCGACTGGTATAAAAAAGGGCACCAAGATAGCCGCCGTGAATCTATAATTGGTATGATTTGAAGACAACTCTGTAATATTTTAAACAGAAGTTTAACTTGAATGAGAAACAATATCATTTTCCTGCAGTACATGTAGTGATATTGACCTACCTTGCGTTATTCCGAAAATATTTCAAATTTCTTGCAAAATCTGTTGATTCTAACTACTTTAGCAAGGCTGAACTTTCACACACAAAACCATAGCAGACAGCCATCTCGCTACGCCTATACTCACACGTACCCGGCGAGACTTTTAACTTGCAGTATACTCTGTCCACGGACTTATATACATGGACAGAGCATGTAACGTGCCCTATCCGTAGATGGTCGCCACCGACTGGACAAATAGGCGCACCAAGATGGCCGCCATGAAGCTATAATTTGTGTGATTTGACGACGACGCTGTGATATTTAAAACAAAATTTAAACTTGAATGAGGAAAAATATCATATTCCTGCAAAAGGTGAAGTGATTTTTACCTAACCTTGCCATATTTCAAAAATATTTCAACTTTCTTGCAAAATCTGTTGATATATTTGAGCAAGTCCAAACTGTCACACGAAACCATAGCAGACAGCCATCTTGGTGCGTTTTTTCTCACGCTACGATAGCGACAATCTGCCGTAAGGTATGCTCTGTCCATGTATAGGAAGTCCGTGACACCGTCCATGTATAGGAAGTCCGTGGTATTAACCCACACTGGGGGTCATGAAACAGTGCTTCCACCTATCCGAAAAGCTCTCCACAAAAATGAGACATTTTGGCAATTTTAAACAGTTCAGGAAATATCTGAGATGCTTCAAGTTGTAATGAGAAACGTATCTTTACATATCCGACAGTTACTAGATCTGAAAACCGGTGAACTGTGGGAAATGATCACCGGATTTGATGAAGTTTATTCTCACTTTGTGAAATTAATCCTGAAATGTGGAATTACTGCATGCACAAGCATTCTATTCGAGCGAACTGACGTTAGGCTTAAAGTTATACTAGGCCACAGTATGCACATTGTTAAAGTTAGGCTGCGTATGTAACTTGTAAGTGGACCATTAACATAATAACCTTTAATATTTGTTAGGAACAGACAATAAACACACCGAACAGTGTGACTGGCTAAGTCTTTCTTGAGGTTTTCTTTTCCAGCGCAGGGAATTTCCTGCGCTCGAACTTCTCTTTTAATATTTGTAGACTTTTTCATTGGCGTTTGCCTTTTTCTGTCGACGGTCGTCTTTTCCTTTTGACTTCAGTGACGTACACAGGATTTCTATGAAGGGGGGGGCATGCAGTATGAGTGATCGCTGGCCAAGAGGACGGGAAAATTTTTGGCCTTTTCAAGGAGCTTAGATGCAAAATAGTGCAAGATTTTCGACTTTGACAGGAACAGTGTTAAAAGTTAAATTGTGGTGGTTCATGAGGATAAAACTGAAACCGTCTTTACATACAATCTTATGCCCTTTACGCTACCTTTCAAAGTAAAACTTGTCATTAAGTTTGCATACTTCTAGGAGTAAAAAAAGAGCATCAATCGGTATAGGCGAACGGGAGCATTTTAGTTTGAGTTTTTTCTTGGCCACGAAACTTTTTTCTGCCATAAATATTATCTAAGCGGGACGCCACCACTGGCTGGCGCGGAGCTAAGAGAAATTTCGAAAAGTCAGACCACTCAGATGGCCGGAAATAGCATTTACCAGACTTATATGAAGAATCTAACAAGTCTCTATCTTCTTTTGTCGTTTGCAATAAAAACGATCACTTCAAAATATGTCCGCAAACTGCAAAGTGATCAGAGAGTTGTTAAGAGCTACTTTGACCACAAAAATATAATTTTGCCCGAATGACTATCTTAGTGGAGCGCAACCATTAGGAAATAACCGCGACCCCTCAGATGGCCGAAAATTGAGTTTCTATTCTTGTAAAGAGAATCTAAACATGCAGTCTTTATATTTAGCTTTTGTTTGCAATAAGAATAAAATCAGGAGCATGCTAAGTGATCAAAAAATTACCAGGTAAAATGTACTACTGCTATTACATTAAATTGTCTTTATTCTTTCCGGGGAAATTATACAACGGAATTGAAAATATGCTAATGCTTCTCTATTGTTACTCTTGGTTAAATAAAGATCCGCTAAATTGATGAAACTTTCTGTGACTGCTCGAACTTCCGTCTGTTAATGATCTTACCCTTAGCATCTCCTCTTGTATGGGCTGCCATCAGGGCAAAAAAGACAACACCGCGAAACAGAAAAGACAAACGTCAAAAGGAATAAACAACGCCGAAAGGAACAATCAATCGTCTAAAGAAAAAGACAAACGTCAAAAGGAGAAAACAAACCCCGAGAGGAAAAGACAGAGACAAAAGGAAAAGTTAAAACCCAAAAGGAAAAGACTAACGTAAAAGTGGAAAACAACAAACGCCAAAAGGAGAAGACAACGCCGAAAGGAAAAGACAACGTCGAAAGGAAAGAACAAATGCAAAAGGAAAAGTTAAAACCCAAAAGGAAAAGACTAAAGTGATAGTGGAAAACAACAAACGCCGAAAGGAAAGGACAACGCCGAAAGAAAAGAACAACGCCGGAAGGAAAGGTCAAACGCTCAAAGGCAAAGACAAACAGGCAAAAAAGACAACACAGCAAAACAGGAAAGACAAACGCTAAAAGCTAAAGATGAAAGTCAAAGTAAAGACCAAAGTCAAAAGAAAAAGACAAAGTCAAACAGTGGCGTACGAAGGGGGAATTGGGTCATGCCCCCGCATCACGGATGTCAAGGTCCTAAAAATACGTACCCATACTTTAGTTACACAGATTTTACTTTAAAAGATAGCATGTGTGGCACAAGATTGCATGTAGGAACACCCAATTTTTCAAAATTTTCAAAGGGGAAGGATTGTCTCTGCAAGGCCCCTCAGTGATGCCATTTCTTCCCTTTTTTTTAATTCCTAAAAGTAGGCAAATTTTGTCAAATTCCAAATTTTCCTTAAAAATCCCGCTGGTGGCACCGATTAGCTCTAAAGACACCTACCTTTTTTAAGAATTTTCAAAAGGAAGCGACCCATCCCTTTTCCGACCTGCATAGACGCGTACGAGACGAAGGCAGGGAGGGGAGGGTGTTCAGGTGCTTTGAGAAATAGTTTGCCATTTATCACGCAAGAGATGTTAAGGGTAAAATCATTAACAGACGGGAGTTCGAGGAGTCACAGAAAGTTTCATCAATTCAGCAGATCTTTAATTTAACCAAGTGAGAGTCACAATAGAGAAACACTAGCATATTTTCAATTCCGTTGTATAGTTTCCCCGGAAAGAATAAAGACAATCTAATGTACCTGGTGATTTTCTGATCACTTAGCATGTTTCTGATTTTATTCTTATTGCAAACAAAAGCTACACATAAAGACTGCATGTCTAGATTCTCTTTACAAGAATAAAAACGCAATTTTCGGCCATCTGAGGGGTCGCGATTATTTCCTAATGGTGGCGCTCCACTTAGATAGTCCTTCGGGCAAAATTACATTTTTGGGGTCAAAGTAGCACTTAAAGGGCCAAACCTCTCACCCAAACTACAATTTTGGTACGGGGGTACCGAAATTCTCAATTGGCTCAGCTCTTTGATTGACAGCCAATTCAAACAATGCCAATGCAAAGTACCAAAGCTTATATTACACAGCATGAATGGTACTTAGAGTGTTTTGATTATATAAATGGAGTTTTTCTTTACTCACCTTGAAGCAATAAACTGAGATTGTATCTGGATGAGCATGAATTTCAGACAATTGGGAGGGGCTTTAAGAAGGTTAGGAGAATTGATACTGTTTGGGGTGAGAGAACTGGGCCGTAAATAACTCTCTGATCACTTTCCAGTTTGCGAACATATTTTGAAGTGAGCATTTTATTACAGACGACAAAAGAAGATAGCGACTTGCTAGATTCTTCATATAAGTCTGGTAAATGTTATTTCCGACCACCTGAGTGGTCTGACTTTTCGAAATTTCTCTTAGCTCCGCGATAACTAATGGTGGCGCCCCGCTTAGATAATATTTATGGCAGAATAAAGTTTTGTGGTCAAGAAAAAA
Source organism: Holothuria scabra (assembly GCA_037179385.1). Classification (NCBI taxonomy): domain Eukaryota; kingdom Metazoa; phylum Echinodermata; class Holothuroidea; order Aspidochirotida; family Holothuriidae; genus Holothuria; species Holothuria scabra. Next base: position 935,328 of record CM074193.1, on the reverse strand, counting down.
ACTCAAACTAAAATGCTCCCGTTGTCCTATACCGATCAATGCTCTTTTTTTTTTTGACTCCTAGAAGTATGCAAACAAGTTTTACCTTGAAAGGGGGCGTAAATGGCATAAGATTGCATGTATCTTTATAAAGACACAAAAGTTTCACTTTTATCCTCACGAACCACCACAATTCACTGCTTTTAACACTGTTCCCGTCAAAGTCGAAAATCTTGCACCATTTTGCATCTAAGCTCCTTGAAAACACCAAAAATGTTCCCGTCCTCTTGGCCAGCGATCACTCATACTGCACCCCCCCCCCCCCTTCATAGAAATCCTGTGTACGCCTCTGAAGTCAAAAGGAAAAAAAGACGGCCGTCGAAAGTAAAAGGCAAACGCCAATGAAAAAGTCTACAAAAAGTCTACAAATATTAAAAGAGAAGTTTCCTGCGCTCGAAAAGAAAATCTCAAGAAAGACTTAGCCAGTCACACTGTTCGGTGTGTTAATTGTCAGTTCCTAACAAATATTAAATGTTATTATGTTAATGTTCCACTTACAAGTTACATACGCAGCCTAACTTTAACACTGTGCACACTGTGGCCTAGTATAACTTTAAGCCTAACTTCAGTTCGCGCGAATCGAATGCTTGTGCATGCAGTAATTCCACATTTCAGGATTAATTTTACAAAGTGAGAATAAATTTCATGAAATTCGGTGTTCATTTCCCACAGTTCACCGGTTTTTAGATCTAGTAACTGTCGAATATGTAAAAGTACGTTTCTCATTATAACTTGAAGCATCTCAGATATTTCTTGAATCTGTTTAAAATTGCCAAAATGTGTCATACTTGTAGAGAGCTTTTCGGATAGGTGGAAACAGTGTTTCATGACACCCAGTGTGGGTTAGTACCACGGACTTCCTATACATATACAAAGTATACTGCACGTTAAATTGTCACGGTACGTGTGTGTATAGGCGTAGCGAGATGGCTGTCTGCTATGGTTTTGTGTGTGAAAGTTTGGACTTGATAAAGTACGGTTAGAATTAACAGATTTTGCAAGAAATTTGAAATATTTTCGGAATAATGCAAGGTAGGTCAATATCATTACATGTGCTGCAGGAAAATGATATTGTTTCTCATTCAATTTAAACTTCTGTTTAAAATATTACAGAGTTGTCGTCAAATCATACAAATTATAGCTTCACGGCGGCCATCTTGGTGCGACTTTTTTTATCCTAGTCGGTGGCGACAATCTACGGATAGGACATACGCGTTACATGCTGTCTATGTATATAGGAAGTCCGTGGTTAGTACCCGCTTTCTCTTCTCCTTTTGATGTTGTCTTGTCCTTTTGACGTTACTTTGTCTTTTCCTTTGCTCGTTGTCTTTGTCACATTACGTTAGTCAATCGTTTCCACTTCACTCTTGCCTTTTCCTTTGACTTTGGTCTTATTCTTTACACGGTTGTTTTGTCTTGTATATTTTCCTTTCGGCGTTTGTGTTTTTCTTTCTGTGCTTGTCCTTTCCTTTTGACTTTGTCTTTTCCTTTTAGCGTTCGCTTTCCCGCTTTGTTCTGTTGTATTTTAGTTGCCTGTTTGTCTTTTCCTTCTGGCGTTTGACCTTTCCTTCCGGCGTTGTTCTTTCCTTTCGGCGTTGTCCTTTCTACGGAAGCGTAGAAGGGCCACTCAAAAGAAAAAAGAACTGTCTCGGCAAAGTGACAATTTTCGTAAAATTAACATTTTGAGGACTAAAATTATGTCTTCAAAATGACAAAAATCCGTAATTTGGCGTTTTTTTTTAACTTTTCAAAACGTTAAAATTCCGAAAGTTGTCATTTTGCCGACTTAAAAATCTCTACAAAATGACAAAATTCAGAAAGTTGTCACTTTGTTGAGTAACAACATCTCGTCAAAATGGCAAAATTCAGGAAATTGTCATTTTGCCGAAATAGATCATCTCGTCTAAACGCCAAAATTAAGATGAATGTCATTTTGGCGAGTTTGAACATCTCGTCAAAATGGCAAAATTCAGAAAAATGACATTTTAACGAGTTTAAACATTTCGTCAAAATCGTAAAATTCAGAAAAATGTCATATTGGCGAATTACAACTTCTCGTCAAAATGGCAAAATTCGAAAAATTGTCATCTTGCCGAGTTAGATCATCTCGTCAAAACGGCAATATTCAGGGAAATGTCATTTTGCCGGGTTAGAACTTTTCGTCAATATGGCAAAATTCAGAAAATTGCCATCTTGCCGAGTTAGATCATCATGTTTAAACGGCGAAATTCTATGGAAGCATTAAGGTGCCATCAAGTTAAGAACTTAGTCACAAAATGATGAAGTGTTTACTTATTTTCCTAGCATTTTGCAGAAAATGATGAAATGCAAACTTACAATATATCAACGATTCAAAATTTCACAGAAAATTGATGAATTACGCATTCAACGAATGTCACCTATTCCTCATTTTGCAGACAATGAATTACTCATGTATACCAATTTTTTTGTATCATAGTTATGTTCTTTCCCCAATTTGGTGAGTTTATAGTACAATCATGAGTGAAGGCGCTTTACGAACAAGAAGAATAAATATGTAATCCGTGGAATCATTAGGTAATAAAATTATGCTAAAAAGTATTCAAAATTTTGGACAGTTCATTTTTCAATGCAATATGTACATTCGGTCTCAGTCTCGGTCTTGGACTTTGTCGGTCTCGGTCTCGAATTCTGCCCTGGTCTCGGTCTCGACACGTTTTGGGCTCGGTCTTGGATATGCTGGTCTCAACTTAAACACTGGTTCAGATACCCTGCTTCTATAAGAGTAATTAAATCCCAGTTGTTGCTTTTGTCTTAAACCAAGCCCGGACTTGTATAGCATTCAGGTAGAAATTATGACAAACTTAGCTGTTGTGTCCATTTTTAAGGGCGTTTAGACTTTGCTGATATTAACGTCCCAATAACAACGAAAAAAAGCTATTATATGGGTCCTTTTGAGAACGTAGCAGTGAATAGAAAGGAAGTGATTTAATTGTAGGGTCTTATATGTTGCTACACCTTGTACACATATCACACTAGAAGCATAGCAAGAGGGGAAGGGGCAAAGTGCCCCCGGAAAAAGTAAAAGGTAAAATTGTTCAGACAGTAAAATGAAAGAAAGAGATTGCCCCCACCCGAAATTCGAATTTCAGGGGCTCTCTGAAGTCTGAAAGTTTTATCCCCGCTTCCTGCCTCAAGAGGTCAGATTGCCCCAAACAGATAAACAGAAATGTTTCGTTATGAAAACATGTGTATTAGTTGTAATGACGACGCGCTTTATTCTACCCCTTTAAAGGCATGCTCTTGTGAATTTTTTCCTCTGTTTTGTAAGGAAAACAAAAATATTTCACACCATGCCCTCAAACCCTACCATAATACTATTTCCCTAACTCAAGATATCTCACTTTAAAGATTGGTTATTTTTGCTGAAAAACCTCTGCTTTTCAATAAAGCCACAAAAAGTTATGTGTGGGCACATTGCTTCAAATTCCTTCTGTTTTTCTTTATAATTGAACATCCTGTTTGTCCTTGAAATTTGATACTGCTGGAATATTTGAATATCTTTTCCCGTAGATCTAGCATTACCCTTCACCATAAATTGAGTACAACCAACAATGTTGCATAATATTGCCTGCAGCGGCATCATAATTATAAATAAATTGAATGCAATGTAAAATTAATGTGCCACGATGACATCACAGATTTCCCATGATGCATCAAATCCCCCCCAAAATTGGCAATACTTTAAAAAATTTGTATCTTCCAAACGGTATAAGCTATGGAGATGCCATTTTTACCTTCTGAAAGAGAAAATTTTTCTCCTTATTTTGAATTTAACGAATTTTGTCTCCAGAATATGCCTTTAAAATGTGGAAATAGGAATTAAAAGAAGATTCGTAATTCGTCAATTTTCTGCCAATTGACAATATGCTTAATTTATTACTTGCAATATGTGAGTAATTCAGTACAAAAATGTTGAACTGTTGAAATATTGTACGTTTGCATTTTATCATTTATATGCAAAATGTTAAGATAATAAGACTCATTTCATTATTTTGTTGCAAAATGTTAAGATAATGCGATGACTAAGTTCGTAATTTGATGGCACCTTAACGTTTCCATACAATTGAGCCCTGAAGGTTCTAACTAGGCGAAATGGCAATCTTCCAAATTTTGCCGTTTTGACTAGATGTTTTTTCTGGGCAAAATGTCAGATTTTCCGAATTTTGCCATTTCGACGAGATGTTCTAACTCGGCAAATTGACAAAATTCCAAATTTTGCCATGCTGACGAGATGTAGTAACTCGGCAAAATGACAATTTTCGGAATTTTGCCATTTTGACAATATGTTGTGACTCGGCAAAATGACAGTTTTCTGAATTTTGCCATTCTGACGAGATGTTCTATTTCGGCAAAAGGACAATTTCGGAATTTCGCCATTTTGACAACATGTTCTTACTCGGCAAAATAAAAATTTGGGGAACTTTGTCATTTTGACGAGATGTTGTTTGGTCGGCAAAATATAAATTTTCCGAATTTTGCCATTTTGACGAGATGTTTTATCTTGTCAAAATGACAATTTTCCGAATTTTGCCTTTTAAAGGAGTCCATTAAGTCGTCAAAATGTCAATTTTACGAAAATTGTCACTTTGCCGAGGCAGTTCTTTTTTCTTTTGAGTGGCCCTTCTACGCTTCCGTACCTTTCCTTTCGGCGTTGTCTTCTCATTTTGGCGTTTGTTGTTTTCCACTTTTACGTTAGTCTTTTCCTTTTGGGTTTTAACTTTTCCTTTTGCATTTGTTCTTTCCTTTCGACGTTGTCTTTTCCTTTCGGCGTTGTCTTCTCCTTTTGGCGTTGTTGTTTTCCACTTTTACGTTAGTCTTTTCCTTTTGGGTTTTAACTTTTCCTTTTGCATTTGTTCTTTCCTTTCGACGTTGTCTTTTCCTTTCGGCGTTGTCTTCTCCTTTTGGCGTTTGTTGTTTTCCACTTTTACTTTAGTCTTTTCCTTTTGGGTTTTAACTTTTCCTTTTGTCTCTGACTTTTCCTTTCGGGGTTTGTTTTCTCCTTTTGACGTTTGTCTTTTCTGCTTCGCGGTGTTGTCTTTTTTGCCCTGATGGCCGCCCATATTAAATGAGTTTTCAGACATACTTTGGGAAGACATTCGCGCACTACTGTGTATCATTATGTGTAACTGAAAAAACAGCCTACCAGATTTTCAATGAGGTAAATGTCGGAATTCTGCCGTCGGGCAGAATACGAAGATTGCCGCACTAAATATTGGGCAGTATGTGTAGCCCACCTGATGGACACCGCCCAACCCTCCGTGTAATTTGGCAATCGAAAACATTCCAGAACATTTTTTCAACCTTTACTATCAGAATATTTTACCATTTCGAAGGTTTTATCAAGACTACACTCATGAACTGGAACTGAGAGAAAAGCTTTTCTTAAACCTTTTGCCCGAATGTGTCGCAAACCTTCGTAATCATTTTTATCATCTAAGAAACTTTAAACTTTGAAGATAAAGTATTTAGGAGGGTGCGGGCAAAGTTTTGAAAGAATTCAAATAATTGGCCATTTCGCTCAGTGTGCTGCGCAGGATTTGAAAACAGGCTGAGGAATGATTGTTTTTAAGCCATGTGATTCCCGAATGTGTTGCTGTCTTTTTGTATTCTTCAGTAAGATCTGTGCCACTTGTCTGACAAATATCTGAAAAATCGGACATTCGACAATATCGAGTATTGTGTTGCGCAGGCAGCTTTTTGGAGCTATCCGAATGTGTTGCGACTTCAATGTTTCCTCCCTTTTCAGATTTTTAAGATTTCGGGCACTCGAAGGGGTTTTCTGTGTAATCAGAAACATGCCAATTTTTCAATAAAACTCAGATGGCTCCAGAATTTTTCCCATAGGGCCTATAGCTGCCCGAGTTTCCCAGAAGTTCTGCGCAAATTTAAAATCTTGCGGTTTTCTTTTTGTTGAGGGGGGGGGGGGGGTGTCTGACCCTCTCTTACGCCTATGCTCCCACACATAGTGCAGCCTCGTCTTATTATTTGGTCTTTTTTCCTTTCTGTCCTTATCTAATTCTTTCCCTGAACTCCGAGTAATTCATTCACCCTGGTCCCCAGTCCTCCCAACTTGCCTTCTAAAACACTAATACCTTTTTCTGAGTATGTCCTTCCCTCCCCCGGTGTCGTAGCCAGAGAGTGAAGGGACAAGACCCTGCGGTGAAATGCTTGCCAGGGTAAACCTGCTTCCCCCTCCCCCCCCCCAAAAAAAAAAACAAAGAAATTCAAATATAAAAAAAAAACATTATTGGACTAATTTTTTGAGAAAAACTCAAAATCAAGTGTTGAAAGTATGGATTTTTAGTATAACGAGTGACTGAACAGTGTCATGTGCTACCATATCCGCGAGGCAGTTTAGCCAAAATTTTCTCTGCAGGCCCAACAATCTAAATTTGAAATAATTATTGACGGAGAAATATAGAACGCAAGTTCAATTTTCGACAGTTTTCCTGAAAGAAGCACTTTTTATGTTAATTTATGCAACAAGCTCGCATACAAGCTCATTTCCTATGATCATTTTATCCAATAACAGTGGTACATTTTTGTTAATTTTCTAACCATTTTAAAATTCGCTGATTTTTATTGCTGAAGTGAAAATTTTATTGCAAACGAAAGCTTAAAGTAACGATTGATCAGAGGCAGCGGAGCCAATTTTAAAGTGCTAATCATCGAAGCGGCCCATATGTCCAATAAAATAAGTTCAGTTAATTAAGGCAGCCCAAAATGCCCACGGCAAAAAAAAAAGTGCAGGGGCTAAAGCTATCCCCCCCCCCCCCCCCCGTCTCCCAGTCCCTGTTGATAACGTTCTACTAACAAGCCTGGGAAATGCCGTTATCGACTGTCTGATAGGTCATGATTTTTTTAATTGAAATTTTCTGTGGGCGCTCCGTTTTAACAGCTAATGCTAAAAGAGGCTCTCAGCCTCTCAGCTTAGATATTGCTACTTCTTCTTGCCTTACCAATTAAACACTCACTCTCCCTCAGGTCTTCCAATGAAATAGTCTATCTGTGCTTCTCAACCACCCCACCCCTACCCCTTTCGTCCAGTGTAAATCAAGTTCAAGCTAGCCTGCTCATCTCAGATTGAGGCTGGCTTTTAATTAACTTTCAACGGCATCGCCACTAGTTAACCTGTTAACTGACCAATCACGTCAAAGTAACTGATGTATTTTACATGTATACAAGGAGCCCTGAGTTACTGCAGTCAGTGGCATCGCTAAGGGGAAGGGGGCACGTTCCCCATGAAAAATCGTCTGACCCCCAGCTGAGAGTTTAAAAAATATGTCTTCTGCAGTCAGGGTGTGACTATGACTCGGGTTTTACAGGATTCGATTCCTCTGTTGACAAGAAAAGGGAGTAATTTTTCATGTTTTCCAAATGAAAATATCGCAAACTGATAATCTGGGAAATGCCATTCGTTTCCGACTGTCTGAGGGGTTGCGTTTTTTTATATTTTTCTTCACACTTCAGACACACTTCGGGATGTTGTTTCTGACACGACAAAGTTGTGTATCCCACTTAAGAAAGCTGTGGTTAAAAATAGGCCAATTTGGATTTCTAGAGAAGTTCTTAGAGCAACTAGGAAGAAACGTAAGTGTTGGCGTCGCTATAGGGCCAGTAAAAGTCCAGAAAACTTAGCAGCTTACAAGAAGCAGGAATTCTTAGTTAAAAATTTGGTAAATGGAACTAAAACAAGGTTTGAAAAGCAGTTGGCCAAGGAGGTTAAGATAAACCCCAAAACTTTTCATGCCTATGTGAGGTCTAAGCAGAAGCTTGAGGAGGGTGTGGGGCCTCTTAAAGGTGATGATAATTCTTTGGTTAGTAACCATCAGGACATGGCTAATTTGTTAAATGACTATTTTGTATCTGTTTTTACCGAGGAATCATCTTTGTTGGGGACGTGTAATGGTTCTGATGTCTCTACTTCAATCAGTTATGTCATTTTCTCAGAGGAACAAGTTTGTAAAAAGTTAAAGAGTTTGGAAGCTAGTAAGGCCCCTGGGCCAGATGGGGTCCACCCAGCCATTTTACGTGAATGCTCCGAGATTTTGTCAGTTCCTCTTTCCATCATTTTTCAGAAGTGTCTGGATTCGAGTTTTGTTCCTACTGACTGGCGGGTAGCAAATGTTACTCCAATTTTTAAGAAGGGGGATCGAAGTAATCCTTGCAATTACAGGCCTGTCAGTTTAACCAGTGTTGTGTGCAAAGTTATGGAATCTTTGATTAAGGATAGTTTACTTAAGTATCTTTTAGATAATGAGTTACTTAATCTGTCACAGCATGGTTTCCTGCCAAGCAGATCTTGTGTTACTAACTTACTGAGCTTTCTTGAAGATGTCTCTTCATCTCTTGATTCTGGGTATGGCGTTGATGTCATTTACCTTGACTTTTCAAAGGCTTTTGATAAAGTTCCATTAGGTAGGCTAATGGTTAAGCTGCATAGGTTAGGGGTTCAGGGCAATTGTGCTGATTGGATAAATTCGTGGCTTCATGGTAGATCTCAGAGAGTTGCTGTCAATGGTAACTTCTCCTCTTGGAAAGAAGTCACAAGTGGAGTACCACAGGGTTCTGTCCTTGGCCCACTTCTTTTCTTAATTTTCATCAATGATATTGATAGTTCTCTTACATCTCGTATAAGTAAGTTTGCAGATGATACTAAGCTTTATAGGAAAATTAGCATTTTGGATGATGCCTTACTGCTGCAGAAAGATCTGGATAGGTTATTTTCTTGGTCTCAGACCTGGCAAATGTCTTTTAATGCAGATAAGTGTAAGGTCCTTCATTTTGGTCCCAAAAGTTTTAGCTATGATTATAACATGAATGGTTGTGTTTTAAGTAATGTCACCTCTGAGAAAGATCTGGGTGTTGTAATTACTGGGGACTTAAAGTCATCAAAGCAGTGTGCAGCCACTGCTGTAAAGGCTAATAGAGTGCTTGGATTGATCAAGAGGAATTTCATCAATTTTAGTAAGGATATTGTACTTAATTTGTATAAGCAGTTGGTAAGACCCCATCTTGACTATGCAGCTCAGGCTTGGAGTCCCTTCTATGAAAAGGACAAGTTTGTTTTAGAGCAGGTTCAGAGGAGAGCCACTCGCCTCATTCCTGAGGTGAGAAATTTGCCCTATCATGCTAGGCTTAAACATCTTGGGCTTACCACCTTGGAGCTGAGAAGGATTAGGGGAGACATGCTCCAGGTTTTCAAGTTCCTTTGTGAAAGAAATCCCCTGCTGACTTGTAGTTATTTAAGGGTTCAAGGTAATTCTCGGGTGCGTGGGCATTGTAAAAAGCTTGAAAAGCCTTTTGCAAGGCTTGACATTAGGAAGTTTAGTTTCTCCCATAGAGTTGTCAAAGAGTGGAATTGTCTACCAGATTGGGTAGTTAACTCCCCCTCAGTTCACTGCTTTAAGGTTAACATTGACAGGTTTTTCCATGGCTGTGGTAGAATCTGATTGTTTGGGGCTGTAGTCAAGCTTTGGTGGTTTGACTTTTGATTAGGGCTTGGTCTTCAGGGCATCTTATGGGGCCTTGGCCCTCCTTTGCCCTTCAACCTGTTATGTTATGTTATGTTAGACTACGTCAATTGATGGTGGCGCACACAGCTCAGGTAACCTTTTAAGCAGGATTAGGCCTAGATCTAATTGCCCATCAAATGCCTTCTCTTTCTCTTTCTAGTTCAGCTCGCCTTCTTCAAAATGTCAGCCAGGTCAACTCTTGAGAGTAGTTTCATTAACAATAGTGTTAACGTTGATCGTTAAAAACAACCCTTCAAAAAACTCTAATACCTCACAAACACGCTAAAACCCGAGACCTTCCGGGGGCTTCGTCCCTTGGACCCCACCAAGTCTCAAATTAAACTGCCCATCAACTTTTTTTCTCTATAGTTCATCTACCCCTTTTTCAAAATGTAGGCCGGATCCGTTCTTTGTAGTTGAAAGAGTGGGGTTTTTTTTACCGAAAGTGCTACTTGGAGATACCCTGGGGGTGATTTTTTTAATTCTTTTTAATCCGCTAGAACCGAGGAGCTTCCTGGGGCTTCGCCCCGGCCTGTACCCCACCGGGGGAGCCCCTGGACCCTACCCGTTGAGCCTCGCACTTCGCGCTTGGTGACGCCTCCGGCGCCATGGGTGGAGTTAAGCAGTTCCCTCCTATAAAATCGTTGTCCCCCCTCCCCCACACCACCCCCGGACTCCCAGAAAGAAAAGTCGGTGATATGCAATGACCTCAGTGCTGAATGAAATAAACACGGCGCCACCACTTTGATGCAACAGTACACTAGTACTACACTACGTACGTACACACACACATGTGCATGAGGAAATGAACAGATGAGCATCAACATATGAGCATCAACATGTCCTCAAAAGTTGTCTTCATTCTCTCCGCAGCTGTTGGGGCTGCATTCATTTATCACGGAATTTCAAAACTGTCACCAAATGTTGATGCAGATTTACATCTTAAAATGGTGAGTTTGTAGCATTTTTTAAAGCAAACTTCGCTGGACCAAATTACAATCTCGTGGAATCAGTCTTTATAGAAAATATATAAACCTAGCCTAAGACTAGCCTAGGGTCGGTCACCTGTATCAAATAACAAAAGTTGCTATTTTCGCTCACGATAGGCTTCTGCTAGGCTAGCAAGGTTTATGGATATTGTGCCAGCGCACGGTTGAACTGGAAATGAGGGTACTGAAGTCTAAAGGTTCCCAGACATTTGCAATGAAATGTTACAACTTAGGCTAGGCCTAGCCTAGGCCTAGATTAGGCTAGAACTTAAGAAAGGACGTGGGGTCAAGTAAAGCTTCATCTTCAATTTTCCAAGCCCTGGGAGTGCTGCCATATGGTGTCATTATTGGGGACAGATTATCTCTAGGCCTAGATAAGAACCTTTGTAAATTGTGTGGGGAGATTGGTAAAGGCCAGGGCCTTTATCTAAACTAGGCTCCACCATTAGTTGGTTAGGAGCCATACTGGAAAGTAGGGCCTTTCACCTAAAGATCTTTGGCGTATGGAAATGTACGCCAACAAATTTGGCATACTGCTGCAGGGAAAATTACAACAGTTGGCATACAATTGCAACAATTGGTGTGGCATATAATTCCAAACACCTCCACCTTGACATGATTCTTTGGCGTATGGCAAATGTGCTTTCCGGTGTGGGTGTGGAGTGCAGCCACAGAGACCATTTGGCCAAAAATATGCCACTAGGCCTAGCCTAGGTTTAGCCGGTTACCGTTTATTTCCGAACCCATTAGTCTCCTCCCCTATGAAACGTTAGTTTCCTCCCCTAAAAACGTTAGTTTCCTCCCCTAAAAACGTTAGATTCCTCCCCTACTCTTTTTCAATTGTGAATAATGTGATACACCTTTGATAGGCCTAACATTATATTCCTTTGAGAACAACATCCTTAATTTAATAATTTGACCTTTTTCATTCATGGTTTGTAGAAAGTTTGTCACTGTATAATGTTTGGTTAAAATTTCAAACAGGTTCAAAATTTGAACACCTCATTAAAATCATTCATTTATCTGTCATGTAAGACAGTATTTTCTTCAGTTAATTAAAATATCATTAACAAATAATTGTGCCTCAACAAGGCATGGTAAAAAACAATTATTTTGAATCAATAGGTGAATAAATAAGCATTTACTTGAGGTGTTCGAATTTAAAACCAGTTCGAAATTTGAACCAACCACTAGACCTATACAATGTCTATTTAGAGGTCTAACAAATAGCATTTGCAATCATAAGGCCTATCCTATGTCTAACATGCCATTAATTTGTCATTTGAGGCATACACAAATTACAACTTCACAAGTCCTTAAGACTTACTGAGTGATATTCTTAACTTTCAACATTTAATTTTCCTCACTTGAAATTTAATTTATGTACTGTAGGGGAGGAAACTAACCTTTTTAGGTGAGGAAACTAACTTTTTGTAGGGGAGGAAACTAACGGGTCCGGAAACTAACGAACCCTGGTTTAGCCTAGGCCTAGCCAAGCCAAAGTTACAGTAAACCTACCTGTAGACTATAACATTGCTGATGCTAGATGGCTAGAAATTGCCTCTCCCACTGTATTGTGCTTACCTTTTCAGGCCTACATCTTTGCAACTTTTAAATGTGTACCCCAAATTTCAAAGATTGAGTTGGCCTATGCTTAGCCCTTGAACAGGGCTGTGCGTTCCTTCCTCTCACAACTCAGTCCTTGTGCAGAAACACTTCATAACCATAGTCACTTGAGTCTACGCGGTAGTTCGAATAATATGCACTTCGTATTGTTACTGAAATCAAAGATGGTATTGTGAAGACAGCTACACAGGTGGAGCATCCCGTTTCGCCAAGTTTGCCACTCATGACCTTTGACCTCTACCTAGAACAATTGTCGAGAGCTTGAAAACTTGACGCATTGACTTACTGTTATGGACAAAATTGGCAGTGAAAATTTGGCCATTCTTTGATGAAACTTTGTGAACATCTTTTGTGGAAAGATAAATGCAGTGCCAGAGATCATCTGTGTGAAGTTTGGTGAGAATATTTTTGTTATTTTGGAATGCAAGAGGTGACGTTCCATGGGCGTCCTGGCTGGTGACTACAGTCGTGAAGTGTATCCACGCAAGGGCTGTGTTGTGAGAGGAATGAGCCTTGGCTATGTAATAAAGACACAGCCCTGTTCGAGGGCTAGCCTACTGTAGGCTATGTGCCAACAGTGTAGGCTGCAGTAGGCCTACTGTGTAATGACTAATAATCAACTTATGGTCAGCGTACAACTGCAGACCAGTCCTTTTGTATTAACAACTGGATGGCACGCCTGGCTGCATATACTTAACTGCAGACGTAAGGGAATAGTGGGTGCTGTTTTCTTTTGTTTATTTTATAGGAACCCTATTAAGAGAAAGAGCTATCAAAAACATAGAAACCTCCAATGAGACAGTCACATATCAAAGAATATGTAATGTACTGTGTACTGTATGCATACGAGAACAATATTACAGAAGAAAAAATAAAGAAATAGAAAAAGAATACAAAGAAATTTCTGTCAATGAATTGACAGCACTTTTACCAGTGGCCTAGGAAGCAAAATGAAAGTGGGGGAGGGGGGGGGGAGGGGGAGCAGAATGCTTTGAACCATGTATCTCACCCTATCCCATTGACCAAAAGGTACATTTGGATTTGGATCATCTTTTTTCACTGCGCCTTCCCCCTTCCTATGCCTATGCATTTTACTTCGTTTGTATTTCCTTGTATTTTCTGTAAATGTACCGACAATTTACAGTGTATGGTTGGCCGCAGAGGACATTAATGGATGATAATGGTGGTGATATTAATTCAACAATTAATTATGACCTACATGGTGTATGGTAATGGTTACTTGATGAATCTGGGCCACAAAGATCACTGGGGCATCATTTGTAGAGATCAATGGGAAAAGCAGCCTTTGCCAAAAATTAAATCATTTCTAAATTTATTGGGGAGTGACATGGCAAATCATCAAAAACTCTATTAAAATCAACAAATACTAGTTTCTGCAATTATTAAATTTACCATGTAAGTACAACAATAGATTTATAGGCCCTATGTTGTTTGGTTTTAATGAGAGATGCATTGTAATTAACTTTTCACCTAATTTTGTCAGCAAAATGCTGTTTTGCACTAGATATTAATTGTTAGAAAGGATCCCTGAACTCTCCCGGGTTATGGTTTGGTCTCTTCCACTAGTTTTGTGAAAGGTTTTGTGCTGTCCCAGGAGTATTAAAGCCTTTCTTAAAGCTTTTCTTACACTTTTATAAGCTTATAATGGAGTATTGGCGATCCATTTGGGATCCTTGCCCAGAAAATGTAGGCAAAGGTTTGCTCTTTGTTTTGAACAGGAGTGGTGGGTGGGAGATGACCTGTTGCCTCCAGGTGCTGGACAGTAATACTGAGTGCTGGTTACCACTGCCCAGAACTGTCCACAGTGGCTGAAACCCTGCTAACTGTAAACCTCTTGGAATATCACCAAGGCCTATTTAACAAGATCATGGAATTCCTTTGATAAAGTATGAAAGCATCGCATCATGTTATAAATTATAACACAATAAAAGCTTTGTGTCAATCAAAGAAAGATATAATGTTAACAAACCAAAATATAAGCATCTTATTTTATCACTACCAACACAATGTTTTGTACTTTCATTCCAGAAAAAGCATTTTGTGAACTATGCCAGGGTTGCACCTATGAAGCTAAGGGGAATCTTCTGGTGGAAAGGAAGTGAGTATCGGCAGTATGTAGGAGGATTGGAACTAGCTGGAGGATGTGGTCTTCTCACCATGACTGGAAGATTTACAAGGAATATTTCATATGTATTGTTACTTCTTAGTTCTTTGTTCATGTGTCATAGCTACATAACACTTGGAGATGCTGCGTACAAATATGCCATTCATATAGGGATGGGAACGCTTGCATTTGCTGTATTTATAGTAGAAAGGAGATTTCCAGTGAAAGAAGATGTCACATACAAAAAAGGAGAATCTAAAGATAAAAACTTGAAAGAAAAAAATAAAAAAGACAAACCCAAATCTAAAAAGGCAGATTGATAAATGGATATTTTAGGTTTCAGTCAGAAGAATAATGTGGAGTTGCATATGAGTCGAGGTCATTGATGGATGTATTGGATATTAACCATGTGACTGAATCAAATCAGGCACTGTGCCCCTTTCTTTTGATCAGGCCTTTAATTCATAGGAGTTCAAATTTTATGTGAACCCATGTCAGGGTAACTTTGTCATTTCTCACATTGGAAACCCTTAGGAACCCACTTTTGGGTTTCTTAAAAAAAATACCATGAGTGGTCACCGTTTGCTGGATTCTATGATTTCATCACCAAAGGTCTTGAAAGATGTGACTGGCAGTAAAGGAAGTATATTTCCAATCCTGTGGCCTATGTGAGGGTGGTGAAAACTGCTTAAAAACCAGATTTTTGGTCTAATTTTTAAGACATGCAAATGGTGCATGATGACTTGTTGCAACAGGGCCTTAATCTGGACAACAGTGTAACAATTACTTTTGAATTTTATTATTCTTATATGTCTGTTGCTAGGATCATGAACAATTTAGTTCATAGTCAATTATGTTATCAACTGCAAAAACAAATCAGGGGATTTTTTACAGAGTGGGTATAAACTAGGATGTCATGGCAGGTTCTTGTTGAGTTGGGTAGGCCTACTGCAACTTGATCAAGAGAAGGACATGAATAAAGAAAGGGAGAATTGAGAATCTACCCAGTCACAGTGCAATCTTCCTTTTACTGGAAACCCAAGCCAATTACACCAGCCAGCTGTTAGTTTTTACGTAAACCTGTAATGTACTTGCTATGCATAGTTCATGTAAAATTTGTGATTCAAGTGCTATACCTTTTAAATGTGAGAAAAGCCACAGCTTTTAGCTGTGTATGAATTGTATGCTGAAGGAAAGATGGAATTCGGTATGTGGCACATCTAGGGTGGGTAAACAAAGAGAAGTACCTCCTATTTTCATGTTGATGTGAAGATAAAATTTTTTGGAAAGAGCTAAGTAAGTGATGCAGCACCTTAGCAATGGAGCTGCTCAGGGAGAAACTGCTCAAACAAAAGGAATGTCAGTCTGGGTTGTGATGACCAGATCCCCTAATGGTCAGTTTGGACACAACCAGGATCACCTGAAAAAAGCATTGTGATTATCGCACTAAAGACCATTGAAACTGGCATTGTTTTGGGGTTAGCCAAATCTCTCACACTGACAAAGCTCTCAGACTAGACAATCCTGAAAAAATCTGAAGCCAGCTTTCATGGAACAAGTAAAGGGTCTATAGTCTGTGGTATCTTTGTCATGGTACTTTTTACTGCTGCATGTCAATTGAAAAGGACATTTAATCATTTGCGAAATAATCAGGGATTTAGAAGTATTTGGCATTTTTGTCCAATGTGGAATCACGTAGGCTTATACTGTGCCTTGAAAACAGTTTTAAAATTACACTGCATGATTCATGAATTTTATACTTTTTTTTTTGGGGGGGGGGGGAGGGAGGGGGTGGTTGTGGCAGGTCTCCTAATCCGATTTCATAAGAAATAGACACAACCCATAATCAAGTGACATCTATTTCATGAAAGGTCAAATCAACTGTCAGTCCAAGATCATCATGACCACACAACTTTGAATATCTTCTTGGAAGGTGAGTTTTTGCACTATGCCAATTGACGGTTTGAAAAAAGATTTAAAGTTCGATGCAATTACTGTATGTGCAATTTGGGACAGTGTTGGCACTAAGAATCAAAATATGTGTAGCAAATTCCCACCTTCCACAAGTTTTGAGGGAAATCTCATACACAGTAGTACACAGGGGACAGTGCAGGAATTACCTGCATAGAAATAATTCCCTTGGGGACAAGTTTGCAAATTGGGTGCTGGAATTGCACAGTCACACACCTTAACCTCAACACTGGTTTGGAACAACAGTATGATTGAGATTAAACCTAGGAAATATTCCCAGTACATTGCTATCCCAACCTTCCTCATGTATGAGTTCATGCCCTATTCTACCCACCAAGCCCATTAGTTCTTCAACAAGACAAAGTGGCAAATAACAGGAGTGGAAACAGTTTGAAGAAGTGGCAATGTCTTTTTGTAATGCTATGGTTTTGTTTAAAAATGTCACAAAAAGTGATGCATTGAAGAAATTTTGTGTTTATTGTTTTCACAGAGTTTTTGATGAATTCCTTGCAAATTTGGCTTCATTCCAAATGAGTTAAAGCCTTGAATTAATTTACATGTTTAGAATCTATAGATGTAAAATTATAAATTATATGTAAAATGTTGCCAATCCAAGAAATGCAACTATATTTGCTTCAAACTGTACTATGTGTATCTGTAATGTAAAAGTAACTACTGGGTACCACGTGTTTGGTCTCATGGTAGAGCATCAGCTTCTTATTAGGGAAGAACACGGTTTGGTTCCCAGGAGGAGTCAGACCAAAACTTAAGAGCACGAATCCTCTCACCCCAAACAGTACCAATTCTCCCAGCCTTCTGACTCCCACAGTTGTCTAAAACTCACCCTCATCCAGAGGCAATCTTATTTATATTGCTTCAGGGTGAGTATAGAAAAAGCTCGAAGCTCAAAAGCAATAATCAAAAACTCCCAGTACAGTTCATGCTGTGTAATGTAAGCGTTGGTACTTTTCATTGTTTGAATTGACTGTCAATCAAAGAATGAATAAGCTAAAGGTACGTTCACACTTGTCCGGCAACGGCAACGGTAACGGCAAAAATATCCCACACAATAGAAAATGAAAGACTGTTCACACTAGCACTGCAACGGCAATCCGGTAAAAATGCGTCCGGCAAAAAAGTAATCGCACATGGAGCGATTCAACGCCATTTGCCGTACGGCAAAAAATCTGCCAACTTCAAAGTGTGCAAGCACCTGCCTGTCTGACCAGCGGGAACCAAAGGTACGGGGGCAGGGAAGTTCTGTGATATTCCGCAAAAACAGTGCACAAATTATTCTGACTTATCTGACCAGATTATAGAAAAACTGGTCATTCTTATCCAAAAAGAATCATTCATATACGATGTGACAAATCATGATTACCATGATAAAATAAAATATTTTAACATGTGAGAAAAATAGCAAAAGAAATGGGAAATCCCCAATTCAATGGTAACTTTTTATATCATACGTTGATAGCAGGTATTGTTAGTAGTATTATAGTAAGTTATCATGAGTCGATCGCTATCATGAGTCGATCACTGCCTTCTAAACGCCATTGCAGCGTGTAGGAGAGATGAGATTGCAATGCTAGAATAACCTGCGATGCAAATTCTTCAAACGACATAAAAAACAATTATTTGTTACCATGTTTTTGATTTTTAAAGCAAAAATGTTAGTCATGGTCAGATTTTCAAGTTTCAGCAAAAGTGTGAACCAGAAATTTGCAAAAATCAGTAAAAATGAAGATGAGAATGTCTTGTATGAAGTTTTAAGTAAGAATTCTGATAGAAAGGAGATTGTTCTGTTTCATTATGTCAAAATCTGGCCCTAAATGTAGTAATTTGTAGGGTTTTATTTGTTAGTTTTATGAAGTGATCGACTCATGATTACTTCATAAGCATTGCTACCTGCACTGCCTCTTACATTTCAAGATTCATTTTCTAAAGATTACTCAGCCCAAATAACACCAAAATATAGCTCAAAGAAGAAGACATATTACAAAATATTACTGTCCAGTTTTATCGATTTTTGTCGATGTTTTCATATTTTTGTGGTAACAAACTTTATTAGATGATCGACTCATGATAAGCCTAGTATATAACAATGAGCCATCAATCATAACTTTTGTTTTGTCCATGATATAACGTATGCCAGACTTGAAAAAATGCATGATTAGGCTATAAATTATTTCCTCTAGTACAGACCTATACTGCATTGCAATGTTTATTAAGGAACATGGGTGGCTCATTTTTTTCCTTATCGTGTATTTTTTCCTTAACGTACGCCTATTTTGCCTGGCCCGACCTGACTTCTAACTCAGACAAGAATAATGCAGTTACGGTGGCAAGGGAAGAAATATGAAAGTGGTGTATGTGTGTGTGTGTGGGGGGGGGGGGGGTAATTTTGGACTATGCACCTCACCCTTTGCCATTGACCAAAAGGTACACATTTGATGCTGATTTTTCGCTTTTTCTACGAGCAAGAAAGATTTTTTTGTAACAAAAATTAAATGCCATACCTCATTTTTTTCAAATGAAACCGCGCACTGAAAAAGGTGGGAATATTAGTTTTTTTTGCCAGCCATGCTATAATAGACCACTGAGTATATGTATGCCCTCTGATACGCAATTGCCATTAAAAATATCATCTCCTCATCAATGTCTTCCATGTTCGATAATCAGATAATGGAACAAATTTGTCAGGTTCAAATTCCAGTCAGTATCATCCGGTAAAATTTTTACCGTATGCGGCAATAATTTTTGCCGTCATATGTGAACAGCTATGCCGGATTGCCGTTGCTGTTACCGTTGCCGTTGCCGCTGCCGTTATATGTGAACGCACCTTAATTGAGAATATCTGTTCTCCACTACAAGAATTGCAGTTTGGAGTGAGAGGATTGGCACTTTAAAATGGAACCTAGTGGTGTAGTGTAGGACCATTCACATAAGCATTGGAGTAGGGAAAACAATCCAATAAAAGTGAAAAAAATTGAACCAAAAGCTTAGTCTGTAAGTCAAGGCATAAAACCATAGAGTAACTTTACTTTTACTGACTATCAACTGGTAAAAAAAAAAAGAACAAATTGACTTTTGGCTAATGATTTTGCTGGAGAGGTTAGTAGCCACTTCCAATATCATTGGTTGTATGTAACTTTGATATTTAAACTCTTTTGGTATTTATCCTCCAAAATTTGGTCAAATGTGCAAGTTGCAAAGTATAGTTAGGAATGGAATGAGTGAGTTTTACAATCTTGTTAGAACTGGTGAATTCAGTTCATGTTGGAAATTGCAATCTGAAAGTACACCCTCAATATTCATCTATTATGCACATGCTCTGTATGACATATTCAAGCTTCTCTAAGAGAAAAATTTTTCTTTACTTCAATACTGTACACACAGAAGGCTGCATTGATATTAGGAAAGCACTTTCTCGCACAGTGGAAAATTTTACTCGTGAAGTTTGACTGAAGTGGCAATGGAAACCCTGGGAGTTCTCTGGAGTCCCCCAGTCAACCTCAATCTGGGACTTAAAAGGTTTCACCCTTACCCTGTGCCTTCCCATAGAGACTGCATTGGTCATAGGGAAAAAAGGTTTTGGACTGCTGTCTCTTGGCCTTGGCGCACAGAGGGGTATTGCTACATTGCTGCATGGTAGTAAAGTTTCCACTGCTTGAAAACTGTCCCAGTTTTGATGAATTCTTCCAAATGCAATATTGTGCAAAAATTTATTTCTTGAACATGCTATGACTATGCTTCTTATGACTTGAACAAAGACATCATTTGAGGTCAAAGTTGGTGTGGGTTGTAACTGGTATCTGACTTTGTCGCATGATCTGTGCCCTTAATATGCTTTCATTGTTTCGCACTGAGTGAAAAGCAATTATTGCCCATAAAATACCTACTTGACTGGTCTGCCAGCTATCTGCTAACCTCAAATGTTACATAATTTTTCATGTATTTTGGTATGATACCTGGTGCTGTAAATCAATTTATCAGATGTGGAAGCTGACTGCATCAAGTGTGTATGTAGTGTAATTCATTTCTCCCTGAGACAATGTACTGTAATGAGGTAGAGAATTGAGGATGTTCCAAGAGTAAGATGGAAAGTTTCATCATGAATATTTCATTACCCATCTTCTTTGAATTAATTTGCCTCGAATTCTTATATATCATGTATGAATATTATTTGTACCAAATTTAAGTGCTATTATTTCCTTTACATAAATCATGTTTTCATTTGAACAATTGTTCATTTGCATATGGCTCTGGTTTTTTTAACTTATACCATTTGGCTTAATGGGGGTTCTAGGCAATGCAGAATTCAACAGCAAGATGTTCTCTTATGTTTTGCTGTCTGAGTTTATAATATCAATCTAGCTTGAGCTCCCATAGCTTAACCGGACCATTATTTTGCTTCTAAGTATATACCTGATGTGATATACTAGCACATTGTTGATGGAAAATATGGCCAAAATTCCAAGGTCAATTTTTAATTAAGTGTACTTAAAAATACAAAAGCTACTCCCTCCTGATTTTTGGTACCAACATTAGTTGGCAAGGTATCAACATGCTAATAAGTATCAAACTTTGTGAGCATTGATGGCTGAGTCAGGGTGTTGAAGTAAAGTCACCGTTTCGGACGTAACATTTTCTGTCAACATCTGTAGCTACAGACCAGAAGCTTACAGAGCTTACACAAAACAAAGAATTGGAAGTCAATCATTATAGTAGAATGGCAATGACTGTCAGTATACATAATAAGGGCATTTGCATGGTTTATATCTAGTACTTAAAAAAATATGAAAAATGAAAAAAAAACTAAATTTTCCGTCAACACTTTTGTTACATCCGAAACATTCTTTTGTGGTTAATATGACCAATGCAACAAAATAAATTTGATGTCTGGTTGCATTTGTTAAATTCACATAACTACAAAGCTAGTATCTTCAGTAGGTCAACTTACTCAAATTGTTTCCTCTTACCACCATCAATAAAAAGAAGATTCCGTCAACACATGTTACGTCCGAAACCACTGTTACGTCGGAAACAAGTATTTGAATAAAAGCTACCTGAATTTTTAATAAGGATACACTAGTAAGGTAAAAGAGTTCTTATCTCTTTCTGTCTTTGAAAAGCCATGCTCTGCAGTTTCTCATTCACTCAATTTTGTGATCTTTTACACAATATGGGCAGAAACTTGTTTCGGACGTAACAGCTCCAGGTGTTGACGGAAATTCAAACAATTTATGTTTGCTGTTTCATATTCTTAAAATGAACTGACCATTCCTTTGTTATGTAATAATGTTAGTAGGCATATTATGTGAATACATTGTAACCACCTTGCTAAGGAATGGTTTCCAAACATGAGGTGCACTTGTTCGGTCAAAAATGGGAATGGTTGCTGTAATTCCGTTGTTTTGGTGTAACTTTTTATAAATAGGATAAATGTGTCGTTTGACACCTTAACAAAGTCACTTTACGTTCTTTCCACATACTTGAATAAGATTCTTTGCAGTTATTAAGCTCTACATGTCTTACTTGTACCACAATCTGAGTATCATATTGTGTGCACTACTTAGTTTGTTTCAGACGTAACACAAAATGTTGAAAATTGTCACAAGAGTGCTAGAATTCAAGTGAATATTACTGAATGCAGGAATAATGTGGGCTTGAAATGAGAACTGTGAACATGGTGACAATTGATAGGGGTGATAGTCCACAAAATGTGAATAATATGGATGATGATGACGGTTCAATTAGAACAGAGATCATAAACTGAAACAATAAGGTTTATGATGACCAGTGAAGTTGGTGATGATCATGATGAAATTCTCTTGTCCATGAATGCTGCTCCTTTGCTGATAATCTAACCCTTAAATGATTTTGATGCATAGACATTACAGAGTGTAGGTGCATATTTGTGTGCTGGAGAAGGGGTGGGGAGGGTGATTAGATAAAGTTTTATGGGGTGTGGAGGGTTAATGAAGTACAAATGAGATCATAGGCAAATTTATGCATTCAAAATCAGGAAAGGCTTCTTTCAATATTGGACTAAAGTAAGTTTAGCATTTAGCTGAGGTAGAGGAGGATTTAATAAGGTAAGGACCAATGACTATTAAACTGTACATGCCACCTAACCTGTTACCAAATGAAGTTTACGGTGATATACTGTAGTGATGCAACTATACAATTCTTTGTTCAGAATTCTTTTTGTGCCAGTTTTTCATACAGTCATGAGGAGATAATGTTCCTCACATTGAGTAGTGGGCTGTGTGTTGAATGCACATTATGTTACTTTATACCAAAACAAGTTAATTGTCACATGGATCATACACAATCTGTGAAAATTTTCCTTCATATAAGTACAGCAGAGGGGTGTGCACTAGATGCACCTGATAAAACCAGATACAAATGAATTGCAACATGAACCCTGTTTGAACAACACCCTTAAAATCAAAAGGTTACTGTTCAGCAGATGATGAGTTGGTTAAAATGTTTCTAAATAGAATCAAAGATAATATTTAGTTTTGCCATGGTCTCAACATGAGTGAAACATCTGCAGCTAAGAGGATTGCCCATTTTAAAGTACACTAAAATTATGGGATGGATTGCATTATCATAAATAAGGTCCAGTCTGTCACAGTAACTGAAATTTTGACAGGAATTCCTTCTGCAGCCTACACCTTCATACGTTAAATGGAGGTATATTTAATTGCCATTTTCCCCTAAGAATTCCACATTACAAACATCTAAAATGGTTGGGATAATAGTCTAACTTAGTTCAATGGGCTTATAACTTGCTCATTGCCAATTCATCACATTGCAAAAATTAGCAGTTCACATGCCGATGTTACTGTAAACTTTTCTTCCAAAGATTTCTTGCTTTCAAAGTTGTGGTAAATTTACTACACTCTGCAAGAAAAAAGGAAATTTTTAAAGGTTAGAGACCATGCAGGCCAGTAAGGCAACCACACAGGCAATTTGTGACCTTTGTCCAAAATGACAATAAATTTTGCCCCTTATTGTGTCTGTACCCTATTACTACTTAAGCAGTTGCCTTTAAGGGTCATCTTTATAATTTTTAATGAATTTCTCAAGATATCATTCAGTACCTGATGTACAAGAATGATGTTCACTCTGCACAGGAGGCTACAGCTACTGTAGTACAGTACCATATGTAGCATGCTTAGAAGTGCAGTTCTAAGGATAATTGATACAACCCACTTTAAGCAGGTTTTTGATAGAGAGTGACATCACTTGAAATAAAGATCTTTAAATTGGTTGTTGAATTATTCAAAGCAGTAAAAAAGAAAACAATCTCCTGTACCAACAAAAACAAAAAAGAATGCAGAGTTGATATGAACTACTGTACATAAATTTTTGGGAATTTTTCTGAAATATTTCATGAATGCAAGTTGAAAAATAACATTCTCTAAACTATGTTTAGTTGATATTATTTAACTCCAAACATACTGTTGTACAGTATGGTGCACACTCGGGCACAAGAGTGAATTAAGCAGTTTCAAGAATTGTTTCAAGAAATTTTGAACAATTAATTTATGCAAACAGTTGTCAGAGTTTTACATTGTTATTTAATAATCAAATATATGATTTTGCTATGTCACTTCATTATTTCATGGAAGCTGGTCTTATTAAAATGTAGCTACTGTAAAGGCAAAGTCATTTTACTTAAACCTAAAAAATTCCGGATCTGTGGGCCGTTCCACAAAGAGTTACGCACAATCTTGAGTTTGATTCATCATACTTAAGCCAACAGAAAATCAAACTTATGATCGTGCGTAACCCTTTGTGGAACAGGCCCCTGGTCCCCTTGATTGCAAAATATATAACTGGGCATGATCTCTGCCCCTCAAGTACAACTGTGGCCTAAACTTCCATACAGGAAGTGCAAAAATGCATTTTGCATGGTGATATAGTTTAGTATTGAGGGATTCATATAGTTTCTATAAACACTTCAAAAAAGTATGCTATTCAAAAATGAAAAGGGTAAATGGATTTTTACAAGAGGGAGGACAGCTAATTGAGCATAAAGATTTAGAGTTATCAGAAGTAATTCTTGACAGTCTTTACCTGGACCTGTGACTCTAAAACGATCTGCTCAAATTTCAAATAAATGAAATGAAATGAAATTGCAATCCCAGGTGAACTTTGTAAGGAAATTATTTTGCCTTTTATGCCAATGAAGGCATTTTAAAAAAGATAATTGTTGACAAAGTGTTATGTCCGAAACAAGTATGATCCGACACCATTATGTGGGCTTCTTAAGCTGTTAATACTGCAGTAACAAGCTATAGTACATTCAGGATTTTAGAAGAACTGGACAAGATTTTTTTCACCAAAATCTTTCTATGAAGACATAGTTTTCAAAAGTATGAACAGATCCATGTAAAGTATCGAGAAGTTGCACTAGCTAGCATTGCAGCAGTATGGGACATTCTTAACACTACATTAAATTAAAATTTTGTAACTTTGTGCCTAATTTCTTAAAAAAACTGTAAAACTGTGTATATTTTATTTCAACAGGAATGTTAATTCACCTTATAGACATAAAATATGGCAGAAGTTTTGAACTAAGTCAAATTGTTGACATCTTGTTACGTCCGAAACAAAATTAGTGCTAGGTGAAAAATTCAAGACTTTGAAAGCTATTCCAACTTTTTGTGTTCTGTTATATGGAGGACTCCTTCATTATTACAAAGTAAGGAAACAATCAATATAAACTGATTCCTGTGGTTTTAATGAAAACTTTTTGATGCAGAATATCTAAAATCAAGACAATGTAAGCATATTTTTGCTGTAAATTTTTTTTGTCACTATCATTAGTGAAAAAGGTCACCTGCATTTTTTTCCAAACTGTCTACTATTACATCAGTGAATGCAAAGATGTTTCTGCTTAGCTTTGAGCAAAGTAGGCTAGCCTCACTTAGTTAAGGTTTTTGCTCTAGGAATTGGTAACTAGTGGAAATCCTGTAACTATAAGGGAAAAATAGAAATGATTTAAGCTATGAACTTTTCTGTTTCTTAAAATTGAATGTTTGTACTTTCCAAAAACACCACTTTTGAGATGACAGTTGGACTTTAAAATTTTGACCCAAAGTGGGAAGAATTGGTATAAGTTAAAAAAAACCAGTGCCATATATATTGGGAGAGTTCATTTGACACTGAACACATACTCAGAGGTATAGAAAATGTGGTTCAACTTTATAGCCAGTGTTTGCACTTAAGCTGCTCATCAAGTGGCCAATATATGGAATAGTTAGTTTAAAGGGCCAATCCTCCCACCCCAAACTACAATTTTTGAAGGGTTTAACAGAAATTCTCAATTGGCTCAGCTCTTTGATTGAAAGCTAATTCAAGCAACGCAGAGTATGCTACACAGCATGAACTCCACTGAGAGTGTTTTAATTGTACACATTGAGCTATACTCACCAATGTACACATAGCAATAACTAAGGTTGTGTCAGGATGAGAATGAATTTCAGAAAATTGTGAGAGGGGCCTTAGTAATAAGGTTAGGAGAATTGGTACTGTTTGCAGTGAGAGATATGGGCCTTTAAGGGAAAAGGGGTGTGTATCCTTCATTTTTTTCTTCATTCTTTATAATATTTACAAGAACTGTTATCTTACTTTCTTGATTTTAAAAGTTGCATCATTGTCAGACCTTGAATTTTGTGTGACCCCTGACCATCACTGACCTCATATCACTGTGAGAAGTGTGATTTTTAACACACCTAGATGAAAAAATGGGAGCTCATATAAATCTAAATCAGTTTAATAAAACAACACACTCCTTAAATTCCTAAGGAGTGTGATTTGTTGCACATGTGGAAAATGTAAAATTCAAGGCCTACAATCTTTGTCATAATGTCATGACTTCCTGGTTTGGTTTCAGTTTACTCTTCACACTGTGATACCATAGGGAAGTGTGTGCTGCAATATCATACACTGTACCTGTAATACCCGATGAAGTGTCATTCAAGTTTTTGGTGATGGGAGTCTACTTCTAATTTGCTTTTTAGTTTGAGAGAAATTTGCTTGTCTGGAATGGGTTTGTAACCATTAATGCCATAGATATTGGTACAGTACTGAAAACACATGGATATCAATTTTACTTGTGAAAAAATGGAGGTGCATGTTGTGAAGTCACAAATTATTGTTGTAATCAAGTATGCATGCTACAAATATTATCTGGGCTACAGAAGAGTGTGAACTGTATAATCCTACTCTACCACTAAAAACAATAACTGGAGAAACTCAAAATGCACATTCGTTCCTCTTGGTGAAATATATTTTATATATATTGTATAAATTGCATATTAACTTTCCAAAAGCAATACAATATTCCATATTATTTCAAAATTCACTTGATCTGTGTCACTGCTTTCTTTCAAATTCTGTCGTTTAAAGTGAATGTGTGGAACTAAACTTTTCACAAAAAGAAGAGAAGCCATTGGACAGAGTTTATTCAGCCTTAGTCACCTTTATTTGGCCAGAGTTGTAACCAGTCATGACTCAGGCCACAAATTTTCAAAAGGGAACTGGCTCAAGGAATTGTTCTAAAATTTTCCTCACAAAAATAAATAGTGCAATTAATCAACTCACTGACTTGACTTGAGTCACTTGGGAAGTAGATGACTCAACCTTGAAGTCTCAACAGTTTATCAACCCACAAATGCAGTTTATTCCTTAAATCTCCATTTGGTACATTGTATCCTGGCTGGACAATTGCTGGAGATTTAAAATTCCTTGAGCTGGCCTTTCGTGTTGGATGCTCCATTCCAAGTCTTCATTTTTTGTATGCTGTTTAGCCCCATGAAACACTTTGACACTTTGCCCCCAAATTTTTTCACCTCTTCCTAATATTTACCTTTGTCCTTACTCCTTACTTCCCCCCCCCCCCCCTAAAAAGAAAAAAAAAATGACTTTCTTGAGCCACCACTGCCAGCCAGACTGACTTTTATTTGCTTAGGTGTCACCAGGCACTTAAAGAGCAAACACTGTTGGGTAACTAGAGACCAACAACATAAAGATGACTTATTCACACCTGTACATATGGTAGACTTAGGGACCTTATCCAAATTATGCTATGCGATTTTCCGCGAGCCGTCCGGTCGCAATTTTAATGCTGCCGCGGAAAAACAGTCCTTTTGTTAAAAACTCAATCTTCCTGAGCTGGCACTGGGCACTGAACCCAGCTCTAAGAAGTCCGCGGGCGGACAGTGTTTCATTCATGCAAACAATAGTAATCTTCTTACGAGTCTAAATCCGCAGATAGTGTCCTAAGTAGCGCGGGGAAAAACGTACGTGAATAGGAAACTGATTGGAGCTATTGTTATACGTTGCTGTGTACATCGAAAATCGGAACAGATACAATGTACATATATGATGTATTAAACTTAGCATTTATCACAAGCTAGACACTAGAACACTCACGAGTCGTAGCTTCGTCATTTCATGAAAATGTCTTACAGTTCTTCCATTTGCAGTGCGTGATGCAAAATGAACGAATCTTCAAATGAAAATTGCCTTGCTACGCAGTTTCGCGAATGAGTATAGGCATTTTAAAAGAACTGCGAACATAAATTTTAGACCAACACCATGCAATAATTCATTTACTTGTATCATGCTCCCTGCTTATCATAAAATCATGAAAAATCGCCCCTAATGACAACCAAACACATGAAAAAAATACATTCTGAGCAACTATAAGGAGAGCAACTGGATCGCGATCTGGTACCATATGCTGAGTCTGTTATGTTAGGTATCTGCTCAAATATCTGAATATATAGCCTGCTTCCTTTCACAAAGCCGGCTCGAGTACTGAAAAGGGTCGACAAAATTCCACGTTGCCAAGAACATCAAAACTATTCACAAGCCATCTGTAAAAGACCCTCATACAGCAATCTGCAAAACATATGTGAGAGTTAGGTGTAATTTTTTTCTCGACGATGTAATTTTCTTCAGCATGTCTTGGGTCTTGGTACTTTTGCCATTGCCTAACGTATAGCAACTATATGTATATTGTGAACCTACCCTACACATGTTTATCTTCGATTTCCTTAATGTGAAAGATGAACAGTGGTGAATGTTTTCTTTCTTATATTTATTCCCAACTTCCAAACAATATTTTATTTGCTCTAGAACATGGTATAAAGCATGCAGCAGCATATTTTACTGACTGGGTGGTATCTGCAGCAGGTGAAAACTTACCAAATTCTCCCATATACATTAGTGTTACGTGGTGCCATTGCAAAATATTATCATGACTCTTATGTCTTTATGGGGTTGGTTCAAACCTTTGCACTATAATCAAACTCTCACACATGGTAGTAAACTATTATTAAACCTTTTGGCTGTAAATGATGTGTGTGTGGGGAGGGGACCAGATGTGCAGGGGATCGAGGGGGGCTTAATTTAAGAGTGTTAATTGTGAACCGTCAAGAACTTTTGCAGACATGTATATGCTGACAACCATCCTTTTTGCACGGTTACTATCTCTTTTTACAAGCTTCATGCTAATTTCTATAATTTTGTAAGACACCACAGCCTCCCCCCCCCCCCCCTCGGATATCCCCATCAGGGTACGTGTTAATTGCTATAACAATGATAGCAAGCATTTGTAACAATTCTGGCTAAACCAAGCCGGCCCTGCGTAATATTAACGATTTACTAAAATACAAAGTTGCCTCTTTTACTTAATACAGCTCGGTACCTCGAGTATAATACTGACTAACAAAAACCAAACCTTGAAGTTATAGACAGCGGGCCGTAGGGCCAATTTCTGTCTAGAAATATAGACTTCCGTTACCACCAATTCGGGAGGGGCTAAAACTTTTTAAAAAATGATGGCCAAAGATGCTCTGTGTTACATTTTGTCCTGACAATTCTTTTCAAAACATTCTCAAAACATTTTTAAAATGCTTTCAAATTGTTTTCACTCTGTCTACACTGTGCAACAAACCGAAATCAAGTAGGCTTTGGGCTAGTTGCAAGTGAAGTAAGAATATTTTACAAACGTTGCTCGTGTATACAGGCCTTTAAACATGTTGCAAGTATTAGTACATTTTGCACAACAAAGGAATTATATTATGGCAGATGGTATAACGGCGTGCTTCACATCTTGAGACCCATCGAACCGCGATCGATCCCCTCTCTTTGCTTTTGCCAACTTTTTTTTTTTTTTTTTTTTAAAAATTTCAGATCAATTTTTGGCTAGTATCTGATGTTATTTCATTTATTAATTGGACTGCAGGTATTAGAAAATAATATATCATCTCTTTAACATATCATGTGTATATCTTCAGGATGAAACAAATTTCTCCCGACAAAACACAAGCAAAACAAAAAAGATCATAATAATTAATAATATGCATGTCAATCCCTTCAGGTTGTAAGGTTTTCATTGCAAGCAGTCTACCATGTTTGTGCACATAGCCTACTTAGTACCCGACATGCCTGTGATTCTAGCCAGTTGAAATGATTTCGTTAATATTGACGAATAATTTAAGACACCAGGATTGTTGGTTTGATTCTTCACCACGAAGCAAAATATCCTCGCGCCATGTATGAAATACTAGGATGCGACTACCAACACTATAATAGTTTGGAAAAAAATAACGATCTAGGCAAAATTTCTTTATCATGTGAACACCCAAATAGCGCCGTTTACGCACGTTGATAAAAAAATTTCTTTCCGACAGGAATTTGAGGGGTGTCCCAATCTCAATGACAGGGTTTTACATGAATGAACCTACGTAATAGTCCTAGGTACGCGACTTCCTAATAAGGTTACGATAGCGTGGGTGTTGGCAAATGAATATACATCGCTTGTCAGTGAAAAAAGTACTACTGCACGTGTACACAAGAGCATGCAAATTTCACACCAGTGACACATTTTCGGACGTGAAAGAGAATACTGTAAATAAAAGTTGTGATTGGTTGATATTTTTAACTTACGTTTTGGAAGCAGTAAAGCAAACAAGCTCAAGGTACAGTAAGCAGGATTGCTTTTTTAGTCAGACAACGTTCAAAAGTTGAAATATGAAAAAGACAAAGGTGTGATAGAAGTATTTATTTTCTTAATAAGGGTTTTTTCTGTCATATTTCTATATTTCTGTCCGTTTTATTTGAACTTGTAAACGTGATCGCTACCTCGCCGATAGAGTTGTACATTTCTCAGGCATATAGAGAACCCTATGGAGCATTAACAAATCGTCTGTAAAGGTCTATTCCATTCATCTTCGGGAGTTTTGTTTGTCTTCCGTAAGCGGCTCTTCACCATAGAGTCGGGAGGACATTACTGGGAAAAATGTCTTTTCACGTACGTATTACCTGAGGGTGTTGCGATCGGGACCCTTTTTTATGAAACCCTTTTTTGATACCACATACGTGCAAACACCAGGTCTAATCCATGCCAATATTACTTATTAGATCATTCCATCATGAAAGGGGCGAAGCAAAGTTCGTAACAACAAGGGAGAATCTCTTGAAAGAAATTTAAACATACAGTTTATGAATGGCAGATTTATCCTTTATTTGAGCAAAGGGAATGTATGAAACTGTCTCCAAACAACTTTGGGACAAAAGTGAAGGGAAAAAGTTTTTCCTTAATTTTCCCCCTACTTTAAGAATGGATGAGTCAAAGGTAATAGGAAGAATAAAGCTCAGACTAAAATTTTTGAAGAATAATCAAGTCAATTGTGCTACAATTTTACAGAAACTTTGTGAAATTTTAATTTGTACTCTCGTAACGAAATCTGCGCTATTGCAGTTATTTGCAGTTGTTTGAGGTGCTTTATTGTCTCAGTATTTGCACCCACATTTCAATACCTGAATTTCAGTGCTACCACATGTTGTATCATATTTTATATTAGCTGTGCTCACATGCACGAATTAAGCATGTGTTACTACATATCTAGGGAATGTTAAGGAAAAACCTACAACTATGTAGCAGACTACATGTAGTGCAATCTCCGAACAGGTCTGTATTCTTTACTAATCGATTGACTCATTGTTATCGCCGACGTTGAGTAGCTTGCGGAGTACCGGGGCTTATCGCGGATATGAATAGACGGTTGATCACTGTGGTCGGCCGCGCTCTACTTTGTGAGTGAGAGCAAGGCTTCCACAGTGAATTGCTTCAATAATCCGCTCGCGCGCCTGACTCCAAAAAACGCGGAATCCCACATGTTATTGTGTGAGGCGATTCTGCCGCGGAAAATCGCATAGCATAATTTGGATAAGGCGCCTTAAAGCATTATTTCCTGGTGATATTTCCTTTCAAATATCCTTAATATTTCTCCGAACAGAGTGAATGCTCAGCTCTATCAATTCCTTTTCTGTGTCCTTATAGCTATAGAAATTCCAGCACCACCAGCCTGTACCTGCATCTGCCTTTTATCCACATCCCCAGAATGAGGGAGAAATGCACTCCTGGAATGAGCACTGACTGTGGGTCTTGATGGGGAGAAAAGTTTTGATAAGTTTTATTTTGAAAGCAGACCAACTAAATTTCACATTACAATTCTATTTTCCAGTTACACAATGTAAACATGCTATCCAAACACCTGTTGTAACACAGGTTCACTGTACTGTATGCCTATCTGGCCCATAGACAGAGAGAGAAATGCCTTACAGGAGGCCTGCTTATGAAAATTTTACGTCAGAGGAAAATTTTAGGAGAACTCATTTACCTGGCTGATCAAACACCATTCACAAGATCAAAAACTTCTAGTTTGAAGGTAGATCCACTCTCCATTGCCAAAATCTTTTATCTAGTGAACCTTCTACCAAGAGAACCTTAGGTCTAATGGACCGCTTTCTATTGTCACAATATTTGATCATGTGAAACTGATCTATTGAGAATCCTCCCATTGGCCATGAGACTGCCCCAGATGCAACTACATTTTTACAGGGGAACTGCAAATAGTTTGTTAGTTTATGTTAGGAAACATTTTATTCAACAAGTGATGGCAAAAGGCAGCATTGTTGAATAATTCCCACACTTCTCAACAATCCACAAAATCCCATCCAAAAAATTTTTGGAGATGGGTTTTTCCCTACAAATTTGGGTGCTAACACTACTTTCAATACATCCAAAACAGAAACCATAGAAAGTCAAGGCTTAATATATTATTTTAAACAGTTCACTTAAAAATTAATGGAGACACAATGGACAAGGTTTCAAGTTTTATTTTCAGTACAGCTTGATCTTTTTACATTATTACAAATCACATTAATAAAAGTACAATTTTCTACTGCACTTAACATTTTCCCTAGCATAAACTTCTTTTGTTACTTGCATTCACTGGAAATAATGTTCAAGTAAACCAAACAAACTGGTTTACTGTATTTCTTTAAAGGCCTAACCCTCTCACCACAAACAGTTAATTCCAATTTTCCATTCCTTCTTACAAAAGCCACAACTGTTTAAAATGAATTCATCCTCATCCAGACACAGTCTCAGTTTATTGCTACGGGGTGAGTATACAAGGTCCCAACGTGTAGTCAAAACACTCTCAGAACAGTACTGTACATATTGTCAAATATGAGCTTTGGGTACTCTACATTTTTTTAACTTGCTGTCAAAGAACTAAGCCAATTCAGAATTATTTGGAACTAATACAAAGAGTGCCATTTGAAGAGAGAGGATTAGGACTTTAAATGAATCTGCATATGATCTTCATAAAGTTGATAACAGGTACTTGTACTGTACATAATACACCAGCATTCAAACCACAGACAAATCCGAGCAGCTACTGAAGGCAGTCATTAGTGGGGTCCTTCAGCCCTATAAACTCATCTTAATTTTATTGTCCTTTTAAGCCCTCAAATTTAGTGAAATTGAGGGAGTCAAAGAGTATTTAAGTATGCAATCATCCATGATACAGTGGAGTCACTTGGCTATTTGAATTCATCTCCACAATAGCAACATTTGATTCTGTGATGGTCAATTGGTAGCAGGAGTCTCATATTGTTCAATTTTGAAACACAACTGATTAACTTAAAGCCAGACTGGATTTTTACAAAACTCTCAAAGGGAATGGCCAGCTAAGCAACTAAGAGAATTTTAGACTCATCTAACAAATTTTATGAACATACTTCATTACTACCGATGTAATAAAATGTGGGACTAACGCATACTTGCCAACATGGTCATCTCAGAGAAAGAAACATTTGTATTGTAGCAGATGATTCACTGTGTGCGGCAAGTGCCAAGTGTATCACTTTAGTTGGTGTCATCCACAGGAAGAAACTTTTCTCTTAATGTTCAAAACAAAGGTATAATCACTTGGGTAAATGCAAAGTTTGTCTTTATTCTGCCAAGCTGTTGCTCTGACACTTTTCTGACCATTTTAATAGCAGTATACTTTTAAAAGCAAAAGTTAGAAAAATGGAACAGTTCTCCTTGAAATAAAACAGTTGACAAGTATGCAAAGGCACAGTAAACTGTACAGGAAGATTAGACTGCACCCCACCATCTTAATGATTATATGGCATTTCCATAATAAAGTTAAGTGCTTGGAAACAAGTACTACCTTCATTGAGTCCTTATAATAAGGGTAGCTGACTTGCAAAGAAAAAGAGGGGCTTAAATTAAAACTACTACTCCCTTCAGTACGTACCTCCCAATGTTTATCAGACTGCCACAGCTCGTAGTGTGAATTCTTCACCAGCAATTCACATAAATTACTGTCCAACTTATTTTAATCTATTTTGAGGCATGGGAAAAGTGGAAAAATTAGTAGAAATTGTGCAGTTACAACAAGACCTTTTAATCCCTTACTCTTAATGGAAAAACCCACAGCCACTTACTGTAGCAACTGTGAGTGTAAAATTTAAGTACAAAAGCTGTTAATGTAAGGATTATTCCCATCTGATTTTTGGTCACAAAGTTTGGCCACAGCATGGCAACTGCAGTTAAAGGAGCACTTTAAAACTACTCAAAGGCAGTCTAGCACAGCTGTAAATTGAGAAGAATATGTGAATGTCAAAGGTTATTTCTTCACACATCCAAAAGTTTCTATTCATAAAATTTTTGCATAATTCACTTTTAAATGTGCAAGCAGCTACTTCAGATGACAAATTTATATAGACCATAGATGTTCATTCTTCAAAAACCAGTGTCAACATGCACAGATACATACAGATAGCCCATTGAATCATAATGTAGAGTAGTAGCAAAGCAAAACCTACATTGATGCATATCTGAAACTTTACATTCTTATTCACTTTTTTCAACACCTCTCACAGTTGATTTGAGCAGACTAGGATGGACTGGTTGGCCCTCTTCTTTCTCTGTTTGCTTCCATTTTATTTTTCTTTTCATTGTTCTTTGTCAAGTATGTTCAACAAAATGTTATTTCAGACTTAGCAAATCCCTTCACTTATTTTGTAGACATCTGCACGTTTTGATGAATTGATAACAAGTTTTATTTGTTTTTTTTCCCTCTCAAAATATCGAAGTCATTGTCAGGCCTTGAGTAATGCGCTACAAATCACACTCTTCAGGAAATTAAGGAGTGTGATAGGTGTGATGTTAATATTAAACTTTCATTGGTATCAACTAGATTTCACATTTCTTCTGGTGCGCAAAAAATTGTACTCCTTGCAGTGATTTCAGGTGAGCAATGGGTGTGTGATCATACTCATTTACCTAAAAATTCAAAGCTGCATTTTTGTTTTGAGTTTTGCAATAGTGGTGAGTATTCTTTTATTTCTTTTTTTTTCATTTCTTACCGGTTGCAAAACAAATCAACCATTAAAAATGAGCCCAACCGACACATACTGTACCTCCCAACATATTATGTGAGACACCACTGGGAAGTAATCATAAGAACTGGAATGATCCTTTTTCTCAAACAAATGCATGTAAAAAAAAATAGGGTGGGTTTAAAAATCAAGATTAAAGCAAACTGTGATCACACAGCAATCATACAAAAGAGGTGAATCGCTTGGAATTTTCTTTGGCCCATAAAGTTTTAAACTTCTCAAAACTAAACAATAACATAGCTTGCACAATTTTGGAACATTGCATTGTTAAAATTGCTCACAATTTAGGTTTGCAACCTGCATGTACAACTTATCACAAGATATTATTCACTATAACAGCATGACAAAATTTTGCTACTTTCAGAGTCAAGAATCTACTACAAGAGGACCTCTCAGAATTGGGAGAGATCTAAGCCAGGGACACTGACTCCAAACTGTGCTAAGCTAAAGCAACGTAGCAGGTCTTTAATTAGGTATATATATACAAGCATCCATTAGGTCATAAGGTCATAATGAAAACTGATTCTACTCTCAGCAGTGTTGGCATTAGAGTTCCAAATATAGGCAGGCTATCATACTCCCTCCCCCCTACTTTTTGTGGGGAAGCATGGGGTTATTATATAATGTGAATATTATGATAAGACTTCATTTAATCTGTCGCACATGTAGCAAAACAGTGCTGAAATCACTGTGCTGAAATTTTCAGAAATTTCTTTGCATGACTTGTGAATTGAGTTCTGACCTTGCAGTCATGCAACATAGCACCAACACTAACTGTGAGTGTGGTTTCGAAAGCATCATAAATTTTAAAACATACCTTACAAGTAACTGACCTAGCTAGGTCCATTTCATAGACTTAAAGGCACAAATCTGACACCATATAAATTTCTCAAATCTTACAGTGTACTCACCAACAGATATTCAGGCAACTAGAGGAATTATTTAAAGTTGAAAACCAAACTTAGACAATGTCACAATGGCATTACTTCTAATGATGGAAAATTGCTCCGTTTGTGAAGATGCTTCGAGAGAGATCTGTTGCTACCACTAATTATTGAATTTTATGGCAGGAGACATGGGAAATCCCAAGGCCAATTTTAAGGCAAATATGAAGGTGATGTTTATATGAGTTCATCTGATAATCTTCAGAAAAAGTGCCCTCTCAGGAAAGAAAAAAGATTTAAAAAGTATAATATTTCAGAGGAATCTATATTAAAGTATTAAAAGGTGAAAATGTACAAAGTAGTAGCTTAGCCACTTAGGTTTCAAGTACTGTAAGAACACTACAGTAAAAATGGACTGATAAGGCTTTTTGGTCTGGCTTGTAATTGCCAATTCATTCCATGAAAAGTGAATCCCTTTAAATTGCTGAAAAGATTATTAATGAAGGTAAGAAAAACAAAAGATTATTGTAAATTGTACAAGCATTGTTATGAAATTGCACCGTTTTTAAGTTTCGAGTAAAACCACATACTGTAACATCTCGAGATAGCCATCTGAAATGTACATTATAACAAAAATACTTGAAAAACATTCTAAAAGTTTTGATATGATTCTAAGAGTAAATAATAACTACATGTAGAATGCCTAACAGGTTATTTATCAATATTTTTCTCTTTGTTAAATTTGCATGTTTCCTTTAGTACACAATCAACATATTCAGTTGCTTAACCAATTTCAAGTTTCCTCTCTAACCATAAATACCATTGATTATCTACACCCTTTAAAAGAACTGCTGACCGTTAACCCCTGAAAAGCAAGGGCAGCATTGTAACTCAAGATTTCATGACTTTTAAGGTCATCTTCTATTGAGGCATCAATATTAGCTCACTTTTATAGATCTATCTTTTATAATTGACCTTTTGTTACATTCATTTTTACATAACACTTTTTTTACAAAGTAAGGTGTAACTTACTGTAAGTATGCATGATCATTTCTGTAATAAAAAGGGTCTTTTTCTTCTAACATAAACACCCTTCACTATTGGAAAATGGAAAGCTCATAACTAAAGAATAATAGTTCCCTAAATACTAAAGCAATTTTTTATGTGCAACTTACAAGGTTTTAATACTACAAGGTATGGCTATTGAGATTAAATTTTTGCTATTATAAATTTTAAGTCCTACTATAATTCCCTCAATGGAATAATCACTTACTGTAACACTCATTGGAAAATTATTAAATGTTTATATTGCAATATAATGTTATGATCATTATCATCAAATTAAGTATTAGATTAAAAAATTTCCCCACAGCAAAGACTGAAAGGACTGAATTCCCGGACAAAACTTTCTGCACCAGGAAATTCTAATAATGGAGGGCACACTTGAAGGAGCACACTGAAGTAACTCAAAAGCACCAATAATTATATTTTGTCCAAAGAGATTCAAGTATTTACTCTCTTGCAGTCATTTCCTCTTTTTTTTAATGCAAACTACTTTTTCAATTACTGCTTTTAGAAATGTCACAGAATCATAGAAAGAAACCATGGGAAGACAATCTTGAAATGATTTCTACTAAATGTTGAAGGTTTTTTTACTTATTTTGGAGATTTGCAAGAGATAAAGAATGAAAATAATGTGAGCTCCCTTTGCTTTGAAATGCTTCAAAAAAGCAAACCCCTAAAATTTTGTTCTGACCACATTAAGTACAGGAAAAAGAATGTGGAGTGGGGGGGTGGGGGCAAAGGTATGGTGGGTAGAAACAAACTTTTGATGAATCCCACCTCTTCAACTGCCAAAACAATCAGACCATTGTAGGTAAAAAGTAATATACAGGGTGGCTCATAATCTGTATCAGACCTGCAATAGAGCTGCCAGCCATAACACCTGGCAATGCCTCAGACTTATCATCTATTCCGATACTAAAGAGCAATCAAGATCAAAACCTGTATCCATAGTAATCTGTGTACTGGTAGGTCTGAGAAACCTGCAGCGCTTTTGACAAATTCCTTGCCTTGCGAGATTTTTGAGCTGTCTGGGTCGTGTGTGCAGTAGCTGACCTCTTCATTGCTTGCTCTTCTTTAAGCTGTTTGTTTTTGGTCTTAAGCCATCTGGAAGAAGAATTTTATACAGAAGTTAGGTAAAGTTAAATTCAATTTAGAGAGTTATTGTACAGCGTAATTAATGCATGCAGTATTTCTCTAAAATGCAAGATTAGCAAATGAGGTATTATGGAACAATAGCCAGCTCAAGCCAGTTGTCAAGTCACAGTAGATGACATGAATTTCCACAGATGTACAGTACAGTTCAGTTTAGTGTATTTCATTTTAACACATTTACATAGATGCATACATAAAACATCTTGTCTCCTAGTCAAGTTGGGGAGACAACCCTAGCCATGTTCCCATCTGAGTGAGCATGATGGATCTTGACCTACCACAGTAATTGCTGCTGAAAAGACAGTACTTAAATTGCATTTCAATACAACAGTACATTATGGGAGTTTAATCATATGTGGTTGGAAGTAACGCTTCTTTACTTGTAGTTACTTTTGTCTTAAATATATGTCCCCTTGATAAAATATCCCATGCTCCTGGTGTGTTAACTAGAGTAAATATGTCTACAGTACCATTTAGCCCATATCTCTGTATGTCTCATATAAATTTAGAGTACAATAGTCTATCAAATTAAAGCGGTCATTCCCCTTAAATTAAAAATCACTTCTTCCAAAAGAGCCTGTAAAGTGAGAATCTCATTATCATATCTATCTATAAACAGTATGACACAAATAATAGATATGACACTAGCTATAGGTTTTAACTGTCACACTGTATAACCATCTGACTTCCTGTACTCTGCTCTGGTTTCTCTCAAGGTAAACTGGAACTAATCAAATTACATCTAATGACCACACCATTACAGATATATTTAGATAGAAATATCACAGGAAGCAGCTCTAGGGAAGCTGGATTAATCACAGACTATCAAACAAGGCTGCACAGTATACTAAGACTGTTTTGGTAACATTGGCAACCATTTTTGTCCATGAAAAAACACTTTATTCCTTTCCCTCATCAATGGCTACTGATATTTTGCACCTGTGGTCCCTCACATTACAGTAAGTAGGAGAATATTTTCATCACTTGAGTTGCACAAGAATACGCTGTTTAAAGCGACTCGTTGAGCTGCTTCATGAAATTTAACAAAATTTTTCCAAACCTGTTAAAGCTTCCTTCACATAACATTGAAAATTGGTCGGACTTAGATAAACCCCATAGGACATTACAACTAACTGTTTTGTGAATGAGTACTTAATGGTTCAACTCAGTTTTCAAAATTTCACAACCAGAAAACTTTTCAAATTATGCACAAAACCATTACAAGTCAGGGTCACAAAATTCAAAATTTTTCTATTGGATATGCAACTTGACTTAAATGCTAACTGTAAGAATTGTCATGAAGCAGTAACCCTTTAACACTCTCATTAAGCTTCAGTACTGATATCAACTCATTGATCTCCTTAAACCATATGGTACTAGTGTACTGTGTGTTTATATTGTACCATCACATAATTCCTTGCCCCTTCCCCATTTCCCCTTGACCATTCCCCCGGGTCATGTTAAATTTTGGATAGCAAATATCTTTATGAGATGGACATTTGTATTGATTTAGGTCTATGCATAATGAGAGTCAACTGCAATAACTCGACTAAACATTAATGGGTACTGGGGGTACTGGACTTCAGCCTTTTCAATCTTTTATGCTCGCGGTACTTGTCAGCTTGTACTTGAGTAAAATTGAGCTTTGGATAGTGGATACAGTACTAGGCTGGTGACTCATTTCATATTTTTAGTAGCCAGGGTCCACTGTTTGTTTCCTTCCTGTTTAGAGCCCTGGTACGGTATTAGGTTTCTTTCCTTGACATGTTGGCTTATTTAATCACACAGTCATCTTCTACAAAAGGGTCACAGCCTTTTACTTTGTACAAGTAATCTGGAACAATGAGTATTATTTGATATAAACATTATAAAGATGAAAAATTGCTTTAACTTAATCATGTCCATTGTTGCAAAATGACAAAACATACTGTATCAACCAGTGATCTTCTTTCCAAATTTTTAAATTGTTTTAAAATTGGCATCAATACTAATCCTTCTACCCCCACATTCAATGTTTCTGAAATACAGGTATGGCAACACTGTATTTGTCATACAGACACTTCAATATCTTTTTAAATCCCTCTGATTTTCAGAAACAAAACAAGAAATTACTCAAAACAGGTAGGTAATTTACTTTTGATCATAAGTAAACAGCTAGTTCAAAATGGAACTAATATCCTGTACTTTTAGTACTTTTGCTGGAGACATGTTGCCATATTAAAAATATTAAACTATATCTAAACAAAAAGAATGCTTTTTCACTTAAATAGCTCATGTTGTTTATGGGAGGGGGAGGGTAAAACGGGAGAAAGAAATTTCTGTACTCTGTAAGTGCATTTCATTGTTGCAGTCAAATTGATGAGCCACCAACTACACATATACTCCACATGATAAGGTGTTTACAAGGAGAAAAAACCAGCTGCACTTTACAGCATCTAAGACAATGATATTTTTTGTAGTCTTTTAATGTTTCAATTTTACAAACTTCAAGGTGCTTTCGCGAACAACAGATGAAGTAAGTTGAAGTGAAATGGAGTGCACTCTACGGGAAATGTTGCATAACCCCTTTTCAATATTATAAACTGTGGCTTCTTAAACCATAACCATACTAACATTCATTCATGGTACATCAAGTTTAATGACAAACCCGAGAAACAAATGAAAGTCTTGAAAAACTGAATTTGTAACACAATAAATCCCATTTCATTATGAGTAAGTCTCATAATAAACACCGAGAAAAAATACCCTACTGGATGTAAGTTAATAATGAAGAAATGGTAATAAAAGCACAACACAGCACACAAAGAAAGCAGTAAATTATCATAATATTAAGGAACCCTTTTGTTAGCAAAATAAAGTGCATACCTTCAACTTTAACAAAAAAAAGTTCAACATCTGTTGCAACCAGCTTAACCTTCTTAATTTAAGAGTTCAGTCCTTGAATTAATACAATACATGTATTTTTAGCCTTAAATGCTTATTATTCCAGTACAACTACTGCTAAAATTTAATGTTTCAGCAATATTCTGCTGAATAACTGGGTGTCATCACAGACATAAGATGTCGCAACTGGTTAACATGGTCTTTAAAATTTAAGTAACTTAACAGTTTCAGCTCAAAATTGAAATGGAAATTTGACTGATCCTGATGAGGACTCTGGGAGGGTCCTAGCTGGGAATTTTTTGTACAGGTCTAGTGAGAGGTTTTGATAATGAATGAGACATTTTGGTACTAGAAAAGTGGACAATATACCATTTGTTATCTGCACCGGTTAGTTATTTCATTCCTGTGTGATCCGTTACGTAATTTCTTGGCCGGGTTTCAGTTTTCCTTTGTTTTAGCGTGGAAAGAATGCACGCAGATGTTTTAGTTGAGCGTGGTCTCGCGAGGCTTGTTCTAGGCTGGTCACTTTTGTTCCTGTTTTCGTTTAGCTAGCCTCGCATCCTCTTGTCAACCGTTTCGCTTCAATTTTGTAAGTATTTTTCATGTATTTTATTCTTTAGTCAAATTAGGCGACGTTATCTGTTTATGCACCTCTGTGGATTCATGCAAGCCAATTCCTTTTGGGTGTGATGTGACAACCGCATTCGGGGTTCTACTAGCTAAGCTATTATCTGTTATTTACACTGTTCCCTTAATTTCCTCCCTGACAGTTCCCCCCCTGTATACCGCTGTGACCCCAGTTTAACGCTGTCAACCCAGTTAACGCAGAAAGCCGCTGTTAAGCACTGTGTGTGTTCTACCCCGTAACGATTTGTAAGTGAGGGTTATTTTCAGTGTTCTGTCAAGTCACGTGTTATGTCACCTTTTTCAGGGTTTCGTTTAAGTCCGAGTGTATGTATGTCTGTGAGTTTGACGGTGTGAGTGCGTGTGTGTAGGCATGTGTGTGCGTCGTAATGTTTAATGTCTCTATTCGCCTTAAAATGTCTTTCCGGCCTCAATGCTGTAATGTTTTCTGTAATGTATTGCTTGTTACTGATTATGTTTATTTCTCTTTTTTCAAGCAGTTTTACCGTGTTTTCTGGCACGCGTACAAATAAAGGGGGGTAAAACTTCATCGACGTGTCATTTCGTCATTTTGTTGCACGCACAGTGATAGTAAAAAAATCGTCTACATTCCTTTCACCGCCGTAATCCTGTCATATGTCCTATGTTATCTGAAGTTCCACGCCCTTGGTCGCCTTTCGTTGCTACGTCTCACTTCACCTTCGCCCTCGTCGCCCTTGTTATTCTGGTCTCGACGGCATCCACCCCAACCATGGCGAAGACTGTGAGAACGTCAGCCAAAAGAGCGGTGACAAAAGAAATCAACAATATCAGGCAATGTATTGCTGAAGACAACATGGACGATATCAACGACCATGTTGTCTTACTTAAAGATAATTTTAAGAAGTTCACGATAGCTCACAATAGTTACCACGAAACACTTACTGACGAGACAGATATTGACGCGAGTGATAATTATTTCTCGGAGAAACAAATGGAGTATATCTCAGTTTTAAATTTAGTCAAAGATTCTAAGAAAGCTGCCACGGCTAAAGCAAAACCAATATTTGGCAGCGCTGGTCCAAATTCAGATTTATCGAGCCAAGAGCTTTCGCGTCTTCTTAATTTACCTAAGGTACAGTTGGAAGTGTTTCGTGGTAACCCATTACATTATCATCAATTTGTTAAGGCTTTTGAAGCCAATGTTGACAAGGTGTGTGAAGATGACGATTTAAAGTTATCTAGGTTAATGCAATACACTGGAGGGGCGGCTAAGGAAGCCATTAGGGGATGCCAGTTGGTAGGAGGCGCTAGTGGTTACACACAAGCGCGTGAAATTTTAGATAGTCGCTTTGGTAATGCCCATTTGGTAACAGAACGTCTCATAAGAGACTTAAAATTTGGTAAACCAGTTAGGTCACCACAGGATATACAGCAGCTAGCCAACTACGTACAACTTAAATGGAAAAAGCGTGCTCTTAAAGCTAAGAAGGATAATGATGCCTATCCAATATTCAAAGAATTAGTAGAGTTTGCGAGTGTTATTGCGAGTGAAGTAAATGGCCCCGTTTACGGGAGTACATATCATAAACGCTCAGAGAGACCCAAACGGGAACAAAAGGCCTCGTCCGATAATTATTCGGTTTCCCTATCCGAAGCCACTTCAGGAGCCGCTGCGCAGGCTAATGACAAAAGATCTCAATTCGTGAAGCGTGGTTCGTATGCCAAGGCTGAGCCGCCTTGCGTATTGTGTAGTCAACCACATCGTTTATGGCACTGTAATAACTTCAAGCAAATGAGCCCTAAGGAAAGATTAGATCTCGTGATTCGTCACAAGTTGTGTCACAATTGCCTCCTTGCCTCACACAGTACCGATGACTGTGGCAAGCACTCTGTTTGTGCTGTGCCTGGTTGTGGTAAGAAGCATACTAAGTATATTCACTGCAACGATACTTTAATTACTCCACCTGAAGTCCATGTGTCAAATGCTAGCTTCTTCCCTGATAAAGATACACATATGCCCATAGTTCAGGTGACTGTAAACAATTTGTGCAAGGCTTTCACTTTGTTGGACAGTGGATCGAGCAACTCATTCTGCTCCCGCGCTTTAGTTAGACAGCTGGGGATTACAGGTAGATCGTATGAGTTCGAGCTTAGGACCTTAAATAGGTCAGGTACTCAGAAGTCCGAAATTGTGGACTTGACGCTGTCCTCTCAGTCGGGTGAGACCTTAGAGTTATCTGCAGTGTATGTGGTTGAAGAGATACCCATTAAGAATTCTCACATTGAGACAGAGTCATATCCCCACTTACGTGGGGTTGGCCCTTTGCCCGGGTATCAAGGTGACAATGTTAAGGTTGACTTGTTAATTGGGAAAGCCCTTATTCCACTAGAGGTCAGACATGGCAAACCAGGGGAACCCTATGCCGTTCGTACCTTATTCGGTTGGTGTGTCAATGGGAGCTCCCCAGGTAAGGTACCTAGCCGCAAAGTGATTTCTAATTTCATATCGTCTTCACCTATTCAAGATAATGTTGCTCGTTTGTGGGAACTGGAAAACGAGGGTTTAGAATCTTCCTCGTGGTCACGGGAGGATAAATTAGTTACGGACCTGTGGGATAAGGAGCACAGGAAGGTTGATGGTCACTATGAACTCCCCATACCCTGGAGGGATAGGTCAGAGCCTTTGCCGAATAATTTCATTGTAGCTAAATCAAGGTTGGATAACTTGCACAAGAAGTTAGTAAGGGACACCTGTAATGATCGGTATAATGCTGAGATATTGAAACTCTTGGAGAAAGGTTACGCAGAACTGGTCCCAGAGAGTGAGTTGTTTGCCATTGATAGAACTTGGTATCTCCCTCATCATGCTGTATTTTCAGATAAGAAACCGGACAAACTGAGGGTAGTATTCGACTGTGCGTGTGCCTTCAAAGGAAAGTCGCTTAATGATCGCTGCATGCAAGGCCCCGATATGATTAACAAACTTTTGCCTGTCCTTTTGCGGTTTCGGCAACATAGTATAGCCATTCAAGCTG
This sequence comes from Holothuria scabra, assembly GCA_037179385.1. NCBI lineage: Eukaryota > Metazoa > Echinodermata > Holothuroidea > Aspidochirotida > Holothuriidae > Holothuria > Holothuria scabra. The sequence continues at coordinate 890,604 of CM074193.1, read as the reverse complement.
ATATTGAAGCCATGTACAACCAAGTCAAAATCCCAGCTAAGGATAGAGATGCGCTTAGATTTCTGTGGTACGCTAATGGTCGGTTATGTTACTATAGAATGACGTCACACTTATTTGGTGGAGTATGGTGCGCATCCAGCTCTGTGTATGCCCTCAGGAGAACTGTTATTGATTCTCCCTACGTCGATCCCCTAGTTAAGCATACGGTATATGATTGCTTTTACGTAGACGACTGCCTTAGCTCAGTTGCGTCAAGTTCATGTGCCAAAACCATTATCAGAGAAACACGCAAGGTCCTTAGTCGTGGCGGATTTAACTTCACTAAATTCATTGTTAATGATGAAGATTTGTTATCTGAAGTATCCGAAGATTGTAGGGCTAAGGAGATTCGGGAGTTTGGGGAGCAGACTGAGAGTAGAGCTTTGGGTATAAAATGGTTGGTTTCTCCAGATGAATTCTTTTTTGACGTAGAGCGCCATATGGGTGGGTTGCTTTCGAGGAGAAAAATGCTTAGTACGGTTTCCTCGATTTTTGACCCTTTGGGTTTAGTAGGTCCCTTGGTGCTTACTGGTAAATTACTTTTCCAAGAGGCCACCGCCCGCAAGTTGCTCTGGGACGAGAGGGTATCTGAGGACATTGAGACTAATTGGAATTGTTGGGTAAAATCATTAAGTTCCGTAAGCTGAGATTTCCACGCTGTATCAAACCCATGGTGCACAATGATGCTGCTATCGAACTCCACCATTTTGCTGACGCTAGTTCTAAAGGATATGGCTGTTGCAGTTATGTTCGCTGCACTAACAAATCGGGCGCGATTGATGTAAACTTAATTATGAGCAAGAGCAAGGTAGCGCCTTTAAAGGCATGCACCATACCACGCTTGGAACTACAAGCCGCAGTTTTAGCTGCCAAGGTTGACGCCCTGTTAAAGCGGGAATTAGATTTAGAACTTGCTCAGTCGTACTTTTGGACCGATTCAGAGATCGTTTTGAAATATATTAATAATGAAAGTCGCAGGTTTCATGTTTTTGTAGCTAACAGGGTAAGTCTGATCAGAGAATTCAGCGAACCCAGTCAGTGGTTCCATATAGATACTAAGGCTAACCCCGCCGACTTTCTTACAAGAGAGCATTCGTATTCCGACCTAGACAGCCGCAGGTGGTTGCACGGTCCAGATGAGCTACGCCAGTACAAAAGTAAATGGGTACTGCTAGGGTGACTCCCATTGAGTTGAGGGAGGATGATCCCGAGGTCAGGAAAGTTCAGTCTGTCACTGCACTTGGAGTAGCCAGTGGTGGGGATAGTTCCCTTGAATCATGTCCACATACGAGTTGTGATAATTCAAATGATCCCCTTCATACGTTGATGTGTCGCTATTCATCGTGGTATAAGATAAAGAGGGCCCTTGCGTGGTGGATTCGCTTTATCAGATTCCTGAAAGGGGACGGGACCACCTCTGCCCTATCTATCCAAGATATTCATCAGGCTGAAGGAATACTCCTCCGGAAGTGTCAGTCGACGACTTTCCCCTCTGAGGTAGAAAGATTACGTAAGGGAAGACCTGTCAAAGCTTCTAGTCCTCTTAGGTCGCTATGTCCCTTCCTCGACGATCGGGGGCTACTTCGTGTAGGTGGCAGGCTGAAAGCTGGCGATTTGAAGGACAACCATCCTTATATAATTTCGGGAAAGCACGTTATCGCTGCAGCCATTGTCTCAGATGTTCATAATGTGGCCCATGTCGGTGTTGAGTGGGTTCTCGGTATTATACGTAAGAGATACTGGGTAATTAAGGCAAGGCCTTTAATCAAAACGATAATCAAAAGGTGTTTTACATGTAAACGGCTGTATTCCAAACCATGCAAACAATTGATGGCGAATCTGCCAAAAGAACGTGTTGAAGCCAATAGACCGCCATTTTCATATGTCGGTGTCGATGTTTTTGGACCATTTTATGTTAAGGTAGGCAGGTCAGAAGTCAAGCGTTATGGGTGTTTGTTCACTTGTCTGGGTATTAGAGCTATTCACGTAGAAAAGTTAGACTCCTTGGATACAGATGCATTTATCAATGCCTTTAGACGGTTCACTGCCCGTAGGGGCGTTCCCGAGGTAGTATTTTCCGATAACGGCACCAATTTTATCGGTGGGGAAGCTGAATTAAGGAAAAGTATCAAACAACTGTCTGAAAAATTCATTAATGCGTATGCTCTCAAACACGATATGATATGGCGATTTAATCCTCCAACAGCCTCCCATATGGGGGGAGTTTGGGAACGGATGATAGGGGTAATTAGGAGAATTATGGTAGCCATCCTTCCCCGTACGGTTAGGCTAACTGACGATATCTTAGAAACCTTATTTTGTGAAGCAGAGAATATAGTCAATGGTCGCCCTCTAACAAAAATAGGGGACGACCCTTCCAACCCCACACCGCTTACGCCCAATCACTTGTTACTACTTAGGAATGGTCCAGTTATCCCCCCGGGTAGATTTTATCACACCGACCATTTTCGTCGCCGGTGGAAGCACGTACAGCATTTAGCTGATCAGTTTTGGCGAAAGTGGCTGAGACAGTATTTGCCAGAGCTGCAGAGAAGATCAAAGTGGGCTAAGGTTACCGCAAATTTACAAGTTGGGGATTTAGTACTTCTAATGGATGAGATGACCCCATGTAACCTTTGGCCATTAGCCTTAGTAGTTGCTGTAAATCGCAGCAGGGATGGTTTAGTCCGCTCAGTTAGGATAAAAACTAGAAGTTCTGAGTTAGTTCGTCCCATTACGAAAATAGTTTTACTGGAATCAGCTACAGCAGATTAACGGCGGATGCGAGGCCGGTATAAATTCAGCATCTAGTATGCTCAGGGTATTTGTGTATAATGTATTCCCCAGAGGGGATGTTCATGGTTTGGTTTTTTACTGTGTAATGTGTAATATATCAAGGGGAATTATAAGATATCACGTTTCAAAAACGCATAATTGTCGTAGTATGCGACAGTAGTATGTTGTCGTGAAAGAGTAGTGTATGTGAGTGAATGTCTGGGTATGATTACGCGTTTGCCATTTCTTTATTCATGTAATTGAATGTGCATCATTCAATTGGGGGGAGTGTTATCTGCACCGGTTAGTTATTTCATTCCTGTGTGATCCGTTACGTAATTTCTTGGCCGGGTTTCAGTTTTCCTTTGTTTTAGCGTGGAAAGAATGCACGCAGATGTTTTAGTTGAGCGTGGTCTCGCGAGGCTTGTTCTAGGCTGGTCACTTTTGTTCCTGTTTTCGTTTAGCTAGCCTCGCATCCTCTTGTCAACCGTTTCGCTTCAATTTTGTAAGTATTTTTCATGTATTTTACTCTTTAGTCAAATTAGGCGACGTTATCTGTTTATGCACCTCTGTGGATTCATGCAAGCCAATTCCTTTTGGGTGTGATGTGACAACCGCATTCGGGGTTCTACTAGCTAAGCTATTATCTGTTATTTACACTGTTCCCTTAATTTCCTCCCTGACAGTTCCCCCCCTGTATACCGCTGTGACCCCAGTTTAACGCTGTCAACCCAGTTAACGCAGAAAGCCGCTGTTAAGCACTGTGTGTGTTCTACCCCGTAACGATTTGTAAGTGAGGGTTATTTTCAGTGTTCTGTCAAGTCACGTGTTATGTCACCTTTTTCAGGGATTCGTTTAAGTCCGAGTGTATGTATGTCTGTGAGTTTGACGGTGTGAGTGCGTGTGTGTAGGCATGTGTGTGCGTCGTAATGTTTAATGTCTCTATTCGCCTTAAAATGTCTTTCCTTTCCGGCCTCAATGCTGTAATGTTTTCTGTAATGTATTGCTTGTTACTGATTATGTTTATTTCTCTTTTTTCAAGCAGTTTTACCGTGTTTTCTGGCACGCGTACAAATAAAGGGGGGTAAAACTTCATCGACGTGTCCTTTCGTCATTTTGTTGCACGCACAGTGATACCATTCAATCCTGATTATGTATTAAACACCTGTTGTTTCTTTACACCATTCACTCTAGACAAAAAAGAAAAAATAGGACCTAGTTCAATAGCTATATAATGCTAAACCAGATTTTTGAAGGCATTGATTTTTGAGGGATGCAAATTCATACACCATCACTTACCTCTAACAACTGTGTTAGGAGTGTAATTTTTAATACCTAGATCAAGAATGGGACCAAAAATTAATCTATTTGAAGCTAAATAAAACAGCATACCAACCACACTCCTTCATTGCCTTAGGAGTGTGATTTGTATGATCCCATGAAAATTTCAAACTCAAGGCCTGACTTATTCAAATAATCAGACAACAATTGTAGTTTTATTGCAATACCATTAACAGGAAGCCGAACAGTGAAGACAAGATAACTTACTCTTTAAAAGCTGCATCGCATTCATCTCTGCTGCGATAGAAATATGCTTCCTTTTCCTCCTTCTTCTTTTTCCTGTTTACTTTGCGTTCCAATTTTGCCTGTTCTTTCTTGGACTTCAGCCAAGCTTCATACGTCTCCTCTGCTTCCTTGGGATCCTGTAAGTACAAAGAAAACACTCAGTCAATGTGCTATTAAAAAACAAGTTCAACTAGACCATAATGCCTCATGACTAAATAACTATGTATAATTCCCTTTGACAATTACATCACTGCAAACTTCATTCTGAAATATCCCCTGGTTAAGTAATGAGGGAGCCCCAGTACAACACTGCGCGCTACGAAGTAATCCTTACTTTATAATATCTTACCTGGCAAAGGAAGCTTAGTGATAGAAAGCCCTCTAGCAACCATCTAGTTTTGACTACATTTTAGTCATTCATGAAAGGCCCTCTACAGTAGTTGAAAGAAGAGTCCAGAACCAGATTTTAGTCTGACATGTTAAAGAGAAAAATATTCTAAGCATTCTAGTGAAAGTTTCATTCATTTCCCACCTTTCGTCTACGAGATACAATTAGCAATTGAAGTTGACACATTTTCTATTAAAGGGCCAATCCTCTCACCCCAAACTACAATTCTTGTACAGGGTTACCAAAATTTTCAATTGGCTCAGTTCTTTGATTGACAGCTAATTCAAACAATGCAGAGTACCAAAGGTTATATTAAACAGCATGAACTGTACTGAGTGTTTTGATTATACACATTGACCTATTTTATACTCACCCTGAAGCAACAAACACAGATTGTGTCTGAATGAGGATGAATTTCAAACAATTGTGGGTGGGCCTTTAAGTAAGAAGGTTCGGAGAATTGGTAGTGTTTGGGGTGAGAGAATTGGGCCCTTAAAAGTGATCCTGAAGCAAGCAAGTGTGATGTCATTGTTGAACACTGTTGGCTATGTTTTGTTTTTATTTATTGTCCATCCTATTAGTTTGACCTTGAATTGATAAGGGAAGCTATCTTGCCCCTGGGGCATATAGATTTTTTTTATTCCATTGCTCAAGATGTAACAATGATATCAAAACATTAGGGTTTAGTTGCAAAAAGTTGTTGGTACCAACATCAAAATAAAGCATTGGCCAGCAGTGTGAATCTATAAGATCATGCCTGCTTGCTTCAAGTTCATTCTATATCAAAAATTTGACACCCTCAACTGCTAATATCTCAAGAGCCAAACATGGGGAAAAAAAATTCACCCAAAAGCTCAGAATATTTTCCTCTGTAACATATCAAAAATAAATTTGGTGTTGCACTATTCTTTTACGAATAACCATCTAGTTTTAACTACATTTTAGTCATTTACAGTGTGAGGGTGCTTCCACTCTCTAGCTTGTAACTGCATAGCCTCCACAGAGCAGAACGGACTCCTAAAAACAAAATATGAGACGATTCTAACCTTCTGTGTTTTTTGAGTGTCCTCTTTCTTTTTCAATTTTTCTTGTTTCCTCTTTTCAGCTGCCTCTTGTTGTTTTCGTTTCACCCAGGCCTGGAATGCTGACTCTGCTTCTTCCTGCTGTTTCTTCTTCTCTTCCTCCTCCTTCTGTCTCTTCTCTTGTAACTTTTGACTTTTCAGCATCATTTGTTTCTTCTTATGCTCTTTTTGCTCTGGAGACAAACCATATCTGCTATAACCTTCTGGCTTATTGTACTTCCATTCTTCGTTTGACGCATTTGAAGATTTAGCCGACTGAATCCTACGTTTTTGAATTGGTTTCTTTTGTTGCGACTGATATGTAGTAGCTGTTGAGGGTCGTTCTTTTTTAACTGGAGTGTCACTTACTTCCTGACCTGGCTTACTCTCTGTGCCATTTTCAGACAATTGATTGGCATCTGAATTCAATGTTAGTCCCATAATGTTCCTCTCCTCTGCACTAAGTTCACTAACCTTTTTCAGCTCAAATTTACCATCCCTTTCAATCAGAACCTGTTCTTCTTTCTTTGGTGGAGAGGACAAGTTAAGATTTACCCCACTATCAGAATTTGAATCTGCTTGTTTTACTTCACTTGGGTTTTCAGGTGTGACAAGTTCATTCTTTTCAACCTCTTCTTCTATCAAGCCATTTTCACTGGCTTGACCACTGACCTCAGTGTCTTCTTTCTCTGTGGGCACATTTTCTTCCCTGTTTTCTTCTGAGTCTTTCACACTGAGCTGTTTTGCGTAAAGATCAGCAAGGTCACCTTCGCTATCTCCTTTACCTTCAACTTCACTGACAACCTCATCCCGACTTTGTTTCTCTTGCTCTGTATCCCCCGCACCATTCTCCTTCTCAGTAACCCCCTCGACAGATGGTTCTATCACATCTGTCTCTTCCTCATCCTCTATGTCATTATATTCACCTTCTTCTGGATATTCTGGAGGTGGTACCTCCAATGTAACTAGCTTCTCACTAAAATTGACTTTTGTATTTGTTCTTTCCACAACTTCCTCTGCCCCCCACTCTTCATTGAGCTGACGGAGTCTTTCTTTCATGTCTACTGGGGAGTATTCTCCAAAATCTATTTGTCCTTCAAGGTTTTCTACATAATCATCCCATTCTTCTTTCAGCTTGGCTAACTCTTCTTGCAAAAACCAATCATCTGAATCTTCTTCTTCATCATCAGAGTTTGCTGGAAGGTCATCCTGCCAAAAGTGAAAGATGTGTCACCATTATAAGAAGTAACTATTTAGAGGGAAATGCAATGACATGACCCACAAAGAAAGCATTTCCAAATCTTTTTTAAACATTTCAGTCCCATCAGTAACTGCTTTTCCTAACACACACTTTAAAATGAAATACTGTATACTGTTGGCAGTACAGGGTCACCATTATTCTGCATGAATCATTCTCAAAGTATAGGGCATTCCCATGTAAATGCTTTTCTAATTATTCTTCAAAACAATATGGTCTTATAGTATTGCATTGGCCAAACTACCATTCTATAGCCCATTTTTATACCGCAGCATTCTAATCATTTATTTATTAGCAGTGACTACAAGTCAAGAGGGGAAGGTTTTTATGACCCATCTATTAAAAATACAGCTTCCAACACATCAAAACTGTAGAAAATTGATAAACTGTGCCTCATGTATAAAGTAATTTACGTGAATTACACTGTCCAACCAAACAAATTACTAACCACTCTGCCATCTAGACAGTGGGTTAAACCAACTTGTTTTGAAGATTCTACTGTAATCTACTTCTCCTAAAATTATTGAAAATCAGGTTCACAATGGTAGCAAAGTTTTCAAGTACACTTTCCGCAGAACCACCCAGTATACTGTCAGCACCGTGACTCCTTCTTCCCCTATATATTAACTATAAAAAGGAAAACATTTTCAGATATTTAAGGAAATAGACACAAAAAATCTGGAAAATTCATGTGTCATCTAGAATGTTGCTAGACGTCTCTCTAGTTTTCTGTTGCATCTACAGTATGCCTGGTGGGTCTGCAAATATCAATGAAGATGATGGTGAATAAGCATTTTCTGAGAAACCAGTTAAACTGAACTTCTATTGGCCCGTAATTTCCCATAAAAATCCAAACAATACCAGATGGCAGCTCCATGTGTTCAACTGTTCATTAAGGTTCTTCATGTGTTTTGGGGAAATGTCATCTTATTCGGTTCCGTGGATTAAATTAGCTGAAAATTTTGATCAACCGTACAATTCCAGTTAAGCCAGAAAAGTGCTAATACTGTAAAGCATCATACAGTTACTGAAACTTGTACAAGTATGGCAATATGATTGTATAAATAGAAAAGGGTTCTAGGGTACTGTCCTCTCTGACTGTCACCTTATGATAATTTATGACAATATTACCCTTCATAGACATCATAAAAAGACTGGCATATGCATATCAAAGAGTACAAAGACATGTTCAGGACTGTGCTTGTTTGACACACAATTGAACTGCTTATCTGGGTCAAGGGGTTTTACAGCTCTGTTCTGCAAAGCAAGGTGAAATAAGCTAAAATTTCATGGGATTTTCAATGTGGAAATTACAGAAGATTTTAGTCCTTTTCATTTGACATGGCCTGACATAATGAATTTCTCTTCCAAATTTGGAAATTACAGATAATGAAGTCTTAAATTTGACAGGGCCTGTCATAACAAATTTCTCTTCCACCAATAACACTTTAACTTTTAAACACAGTATATGTACTGCACAGTACAGTACTGTATGCCTCCTGGATATTGAGTACTGCAGCAATCCCTTGGAGCTCTTTTCTTGTTCAATTGGCTGCTCTCAACTGAAGTTGAAAACAGTATGCAATTAAGAGGGATTCTATGTTAAAAGGAGTTTTACAGCCCAGTTTCTAACCAATTGGTTTAGTTGTGTTGACCTCAGTCGTTTTTCCAGTTGTGGTTCACTGGCTTGTTTTCCCTTCTGCAATACTTATAGTGAGAACTAAGCAAAAAGATAATAGGTCTCAGTTCCTAAAGTTTTAATGTAGGTATGACCGGACCAGGAGTTGAACCCAGACCTTCTGGGTGCAAGAATAATCACTGAGGGATTAATCATGCATGACCTTTAACGTGTGAAGAAATCTTGAAAATTGTACTCCAAATTTTAGTGTTTACCCTAGCTACTGTCTTAAGCTCCATGCATGTAGGATAGTCAAAGTCTAAGAATGAGAGGAGGTAAGGCTGAGATGTTTATTGCTTGACTTTTATTCAGGGTGCCTGGCCACTCATGCAGGGTCATTCACTGCTAAGCTGACATTCAATGTGTGTTTGCTTACTTCTTAGTAATACAGAGTCAGGATAAGTTTGCCATGTAACAGCTTACATTTAGATGATCACAAATTACAGTATCAGGATGTGGTCACATTAACCCTTTACCGTTGTGCTCCGATCAGGGCATACTTGCGCGCCTCTGGAGTGGGCAATAAAGCGGACATAGCCCGCCCCATATTGGCTTCTGTAGGCCATTGACCCCGTGACCTTAAACTATTGTCTCTCTCGCTGTTGTGGCTGAATTTTCAGGTAGCTACTCGCAGTTTCGAGCTCCGCGTGAAACAGTAAAGATGTGTGACAGCCGAGCTCTCCGCATGGGTCCAAAAGGACCCAAACAACGGTAAAGGGTTAAGACTACTGTACAGTAGGCTGTAACATAACATAACATTTAACATAACACAACACAACACAACACAACACAACACACCACACCACACCCCAACACAACTAGGGCTATGACGGTTAACTGGTTAACCGACCGACTCTTCGGTTACTCGTGCGTCATACCTCTTCATAGATTAACTGTTTTTGTATTGCCAATAACTCAGTCGCCCCGTCGTGGCTTTGTTAGTAAATTGTTACACAAACATCCCACAACAAACAGTGTCAGTTTCTCACAAATTATCACTCGAACAATAACTGTAAAAAGAGTTTTAAAATTAGCTGTTCGATTGAACAGATTAATTCCGCGGTAGCTCCCCGAATTAAGTACATAATGATGAGTGACAAGTGGCACACCCATTGCTACTTTCGTTGGCAGAACTTCGTGTACTTGTCTCCTAATCCCTTCAATAGCAACACCCAAGCACAACTTTACAAATCAGCAGCATGTTTGAGAGATTACCAAGTGAAAAGAAAGCCACAAGACATGCAGGGAGCTGAAACAAAAGTTACCAAGCCCTGTACTTCTGTGGCAATAAAACCTCTGCGAGACCATAATTAGGGCACAAAAGTATATTTGAATAAGTAACTCCACTGTAGCTAATCGAAATATTTTATCATGCCACACCTCCATAAATTTCATTATTTTTCATTGTTAGTAGCAGTATTTTGAAAAAATTTAACCCGTAAAAATACGATCGTAAGCGCCAGATAATTCCCGCCATTTTGTTGTTTGCCCAATATCATATAAAGTGGAACATTCCATGTTGACTTTTATGAATAAGCATACGCAGTTCGTTGAACCAACTGGGTTGTAGTTGCCATAATGTACTGCAAAAAATGGGACTCAATTAACGTTATCTTATGGTTTCTTTCTGGTACAAATATCCCCGTATGTTTGCCACTACTTGTCCAAACCTTGGACAATGGGCTTGGCCGGCTGCACAGGCCAGCTGTGTAAGCCTGGGAAGTGCAACGTCATAAAGCAAACTCAATAGGGAAATTCATTCCGAGGTCTGGTATTTTCACACACTAAATCCCATAGGCGCGAGTTGTGAATGGCTGGCTCAGAATCAACATATTTGAACCAATCACAATGCAGAGGCAATTCTAAAATTTGCAATAGATCGTGTGCATACGATGTCACCGAGCAAAACATGGTCCCTTGTTTAGTGGTAAAAAGGGATACACACACAGGTCTACTGCATGCATGGGACCACGTGTATCATTGTTTTCGTTCATAATGACGTCATATGATAACATTCCTTAAGTCCTACTGTAAATAACTTTACGGTAGGAATGCTGGGAATTCCTTAATTTATGCAGGATAATAGGGCTTGGTTGTGCTGTTTGCGGCTGGTGAGCCATTTACATTGCAATTGTACAGATAGCTACTATGACAAGCACATGAGTGCTGTACATGTACAGTATTGAACACTGCATCACAAGCAAGCTGCATCAAAACAGCGATGTACGAGTGTTTCATGAAGTAACTGACAATATAACATAGGGCCAGGCGGGAAAATACAACAGTTGGTGGAATGTTAAAAAGTGCACATGGTCTGAAGAAAGCTTCATTAAAGGCGGGATGGGCTTTTACTGTGGAAAGATGATATAAACTCAGTGCAAAATACCAACATTTTTGTCACATACTTACATCGGCGAACATGACTTACGGCGCCATTTTTAGACTTGCACTTTCCTGTACAAAGTGATGGCACTCTTTGGAAATGTTGACTTTTTGTTGTTGCGTGAACATTACGTCATTTTCGGTTAAACGGTTAACCGCCGGTTAATAAAACAGGTTAAACGGATAGTGAATTAACTGAAAATGCACAACCCTAAACATAACATACTGTAACATAACAAAACAAAACGGTGAAGGGCAAAGGAGGGTCATAAGATGAGAATCATCCCTGAAGACAATATGCTATGCTGCTAAGACTAACTCTGACACTGCTACAGGATAACATGACTTTGACACAAGGACTTGACAACTTGACAAACACATACTAGCACATTGGAAAAAAAAGTTTTTCTATATAGACCCAATCTATATTTTTTTTAGAGGAAACACAATTTAGTGCAGGTTGCACATGTGCAAACAATCATTGTGCACTTAATACTGCAGTAGCCATTATAGGGATACTGTGTAACCAGTACTGTAGATGGAAAGCTTTCATCATTGGCCTACAGTACAGTACCTGTACAGTACATGAGTACTTGTCTACAGTGAAATAAGGTTTTATCTCTCTGCTGTCAAAAATCCCAAATTGGAAACAGAACCATTCCATTCTTATGATTCATGACGGATACATCCTCAAAACAGCTTCTGTGCTTTGAGTGTTTTAACAACCTGGGAAGAATTGCAGTTACTTACTATACTTCAAGCTATGGAGTACATGTGTTCCTCATCAAATTTTATGAAAGTTCAGTTGCTTTGCAATTAGGAGGCTTGAATAACTCTCTGTTATGTTAGTTAATATTTTACCCTCAAGTAATTAATCAAGTACTGTTTGATAATGAATCTTACCACACACTACAAACAATTTGAATGGTTGCAAGTGAAAGGATATTAAGGGTGAATAAGTGTTACCATAGAAACAACCAAATTTCAACTGAACTGTCATGATCCATCATAAACCTAATTACTGACAATCTTTTAAGAGGATCATACTGAAGTGTAGATGGAGATGCTTCCTTTAACATGAATACCATATGCAGCACACTGTTAGGTTAAGGGCAATGAAAAATGCCCCTTATGTTTCACACATTCAATTTGGTATTAAAAGCAGACTTAGGATTTCAATTTCAATTCAATGTTTATTTCTTGTATCTTTGTACAATACATTACATGCAATTTGTATGAGCATCTAATTAATGTATCATAATAAAGTTCTACAAAAGGAGGAAAAAGAAGTCAAGACTTATTAACACTTTCCCCAAAAATAATTCAATTCATATATAAATTAAATTCTCAGAGAAATTATTGGCTTTTTAAAATGATACAGTACTGTGTACCTGGAGACACCAGAAGCCATTGCCTTCATGCCCTTTTGTATGAATTGATGCCACTTACAGAAACCAATGACTACAGGCACCAAAGGCCATAACGGCCTCTTGCATCTTTTCTACACGATATATATATTGTCAATATGTAGTTTGCAAGTATTGGCCCTTCAATACCTTTCTTAGCATTCTCACTTTTACCTGTCATGACAAATTTCTGCCAACCAAAGATCAACCTTTGCCCTTTCCAATTCATATTTGGAATATTGAAATGATGAGTACATTAATCATGCTTATCTCCTTTCAAAAGAGTCTTGTCACAGTAGTTGATGGCTGGGAATTGGTTCTTCTTAGGGCACTAACCCAAACCCGCACATGTTTACACTTATACAATTTTTGACAACCTTTAGTCTACCCCAACTATTCTTTTGTACTGTACCAACATCATACATGTGCAGTTCATACTGTAGTTCCATGTTCGAAGGAATTCTTTCTTGTTTTATATCACCTTCAGTCTGCCTCACTTCCCACCACCTTGGCCAGCATTCAAATAGTGCACTTGCTGGCATTAACAACAAGTGACACACAAAAATGATTTTGTGCAACAACTTTCCACTTTTTGGGCAGCAAATTTTTCAAACTAGATGTTGCAAGGGGTAGGTACATATGTATGTCTACAATGAGAATTTATCCTACTTCTTCTCTCCCTGTCTAACTTTTCTGGAAAATCAGCAATATCACAGTGCACTACACTTTTATGATTTACATTTTAAATTTCAAAGGAATGGCATGTAATAGAAAGAGTGAGCCATTGTGAAGTGGTTTACAGGCTAGTACTGTATGTTGAATTCTTAAATTCAATGTACTGGGTATTGAATAAACCTGGTCAGTTAACCATATCACAAACTCACATCATTGCAGTACTTGACTTTCTTATAACTTTGAAGTTTCAAGTATATACAGGTAGCAAAGTTATAACTTTATTATTCCAGTCCCAGTGAAACTACAGTATGGCCTAAAGACAATATTTTATAATGCCAAAAAGAATTTCACCACATTGTAGCATATACCATCCTGTCCCCTCGGACCAGGAACAGAATACAGGTGTTGGATGTAAAGCCCAGGGACCAAAACAACAACAAGGAACCAATAGCAATTTGAAAAAGGTGTTTGGAGGCAATACCTAATTATGCTACATACAAAAGCTGAGATGAAGAGCCCTGACAGAGGTTAACATAATGTTTGTTGAACTTACAATAACATACAGTATTTGTTTTTTGGGGAGCTTGACCTGTGAACCTGTGGGTCAGAAGCTGTGTATTAGGTACAGTGCCATGAATCTCTAATGATATACAGGAAGTACTCGTTTTCAGTATGTTGAAAGTATATGGAATTGATGCTGAAAGAGGTTCGTTTCATGAAACTACTTCAGTGGTTCATGTAGCCATTCAAACCAGCATACTGTAGGCCTACATGTAACTTCCTGCATGTGCTGAATCATGAAAACATTATACTGCAAGATACAGTAGACCTGTATGGCATGAAAAGTGTTAAAAGCAAACTTAACAAAAAAAGTTACGTGTACAGTACAGTACAGTGGTACTGTACATATGATGTACATGAATGTGTTTACACCATTTTCAAGCAATTAAAGGTTTATCCCATAGTCCTATGTTTGCTACTGTACTTGGAAAAAGGTCTAGATTTGAAATTAATCATGTAATTTGTCACTTCAGCTTACTAGCATACATTTGGTGACTGATAAACTTTAATAGCACATGATTAATGTCAATGCCATTCACATCCTACTATACTCAAGGTCCCCTTCACCTAGCAGACCATCATCCATACAAATCATCCTTCTGTCAAGTCCTTGCAGGCTTGCACTAAATGCAATGAGCCAATTCTCTAGAAACTTTTTATCTTTTCTTCCTCTGTCCCTTCCAGGTAAGTTTTTATCCACTCTCCCCTTCCAAAAACTAATCCCACGGCTTTCTCCAGAAGTGAATGATCCTTGAGTAGGGTGATTCCTATGTCACACTCTCTGAGCATCTCACCCCACAACTAGAACTACTCCTGGTTCCGTGAATGGTTTCAGGAATTCTAATTACTGTTATAAAGACAATACTCACCCCAGATGGAGATATGTGTTGGTCGCCGTTGTGCTGGTGACCCAGGTTGAGATCAAAGGTATCATTAAGGGAAGTAGACCCTACACTTCTCACAGGCTGGAGAGTATCCGTGTCCCCCATCTCTGAAGAACCTATATAGAAAGACAAAACATTGGAATAGCACCTTAAGTACATGACAGTTTAAAATTAAAATAGACTTCCTGGTGTAGATAGAGCTGTCAATCAATATGTTGTAGAAAAGTGCAAGTATGGTTGTTAAAAGGGAAGGGAGGACATATTCTTTTTATTTTTTTCAAAATGTTGGGTTGAACTATGATGTGTGTCGTATTTTGTGGATGGGATTTACACATTTACAGGAAAGTCAGTTATTCTACTGGGATGCTCATTTGCAATGGATTTAAATTCGCATAAATTGGCAGCTCTGCACAGAAGTTGCTAGCAACTTAACTTTTAAGTTGTCATTTTTCAATCTTTTTTTTTTCTGTGATGCTAGTAACTTCATTATTAAAATCAAAGGTATTTCGATGGGAACAGTGGGCAAAAGTTCACTTAAACACTTAGAAAAAATCTGGAGACCTGTTTTTCTCCTATACCAAATACTAAATAGCCAAGTAAAAACTCTTTTTTGAAAACAATGCTACTGTATTTGCAGGGTGAATGATAATGGTAATGCAATGTACGCATGTAATCCCTCAATAATGAGAGGGTGTCAGACCTGTATGAGAATGAAAAAAAAAACTTATAAAAATAATTGGTTGACTTATGTAGTATCCCAAGTCAAATGTTGAATTCCTGGCCTAGATATTCAAATTTCAATTTGCCCTGACTTTCCATATTTTCCAGGATCCAAAGGAACTCTGGTGAAATTGAAACTACATTCTCTGCTTCACTCTCTTTATTCCCAAACCAGATTGTTCTGTATCTGTGCCATTCTGCATGGTTTGTTTAATTTAGCAGGACATCATTCATGTACAGTAAGGCTACCTCATAAATAGACAACTGAAGCTAGATGAATAGGTTGCCTAGCCTGGTGTGACCAGAATTTGAACCCTTGCTATAAACAGTGCAGTACATTACAATTTATCCATAAAATAAAGACTTGTACTAATCCACAATTAGGTAAAGTAAGAAAGTGGTTTGGTTTGGTTTGTGACAGGCTGACAGCCTCAACTTCTAACGTCGTGGCTTGATCTACAGGAAGGCTATGGTACAGTAGCCAGGCCCATGTGCAGTTGTTTTTCCCAAACTTGGTGTGGATCACTGGATTTTTTCCCTGCTGCACTCTCCAACTCTCACCTTCATACACATTTTTGAGCTGAGATATAAAATGTTAAAGTTTATTCACTTTAATACAACAAATTAGTCCATTGTGAAATAATTTGTAAATTTTCTGAAAATAAACCCACATTTCCATGCACGATGTTAACACAATTTACTGCAAGTGAGGGATACATGAGACCACAGTTTTTACAGTTTACATAAATTGCAAATTTTTAAACCGTCCATCAGTAAAGAAGAGACCTGTGCAGAAGAGACTCTCGCCATGTCATGTGATTAAATAACGGAATCTTGAAAGTTCAAAGTCAAAGATAAGCCATGGCTTAAAAAAAACTTACGCTGAGCATTTACCACATAAGATGGACCCAAACAGTTACACTTAGTAAGTGTGACCTTCAATCATAGGTATCCTCTCATTTATCTGTATCAGGAACAGTAACAAATGCCTAGTGCATCAATCCCCACCCCCAACCTCTTTATTCACTGAATACAGTACTGTATATATGTCCCTACTGTGGAATCATGTAGACAATAAATGCGGGATGATTGAAGGCTGATAGCTCCCTAATGGCCGACTAACAGTCAGTCAACTCCCACCCCTAACTACCCTTCTTTTCATAGTCTACAGAAATTCTTAATTACCACAGTTCAGTAATTGACAGCAAGTTTAAAAATTGCAGAGTATTGTAGTCTACACTACACATCATGTACTTTACTCACAGTACTGACAGTGTTTTGATAAATACTGTACATTAATTGGGGTTTTGCATTTATATTGTACTCACCCTGAAGCAATAAACTTAGATTGTGTCTGGATCAGGAAGAGTTTTAGACAATTGTGGGAGGGGCTAAAGTACTGTAGGTTCCGAGAATTGGAACAGTTTCAGGTGAGAGGAATAAGGCCTTTATCCAAGCAATGTCTTCCAATTCTCCCAACATATTACTTCTTGCCACCACCAAAGCTGTCAAAATCTCCTCCTTGTGCAAACTGCAGACTCAAGATTCCTAGTTTGTTGCCCTGTGGTCTTACCCTGCAGCCCCTGTATTTAGGGCTAAATATTTAACATGAGCTACTCTACTTTATGTCAATCACAGAGATTACCAGTATACATCAAACTGAGGCTTTTGCTACAGTACCCACTATCAAAAGTGTAGTTTGGGGGCAAAGAGTGTCTGTCTTCAAGTCTTAAAAGTATGGATGTAATGAACTACATATTGTGCAGATTACACAATAATGTACCATATTACAACCAGAGTTGCTATCAGATCATGGCATTACAACTTACAAAATTGCAGGACTTGAAAAATTCTAACGCTCTTTCCCTCATTAAAATAACACAGTGACCCTGCCATGACTTGAGTCAAGCTGCTATATAAAGTAACTAGAGTTGACTGCAGAAGCCACAAGAAAAAAAACTGACTTGGTTACAACTGCATCCTATCATCCTATCTTCTTAACATACTGTACTGTATTTAAACAAGGGTGTGGTGCATCATATAAACTTGACTCTCATAATTTGGGCTTTACTACCATACACACAGTGCAATGAGTGTTCTGTGTGTACAATGCTTCTCATTATGTTGTTAATTGTGACAGACTGGGTGTAATGTACAGTAGAGTTGACATGGGTCTTTAATTGGTCTGTGATAGGCTTCTTCAAAAGGAGGTTTAGTGAAAACTGACCCCAATCCATACCACTGGTGTCAAATCAGAGACAGTAAGTCCACATCACAGGACCACAACTACCTACTGTAAAAATGTCCATCGTAAACAATCAGTATAAATCTTATACTTCTTTGGTAATCTTGGTGGTGTGACATAGGCTAAAACACAGCAACTGAACATACTCAATCTGGATCAATGAAATTCAAAGAAATCATAGTTATAATGGAAGTGCTCACACAGCCAAGGCCCCAGCTGACATGGACGTTGATTGTAGAATATGTTGTAAGGAAGTCGTGGGGATGTGACCCAGGCTTTGGGCCAAATTTCCTACCATGAAAACAAATTTTCTTTATCAACCTTTGAGAGCTAGCTAACTAGCCTTTCAAGGGTGGATTTATGATACCTACACATCTTGTAGAAAATGACTTGTAAAGTTCGACTGGATGGTACAGTAACATGCTGTTTTGTCAACCCTAAATCCATACTTGCATACAGTAAAGTATCTACCTAGATGTGATTAACGAGACTGACTCTAGACTAGTACACATGTAAAAAACTGTACAATGTTAACCACTGCATACTGCAGATTGAACAATTAAGTAAGATGTCTTGACATTACAGTAGACTAGCAAGTGAAGACTGGATCAAGGATGGCAGAAAGCTTCAACAGAATGCAATCTTGTTCTAAAGATTTTTGCACCAATAAATAGTGCCTAGTGGGCTTCACCTTCTATAGAATTACCACTGTCTGACTTGATATATCAACATATACTGCTTTACATTTCAGTTAAGAGTTCTGGTTTCTCTTCTGCCATAGTTATGTGTCCCATTGCTATACTATCACTGCTGGTTCTTAAGCTTGCTCATGCACTACATGTGCACTTCAGATTGACATACAGACAACGTTCTGCAATAAATGGGGCAGTCCATTTGTGAAACAGGTGAGGTAGTTGCAAAGTAGATTTGTAATTTAATAAAATGCTTTTTATTGAACTCTAACAATACAGAACTACAGTAGCTCTATGACTCTACAGACACTCTTTGAACCTGATATTTACAATACTTCCACTACTTAATTATGCATAATTTTACTCATTCGTTTCTGGATAAAATTTGATCTTTACACAAAAATCTGTTAACAACCACTGAAACTTACTTTGTTCCCTATAAAATAAACCTGGCAGAAGTTAGGGGTGCAAGTTTGTTCCTTCAAGTACCATGATGGGGGTCTCCTACAATGTTCTTGTGACCCAGAAACTTGTTATTTTTTGAGAAATGATGACAGTCACTATGGTCAATTTTATTTGCCATGCAACACTGCTAACAAGCCCATGTTAACACTTGCAATAAAAAATGTGAAATCTATGAAAATTCTGGACCCTACCGTTAGTCAATGGTATCATCTCATCTTTCTATCTCATGTACTGCTGCTACTTGACAGATCTATTTGTAACACTTACTAAAGTTTTTTTTTTTTCCAGTTCAAACCACATCCAGCTACATACATCCTATCGACACAAATCATACAATGATGCTATTCTGTGAAATTTTGATGTGTCTAAAACGTGAATAGTTTGGTAATCAAAATTTGCATGGGCTTCTTTGTCACAAAATAATTAGTAAGTTCTCTAAATAATAAAAAATACAAAATATGCTACACAATTTTGCATGTCAATTTGTCCATATTGTGTGGCAAAAGAATATGCAGCAATGGATCTATAGTCCTATTCCCTGTTTAAAGATTGATTGCATACTGTATGAGTTCCTCTTGGAAAATTTCAGTTTGCATAAAGTGTCATGTCTAATCTGATTAAAGGTATAGCCTTTAATTGTCAATAAATGATTTATGTTTTTTTTTTCACACAATTTAAAAGAAAATGTCATTCCTACGGTTTGAGATGATATACCGCCTTTAAGCCTATTCTATGTCCAAAGCACAATTACACATGGTAGGTTCAACTATTCTAGGATTCGGCAGGGCAATGGTTTCACAGCAAAACCATACCACATAGCAATGGTAAATTAAGATTTTGCAGCAAAACCATGCCAAGCAAAAGGGCCCAGAACAAGCAATGACTGTGTCTAGGCTAAGGTAGGATTCTAGACAGGTTGTGGAAGGGGAGAGACCAGAAGTAAGTTATGTGTCTGTTGAGCAATTAAAATGGCGTGGGTGAAAAAAATTTGCCCTGTCCATAGTACAACCATTATTTCTCCAGTCATGTCACACATCCACTGGGCTACACTTCCCTGACTGGTTAAGTAGTAAGTATACACAAATAGAAGTGTATGGCCCACATTCATGAACATAATTCCCTGTGGGCTGGGGTTGTAGAATATGTCCACAGTATTCTCAGTATGTGGTGTAAGGAGACTGAAGTGAAGGACTTGAACCATTGTTCCACACATTTAAAATCACACCTGAACTTGGACCATATTTAAAACCATATTTTGAACTTGACCTTTTTATCTGGTTGATGTACAGTAAAACACATAATATGTGTAGTTATTGTTGAATCCATTCTTCATATCAGTTGTCAAAAGTGCAGGAGGAAGAGGCTTTCCCCACAAAACAGTGTACAAGAAAACTTACTTTCAAATGCAACACATATTTGTGATCCTTTGGGATGAGTGTTCAGATATTTAAACATAAAAAGAAAGAAGGGAAGTAAATAAATGAGGGAAAGAAGTGACATGTACATTCACCAGGTAAGGAAGCCATCCCTCCCAATATTTGTGTTTCTGTGATCAGACTGGATCAGCCTCTGTGGTGCATTGGTTTCCTTTGACCAGTCTTGAGTCAGTCTAAAATGTTCCTCAAAACCCTGTATTAGTAAGCACTTGGTATAGAATTTGTGACACTACAAGTTGCTTGTCAAATTACTACTTAAGCAAAATTCCTGAGCAGTTTTCACACATTATACAACCCATCAATTCTGTGATCAAGCAATATCTAGACTGTTCAAGAGTTAACTGCAAGTTGGGAACAGTAAATTATTCCCTGCACTAACCTAGGCTAGACTTAGATGGAAATTATGTCGTACTGAGCCAATGACTTAATTCATGAAGTACAGCCTATAGGCTCTGTGTTTCAATGGATTGGTTCAAATAGGCCTAGATGGCAAATATATTGTACTCACCCTTCATAGACCATTTCAACATGTGTACCAGATGCATGTACGTAGACTAGGCCACAATTCAAACTTACTGATCCTATGGTATTGAATCTCTCAAGGTTCAGAGGCTGGTTGAATTGGCTAGGCAGTCACTGACATGATTTTCACAAGGATGCAAGATAAATAATTTTCATGTCAGCATTCAGAGACTATATTTTTGCCCACTTGGAATAAGAAACCCTAAACTAAATCAGACTCACTTCACTGAGTTGGCAGACTAGGCTACATACAGCCTTGGTCTATGTACATGGTCTTTAAAGGCAATGTGTTTCAGTAACTTGCCAATACCTACATCCACATCCGTGTTTCTTTGGATCCATATGCAAAGAACAAAAAATGAGAAGCACTGTTTTCTTCTATGACAAAGTGGCACCAGGAGCCTTTCATTCAACTGGCTACGTACAGTATCTAGTGACTGATCTTGAGTCAGTGATCACTGCATACAAAACGTATAGCATGTACACAAACACTTCTTGATTGACAGACTCATGGTAACAATACACGATGATACAGTGCCCCAAGGGGTCATAGTCGGATTATAGCCTAAGTTACGTTAGTAACTAGTACGCTAGCACAGTACACAGACTACAGTACAAAAGCTCCATGTGGCGAACGTTAGGCCCAGTAAACATCTATGGCAAAGCATTGCCTAGGCTACAGTAGGTTAATCAGTAACAACTCAGTAGCCCAGTGTTAAACAACAACTTCTGTGGTTTAGCAATATCTTTCCTGCTGGTAAATGTATTGTGTATTTTATGTGCTACTGGCGACTGTACATGTATACTTTCCATGCACCTAGGCCTAGGCCTAAAACCATACACACTGTCTGTAACTGTAAGTTGTAACTAAGTTAGTGTTAGGACTCAGGTAAGTGTAGTGTTGCCACTGTCCCTTAACAGATTATGTGGTAGCCTATTGAAAGGATGAATGCTTGATTGAAAAGGGAAAGTGAAACTAACTTATAACCAGGAAACTGAGCAGCACAAGAACAATGATTTTTTTCTGAAGTAGGCGTTCACTCTAACAATTAACCAAAAGTCTTTGACTGACTTACCCACATCAATGGAACCTTGTTCTTAAGATTTACAGCTTACTTGTAACGTTAGTTGTAAGACTGAGCTAACGTTAGAATCTCTTCACTCACTTTGAAATGTCGATCGAATCTACATACCATTAGCATGCATGGTGTCCGATCCGATCAGTATGCATGCATGACACACATACATACATGTACGTATGATACACTGTACTAATGTACGTACGTGAGCACCTATGTAAGTCGAAATGCATTAGGCTATATCCAAAGAGTACGCAATTATCTGAGCGTCGTCGGTATCATGAAAAGAGTGCAAGCACAACATACGTGTAGGGAGGGATCGCAATGCTGTTTCTAGGCACGGAATCCAATGAAGTGTTTACACCAGCAACGTTAAGTTAAAAGGGGGCAGCATTAATTATCTTCCTCAGAACCGTGCATCAGGTATCTCAGATCTCTCCAGTGCAAATGGTACTATTCTTGGAGTAAGTGTTAAAACTTGAACATAAACATAACATAACATAACATAACAGGTTAAAGGGCAAAGGAGGGCTGTAAAGGCCCCATAAGATGCCCTGTAATCCAAAAACCCCCCAAAACAAAGCAAACCACCAACACCTAAAGAGCCCAGAAAGATTAGATTCTACCACAGTCATGGAAAAACTTGTCAATATTAACCTTAAAACGGTGCACTGATGTGGAGTTAACAACCCACTCAGGCAGGCTATTCCACTCACTAACAACCCTATGAGAGAAACTGAACTTCCTAATGTCAAGTCTAGCAAAAGACTTTTCAAGCTTTTTGCAATGGCCTCTAACCCGAGTATTACTCTGGACCTTTAAATAACTGCAAGCTAACAAAGGATTCCCTTCAGATAGAAATTTGTATACCTGGAGCATGTCCCCCCTAATCCTTCTCAGCTCCAAAGTGGTAAGCCCAAGCAGCTTAAGCCTTTGGGAATAAGGCAGATTTTTAACCTCAGGTATGAGTCGGGTAGCTCTCTTCTGAACTTGCTCTAAAAGCAATTTGTCCTTTTCAAAGAAGGGACTCCAGGCCTGTGCAGCATAGTCGAGATGGGGTCGAACCAGCTGCTTATACAAATTTAGCACAATTTCTTTACTAAAACTCTTAAAATTCCTCCTGATCAACCCAAGCACCCTATTTGCCCTTGCAGCAGTAGCTGCACACTGCCTAGATGGCTTTAAATCCCCTGAACTACACCAAGGTCTTTCTCAGAAGTCACTTTGTTCAAATTAGTACCATTCATAGTATAATCATGGTGGGTATTCTTAGAACCAAAGTGGAGGACTTTGCACTTATCAGCATTTAAAGACATTTGCCAAGTCTGAGACCATGAAAATAACCTATCCAGATCTTTCCGAAGCAATAAAGAATCATCCTTTCCTCCAACCTTCCTATAGAGCTTTGTATCATCAGCAAACTTACTTATACTGGAAGTGATAGAGCTATCAATATCATTTATGAAAATTAAGAAAAGAAGTGGGCCAAGAACAGAACCTTGTGGTACACCACTTGAGACTTCTTTCCAGGAAGAAAAATTTCCATTGACAACAACTCTCTGAGACCTACCATTGAGCCACGAATTGATCCACTGAGCGCACTTGCCTATGATGCCTAACCTATGCAATTTTACCATGAGTGTACCTAGAGGTACTTTGTCAAAAGCTTTTTGGAAGTCAAGGTAAATGACGTCCACACTGGAACCTGAATCGAGAGACAAAGAAACATCCTCAAGAAAGCTTAGCAAATTTGTAACACAAGATCTACTGGGTAGGAAACCATGCTGAGTTAGATTGAGTAACCCATTATCTAAGAGATGCTTTAGCAAACAGTCCTTGATTAAGGATTCCGTAATTTTGCACACAACACTAGTTAAACTGACTGGCCTGTAATTACAAGGTGAACTCCGATCCCCCTTTTTAAAAATTGGAGTGACATTAGCAACCCGCCAGTCAGTAGGAACAAAATTTGAGTCAAGACATTTCTGAAAAATAATTGATAGTGGAACTGATAAAACCTCAGAGCATTCATGAAGGATGGCGGGATGGATCCCATCTGGCCCAGGAGCCTTACTTGTCTTCAAACTCTTTAATTTTTTCAGAACCAGCTCCTCAGAGAACACAATGTCACTCATTGAAGAAGGGATATCAGAACCCCTACAAATCCCCATGACAGATGACTCCTTGGTAAAAACAGATACAAAATAATCATTTAACAAATTAGCCATATCCTGATGATCACTAACTAATGAACCATTCACATCATGTAGTGGCCCAACCCCCTCCTTAACATGCTGCTTAGACCTAACATAGGCATGGAAAGATTTGGGGTTAATCTTAACCTCACTGGCCAACTTTTTTTCAAACCTAGCTTTAGTGTCCTTAACCAAATTTTTAACTAAGACCTCTTGACTCTTGTAGGCACTTAAGTCATCAGAATCCTTGCTGGCCTTATAACGTCGCCAACACTTACGTTTCTTCCTAGTTGCCCTGAGTACCACTCTAGAAATCCAAATAGGCCTACTTTTCACCCGAGCCTTCTTGAGTGGTATACATAACTTTGTAATATCAGAAACAGTACTGCTGAAAAATTTCCAAGCTTCAGCAGGACCTAAATGAGACAAATGTGCAACCCAATCTATGCTAAGCTCCTCTTTTGCATGACTAAAATTAGCTCTACTGAAGTCAAGAACAGTTTTGTCACTACTTGGAGGTTTACTGAAACAATAAATGTCAAAACTAATAAGGTCATGGTCACTACATCCAACCTTACCACCACTCCTCAAATTTCTGACCAGATTTTCATCAGTACTTAACACCAAATCTAAACAATTATCCTCACGAGTGGGAAACAGAACATGCTGAGTGAGGAAACAATCAGACACCGCCCCAAGAAACTCCCTCCCATGTGGCCCGCTAGTGCATAAATGCCAATAAATATCAGGAAAGTTGAAATCCCCAAACACAACCGCCCTCTTAGAAGAAAGATTCTTCAAACTTTGAAGCAAATTCTGATTATTAACAGCACCAGAGTTAGGTGAACGGTAAATGATGCCAACAACCAAAGGAGTACCCCCATTGATTGGACTAAGTTCACAAAACAAGCAGTTAGTAAAACCAGTAGAAAACTTGTCAGTGACTTCAACACAATTTATGCTGTCCTTAACATACAGCAAGACCCCACCACCTCTACCATAAGGGAACACAAACTGCATTTATTTTATTGGACCAGGGAGTTGCAACAGACTCCCTGATTGGACATATGGGGCCGCTCCGATGGTTAGCCCCCGCATTTCAAAATTGGCTCCGCGGCCTCTGAGATAACCCCCTACTTGATTTTTGTTATATGAAGATTAGATGCTGCCGTAAAACCCCTAAATCTGTAGTCATAAAATCACATTTTTTTCTCCGATATAAGCTTAAGGTTGTTAAAAGTGGAAAATTGTTCAATTTCGATGAATACTCGGTACAATAAATAACTCTGTTAATGACTCGACATTCTACCTTTTGCTCTGAAAAGCCTTATTTTCCATTATATCCATACCAAAAAACCAAGTTTTCTTCCATTAAATTCCAATATTTCTCCACTAAAATAAGCAATTACTTTTCAAGTCTTCGTTCGAAAAGGAAAAACTTTTCCGGCAAACTTCTATTCTCATGTTAAAGCCTTAGGCCCAGGACGATTAAATGCGTAACCCCGAAAGATTTTCAGCTGTAGCCTATATAACGTTTTTGATTTTGCTCATATGAAGAAGAGATTCTTCAATAAATACGTCAACTTCTTAATGGTCCTTACAAAAGTCAAATTTCTTTCCAAAATAAACTCAAGATTTTTAAGTATTTGTTGAAAAGGAAGCCAAAAAATTCGCGCGCTACGCGCACATCAAAATCTGCTAAGTCACGTTCCACCGGGACTTCTCAAAGCCTTTGTCGGGCGTTGGAACGCTGGCTCCCTGTCATGTCGGGGAAATCCCGGCGCCACCCCTGCAAGCGACAAAAAATATATCGACTGCTTAGATTCTATTATAAGTCTGGGAAAGGCTATTTTCGGCCTTCTGAGAGGCCGATTTGGGTAGATGCGCGCTGTTAAACAAGCTGTTTCTTGAATGGTTGTTGTCATTGTATTGTATCGATTGTATTTGTTAGGGAATAGGGTAGGGGTTAGGGCTATCGTTAGCCACGGTTAGGAAATTCCTTGTTAAATAGTGCGAATCGCCCCGCCGATTTTCCGCAATTTTCGGAACGCTTCGTGCCAACTGATGGTGGTACTCTGCTTAGATAGTCTTAATGGCAGAATTACGCTTTCCACGGGCAAAAAATAAATAAATAGGAAATAAAATAAGAAAAACTTAAATCCTCCAAGTCCCATGTGCCTTACTATTATCACTGATTCTCTTTTATTTTGACTCCTAAAGGTTAATAGTACTCAAAATTAGAAACAAATATTACTTCGAAAAGGTACTTAGCGTACATGGCATTACATTGAATGTAAGGGCACAAAATTTTCCGTTTTCCGTTTCAACCTTGCTCCTGTACACTCACCTCGGGTGACCTCCAGTTGCCCGATAACCCTGACACGCCACCGCTCGGCCCGGGACCCTACTTTATTTTAGGGGCGCTACATTATGTCTTTATCATGATCTTCCAACTTTTTTCCAGTTTGCAAGGTTGCCTGCGATCAAGTCAATCTTTGTTTCCACAGTTTAATTTTTTTAAACCATCTGCGTTTACTATGTTAAACGGTCATGGTATGCAAAACTTCATCTCGCTTCACTGGTGCATTTGCAACTGTGTACACTCCATCGGGTCTCAGTGACACATCCATGCGGACTGGTGCGTGTGCTTCGCCATTTTCGATTTCATACAAACTCCCAAAGGCCTTTAGGCTATCCTGAATGGAAAGACTAAGGAGCCTGTCTTTCAAATTGACCAAGTTTTTATTATTATACTAGTTTACTCATGTCTGATCATAAATGGTTCTTAAACTACCGTACCAAAATTTTCTCTCTCCATTAAAGGGACGCTCAGTTCAGACCCTACATACCTCAACGTTACTTCTGAAATTGACCCTTAACATAATCTGCTTGGGGCTTTTAAGACAAACCCCAGGGGCATCCAGGGGCTTCGCCCTCTCCATCTTTACCGGGGATTTTCCCATGGACCCGATGGAATAGTCTAAGGGAAGCCTCTGGACCCCACCAGTCGGCGCTTGAGTTACAAGTTTTGGAATATGGCGTTATTCACCCTGCCCGTCCCCAAAGCTGTAACAAAATCTACACTTCTGGTAGATGGCCATGGTGGGGGTGCAGGGGAACAACCCCGAAAGCTGGGGAAAACCATATCTCTGGGCAAAAAGTGTGTTTCAGGATGCGTAAATTTGGTTCATGACTGGGGACGAAAGCTCTGACTGGGAAGACTATCCTTCCTAAGTTCTCCAGGCTAGTGCCGCCACTGCCCCGTTAGTCACGTCAAGGCCGCCTGGTTCATGGTAGTTGTAATTAGTATGTTTCAAGGGAAGCTTTTTGACTGCTTGGCACGAGTAGGATGTTTTAACGGCTTATAATCTTCCAGTGGGCAATGAGTGTTTTTTTTTTACTTAACCTGTGAACACTTGGTAGAGTGTAAGTGTACTGAAAGTCCTATAAACTTCAGTCTCCCCACCCCCCAGTCTCTCCCCCCCCCCCAGGACGATCATATTGATTTTGCTTAGAAGAAGAGTATATGCTTCAAGGAAATCTCAGAATTCCTATTATTTTTACAAAAACTCGATTTTTCTTCAATATTATATGAAGATTTTTAAACATTCTCAAAGGAAATTAATAAAAACCGCACGACAAAATATGAAACATCAACCAACTCCAGCCTCCATTTGACAGTATAAAATTGGATAGATTGAGCTTCAATAAAGACTTAAATTTCCCAATTCTCCTCTTCAAATAAAGTCGTTTTTTTTTTAAATTTTCTCCCCTATGCGTAGGAGATGGGAAGTGGGGAGGGGGAGACTTGACATTTTTCCAAAATACATCTGAAGAAAGATCGTGCACAGGCGGGAGTTCGGTTCGGGAAGTCACATCCATAGGCGTACGAGGCGGGGGGGGGGGGACAGGGGGAAGACTGTCCCCCCCCAAAAAAAATTTTCTCAACACCTAAAATTCGTGCAGGGATCTGGAAAAATTCGGGCAGCCTTTTGAGTCTTAAAACCTGATTTTTTTCTGCTTACACAGAAAACTCCTAGACGCGCCCGAATTCCTTCAAACACTTGGCCGAAAAAATAATAAAAAAGCATCATAGTCACGGTACAATTTTCATGAAATCTCTAAAAGACACCTAAATTCGCGACACATTCGGGCAACTTATGAAAAAACAATTTTTCTTCAGCCTCACTTCATATTCTTGCGCAAACCTTTTCCCGAAATGACACAATATTCGGGCAAAAGTTGCAAAAAAGTTCTGGGATATTTTTAATTGCCAGATTACAAGTGGGAGAGAGGATGTATACAGTCCCCAAAATTTTGCCCGAACAAATCAATCAAAAGCTATCTTGCGACGCACCGTATTACTAAATGACAATCACCAATAGTCACCAGAAGGCTGAAACGTACTTGGTGGAGAGGTATTTGGGCAGCATATGAATGAGATGGCGATTTTGCACTTTTCAAAATGATCCTCTTAAAATTGTGCGAAACTTTTTAACCTGCAGTGCTGTGGAACCGAAATTCGGGCAGTGGTAAACAAATCAGCGTAGCTTGTTTGCTCACTCATAGGAATTTAGTGTGAACTAACCTGCAAGTTAGTCTGACCACAAATTCATGTAAAAACATCTAGCAACGTGACAAGCCGGGTTTTTTTTTTCAAACGGCATGAGTAGAAAAATCATTTACATACAGTCGGGAGTTCGGGCCGAGTCATATAGACAGTTGTATCAATTCAGTGGAACTGGAACTCGGGCAAGAGTCGCAACAGAGTCACAGACATACGGTACTTATGTTTTTAATTCCGTTCTACAGTTTTCCCCGGAAAGATACAAGACCAGGTAATGTTTTATACATTCCCACAGTGGCGTAGCCACGGGGGCCTAGGGGGTCTAGCCCCCCAGATTTTCTTCAGCCCCCCTGTCGTTCATTGCATTTCACTTAGAAGATGAAACGAAAGTCTCGACGACAAACCTAAATGTGACTTTGTTAGGTCAAAACCCTTTCTGCCTTTCGGATGGCTTATTGATTTACTGAAAATAAGGCAATCGTACACTGGAGACCACTTTTACACGACCATTCCTATACTTTGTCATACACAAAATATGCCGTAAGCAGGTGAGGGTTAGGTACTGCCTTCAGATAATTCTTCCCTTCCATCCTTAACAAGAAGGCCTAGGCCTATGTCGTGCCTCACTCCTGCCCATGCGAAGTGCCACTGTAGGACGATTTTTTTCGACAAGTACTTTTTTTACTAGTTGGCACTGACGTCCGGGGGATTTGTAAAATGTCCATTAAGTCCAGGTTTCATGTGTTTCCCACATGATGCATTCTTCTGCTTTGCGGTTCAATTATTTTGAGAGATTTATTCGTAGTATTTTAATTTTGACTATGTAATGTACCGATGGACAAATACTGCACCATTTTGCACTTGTTCCTTTGCGAGTATGTATGTCTCTTGTAAAATATCTACAAAAACTAAAAACATTTTGATATTTTTCATGCCCCCCAGAAAGGGAAAATCCTAAAACTTAGGCCTATAATCAGTTTAAAGTTTTGCCAAACATAGCACCATTTTGCTTCTAGGAAATCTGACGCAAAGAAAGTTTCTCACAGGGGGACACAACTACTTTTGGTAAGGTACTGCCTTAGGTTAGCTGAAATCCATTCAAATATTGCCGCATTTGCGGCTGAGTAAATTCAGTTTCAAACACGTGGGAAGTGCTGTTTCCGGCCATCTTCAGGGGTTTTAAAGCCCAAAATTTTCTTCTACGCTCCGCGCCAACCGATGGTGGCGCTCCGCTTAGATTCAAATATTGCCGCATTTGCGATCTACGTGCTTCTGAAGTGTACAATTTTTCCCAAGGGAAAGGGAGATACCGCTTCCCTTTAGTCTCATCCCCAGGCCACAGATCAGATGTGCCCAGTTTTGGGGTCCCTAAAAAGTGTATGTATTACCATTTTTCATAGATTGATTTTTTATTCTCATTATTTGAGAAGTCGCAGACATGAGATTCGTATTTCTAGGCTGGGTACATCCAGCTTAAAACACGTGGGAAGTGCCGTTTCCGGCCATCTGGAGGGGTTTTGAAGCCCAAAATTTTCTTCTTCGCTCCGCGCCAACCGATGGTGGCGCTCCACTCAGAGAGTCCTGCCATGCCTGACCTTCGGAGGTACCAGGCCCCCACTTGTTTCTTACCCCCCCCCCCCCCAAAAAAAAAACCCATCCTGGCTACGCCACTGCATTCCCAGATGCGGTATATCATTACACTATGTTTTTCCACATCTCAAATGTTTTTAAGGACGAACCTCAGTTACCGATTGCTGGATCGGGGAAGAATATATAAATAGTGCCTTGTCAACGTCCTTTCCCCTTCCTTTCTTTCTGATTACACAACTCTAGGGTAATACATCTCACCGTATTGATTCAACTTACTGAGTTGTGGGAACTCTTAAGTAGCCTTGGAAGTGCCATCATAGCTTAATAGAGTCATCCAATGGTAGTGGTACATTTCATCTGGGAGTTTTCTGACCATTTTTTTAGATTTGCTCATTTTTGGTGAACATTTTATAGCAAACGAAAGTTCAAAATATCGACGGCTTTCATTCTGCTTATAAGCCAAGGAAAGGCCATTTCCGGCTGTCTGAGGGGTTGCAATTTTTCAAAATTTTCTGTACGCTCCGCGCCAACCGATGGTGGCGCTCCGCTTAGATAGTCTTTCGGGCAGAACTACATTTTTCGGGCAGAGAATCCGCTGCCCCTCCCCCCAAACTGAAATGTTCCCATACGCCTATGGTCACACCATCAGCAGCAGTCACTCCATCAATTCAGTAGATCTTAAATTTAGCCAAGAGTCGCAAGTTTGAAGAATACAAAAAACATTAGCATGTTTTGAATTTCATTCAGTTTCCCAGAAAGGTACAAAACCATTTTATCTAATGGAAGTTGTGCATTAATTTATCTGATAATTTTGTCATCACTTAGCAATAATTAATTTTTGTGTTGGAGGAAAAGTTTTACTGCAATCAAAAGCTCATAAAAGTACTGCTTCGTTCCTAGTTACAAGCCTGAAATGCTATTTTCGGCTGTTTGAAAGGTCAAAATTTTCAGTTTTCTGTATGCTTCTAGCCAACTAGTCGTGGCGTTCCGTCTAAAAGTGTTTCGATAGAGCAGTTACTGAACACAGCCGTTGCTGGCTTGCAAATCGTATTCCGTTTTGTATCAATATTTGAAATTATCCTTCTTACAAGCCTGGCTATCCTAGGATTAGAATTTTTTCAAATTTTCTGTGCGCTCCTCTTGAAGCGGCTCATTGAGTTGGTTCATGAACTTCAACAAATTTTCCAAACCTATTAAGTTTTCTTCACAAACCAATGAAAAATGATCAAACTTAGACAATCCCCATATTGTACATACAAATAACTGTTTTATGAGTGAGGAATTAACGGTTCAGGTCCGTTTGTAAAAATTTGTGACCAGACACTTTTTCAAATTATGTACAAAACCGTTCCGAGTCAGAACACTAACTTTTTAAAATTAAACGTTTTCTGTGACTTTTGGACATAAAACTTGACTTGTTGTGCTAACTTTAGGCACTGTAATATGATAGTGACCCTTTGAGACTCTCATTTAGTTATCGATGTCAACACAATGAGACTCTTTAAATGTCTTTTGGGCAGGATTATATTTTACGTGGAAAATATCTTCAGTCCCCCTAACTGAAATACTTCAGTATACTCTTATGTTTTCTGCCATATAATTTCTTTAATATGTAGACTAAGCTCCAGGATTTCAAATTTATGTTAAGAGTAAGCCAAATGGGGAACCAATGAGTTCTGTCACAAGGTCTTAACCTACATGATGATATTCAGTAGCTCCGACAAACTGCGAGTCGACCGGGCGACCGACTTGAATTTTCTGATAATGAGTTCAGATTATTAATTTCAATAAAAATCCAATCTAAGTATGCGCGGAAGAATCTGAAGTCCCAATTTCGTCTGAAACCTAGCTTAGAACAAATTGCGTGTTACCAAACGAATTTCAGTCGCACATTCGTCTTTTTGGAGTTATAGCATATGGAGTGAAGATTCTCCAACAAACACCCCAACTATTTAAATGTTTTTCACAAAAAGCCAAATATCTTCTAGAAAAATCAATCAATTATGCTGCCCGAGAGCGGAGCGCCACCTTTAGTTGGCGCGAAACGTGCAGTAAATTTTGAAAATAGCGACCTCTTACAGCCTGAAATGGTATTTCCACGCAGGCTTGTAAGTAGAATCAATGGATCATTATATAGTTTTTTGTTTGCAAAAACAAACTGGCTTCAATGAAACATGAGCAAACCACAAAAAGATCAGAAAATTACCAGACAAAGTGTTTCTTTCTATTTTTCGGGCAAACCTTGGACACCGTTTTACACATGGTGTCGCAATGAGTATAGAAGTCGCATATTGCTATGTCTATGATAAGATATACACTAAGTTAGCAGAGAGTCATTATCAGATGTCGTGGACCCCAACTGGAAAAGGATCTTGGCCGGCTTGACCTGAACCAATTGGTCGGAAACTGGGTCGTAAACTTCATATACCCTAACCAAACCTAATCGCAAAGATTTTAGCCGACCCCCCTCCCAATCACCGGAAGTAACATTTTCAAGCTCGTTCGCATTGAATATTTCTGTTTATTTACACCTCACACTACCACTACAAATAAATGTCCCTAAAATAAAAGGGGAATCACTCGATGTCATGATTTACCTTATAGAAATAGTACAGTGACTGGAGTCATTGACTCGAATCGAGTCACACTTATCGTAAAAAATGACTCGACTCGACAGCAAAATTGGGTGATTCGTTACAACTCTGGTAAATTTATAAATTCGGGCGGGGCCGGGGATGGGGAGCATACATGAATGAGCACAAACCGTTCTGTTTTCTAAGTGGAGCGCGATCACTGGTTAGCGCGTAGTGTACGAGAAAAGTTGAAAATCGCGACCCCTGACAACAGAAATCGCATTTTTGAGGCATGTGGGTAATCGTAAGCTGTCATTATTTTGAGCTTTTGTTCGCAACAATGTTAATTTTTATTAAAAAAGAAAAGTGCATAGTTTGCAGTTTTGATCACTGTAAACACCTGTTCATCCTTCCTTCTGCACGTGATATATGGCAATATATATACCGTAATACGTCCCAGAAATTTTTGCATCTTTTGTTCAAATGGGCTATTCTTTCATTTCGGCAGAGTATTGCGCAACTGATTATAAAGTAAGACTGAGAAGAACTTGTTTTTTCATGCATGTCATAATAAATAATGAGTTTTTGTAATCCTTTTAAATTTTCTTTGAAATATTACAGTGAGAAACATTTCTTTATGTCTGCTTTTGGTCATTGTTATGTTTTGTGAGCAAAGTTTTGTAAGAATTTGAACACACTTATAGAGGTGTCTGTGCAATAACTGAAAAACATACCAAATGGTTGCCCGAATTTTTTCAAGTCCTGTACCGTTCGAAGTGCAGGTCTTGCAGAAGTTTGGGAAGCAGTCTTCCCCATTCACCCCTACACGCCTGTGGACCTTATGCGTAAAATTTCACGGAGCAGAAAGTACGGTCTCCTTTGGGCGCAAACAAACCAACACAAGAGGTTGCGCCAAGATTTGTCTGACGGGGGAGGGGGAGGGGGGGGGTAGTATTTCCAGCCTTCGACAAATGTATTAGTCCCTTTGGGATGTGACCTAGGAGAAATAACCAGTCAGTAGAAGTGGTAGAATGAAGAATCTGTCCTTCGATCATATGAGGGTGATTCTTTTTGTTTTGGTACCAATGGTGGTTATGGGCATTAATTCGGTGTCATTCTTTAAATCTAACTGCCCTGATTATTTTAATGTTGTTATTCCGTCAATATTATCAGTCTAAATGAATCAATTACAAAAAATATTCAAAATATCCCTAAACGATGGAATTATGAGGGAAAACAACTGAAAATTAGAACATTTTTGGGCAAAAAGTGTGACATTTTAAACCTGTCATTTAAAAAAACTATCTTCTATGTTTTATTCAGTAATACCTTTTAAGATATAATACTGGAAATAAATTCATTTTCACTGTAAAACTATTTTCTGCTTGAAAGGTTTACATCATCTGTGCCACAGGGGACCCGACCAAACTTTGTTCCCCGTGTAAATTACCTCACCACACTCATGAATTAAATTCACAGTGTAGAATACTTAATTTGAATATGATTTTCGACCATTTTGGAGACTCTTACATCACTAAATTCGCTGAGCTTCCGGGGGCTTCGTCCCTGGCCCCACTAGGGGCTCTTAAGTGGGCCCCTGGACCCCACGCCGATGCAGTGGCGGAGCTAGGGATTTCGGTCAGAGGGGGCGAATGTGGTCTGAAAGGGCGCTTAGAAGGAGTAAATACCCTGAGCCTCAGCACGATCGAAGCCTCGGCTTTTCAGACTTCCCATTTGATTTTCCGTACCTGGTAGAAGACTTCTGTAAAAACAAGTTTAAATTTTCTATCCATGGGCCTCCGCAGAAGAAAATCTGGGGGTGGGGGTGGGGGTGGGGGCGGGGACAAAACTCTTTTAGGGGGGAAAGCTCCGCGCCATCATGAGTTGGTGCGGAGCGCAAAAATTTTGGCCCAAAATGCCTCTCAGATGGTTGGAAATGACATTTCTAAAGCCTATTTACTGCATATAAATAGGGAAAACACTAAGTGAACTGTTAAGAAATGTTAATGTTAATTGTACTTCGTCTTTTTCTTTGTTTTCTTCGTTTTCTAGGTTTTTTTATTTTCCAGGGGAGGGCAAGTTCCCCTTGCCCCTACCTGCAGACGCCCATGTTTCTGTCCCTCTCTTTCACATTCTAGTATGAAGGCGGTCATCATATTTTGTGTTATTGTCAGGTTTCGATTTAAGATTTTAATGTAATAATAAGCTACTTTGTGAAAATAATGATTAAACCTGCTGGAGCTAAATAGCAATCTTACAGGGGGAAAAGTTATAGAAATTAATTACCGTTCGGTGTACATTTTTAGCATCTGGAAATCAAGATAAGTACATTAATTGACGTTACTTACATCATGTGACCACTCTGAAATAGCCATTAATTAAGGACATTGAAAGAAATATCCGAGACAAAAGGTCTGCTTGGATCTCTTGAAACCGAATTCACTTAAAAGTAGCATAAACCTATAGGCTTATTCGATGCAATTTCCTGGCTTTTGAGACCACGAAAGTACTGAGAAAAAAGCATTTTCATGGGATTATCGTTCAGTGTCAGAAATAGCCATTTATCATGAGAATGGTCACTTGAAGAAACCAAAATGGAAACTGCTTATTAAAACTCTTTAAAAACCCTTACCACTATGATAACAGTTTAATTTTATTTTAACCTGAATGTTCTCTTCAAATGATTTTGAAAAATGTTGTGGAAGCTATTTCGTTATCTTTATAAACTTTTTATTGTCTTTGTTGACAATTATCCCCGACAACAAGAGGGCTACTTGCGGTACAATTTTTGTTGCGCCCTTTGCAACATCTTTTATTGGCCGGGAGGGTGAATTTAATGTCAGTCGGTGTATTTTGTAAGCTTTTAATCACGCTTGGTGTGTAAGCATTTAACTTAGGCTAGCACAGCGACAACATTCATTAGTGCGTATAAACCATGAAGATACGTTTCGGCAAAACATATCCCTATATTAAAGAAGATAAAATGCAGATAGTAAAGTTACTCGTGGCTGTTTGAGCATTTTGTTATGTGGGCCTTAAAGGCAGTCATTCGTCACCCCAAACTACAGTTTCAGTATACATATATCAAAACTCTCAATTGGTACATCTCTTTGATTGGCATCACATTCAAACAATGCATCATCGCTAAATTACACAGCATAGGCACTGAGAGTGTCTTGATTACACATTATGGACTTGTATGGCCACTGGGACAAGCCATGAAGCAATAAAATAGGATTGTGTCTGGATAAAGATGAGTTTTAGATAAATGGGGGAGGGGCTAGAA
Source organism: Holothuria scabra (assembly GCA_037179385.1). NCBI lineage: Eukaryota > Metazoa > Echinodermata > Holothuroidea > Aspidochirotida > Holothuriidae > Holothuria > Holothuria scabra. The sequence goes on along the minus strand of CM074193.1, from coordinate 854,561 downwards.
GTAAGTAGGTTGGGAGAATTGGAACTGTTTGGGATGATGAAAATATGCCTTTAAAACAACGCTTTTAAATCATGTCTTTTGCCATAATAGTGCAAGAGTAAAGTATGTTAAAAACCTGAGAAGGGCGCCGACAGACGATTTCGGTCCGCCGGGGGCGGGGGGGGGGGGGCTAACGCCCCCTGACCATATGGCAGCTCCGCCACTGCGCCGATGGAGTTTCTTTTTTGTTGGAAGAAACTTATTTCATCCTTAACATATATACATACAGAAATAAAAATATTATTCACAAATATCTACAGTTCATTTAAATTAGCTAACATCACACTTATACTTTCAACATAATTAGTTTGACTAACAGTAGGCCTACAACCCTATTTGCTTTTATCAGTGGTAGGAGAATTTATTATGGAGAATTTGCTTCGGAAATGGTAAATACATGCAACCAACAATGAGGGCAACACAAAAGAATTACAAGATAAAGAACAAGTGATCATCCTGTAATAGAACAAATTAGGATCTTCCAGTAATCCACATTTTCCGGCGGAATTTGGCATTGGAAAAACGGCTACGATCTGCTTCGACCCTTTCCTTAATAGTTTAAATGATTATTGACTTAAGCTGTTTGTCATTTTGAACTTCAGATTCAAATAGTTTCAGACATCTTGATTTCCACAATGTGGATTTAACAACACAGAAAAGAAACCAAATTCTGTGAAAACCATGCAAGCGCTGTACAAACTGGGGAACCGAACATAAAGAGATCAGGTTGAAGACATTGTTTTGTACATAGTAGCTTTCTAAAGACCATAGTAACCCACGTTAGAATGGGGTTCACCTTTGGGCAATCCAAAAAAATGTAGTGTAATGTTTCCACTTCCCCACAGCCCTCAAAAGGATATATATACCGTCTCCCATGCCCCAATCTTTGATTCGTTTGCCGGTATAAAGGACTTGATGAGCGAGTCTCCATTGGAAGTCTTTGAGCTTGTTGTCCATAATAGAACTAAAAGCAAGCTTCCATATCTTATCCCATGGAAAAGTTGGGTTCTTTCGGACGATGGAAACAGTAACATTGACGGGTTGAAGAAGCTCGACAATGATGTTCTTGGTTTGTTTACAAGTAATGAAAAAATTGGTATCTACCATAGATAATTAGTATGGCACAGGCCTGAGACAAAGAAGTTATGCATACATATTACTATTTGGCCTGGAATTAGACCAGATACCAGGATAAAAGACATGTAATTGCTTCGCGATAAAATAGCGAGGGGTAATAAAGTGGAATATCGTCACCATCATGCATTATGTCGGCTGCCGGAAACTTGTGCTCCCCGCCCCGCCTCCCCCCCCCCCAATAAAAAAAAAAAAAAAAAAACATCTTCCGCCGCCCATATTTTGCTTATAGAAAGTGTTACAGTGTCCAAGCCTTCCGAGTACCGACTATCATCAGTGCCGTAAATTGATGATGGTAAAACGTTCCACATACATTTACGCTCTACAATCACTTTGACACAGTAGCTCCCGCCCCTCCCCCCCCCCAAAAAAAAAAAAAAAATCTGTTTACGCCAATGCAGCACTGACTTTCAATAAAATTATGGCCCACACGCCATCATTGTTCGACCGTTGAATTGAATTCTCCATTAACTTCCTCTCAAGTAAAAAAAATCCTCCAGAATTTTCTTGGAACATTTTGTAAAAACGTCACAACTTGAAATCTACCGAAAAACAAACAATGGTTAACTGTGCAGACAACGCACAACGTAATATGGCTAATTTGTTAAATGATTATTTTGTATCTGTTTTTACCAAGGAGTCATCTGTCATGGGGATTTGTAGGGGTTCTGATATCCCTTCTTCAATGAGTGACATTGTGTTCTCTGAGGAGCTGGTTCTGAAAAAATTAAAGAGTTTGAAGGCAAGTAAGGCTCCTGGGCCAGATGGGATCCATCCCGCCATCCTTCATGAATGCTCTGAGGTTTTATCAGTTCCACTATCAATTATTTTTCAGAAATGTCTTGACTCAAATTTTGTTCCTACTGACTGGCGGGTTGCTAATGTCACTCCAATTTTTAAAAAGGGGGATCGGAGCTCACCTTGTAATTACAGGCCAGTCAGTTTAACTAGTGTTGTGTGCAAAATTATGGAATCCTTAATCAAGGACTGTTTGCTAAAGCATCTCTTAGATAATGGGTTACTCAATCTAACTCAGCATGGTTTCCTACCAAGTAGATCTTGTGTTACAAATTTGCTAAGCTTTCTTGAGGATGTTTCTTTGTCTCTCGATTCAGGTTCCAGTGTGGACGTCATTTACCTTGACTTCCAAAAAGCTTTTGACAAAGTACCTCTAGGTAGACTCATGGTAAAATTGCATAGGTTAGGCATCATGGGCAAGTGCGCTCAGTGGATCAATTCGTGGCTCAATGGTAGGTCTCAGAGAGTTGTTGTCAATGGAAATTTTTCTTCCTGGAAAGAAGTCTCAAGTGGTGTACCACAAGGTTCTGTTCTTGGCCCACTTCTTTTCTTAATTTTCATAAATGATATTGATAGCTCTATCACTTCCAGTATAAGTAAGTTTGCTGATGATACAAAGCTCTATAGGAAGGTTGGAGGAAAGGATGATTCTTTATTGCTTCAGAAAGATCTGGATAGGTTATTTTCATGGTCTCAGACTTGGCAAATGTCTTTTAATGCTGATAAGTGCAAAGTCCTCCACTTTGGTTCTAAGAATCCCCACCATGATTATACTATGAATGGTACTAATTTGAACAAAGTGACTTCTGAGAAAGACCTTGGTGTAGTTATTACAAGAGATTTGAAGTCATCTAGGCAATGTGCAGCTACTGCTGCAAGGGCAAATAGGGTGCTTGGGTTGATCAGGAGGAATTTTAAGAGTTTTAGTAAAGAAATTGTGCTAAATTTGTATAAGCAGCTGGTTCGACCCCATCTCGACTATGCTGCACAGGCCTGGAGTCCCTTCTTTGAAAAGGACAAATTGCTTTTAGAGCAAGTTCAGAAGAGAGCTACCCGACTCATACCTGAGGTTAAAAATCTACCTTATTCCCAAAGGCTTAAGCTGCTTGGGCTTACCACTTTGGAGCTGAGAAGGATTAGGGGGACATGCTCCAGGTATACAAATTTCTATCTGAAGGGAATCCTTTGTTAGCTTGCAGTTATTTAAAGGTCCAGAGTAATCCTCGGGTTAGAGGCCATTGCAAAAAGCTTGAAAAGTCTTTTGCTAGACTTGACATTAGGAAGTTCAGTTTCTCTCATAGGGTTGTTAGTGAGTGGAATAGCCTGCCTGAGTGGGTTGTTAACTCCACATCAGTGCACCGTTTTAAGGTTAATATTGACAAGTTTTTCCATGACTGTGGTAGAATCTAATCTTTCTGGGCTCTTTAGGTGTTGGTGGTTTGCTTTGTTTTGGGGGGTTTTTGGATTACAGGGCATCTTATGGGGCCTTTACAGCCCTCCTTTGCCCTTGAACCTGTTATGTTATGTTATGTTATGTTCTGGTTTAGTTCTCATTCCTTTGTTTATATTATGACGTCATTTGAAAGTCTCATGCTGCAGCCATGTGTGTGTGTGTGTGATTGTGGATCGCTAGAACAGTGTGGATATATGCCTGTACTGTGTGTGTTATGCAGTGTTGTTTCATACATCCCAGTGTACAGTACTGTGTAAGCAAAGACCTGAAACGATTTCGATTTTACTCGAAGTTCGAACCTGGCAATTGTCAGTGATGAGGTGTTATAATAAAGGCTGTGGTGTTGAATATTCTGAAAAAGATGATGGTCCAGGTGAATATGGAAAAGTTAATTTGAAACAGTGGTAACATTAGCGCAAACGTTCTAATGTTAACGTTAAATCTAGCCTAACACAGTTAGACTATGGAACATGATTAGGCTAGCCTAACAAAATTGTACTAGTACTAGGCCTATACTATAGCGTAACAGGCCTAGCCTATCCTTTATTACACGGCCTAGTAATTGTCAGGCAAATCTTTTGTGATCCAGGCCTACGCTTAGGCCTGTAGTGTAGTAAAGAGGTATGTAGTTAGGCCTACAGTAGGTAGAGGTTTTCCATGACTAATGGGTTCCGCATGGACTTTTCCGATTCAGGCTTGTAACTTCGAAGACACACTTGAAAAACAATCATTTCTCTTTCACCAAATACAAATGGCAACATGCCAGGTTAGTACTCTTAGAAATATGTGGTGAATATGTATTATTCTGGGGATGAAAAGGATCAAATCTAAAAAGACCATTTTTACTATCGAACATGTTGGATAGTAAATTGCGTGTTTTTGGCATGACAATTTTTCCACTCTTTTTTCCATTTTTACCTTTTCTGCTCCTTCGTTGAACCAATTTGAGACGATGCGATGACGTTTAATTCATCTTTTAAATCTTCTGTTCACTGTTTAATCCATCGATGCCACTAAATAAGAAATATTTTACTTTCAAAAGTATTCTGCCTCTGAATGAGTGCTGCATAGACAAATGATCTTAAGATCCAACTAACATCTGCACAGTACATATGTATGTGGCCTACATATAGGACTACTCGATCGTGCATACAAAGCGCTAATGCAAATGTACACTTGACTGTACTGTCAATGCACTGTCCGTGGTAAGGCTTAAAAGGGACAATTCCATTTTTACTCAAATATAATCCCCAATAGGGTTATCAGTTTTACATACAAAGGTCTTCTTGAACCAAATTTCTACTCTTTAAAATATAGGCCTACTGGACCTTGATATCAACTAGGGATTCAATGGAACCATGATAAAAAGTTCCGCCCAGAACTGCCGGAACTTTTCCGGTGTAACTTCCGGCTGGAACCGGAACTTTTGATGTATTTTTAGACTTTATTGCTTTATGTGAGTGGATTAACCTACATCCAGCTTGTATGGTACACAGTGGCCTAGTGGAAATTGAACGATACCTGACATCTCTCACAATCTTAGAGAAGGCAGCTGATCCACTTAAATTCTGGTATGAACAAAAGGAGGTCTTTCCAAATCTGTCAAAAGTAGCACAAAGATATATTTCATGTCCTGCTTCATCAGTGTACTCAGAAAGGCTCTTTTCAGAAGCAGGCAACATTTTTGATGAGCAATGTTCACGCATGCTGCCTCGCACTGGAGAAAAGCTTCTTTTCCTCCATCATAACCTCCCAAGATTTCCCCTCATGAAAGAATGACTTGGGCAAAGGGTGTTTTCTTGTATTTAGGCCCTATGAGTTTTGTTTTTTATTCCCAATGTTTTTAAAAGTTGAAGAAAAGTCTGAACTCAAACGGTACATATGTTTTTATGTTTGCATATTCATGCCCAGTTTTGTTCCCAGGAACCAGCTTTCTGCAATAAAAAACTGAAGTCTGTAATTAAAATACTGTAGGTGTTCCGTCTAGAACAATACTAAATAGAGAAGTGTTGCACTTTTTTGTTTGAATTTAAGCTGTTTAAGAATTTCATATGCTACAAGATGCATACATACACTGTTTGTGATGAGTTATCCAGGGATGTAAGACTTCCGGATAAATCCGGAAATCCGGATTTTTTAATATTTGGCGAAATTTCTCCCCGGGATTTTGGGCCATTCTCAAAAAATGTCAACCAAAATGGGTAAAAAATAAATATCATGGTTTTGTCATTTTTTGACTTCTTTTGATAAATGAATGCTTGAACCATCATTTTCTAGAACACTGGCTTTATTTGACGAACATAAGTATTTTTACCCCCTTCACAAAATGGAAAGGTTATTGTAACATTCAAAGGTGCAAACTATGTAAAACTAGCAATATGAAGTTTGTTAATTACAAGGGAGTTTCATTCTTTACTTTTTCAACCAAATGAATCCTCAAACATTTTATATATCAAAACTTATCAACATTAACATATTTAACAAACTTTTGTATGAATACTTCATCTTTTTGTTTTAGAATTATTTGTGTCAATGTGACGTCACGCTGTAGACAATAAAGTTTTTCTCACATGAATGACAATGCTCAAATTTTAATTTGAGGTTCATTTCCAAAGTTAAACCATATCCAATAATAACAAAAACATAATGTTTCATATTGAAGTCCTTAAACATTTCCACAATATTGGTGGTAAAATGTGTAAATGACAGCCACGTGACGTACGTGACAAGAACATATGGAGGCAAGTAAGTAACTTTAAAACAACAGTGTTCTCTCATACTGAATTCAAATGTTGATTCTATCTTTTTTTATCAATCCTGGAATGATTAGCTCAGGGTTCAAAGCTGTAAAACCCTCTTGCATTCAGCATTGACCCTTCAACTTGTTTCAACTCATTTTGCTGCCTGGAATCCAAGTCATTTTCATTAAGAACATAGAAACGGCCACGCTTCTCAAAATAATTGATCTCTAATTCATCTCCATAACTAGCTCCAGTAACTACTGCATAGTAATCTTTGAATGCACCAGATGTAACTTGTACAAATTCACCACTTTTGAAGCTGCCCTGGGAATTCTGGGACTCTGTAGGATTAGTGCTAGAGAATGTGACTACTGTGAGTGGAGGAGCATTGACAACTTCTTTGCTGTCATGCCATATTTTGAGGACTCCATCTACACTCATGGCTGCCACATGTGCCTTTGAAATGCCCTTTACTGTGGGAGAATTGCTCCACAGTTGAAGTTTCCCTACTTGGTCCATCAAGTGAGTATTCACATTGGGCATTACTTCAGCACAAACCGAGGCAAAGTCCGAGGCTGACTGCACAACAACCTTCTTTGTTTTGCTCCAGACTTGCTGACGCACCATGCACTTGGCTTCACCTCCAATACCGTCAACAACCCCTTTGCCATGCCCAGTGGCAAAATATTTCCAATGGAATGGAACTTTGTATTTCATGCTCAAGTGGTGCAAAAGTTTCATCATAAACTTATTTTTAAACTCACTTGATGGACAATCACTGTAAATAACTTCCTCATTTTGGATTGTGGCACCAGAGTAAAACTCACAGAGGCAAGCTAAGATTGCATCCTTATCTTTCTTATAACTGTCAAGAACAAACAGATGGCAGGAAACTTTTGTGTTAACAAATCGAGCAACTGTGAATAAATTCACTGTTGCTCTTGTCCACAAAGCACTTTGAATTTCATCTTGGTATTCACAAGAATATGCCATAGCAAAGTCTATTTGTGTGACACCAGTGTCTTTCTTTTCTTTCTCTGCTTAAATTCATGGTCTTGAACTCTTTTAACCCGTACATGACTCTGAAACTTGGGAAAATCATCCAAGACTGTTAGATGAAGTTCCTCTGCTGTGCAGCTTTTGAAGATACAGCACTTCTGCACTGAAAATAGTTTGTAGTGAAACTAGTCCTATACAGGAGAATTCACAAAATTGTACAATGCCCCCTGCCCCAGGGGAGTAGGTTCATGACCCCCAGTGACCCAGCCAAAAAATGCTGGCCACACCACCACACTGAAGCTAGTGTGTAGTGAAACGTGAAACTTGTCCTGTAGAGAAGGATTCACAATATGTTGGCATGTTTGCTAAAAATATTTTCATGTTTTGATATTTGTAGGTTGCAGCTGACATGTAAATCTTATCACCTGACTTCCAAGAATGAAAACTTTGTTTTTACCAATTTCCATAATTTCCAAATGTTCATGGCGAATGTAGTGCTTCAATATGCGTACATTAATTATGTGCTCTTCTGTATATGTAAGCATTTTTCTATTTAAATTGTAACTGACAGTTTGAAAATGAATTTTTCTTACAAAGTAGCATTAATTATAAGTATGCAGTGCAGAAAACTCGCTTTGTCCAGCCTCATCACCCCTTGCAACTTTTTGTCACGTACGTCACAAAATTTTTGTCACGTACGTCACAGAGGAAAACTGGGGATTAATCTAGTTTTCACTTGATTAATAATAAATACTCTGTTTGCTTTAGGAACTACCTTTCAAACACAAATTTCATAAAGAGTATGAAAATGTGTATCTTTACAGATTCACAGGAATTCAACTTTCATTTCTACATGTTGAAAAAAGGCTTTTGTGCACTGTCACGTACGTCACGCAAGTTTAATCTTCCGTTCAAAAGGTGGAGAATTAACTGTCTTGATTTTCTATCATGTGGAATCACATATTGGGTCAGATGATTAAATACATCTATCAACATAAAAGATAAGTTTTCTTATTAAGCAGAAAACTGAGGTTTATGAGAGAAAAAAGCCTTCCAAATGTCACGTACGTCACACGAGAATGGCCCTTTTACGTATGATGCCACACTGTAAGCAGTGTTAGTTTTCACGATGGGAACTTATAGTATCAAAGCCGAAGCCCTGCTTTATGTTCAACGGCTGGAGAGCGGAGCTCACCATAGAAATAAAAGTAAGAAGAAGTCCGGGATTTTGCACCAAATGCAGCATACTGCGTTGCTTATGAGTAATTTACGCCCGTAGATAATTCGCCTATGTAGGTTTGTCGCAACACGCTACACAGCGCACTCCTCTTGTTAAAACTCTGTGGTTCTTTCCCGCATTGGATTTTGCAACTAGGCTATCTGCTAACTTCTAACTAGGTCTGTGTACATGGTCCTCGCTGTACGCAACGATCGATACGATGCATGAACCGGGCGACCAAGTCCTGCGTACATGTACATCATCGATCGCTACGCTATAGTACTTTGTTCCACACGATAGTAACGCGTTTACAACAACTTACAGGTGGGCTGCTGTATTGAAAAATATTCCGTTAATTTTGTGTATTCAAGTAGGATTTAACTTTTTTTATTGCTACTATCACCGAAACTAACTTACTTTGGACATAATCTCAGTGGAATTTTAGCGAAAACTGAAGTACATAGGCCTAGATCGGCTTAAGTTCACCTCTATCTCCATTAGACATAACGTTATTCATTAACATTAGGCCAAGGCTAGGCTCTACACATACAGCCTTACGTTGTTAGGCTGTTTGTGTACTGTGGCGTAGCCTAGCCCTATTCAAATGTGGTCAAGTTTTATGGTATCTAAAACTTGAGCAAATGGGTGCTTAACCTCCTAAATTGCTGGAGCTTCCAGGGGCTTCGCCCCCTGGACCCCCACCGGACCTTTTCCCCCGGACCCCACCAGGGGCCCTTAAGCGGGCCCCTGGACCCCCGACAGGAATGGCGCAGGGCTTCGCACGCGCATGTGTGTGGGCCGGCTCATAGTTGTGGGATTTTTTGTCTGTTGCCACTTACATCCCTGGTTATCAGGGCTCGATTTTCATGGTTGTCAGATTGTCCGGGACAACTAAAATTTCATTCGGACAACCAAAAGTTTAAGGTTGGTTGTCTGATGGACAACCATTTTTCTTGCAGATTGCAGAATTATAAAGCTGACTGATAAACTCTTTCAACTTTCCATGTTTCAGACTTGAAGTGTTTGGCTCTCTCAAACATCCTAGCTTTTTCTTCAAAACCAATAATACATGAAGACATTACTGTTTTGTAATTGTGTGCAAAGTGTTTCGGACAACCAAATTTCATTGCGGACAACCAAAACTAGTGAAATGGTTGCCCGAAGGACAACCATAAATTTTCCTGAATATCCAGGCCTGGTTATTGTACTAAAGGTTACCAAAACAGTTCATGACAAAACATTTAAGCATGTATGTTTCATGCCAGGCATATCATCTGTACAGCACCTGTCATGATTAGATGTGAAAAAGTCAAAAAACTTTCTGCTGGTACATGATGAAAATAAAGAGGAGCAAATAGATCCATTCTGTGTCATGTTGAATAAAGATATGTTGCTTGAATAGTACCCAACTATATGAAGAAGGTGAAGATTAAGTTGGTATGTTTTTTGAACATGTTCAGATGTAGTAAAAAGCACAACAAACTAAAAATTTCAAAAATTCTGGCAGTTTTGGTGGGAACCATGCCCAGTTCTGGCCGGAACCGGAACATTTAAGAAATCAGGAACCAAGTTCCGGTGCATCCCTAATATAAACCCTTATTGCCTAGGATTAGCCTGATAAGGTAACCTTCAATTTACTTATTTCGATGAGCACCTGTTCGTCACATTCCATTTCTGCAATGGAAAATACCACACAGTGGCATCAGAATGTACCATACATGCACAGATTTATTCACCACCCAGGTACGTAACTACTGTTGGAACTGCTAGGTTGGAGCATACAGAGCAATCACCCTGCTCTGTTCAGTAATGCTTTTGGGCGTCCTCGGGAAAGAAGAAGGGAAGCCAATTCCCCCTTTGGAAATGAAAAATTTGGAACAAAAATGTTGAACAACAGACAATCATCAGTATTCCATTATGGTATCACCAGAAAATCTCCTGAACATAATATTCCAAAACAGAAAATGATTAGGTGCAACTTATATGGCCTGACGGGAAAGTTTTTGAATGATCTGAAAGGTGTTTTCGGCAAAATGTTCATGGCTATAACAGCCACACGTAGATAAGTTGACTAAATGTTTCTCCTCTTCCCCCAACCCCCACCAAATACTTGGTCCGGTGGTCCCATATGAGGAAATTTTTGCCACATAGTCTTAAATCTAATGCAATGTTTAGCAATGTTTAATCCAATGCAATGTTTATGCTAGGCTTAAACATCTTGGGTTAACCACTTTGTGGCTGAAAAGGATTAGGGGGGACATGCTCCAGGTTTACAAGTTTCTTTCTGAAAGTAATCCCCTTTTGACTTGTAGTTATTTAAGGTTTCAAAGTAATTCTCGGGTGCGTGGGCATTGTAAAAAACTGGAAAAGACTTTTGCAAGGCTGGACATTAGGAAGTTTTGTTTCTCCCATAGAGTTGTCAACGAGTGGAATTGTCGGCCTAATTGGGTAGTTAACTCCCCGTCAGTTCACTGCTTTAAGGTTAACATTGACAAGTTCTTCCATGACTGTGGTAGAATCTGATTGTTTGGGGCTGTTGTCTAGGTTTGGTGGTTTGACTTTTGATTAGGGCTTGGACTTCAGGGTGTCTTATGGGGCCTTGGCCCTCCTTTTCCCTTCAACCTGTTATGTTATGTTAATCCACTCCACAGAGTTACATAACTCATAAGACAATACCCTCATCTAGTAGACCAGTCGATATGCTTGATTTTGCTCAGAGTCGAAGCATGTTCTTCCATGGAAAAAGCAAAGTTTCTTGATACTGATATTTGCTTCCAGAAAAAAAATTTTCCCAGCCTTCTTAAATCAAACCCCTGAAATCTTCAGTTTTCAAAATTCAAAGCCAAAATACAAGCTTTTTTTCTGGGAATTAGGGAATTCCCCCTTTATTGTCCAAAAGTGTCCTAACCCTCCTCCCAAATTTCTTTTCTCTGGATGCCCATGTACATGCTGCACCAACATCTGTGATCAACTCATACCAGTCCATAACTTTAGTGAAAGACAGTACTTATTAAATATCTCTCATAGCTCAGTACTGTAGACCAGCATGCTGGTTATGATGCTATGAATTGAATATATTGGGGAGATGCGCACTGTTTAACAAGAAATTTCCTAACTGGCTAATAGCTCAATCCCTAACCTAATCCCTAACAAAGAATACAATTGATACAATACATTGGCAACAACCAATCAGGAAACACCCAGTTAAACAGTGCGCAACAATCCAATATATTTTCTAACATTTCTTTCCTTCCACAACACTAACCATTCACCTCCCTCTACAGTATTTGCATATTCTGCTCTCACTTAGCAGGAAAAAGAAATGCCTTTCCCTTGAAAAAGATTTGAAATTTTGACTGTATTTTCTTTGAAACTGTAAAGCTTCAGTGCCCTCTAAATTACGTTGTGAGTCATTAAAATTCATTTTAACTTCTGAAGTTCTGGCAATAGAGACCAAATTTGTAACTAAACAAATTCTACTCTAGAGACTTGAGAAGAAAATGACAATCATGGCTGGAAAAAATATAAATATAAAGTAGGATTGCTGAAGTGAAAATTAGTTTTAAAGTTAAAAGAAAAACCAAAGACTGTCCGTTAATCTGAGGAAATTATGTTGTGTGCTAGCTTCAGTTTCACTTTTTGTTGCAAAAATGTAACAACTTTACGTGCTCATATCATGAGAACCACACATCAGATATCAATATCTCACAAAAATGTTTAGAGTAAGCACCCCTCTAATATTCAAAACTTGGTGTGACCTTAAAACCTTCTTGTAAATACTGTCGAACTCATGTCATACATGCAGAGTAATATTTTAGCAAATAAAAGAAAATGATTTAATGAGATGCTACCATTTACCATTAAGTTTTGCCTTTACACATTTTGTGTGATAAAGAATTTTTACATATCTTTTCCTTTTATTTTTGCAGAATGTTGCATCCACCATCCTGGTGAACCAGTGTTTCATGATGCATACAAAGGTTGGTCTTGCTGTAAGAAAAGGACCACTGATTTCACTGAATTTTTAAATATACCTGTAAGTTTCATGATTAACATTTTCAATTTTCCATTTGCAGCTTTCATATATAAAACAGTTCATATGCATTTTTGTTTTGTTAGACAGCTATAATCTGTTTCAGTTTACTAGAGATTTAAGAAATCGAGATGGGTAATGAGAGCTATCTATGAAGAAGAAGAAAGTTCATGAGCTGCTTGCAAATGTCAATGCTGTTTTGAGTTACCTCCCTTTGAATTATTTTAGATTCTGAATTTTTTCAACAAAGAGAAGTTGTCATTTCATGTATTAAAATTTGTGACAAGTTCATTATTAAAGCTGAACAGGATTCAAGCCAGGCCATTCAAACTGGGTACTGCACCCAGTTTGATTTTACTTTTTGAAGTCAGCACCCAGTTTGAAATTTCTCCCACCCTGTTCGAATCACTGCCCAGTTTGAATTTTATCATATACATACTCTAAACATAGGCTACACTGTGCAGTATCACACATATACACATTCATTTGAAGGATTGTACTGATATTGGAAATAATAACCAAAAATCAGGCAGCTGACCACAGGTAATGTCATTTAGATCTTGAGATTTGGCCAACATCATGTGAGAATGATGCAATGTAGATTAACTCCCAGATTAACTTCAGATATGTGATTCAGTAAAAACCTTTCTAGCCATGGTTATTCATAATTTAAATTGAAATTAAACATCTGTAACTTCATGGTTATACTCACTGTAAGTCTCAGAAATTTTCTTTGTTTTTTTTTATAAGAGGCAAATACCAGGTTAGGTGAATGGGACACGCAGGGTTTCCCTCAGAGGGGGGAAAGGGGGGGATTTTTTCCCCCTTTCCAGAAGAAGGTGGGTAAAATCCCCCCCCTTTTCATTTCCATAAAAATTAGAAAATTGTCATTATCTTGGTTTCTTACTTAAAATGACAAGATTTTTGCAGATATGTTTGAACTAACACAAATAAATGGCCTTTCAAACCTTCAAATTGCACCTTACAGGGGCCTTGAAGCAAGCTTTTGTCCCTTTGAACCCACTCAAAACTTTAGCCTAGGACAGCATCAATTTGGACTTGGGGTTTAGCAGTAATAAATCCCCCACTTTTTTGTGTTTCTGGCGGAATCCCTGGATACGTGATTGGCTAACATGTTGAACGTATTTGATAACTACAACCTGCAAAATAAGAAACAAAAGAGGCAAGACCAAACGACGTATGATTTGTAGAAGCTTGAAAGGGTGCCAACACGTTCAGCATGGGTGAATAAAGGTGAGAGACTTGGGAACTACTGTACACATCATCACATAGGAATGATATGCACTGTAAAAGGCCAATGTACCCTATGATTGCCATCATTTCCAACAGGTATCAATGGTATCAATGGAAGAGAAGAGGCATGAAGGTGTTTTGCATGCTTATTGCTCAATCCACGAAGTGTGTACAGCTTTTGTGGCACTGTGTTGTGAATGTCTGTCTCTTCAAAAGCTTTCACGATTTTCAGTTGCTGGTCAGTTTGTATAAAATTTGCAGTGAAGGTGCCACATGAGGATGAAAACACATGTAGTGCTTGACTACATGATTGGACAAGCCGTAGCCATATTTGGTCATTTGGTAATTCCCTTTATTTAAATTCATTTTAGTGTCTGGCTCCTTGGATTATTTGGTTATATTACATAGTAATTGGCTTAAATTTGGAGGTGAATGCAGCTAGGCAAATTGACTTTGACAAACCTTTTGGCTGAGTGTAGTATCTGTTCTTTCCATCTACTGTAGTCTAGAATGGAACCATACATGACTGACCAATGTTGTAAATGTTCTCATGGCCATGAGGTTGGTCAGTTACAGTAAATGTTGTCATTTAAGGGGGAAATATTTTCCTTGGGAAGCAGAACTCCTTCTGGAGTATTAATTGATTTCAGTGAATTGCTCTTTGCCAAAGATTAAGGAGAACTTTAAAAAAAAGAAAAAATTTTTGCCAAGGGAAGAGATTGTGGGACATGTATTGTGGGGACATGCTAGTTACAAAAGTTGCACCTTACACTGCTTGATGTGAAGCTTCAAGGGGTGACTTGGAAAGAAGTTATTTGCTGATAAAATTTCCACTGTGATCAAAATTTGAGCAAATGAGTGCTATTGCTTTACAGGCATAAAAATGCAACAAGTTGTAACAAAAACTTGATTTAAAGTTTGTTTCAATTGTATTTAGATACAAAATTAACCACCTGCTCTCAAGGGGTGATCACTGCTTACACATGAATGTTTCACACTGAAGTGAGAGCATTAGATTTAAAAAAAGCTGTTTTATCATTTTTTTTCAAAAACAGCTGTTTTATCATTTTTTTTTTTTTTCAAAAAAAGCTGTTTTATCATTTTTTTTTTCAAAAAAGCTGTTTTATCATTTTTTTTTTGGGGGGGGTTGTATAAATTAAGTGGAAAAAAATGATCAAAGTGGCTGTACTGGTTTTGTCAATGAAATTCCAGAGCTTCTGAAACAAAATATGTTAAACCTACTGATAAGATTAGATAAGATTTAGAAACACACCCACACTAATGTACAATTTAGTGTCATACAGTTCACGTATGGTGCAAGTCCTACGGTACGTCTCCTCTTACAACAGGCGGACAATACTGTTGGCATATTCTACTGTACAAACCACACAGCCCACTGGGAGTTATCTTTAATATGGAAGAAAACAATGGACTCATACAATATCTCATGGAAATGATGTTATTGCACTTTAAACTTGTTGTATTTTACATACTTATTTTTAGTCATAAAAAGTGTTTTTTGTTTACTCAGGGTTGCAAGAAGTCACATCACAATCCAGAAAAGCCAGTGGAAGCACCAAAAATAGAAGGTACAGGTAACAGTGAACCAGACAAAGAGATTGTGAGTATCGATAAAGTTGTAACTATAGTAAAGTTGATTGGAGTGTCTGTTTTGTAAGCCTGGTCATAATTTATTGGAATTGTATGTTTCAAGTCAAAATTCATGAAAAGGACAACTTGCATAACACACACATGCATGCATGCATGCATGTATGCATGCTGTTTTAGAGCGTAATTCTGAGCTATTGGTCAATAGGTATTTAGGAAGTCCTGTGAGTGAAACAGAAGGGATTGAAGCACTTCAAGTTCAAATTTTACTATTGATATTTTAAAACAGGAACATACTGTAATGTATTAGAAGTTGTGAGCATCATAACCTACTGTAATGAGTATCAGACTTGCAGTTAGGAGTTCAAGTCCTGGCCAGGTCATACCAAAGACTTAACGCTTTGGCTACAGAAGGGGGTCCATACCCCATACTGAACTATGTATTATATTACGTATACATAGTACGTATATACCAGTTCCGTGAAATGCTACATTTTTTGTATGGATGCCGCCATATTGGCGCTCGCTAAGCCCCAGTAGGATGCATATGTGTTAGGTGTTCCCTTTTCGGCCCTATACCCTGTCCAAAACACGATTGCACACCATAGATTTATAACTTAGCGATGCCAGAACACATCTGAGTGCTATGGTTTCAGGGGGAAACCATGTGTAGTGAAGGGGTTAAAAAACTGAACCTACAGTACTGCCACTGTGCTTGGTGCTCAGCAAAAACAATGGAGTAGGGAAAACATGCCAGTGAGCCACAACTGGAATAATGGCCGTGGCCGGTTTGACTTGAACCAATTGTTTGGAAACTGGGCCGTAAAACTCCATCTAACTAACAAACTTGAAGTTTCTGGAAATTTGAAACTAACTAGTGGTAGTGATGTCACATTGTCCTCTCTTCATTTGCATACAACCAATGTCACTTTGTGTTTCTTCTTTCAATTATTCCAACTGTGAAACTACTGATACTCAGGGCTCGATTTTCGTGGTTGTCCGATTCTCCGGGACAACTAAAATTCCATACGGACAACCAAAAGTTTAAAAGTTGGTTGTCCGATGGACAACCATTTTTCTCTAACAATGAACTATATTCAAGCAGCTTGGTTTTATCTGATGGAAGGAGTATGTTGACTGATCAACTCTTTTCAACTTTTTCCATCATGCGTTTTTGTCTTGCAAAAGTCATATCTTTTTCATTCTTCGAGACCAATTATATTAATGTTTTGTACAGTAATATTTGAACAAAATGTTTTGGACAACCAAATTTTCTTAAGGACAACTAAAAATACTGAATTGGTTGCCCGAAGGACAGCCATAAATTTTTCTGAAAATCGAGGCCTGATACTGTATGGTAATGTGTATGGAGGAGTGGGGAAACTTACAAGCTTAATTTAAAATGCTTGACCTACTGTAAACAATAGCTCACATCCTTATCTGAGAGACAAGATGACATTTATAAACAAAAATCAAGATGAATCAAGACATGATGCATTAATATGAGGAGATGATGTAAAGCCCTAGGGCTGTAGCAGCCTTTCAAAAAGAAAGGCAGCAAGACTTAAGCCAAACATTTTGAAAAACATAGCTTTTGTCACTGCTTGTACATGTTGCCCTAGCTGTCAGAGATGTACTACTGTATGTTAAACATGCATCATAAACTTAAAAAGTTAGAGTTAGACAAAGCGACCAAAAACTGCTTACATCAAGTAGAACTACCTTTTGTAGGTACAGTGCTGTAGGTGGAAAACCCCCATTGCTGAATTCTTCTGTTTTCAAAAAATTGAAAGTGGAAAATATCCATTTTGCCCGCAAACTCAGAAAAGTGGGGAAACATACTTCCCTTGCTTCCTGTTCATATCCACTGACCCCCCTCGCTTTGAGGTCATTTTGCCTAAAAAGTACAGTAGTTTACTTGATGCAAATATCAGAAGCAGTAGTGTAGCTTTTAAAAAACATTTTCTTGTGCATCATGTGTATCACTTTGTAAATTTCCTACACAGGAAGAGATTATAGTTGAACCACCAAGACAACCTGACCCAACATTTAAAGAAGAGAGGCCCAGGTAAGGTTTAGTCAAGTGTTGTTTATTCTCAGGGTTAGAGAACCCTCTAATTTACCAAGGAAGAGTTGGATAAAATCATGGATGAAGTTATTAAGGAAAACGTTATATTTTGTTGTAGAAAACTTTATACGGTATCTTTTCTAAAGCCATATTCTATTAGGAATGATAGATAGTTTTAGAAAAGCTAGTGTAGTTGCTTTTTTTTTTATTTATAAGGTTTTCTAAAAAGAGAATTCAGTTGTTTGTTTCCCAAGATTTGTTGGCACCAGCTTATAAAATTGCAAATGATGTAACTTTTGTATGTCTTGTAATCAGGGATGTATCTATAGTGGGAGTTGCTTGGTGGTGACACCCAGCACTGACACCCAGCACTCCATATTTTTACCCAGCACTCCTGGCAATTACACCTCTCCTCACCTACTACAAATTTTCCTAATCAGACCTAGCACTAGCCCCAAAATTCACTCCCTAAAGTAAAATGAGGAAAAAAATGAAAAAGTAATGGCTTTAAAAATGGGGTAGATGCCATGGGGTGGGGGTGAGATGCTTTTCCCAGATTAAACAATTACCCAGCACTCAAATTTGGCTGGGTCCATCCCTGCTTGTAATGCAAAATACTTTGAGAATGCAGCAGTGTTTCTGTCAAGGGGGCAAAGGTTAGATTTGTCACCTCCCCCTCTCTTTTGAAAGGAGGGATTACCTTCCTCCCCCCTTTCATTTCCATGAGAACAAAAACAAAATGTCAGTAATTTGGTTTCATAAAAAAAAAACAAGACACATTTGCAGCAATATTCAAATTTACAAATAAATACCCTTCAAAACCCTTCAGATTACACCTTATAGAGGCCTTGACCCTAGCTTCGTTTCTTGAACCCACCTGGGACTTTGTCATCAATTTAGACTTGGGGTTTGGCAGTAATAAATTCCTACCTTTTTGACTTTCGGGGAACCCCTGTGCAGTCTTTCTATTTACAGTGTGTATTTGGGTGCATGTGTGTTCAAGTATGCTTATTATTCACCGAGTTTTGTTATCATATCTAGACTGAAGTTTAAGCAGTAAAGAATGTAAATTTAGTTTGTTAGATATGCACAACACCATTACTCATGCCATGGTTTATTGTAAATTTTAAAGTATTTTTGAATTTATGCAAATTGTTGGTGGTTTAGTATCAGGTCCTAGCATAGAACAGATTTGTGCATTTTCCTGGCCTTTGGTAAGGTGAAGGATCTTTCAGTTTTGATATTTGGGGAAATGTGATATGTGATGCATTGTTTTCATGAGAGATTTACAACAAACAGTTGAAAGTTATGTTGAGGCAAATGGTTCCAGCTGGACTGGAAATTGTTTACAGGTTATAAAGATTTGTAGATAGGAGTTTTTGAATGAGTTCATCATTGGAGCTGGGGTTGGATTTTGGGGGTAACAAAATGGAGCTGAATTTCTTCTATTGCTAGGTACCAGTGGTAGTATGGAATGGAGCTATTTATTGTTGAACACAGAGAGAAATGACAGAGGGAAGGCTTAAGACTTACATATCAGAGTCTGTGTTTTCAGCAGAGCTGGAAAAGGGGGGGGGGGGGTGGGGGTGGGGGTAGGACATGTCTCCCATTTTCAAAAGTTTCCAAAAGAAGGTGAGTAAACTCCCCACCTTCCCCTTCTCATTTCCATAAAAATTAAAAAATTGTTAATATTTTATGAAGAGAGGACATGTTTTCCACAATGTTTGAACTTGAACACGAATAAATTGCCTTTGAAACCCTCCAAATTGCACCTTACAGGGACCTTGAAGCAAGCTTTTGTCCCCTGGACCCACTTGCAACTTAAACCTATGACAGAATCAATTTGGCCTTGGGTTTTAACAGAAATCAATTCTCCCTCCTTCCTTTACAGTAGGTGTTTCTGGCGGAATCCATAAGAGTTTATTAACCCTTTACCGTTGTGCTCCGATCGGGGCATATTTGCGCGCCTCGGGAGTGGGTGGAAAAGCGGACATAGCCCGCCCCGCATCGGCTTCCATAGGCCATTGACCCCGTGACCTTAAACTATTGTCTCTCTCGTTGTTGTGGCCGCATTTTCGGGTAGCTACTCGCAGTTTCAAGCTCCGTGTGAAACAGTAAAGATGGGTGACAGCCGAGCTCTCCGCATGGGTCCAAAAGGACCCAAACAACGGTAAAGGATTAAAATTGCACAACAAAAATTTCATGTTGAATCTAGATTATTCATTTGTTTTTGGAATTGCATTTATTCTTGTCACAACAGCGAAGATGAACCTATGCAAGAATTACGTAAGACTGTTGGACAGTCTTTGAAGACTGCCCTTAGCAAGTTGGATTTAAACAAGACAAGTGATAGTGAAGGTAATTCTATTGCCATTCTTTATTTTAGGCTTGGGCAGGGATTATGAGGAGGGTTTTTAAACTTCATGTATGCTCATGCTCAGTATTTATCCTGCACAGTAGGAAGTGATTGTTGCTGTTGAGAGAAGTTGTAGTAGTGTAATTTCAATATATCGTGACACCTATAGGGTACATAGCTGTCTCCCTCACACATTTAGCAGAGGGTTTGATTTCAGTAACATGATTTCAATAGGGCACAGGTGCATGAGAGTTTGAAGTTCATGAATTTATTTTGGTGCAATCTCACACTTTAATAATGGAACCTCACTTCCTCACAGAATGTCTCAATGTGATACTAAAATTCCTCTCATTCAAACAATATGTTGATCAGTGGTTTAACTGCATCTATAATGTTACCTGTACTTTACTCATCTCAAATTGCCTGACAATTAATGACGATGAATTACATTATTCAAATCCTCAAATTAAGAAGAATCATTTCTAAGTTACATGATGAATTTAAATTTTGTATACATCAGGACACCTTATGGATCTCAGTTGACCCAGGTTTATTGACCTCTATGTCTTCATCTTCTGCATCTTTCGCATTGTTAATTGTGGTGGCAATTGAAAGTTATGAGTGACTGCCACAGTAACCAGCTAAAAATATGACTTGTGACTGCACACTCACTAGCTGCAACTCAAATCACAATAACCTTTTGGATTCTTTCTTTTTGGTTCCTTGTGTAACAAAGGAACCTATGCAGTCACCTTGGCGTATGTATGTGTGTGTGTGTGTGTATGTGTGTGTGTGTGTGTATGTGACGGATTGGAATGCGAGGTATGTGGTGCGATAACTCAATAACCGAGTGATCAATTTTTTTCAAACTTAGTATGTATGTAGATGTTGTGGAGTAGATGTGCCCTATTGTTTTTGGTGGAGGTCAAAGGTCACTGGTGATCACCAGAGGCCAAAAACTGAATTTCTGTTAGTAGCTGTAACTCAGTATCCGTTGTTCAAGCAGTGGCATCATTGTAGGATAAGTTAGATTGGTAGGAGGTGAAAATGTTGGTACATTAACCAAAATAATTGGAAAGGGTCAAAAGGTCAAAAAGTAATGTTTTATTGATATCTTGCCACTGAAACAGTTTAGAGGGGTGGTGTAATGGAGATTTGTGTTCGTCTAAGTGAAATGCACGTGATGACCCCCCTTGACCTCACTTGACCTCATTTGACCTTTTGACCTTTGTGACTTTTTTGTGACTTTTTTGTGACGTCAAGATTTGTCTTGATCAGACGAACCAAAAAGGCTATTACACTACCCTCCTACAATGTTCGTTACTTGAGTTACTGACATTTAAATGACAGGCTAGTGTGTACATGTAGGTCATATGTAGGCCTATTGCAATGCCAGGTATGCTGTGCAATTACTCAATAACCAACGAACATAGTGGAAATAATGGAAAGTTGTGTTCGTCTAAGTAAAGTGCACGTGAAGACTCTTTGGGTCTTTGTTCAATTGGTTTAAAAGTCTAGCTGAAGTTTAATGCCTTTAGACAAATGCAATGTATAAAAGAAAAGAAGAATTATAACCCCCTCTCAGTCTAAAAGCAGTTTAGTTAACAATCAGGACAGTAATGCAATTATTATTAAAATCAACCTTTTCCTCACATACAGTATTGAATAAAGTTATTCACAGTGCAAGCTAAGATTCCAATTTCAATAGTAAAATATGAAAGCAGTTTCTCTTCTTTACCTCTGCTTTTACCCTAGGGACTACAATGCTGTTTCTAACACCCTCTTTAGGTTAAAAGGTCAAGTTGAAAGTCATTTATTAGATTCTACAGAGTTATGTTTGTTTCTTGGTCTTCTAGCCAAATTGTGAAGAAGAAATTGGTGGTAATAAATCACTATCGGGCTGCCTTTAGTAGCAGAATTGTGGGCTTTTCCTTATTTTTGCTTTTCAGGCAAACACATTGGGTAGTCTAAAGGACAACCATGACATAATTTCTAGTCATCCATCATAAATTTTGGTGGTCAGGAATGACCAGATGACTGTTAAATTTCTTTGGTGCAGAAGAGACTGTGTTTATTTAAAATCAGTTTTGATCTACTTTGACTGTATTTGACCTTTGTGACTTCTTTTTAAGGTCTGGATTTGAATTGTTGAGATTGACCAAAAAGGCAATTAACTAACCTCCTATACTACCCCAAACTCAAGTAAATGACATTTTAGTGAAAGGTGATGAATGTATTTGTCGCATGGAAGTGGGCAGTGTGCAGTGTGATAATTTGAAAAGTTTAGTGTTCCATTTCTCTCAAACGGCAAGTGCTTGTATGATTTTGAAATTTAATGTGCCCCTATGTTTTTGGGTGATGGCCAAAATTCATTGGGGTTAAAGGTGCAAATTATGCCTTACCTTGGGACTACCTTAATACAATATCATCTTTAATGCAAGGAACCATAGTGCCCTTGGGCTCTTGTTAAAAAATCTTGAACCCATTTTCTAATTTGGGTACTGAAGCCAAATGCGCTACATTTCTCCATAATTCTTTGATGTGGGACTTTATCAAAGTCCTTCATGAAGTCCATACATGCAACCTCAACCCAACCAGCATTATATACTACTTTTGTCCACATTTCCATGACCTTCAGTAATTGCAGTACTGCTGATCTCCCAGGTATAAACCTCAAATGCTCATTAATAAACAAATTATTTGTCCTCATGTGATCAAACATGAATAATTGAAGTATTTTCTCGAGTAATTTGCATAATACCCTTGTTAAACTGAAAGGCCTATACTTTCCTGTAAGGGCCTCGTCACTTAAAAAGAACAGTTATATTGTCAACTTTTCAAGCATCTGGAATTTTATCAGTTTAGAGAGATAAATACTTTAGTCAAAGAGTTTGAAATAGTCTGAGCTACTTCTTTAATGCCTTTGGATGAACTTTATCAGGACCTGGTGATTTATCACCAGGCCCAGTGATTAATCACAGACAATTTTGTATTACATACAGACTTCCTATATACAGGGACAGAGCACAGAGAGACAGAGGGACAGAGCGTGTAGTGACTTTGACCTAACCTTGTATTATCCTAAAATATTTCAAGTTTCTTGCAAAATCTGCTGGTTTTAACTGCTCGAGCAATTCCAAGTCCAAACTTTCATGCACAAAACCACAGCAGACACCAATAGTCATACATACGGTAGCGACAATCTAACCTACTGTACGCTTTGTCCAATTGGAACCCTCGGTCTTGTGAAAATTCAAATTTTACTTTCAAAAACTCCTGTGGTACAATACTGGATAAAATGGGCACAAATTGTGATCACTTGCAAATACCACTGATAGACTTTATTGGAATAGGCAACTGAGGGTGAACACTCCTTATATACTATACAATACATAGTTCCCTTCTTGGTTTTGAAACTAACAATAAGTAGTTTGATCCTCCTTGAGAAACATTTTATTTGATAGGTTTAATTGCAATTTGTGTCAAAGGATAGCAGTTTAAGCTTACATAACATTTGTTAAGTTACCAATAAACTTAGGCATCTTAGCTTTGATACAGATTAGCCACAAGTAGCTTTGAGATGTACTTCTCTTGCATGCAAATACAGACACTTGTGAGTTTTGTACTGTGTACAACTCAAGCAGTGTCCATTCTCTTATTACAGAAAAGTGAAAATAACAAAATGACAAAAGATGCAATTGTGATTGGTAATGTTAAATGCTTGGGGGAATATTCTCTTTGTGTTCTGAACTGCCATTGATATTTAATATCAAGGGAGTGTTTTGATAAACATTGTTCCAATCAACCCACACAGGACTGAAACAAACTTCTGAGGTGACAATTGGGACTTCCTGCAAAAACACAAGTTGTGGCAAGGTGAGTTATTGCTAAATCATACAAAAAGACTAGTTTTGACAAGGTAAGTCATTTTTAATCATACTAAAATGCTTACTTGTGGTATTTGGTGAGTATTTAAATCTTTAAAAACACTGCGAAACTGTGGAAATTTGACGGACAATTCTTGTTGTGGCAAGATAAGCAAACTTTTCATCTCTTCCATTTGAAGAGGAACTATTCTGTCATCTTAGCTGCAAAACCCATAAAAAATAGGTGTTCTATTTCCCTGAATTTTAGTATAACAAGAAATAACACTTGAAATGATTGGAAAAATTGAGAAGCAATAGTTAGACAAGTATAATGTCAATTTTTGCATATACCTTTGTGATATCCACATGCATTGTGAATATTCATAGAGAGAAAAAAAAATGTTTTATCCCCTGGACACCCAATGAGGTTAGGACATCTGCTACATGTATTATCCCCCCTGGGGTGGGTGGGTTTAGAATATGCAAACGGTATTTCCTGCCTGTTGTAAGAGGCAACTAAAGGGAAGGACTTTACCATATTTGAACTTTCAAAATGTACTTGAACTTTATCAGTGTTTGGAACAGTGTTCAAACATTACCATTTTATGTAGTTGAAATTATTTAGCTTATTTGTGTTTTTCTTTTTCTTTTTTTTTATTGAGAGAATCCCCAAAACATATATACATAATTGCATGATGAAAAATAGCATATGGAAGAGCATTAGCAATTGTGTTCAGTGACAAGAGAAAAAAAAAACATACAACTATTCATACAATTACAATTCAGGGGGATCCTGCTTAGCTTATTTGTGTTAGTGTGTTGTTAAATTTCATATCACGTACTAGTTACACATGTTATGTTTTTTCAGATGCCAGCAATGTTGGCAAGACTGTGTGGTTGAGTTGTTTTTAGATCTTACAAACACTAGTTGTGGCAAATTGAGTTGAGTTGTTGCTGGGTTGGCTTCAGTATTTCTGGTAGTAAGTAATTGCAGAAATAAGAACACATGAAGGTGTACACTATCTGCATCACTTCAAATATGCATGCAACTTTTTCTTGTGTAATGGGTGCCTTTTTCATACCAACAATGTGACGAGGCTCATTATCATTTTAATATGTAAAAGGCACTATAAGACACAGTATTATTGAGGATTGTTTTGCTTTATTTTTTTTACTATATGAAACTCAACACTAAAATAATTTTCAGTATGCTTCATTTATGAAATTTTGGACAAAGCCTTTTTAAATGTTTTATTTTTGTGTTTGATTTTAAGAGCTTTCTCATGTATTTTGCATTATGAAAACCGAGGCTGGTTATATTAGCTGCATGCCACATTGAATTTTTCAACTTAGATTGAAGGTCATTAAAAGATTTTTTTTCTGACACTGTATCATAGATTTTACGATTTATTTCAAAGGTCCATCTAAAATGGTCTAATTAAGTATTTAAACAATGCTTACATTCCAGACATATCAGGGTGAACACAGTAATACAGAGAGATGTTCATACCATCCGGGTTCTGCAATTTTCCATGAAGGGTGAGTGTTTTGAAATTGGGTGAAATTCTCTTTGGAGGGTATTTAAGTACACATGTATAAGAGTCAAAAAAACAGGGTAATATATTTTAAAGATAGGAAAATGGTCATATCAGTTAAAATGTTGAGGGGAGGGGGGAAGGGAGGGGAGGTAAGGTTTCTCTTTTTACAGTTGAAAATAAAAATGGCACTATAAGTGTATTGAGGTTATTTTGGGGGCTATTTGTCCTTATGGGATACTGTTGTTGATTGATTCAGGGTTTTTCAGGAAGTTGGAGTCCAAAGCCCTTACAGTTCAGAAGGGTAAAAGCATTACCCATGTGTGGAAAAAACAGTAAATAAGGACAACTCATTGTAGGAAAGTCATGGTATTTGGAGCAAAGTTTGGGCATTTGGAGGGAAATTAGGCTTGCTGTTGAGAGAGCATCAGGAAAAAATTGTGCGAAATTTAACTTTTTTCCCGGAAAACTTTATGAAATCTTCTTTTCCTAATCCATCCATAACCTAGGGGCAGATCTCAAGTGTGGATTTTATGCAGTAGATTATGACTACATTATCTTTTTGGTGTAAAAAGTTGCATTTTACTCTGCTTACAGGAAATAATTTATCCAGTATCACATCACAATTTGCTACACAAACAGGCCAAGTTGCTACACAAATGAAACATTGTGTAGCAAGTTTTTGTGTGCATAACCCTTGCATTTTTACAAACAATGTATTAAAGACCTCAAAAATCTTCAAAACTGCTACACAAAATTTGAATGCTAAGTTATTCCCTGTCAGGCTGTAAAGTAGGACTGAGCCCTCTATTTTTGTTTCAGTTGGAAAAACACTTAGATAGTGTTGTATGCATGTAGTGATGAAAACAAGGGAACCCATACACTATGTGCTGAGCTCGGTTTGTATATCCCACGTTGTACCCCACATTTTCATGTATCAACTAATATACTGAAGTAGCTTATTATGGTCATTCAACCTCACATAACACTTCTACTAATTAAGACAGCCCAATGACCTTTTATAGTTCCATGGCTAAAGGTGTTACCTTAAGAACCATTAGTGATCTAGTCTTTACATTAAAATATCAAAAATAACAAGATAAAAATCGTTCATGGGATCAGGGTAAAAGGAAAAAGTTGCCTTATTTTTGGGGGGATATGATTTGGTTACTTTGTAGCTGTTTTGAAGTCAGTAGTGTGAATCATCCTCTGTATTCAAATGTCATCAATATCTCTTTTCTTTTCCCTCATTTACAGAATGAAATACTGGTCATGTTGCAAAATAAAAACCTCAGATTTTGATAATTTCATGGCCCAAGCTGGTTGTGTAACTGGAGACCACAGATGGCTTGAAACAGAGGCAGAAAGAGCTAAAAAGGTTGCTTGCAAGTAAGTTTTCGTTTGAAGGAAAAAGAAAAAAGAATTGATCAGTCAATTCTACCTTGCTATAATACAGCTAGCATTTCCATTTTTATTTATAGTTTTCTTTTTGGTGTTGCATTTGGAAATTCTGGTGAGATTATCAGTTTATCAAAGTTGGTGTTTTTTAAGCATTCAGTGATGCAAGTTCAAAAAAAAAATTCGTTGATTTGATTCTTCATTCATGCAATTTTTATATTTATTTAATAACTAGTTAATTATGGAATTGAATTATTTCAAACTTCATGCTACTGCAGAATTGTTATTTTTATCTGATATGATAACAGATCAAGTAGACACTGCTACACTCCTTTGTTAGGCAAAGGCATCCTAGCTGATATAGATGAGGCCATTGTAGTGATGAAATTTGAGGGAAATACACACAAATAGCATATGTCTGCATGCAGAAAGCACGTCTTGGCTCAACATGCTTGATCAGCATCTTAGAGTAAAGACAGATATATCCCTTGTGGTCAAAAGCAAAGAGCCAGATAGGCTAGGAAAATTTACTCTGCATGGCTTTCGACCTGTTAAGGGTTTATGGTTGATTGGTAGTGGTTGTTGATGTGTCTTGGTGCATTTTATGGTCGATTGGTAGTGGTTGTGGATGTGTCTTCCTGCATAATATTAAAGGACAGACATATCTGTATTAAGTGAGGAACTGGTAATTGCCCAGTAAGTATGTACCGGTTCAGCGAATACTAAGTTTTTTTATGGAGGCTGCTTTAAGCCAAGAGGGTGCACATATAAAAGTAACTCATCTTCAAGCCTATCCCATGTCCAGCACAACTTGATAACACACTGTGGGTTTTAAAGGAGCTATTCCAGGGTGCAGCAGTGCAATTGTTTCCCAGGAAAACCTTACATATATGTCAAATGATGGTTTTGCAGCAAAACCATGCATAGCTAAGAGATTAACATCTACTCTAACACATAAAATTTTAGATTGAGCTTTCTTCTTGTTTTAATCTTTCTTGTTTTTATTTCCAGGTATGACTGGCATCAGACAGGATCTTTTGCAGTAATCTCCATCTATTGTAAACATACACGTCCAGAACAAACATCAATAAAGGCCAATAGAGTTCATCTTTCAGTGGATATATGTTTTGACAATGGCAAGAACAAGTTTCAGAAAGATTTTATTTTAGAAGGGGTGAGTAGTGTTGAGGTATTTTCACAGCACAGTGAATATTAGATAGATAAGGAATTGTAAAATTTGCCCACATTTCAATCCAATTATTTGTTACATGAGTATTCAGTGGTGTAGGGGAGGTGATCCCTGTCATTGGGTGTCCTTATATGCCATCTCGTTATGTGCTTCCTTTTTAGCAACTAAATTAAACAATGGCATGGAGGGGCATAGCAAAATTTCTCTTGCCTACACTACAGTTTATATTACAAATAATGGTTCTTTGAGTTTCTGTTTTTTAACATACACTAGAAATTACATGAGTTTCACAACAGCATTGCTGTTCTAGTTTAATCTTGCACTACACAATGCCTGAATCGACTGGTATCTATTATTACACTACATTTCCTCAGCCCTACTTCATACTGCAGAGTTGCAAAGACTTTGCTCAGTTATAACTATTTGGGATAAGTTTGAAAAGAAGTCCAGGAATGTTTTCAGTTGCCAAATTTGGACCTGCAATTGAATTCAGCCAAGAGTCCCAACAAAGTAAAAAACAGCATGCTTTCAATTTTGTTGTATAGTTTTTCCCCAAAAACATATAAGACCATTTTATCTAATGGTAACAGTGGTACATTTGGTCAGGGAATTTTCTTTTCACTTAGCAATTTGCCCTTAATTTTCTGTTGAAGTGAAAATTTTTTGTTGCAAACTAAATCCCAAAATAACAACTTTTCCATTGCTAGTTACAAGGGGGATAACGCCATTTGTGGCTGTCTTAGGGGCTTGATTCCTCAAAATTTTCTGTACCCTTCATGCCACCCTTTTTGGTTCCTTGTGTAACAAAGGAACCTATGCAGTCACCTTGGCGTATGTATGTGTGTGTGTGTGTGTATGTGACGGATTGGAATGCGAGGTATGTGGTGCGATAACTCAATAACCGAGTGATCAATTTTTTTCAAACTTGGTATGTATGTAGATGTTGTGGAGTAGATGTGCCCTATCGTTTTTGGTGGAGGTCAAAGGTCACTGGTGATCACCAGAGGCCAAAAACTGAATTTCTGTTAGTAGCTGTAACTCAGTATCCATTGTTCAAGCAGTGGCATCATTTTAGGATAAGTTAGATTGGTAGGAGGTGAAAATGTTGGTACATTAACCAAAATAATTGGAAAGGGTCAAAAGGTCAAAAAGTAATGTTTTATTGATATCTTGCCACTGAAACATTTTAGAGGGGTGGTGTAATGGAGATTTGTGTTCGTCTAAGTGAAATGCACGTGATGACCCCCCTTGACCACACTTGACCTCATTTGACCTTTGTGACTTTTT
This sequence comes from Holothuria scabra, assembly GCA_037179385.1. Taxonomy (NCBI): domain Eukaryota; kingdom Metazoa; phylum Echinodermata; class Holothuroidea; order Aspidochirotida; family Holothuriidae; genus Holothuria; species Holothuria scabra. The sequence goes on along the minus strand of CM074193.1, from coordinate 825,584 downwards.
TGTGACTTTTTTGTGACGTCAAGATTTGTCTTGATCAGACAAACCAAAAAGGCTATTACACTACCCTCCTACAATGTTCGTTACTTGAGTTACTGACATTTAAATGACAGGCTAGTGTGTACATGTAGGTCATATGTAGGCCTATTGCAATGCCAGGTATGCGGTGCAATTACTCAATAACCAAGTAACATAGTGGAAATGATGGAAAGTTGTGTTCGTCTAAGTAAAGTGCACGTGAAGACTCTTTGGGTCTTTGTTCAATTGGTTTAAAAGTCCAGCTGAAGTTTAATGCCTTTAGACAACTGCAATGTATAAAAGAAAAGAAGAATTATAACCTCCTCTCAGTCTAAAAGCAGTTTAGTTAACAATCAGGACAGTAATGCAATTATTATTAAAAACAACCTTTTCCTCACATACAGTATTGAATAAAGTTATTCACAGTGCAAGCTAAGATTCCAATTTCAATAGTAAAATATGAAAGCAGTTTCTCTTCTTTACCTCTGCTTTTACCCTAGGGACTACAATGCTGTTTCTAACACCCTCTTTAGGTTAAAAGGTCAAGTTGAAAGTCATTTATTAGATTCTACAGAGCTATGTTTGTTTCTTGGTCTTCTAGCCAAATTGTGAAGAAGAAATTGGTGGTAATAAATCACTATCGGGCTGCCTTTAGTAGCAGAATTGTGGGCTTTTCCTTTTTTTTGCTTTTCAGGCAAACACATTGGGTAGTCTAAAGGACAACCATGACATAATTTCTAGTCATCCATCATAAATTTTGGTGGTCAGGAATGACCAGATGACTGTTAAATTTCTTTGGTGCAGAAGAGACTGTGTTTATTTAAAATCAGTTTTGATCTACTTTGACTGTATTTGACCTTTGTGACTTCTTTTTAAGGTCTGGATTTGAATTGTTGAGATTGACCAAAAAGGCAATTAACTAACCTCCTATACTACCCCAAACTCAAGTAAATGACATTTTAGTGAAAGGTGATGAATGTATTTGTCGCATGGAAGTGGGCAGTGTGCAGTGTGATAATTTGAAAAGTTTAGTGTTCCATTTCTCTCAAACGGCAAGTGCTTGTATGATTTTGAAATTTAATGTGCCCCTATGTTTTTGGGTGATGGCCAAAAGTCATTGGGGTTAAAGGTGCAAATTATGCCTTACCTTGGGACTACCTTAATACAATATCATCTTTAATGCAAGGAACCATAGTGCCCTTGGGCTCTTGTTTAAACTATTAGGAATTATTATTCATTAATAGCATGAAAATCAAATGTTTGTGGTACAATCAATTTGGTAGTTTTCAGATCACTGAGCTGAAGGGGGGGGGGGGTATATTAACATTTTGGCAAAGGAAAGCTCAAAATAGCAACTGCTGAGATTTCAAGTAGAAGCTTGGTATGGGAAATGTCATTTCAGGCTCTCCAAATTGTTGTGGTTTTTCAAAATTTTCTGTCTATTCCACGCCAAAATGATGGTGGTGCTCTGCTTAGACAGTCTTTCAGGCAGAATTACATTTTTTTTGGGGGGGGGGAATGTTTTGTCCCCCTCCCTCTAAACTGAAACTGAATTTAACCATTTTTTTTCTAAGTTTAGGTTGTTTAAGTATCATGTGTATCCATACATTTGCCCAAATTAATGATGAATAGAATACTGGCTTCTGTTACTGGCTTTTGGCCATCTTTATTCACCAATGTCTCACCCAACTGTATTAACTACTCAACCCCTGCATACATGAAATAATTATAGTACATTAGTATTGCCAATACATCCCCACTATTCTTGGGAATCTTTGGTTCGTGCCACAAAGAAGTGAAAACAATTGTGTCCTTACCCTGATTGTTTTTTTCAGTTCTGCATACAATGGTCATTTTTTGTTGTTGTTTATTCTTTGTTTTGACAGGTTATTGATCCCCAGAAATCCTCTGTCCAACTTCTTGGAACCAAAACAGAAATTAAACTCAAGAAAGCAGAGCCTCTCTCATGGAAGACATATGAAATTTGACCATGGAGGATGCATGATTACGGCAGGGACTATTGGTGCAACATGAAGCAGTAACAATGCAGCATTTCAGGGTTTTTCCTGGGGTTTAAATGGTTATAGTTCATGGGGTGAAGCAATGCCAAATTTTAACACCAATAGGGAGGGAGAATGATCGTGTCTTCATTAACTAGTAAAGTGCAGTTGGCAGTTAAGAGTAATTGTCTGTGAGGTGGTAGCCAAAATTTGTGAAGTGGCAACCTCTTAAAAATACCAGAGGGAACCCTGCTATTTTTATTGAAATGTTTTATCCTGGTATTCAGTGCAACCAGGAAATCCAGGTGGACCTGCAGCATGGTACAGACTTTGTGCATTGACAACACACTGACCTCATCTTTTGAGCAGAACAATGGAACTTGTAGCCACACACATAAGAATTCGCCCTGCACCTGTGGCAGACTATATGCCTATTGGACTGGTTGAAAAATCAGCTGTCTGCATTTGTCTGTGCTGGGTTTTTTTTTGTCTCTAAAGGAGAGCACACTTTCCACTCTGTGACATCATATACACGAGGTCTATTGTCATTGATCATATGATTGGAGGGGCATATTAATGTGGAGTATACAGGTCTGGAAATTAAAACCAGCCACATTAAGGGTAATTTAGTACATACTCAAGTCAATTCTGACTGTCATAATATTGTAGTTTCTGGCCAGCTGCTTGAGCTCTCATATTTCCAGTTTCTAATGCAGATTGCAATGTGACAACTCCAGCCTAGCTCATTTGTGACCACTTCACCTATTTCAGCTGTACAGGTGATTTCTTCATACCAGTTATGTACAGTTACTGTAGACAGACAGGTTCAATTGGGGTCCTTCAGTCTTAAATTGTTTTAATTTTTTATTTATATTCAAATCTAAATCTAATGAAAATGAGGGAACCATGGAGTAATTCATTGTACGATCATCCACATTACAGTGACTTTAAAAGATTGGAGCTTATGGACCCCAATCTGTGATGCTGGACTGAATCAGACCATCAATTGACCATCAGATTTGTCTGTATCAGGTGACAGGGACCTTCCATGATGGCCCACAGTGTTATTGTGGAATGATGCATCAGATCATATGACCCCCCCCATGGTCACATGGTTTGAGCATCAGACTCACTCCTGGCAGGGTTATACCAAATACTTGAAAAACAGAACCTACTGTCATTGTGCTTGGTGCTCAGCAAAAGCAGCGGCGTAGGAAACACAAGCCAGTGAGCGACAACTGGAAAAAAGGTCATAGCTGGCCTGACATGAACCAATTGGTGGGAAACTGGGCCGTAAACCTCCATTCATTTAACCTAAGGCATTGTATGAAGTTCAGTGGACACTGATAAAACTATACAAACCAAAGGTCATGTTGCTGCTCCATTATTTGGTGCTTCTAATGGAATGAATCTGCTGGTGATATCTCTTTTAACTACAGATCAGTCAAAGTGCCAGTATTTTATACCTAATTTTATTACATGAACAGCTTTTCATCATTTGTAGAACCCTTGACAACAGGAGACTGTTTTTCATGGTATATGCTTTTTGGGAACTCTATATGTTGCTTAGGAGAAGTATCAGTGTGGGGTAATTTACTGAGGTCACAGGAGACATAATGTAGTTTAGGTCATTACAAGACGAGTAATGTTTTAATATCCCAGGTGACTCAATGGTTACGTACATGTGCTTGCCAATTAAGACAATTATTTTTGTAGAAAGTTGATAATGAAGAAACACAGCAAAAAAGAAGGAAGCAGAGTTATTTCCCAGTTGAATGACATGGGAAGGGGTGGAAGGCTGTGTCATTGTCATTGTGTGCATTTTCCAGTTGAATGAGACAGGGAGAGGGCTATGTTATTTTCTTCAAGTTTATGTTTCAAGCGTTCCATTTCCAAGCTGGGAACAAGGAATCTTAGGTGATCAACTTTTGTGGGTACATCAAGCAATGGAAGTAACAAACCATTTAGTTCCCCCCCCTCCCCACATTTATGTAATACAAAAATAAGGAATTTCCTTCTTGGAAAACATGGAACACTGGAAACATTGGCAAGACATGTTGTGGTGAACATGTTGCATATCACAGAATGCAAGAAGCAATTATGTTCTATATCATGTTGTGTGGGGAACATCTTTTTAAATCACACACTATGAGTCAACATTATTCAGTAGCATCAAACTTCTACTCAAATGTGGGAACTTCTACTCAAATGTGGGGTGGAGGGAGGGGGGAACATGGCCTCTTACATAAAAAATTTACTGTTTAAAAATCGTGACTCATAAATTCTCCCCTCCCCAGATTGACACCCATGTTGTCATATCAGATGTTTTATGGGGAATTGTTCATATCACCTTTTATAAAGAGAATGTGTTGCATATCTTCATGTTGAGGAGGTTGGAGTATTGAAATGGTACTTAAATTGAGCTGGAGTCAATTGAGTATTAAGATAGATTTTTAAATCCTCAAGGATGATAGTGGAATAGATGAATAAATATTGCACATTATTTCATAAATAGCTTTAAAGATGTATTTTTTGTCATCATTCTCAATGCACAAAATGTTTGAAGAAGTAAAGTACCGACATCTACAGATGTGTCTAATTTTACCTTTTTGAGTTTTATCGCATTACTTTTCACTCTCTTGGTTTTTCTCATTAGTCCAACAATCCTTTCATTTCACATCCAATTTTAGACTAGGTATTAGGTTTGGTGGTACAGTATCTGACTCTCACACACAATGGAAAAGGGAAAATGATCCATTGTCCTACAAATGGAAAAAAAAGGTTGAAGGGACAGCTAGATTGAACTTGAAGGTAATACATTGAGGTGTTGATTGCAAACAAATCAAATTACTCCCTAATTTCATGAAAAAATCCCTGATATTCTGAAAATCTTGCTGATTAATTGCCCTACATTTTGTACAAACTGGAATAATCAATATTTGACAGCATTAAAGTGGCTCATTGAGTTGGTTCATGAAATTCAACAAATTTTTCCAAACCAGTTTAAGTTTTCTTCACATACCAATGACAAATGGTTAACCTTAGACAATCCCCATAGGCTACTTACAAAAAACTGTTTCATGAGTGAGGACTTTACAGTTCTATCCAATTATTGAAAATCCTGGACCAGACACTTTTTCAAATTATGCTCAAAACTATTGCAAATCAGGCCAACACAACTTCAAAACTTTTTCAGTAACTATTGGAAATGAAACTTGACTCAATATGCTAACTAAAAGCATTGTCATGTGGTAGCAACCTTTTTACACTCTCATAAGGTTATCGATATCAACTCGATGAGCCTTTTTAAAATCTGTCAAATCCCATACTTCCACCTTCGTTCCACAAAATAACGTATCTGGACAATGAGAAAATAAGAACAATGAGCCCCTTTAAGAGAAGCAAATCCTCAATTGTCCAACTTATCAAGTTGAGGTTAGCACTCAACAAGATGTCCACTAGCATTAAAATAAAAATAATTGTAGAACTGTTGGGTTGCAGAATCAGTTGAAATTTCCCCAAGCCGGTACAAACTTGCATGCACATCCATTTTGTTGACTTATCAGGTTCCTGCATTTTTTGTATGTACATTTTCCACTGTAACATCATGTACATAAGGTATATATACTATAAAATTCTGTATGTCGATCTATAACTTAAAATGTCATATCTACAAGATTGTTTCGTGAGGTTCTTAGGAACATCACTCTTCAGGATAAAACATTGTATGAGCTGGGAGGGCAGAGTGGGCTCCTTTTATTTCAGATTTAGCCCGGATTAAAGTTGCACAATTCAATAGGTATTTCTTTCTGTGTCTGCAAGCAGATCCTAGCTCATTTCTATTGTTCAGACTGGCCATGTCTGGCTTGTAGATAATGAAGTATTTTTCTTTCAGGCAGAGGTTACAGCTTTTGGTCGAAATTTGAGTAGGGATTACTTCTTCCAACAATTCTCCAATGGATGGCATAATTGATTTTCTGGTCATTTAGACCCCAATGTATTGGCTAAGTGTAGTAGCATTTCTGTTCTTGAATCTGCTTTTGTGTGCATTGTATCTTTGTTTGAAAGTATTCTCCGCTGGACCTATGTAAGTTTGTCTGTCGTTGTTATCATGGCGGGTTACTGTAGCTTGGTATATTTCTCCTGTTGTTGGGAAAGTTTCCTTGTAGGAGGCAGGTGTCCTTTGCTCTGCAATTGTTTGGCTGGGTTGGTGCCTGGTCAATATTTTGTATGATGGCTTTGTTATGTCCAGATATTATTTGTCCCATCAAGACAGAGGTCCTTATATGATCTTGATCAGTTGGAAGATTACAACCTGGACTTTCTGATTCTCTGGGTCATTTCATCAATTGCAACTGCCTTTATCAACCCTAGTTGCACTGAAACCAGTATGAAGTGAAAGAGATAAAATAATCTTACTGTTAGACCAAAAATATGCTCATGATTATGTGAGGGATATTAAGCAATGGTGATTTCCATCTTCAATTTTTCCATGCCGCTAGAATTCAATAGGGTCGTTTAGCCAAAGTTCCCTGGGAAAAGGCCATTTTCTCGGGTGAAATATATAGACGTCTTCTGTTGCCTGATGGCTAAATCCTCCTATTGAATTCTAGCCTCATGTGAGGTTTTTTGAGATGAGAACTCCATTTTCAAAAGGTAGTCTAACATTTCAAACTCATAAAAAGCCAGACAATAACACTTTTATACTGTCTGATGCTTTGCTCATACTGCTTTGCATTCCAATGCCTTAATCCAGTGAGAGATAGAATTGGCATAAATAATTAATCTAAAAATGACAGAAATTCCACTTCTCAATGGTAAGATGCATGCTCTGACCCCTTGGCAACTTTATTCAATGTTCTTTGGAGTGTGGAAACCCAACGTTGTGAATACTGAAATTTATGAATTAAAGTGGAACCTTCATCTATTCCATGCCTGTTAAGTTTCTTTGATGCAACATTTGTGTCACAATGCGGTTGGAACTCAAACATTGGCTGGACTTTGTCTCAGACAAAGGACGTGCCATACAATTGATGAATACATAGCTAACTAGCCTATCCCTAATTTTCTTTACAATTAAAAATAAAAGACAGGTTTATGGGGGAAGTCTGCCCTTTATGCTCATGTAACTTGGTCTTAGTCTTACAATAAAGTGAAATGTTAAGGTATGTATGACCAAAAAATGATGAAACTTCCAAAATTCCTGGGGATTGGCCAAACATGGGTAGGCACTTAGCCTAATATTGGTTAAGCTTAGACTTTTATCTACAGTAGTGGCTAAAGCTATCCTTCAAAACGAGATAAGTTCTAACGTCAATAAGGAACTAAACCGGATATTATGATCAAAATGAACACAGCCCATTTGTCTGAATACACTCACTTAAAGAATCATTGCTTAAAAATATTTCAACCTCAAATCGGGGAAAATTAACTGCAACAAAAATAGTAAAATTGACTCTTAGCTATATAGCATGTAATTCCATCCAATTTACAAAGTTGGCAAATCACAGGGAGCCAGTTTTTTCGGCAGTACAGCAAGGGGAATTTATCCATTGGTACATATTGGTTGAAAACAGGCTACACCTCTAGAAAGTTATTACAATAATTTAAAGCAGCTCTAAGTCCCCGTCTTTGAAATTGTGATATATACACGATCATGAGGGATCGTGCCATAAATCAGTTGCCTGTGTAATCCTAATCCTATACTAAACCAATGATTTGAAAGATCCATTCCCCCTCCCAAACATACAAAAGTAAAGAAGACAGGCTAGGTCTGTCCAGTTGCAAGAAATATAGATCCATTTTGAAATTTGTGCTGAAGTATAAATAGTTATGAAATGAGTTGACTTTCACTGAAGACTAAAACAACGTACATGATCATTGGACTTCGTAACCCGGTTGGAAGAGCAGTGGCAGTGCTATGGGGAGAGGAAGCATGTCAAGGGCAAATGTCCACAAAGATTTTGTTCTTCCCCCCAGTTGTCACCAGTTTAGGTCAGCTAGGGGCTTGGTCAACTGAAAATATAATTAATATACCTCTTTTGAGACTAATTTTCACCCACAGCTATGCTAAATCCTCAGAGCTTCCAGGGGCTTCACAAAGGGAAACAAAGCAGGTAATGTAAGTTGTACAACAAGAATTCACAAATTACTGCACAATGGACTAATTTGTTTCAAGTAAATAAATTTCAATATTTTATATCTCGGCTCAAGCATGTCCTATGAAGGTGGGAGTTGAACTGTTGGAATTCAATTTTCACTCTGTGTAACAAATATTTTTGATTTTTTTGACTTGAGGTATGCTTTAAGGGTACAAAGAAATAGCATAGTGCCTTATGGATACGAAAAGCCCACAAAGTTTAGAATCACTGAATTAGGTAGGATATGAAGTAGGATAAGGAGATTAGGTTGATCATTGAAGCTATTTATCTCAATTTGCCTGAGGATTGTGAACAGTATTGATAGGACGTGAGTCACATATCTTGCATGTTTTCATCGCATCTGAAGAACACAACAGAGATACAACATCGGAGGCACATAGCACAGATAAAACTTGGTTGATTCCTGACAAGAGCTTTTTTGAATTATGCTCAAACCAAACACAACTGAGAAGCCTATGGCATTTCAATAACAACCACAAAACATTGACGTAGAACCATTAACAGGAAGTGACAAAGGACCACAAAGGTAATTTTCTTCTTTCTAATTGTTTCTCTGCTTCAGCAACACACAGTAACCACAGAGGCAGAAATAAAGCAAACTTTGAATTAATACAGTAACTGAATATTTGGAAGCCACATAAAATATATATTTTATTAATTCAATTGCACAATTTACATAGTTACATCAATGAAACTAAAAGATTGAGAAGCTTTTCATAGCTTGGTGGTACAGCAAACATCACTCCTTCCACCAGGCATCACCCCTCACCCCAGTTCACTGCCCCAACTAAACATTTATACAAGGTATGTCACATATTACATGTGCATTATTTTTCATTTTTAAGTATTCTTATCAATAACCCATGATGTACCCCAGGGCTGAACCGAGAATTGTGGAAAGGGGGAGGGGGTGTGTGGCCTGAAGTAATTGCCATCCTGAGTGTCTTAGTTGAAGTGACATACCATTACCACAATATATTGCTCCATCAAAATAGGGAGAATAAACCCACATCCCCCCTGGATCTGGCTATGTATCCACTCTAACTTTTTATTACATAGCTTATACATATATATTTTTTGTGGTCAGTTGGTCATCTCGCTACCCTAGCAACGTTAGACGGTGAAAGCAACAATTGACTGCAGTATAACCATATGTGAACATTTTACATGTCACAATATCCCTTCATTACACCGGCTGTAGAATATGTGCAATACATTTGCTTCTACTCTAACACATTACTGTCTTGGGGAAGCGACGTGACATGTCTCTGATTGACCACATATAACATGTCTCTTGTCATACAAACTTCTTGTCATCCCATTGACCATCACCCCCCACAGGTGTAACATGACAACCCAAGTATCTGTCTGTCAACAAAATACTGCAACAGGAATGTACATCTAATAAAGCCAATAAATTACATTATCTATGATCCATGTCTGAGTGTTTCCAAATCTATACCTATGTATCCATAAACTGAACATCCAATCACACATTACATAATTCAAGTTTTAAGGTCTGATCCTGTCACCCCAAACAGTTGTAATTCTGCTAACCTACTTACTGAAGGCCACAACTGTCTCTAACTCCTTCTCCTCCACACACAATATCAGTTTGTTGCTTCAGGGTAGCCTAGGTATACAAGACTCCAATGTGAAATCACAACAACCTCAGTGCAGTACATTCTGTGTAATATGAGTTACAGTTCTCAGCATTTTTTGAACTTGTTGTCAATCAAAGAGCTGTGCCAACTTGAAAGTTTCTGTGCAATATTAAAAAAATTGCAGTAATGTACCAGAGTTGACTGCCTTCAAATACCAAAAAGTACTACATTTTCTGCCCAAATTTCCTACAAAATTTATTTTCGTTAGTCAGCTGGAATCCGACAACTCTCAAAATTTTTTCAAAGAGCAAGGCTAATTGGCAGGTAGCCTACAGGACAGCTTCTGCCAGTTGTGGATGATATGATGTTTTCTGTAATGTCTAGTTTGAGGGCTAACTTTTTTCCGACATAGTTCAGTACAAGTTTTGTGAGGGCATGTCCATTAAAAATCCATGCAGCACCATACATATGTGTGACCATAAAAACAAGCATTCATATAATTCCTTGATGAAGCCAATAAAGACATGTAAATAGTTAATAAGTTCCCTCCTATCTCACATACTTTACATAGAGTACATAAGGAGAAAACTCAAAAAGTCCTCAACCAGATCCCTGCCTAGATGCAATCCTAAAAACTGAGGAAATGAAAAATATTAAGAAAGTTAACAGAACAGCTAACCCGAAACAATACTGAAAAAGTACATTAATTCCTTTTTTCAATGCAACAGCAGTGGATGGAATAAACTTGAAATGTAGCTAAAAGTTAATGAGCAAAAGAAGGAAATGCATTTCATTGATTGGAAATATTTCCCATAAATGAATATGCTAATCAAAAAAACCTCACACTGTTTTCAAAAAGAACAGAATATTTGCCATTTTTGATATCTAAAACACTGACAAATAACCAACTCTGTAAAATCAATTTGAAACATGTTCTTAAGCCTAAAAGCTTTAAGGCTTAATTATACCTTGCCAATTGGATTTTATTTTAAATCTGTAGTTTCTGTAGTTTCAAGGTGACACATTCATCAAGTTACTTGGTTTACTCTTAGGTAATGAAAAACAAAGAACAAATGGATTGATATAATGTTAGCATTCTTAGGAGCCAACGTGTAGGTTTCAAGTTTCTGCACTAAGAGATGCAAGATGAGAAAAAGAAACAAAAATTTTGCAGGGTAAATGATATCTTAAAAATTTGCAAAGCTTGAGAGATGGTGATCTGAAAGGAACTTTGACCTCCATTTAAATTGTTTATACAGTCATGTAATCAGCAGGGTATCCAGACCCTAATGATGAATTGGTTAGTTCTTTAGTTAGATGAGATTTACAGCTCTTTTTCAACCAATTGGTTTAAGAACTGCTGGCCATTGTCCTTTTTCCAGTTGTAGCTCACTGGCTTGTCTAAGGGTATGACATGGCCAGGAGTATAACAAGTGAGGGAGTATAACATGCTTCCTATCTTTAAATATCATGTTCACAAGGTTCTACCAGCTGACACACTGCTGAGTCAATCTTTTCTGCAAATGCATTGAAGAAAGGATATTTTGATGTGTGCAACCCCATGCCCTACACTATACCACCCTACACTATACCACCCCAACAAAAATCTATTATCCTCCAAAAACATTTCCTCAGCTGTGATTTTGTTTGAAAAATTAACAATGGATGAAAGGGTCTCTCCAATTTTAAAAAGTAAAATGACTTTCCTACAACATTCCAGTATTCTGACATAGCTACAACAACAAAATCATAACTGATAGTTTAGAGTTGAATCATGATTTGTACATCTCAAAGGTCACATGGTAATCATGATCAAAGGACAAGATGACAATTTGGTAACTCCTTATACCCCTTCACAACCCCTTCTCTTACATTACCTACACTCCATGCCAACTTTGATTAACATTTTACTTCCGAATTTAACTAATAGGTTTACATTCAATAATCTCTTCTTTTCATAATCTCTTTTGCAATAAACTAGCTACATTAAAAAAGATCTGAGTATTTTTCAAATGCTCATCAAAAATTAACTTGAAAACTCTCAACTTGGTGGGCCACCAATCAATCTTTCTCCTATAAAATCAGCGTAACTGACAGAGAAAGTATCTTAAAAGAGTCAAGAGCAGAGCACCAAGGTGAAAACCTGAATTTCTTCAAGTCAAGGATTGCTAAATGGTAACCTCTCTTTTACTTCAGAAACTGCCACAAAACCAAAGTCACTGCTAAGCACCATCAATAAAAGATATAAATGCTAATACAGATGCTACCGGGTCACAATTTACTTCCCAATTTGCCTCCAATACTTTGTGCTTTCACGAGCAACTGCACCTGGGATGATGCAATTACTTTCTTTGTTTCAATGTAGAGTTTACTATTATCTGACGTCTGGTCTAAATTGTACTTATAATTCGCCATCATACCACACGATGCCCTCAGTCCTCGCTGTGAAGTGTCTCCCATCCAGTTTAATCTCCACAGTACAGCACCGTTCCTCAGGTGGAAATTTGCTAAAAAAGATTGAAAAGAAGGAACAGAGAATGGATTCATGTTAATAATCAGGCCTTAAAGGGCAGTTGTTTTGCCAACACTAAGCAACCATGAATAAGAGAAAAGCCACTGGATTATGAATTACAACTTAACACTCAATTTGGATCGAAATTGGGAATTTTTTGAAAGATCAGTTCAAATGGGAAAACTGTAGATTGCTCTTGGATGAAAACCCACCTAACTTTGATCCAGCCAGACTTTCCAGTTGCTAAGCTTCATGCATTATTTCAAATGCCACTGCCTCTACCCACTTGGCCACAGCACTGGATTTATGATTACTGGCAAGCCACATCCCAAAATTGCCAAAATGTAATACCGAACTCTCAATCAATTGTCAAAGCTGTTTTGGTACTTTTTGCATGTTCAGTTAGTTTGTTAGATGGAACTTTAAGGTCACTTGACCAACACAATTTGTTATTTAGTGTCAGCTTGATAGGTACTGTGGGCAGCGAGACCCATCAACTTTCCTTTTTGTCACATATATGGGACACTTTTTACCAGTGATAATGAAGAATTACACAATTTTACAACTTTTGAAAAAAAAAAACCACCACTCAATACAGCATAAACTAACAGTATACATCCAAGATAACACCAACAGCCTCCTAAGCTCAGAAGATTACATATATAAGTATTGAAAAAATATAAAGATGCCACTGCATTGCCCTCATGTATCAAGATAGTAAATGAACACAAGTTTTACCTGGGGCTGGGCCTACCAGTTACTTTTGAGTATACCATTGTCAATTCCTTTACAATAAAGAGACGGTATGTTAAAAACATGCTTTGATATGAAATAATAAGTCCTCTTTTTCACTTAATGTTACTGACCTCTATGTCACACATGTTCACACAAATCACCAAATGCCACAGAATTTCAGGCAAGCCCAATTTTTTATATCACATGAAACTGGGACAACTGAGTTTTTACCCTAATTTTGAGCCCTGATTCTGTACATGCAGAATTCCAAACACAAAACCAAGTCCAAAGATAATGCATTTTTCTTGGGGGTGGTTTCCATCAAAAAATTGTAATTTTATATTTGTGAAGGAACCATCCACACATACTTTACCATCTGCACATGTTTATGTATTATGCACACTTACCTAATTATAATACAAATAGGCACAATATGTTTTGAGTTCAAGCTTCTTACTGTAACACCAGTATTAGTCATGCTGCACAGGTATATGTTGATACTAAGTAGGCCACATGATTAAGAAAATCTCACTGCCCTAGAGGATGCCAGTAATTTTGTATTGGAATTTTTCCCAGTGTCAAAGCAAAGTCTACAGTAATTAGGACTTTTTCTATGTTAAATGCCTCACAATCTAAACAGCAGTGACAAATTCCTAAGTCCTGACATGAATAGAAGGCTTTTGGCTTAGACAATTCCCATTTCAGCTCTGACTTGAATGCAAAGCTTATGCCATGAAAAATGATACCTTAGTTTGCTTTGCTTGTCTATCTAAAGGACACAAAGGGAAATAGACCAAAATCTGTCCTGCTTTTTCATGTTACTTCGTGACACACTTCAGAGGGTCTGATTGAAAAAAATACAAATCGATGGGAAGAGATGAAATAATAACCCATGCAATTACCACAAGCAATCCGTTTGGCCTATGGATCAAGAAAAAATATGTAAAAATATCCCTTTAAATTCAAAATCTGGCAAAGTTGAGACAGACACACAACTTTCCCGTATTAAGTAAACTTTTCCTTGAACAGTACTAAAACTACAGCTGCAGCCTCTAATCATGTTCTAAAGGCACTTTAATTATCTGAAATGGGCTTTAATGTTAAATTCATGAAAAATTAAATAAATGTTAATGCTATTTTTGGTACGAGGGATTAAAAACGGTAAAAAATGTGGAAAGAACCAGAATGCAAGAATGCATTGAGGTTTCGATGATACATACATGCTCTTTTCAATAAAAATGCTACATTTCTTGTAACAACTGGTGACCCAAAGTGACCTTCTCTTTTCAATAAAATGCTACATTTCTTGTAACAACTGGTGACCCAAAGTGACCTTTGCTCCACTGGTAAGTAACTGGTTTTTCTTTTAACCAAAACATTTCTATAGTCAAAGAGCCACATTTCATACTATGCCTTAAGATATTCTGCAAACAAGGTTTTCAGAGTTTGATGCCAGGTGATACCAGATGACCATTGACCTCCACCAAAAACAACAGGTACAGTACTTTCAACTCACCATACTGTAACACATCCACATACTTATTAGGAAATCCATCCAAGTTTCCTACCTTGAGATATCCCATTTTCACAAGTTTTTCAAAGTTTGACTGATCATGACCCTTGATGTCCTTTCACCTCCACAAAAAAACCTTATACAGACCATCTTCTCACCATAACTCATCCACACACTAATTATGAAATCCATCCATGTTTTGTACCTTGAGCTCTCCTAAACAAGGTTTTCTGAGTTTGACCGCCTAAGACCCCAAATGACCTTTGACCTCTGCCAAAATCAATAGGGTTCTTCCTTACATCATAATGCATCAACATATCAAGTTTGAAATCAATCCAAGCTTCCTACCTTGAGACATTGTGTTAAAAAGGTTTCCAGGATTTGTCCCTTCTGACCTCAAATGACCTTTGACCTCCACCAAAATATATAGGATTTTTCTTTACATCATAACGCATCAACATATCAAGTTTGAAATGAATCCAACTTTAATACCATTATGTTTCACGTAAACAAGGATTTCAGGGTTTGACCCCATATGGCCCCAAATGACCTTTGACTTCCACCAAAATTTATTGGGTATTTTCATTACATCATAACGCATCAACATATCAAGTTTGAAATGAATCAAAGTTTCCTACTTTGAGATATAGTGTAAACCAGGATTTCGGGGTTTGAACCCACGTGATCCCAAATGACCTTTGACCTCCACAAAAATAAATGGAGTACTTTCTAACATCATAACGCATCAACATATCAAGTTTGAAATTAATCCAAGTTTCCTACCATGAGATATCATGTAAACAAGGATTTTGGGCTTTGACCCCAAATGATATTTGACCTCCGCCAAAATTTATTGGGTTTTTCCTTAAATCATAATGCATCAACATATCAAGTTTGAAATTAATCCAAGTTTCCTACCATGAGATATCATGTAAACAAGGATTTCGGGGTTTGACCCCACGTGACCCCAAATGACCTTTGACCTCCACCAAAATTTATTGGGTTTTTCCTTACATCATAACGCATCAACATATCAAGTTTGAAATGAATCAAAGTTTCCTACTTTGAGATATAGTGTAAACCAGGATTTCGGGGTTTGAACCCACGTGATCCCAAATGACCTTTGACCTCCACAAAAATAAATGGAGTACTTTCTAACATCATAACGCATCAACATATCAAGTTTGAAATTAATCCAAGTTTCCTACCATGAGATATCATGTAAACAAGGATTTTGGGCTTTGACCCCAAATGATATTTGACCTCCGCCTAAATTTATAGGGTTTTTCCTTAAATCATAATGCATCAACATATCAAGTTTGAAATTAATCCAAGTTTCCTACCATGAGATATCGTGTAAACAAGGATTTCGGGGTTTGACCCCACGTGACCCCAAATGACCTTTGACCTCCACCAAAATTTATTGGGTTTTTCCTTACATCATAACGCATCAACATATCAAGTTTGAAATGAATCAAAGTTTCCTACCTTGAGATAAAGTGTAAACCAGGATTTCGGGGTTTGACCCTATGTGACCCCAAATGACCCTTGACCTTCCACAAAAATAAATAGGGTTCTTTCTTACATCATAACGCATCAACATATCAAGTTTGAAATTAATCCAAGTTTTCTACCATGAGATATCGTGTAAACAAGGATTTCGGGGTTTGACCCCATGTGACCCCAAATGACCTTTGACCTCCACCAAAATCTATTGGATTTTTTCCTTACATCATAACACATCAACATATCAAGTTTGAAATGAATCAAAGTTTCCTACCTTGAGATATAGTGTAAACCAGGATTTCAGGGTTTGACCCCATGTGACCCCAAATGACCTTTGACCTCCACCAAAATCAATAGGGTTCTTCCTTACATCATAATGCATCAAAATATCAAGTTTGAAATTAATCCAAGTTTCCTACCTTGAGATATTGTGTAAACAAGGATTTTGGTTTTTGACCCCCTGTGACCCCAGATGACCTTTGACCTCCATCAAAATCAATTGGCTTCTTCCTCTCAGTATGGGGTATCTGTGTACCAAGTTTGAGAACTGTCAGATCTTCCCTTCTCAAGATATTGTGTAAACAAGCAAAGTGTCACAAACAACACACATACACACATACATACACACACACATACACACGCACATACACACATACATACACACACACGCCATCATGAATGCATAGGTTTCTCTTTTCATCGAAACCAAAAAGGACACTTTTCTACAAACGAGGAGCTGTATATGTCCCTGCTACGTCGGTTTCGTGTGTAAGGTTAACTGCAAATGAGTAACTCTAGCTGGATACCGATCCAAATTGTATAATCTGTGTCACTCTGATCTCTGAAAAAAGAATAATACCCATCAACCCATCTAGTATCATTTTTGTATCGAGGAATGAAGAAATCTGGAAGGTTAACAATTCGAATACGGGCGAGAATGTCACCAACCTGTATTTCGTGTAATAGGTTCTAACAGGCACTGGCATCTGGGGTGTGTTGGTTCTCAAGTTATTAGGGAATAGTTGTAGCTTTAATATAGCTTAGCAGTAGCTTACATGCTATCTAAAAATCGTATACCGCTACAAACTTACTTAAAATTTGGTGGTCGCAGCTCTCACCCCGGTCGGTATTTTCACATATTGTAAACTTTACCCCACGATCGGTTCCCTTTTTTCCTGGCAGAAATGCTGGCGATTAGTTACTACAGCTACTACATGATGCTAAGTTTCTCGCAGGAAATTTGAGATTGGTTCTTTAATTTATGATAGATCATATAGTTTGAACTTTTACTTGGAGTGAACGACCAAGGCTTCATGGAGTTTCGGCGCTGGTTCAAAATCATGCAGGCATGCTCATTAAAAGAGATTATACCATACCATACCATACCATACCATACCATACCATACCATACCATACCATACCAGCTTTAGGTATAGTCAAAGGTTTTTGGCAGCCCAGCTGACAATTCCATTTGGAGCCCTTTTCGGTTAAACCCTTTGAACCCAAAGGGTTTCAAGTGATACCTTTTGTAAATACCCTTGTCATTTAAAGGGCAGTCCCTTTGGTAGATGATGGAAATTGGTCAAAACTCAAAGGGAATTATAAAATTACCCTTTTTGTAAACCAAACCCTTTACCATTTGGAAACTGTTGAAACCTTTTGGTTGATTTGGACAAAAGATCTCAGTGAGAATTAAGTTCTGCTTGGCCGTAAGACCTGTCCATTTAGGCCTATCATTTCAAGTTAGTTAGATGGATAGTTTTATGTGACGGCCCATATGACCAGTTTCTAACCAGTTGGTTTATGTCGAGCCCCCACAGACTAGCTTTTCCACTTGTGACTTACTGGCTTGTTTTTCCTGCTCAATTGCTTTATGCTGAGCACCAAGGGCTTAATGGCAGTAGGTGTTTTTTATCTTCAGTATGACCTGGTCAATACTCCAACTCCCGACCTCACAACTGCAAGCTAGTCCACATGGGGATCCGCACATTCAAAAAAGGGAGGCTGACCTAAGAGAAAAAAAGGGTGAGAGGGAGCTCCACTGCTAATTTTCCACATGTTTTATTGTTGATGTTGGGAAAAAGGGAGGGCTGGGGCCGTAAGCCCCCTGACCCCTTAATCTGCGCCTAAAGTGGGATGCTTTAACCACTTGACCATGCTGTTAGTTATTTACTCTCTCATAACTCAACTGCAAACCAGACTTGACTGAACAATATCATGTGAATCATTGGTATCCTTACTGAATGCATCTCTTCTCTCTGTTTCTTGTTTTTTCATGTCATGTGTGTTTATTTTCTTCCTCTTTTCTATTCCAAATTCCTATTCTTGTTTTATCCTATTTCATTTTCCTTTTTCGCTCTCCCTCCGCTATCCTTTCTCATTCCTGTTCCTGATTTATTCAACCTTTCCTCAGATGAGGGGAAAGTCGTCCTACTCCCCTGCTTTTCCCCCTCCCGTCAATTAATTGACATAAAAGTTTATCCCTATCAATTTCACTGACCACTGCACTGTGCACTATGCCTGGCATTGTACACATTTTGTATGTGTCAGAAAATTCGAGGAACTAGTATATACAATGAATGTTGGCCACAAAAAGCCAACAATTTATCCTCAAATTTCTCTTTGTAGACCAACTTATTAGCTTGTGGTAATTGATATTATGTTCAAAAGGTTAAAATTGACCTTCGTGGGTAATTTTTATGCCGACCCTCAGATGTGCGTCACGAAAGTTAACAAGAGCCCAATGGGCACTGTGGTTCCTTGCTGGATATTATAAGAACTGTACAGCCAGTCTGTGAAATAGAGCTAAGCAAAAGTTCACACTCAATGTTTGTAACATCTTCACAAGGGGTATTTTAGTACTAATATTACATGAAATCAAAGATTAAATTTCTGTGGCCTAACTGACATTCAACTTTTGTAATGCTTGGTGATCCTTCAAAAACACTACCTCATTTCCATATGTATTTATGCTTGTAATCAAACTTGATATTATCACCAATAAATGATACACAATGTGGTCAGAGAGAGAAAAACACCCTTTCTCTTTTTATTTCTCTCACAAGTTATTTTTACCTGCACTCAAATAAAACTTGCTATTACTTTAAAACAATCTACCATTTGTCCTGTTTGCTACCTCTACACAGAAAACAGGGTTTATTCAGCAGTAAAGCAGAAAGCAAGTGATTAATGAAGTGTGATAATAGAATGAGGATTGGGTTACCCCACAGGGCACAGCAGTATTAAAGAGACATACTGTATAATCCATGCATTGCTTCCACTGGCAGAGAGACCAGTTTAATGCAGAGTGACCTGTGCTCAGTGAAATCTACAGATTTCAGTTATTGCCCTCTTAAAACTTTGAATGATCCAAAATATGTGTACAACCCTTGGAATCATTACTGAATGAACATAAAGGACAAATTTCTAAGGTGTCTGGGTGCGTAAGCATGCAAAACCAGGTGAGATAAAAAATCTATTGAAACTATCTTTATCTAGCTAGCTTACAAGATTTTCTAAATAACATTTCCAGCAGTTGACCTCCAGTGACCTTGATGACCTTTGACCTTAACCAAACACAGATTGATTTGAAATCTGTCCTTTCTACCTTAAAATACTGTGTTAAAACATTTTTCAGTGTTTCACCCCTGGTGACCTCAGATGACCCCTTGACCTTCACCGAACATATCCAATTTCATCCTTACACCATAACACATCCACACACCAAGTATGACATCTATCCAAGTTTCCTAACTAGAAATATTGTGTTGAGAAGGTTTTTAGTTTTTGACCTCTGGTGACCCCAAATGACCTTTGACCTCCACCAAAAACGATAGGGCACACCTTCTCCCTATGACGAATCTATGTACCAAATTCAAGTTCCATCCAACCTTCCCTTGTTGAGTTAGAGCGTACCGAAGCAAGTGTCACACACACACACACACACACACACACACACACACACACACACACATACACACACGCCAACCTGACTACATAGGTTCCTTTGCTACCGCAAGGAACCAAAAACAAAAGCACTTTTTCGTGTACGGCCCACTGCCTAAAACTGTTAAAATTGAGGCTACACTGTAAAGAGTATTCTTAACAGCTTTCCATTTCTCTTCAAGGAAATGTTAGGTCTAAATACTATCAGGCAGTAAAATAAAGCTCAACAGGTGATAATACATTTGGTGTTCAGTCAAGCTCTAATTACAAAGGATTATTGGTCTTCTGGTTACAGATTATAACAACTCAAATTGAATATTCCTACCCGTTCCTTTCTCATGTCAAAGCATACTGGTAAACAGGTCTAATATACCCAGTCACAGATACTGCAAGAAATTGGACAGGATTCAAAGATGATGAACAGAAACTTATGCCATTGGTTCCTTGCAAAGTAAGATTTACTGTAGGCTACATTTGTTCAAAGGCTCTTGTTCCCCTTTGGTCCTACAGATTTCTATACTCATAAACATGGGACAAAAATTCAGTACCTGCTGAAGGATTTTTTAGTTTAGGGATGGAAAAGGGAATTTGTATAGAATATTCAGTACACTCAGTGTACAAGTGGGGATATAGCATTGTTGCAGGACTATTCCCAAAGAGAAAATTGACCTCTGGCTAGGGTTTTGCTAACATTTGACAGTTTTCACTGACAGGCAGTGGCATTTGAAGCCATGAAGCTTAGCAACCGATAGATTAGTGTTCTGATTCATGGCAAGGTCAAAACTAGGTGGGTTTTTCATCCAAGAACAATCTACTGTTTTCCCATATGAACTGAAGGCTTATGTGCCTACAATAGGTTGGTTGTTATCCATAATCATTAGGCTTCTATCATATCTGTGGTTGCTTTACAGTATTTTAAAAAATTGGCTCTTCAAGGGCTCAATTTAGATTGTTAATGCCACACAAAGGAGCTGAATAATCTTTAGGTCTAATTACTGATAATTATTATCTCCTCACCTATGCCTGGGACTAATTGGAGTAGGACTTAAATATTTAAGCCTAAGTTACTTCTCCTAAGCAAGTAGTTCACCGATGATTTTACCTTGCAGGACTCACACTATTCTACATTACTGCAACTACAATGCATCACTCACTTTAATCACAAAATTTCTGAGATTGTAGAAATGTGCCAAAATTTCTCAAAATATATCATTTTCCCACCTATTTTTCAAAATGAAAACACAAAGTGCAAAACACCAACTCTAAAACGTAAAATGTCTTTCCCTTCCTGATGATATGAGATAGACAGATAGATCACTATTTAAATGAAACACCCTGCTGGTGGACGTAACCCTTTACCATTGTGCTCCAAGAGGGGCATATTTGCGCGCCTCGGGAGTGGGCGGAAAAGCGGATGTAGCACACCCCGCATCAGCTTCCGTAGGCTATTGACCCTGTGACCTTAAACTATTGTCTCTCTCGTTGTTGTGGCCCAATTTTCGGGTAGCTCTCGCAGTTTCAAGCTCGGCGTGAAACAGTAAAGATGGGTGACAGCCGCGCTCTCTGTCTGGGTCCAAAAGGACCCAAACAACAGTAAAGGGTTAACAGTTTGTTGACAATTTTTTCACAAGTTTGGTTCATTTCAACAGTACACTTTTTATCTTGTTGAACTGATAAAAGATTTTCCTCCTTATTCAGACTCTTTCCATAAAAGCTTTTTAAAAAATTGGTTATATTAAAGGGAAATATTGTGTTTAAAATGCTCCCACAAAGAGTGCAAATAACATGGCTCAAGCACTATCCAACAATTCGGTCTTAATCATTAACACCAGCTACAGCTGCATCTCTTCAAAATAATATGTGCAAGAAGAGTCATGGATGCCATGGATGTTGCATCATATGAAATGTTGAAAGTTTGGGTGAACAAACTATTCTTCAGCAACAACCAACTAAATTTCTGTCTGTGGGAAACTTATTTCTTGAAAAGAAGGCTACCATACTGCCTTATTTTGGATAATCTATCAACCTGTGTCAATAAATGTTAGTTTTAAAAGGATGAATTTTTCTTGCAAAACAAATGCAATATTTCCCTTTAAGTTGTTTTCAGATACCTGCACTTTACAGAAAAGCAACAACTGCACAAAATATGATACTTACCAACAGGATTCAGGGCATATCCTCTCCTCTTTTCTGAAACCAAGTATCTATATGAAAGAAAAGTAAAAGTCCTGACAGTATTGAAACAACAATATCAACGTACAGTATATTCAACACATTTCAGATTGCAAGTGTTTGCAAGTCCAAATCAAGTCACACATAATTTTTTGCAAGTACAAGAAAAGTTGCATGTCTTTTGGTTCAGTCACAAAGTCAAATGAAGTCCCAATTCAATTGGTCTCAACACAAATCAGGTCACAAACCTCTTTGCACAGTTGGAAGTCAAGTCACAAATTTGTTCACCGCTTTTGACCTACAAGGACCTATCCTATGTTTGCAGAAAATTTCCACGACGTAGAACTTGACTGAAGTCGAATGTCAAAACATCCAAAAAGAGTTGCTAGGATCTGGATTTCTGAATATAAATGCTACCACTATACTCAAACAATCAGTTGTCAAACTAGTTTAATAATCTGGTTACTTTACATTGTATTTTTAAGGATATACTGGAAAATTTGGAGACATAAGCAACACATTTTGCTGCTGTCATTAGTTTGTGAAAATTTTGACTTAAAGTTTGATCACAAAATTGGCTCTCATTGTTTGTTTTTCCTTGCTTGCATAGATAAGCTGCTACATTATAGTAGAGATGATGACACTTTCATCGCAACCCTGTAGCCTCCCAATTAGCATGTTGTCATACCGAGAAATAGATACACTGAAGTTGTTAATATTCCAGAAGTAGTAACTGTAAGAAAGGTTGTTAGTGCTGCTTAGCTTACATGGAATGGAGCTCATTGCCATGCACAAGATCCTAAGGAGAGGGCCAGCAGCAACTGGTGCTTGGCTTACCAACCCACATCAAGAGTGAGAGAGGCGGGTAGGGGTAAATACAGGATTATATACCAAAATTATGTGGAATGCAGGGGTCTGCCTTAGAGATCCTGGTAGAGTTCAGCACTGCCTCAGCAGCGGTGGAGAATTGTGCAGAAGCTGGGGTTACTTTAAGCATTAGAATGGTGCATTTTATAAGCTTTTCTAAAATGCACTGAGAGAGCACTAAACCTTCAAAATCAACATAAGTCACAATTATAACATTACTACATCCTTCTAACAGTAAATCTTCATTGAAAATGCAGAGGAAAAGAGGACAACCGGCAAGGAGTGTGATGATGAGGTCTGCCTGGAGCACTAGGGAAACAGTCTCACTGAAATTGCCCAATGGGGTGTAGTGATCAGTGATGAAAAAAAATGCATTCAGATTGAGTGCACTGATGAGAATCTTGCATTTAAAAATGTTTTCAGGGACATGCTTTTCATGATGCAATCTCAGAAGTTTTCCTAGGCTGTAGCGTTATGGTTCAAGTTATTTAATATTTTGGTGGGTTGGGGGATGATTATCGCTTATGTCCTGTGGGTGTTTTGTATTTATGGTGTAGATGAGGGCAGTAGCTTTGAAGTCATGACTGCAAGAACACTGAAATATCTAGGACTTCTCAAATCAACAGCTCTTCTCAAACATTTCTTTAATACTCACATTGTTTCCAATAACATATGAACAAATGTTAGCAAATTTGCAAAGGTTTACACTAGACCTCCTACTAACATCACAAGAATGATCCCATCATACCTTGCACACAATCTCATCAACGGTTGTTTAAGAGTTGCAGTGAGTTTGGGTAACAAACACCAGCTGTTCGTTAAAAGAATTTCTTTCATAAGAGGCAGACCCTCAAGGTCCTCTCCTGAAGTTTTCTTAATTTCTTCTAATTCTTCTTTGGTAAATAATACTTTGTCACTAGGATCTGAATAAGAAGAAAAGAATAAATACCATTGAAGGGGAGGGGTCTAGATAGGGAAAGGGAGTTGACATACACAGGATACTGATTTATATGCAGAGCTGCAAACCTACCAAAATGAAAAAGAGAAACACCATCCACATGCATGTGCAAAAATGCAAAGGCTGGGGTCCATGGGCCTGTCTTAGGGCCATTGGTGGGGTCCTGTGGGCAAAAGTGCTGGATTTTGAGTAGTTTCAGGTATATGAGGAAAACTTTTTGAGCCCTCAGTGTCACGAGTGACAGGAGAAGTTTCATCCGTCGCGTGACCTAGTTTTGCACTTGCGTTGCAGGGATAGCATAATTAAGCATATCAATACAGAGCACAATGGAGCAGGCGAGCCTCGCATTCTTTACTGGATCGGGATGGGTGGTATTCTTGTAGGGCAGTAGGATTCTAAACCAGTACAGAACAAGACTCCAAAGAGGTGAGCTGGTCACGAGAGGGTTGTGTGAGTGTGTGTTGCGGTGTCCTGCCTTCGGCGTGAGATTTGCCCAATTCTTGTGGGAAGGGCCTTCTTGCATAAGCCTGTAGGAAGGAGGAGCCGACACTGAACCGCATGGAGCCGGGAGCGTGAGGCCAGCTATCACTGTACTCAAGCCATTTAAAGCCATATTACATGGTAAGAGAATATTTCTTTTCCTTCTAGTAAAATGTGTGAAAGAATTATCTTAGGTGAGTGAATTGTATGTAAGAATGTAGAGTATAGAGAAGCGTGAGTTATGATTTTGACATTCATAGTGATACTTAGTTTTGGGTGTCACGTTAGAAGCGATACCGAATTGGTCGATATGAACAAAATCAGAAGAAACTATGTATGAAATTCCAGCGATATTTAGTTTATTTCCAAATATTATGGTTAGCGTGAATGAAGTAAAAATTGTGTTAAATGATTCCAATTCCTCCATCAGTCGCTCAGAAAGAGCTATAGTTCATGGCAAAAGAGCTGTCATCGCTAAGTATTTTCGTTTTCTTGTAAGTTTATGAGTGAAATCGATGTGTAATTATTGTTTTGAGTTATTAACCAAAAGAGGCTAAATTTAATTTGAAGTGAAAGCTAGACATTTTGACGGACACAAAGCTGATTTTGAAAGCAGATGTAAGCTAGTAAATTTATGTTGATCCCAAGAGTGTTTAGGATTGTGAGGTGTGGGAGTCAGGAAAGGACAGAAATTCTGTACTCTTATTTTAAGTCCCAGTAAAAATTGTGTGGGCTTGAGGGTGTTCTACTCTTTGTTCCGTACCTTGTCGGAAAAATGATGTACTTCGGGAACTGTGAGAAGCCATGGAAAATGTAAAATTGTGTAGCTTCTGTAAAATTGTTACGGGCTTATTACCCACAGGCTTCCGGTCTGGAGTCGCCGCCATACTGAATGTGACCACGCCCAGAAATAGCCATCAACGTGGCCAATCAAGCCGACTAGTTACCTCGCCAAGACGTCAAAGGCTTTTTCAGACTCGACAATTAACGGGACTGCAAAGCGATATAGTCACGTGACGTTATTCTTATGACTCATATAGGGACTTTGCCGGCTTTAAGCTAATATACAGGTCGAGACCAATTAGGAAGGGGGATGAAATTTTGTGTGTGGGATTTGCTCAAAAGCTCCAAAAAACAAAGGGGAAAGAACAAATCAATTACTGCATTACATGTATATATTATATAAGTTAATAATTAAAGTAAGTTAAACTTATAACAATCTCTATTGTGTTTTTGTGGTTTTGCGTAAAGTACCCCAGTACTTTGGATGCGCCTTCACTTCGAACCAAATGTCCCAGAATAAGGTGACACTCAGTTGCATGTAAACATTCACAAACTGATTTGTTTGTTCCTGTGCCTGCAAATCTGTCACTTTTAAAACCCATCTTAACACTGAGGACTTCAACTGAAGTACACATTTACATAACAAACAGTTGCAAAGAATACACCTTTCAAAATAAAATAAAGAAGAAATCATCAACATATCGTCCCCTTCCTGGCGTACTGACAAATCACAAATTGGCATAGTGAAGAATGTGAAAATTTGGCAATTCTGGCATAGTGACGAATGCACTTTTTGCTGTAATCTGTTCACCTCAGCTCTAAATATTGCAAAGACTTTGTAAAATATATCATTTCCTGCAATTCCAAACATAAAAATGATGAATACTGCGAAAATTCTCCAAAAAAAACCATTTGTAACAAAGTGAAATACAAGATCCACAGATTCATGACATGATATATGACCATATTTCTAGCTTTACTGAAAATCAGAACATGAAATAGGGAAAATCTCAACATATCCAATCTGAGTGTAAAACCATGGAACTGTTCATTACTATAAAATTAAAACAGTTGGTAGCTCTGTACTAAGGTCAGTTATTTTGTGATCTCAAATGAAGTACATGAGAGGAACACTTTACAAATATCATATATTTAAATTATAGTAACTGGTTACAAATACAAACTAGGAGCAATCTGGAAAAAAATGGAAAAAACAACTGGTTTTTACTATTAGTGGTAAAATGAAGAGAATTTCTCTTGTTTAACAAGGTCACATATTTATATAAATTTCTATAACATGGGGGTGTCAAAGTTTGAGTTTTCTAGCCTATGTTTGCTATAAATGTATTAAAGGGTTCATGGTTTCATGTAAATCCATGGCTTACAAAGAAGATATAAGTAATTCCACTTCATTTATCCCCCATTTTCAGCATATTGTACTTTGAAGTGTGGATCTATACAAAGCACAAAATGTCTGGGTCGGGATGAATAATTTTATACACTTCCAAAATCTCCATCTTAACAGCTTATTCAGTTATTGAGATTTATAAAGTAAACAAATTAATGGAACATAAATTAAAAATAAATACTCCATACACATGAGATGATAACCATCTGTACAGGGTTAATTTTAAAAATATTAATACTAATCAGTTTCATATTCTAATTTAAAATAATAAACTTCCTGTATATTTCTTGAGATATTTAACTTCTGACTTGCAAGATACTTTACCATATATCTTTTGAGTTTTTAGTGTGTTACTTTTTCTTCTGGCACCAGCCATTTTGAATCATTTTCACTTCTATCATTTCTGATTGATGCATCTACCCAGAGAGCATTGTACACACAACTCACAACAATTTTCAGTGGGATAATAATAGCAAGATACATCATCTGCAGGAGGTTCATGAACAACATCATGTTGATTTTGCAGGTAATAAAACTGTTTTTTTCCCTTTTTTGAACCATGAGTTTTTTTCTTGAGGTAGACCTTAAGCAATGGCAGCCAAAATAAGGCCTATGTCAGTAGGGCTACTTTTAATGATAGTACCAGTGTACTGTTACACCGACAAACACTGCATGTATGGTTTTAACAAGTATCTGTACCAGACGGAATCCATAAACCAAAGGCATGACTAGAAGTGATATGACAAAGTTGGTAAGTCCAAGCATGTTTTCTACAGTACAGCTGAAAATGAAATGGATGTTAGTTGCATTAATCATTAGAAATCTATCATCAGAATTTTTTTGGCTTACAGGTAGAAGGCTAACACTAACTGTCACTACTCTTGTTAACAACGACAAAATAACCTGCATTTTTGTGGTGTTGGTCACAGAGCAATTACTAGTTGTAGTAATGCTCTCACTTGCAAGTAACATTGCAAGTATGGGCAGAGATATCTCAGAGAGGGAAGACTGACATTTGCATTTTGATGGGATCATGAAAGCTGTTTTCTAGAAAACAATCACTGACGACGCCCTTGAACCTTTTATTAAAAATGTTTTAAAGGATGGCGAGAAGTGGAGATTTAAACAAAACAATGACCCAAGCATTTGATGGAAAAACACTTCCAAGGCAATTTTATAAACTAGTGGAGAACACTGGCAGAGTCACCAACCCCTTACCCAATAAAAAATGTCTGGCATGAACTCAAACATTACCTCTGCAAGGTTTGTAACTCTTTGATTTTTTATTTTTAGTTACAGTATATAAACAGTTTTCGGGGTTGCAGTTTATCTGCTATCCCTTAATCATAGACGTTTATCAGTGAGGTTGTCTCACAAAACTGGCATTGCCAGCTTGGCATTTATTCCCCTTAATTGGGGCGTTGCCAAGTTCCCACATGGGAGGATTAAAGAAAACAAACATGTAATGGAATGATTTTTTTCAGCTAGCTACAATCCCCTTAGGCAGGTGTATACAATTTTTTATATGAGCCCTCAGGCTATGATTGGATTTCCCCTTTGATTATACACCTGGACCCCACAAAACCCCCTCCCTGAACTCAGGTATCCTCCACTGACTGGAAAACCCCAGACTAAAAAATGTACAAATAGGCCTATATACTGATTCCATGTAATATGATACCACCTTGCAGCCCCCACAGCAATATTTCAAGCAACCACAGGCTGCAATGCCACTTGTGACCTTAACAAAAGCATATAACCTGCAATATTTGCATCTCAGTGTATAAATGATTAGCTCTTGTTCTTTTACTCAGAGACTCAAGGCCTCTCTTTTTATTCCCATTTACAGGCTATGTCTTGAAGTTATCAACTGTTGACACTATTGGTGGAGTGTTCAGTTATAGTGCTTTTGGATGTTTTCTTCTTGACAACACAGCTGGGTATGACAGGCATTGAAGTGAAAGAAAGATTGGGAATTCTAAAGGAAAAGATAAAAGGAGAAGGACTGGGATTGTGGATTACATCTTACCAGATTCCATTACAAGAGGGCAATGTTTTGGATTTGTAAAAAATGCCAGTACAGGCCAAAGTTACAAAGTGACAGTGTGATTAAAGGCCTCATGTGCTACAACTGTGATACACCTACTGTAGCAAGCAAACCTGCAGACTTGGTCTTTTCAGATGCTGAGAGGTGTAAAAGAAATGTGTCAGGGCAAAAGAGTAAGGAAATACTGGATAATCTCAAAGTTGGTGTATTACAGAGAGCTGTGCTGCTAATATCTGTCCTAGGGACAACCCAGGTGATACTTAGAGAAAAGGTGTGACGGCAATCGAAAGTAGAAACATCCCGTCAAAGATGGGAAAGTGAAAAGTCTTTGTAGAATTTGATTACTTATTTAACCAGTTCTCATTCAGAGTTTGATTGGCAGTATGTATTAGTAGATACATGGCCTACATATTCCCTACCAAGTTAAAGCCACAGTGGTTTTCAAATTTGGCATCACAACAGGACAATTGCTCTCAAGTTTCATTTTGCTTCTTGCTTGTTGAAGTTTTGTCACATCTTTTTTTTTAAGCTAATCGATGATAGATGTAGGTATGTACAGTAATTGTAATATTTTATGTTTAAGGGGGGGGGGGGGCAGGAGTGGGTGAAAAAAGGGATTGGCTCATCTGTCCTTGCCATTAGTTTCTGATGTCACTTACTCTTTACTTGCCAGTTCAAGGCTGTGATGATGATATTGTAGTTGAGAAGCAGGGCTTTACTTTTAAATTAAATTTGACAACTCAGTTCTTCATAAAATTTTGTGAGACTGTTATATAAGTTGATAGTGGGTCAAATAGTTCTTTAATACCTAACAAGTGACTTAGTCAACAAGATAAGGCCAGAATGGGTCAGAGTTCTGCCTCTAGCATAGGCAGTCTTTGGTGGTAAAAAAATAGTGGGTGTTACTTGCATGATGTCTCTAATTTGGGATTACAGAGTATTTTCAATGGTGTTAATGGGAAAAGTGCTATTGAACCTATAAACGTAGTTGAAGTACCAGTGATGTGTAAACTGAAACGTAGATCGAAAGTTTCTTGCAAATTTTAAGGGGTTTTGGTATTTGGAGTTAGCTAACAAATTCGGCACAAATAGAAATGTCAGTATAGATGTCCTAATTGGGCAAGACATCTATTGGAACTTCATGGAAGAGGGTCCAACTAGGTTAAATAGGCTCTGTTGATCAGGAGATAAAATTCAGATTTATGGAGAGTTAGTGGGTCTAGGGAAGATAGTAGATAATATGATATTTTATTGGTGTATATATTGAGTACATATTGAGGTGCATCCACAAATCCACAAGTAAACAGCATGGCTATATACTAACTGAAATAAAAGAACAGAGAATCAAAAGACTTCAAATGCACTTGAACTCAAAACAGCAATTTTGCAATTACTTGACTTGGTAACCTCAGGCTTACTCTGGTTTAATCTAGTTAGTTGCTTAGAGGGGGTTTTAGATCTCAACTTACAACGACCTGGATTAACCTGGTAGGCAACAACAATGTTTTTTTGTTTCCTGCAAGAGGTTACTATAAAATCCTGAGTAATTTTACCAATACTGACCATGCTCAAATTTTCCTGGTTGGATTGAGTGGTCAAACATTTGTAAACTAGGATAGTTTGGACCCTATCCCTCGCAATATTTCACCAATGTAAATGCTAAACCACACGCCCCAATGAACCAGTGAAAGTACAAGGGCTAAGATAATTTGTTTGGTGAATGAAGCCATTACAGGTTACAATCCTACCATAAAACAATGAAGGACAAGTCATACGAGATTTACAGTTGGCTTAGATGAACTATCGTCAATATCAAAAGTTAATGAAGTGGGATCCACAACAATAGGTGATGATTTGGTAGTTGCTATAAGAGTTAAAAATGCCAACATAACAAGCAAAAATAAAGTGCCTCTCCAAATTAACTCAGGTCAATCTGTGTCCAAAGTAAGTACTGAAGGATTTGGTCCATTAGAAGAAAATGTAAGTGGTCTTGTTTATAAGATTGCAACTGCATTAAATAGTTAGGAAAACAAAATGTCAAATGAGAGATACTGGTAGACTGGTAGAGTTAGTTAATTAGTTAGATGGAGTTTTACAGCCCAGTTTCCAGACTGATGGACAAAAAGTCCAAGAGCTTTTTATGCCAAATTCCCCATATGGACAGGGTCCATATGAGGATGGCATAGTCCAGAGAGACAAAATTTATTCAAAAGTCATTCACCCCGCAGAGTGTTTTTATAGAGGTTAGGCACCAACCTCACTGCATTGCATGTATCTCTATTTTGAAGTCCAAATGTCCATTGCATAACAATTGCTTCTAAGGTGTTGTTAGGCAGGCATGTTGCTAACACACCTACTGAGCATGATCAGTGACATCCAGTATGCTAAACTGAAACATGCTGACATACTTCTATGGAGGATAAAGAGGGTACAGTCCTCAAAAGTGGTAATTTTCATCCTTGCAGCAATCAAAAAGGGCATCAGCAAAGACAGGGTAAACCTCTGAGAAATAGCAGGTAGATATGTCAATGGGATATTTATTCAGTGCATCAATGACAAATGGAAATGTGAATTGTGTATCTCGGGTAACTAAGCAAAATATTCCTGCTGTTTGATGTAATGGAGCAGACTCTTCACCAGATCAAGTTTAGTAAGTGGAAAGGTTGCTTTGAAAGTGCACAGACATATTTACTGACAAACCAGGGAGAACAAATTTATTACAGCATGCAGCATGATACAAGTTGGACATAACACACCCCGTATTAGACAGGCAGCATATAGCAACATCCCCTATAAAGCAATTAAGGAGCACCTAGAATTTCCTTTTGGAGAGGGACATATTTGAAGAAAGTCTGAGTCCTTGGGCTACCCCAATAGTTATGATGAGGGAGAGGGACAACCTGAAGTTCCTCTCCCAATAACTGGGGTAAAAGCAACAATGTGATATTTCTAAAAACCATCAGCTGTGAAGCCACCTTACATAGATTTGGAGGCAACAATGAAGTGCATTGCAGTATGCACTACATAGACTTTGATGCAGTATGTAGCAGACCGAGTGTATACTTAACTTGGGAGCACCCATTTACATTTGCTACTGGAAGTTGCAATGATAAATGCCTCCATTCCTGCACTGCAACATCACATGTACAAGATTTTTTAACTTGCCACTGTTCTATCACAATCCAGACACCTACATGGGTGGCTTCTCTTGTTATCACAGGATATCAAACTTTGTTACTCTAATTTCCACAACTATTACAAAATTTGTGACTCCTTTACCTCTAATCTCCTGGTTAATTGCAGCTATCAGCCAAGACCGGAATCCAGGAATGGGGGACAAAGTTGAAAAGACTTCCATCTTCCTAAATTCCTTTCTTAACTCCTTAACGACACTTTTGATAAGATAATTGCCAAGATCAATCCCCTGGAGACCTGTATAAAAGAAAAATACTATTCAATTGTGATAAAAAATTTGGTACTAGGGAGCAATGAGAGTCACATTTGTTAATTTTAAAAACATGAATTCACTCAAGAATCATAAATTACATCCACATCAGTTTGAAGGTGCAAATACGAGCAGCCTGCGATGGCAGCCAATAGTGAGGTCCATCAGCCTTATCTTGTCTTAATTGTATTGTCTACATGCATTAGCGTAGCCAGGACTGTGTCATGGGAGGGGGGGGGTTGGAGCATGACATGAGGGCAAACTCTAAGACAAATGGCAAAATGGCAAATTTAGGTGTTTTTGCCATTATTTTCAACGGGGGGGGGGGGCTTCTAACCCCCAAACCACCCCATGGCTATGACACTGTCTACATGCAATTTTAAAATATCAGATTAGGTGAAATTGAGGAAATCACAGGTTAGCATAGAGTACAATCATCCATGGTACAGCTAAGCAAAGAATTTGAAAGATTAAAGCTGATGGACCACAGTTATGCATGACTAAATCAGACAATCGCTTGAATATTCGGATTCATCTATACACAGTCTAAAATTGGCAAGAACGTAGGGTTTTATGTTGCTGCTTGCAAAATACATAATTTTTACCCACATGAAGCCAGCTTTATGTGAATGTGAAATGTCAATGGCATAATAACACTAATTTCAAAAGAGCCTACTTGTTGGAGGTTGTGATAGCTGGTCTTCTAAGAAATCAGTGTGTGAAAGTTACAAGATGAGATTTAACACAGCTCAGTTTGTGACCAATTGGTATATTTAGTTAGACAAGGTTTTTCAGCTCAGTTTTTAACCAACTAGTTTATTGGCAGGCCATGATCTTTCTTCCAGTTTTGGTTAACTGGTTTCTTCCCTACTACATTGCTTATGCTGAGCACCAATCACAATAGCAGTAAGTTTCATTTTTAAAGTCTTCAATATGACCCAGCCAGGAATCAAACTCCAGATGGCCCGGCTGCAAGTCAGATGCCCTAACCACTTGGTCAATCAGACATTAACCAATTGCTTTATGTTGGGCCTGCTATGGCCTCTTTTCCAGTTATGGTTACAAGTTGAGTTGAAAACACTAAACTAATTATATTGCAAAGCATTGAACAAAGTATTGAAAGATTATTACAAACCTTTCTGAGCTGCTGATATTGAATAAAAGATGCCAGCATTAGCCTGTGAACTGTCCTCTCCATCTAAAGTATTGTAGCTGGAATTAGTTCCACTACGTCCCTGGGACTGAACAATCGTCTTAATTTGGTACAGGAAAGCAAAGCAAAATTAAAATGTTGTTATTGGTTTAAAAGCAGCAACTTATCATGAAGACAGATGATTTGGGTTTATATACATTAAACACATTTAATCAACCAATGTGGGAAAAGAGTGATAAATAAATAAAAATTAAAATAAGGAAGTATCGTAGCCTTCTTTTCAAGAAATAAGTTTCCCTCAGAGAGAAATTCAGTTGTTTGTTGCTCAAGAATAATTTGTTCACCCTAATTTGCAATATTTCAAAAGATGCAACTTCCATAACTCTTCTTGTACATAATATGTTGAGAAGATGATGCTATTGCTGAGGTTTATTGTTGAGATTGAATGTCTCCATAAAGACTAGAACTTTTTACTTTTAATGCAATGTTGGAGCATTGTAAAGGCAATATTTCTCTTTTATATTAATAGCAAGTTAGAAAGTGGTGGTTTAAAAGTTTACAGTCTCAGGGTAGAAGACATTCACAAAATGAGTATCCAAAAAAAAGTTACCGTAAAATATTCTGCAAGAATATAATACACATTTTGTATCTAGTAAATGTCCATAAGATTCTATTTCAGATTCTGTGTAAATTTCTCATATTTCCTATGATGTTCTTCTGTATAAAAACAAGAAAATTTTCCTCCAAATTTTAAAAAAATTCCAATTTCTTAGATTCCTGAACTTGTGCAGCTATGAAAAGGATTAAAGCTGTGGTCATGCTATTCCTGAAGTCCATTTTGCTACTGTACCCTTGTTTATGTTGATGCCATACCTGTATAGATTCAGGAATGTCCATCATAAGAGCACAGTGTAACACCATCACAGGCTCCTGTGGCATGCTACTGTGGGTGAAAACAAAACACCTCCTATATGGTCCTACTCGCTGCTTTATATCTGTCCAGCCTCTCACTGGATGGACTGCCTCAATTGCACTAACCTGTCACAGAGAGAAAACATGTTTTTATTAAAGGGCAAGCACAGTCTTCCCAAATTTTCTTTGAAGTAGCAGATAAATCTCCCAATTTCCTTCTCACTTCTCTCCAAAGTACTTTCATAATATTTTATGACTTTAATATTCCGTATTCAAGGTAAATCAAGCACTGAATCCCAGTATATGTCACATTTGAGGAGAAAAAAAATACTGTTTCATGACCCTGAAGAGCCAATCTGCAGGACAGTGTACTAAACTACTTCATGTTGGGGGATACTGTTCTTGCCCTCTACTATGTTGTTTCAACTCCATCCTTGGTTGTTGTCACAAATATATCTTGAAGAACTTAAGTGGCAGCATACTTAAGAGATGAGGTTATAAAGCTTAAATTTTATGTAATTGAATTAAGTTGGGTTGACCACAACATTTTATTCAGTTGCAGCTCACAGGGCTTGTTTTCCCCTTCCTCATTGCCTATCCTGAGCACCAAGCACATTGGCAGAAAATTCCATTTTTACAGCCAGGAGTTTCAGCAGCGGAATCCAAGCATACGTCCACACTCAAAAGTGTGAGACATGCGAAAAAACAGCAAAGAGGATGATTTCCTTTCAAACTTTCTCCAAAAGCAGTTGAAACAACCATGTTGAGAACAACTGTGATGCAAATTAGTGCTAAACTGTATCAAGCTTTATTAAAATGACAAAGTCTTTCCACTACAGCTTGATGTAAATATAATTATATGCAATACAGAATTTTGAATATTCATGAGAATAGATAATCTGAATTGAAAAGACACTTATTCTATTGAAGAAGTACAGTATCTTCTTATTTATTCTTTTGCTACAGTCAGTATATTACTTTGATCAGACAAAATTATTCCAAAGGCCAAGTTGGCACCACTGTGTAAGTAATTACATGACAAAACAAGGTATCATTGCCAAACACTGTAATATAGCATGGTGTACAGAGCAATGTAATTACAGAATGCATTACAAAATACTGAATGAGCTTTATTTTTTTAACTATCTGACTGACACTTTATGGCAGTGTTTACACTTGGGATTAAAATATGCATGGCAATTTTGTCCCTTGCACAAGTTTTGGGGCAGATTTCAGATGGTTCTTAGCAAACAGTGAACAGTTTCAATTTCTGAAGTAATTTCCTGCAGACATTTTCTTTGCCAGACTTGTAAAATGAGAGCTGGAATCACACAATTGCGCACCTTCTGTACATTTCTCTTTGATGTTATTAAAGCTCTCCTAACCAACCAACTAGCATAGTGGAAATTTTCCAGTCAGGAAGGGACTTGATTTATGACTTGTCACATTACAAAACAAGTCTAATATTAAAGTACATCACAAATGTTCACTGTCTTAAATATAAAAACAAAATGAGGTAAGTCATTAAGATGAACCAACCTTCTCCAACATTTCGCAGGATGACTGCCATGTGACCCTCTCTAAATGAAGAAACCCAGCAGAAAACCAATGAGATAAAAGTTCTTTCAAGATATTATTCAAAGCTTTAAGATTATGGTCACCTTTACCACCAACCAGATGATCCTGCAGGAAAAATAATTACAATTTGGTTTCATAAAGTGAACTAGACACAGGGCTCACTTTACATTTCATTCATTGGCAAGACAGCATTCATTCATTGGTTTAAAGCTAGCGGCACACTACACCACTTTGCACTCCGCAACTTAACTCGATTGTAGCTTCACTTGTAATTGGCAATGTTAAGACCAGTTTTAAGTCATGCTGACTTCAATCGGAAGAACCAACATGTTAGTTCTTCCAGACTAATGTTGGTTCTTCCCGAAAAAAGTTGGTGCCACTTAAAACTGGTCTTGTGCACCTCCCAATCGCAGTTATAAACTCATGCACATTACATGGCTGATGGAGATCCAGTGATCTAAATGAGTTGCAATGTGCAAAGTCGTGTAAGTGTGCAGCTAGCTTAACTCCAAAATATGCTTAAAAAACATTTATTTGTGAGGTGAACTGACATGAACATCTGTGAAAAATACAAAGCAAATGTGACAACAAAGCAAATGCACTGGAAACTCATTTTTTCCCCTTTGTCCAAGTGTACAAAAGTGCAATTTCTGAGAATCTATCAAAAAAGGTGTTCTTAATCACACAACTTTTGTTTAGATCATCTGGTAGCAACACTGTGACCTGTAGGCCAGTGTTAAAGTTCCCACATTTAACTATTGTTTGGGTAATGGATAAGAAGCGTTTGCAACCACTGCAAGATATGTATAGTGTGTGTCTGTCTGCAACAACATGCTACCTCTGCCGACAAATATGCAAAACATCATAATAAAAAGTTGATTTTCAGACCTCACTTTTCTACTGTCAATTATATTCTAGTTGCAAACAATTACACAGTATATTGTGCAGGATTGTAAATGAACAGCAACTCTGCATGAGCTGTGATTGGGTTTCTTTTCTTGGGACAGGATTTTGAATGGGATATCATTTTTTGTCTACTATTAATTATGTAACTGGACAAAGAAGGAACTCAAGGAAACATTTAAAATGTGACCAATTCATTGGAGAAGAAGCTGGCAAAAAAAAAGATTTATTAACATCAACGTATCAGTTCTTAAAGGAATATTACGATGAAAAAATTCAAGAACTTCAAAATATCTAGGCACTTTTTTCTCTTTATTGCTGAAAATTCCATCTCAGTAGTATGTTGTATTCAGAAGTTATGGCTTTTTAAAGAAAATATTCAAACCAAACCACAGTAACATATTGCATTGTGGGAAATCTGTGACATCATACAGCCAGATTAATTGAGCATCCCTTGCCTTTTTTTTTTGATGTCCATGCATGAAAATGTAATTTGCAGACTTTTTTAAAGCTGCAATCGTGATGCTTACAAAATTTTCAGCTAAACCTTCAAACGAACACTACTGTGTTCAATATTTCACTGGTGCAAAGTTTGGAGGCCAAATCCATTACTTTGAATTTAAAGAATAACAACTGATATTTAAAATATTCTGCCAGTATTACATAACACTTTGTGACCCTGAAACAACCGGGAGTCTGTTTTTGATGAAGATAACCTAGATCTGTAAACAGGAATATCCTGAGTTTATAGGAACAAGCCATGAAGTAGGTGTGAACTTTGAAGGGCATGCAATAAAAAATTATTCTCCTTTAATTGAGACCTCATGCCTTAAGTTTTAAATTCTTCAGGTGTACTACAAATCACACCTCTCAGAAAATTAAGGAGGATGGTAGGTGAGCTGTTCTACTAAACTTTAATAGAATTATATGAGCTCCATCTTCAGCTAGGTGTGCAAAACACCCTACTCCTTACAGTGATTTAAGGTGCGTGATGGTGTGCAATTGCACTCCCATGCTTCAAAATTCAAGACCTGAGACCCTATGAAATTGACAATAGACTATTCCTTTAAACCGTAAACCATAAACTCAATGCATACATTTCTTCAAACTATTTCCAGAAAAATTTCAAACTTACCAATAAATCAGCTCTCAGATCAACCAAAAATTTGACCCCTCCATTTAGCTTGCTGATGAATGTGAAAAGATGTTGATAGTTTGGAATTAAACGTTGACTCAAACGGCTCTCTGCTTGAATGAGGGCACCTTCTCCTTTCTCCTTCAAAACAATTCAATTAAGAAATATTAGTAACAAAATGGAATTGTTATGTTGACTGTTAAACCATCACTACATATTTTAACTTGAAATCTTTCTTCATTTTCCTGTTAAGAATAAACATTGGTTGAATTTCAATAAGTGTTCAAATTTAAGGAAAGTTAACCCTTTTGTTACAGAGAGGGGACCATCCCACCATACTGAGTTATGTATTAAAATTGGTATACACATTACGTACACATGTATGGATTGCTAGAAATGCTAACTTTGTATGTATGCCACCATACTTGTGCTCGCTTTGCCCATGAGGATGCATCTGAGCGAAATAATATCTTCTTTTTCAAGTCTGTCCTATGTTCAATACATGATTATACACCAAACAGTAAGTTTATAATGAACTATTCCAGGATGCACACCAGTGCAATGGTTTCACAGCAAACCATGCATAGGAAAGGAGTTAGAGGATATGTTTTCATTAGGCTAACTTGCCCGATACTCTAAAAACCCGGATTTCAAGGCCTTTTTCCAGGTAATTGCAGGTAGGGTGCCACAAGACTCTACTGTATGAAGATATAGCCTATGACTACATAAGGGATCTTTGTTCTGTTATCTCAGTATAGTCAGTCAATAAGCAGAGTGGTCACTGGTCAGTGGGATATGAGAGCATGATTTACACTGTTGCTATATGGAGAGCATCGGGCTAGATTTCATCATGGCACAAAGATTCTACTGTATGCAGGGCTCGATTTTCGTGGTTGTCCGATTGTCCGGGACGACTAAAATTTAATACGGGCAACCAATAGTTAAAGGGGTTGTCCGATGGGCGACCATTTTTTTCTCAGATTGAATAGGTTATACTGCTCGACTGATCAACCCATTCAACTTTTTCCTTCATACCATATTTCAGACTCCAAGTATATCTTTCTCTCAAACATTGCAGCTCTTTATTCTTGGAGACAAAGACCAACAATACGTAAACACAATAACTTTTTTGTATTATGTGAAAAAAATGTTCCGGACAACCAATAAGTGTTCTGTTTCGGACAACCAAATTTTACTTGTGGACAACTAAAATTAGTTAAATGGTTGCCCGAAGGACAACTATAAATTTTTCTAAAAATCGAGGCCTGGACTATGTATGTAAAGGCACTGCAAATTTGCAAATCATTCATGTTATGTAAATTGGCATTAGTACAAAGAGTAGAAACATGATGGAGTGGGTGTTTGATCTCTGCTTAAGCATATAGACTAATCCGGACAGTCCAGTAATGGTCTGATTTTAGTCGGACATGACTGCGGTCCATTATCTTTAGTCTTGCAATCTCCTTTCTCACCTGTACCATGGAGGGTTGTATACTGAATTGTGTCTTGATTCCCTCAATTTCACTGAATACGAGGGTTTGAAATTCGTGTAGACAATAAATGGACAGATTTTAAGGCTGATGGACCCCAATAGAGGCTTTTCACATAACGTCATAATAGTCTCCGGCGGCCATATTGGAGTACACCGTAACCCATGTAACTACGTAGCAAACCATACGGGACGCGCTTGCTCGTTGAATTTGTATACACCGCGCATGTCACAGTGCACACGGTGCAGTGCGCTCGGCACAAAACCACGTGTATTTGGCATGAACGTCCTCCAGCATGGCGGTTGCGTGACGCAATTGCAATGCCTCTATAATGGCTGCCTACAGTCTATAAACACAAGCGCTGATCGGATTCCTCTATACACAAAATGCCAGACACAGTAAATAAAAAATGTGTGAAAGGTGAACTGCCTGAGTAAACATTATGGGGGCAGTTAAAAGCTACAAATAAAAAAATTTTAGTTCAACTTAAACTTATATGTTCCCTGTTGTGTACATCTGACTCATTTGGCATGGTGGACTACTTTAGTGGGAATTTCAATTGTGTTTACAGTATGGTATGTGATATTATCCTCAGTGTACAGTATGCCTTGTAGGAAAATGAAATGGCTGTCCTTCAAGAAATCTGGTAGTCCCACTGATCTTTCAGAA
The DNA here is from genome assembly GCA_037179385.1 of Holothuria scabra. Classification (NCBI taxonomy): domain Eukaryota; kingdom Metazoa; phylum Echinodermata; class Holothuroidea; order Aspidochirotida; family Holothuriidae; genus Holothuria; species Holothuria scabra. The sequence goes on along the minus strand of CM074193.1, from coordinate 785,593 downwards.
ATGGCAGAGTTTTTAGAAATGCTGAAGTCACAAACTTAATCATGAAAAAAACGTCTGGTAAACTTGGATTAATTTTCAAAATCAAGTTGGTTGACTTTGTCTCCATTCCTAAATTTGTGGAAGTTACATTCATTGCGCTTTAATATTTTTGGTTGTCCAAATGACATTCTTATACATAGTTTTTAAAAAATTTGGTTGTCCGACAGAAAATCTAGCCATCTGGGACACCAGGACACCTGTTAAAATTCTTCACAGGGTAACTTGTGATCATTTATTTCCCTTGTGCCACTTACAACTCCAAGCCCTGACACAATTCAAGTGATGGAAATTTCTATAAGTTGAAAAACTATTTTCACTTACCTGAGCTGCAACCAGATTTTTTGCAGCTTTGAGGACACTGTTATGATCCAGGGATCCTTCTGAAGCAAGTACTTGTAAAAATTCTAGCTTCCTGTCAGATGAAGAACCTTTGTAGTAATTGCAAAGTTTCTGAACTTCTACCTGTTTCACAAAAATAATTTGTACTATTTTGGTGAATTGTTACTCATACTATACTAGTTTAAACAATGCCGGACTTTAATATTCTACAGTATAAAGTGAAGTTTGCAATGTAAGATTCTTTTAAAGAAAAATGCCTCCAATGAAAAGCAGTGATTGAATCGATTTACAAACAGTAACATAAGCATGACATCCCAGGTTTATACTACTGTAGGTGTAATACACTAAGATCCCAAGTGCAGTTATAATCTAATGCTGCAACAACCGTTAAAGGGGAAACTTTTGTTTGTTGTTTTGTTATGTAAGACTGATAGTTTGCACCACAATCATACATTGCATTAAAACTAACACAAAATAATCTTCCATCATTGTCTGACATTGCGACTGGTAACTGTTTGGATGAGGCTCTCTAGTCTTGGATCTGTGTGACATTTTCTTCACCGAAAATGGAGTAATTGCAGAATACCATGCAACTCTGAAGCTTACACCCCTTTAAAATGTATGCCATCTGCCAGATTCCCTCAGAATACACAAGTATCACCCAGATTGGATTCCAGGGCAAAAATATTCTATGTCCAACTTGTCTACATCAGAGTTCCTCTGCTGATCCAATGTCAAAGTGAGGAGGACCCTCTACTGTATTCAAGAATGACACTGTGTATACTATCCAGATTAGGTTTGGGGGCAAAAATATTGCAACTTGTCTGCCTTGGAGTGGCTCTGTGGATCTGATGTCAAGGGCAGACCTGTGACAAAAGCAGCAGACCATGAAGCTTGCAACTGGGCCCAAGGCGAAAGTAGCAGTTAGGGGGTATTATGCAATTGTGCCCCAAAAATATTGTGAAATTCTCATTCAACAGTAATTAATGCAGGATTCATATTTCTTCTCACTTTAAAGACCTCTTCAATGTCTGCTTATTCTAGTAAATAATCAATTAAAAACGAAAAAAAATACAGTGTTAGAACAAAAGGTTAATGTTTGCTGTCAAAGTTTGATTGCCCAATTAAAGTGAATGAAACAGGAAGGTTCTCCCTTAGGCTTTAATAAAGAAATATGTTTGCAATCACAACTTAACAGTAATTTCAATCACATAAAAACATACCTCTGAGATCCACTTTTTGGTTGTCTTAGCAGTTGGAGATAAGATATTTTTCAGCAACTTTTGGGTGGGATCTAAAGTTTCTTCAGATGTATCTGAAGAGCAAAACCTAAGGTAAACACTCTTTATTACTAGTCCCTGCATTCTTCTTTGTCCGACTCTGTAACAATGTCCATATCTCATCAAACATGTCCAGGAATGGTACCTCAAAAACATGACCTACAGAATAGGTGTGAATTACTGATCTCAATAAACTTCACAACAGGAAATCTGGAAGATAGGAAAATGTGTATTCATGAAAACGTTGACATCTTAATGGAAATCATAATGTACAGTAGGCTATGCAATTTCAAGATTGGAATGATTGCTTGTTATGGTGGATGGTTTAGCCTGAAGTTATCTAAAGTACTGAAAATTTTAAACAATAGACCATTTCTGACTGGCCTGGCAAAACCAGCCCAGACTGTAGCCTGCAGGCCATACTGTAGGTTGGACAAACAGGCTTTAGACCACCAATTAGAGCAGCCAGGTCATGGTCACAAATCACAATTAGGTGCACCTTTTGTGGGGCCCGTCATTTCTAACCTTACTAAATCTTTTGTACACATGTACTGATAGGTGATGCAAGCATCTTCTAAACTCCTACAGTTAGAGAGAAAAGATTTGGAGAAAAATATTTAGTACATTAAATCCGGTTACTGTAAGTTAGATGGAGTTTTACAGCCCAGTTGCCAAACAATTGGTACATTGAAATCAGTGTTTCAAAATTAAAATTGAAGAGAAATAGGTTCAAAAAATTACTGCAACAACCACCAATCATCCCCCTATTTTGAACAGCGAACAAATGTGTACAGTGGGTTCAAAGTGAATGACCAGTCCTTTACTGCAGAGTACAACAAACTAACAAAGTAAACATATCAATTGAGACCTGTTGAAGCCTTGAAGGACTTTTTTTATTTCTCCTGCGATGTGTTGAAGGACTACTATACAAGGTGGCTTTGAGACAAGGTCTAAAGTAAAAGAGGGGATTTCTTACAACTTTAATACTGTGAGACAATTTTTTTTTATTTTGCAGACTAAAGATTGAAAGCCTATAAATTCTGTGAAAGTGATTGACCATGGCCTTGCACTTTGAGGTGTGCAAGCGTATTCCACTTCAGTTGCCCAGTTGCTCTGCCCGCTATGATACAGGGTTAAGTGTTACTGTACATTTGGTTGGTGGTGATCACTTATATTCAATAGAGCTCATGTTGCAATAAGCTGTGGAAAGAAAAGTGAAATTCTTTCACAACTGAATCTTTGGTGCTATTTAATTTTCGAACTTTTGTTGCTTCCATGCAAAATATGATAGGGACTTGCCTAGGACTTTTGCAGTGAACAGCACTTTCAAGATTGTGGACCCACGTCAACCTGGGTGAGGGGGTGTAAGGCTTTTGTACTGCATTGCATGAAAGCTCACCATGACCAATTCAATTTGGAGGGATTCCAATTCACTTGGAATTTAAGAAAGATTGGAAAAATATTGTACCTTGGCCTAATCTGGGATAACTAATTAGTGATGCAATTATTCCAGATCACCCTTTCCTTTAGACCACAGGTCTTGAGGGCAAGCCAAGAATTGACCTTAACCATTAAAACTAAACCTGAACATTGTATTTAGGCCACTGCACTGTTCGTGTATGCAGTTCTTAAGTCTGTGGATCTGCAGAAACATGGCACTAAGTACTAACCTCAATTTCATATGGGACTGAATCAGCACTTTGCTGTACAGTATATACAAGGTCCTTCAGAAAGTGTGTCAAAAACAATCAATCAACCAACTTGATGCAGCTAACAAATCTGAAACAGGGATGGAAGACTTCAATCTGTAACCTTATTGTGTTTCTTCCACCATGATAATGCAGTTTGTATGCTTCTAAATTCTAGGACTTTTCCCAAATTTTGAGCTTGTGATCTGATTCTAAAACTCCTTTCAAACTTCTTATATACATACAAGGCCTACTATCGGTATTGCTACAGCCTCAGTCAGGGTAGTCAGAATGATGTCAACTTGAAAGATGTCCAATACAAGATAAAGTTGTCACATATTTCATGACAGGGTTCTAGCCAGGCCATTCAAACTGGGTGCTGCACCCAGTTTGAATTTACTTTTTTAAGTCAGCACCCAGTTTGAAATTTCACCACCCAGTTTGGATCTCTCTGCCCAGTTTGAATTTCATTACAGTCAAACTGTAAAAATAGGCTACACAGTATCAGACACATAAACATTCAATTATATGATTGTACTGATATTGGAAATAACCAAAAATCATGCAACTGACTACAGATTATGTCATTTGGATCTTGAGATGTGGACAACATCATGTGAGAATGATGCAATGTCGATTAACCCCCACCCGGTTTGATATTTTCTCTGGCTAGAACCCTGCATGATATAATTATGAGGCATGTTTAAAATACTCTTACTAAGCCTTTCATATTATTTTCAAAAAATTAACCAGTTATTTTGCCGTACAATGCCTTTTTTCTTCAGAGTTATTAGTGCCAGACCTTGCACTATCCTAACGTGTTTGGAGATGTGTTAGGCTTACAGGTAGGCTAATCTTGTGTTTTTGTGGAGGAAGTTTATACAGCACATGCACACGGTTAAGCCCCTTTCACACTATTCTGGGCAAAGAACTGCGTGTACCTTGTGGGTGACATTTTTTGCTGCCTGCACCTCCCCGCAGATAGCACGGACCTAACCGTATCTCACCCGTATCTTGCATGTACTTGCTTGCAGGAGTGAACAGAAATGACAGTTGCCCGCAGCCAAATTTTGAACATGCTCAAAACTTGTACCAGGTGAATTGGGGGAGTTTGCTGGTAGATGTTCAGGCAGAAGGCCCCTAGCAGTCACAAGTCACCAACAGTTAACCCGCTTGAAGAACATCTATAGGTTGGTGGTGGACCATGTGGTAATTTGGGGCTAACCTGTGTATTAAGATGCAGGTATGGAGCATGCATTTTGCAGGCAAGGAATATGGTGTTGTTATGTACTGCCAACTTGTGTTCAGAGGATTAATTCTGCGGGTATGGAGCGAGGAAAGTGAGGGCATGTTGTGGGCAAGTTACTGCCTCCCTGCTGTTAATATGAGGGCTTCCTGCAGGCAAGTTGCTGGCATTCTGGGAATACCTCTGCCATGTTAGAATGCCCGCAATCGGCATGCGTAAACATGGCACATTGCAGGCAAATCCTACGAACGCAACCCCCAGTGCCCGTAAGTGTCCCTGCGCTAACACGGAGAACACGCAAAACCCATTCAAGTGTCACACATCAAAGACGCAAGTTCTACACAAAACTCTATAAAATCTTGACCTGCATGCAACAAATTCTTGCGCCCAACATGCCCGTGCGGGCTGCCCAGAATAGTGTGACAGGGGCTTTACCTTGCAGGTCTGTTGAACTCACAGGGCTGCCTTGAATACATACTTTACACTTAACGTGGCCCATGAAAGATCCTCTGTCAAGAAGAATAGTTCTCATTGATTGGCTGTTAGTGTTTATGAATGACGAGGTTATATATATATATATAAGGCTATCTGCGGAGGGTGTCATGCTATTTGCCCATTGGAGTACACCCTGGTTCCACACGTGGAACAGCCAGCTGAACGAAGTGTGCATTGTGCAGTGCTCCTGTAGGCTATCATCACTTTGCCGCTATCTGCAAAGCAAAACGACATAAATGTAATAACACCGTTAACATTTACAATTTTTTTTTTTAAAACAGGCCAGTACATATTACGTTATTTTGCCTCAAAATGGCTCTCGAGCAGACTACGAAGTTTATGTGTGAAAGCTATGTTACCGTGCCTGGATGTCAACAAGAGGCTAGCTACGTAAGAACATACATACCCCATTAGTGATAATTCCAACGCACATTGCAAAGTAGTGTGAGGGAAGTTCACAAACATGACGTCGTTTGTTTACAATCGGTAATTTTTGACGTGCAAGAGAATACCATAATACAAGGCTCTGATTAGTTGATATTTTTTAATCAGTGTTTTAAAAGGAGAAGCTTCGAGCTCTTAGTATGCTGGCTTTTTGAGTAGGCGTCCCAAAATTCAATATCAAATTGATATAGGCCTTGGGAAGTATAACTTTCTTATTTGACTGTTTTCTGTTACGTTTTTTTTTTACTTGTCATTTTGATCTAAAACAAAACGAGACGATTAAACCTGCTAACAAATCAAATGTTTTTGAACTTGGGAATGTGATCGCTATACCTATCCAATACAGATGTTAATGTTACCATGCAGGGCTCGATTTTCATGAAATTTTTTGGTTGTCCTTCGGACAACCACTTTGTTACTTTTGGTTGTCCGGTAAGAAATTTAGTTGTCCGAAACATTTTTGTAGAAATCTGTACAAAATTAAAAACAACACATTGCAACAACTTTTTTCTGCCAAGAATTATTTATTTCAGTAGCTGAGGCAGAGCAACATTTCAAATATCATAATTTCTACTGCTCTTTCTCTGCTACAACTCTTGTCTTATATGGGGAATGGAATGGGCGTCTTGATTTGGAGGAAGAGTCATTCCATAGCTTTATCGCTGGAACAGGATCAAATGTCTTCATGGGAGCTGAATGAAGGTTGATATGCATTAGGCAGGTCATCACATCTGTTGTCAAGCAGCTCCTCCAGTCTGATTTGACCATCTTCATCAGGCTAAATCCTCTTTCACATTCCACAGATGAAGCAGGGATGGAGAGTAGGAGGTCAATAAGTCCCATGAAATGAGGATAGGTAGAAGCATACTTGCTGCCAACATCACACCATTTAGCATTGCTGATTGGTTTGAAACTGTTGAGAAATAAAAAGATGGATGAAGTCAAAATAAGATTCCTTTTTAAAGTGATATTGTAAACTAAAACAAATGAGGAATGGACTACTTACTCATGGTACATGCGTGCTTTAATTGCATCCCATTCTAACTCTATCTGGTCAGACTGGTAGCCTGCCCCTTCCAGCTGTGGTTCATAATGCTCAACAAGACGAATGACCTCAGTGCAGCCAAAGTCTGTTCACAAGATAGTTAAAAAAAGGTGTTATGAATAAGATAATAATGTTATGGAATTATGCTACTTTTGATGCTCATGAGTTGCATGTTTGGAATTTCACTCACCATCTTCCTTCTCTACTGGCCATGTCTTCAGGTCCACGAGTGTTGCTGTTGCTCTTAAAGCTTCTGGTACAGACAGTCTGGCTCTCATCCAGTCTAAAAGGCTGTCAATGCATTTGTCCATCTTCTCCTGATCCACAGGGTTCCCCTCAAGTTTGGTACCTTCAAACAATCCTGCAGACCTCTGAATGTTTCGGAAATTTGGACCAGGTCTAAGATAGAGATGTCATAAGAGAAATACAAATTACAACACATTGTTATTTAATAATTTATAGCACCTAAGCTCCTTTCTCTACCCTGCATGTCTATATTCCATTTAATTACCTTGTTTTTAGCTTTTCAAGGGATGATACTGCATCTTCAACTAGTTGCGGAACTTCCCCAATGGTGACACTCCGCTCCTGAAAACAGCGAGACAGCCTTGACAGAACAGCCAGGACATCTGCCAAAAAATGGGCAAACTCCATCAGCTCTCTTGATCTCAGAACCTTGAGGAAGCCACTGCTTTTACCCTTGCTATCAGTGCTTGTTTTGGCATCATCTTTAATCTGTTGCAAAAAGAAAAAAAATCTTTTTGCTATTTTTATCAGTTTGTGTAAAATATGTGTGATTCCACTGTACCTCAGAGGCTAGTTAGAAAAACATTTTCATTGCTAATTTTGTATCAATTGAGCTTATTTTCTTTTGACTGACCCTTACTCAGCAGGAGAATTTTATAGATCTTGTATAAAAGATGGCTAATTTCTTTACTCACTTCAAGTAAATGCTGTACTATGGCTGGGTACCCACTGAAAAGATTTTTGAGGCCATTCTCTGTGTGGGCCACCCATCTCGTGCCATTCACCCTAGTGGGTATGTATCTGGAAATTTCCAACACTTTTGCTGTAAGCTGAAGAAGTCCACAATTAAGAGTGCTGTTGTGGTAAAAGTGATAAATATTATCCAGGAACTGAGTTAGTTTGCGGTAAAGCACAGACTGATTTATTGCAGTTTTTATAGCAAGTTCCAACCTGTGAGCGACACAGTGAACAACTGTTAGGTTTGGCTGACGTTCCTTCAGTCTTGCTGCCACCCCTGATCGCACACCTTGCATCACTGCTGCACCGTCGCTGGCAAACCCAACAAGTTTTCCAAAAATTTCCTGGGGTTTCAATCCGAGTTGCTCATCAAAACCAGTCAAGATTGCATTGTAGCAACTTTCTGCATTTGCCCGAGCAAGAGTTTGCAGAGAAAGAAATTCTGTGCAGACAACTGCATCCTTGGAGTACCTACAAAAATATAATTGATAAAGTACAATCACTGCCTTGTCTTTTGACCTGTCAAAGCTTGATTTGTAATTCATGGAAGTACTTAGCCTTGACCCACCATCCTGATCAACTCGAATGCCCCTACTCCCAAATGCCCCTTTTCCCTCTCGTGGGCTTGCTTTCTGCAAGTTAAACGGCCCTATGCACCCCTACATACAGTACAGTAGCTCCACAAGACCACAACCACACCCGTTCATATTGACATAGCTGATAGAATAGGCCTTAGACCAACTGCATTTATCCGCCTCTCATATGAGTTGAATGATGGGAATTATTTTAACTGCTTAATGCCTTGTAAACCAAGTGCATGAATCTTACTGTACGAGTAACTGTGCCAGGGACTCCTACTTAAATCAAGATTCCAAATTTCGGGGCTATGTCGGTGTTCCCGAATCCTTGGGGACATCGACATCCGCACTCCTGTGAACTTTGAACCCCGGGAAAATGAACCTTGTAATCATCGCAAAATCATGGTAATAAACAAAAACCAGTGGGAACATCGAACCTTGAAAACATCGGGTAGACCCCACACTTCATATTTTACAAATCCTGTCAAGCTACTGCTATCATTAAATTACTGCGAGGTATGTGATTCCCTGCTGCAAGGTATGTGATTCCTTGCGGCACGGTACGAGGGAGTTGAAAATGATTCGTTCAGGCAACCAAGCAGAAAAGTCCACCCCGTCTTCATTGTATTTTATTTATAGCGAATGTGTTATTATCAGCTATTTTAGGTAGGTATGTTAACCTAGCTTACACGTCTTTCAATTAGCGATGTGCAATCGCAGCCATGTAAACTACAGTCAGTATCAGTGTAGCTGAGCAAGACTGTTTTGCTAATGATATCGGACACAAAAAGTTTCATCCAAGGGCAGGTTGGTTGAGTAAGTTACCATTAATTGCGGCAGTGGAGTAGCTACTCAATTGGATTAGAGACATAATGTGGTTGGAGATGAAACATTGTCCAAGGCAGGAAAGATTGTGAACAACGTTTAGTCAGGAATAACTTTGATATTAATGGGATTAACATGATAGAATGAAGCATATTTTTCTTTGCAGTTGGTGGAAGTTCAGATCGGGACCCCCTTGTATAAAATGTGTAATGATGCATATCCATAGCGTGAATTTTTCTTCCAAAAATTATCTCCACCGAAAAAAAATACGATTTTTGAGCGATTCATTTGAGAGAAACGTACATTATTTTCAGGTGATATATGCACAAAGCCCGTGTACGCCTAACGTGCAAGGGCACTTTACATTGTGTTAACAAAATCTACCAAAAGAGAAGAGGATAAGCTATAGCTGAAGGATGGAGGAAACCAAAATTTGAGCGTCATCCCTGTATGTGCAGACTACTCCGCTCTTGGCCATATCGCCAAGCATTTGTAATATGCTTAATAATTTTGCCACAGAAGTCTTAGAATTTGAAAAAGAAACTTACCTAACATATATTATCAGTTGTTCCATGACAGCACTGTCTGTTGCTTCATCACAAATCACAGAGAGGAATTTTGCACTTTTCAACCGATTTTCAAGCAACTGTCGTTCTACCTCACCAATAGCATCAGTAAACTCCCTGCACTTCTTGTCAGATCTGTAGTTTGGACCAATGTTAAGCCCCTTGATCTCATCCAATTCGCACATCCATTCGAAGTCAGTGAATGGCCTATTCCGCTTTGCTAGCACATGCGCATTACGGAAGAGGAGGTTATACCGCTCCACTGCAATAGCGTTAATCTTGCCAAGCATTCACTCTGCTGGTGATGTACCCGGTGCAGCACAGCAGGCTACCTCTATTTCCATTGCTTTAACATGCAGTCGACTGGCAGCATGCTTCTGCAAATTGTCCACTCTGTGTGACCCACAGCCCTTGACGAACGTTTGATCTTTTTGACCGTGCTTCTCGCAACATTTGCAAAACATGAGGTCACTGGCTTCATCGTAACGAAGCCATGACTTGAACTCTGGATTTAAGAGCCAAGCCTGCTGAAACTTCCGCTGCCGCTTCTCTTCATATGCGGCCTGGTTTTCCTGTAGTTTTCTTTTCTTTTGCTCCGGTGGCTTAATTGAAGAGCAGTACCTCCACATATTTGAAGGAGTGAAAATACTCCTAAATAAAGAATAATTTGCACGAGCTCCTGTAACCTAGTATGAACAACACCCATGTATTTACCATATTTAAAATTCAAGGCCCGCCAACTTAAAAAACAACACAAAAACAATAACATTTCACTATAAAACTAAAGGTAAGAAATCATGAATAGCCTAATGTTTTTTCAAGCCCTCTCTGTATGGCGAGGTGACCAACCTTGTCTTTTATATAGGCTAGGCCTATACTATAGCCCATAGTATACTACTATGTACAGGCCTAGCCTAGCCTATACTATACGCTAGGACGACATGTATAGCTTACGCTAAGCTGAGAGTGAGACGGATACTGGTTTGATAGATTAGTTAGGCTGACGAAGTTAGGCCAACATGCATAATATTATAGCGACTGAGATTGAGACTGGGAGGCTAACGAGTAACGTTACTCGTTAGCCTTACTTACCGATCAAGTTTAATAAGAATTACATTGACAACAAGCCTAGGCCTAATTTGAAATACAAAATCGAAGGAATCCACTTATTACCTGTGACTGTGAGACTCACGATAGCATGAGCTTGAACTTGGCGGCAAGTTGGCTTCCAATTCTCAACAATCTCTAATCTGTGTCAAGGTTTGGTCAGAGAGCATTTAGCCTTCAGGCCGGCCTGGGACATACAATAATTAGTTCCACAATATTATCACCCTGGGACTTGCCTCATGAAATTAACTGCAGTTGTAAACTCAGCTCACTCTTTGCGCGTATGTATTTACTTGCATAAAGGTTAGATTACTCACTTTTGCGCATATGTGTACAGCTGCATCTAACCACAATTCATCCCAGCTTTGGCGATCGTCTGACTGAAGTTCACATTTACTTGCTTTTCAGTCATGCATTCATTTTACATGGCATTTCTCACTTCCTTCTCCTTTGCATTCCTTTGCACTAAAGGTGAAATCATGCGGCATCCACTGTTTCAAAATAAGTCCGGGCGTAAACCCTATGATGTCGGTTGCATGCTGAAAACTGAATCAAAATGATCAAACTCTCATCTTCATGGGTTCACACCTAGTAACGTTGTCAATCTTCAAATTGAAAACAAAATCGAACTAAGTGACCCAGCTGAAGTTGTCACTCACGGTGATGGAATACGTGTTCCATCATGATTAACACGATGAAGTTTATTCTACTCTATGCTTGAACTCAGGCTCGACGTTACTGCCAGTCTGCGGAGCGTCGCATCTCTGAAAGGAACACATTTCCACCAGGGCGGGAAAAAATGTTCATATCCCAGGAAGGGAGTAGAATTATTTCCCTGGAATGTCCCGGAAGCAGAGAGTCATAGTGAGTGGTGATTTTTCTGATTGGGTGGATGTTATCTCTGGTGTTCCCCAAGGTACAGTCTTGGGTCCTCTGTTGTTTTTAGTTTATATTAATGACCTGCCCGATAATATCTCTTCTGAAGTAAGACTTCTTGCTGACGACTGTGTAATTTATAGACAGATAAAGAATAATCTTGACCAGGTTCAACTCCAAAATAATCTAAACACCCTCTCTGAGTGGCAAAATAAATGGCAAATGCACTTTAATACCAAGAAGTGCTTTGCTATGAGGATTACTCACTCAAGGAATCCCAAGTTTTTTAATTATACTCTAGATAACGATACCCTGGAGTCTGCCGATTGCCACACTTATGTGGGAGTTGACATCTCTAATACCCTTACCTGGAATAGACATATTAATCGTATAACTTCGTCAGCAAATAGGTCTTTGGCTTTTATTAAAAGAAATTTATACTCCTGCCCCAGGAGTGTCAAAGCTAATGCCTATCTCACACTTGTTAGGCCTTTATTGGAGTATTCATCTTCTGTTTGGGATCCCTACACCACTTCCCTATCCAATAAGGTTGAACAAATTCAACGTAGGGCTGCTAGGTTTGTTTATAATGACTATTCCCCCCATAGTAGTGTGACTGAAATGCTAAATGACCTAGGGTGGGATAGTCTCAAAAACAGGCGTACTGCCAACAGGCTAGCAATTCTTCACAAAGCCAGATTGGGCCTCCTAGCCTTGCCAATCAACAACCTACAACCGGTCCGGCGGCCCTCCAGGCATCACCATTCTAATAGCTTTACAAATATACCAACCAATAAGGACTGCTACAAATACAGTTTCTTTCCTCGGACCGTCAGAGACTGGAACCTACTCCCCCAGAACATTACAGATCTCGAGGACCCCAAGCAATTCAAGAGCGCAGCCTTGAGGATCCTCAGACGGGACGACTAACTACATACGCACACTCAACCCTGCACGTTTGACTCCACCAGGAGTGTTGTGCAGTATTTTTCCAGATCCAGATCCAGATGCAGAGTAAAATTTTTCTCAGTTCTCACTATATTACCATGTACAGGAGAGGGAAGTTTCTCTCCAGCTTTACTTTTTTCATCCATGTAGGCCTCTTTCCACCAGATCTACCAGGTGCAGGTTTCCTGCTAGCATCTACTGGAAATTTTTAACTTATTTGACCAAAGAAGAGCCACACTGACAGTCTATGGGAGAAATCTCACTGTTTACCTGGTTTGCGAAATGAAGAATTAGTTCATATTCTGCAACGGTGGTGCGCATGCTCGTAAAGTGAACATCGTTCTCTTCTGGGATTTTTCTGGTGTTTTTACTTAGTTTTTTTTCCGTTGAAGTTACATATTGACAGTAATTTTGGGAGTATTCCACTTTCTCATCACGTTGGATACCTCAGCTAACCGGTCTCGAGATTAACTTTCTGTATTTTTGTAGTGGAAATTTTGGTTGGTTATTGTGTGAGCCTAGGCTTCACCCCAGTGTAGCCTTCCACACTTTTTTATGTGCCTACAGTGAATCTCATTGTCAGCCGTCGCCTGTTGCTAGTGTTAGCGTTCATGCAAGGATAAACTCCTCGTCATTGTAGCGTGGTCAATTGTCGGTTGTTGTGAGTACTGGCATTGTAGGTGTGCCCTGGTTATTCCTCCCGTTGGTAATTATGTGGGGTGGTGGTGGTCTGTTGTACATGCTCTTTTTTATTTTTGGTTGCAGTCTTCTTTTTCTCCCAAACAATTATGGATTTCCCCTTAGTAATGAGTACTCTAGTTTTATTAATGTTGTTGTTTCGAAGTGTGAGCCCCGGGGTTTTACAAACCTACATACAGTCCCTTTTATGTATGTTAAGTATATACCTAGCCTAACTGTTCTGTTGGCTAACTACCAACAACCTAAGCCTGGCCTACCTTCCCCTTCGGGCACTCAGCCCCTCAAGCTTACTATGTCTTATTTGTCTATCTTGGTTATCATGCTCTCTGGGGACCTGCACCCCAATCCTGGCCCATACACACCCAAGTTTCCCTGTGTCTTGTGCGGCAAAGCCGCCAAATGGGGTCAGCGAGCGGTCTGTTGTGACCAGGGCCAAGGCTGGTATCATGTTAATTGCATGAGCATGAACTCTGCCATCTACCAGGGCATTGCAGCTAATAGTAACGTTTCTTGGATTTGCTGCCAATGTGGTATTCCCAACTTTTCAAGTTCACTCTTTAGCAATTCTGACCCTGAATTATCGAATAGTTTTGCCTGTCTTTCTCCTGGTGTTCACAGTATTACCAGCGACCCCCCAACTTCGCCTCTGTTGTCGTCCTCCCCAGTCACCAATAAATTTCGATCTGAACGTAGACCCAATTCTAAACCGATTAGGAACAGTTTAAAAGTCCTTGTTATTAATTTTCAAGGCATTCGTAATAAGGTTGCAGACTTAAATGCTTGCATTGATGAAAATAACCCTGACGTGATTATAGGTACTGAAACTCACCTAAATAGCTCTGTCACCAGTAATGAATTGTTTCCTGGTAATTATACTGTTTTTAGAAAAGACAGAAATTATGGTCAGTCTAAAGGGGGCGTCCTTATCGCTACTAAAGAAGACCTCCTTGCTACCTGTAGACCTGACCTTGATTCGGATTGTGAGGTAGTCTGGGTTTCTCTTGAAATCCAAGGTGCCAAACAAATACTTATAGGGTCTTTTTACCGCTCACATAAATATGGCAACTCAACAGACTACCTTGACCAGCTTCGGGCTTCTCTCGTTAAGGCCAGTAAGAATAAGAATGGACAGATCTATCTTACAGGGGACTTTAATCTACCTGATGTTGATTGGTTCACTAGGTCTGTCCAACCAGGCTCACAGTATCCTGCTTTATCCAAATGTATGCTTGACATATGCAATGATTTTGGTCTTGACCAAATGGTAAGTGAGCCTACTAGAGTTAACAACATCTTGGATATTTTCTCGACATCTAATCCTACTCTAGTGGATAGGTCTGCCCTGATCCCTGGCATATCTGACCATGATGGTATCCCCTTGATTATGATAAGCACTAGGCCTAAAACAACTATACAAAAGCCTAGGAAAGTGTATAGCTTTCACAAAGCTGATGTCAGTGGAATCAAGGCGGAGCTTAGTAAGTTCAGCTCTGACCTGGTTAAACGTGAGTGCTCTGTGCAGGTCATGTACTCTGCCCTTGAGAACAAAATCAAAGAGGTAATGGATGTCTATGTTCCAGCTCGGGTTGTTAGAAAGAGGAACCAAACCCCCTGGATTGATAAGACTATTAAACACTATTAAATAGGAAACAAAGGGCTTATAACACATGGCGTAACACGTGAACTCCATCCTCTTTTGAAAACTTCAAAACCCAACGTAAAGCGACTCACAAAACAACAAGAGCCGCTTATAGAAATTATGTCAACACAGTTTGTACTGATTCACCTAAACGTTTCTGGTCCTTTATTAAAAACCTTAGATGTGATAGTATTGGTATCCCTTCCCTGAAATCTGATGGGATACTGGTCTCGGATAACATGCAGAAGGCTAACATCTTAAATGAGCAGTTCCAAAAAGTTTTCACTCGTGAGAATGTCATCTTACCTCCAGTTGAAGCGAACACCATACCCACCATGTCTGATATTGAGATATCCTTAGATGGTGTTGTGAAGTTGCTCAAGGAGTTGAACCCAAACAAAGCTTCAGGTCCTGGCGGTATACCGGCTCATGTTCTGAAATTGGCTGCAGAGGAGGTTGCTCCTGCCCTCTGCTCCATTTTTCAAAAATCACTGGACACTGGTCATTTACCTCCCTCTTGGTTATGTGCCAATGTGAGTCCTATCTTTAAAAAAGGTGACCGTTCCCTAGCCTCAAACTATAGGCCGGTCTCTCTTACCTCGATTTGTTGCAAGGTCCTGGAACACATTATACATTCTCATATTATGCATCACTTTGATAACCACTCAGTTATCACGAACAGGCAGCATGGCTTCAGACAACGCCATTCTTGTGAATCTCAATTGATCTTAACAACCAATGACCTGGTGCAGTCTTTAGATCTTAGATCCCAGACTGTCATGATTATCATGCATTTTTCTAAGGCCTTTGATACGGTTCCTCATAACCGTCTGCTTTGTAAATTACAAAACTATGGTATTAGAGGCAACACCCTTAACTGAATTGCTAATTTCCTTAAGTCCCGGAAGCAGAGAGTTGTAGTGAGTGGTGATTTTTCTGATTGGGTGGATGTTATCTCTGGTGTTCCCCAAGGTACAGTCTTGGGTCCCCTGTTGTTTTTAGTTTATATTAATGACCTACCCGATAATATCTCTTCTGAAGTAAGACTTTTTGCTGACGACTGTGTAATTTATAGACAGATAAAGAATAATCTTGACCAGGTTCACTTCAGGGTGGGATAGTCTCAAAAACAGGCGTACTGCCAACAGGCTAGCAATTCTTCACAAAGCCAGATTGGGCCTCCTAGCCTTGCCAATCAACAACCTACAACCGGTCCGGCGGCCCTCCAGGCATCACCATTCTAATAGCTTTACAAATATACCAACCAATAAGGACTGCTACAAATACAGTTTCTTTCCTCGGACCGTCAGAGACTGGAACCTACTCCCCCAGAACATTACAGATCTCGAGGACCCCAAGCAATTCAAGAGCGCAGCCTTGAGGATCCTCAGACGGGACGACTAACTACATGCGCACACTCAACCCTGCACGTTTGACTCCACCAGGAGTGTTGTGCAGTATTTTTCCAGTTCCAGATCCAGAACTAATTATCCTTAATCCCTTAATGTTAACAAAACTAATTACAGTTAAACCATCCGGTCCCGGTGCTCAGAAAGCACCCGGACCGGATGGTTTAACCCCAAAAGTTTTAAGAGAGTGTGCCAAGAATGTTGCCCCCTTGTTACAACAAATTTTCCAAAAGTCTATTGACACAGGAGATTTACCGGAAGATTGGAAGCAGGCCAATATTGTTTCTCCAATTTTTTAAAAAAGTAACCGCTCCGACCAAGCAAATTACAGACCTGTTTCGCTAACATCGATTCCTTCTTGAACATATTATTTTTACTAGTATTATGGCTCATGTGGAAAAACATAACATCCTTAACGATGAGCAGCATGGCTTCCGCAAGGGTCGCTCCTGTGAAACCCAATTTGCCTTAACTATAGATGACCTTGCAAATTTTAGATAAACAAGGCCAGGCTGATGTCATAATTATGGATTTCAGCAAAGCTTTTGACCTACTAGTCCCAGTGGCGTCGCCAAGGGGGGGGGGAGCACGTGCCCCCTGAAAAATCGTGTGCCCACCGTGAGCCACCCAACTGAGATTTGAGATTTTCAAAAAAAAATATGTCTTCTGTAGTCAGAGTGTGACCATGAATTTTTTAGGATTCGATATCTCTGTTGAAAAGAAAAGGCAGTAAATTTTCATGTTTTCCAAATGAAAATATCGCAAAAAACCTTGGAAATGCCATTTCCGGCTGTCTGAGGGGTTACGTTTTTTCAAAATTTTCTTCACACTTCCGACTACGTCAGTATGAGGTGGCGCACAGCTCAGGTAACCCTTCAAGCAGGATTAAGCCTACATTTTTCCTTCAGAGGATCAAATCTTATTGCCCTTCAACTGCCTTTCTTTCTCTTTATAGTCACGGTGCAGCTCACCCTTCTCAAATTGTCAGCCTGATACGCTGTCGAGAGTAGTTTCACTAACGTCTGTGTTGTTATCAAAAATAAAATCTTACCCGAAATTGCCCTGTAAGTAATTTTTTAGGCCAGTGTAAAACAACCCTTTTAAAAAACAACTTTAAAATCTTACAAACACGCTAAAGACCCAGGAGCTTCCAGGGGCTTCGCCCCCTGGACCCCCACCAAAATTCACATTGAAGTGCCCATCAACTTTTTTCTCTATAGATCATCTACCCCATTTTCAAAATGTCAGTCGGTTCCGCTCTTGGTAGTTGAATCAGTGGTTTTTTACCGAAAGTCTTGCTTGAAAGTTACCCTGGAGGTAACTTTTAGACCAGTGTTAAGTCAATGAAATTACCCTTAAATAACGTCTTTAATACCTCATAAACACGTTAAAACCCAGGAGCTTCGGGGGGTTTCGTCCCCTGGACCCCCACCAAAATTCACATTGAAGTGCCCATCAACTTTTTTCTCTATAGATCATCTACCCCATTTTCAAAATGTCAGCCGGATAAGCTCTTGGTAGTTGAAACAGTGGTTTTTACCGAGAGGCTTTCTTGGAGGTAATTTTTAGACCAGTGTTAAGTCAATAAAATTACCCTTTAATAACGTTTTTAATACCTCACAAACACGCTAAAACCCAGGAGCTTCCGGGGGCTTCGCCCCCTGGACCCCCACCGGGGCTTTGCCCCTGGACCCCACCCGTTGAGCCTCGCGCTTCGCGCTCGGTGGTGCCTCCGGCGCCATGAGTGGAGTCTATATGCCCCCCATAAAATCGTTGTGCCCCCCAGAATGAAATGTCTGGTGACGCCACTGTCTAGTCCCACACCAAAGACTGTTGTTAAAGTTAGAGCAATTTGGTATTTCGGGCACTCTTTACACTTGGATTAAGAACTTTCTCACTCAAAGGACGCAACAAGTAGTTCTTGAGGGTGCTACATCTTCATCGATAGCTGTTACCTCTCGCTACAAAATGATATAGTCTCTGCAAATGGGAATCTAAATGGCAAATGAAATGTAATGTTTCTAAGTGCTTTGCTATGCGTGTTACTCATAAGAAGAAACCTCTATTAACTTTTTAATGAACAATAGTGTTTTACAAACAGTTCCCAACCATACTTATCTTGGAGTGGATATTAACAGTAAACTAAGCTGGGCCGATCACATTAACGGAATAACTTTCGAAGCAAACAGAGTCCTTGGCTTGTTACGTCGTAACCTGTACAGTTGTTCTCCAAAAGTTAAGGAAGCTGCTTATAAATCCCTTGTTAGACCAAGGTTGGAGTACTGCTCAAGTATTTGGGATCCTTGCCATCAGGAGCATATAAACAAGCTTGAAGCAGTGCAACGCAGGGCAGCCAGATTCGTCTGTAAAGACCAAGGGCGTAAAAGTAGCGTCTCATCAATGCTTGCTGACGTAAACTGGCCTACTCAATTTGGGGAAACGCAGGATCAGTGCTAGGTTGAGCTTACTGTACAAGTCTCTCCATCACTTAGTTGCCATTGATCTAAATGGATATATTTTTAAGTCTGACAATAATGGAATCTCCACTCGCAAGTCTTCATAGACCTCCTTTCATCACCCTGCTGTAAAAAAAGGACTGTTATAAGTTCTCTTTTATTCCTGGGACAGTGGCAGAGTGGAATTGCTTACCCTCAGCCCTTAAGGGGACTCCCCATTTATTGAAACTTTTAGAAATCACATACGTAAACTGAACTTGACATCTTTGAGGAGATCTGAATGTATTAATCCGATCTAATTGACTTGTCCGCTAGCCGTTACACACCTACAACCGTATATCCCGTTTGTGAAGAACTGCTTGTAGTATCCAACCAGAACCAGATACGCTATTTTCCAATCGTAAGATCAACTCTGATTTGTTAATAACGATAAATAATGTTAATATTGATAGAGGTTATGTCACTAAATTTGGTGTATATATAGATCATTATCTTAATTGGAAAGAGCATATTTTTAACCAGGAAACTTTCTAAAAGTATTGGCATCATTTTTAAGCCAGTCAAATGTTAAATGGTGTTTGTCATTTTTGTCAATGGCATTTTACTGTGGTGAAAATTGACGTACACCCAAACCTCTATCCCACAATTCATTGTAATTGCTATTTGGAAATAGGTCTATAACCACATTTTCTGTTTTCCATATAATTCTGGCATAGCCGAGTATATGACGTAACCAAACTTTTTAATGGGGAGGGAGGGGACTGATGATCGAGGCAAAGAGCTGAGCGTCGAGCGAGCAGAAATTACACCATCTTAGTGAAGCGCCACCACTAGAAAATTGGCGCAGCGTATGGAGACAGTTTTAACTAAATGCCTATCATGTTGCTGAAAATGGCCCTTACGTACGGAACCAAGGGAGGGGGTATGTGTCAGAAATGGGAGGGGGAATTTTCATGAAGAACAGGTGGGTAACCAGGAACTCATATATGGGGAATGAGCACCGGCGAAGGTTGTAGACAGTACTGTTTCCGAGAATCACATAAGCCTGTTATGGATAACCATAGTGGTGTCGTTGCGTCTCATTGTATGTTCATTGCGCGTCAAGTCCAATGGGCGCGCAAACATTTTGCTACTCTTGTGAAAATTTCCACCTCTTTTTACAATACAGCGTCACAGATTTGAGAAGAGCATTGAACTACAGAGTCATTCTTCAACACAAATGGTAATTATATTTACTTTGAAAGATTTTTAAAAAGTAACTTGAGGAAAAGTAAATTTTGAAATAAATTGGTATAACGAGTAGGCTTCGAATTGAAAATCAAGTACATCTATAGTCATCAATTTGTATATGTTAGTCTAGTACTTAATGAGGTTGCTTTATGAACATCACGTGATGATGCACGGGAATTAACTTTGAGCGTTTTCTAAGCTTTAACTGCAGGATTGTGGATAAGTGAACGGCTGAAAGTGAGAGCTAATAATAAAGTTATAAAGTTGGTTTAACTTTAACTGTGAGTCCAGCACGCAAAGAATGCCAACATTTTGCAACGAAATTTTATTTTCCATATTGTAAACAGGGTAAAGATATACATGACAAGGGGCAGCTCTACCCCTTTACAGATCCATTAACCCGCGAAACTGCAGCACATGCCACAGTTTTCCGAAACAATGTCTAGGACGAAAAGTCTGAACGCTGAGAAGAACTAAAGATATACATTGTAGAAAAATACTGGCAAATATGTTTGTCAGTTCTTTACTGAAATCTTCATGTGTCTCTTCACTTTTTTGTTCTGTAAACTTCCAGCGATTTTTAACAGTCATATTAATGCAGTAATGTGGAATGATCTCAGTTCTCATACCAAACAATCCCAACTTCCTAACAAACGTATTCCTAGCCCCTCTCAATGTGTGATCAGCCAACTCTCTGTGCATGTTAGAAATATGTCAGCTATCCTGCACATTTTGAATCGACGATAATCACAGATCATTTAGCAGTCAAGAAGTTCACTCTCTCCTAGCATATACTTGGGAGGAAAAACCAAGGCACCGGATCTCGGAGGATAACCCCTCCTGCTACACTGAACTTATAAATAATGCATTTAATATTTTCTACACTACTAGATTTACTTTGGTATTTTCAACGTCTACACGGACTTTTAGGCTGTTTGCCAAAACTATATGCTTTAATCCAATCACAACAAATGTTCCAGAAAATGATAAGACTATATGTCACATCAGTCACAAGATATGGCTAGCCCACTGATTGTAACCAAGAGGTAGATCGGCTTCTTCATGCCTCAAATGTGGGGGTGGGGGGGGGGGGCATTTGATATGGTGATCCTTTTCAAAAATTTTGGGGACATGCTCTCCCCCCTGTAATCGCCGCCTATGTAAACAAACTAAAATTCATATTCTGAAGGGGTGTTTGTGAATTCTTTGTTTTTAACACGTTCTGCCCAACAAGTTTTTAACTTCAAATTTCAATGTGGTGGGAGCGGGAACAAGGCATTTGAGTGGGAGATCCTGCACCCTTCCCCTCTAGTTACGCCGGGGGGGGGGCATTTGACAAATTGCGTCCCATCCCTCAAAAATATTGGGTGGACATTTTCTCCGCTCCCCAAGATCGTCGCCTGCAGTCAGTAGGCATAATATTATTTTGTCTCAAAGGTAATGCAACACACCCCTTCTCTCAAAAGATATTCATGTATGCCGGCAAAATATAAATTATTTTGAGGGGAGGTTCGAAGGGGAAAACACAGTATAAGCACCTCTTAGGCAAATCAACAGCGCTTATTCATAAAGTTGAAATTCCACAATAAAACCATGTCGACGTCAATAATGGGTTCGAGACAAATTTACTTTCTACGGAGTGTTATAATGCTCTTGTAATTTATTCTTAATTTTAGCATTGGCTGCCATTTCCTTATTTTCTCCACTTTCGTCATGTTGAGATCCTGCAAAATTATTATAAAGAAGTCTTAAATATATGCTATTATTTCATATCAAAATGTTGAAGAGTTTTGATTGAAATATATTTTTCATGGTTACTTCCTTTTTATATTTCTATTGTAAATTTAATAATTATCGCATTGGCGGTCATTTTACTTTTTCGCCACCTATGGTTGACCTCATTTTGAAAAGAGGTGTTACGAAAGTACACTGTCAGTTTATACATCATAAAATATGGCCAGATATTAAGGACAACTTTGTTTAGAATAATATTGTAATGATTATTTTTCCTATTACTTATATAAATTATGATAGTTATTTTGGCGGCTATTTTGCAATTTTCGCCACATTGGTTAGGCTGAGTTCCCTCAAAAAATATCAGCAATAATGCCCACAAAATACGCTGTGATCCCTCAACAAATTCTTTGATTGAAATGCAATTTAAATTTATTTTTTTTTTAAGTCTTTTCAACTTGCTTTCTCAATTTTTTTCCACTTTTTCATTTTCATTTCATTTATTTGTTTTTCCACAATAGTTCAGAAATAATAGTAGAGAATATTACATGAAATCAAAATATTGTGACGGGAAGCACTCTAAAAACCCTATAAGGTTTGTAAGGTAAAGTGCTCCCAAGAGAGAGGAAAGAAAAAAGAACTAGGATAGTACAAACTAAAAGTATTTTTGGCCGTTGACCTACTACTCCCGTTTGTCACAGAAATAAATGTATAGAAAATAATTGAGTATTGGTGGTTTCAATATGCAAGGGGATGTCTAAACAAATGTGCAAATCCATGGTATAAATAGCTGTATCAAAATGGATGTGCTACATTTTAGGCATCGTTCAAATTGGTGAACTTTTGGCCATTGGTGACCCCATTATGCACATAAGTTGCAGTTTCACTTTTTTGTATGATAGAGTTGATCAGTAAAATCATTTTGATGGGTCATTTATCAAACAGTAAAGATTGTTCCCAGAGTTATTGCTATTTAAATTTCCCCTACCCCCCCCCCCCCCAAAAAAAAAAATATATATAGTCACTCAGCTGTCGTGCACTATCAACATTTAAACCAACAGAAGCCATAGTTCATTCCTAAGGAAACAATGTCAATGTTGTTGTAACGTGGGCAGGGCCTTGGTTCATGGGCCCTCCGCAATATACTTACTTGTGGGGGAGGAATAAAGAGAATTCTTACCAATAGCAGGTTTAGTGCAGACCTAGACGTTTATTCCTCTTGAGGGCCGGTCAGTGGACTGACACACCCTGCACTAACTAAAACACTTGTCCAAAAGTGCAACTTAACATAAATATACAAAACATTTAATACACTCCTTCACAAGTGAAAGACACTAGTACAAATTAGACCACTGACATACAAAAAACAATACGAATAAATTCCTAAACACAAAACCATCTCCTACATTAACGTTAAAAATCTGAAAATTTACACCTCAAACTACATTCCTACCCCGATTTCAACAATTCTAGGGTGGTTGCTAGGTGGGCCCTCGAGACCATGGTCTAAGGATCTAAAGAAGGCCGTTTGTGCTTGAGCACATGTTTTTATGATATCAATTCAATCTGAAAGAAACTGTTAGGGAATTAAACTCTTTTCTATATACTTCTTGCCACAACATTGTAAACACTGAAGACGCCTGTCTTATTCCTTAACATTTCGTTTTAAAACACATTTGCTAAACATTTATTGGTTAATTGCTAGTTACGTTTAGAATTTGAACGTGTTTACAAAGTAAAAGCTAAATATGGGTTTAACTGCTAAACATGTTTTTATAGAGAGGACCTATTTTTCAGTTCAAATAGTCACAGGAAGTGCCCTTTCCAGCGATCTAGGAGGCACTTTGAGTCTGTACTCTTCGAGCTAACTACGATACGTACGTCTGTCATATGGTTTTCCCTTCTTTGACGACTGCACGCCTGCTGAAGGTAAATAGGTTGGTCGACTAGGTGTGTTGCAATGTCGGGAACGTAGCTCTAGGGAACTTTGGTCGGGTTTTGCTCTCTTGGCTATTCGCCAGAGAATTGAGAGGGCTGAAAAAAGTATAAAATCAATTTACCAATTTTAAAGTGAAGCTTGTTTGCATTTACAAATATCAATAAAAGTACTTTTTCAAAAGTCCTCCTGACCCTCTGGCAAAGGACCGTTCGGCGAAAACAAACTTTAACCTGCCTCCCGAAGGAGCTTTACGTCTGTACGTTTACACAGCTTGACCAACCTCAATAAAAGTGTCACCACTGGTTGTGTATGGCAACTTTCATGAATAAATACGTTTGGAGCGAGACCGAGTGGTCTTTAATTCGATAAGTTGTCCAGAAACGTTCGCTCATACAATACAGGTACTTTTCCAGTAGCGTGTTGGCGTCTATACTTTGTTTGGTTCGAAAAATATTCAAACATGGTATATCAGCATGAACTATGAAGCAGTCTATGTATTTATTAAAGAATAATGCTACTATTTTTATCAAGTAGTATGTATTATCGCAAGCGTGCTGTTGACATTTCATGAATATGTTTGTTTTACAACAAAACCTACGTGCATAAAACCGTTCCATGCACTTAGCGTTCAACAGTTGAGTGCGTTCAAAGAAGTCAACGTTCACATGCCATACGTGTATAGGGCTGCTGCACTAGGGGAATCAATTGGCTGCACAGAGTAAGATCCAATTAAATTATACAGAGCACTCGCTAATTGAGTTGACACTGAGGTGGTATTTCATAAACAACTTGATGTAAGTTAACGAATCAAATTTTGTAATCGTTTTAGAAGGAACTTTCATTCAAAAATAGGTCATCTATGTATTTATATGTTTTGGTCATTATAGGGATGACTTCAAACAGGAAAGTTTAATCTGAAAACTATAGGCCTAATCATTAAACATTTACTCACTACATGGCGGCCACTTGAAGCTGAAAATAATGTTTCAGCAAGGTCACTGCTTCAAGGTCATTGCACTGCGTTAATGTGCCAGTTCCTAACATTAATCTCCCAACGCCCATTTGTTTTAGTAATATATAATTTAAAACGTAAAGCTTCATTATTACTAGACCATTTTTCATTTAAGTTTTCATATCTTGCTGTAGGTAACTCAATAACCTTGGTGGGCTGAGAAAATGCACCTGAGTGCATGACTCACCCTCGCAGCAGGAATCAATGGTAAAGCCAAATTTGGTCAAGAGGGTCAGAAGCTTACATTAGCAGGATTCTTGAAAGCATTAAAGGGCTTTGATATCCTTCTTAAGGTCGCGGGAGGTTTTCACAGGTTGGGAATCTCTGTAGGCTGGGGAGGAGGTCTAAGGGCTTATAAGGAAAATTGGAAATTTTGAGTTTCTTGAAATAATATCGTCTTGTAAGCAAAACCAAGAAGACCGTCAGGGTAACTAGGCTAAAGTTTATCTGACTTACTTCTTTTATCGGGGATGAAGGGTCCCCGACGAAATTGGATCTGTTTCCAGAGGGGGGTATATGCCCCGCCCCGATGGCGCCCGCCTTAGCTCTGGAAAATGGTAGGTCCAACTCTTCTTTAATTGATATCGATTTGGCGCCCCATAGAATGGCACCCCGGGCAACCTGCCCCCTCTTGTCCCCCGCCCACTAGTTACACTACTCCGCATTATGGAAAACGGATGATCTTAATCAAATTATAAGAAAAACAAATTGTAATTGAATTAAAAATTTAACTTGTTGCAAAATAACAATACCACTGCATGACTCTTGGTGAAAACCTTTTCTCCTCATCAAGGTATGCTCCAAACATACAGATCTAAAATTTGGTATCACTTAGTTATTATATCCGAACCATGGATTTTTATGAGCCCTTGTCATAGAATTAAAAAACACCGAACGAAAAAAATAATAATGAGAAATGGGTAGAGAAATGGGTAAACATTTTTTTACCTTCCTTTTGTATTTTGTCGGTGGTGAAACTGAAAAGAAATGCTAAAATACATGGGCGTGTATCACGGGGGAACATTGCTTAAAAGTGTTGACATCTTTACGAAGCTGACTGTGATAACATTGTCGTTTTTATTTTGAAATCAATTAACAACAGTTCAATAAGTACTGTACTTGCATGTAACTAACAATAATGCTCAGCCAAAGAATAGTCAAGAGCCAAATTTATGTTCAATATGTCAAAGATGAATTTATTTTAAAAATTATGGTGAAAGTTCCCATGTTCAGTTCTTGAGATATTAGGAATCGACATTTCATTTTCTAAAATTAACCTGAAGCAAGGAGGTGTGATGTCAAGGGTTCACGCACTCCTTATAACTTCCCTCTTTCAACCTCGAGCTCATTCTTTTGAGGTTTGGATGTAGTTTATTTCCAGTCCAATTAGGTACCCATATTATCGAGGCATATACACACATTGCCCTGTTTTATAATTTGTTTTATTCATGCTTTTTTCTTTGGGGGTGGGGGCGAAGTAAATCTGCCATTGTTTGAGTAAACCTTCAGTTTTTCGCCAAACGTCAAAAGCACCATTTTCCACTTTGGCATAAAACACACTGAGTTTTTTCCAATGGGGATGGCTAATTTTTAAAAACAACGACTTCCCCCACCTGAAACTACTATCCACTAGCCCCCATTCACCCCCACTGGATGTTGTGTTGTGGAGTATTGTGGAAGGCACAGTAAAGTTACAACAATATAATCTGTCATCTGCCATTTGGCTAACAGTTGTTATCAAATATATTAATGTGTGTACAGCTCTTTAACGTTAAATTTATGTTCTTTTTGTGCCTTTTTTAGTTTTTAAAGGTTGTATCTGGCAACAAACAAAGCTCGAAGATGCCAAATATTTTTTCCACCTTATCGGAAGACTATGGATACGTCATCCTGGTCGGTACAGGAAGTGCGTTAGTCAATGCATGGTTATTGCGAAATGTGGTGAAGGCTCGGAAAGAATACAAAGTGGACGTAAGTTTTTTATTAAACAATTCTGCCAGCGAACCAATCATTCAAAGTCATTCCTTTGCTATAAATCTTGATGACAAGGACCGTAACGTGCATAGGGATCGACTATTCCATTGATGAAATTTTCAAATCGTAGCCAAAGTAAACCACATGCTAAGTGATGATGGCGCTTCAGGGTAGGCAATGGTTTTTTTTTTTTTAAATTCGTTGAGAATTGAAAAGTATACTTATCAAAACAAAACTAAAAAGAAAAACGGGGTACCCTATGCAGAGTCATGAAAGGGTTTCAATATGTGAAATGGTCTTTTTAATTTCGATAACTAACCATTTAATACTAGGAACTTCTAATTAACCCTTTACCGTTGTGCTCCGATCGGGGCATATTTGCGCGCCTCGGAAGTGGGCGGAAAAGCGGACGTAGCACGCCCCGCATCAGCTTCCGTAGCCTATTGACCCCGTGACCTTAAACTATTGTCTCTCTCGTTGTTGTGGCCGAATTTTCGGGTAGCTACTCGCAGGTTCGAGCTCCGCGTGAAACAGTAAAGATGGGTGACAGCCGAGCTCCCAGCATGGGTCCAAAAGAACCCAAACAACGGTAAAATAAGCCTGTGGAGTGTGTTTACTGCAAAGCTGATACATGCCACTCTCTCTGCGTGTGTGCACAGCCGACCGAGTGGTGCAGATATATTTTAGATTAAACTACGCCTGTCTATATGATGATGTCAATTATTGTAAGATTTTGTAAGAAATTGCGTCATGAGAACTTAAACGTGGCATAAGCTTTATTGTGAAGTGGAACAAGGTAATATAGATACTTATTTGCCTAATTCGTATTACCGTTGGAAAATTGCTGTATGTGTTATTTATTTACTGTTTTCTGAGTACCGCTATGAATTGTTTTTTGAACTATTTGAATAAATGGAGGAAAAAAGATATTTTTTTAGTCGAGGGAATGTAATAAAGCAACGTTTGATCTGTCTGCCCCTAGAGCTTCTGCCCGGACTACGGTCTTGCTAAAAACTGACAATGTTTTAGTCCCAACATTGGGTTGGGGTAGCACCTTATAATGGAACATGGAGAAATGAAAGAATTTTTGTGATATTTCTTTACAGGACCAACGATAACTAATGGTTTGAGGGTATAATGTAGTAAGGAGAAAAATGGACCTCATCAGTGATGAAGCCACGGGGAGGGTTGGGGGTTAGAACCCCCATGAACTAACCTTGCATGCAAAAAACACCCAAAGTAGCGGTTTTTCTCTCTATCCTTAGACTTTCCCCCATGTCGTGCCCCAACCCCCCCCCCCCCTCCATTACACCAACACCCTCCCCATGACACAATCATGGCTGCGCGCCTGGACCTCATGTAGTACGGTCAAGGAAAAACTACATAGCTTCTGATGTTTTTGCTTTTCACTTTATTGATCAACTAAAATAGTTCTAATTAATGCATGGCAACGACACGCTGAGCAGTTGGCACTCTAAAATTTTGGATTTGTCCTATTTTGGTTCACAATGTAGGTTTGGTGAAGAATGCTTGAGCAGTTCCGCTCGTTATACAGATACGTAGTCCTGAAATGACTGATCCTGCCTGAACTTGTACAATACATCTTAGCAACACTCACACTAATTGAACAGTTAATAACTCTTAATTTTCACCAAAACTAATTGTTTCATGATGATTAAAATCTTCAAAAGCAAAAAACAACTAAGAAAATCAGCAGTGTAAAGGGGTAGAGAAAAAAAAGAACTTGATCCAAGATGTTTTGTCCATTCGCTTTAACCACGCATCACAAGTTGTAACCCTTGAAGCGACTCTAGGGACACGCCCTCTTTCCAACAGCTGGTTGCTCACACTGTGTGTTTCTTGTGTTTGTTTCATGTAGTTTACTATAAATGTATCTTTGTTTCGTCCATACAGTATCCAGCTCTGTACAGTGATGACAGTCAGGAATTCAATTGCATTCAACGAGCTCATCAAAATTAGTATGTGTTAAATTTTAAATTTAGCGTTGAGTTAATGCCATGCTCACACAACACTACTTAGCCAATACCATGACACGACATTCAACCATATCATGTCATGACATGCCACCACTTATCATATGCATAAATGAATGAATGAATGAATGAATGAATGAATGAATGAATGAATGAATGAATGAATGAATGAATGAATGAATGAATGAATGAATGAATGAATGAATGAATGAATGAATGAATGAACGAAAGAGTTATTTCCAAAAAAACATAAATCAGAAACTGAAAAGATCATACAATGTA
This sequence comes from Holothuria scabra, assembly GCA_037179385.1. Taxonomy (NCBI): domain Eukaryota; kingdom Metazoa; phylum Echinodermata; class Holothuroidea; order Aspidochirotida; family Holothuriidae; genus Holothuria; species Holothuria scabra. The sequence goes on along the minus strand of CM074193.1, from coordinate 756,765 downwards.
AGGGATACATGCCTGAAAAGTGGAAAACAGAAGTTCATTACTTCTACTTATTTCTCCTTTGTGTCACAAAACCAAGAACAAAGAATAGAAATAATAAATTTTTAACAATGATAGCACATTAAGATACTCCAGAGTAGGGGTTAAGTGTATAACTCAGTTTAAAAAATACAATATTATCTAAAAAGTATACAAAGTAAGGATATTTTTTGCTCGTATGTACTTTTGAAATTATTTAAACATTTTCAATTTTCAGGGACACTTTCTGAAAATATAATGAAAGAAAAATGTCATTTAAGTCTAAGGTTTTGCAAGTTTCTGGGCAATTATCTAACTTCAAACCGTTGTACTACATTAGTTTATTGAAAACTTTATGGAATCTCAAAAAAAAAAGCTTTCTGGTGGAATCAAAAGAGTAACCCATGACCAAATTTAAGAGGAACAGAGAGGAAATTTTATTATTCATTTCCAGTTTTTCGTTCTCGGGAAGTTGGCAATTGTAGCTGAAATATTTAGTACCGAAAGTAAACTTGAAGCAAGCAAGCATAATTTAATGGATTCATATCGATGACCAATGTTTTATTTGTCTGTTAAAGTTACCACCTACATAGTGCAACAAAACACCGATACATCCCACACCATGAATGCATCTTGAGCAATGGAATTTTAAAAACATTTTGTGCCTAAGGGGCAAGATGCAATCCCTAATCAATCGAATGTAAAGTCAATAGTATGAAAAATAAAGAAAAACAAAACATTAGCCATCAAGATGAATCCACGAAATCGCACCTGCTTTCTTAAATTTCACCTTTTGAAGGAAATATGTCAACTTTCATCGCTAATATCTCGGAAACCGGCAAACAATAGAAGTGAATAAAAAATACACCAAAATGCTTAGAATATGTTTCACCGAATTAAAGAAAACTTAAACTTTGATCCTGGACATTTTTTTTGATTTTTAGTTCTCTCTTATCATTTCCTCTTCGTTTTTCTTCCAGCCTGGAGATGTATCCAGTTTTCCTTTCACAACTTTTCATTGGTGGCCTCTCATTTCCAGTAAGTTCACTATTTAAAAATACTTCTTAGAAGTGTTGGGCAAGTATATATAGAAAATTATTACCATCGCAATAATTCCTGCTTGAGACGATACGTACGTTATTAAGAATTGGAACTTGGCCATATTTTTTTGTGAAAAAATGTGTAATAACATGCACTATTCTTTTTTTTTTTTTGTTTTCTTACACGCAAGTTTCTGCTTTTACCTTGCACTGATCATACAGTAATGAAAGCAACTGCAGACCTGTCAAAATGTTATTTATTGATTTCATCATTATCGAATTATCGCGATGTTTTGGTTTGATTACCGTAGGGTTAATAAGTGAATGCCGGTATCGCTCAACACTACTTTTAAGTAACAGTGCGGTCGTAAACCTTTTTGCAAGTGACAAATGTGTATTCAACATTATTCATTCTTGTCCGTTTTCTGAGGCGTTAAATTTAAAAAGAAAATTTTCACAAAGATCAAGAATACTTGTTCTAACATGAAACTGTGGTTGAATATGGGGCCCGACGCCAAGTCAAATGCGCCTGAGCAAGGGGTGGACGGGGAAGAACATCTGAAGGGGACTTTTGAAAGTCACAGCCATTCATATATCTGTACATTTTTTAGAAGGACCACAATTTGCCACTTTTAGAAAGGTAGGGGTAAGCGTCCCCTTTTTCTCTTAGCTATGATCGGGTGCAAATTTCTTCCCTGCCTCACCCATGATTTTTTTAAGAGTTCTGTTTCTCGACATCTTGTAAGACGAGATAGCAGAGTTTTTACCGCATAACCAGGGGTGGCGATGAAGAAAACTTTAGTCCGACATGGCGCCCCAGACTAAAAAAAAATCAGTGACGTTTAGCAGAATTTCTTCATTCTTTTCTGAAATACATCAAATTAGGACACAACAAGTATGAAGATTTTCCTTTGTAAGGATGTTACTATGTCACTGATAGCGTAACAACTTTATTTGAAGAGGATGACGTCTTGACTACAGACATGAAACAACATTGACAAATCTTTGATTTTAATGCATTAACTTAACATTTAATGCATTTAATATTTCATTCCAGCGAGTGGCTTCCGGGTTTGGAGTCGCGTACTTAGCAGGTCGCATAGCGTATACTAAAGGTTATTATACTGGTGGTGAGTAAAACATTTAAAATGCTTAAGGTTAAGAAGTGCGCAGAAACATTTTTTGTGTAATTTCCTTTGAGAGAAACTAAGGAAATACTTTTTCTATAGTCCTCCCGAACCCTCACCTTGCCTAGCTTCTGAGTGTTTGCGATGACTACCAGCAGGATATAGATATTGGGGCAAAATTATAGCGCCCCAAAAATCATCCGGATGACTTTTGTTTCTTCTTCAATAAAACGTCTCAATAAAAAAATGCACTAATTGGCAATCCGGATGAAACAAAACACTTTCACAAGTAGGTAGTGTTTATTTGAAACTTGGAAAGGTTGGCAGCTAGTATCCTAAGTAATCTTTAAGTCATCTTTCACTTTTGCCAAAATATTTTGCTCCCTGTACCTCATGGACGTCGATTTCGGGGGGAGGCGAACAGGGTGGACCCCACTTTGAAAATCAAATCGACGCCCCTGCTATACTTTCCAAACCGTTTTGATACAAGTTTACATCGTCAAAGCCTTGAACATCTCACCACGGACTTACATGGACGAAGCAGTACAGCGCGTAGATTGTCTTCGCCGCTCAAAACGTTACAAGAGGACTGTCATCTATGAGTTTGGACTTATTCAAGTGGTTCAAGTACTTAGATTTTGCGCTAAACCTGAAATATTTTCGAAAAAATGAAATTTGAGTTCAAAATCAATAAATATAATATTTGGTCCATTGAAGTTTGAATTTTGTTGAAATGTTACTAATTAGTCATTGAAATTACGCAAATAACATCATGGGGATAGGGTCAACAAAAATGGGAATGTAACAAAAATTATCACAATACCCGTCAATCTTCATTTCTAAACCGTGACACTTTTCAGACCTCTTCACAACACATTTTCTCTGCAACCCCTCAACATTTTCTCTGTAACCGCTCAATCAAGCGGTGGAATTCTCTCACATGCATACCCCTTTACCGATAATCTTGCTTTCAACTATACCTTTTTCCAGTATTTAATTAGAGTCTACCAAGTTCATTTTTTCATCTTCCTTTCTTATCATGCTGCACTAGACTGTTTCTTAAACCTTAATTTTTGATGGCCCTCTTTTGAATAGTATTCCCGTTAATGTATGGGTGAGGGGTTAGTAAATATGGTGGTGGTGCTTTCCGTTTTGTCTTTTTTTTAGTGATTTATGTTTCTTCCAAGGGTTGTTTTTTTTTCTCTTTGTAAGCCTTTGTTTGGTGTTATTGTAGTAAATCGTTTGTTTTGTAGGGAAATGCATATATTTTAAACTAAGCAGGGTTTCCTACGTACTTCCTTTAACCTCATGTATGCTCACTTATCATTACGATTAATGTTACGTTTGTATTACTTATGAATGTGGGAGGTGATGGAACAAATAAATGAAACGAAACGAAATTTTGATTACTTATCCAGCTTGTTTAGGGAAGAATATTGTCCGAATTATATTTGATATTTCCACCGTTAGAGTCCCTACTACTACACCTCTTGTTCAGATATACGGCAGTTTTATGTTGCTTTATCCAATTCTGAATGAAAAAGTTGATTATGAAAGATAGCAATGAATTTTACGATATAAAACTGTAATATAGCCATGTCTTTATTTAATTTCAGATCCAGAAAAACGCCTGCGTGGACGGTTCATGGTGATTGGCATGGTGGGTTTGTTAGGACTATCAGTGATCACTGCACTACGATCTCTTGGTTACCTGAGTTCCTGTCCAGCTCGTGAATGGGGATTTAGAAGATAATTAATTCAGATGAAATTGCTTTCATGTATTGTTGTTTATACTCTTTTTTATTTCTTTTCTGTTTGCATCTACAAGACTTATCAGTGGACACTACAGAGGCACGCATTTTGAAAGCAGCGGATCGATTGCAGGTTAAATAGACAAGTCGGGAAATCCTGCTCTTACGGATGGGTCATAAAGTCAAATGTGCCACAACAACCCCTTCAACTGGGCGAACATTTGATAATGCTATTATTCGGCGCAGTGTGTTTTTCCTAAATGTACTACATTGACCGCATCGGTAATAACCCGTGCGAATTCGGGACGATGCATCAGTAAAAGGACAACTGCCGCGAACTGGCGAAGTAGAGGCACAACGTAACCTTTGACCCATCCCAAGATGCATTGAATGTGAGCCTTTTCCCAGCTGTCTATTCGAGTACTTACCGTTTCTGTAAATTTCTGACCTTATTCAGGAGAATAACATCAATTTCGTTAGTTCCTTCCAATCTCCTTCCACCTCAGTTGCAATTACACTCCTACTTACCTATTTTCGCTAATTGTAACTTTCTCAGAAAACCATTAAAAGTTTCAAAAGTTATTTCGGTTTTAAATCATTTATACAGAGCACATTCCCTTAATAAGATCATACAACATCAAACACTTGAGTAACGAGGGAACTAGACACCGTCAGGGAGTGTAAAATTTTAAGCAATTTTATGTCAATTAACTTTCAACTTTATTGGGCCAATGTTTTATTTAGTAATTAATTTCATTCAGAACCACTTCTAAGTTTTTACATTTGTAGGGCCCAGTTTTTCCGCTCAAAGGTAAAAAAAACACTAAATATTTCACTTATGGTATGGCTGTACGAGACCGTTTATTTTAGGGGAGGGGATGGGGGGGGGGACCGGTGACGTTTTGCCCAACTCCAGTTCGCACCCCTTTTTCACTCCCTGTCTGACTGATTAACCGACGTCTGCCCGATTATGCGAGGTATTGGCCAATGGAGGTTGCAGTCCCCTAGCCCTCCCGTCCCGTGCGGCCATGCAGGTGAAGTGGAAAATATTCAACACGTTTGGTCTCAATCCATTGTACGAGAATTAATACAACACATAGATGACCTAACAAGATTCTCTATATGGGTCCTACGTTGGGTCTGAGTCCATGCTATATGGTCCTCGCACTAAGCATTTGTGCTCGTAATGTCATTCATAAATTGATAAAGTCAATATGTTGGCTATTCTTACTAAAATTTTAACGTTTTTGAGAAATCAGGGAATGGGACAGAAACTATGTTGCAAATGTAGAAATATTTCACAGTGTGGAATTAAGTGCTACAAGAAATATTGTAGGCAAACATGTTTCAGTAAATATCAATACACGGTCAGGAAACTAAAAGTTGAAACCGGTCATGTAGTCATAGCTTTATCCCAACTACAATCTTGGACAAAACTTGTTGGGACACCCCGTTCCCCCTTCAAATGTTGACCACTGTTATGCTGTTCATGGCAAAGAGCCATTCTTCTTGACGCAACATTGGGATGGAGAAAGGGCGTTTCATGTTAGCCTACTTCAACTAAAATTGACGAATGATATGAAAAAGCGCTCGAATAGTTTTGTCCAAGATTGTAAACACACTGCGGTCAAACTTAAATGATCCGTAGCTTCATCTAGGCAGAAAACCAATACGGATTACATATAGTTGGTCCCTGCATATGGGGTCCATTTAGTTTTGCACTCTAGATGCTTAAGGGGATAATATGGGCAACCTGCACACATGCTGGATATTACAGACTTTATCCACGTGTCAGTTGCTACCATAAGCCCGGGCCGAACAATTTCTTATCGGTCATAAGGACTGGTTCACATGACTCCTTCAGGATCTTGAGTACAAAATTACATGACTTCACTATGATGACTCATACGGGCCACAATACGGTCGTAAGGATTCCACATGATAATGTTACCTGGGTTCCGGAAAGAAAATCTTGTGCAGAGATAAAGGTAAAAACTTGCAAAATTAGACGAAGCTTTCCATGGTCATTGAGGTACTTTGTATTCCTTAGTGGGGACTTAAACCGTTTTGCTAGAGAAACTCTTGTATTATGATAGAAACTTCCAAAATTTGCTTAGGGACCAAGACGTCTCCAACCCTACCCCCTGCGTGGCCTGTACCGTACTATACTTTGTAGTATGTTTGTGTGGTTTTAAAATTGGGTGGGAAAATGACAACTGTCACTCTGAAAATTGCATCTTAAATTTTAAGAGCAACTTCGCTCGGATCGAAGGTAACATTGGAAGAGAATTCTTTGACGTATCTATTGCCGTACCGAGAGTGTATTGATGCACGACATCATTTAAATAACCTTGGCAGACGGCAGATACTGCATACGTTAAAAAGGATGAGCATAGGAAACACAAATACATGAGTCTATGCTTCTGAAAAGGAAGAGGAAATTGAAAGTTGTAATCTCTTTTGCGTTTTTACTCTGTTTGCTTCGTTTAACATTGTTTCGTGATGTGTTTACAAAAATCTCGTGGCGTGAGTTTGAGGGTATAGGAAGTTCTGTAGCCAGAAAAGAGATTGAAGGAAGGGGCAAGATATTAAAAGGAGGGAGACAATAACACTGTAATGGGAGAAATATTTTTAGGCACGAAACATTAGAATCCATTATGACAATGTCTTTTTAGTTTTCTATGAAGACGAAAATGTCATGGTTTTACAATGAGGAACTACCCCACCTATTAGTGTACACATTTTAGTTTTGGTTTGATACCTGCGTACATCAATTACATGTACGACAAAGACAAAAAGTCTTCAAAGGCAAATTCCACTTTAAGAAATTGTAATAGAATCCCCGCCTTTCGTCCTCCCGAATCTAATGTTTATGTAGTTTAGATGATAAGGAGGATTAATTTATGTTCCATATTACACTGAATATAATGTTTGGCTTCCTTCCTCAGATTTAGCATAAAAAAGAAAACAAAATTCAACAAAGAAAGAATTCGGTATTATCATGTATCGCAACACAGACCGGAGGCTACTAAAATATACGGCTACAAACAAAAATTTGGGACCATCAGTTAACCTTGTTGGGAACGCCAGACCTGGGGCGACTGAAGGATTTCCTTTTGGGAGGCGTCGATGCCCAATGCCCATCATGTGTTTTGGAATTAGATTTTAACAGTGCTTTAATTAAAGGTCTAATTCTCTCACCCAAAACAGTATCAATTCTCCTAATCTTCTTACTAAAGCCCCTCTCACAATTGTCTGAAATCCATCCTCATTCAGACACAATCTCAGTTTATTGCTTCAAGGCTGGGAGCTGTTATTTGGTCCAAATAACATTTCCCTGTTCAGGATGAGTATAAAAAAGCTCATGGACAGCTCCCTTGTATAATCAAAACATTCTCAGTACAGTTCCTGCATAAACTTTGGTACTCTGCATTGTTTGAATTGGCTGTCAATCAAAGAGCTGAGCCAGTTGAGAATTTCTATAAACCCCTACAAGAATTGTAGTTTGGAGTGAAAGGGTTGGTGCTTTAAGAGAACTCCGACTTCTGGCTCATAGACAATTTATAAAGGGGAGGTATTTAAATGGCTGGAGCAAAGCATGTTTTATGTTTTGAAAAAATGTTTACTTCACCAGGGCTTGTTACAGCTCCTGATTTCATTAAAACATAAGCTAAGTACAAAATAATCAGAAAATTACCAGATCAAATTTACCACTTCGATGTTTCGCCCCTGGGTATTTCCGGTAAAGCTTTGGTCACTGTTATACACAAGGGCATCTCAAATGGTCAATTAGTTGGGATCGCATATTGCCATATGTGTATTACAGGCGCAGCGCCACTATTTTTTCCATGAAAATACCTTCCAGACAGCTGGAAATGCCATTTGTCAAGCTGCTAGACAGAATCAAATCAATTGTTAGTTTCAGCTTATGTTTGCAACAAAATGTTCACTTCAAAAATTAAAGCAAATTCAGAAAATTATCAGATTAATTAAACCTCCGTTTTTGGGCTTAACGTTTGGCACTGTTAGCTGTGTTTACTTGACACGCGGAATGCGTAATGCGGAACGCGGAATGCGTAATGCGGAACGCGGAACAAATTCTTTTTTGTTTTGCCAATGACCTGTTTATTTGGGCACGCGGAACCGCGGAACCATCACACGCGGATTGCAGATTTCGTATCGAATTCTCCATGTTGAGTTTTTTCCGCGTTTCGCGCGCGTATTGGTGACCACGTGGACACCGTGTATAGCTTCCAGTAGGATTTCTCCACACTCCCCGGACTTCCCATACTACGTCGTACCATATACTGATAAAATGGGGGAACTTTGGCAGGTTTTTTGATGTTTTATTGTGATAACTTCTCACAACAATGGAGAAATGACTGAAACTTAAGTGCTATGAACCAATTAACTTCCAGTCAATAAGTAGTATGTCTATCAGTTTCATATCTTTATCCACTGGGCTATAGTCATCCATGAAAAACTGCTAAATGACCCAAAGCTCAGGCAGTAGAACGCAGAGGTCGCAGAGCCAATTTTGAAGTGCGGGGGCTAATCATCGAAGCGGCCCAATATGTCCAATAAAATAAATGCAGTTTAAGGCGGCCCAAAATGCAGTTTAAGGCGGCCCATAATGCCCACAGCAAAAAAAGTGCGGGAGCTAAAGCCTCCCCTAGCCCCCTGTCTCTGCGGTCCCTGAACGTCGTTCACTGGAATTGAACTATTTAGCTGGTTTTACTATAACGGAATGCGGAACAACCGCGTGGGGTGTTTAATGGACACGCGGATCCTTTCCGCATTCCACATTCCTCGTTCCGCAATACTCGTGTCAAGTAAACGCAGCTTTTTACACAGGTGTGCCACAGTGGTCCAACGAACAGGAGTCTCATATTGCCATATGTGTATGTTAAATACGTTGAAGTAAATATTTATATTTTAGGTAAATTTTTTACTCGAGGAATTGATTCTTCTGTAAGTCTATACCTCACACCACCCCTAAAAATACATGTCGCTTAAATAATTTGAGTTAATCCAGGGGCTTCAATCCGTTTTGGAATGTAAGAGGGTAAACATGACTATAACAGATACTAGTCAACTATTTAAGCGGAGCGCCACAATCAGTTAAAGAGGCGGCGTACAGAAATTTTGAAACATCGCGGCAGCTAGAAAAGACATTTCCCAGGTCTGTGGGTAGAAACTTAAGCTGTCACTATTTTAAGATTTTTTTCCAAAAATATTCATTTCGATTCAGAAAAGAAAAAAATAATTACAATAATCAGATAGTTACTATATAGATAAAATGATTTGTCCAGGCAAGATTTTGATCATTGTATATATCTATATATCCCCCACTTGCCGTACTTTTTAGCAATTTAATATATGACAGAACTTTTTTACATCTTTCCCCGTATATTCTTGTATTCCTAAGTGATGCCCCGACTATGAAGTGAGGCTGAGTAGAAATTGCTTTTCCCTTCATAAGCTATCAGAATACCGAATGTTGGTCATCCTTCTCAATTTTTTTATCAAATTTACTGTCACAGTTATTTTCTTTACTTATTTTTCGAGATGATTTGGTCTTAAACCAGTAGAACATGATTATGCTGTTGGACAGTTATATTTAAATTGTACAAGATTGTTAAAAAATCTGTCCGAAACTTAAAGACACACTGGTAGAAGAAAAAGAATTCTATGCCTTTCACTACATGGGGAGTGGCTTCTGTCTAAGGAGTTACCTATGTAGCACGCTGTTCAACATATGCATTCTTGAGGCACATCCCAACCAGAATGCTTTGCTTTGGCGGGTAGTGGGTTTGGAAGCTTAGGAGCTGAGAAACAGAGTCCGATCTGAGGGGTCCTGGGTTCCTGATCAAACGACGGTTTAGCTTAGAGCCATTTTGAAATGAATATTGTAACAGTTGTATTGCTGTCAAGTGAATGTTTGAGCGCTCGTTCTAAGTAAAAAGAATTCATCGAGTCGCCAACCTTCGTTCCTGTGACAACAGGGGCTGGCGTAGCCAGGGGTCATTTGGGCCATACCATCTTAAACTCCTTACAATACGTAAAATATTGCAAACATTTTTTTCCTTAAAGGAAAGTCGCATATGTTGCACCTGCAACAACTACACCTTATTTTCAAATAGTTTCGAAAGGGTGGGAGTAGGACACTCCTCTCCTTATTGGCCAAGCCTGCGATCACACAAAATACTGCCCCTCCTCCTTTTGAGAGAATTCCTTGCCACAAGACTGATAGTTATTTGTAAGGGGAGATATATTTATGGACCACATCTGGGTACAGCACCAAACAGGTTGTTATACAATATACACCGTTCACATGATCGTTAGGTTTCAATGAATTACAACTTGTGAAACTAGGAAAAAGGCACTTAGCAGCAATTTCAATACTTTTACACCCCGTGGTGTCTACGAAGGTTGTTAAACATTATTCGATTCCGGTCTAGGGAATTATACCCTTTCAACATTTTCTCTCAAAATAACCCAGGAAAATGGGACAACTTTCCAGTAATACTTCCACATTGTTATGAGAATAGGAATCGAACCCATAGGTTCAAACCTCATTTCGATTTATACCGTCATGTGAAAAAATCACTGGACGGCATTTTTGCACACCAGCGACGTTGATATGACGTGTAAAACCCCCTCCCGCCGAAGAAAACGAGAGCAACTTAGTTTTATAAACTGGAAAAAGTCAAGTGGTTGTAGCAATGTTACTTTCTAAGTGTCAAACATTGTCCAAATCAGCACTGATGTAGGCAGTTTTTGTTTAGGGGGGGGGGGGGGCTACCTGCATGCGGGGGGGGGGGGCTAAGAGGAGGTTGTCCCATTCCCTTTGAGAGATTCTTGAAAATTTAAACGAGAAATGCTGTCATCCTAAAATAAAATGCTATGTAAAGATTGGTTGTTGAGAGTCACGTGACAATAGTTTTCTCATCAAAATGAAAATCAATTTCCTCCGTTGCGCAAGGTACCATGGAAAAGGAGTTAATTGTCTGTAAATTGTTTTGGCGCCACCATTTTATCGCAGAGACGGTGGTTAAATTCAGGAACTGGCACGCCTCCATAGTCTAAGTAAAACGCATGTGAATCAAAGAGTTGGGTGGTACCGTATCCAACTTTGCGGGGCCCTGTTATCAGGTTATGGTGAGATATTCCGGTCAGAAATTACCGTCCTTGTCGTCATGTAATGAAATCCTGAAGAACAAGGAAAAAATCGTTCTCTTTTTCTGTTGTCCATTTTGCAAAGAGATGATTTTATTTTAAGTCATCTCATACGAAAAATTTCTTAATATCCTAACTACGGTGACTCAAACCATAACGTTAAAAACTAATGCAATTTAGGTTTGTGCTCTCGCAAATTACCTACATCGGATTCTTCTTTGTCGTGTCCATACCTTATCTAAACCAGTATGACTCCAGTCTGTCAACTTTCTACTGAAAGGAATACAACATTCCTTCCTTCGTCGGGCAAGAAGGGTTGGTTGTTAAATTGCCACACTATTCAATAAGCTAGTTCGGTAATTCGTTGCAGCATGGAATTGCGTACAGCGTAGGATGAACAAACCCCACATAGAGTACGGCGTTCCCTTGTTTTCGTCAGTACGTTTATATAACACTATCTTACTGTCAGTCAACTCGAAAGAAAATGAGGGTCCCAGTCCTGCTTTACAGCAGATTAAAATGCAAATCTTTTACATCAAAAAGACAATTTAGACAGAATACACCGTATAAGAACCACACTTGATTCCCACCTGATGTTTTGGATGGATTAAGAAAGTATGATTTCACCGAATTTTTATGTAAACTCAAATTTTGGAATACGTTTTGTAGGTGCGGGATTGGTTTGTTTATCCCGACGATTTGGAGAATGTGCGCATGTGCAAAGACGCTAAAACGAAATACCGAACTCCCTTATTGCACCTGTCTTGTGTTTAGTAACGTATTTCATTTCAACTAGAGAGCTCAATATTGGATGTGAGTATATAGGAGAGTACACTTAAAGAGGCAATCCGCTGACCCCAAACAGCACTTCTTGTGTGTGTGTGTGTGTGTGTGGGGGGGGGGGGGATAACAGAAACTCTCAATTGGCTCAGCTTTTTGATTGACTGCTAATTGAAACAATGGAGAGTACCAATGCTTACATTACACACCATGAAATGTACTGAGAATGTTTTGAATATACACCTTCAACTTTTCTTCTATACTCACCCTGAAGCAATATAAACTGAGACTGTGTCTGGATGAGGGTAAATTTCATCGGACAGTTGTGGGAAGTCCTTAAGTAAGAAGGTTACGAGAATTGGTACTGTTTGGGGTGAGGGAATTGGGCCTTTAAACTGCAAACTTGTCACAATGAGGTTCTCATGTTTTATCCTGTCCAAGGGGCGGCAATCATGGGGTTGAGGATGTATCTCACGAATATAGGTGCATGGGTGCAATTGCGTAGCTAGGATTCTTGAGCAAGGGGGCTTGTGGCACATTTTGTCCTCATAATTTGACCACATTACCAAACTGAAAATTCCAATTTTTCCACGAGGGGCACCAGGGGAAGGACGGGGGTCAAGGAAGCATACCCCTAATGAAATTTGGAAAAGGGCATGAATTATTAGGTGGCCTTCGTCTCGTACAAAAATGATATAAAAAATCACAAGTGTTCTTCAGGTATCAACTAGCCGAAAGGATGCAATCTTCCTTTGATTCAGTAAACAATTTCTCGAGATTATATAGTTACGATGTTTGAATATGAGTGAAACAGATCTAATTTGGAGCATGGAAGTATTACCTCCGAGGTAGTATTTCCATGTTTGGAGTCAAGGTTTGGCTTCAAAGCCCATGTATGAAGACTTGTACGAAGCTTGAAAATATTTCACATGGTCTTATTCCTGATGTGAAAAATGCGAAACGATTAAATTGTCGTTTAGATAGTAAGATATTTTTAGATATATCATGGCAACTACCACCACTCATTCGGTACTTCCTATTTTTCTTTTAGACATAGTGAACAACGACAGTGTAATATCTGCAGACTTATTCATGAATTACTTTACAGATCACCTTTGACAAATCTGCCTGTAAAACATCGACGCCCGTCGAGACTGCCAAAATCAGCTACAGATTCCCTGTCGAGTTCTCTCGGTGGAGTCAGATATCCACCAACGACTAACAAACATTCAATCCTGCACTTCGTGACCTTTCCCTACACTCATCGGGGTATATCTCGAGCCCAAGACTTGCCGGACGTTATTAAAGTTCTCAAGGAAGACAGAAAACAAAATTTCTTTCAAAAATTTCGGACCAATCAGAATGTGACTTCAAGAAAAACAGTGTAGAGAAGTCAACGCCTTGCTACTTCACAACACTAACGACAAGCTGCGCGCTTGATGTTCTGTGGCTTGGAAAAGGTGTGCGTGCAGAGAACCCAGTGAGTACACTCAAAACAGAGGATCGAAGTATTTGGTTCAAAATTTTCGCTGAAACGTACCTTGCTTTCACAATCTGGGATAACGGATTTAGTTGACTGACACAGTGATTTTCATCAAAAGTTTTAACCGATTTTGTTTAATTTCTTATTGTCGTAATATTATTCGGATAAATCCGTTTTGTTCTTTAAATTTAGAAGATTTGACAGGATTTATTGGCGAACTGAGGAACTTCATTTTTGTTCTCATCAAAAAGTGACACAATTTCATGTCGACAATAATCAAATCTTGGACTCATCACATTTGAAATGGAAAACGTAGTCAAATTGTGGATTCTTTTAGTTTTTGTTTTAGTGTTACCATTTAACAGTTCGACTCTAGATTTGAGTGAAACCAACTCTAAACACCGAAACGTTGGAGAACGTTTGGCAAACAGCCATAAAAACTCGACGGCTAAAAAAATCGTAACATGGCACATCATACAATTCCCTAGAAATGTTTCTTCAAAATTTAAGGTGCAAGATGATCCTGACGAGGGCGACACAGAAGAGAATGATAATGAAATCCCGCAGTTGATTTGTGGGGCTGAGTGCCAAGGATACGTCTATCAAAATGCTACCAAGTCTCAAGTCCAATCCAGCTTTGCATACAAAATATTTTCTGATGAAGGTGAAAATAAAGTTGTCGATGTGGAATTGGACGACGCATTTATTCATTATCTGTACAGATGGCAACATGGTGAGAGACGGCTAAAGCAGAAAGAGGCAGAAGCGAAAGCGAAATCTCGCAGTCGACGAAGCGTTGTCATTGGGGGTGACACGCGGTTTGAAATTTCCGACAGGGAATGGCTGAACCAAAACCCATTCTCTACTAATGTGAAAATTTCGCCGACAGGATGTTCTGGGGTCTTAATTAGCAACCGTCACGTCCTCACTGCTGCAAGCTGTGTTCACAACGGCCGTAAGATGCTCGAAAAGATGAGGGACTTCCACGTCGGGGTTCGCCAGAAGAGGCAGTTAACTCGAGAGGAGGAGTTGGGAAAGAACTGGAAGGAAGCCTTCCGTTGGGTACCGGTGAAGAAAATTTATGTTCCAAAGGAGTGGTCATCAAAACCGCCAAAGGGACAAAGAGGTAAAGTCGCGTTACCCATTGATAAAAATTACGCGCTCATTGATTTGAAGAGGGAAGTGGATCGCGATTTCATGAACGTAAGTGTCGGGTCTGTTGCAAATGTTCGTGAGGGTAAAAGGATCCATTTTAATTCCTTCGACGACCTAGCTAGGCCTACTCTGAACTACCGCTTTTGTACCATACAAGAAGAAACGATGGAGGTGCTTTACCAGGAATGTGACGGCACACCACAGAGCGTTGGAGCTGGAGTATATGTGCGTCGTTGGAATCGAGAAACAAGCGCATGGGAGAGGAGTGTAGTTGCTATATTTACAGGACATCAAACATATACACTTGAAGATGGAACTGAACATGACAGAAATATAGCTGTGAAAATAACCCCTTTGAAATTCGCTCAAATATGTTACTGGATGACAGGTGATTACGGCCAATGTAGAGGATAATAAGCAAAGAGTGATTTGTGAGTATAGTAACGGACTTATTTTTAGTTTTCGTTTGCAAATATTAATCCTCCTATTTAAATGTTTTGTTTTCCCAATAGCCTACTCACATGCTGCATAGAATTAATACATACGCATTTTAGGGTATCACGTACGAAATACCACTTCTTGGTGTGTTAAGTTTACGGACAATAGTAAGATCCTTACATTCCGGGCGAATGTTTTCACTGAGCCCATCGACGAGAAAAAATGAATAATTAGGGGGTTGACAGTCTAAGGGGGCTACGCAGGCCAGTACCTACAAGGTGAAAAGTCTACTACTTAAAAGGCAAGAACACTGCCCCTTATTTTTAATAGTGTAGTAAAAAAGTCGAAAAAGTTGAAAGTCATGTGGCAATTTAATTATGAAATTTAGGAGAATATGTCATTGGTTTAACTTGAATACGCAATGTTGAAGTCCTGAAATATTATGAAAGATACTTAAAAAAGAAGAAATATGTGAAATCAGGCTGTTGTTTCTAAAAGTATTTGGGACTACAAGATTTTTGCCCTTTAACTGAACACCTGTTCAAGAAGTCGGTGTAATATTGCCATGTGATCCTCACATTGTGTGGGTGCAAGTATGCAGGCAAGTGACCAATCCAAGTAATGGGTGGAAATCCACCATCTGACCATTCAGATGATATCTTGGGACAATAAAGAGTGTGTTGATGGGAAATATTGCGTTTAAAATGCCTCAACATAGCCTTAAAATAAAATATCTCTAGTAATTATCAAATCCTTTGGTCACAACAACAAACCCCAGCAATAGCTTTATCTCCTCAAAATATCATGCTCAAGAAGAGAAATGGAAGTTGCATCTTTTGAAATGCTGAAAGTTTCGGTGAACAAAATATACTTGAGCAACAAGCAACTCTATCTGGGGGAAACTTATTTTGTGAAAAGAAGGATACCATACTGCCCTAATTTACAATTATTTATAACTCTTTGCCAATAAATATTAGTTTTAAAAGGATGAACTTTCCATGTGAAACAGACGCAATATTTCCCTTTAAAACTGTAACACTTCATTTAGATGTCTTCACTCTATTATTAAAGTTTAATCAAATAATAGCTTCAATCTGATTGGTCCATAATTATGTGCCTGCATTGCACATCCCATTTAATCAATAAGTCTGGTAACTGGGAGTGGTGCACATTCTGTGCAAAGAGTTGAATCTTCGTTTCAGTAATGTGTCGCCGTTGGAAAGAAATCTGCTGACCTATATCTCTTCATAACTATTTAAACAAAATTATTGTCTGACGATGTTCCTTGCACAGCAAGCTTCTGTTCGGATGCTTACCAGGTGCACCTGTCAATCCACGTAGTCACGTGATTCTTGAGTGGAATAATTGTAATCGTACTGCTTGCCCCACTGGTTGTTCAAGAGTATGCACCCTAAACTTAAGATTTAAAGCATCAGCGTAGACAGGGGGTCGTGCCCCTCAATCAAAGTCTGGAAATAATAAATTGTAATGGAACAAATAAAAAAATAAATTCAAATGATGCTAAATGCTGCACCAGGTTGTATCTGCGGTCAAATCTCTCTTAGGGGAGGGTGTACGGTAAGGGAGGGTCCAAAGCCTGGTGATCACGCCCTGTATTTGGTCTCACCCAAACGAAACATCTTGCACACGTCAATGTCTAAAGAGACAGTGATTTTTCTAACTTATGTGACTTTTTATGTCTTACTTATCCACTTACACTGGCGTGTGAGTTTGGTATGGAATACGACCCCGACCAAGATTTGTGCACTTTATTGGAAAAAGGTTCTTTACATGGAAGAATTTACGTCATGAAATTTGTAAATGAAGGAAATTTCAGGCCTCCCTCTTCAAAAGTCTTCTCATTATACTTCTATGCTTTCTAAAATAGAGGCAGGTCTAGAAATAAATGGGTTGCTTACTCTTCAGAGGGAAAATGACTATAGGAATGTATGTGGTCGAGTTTTTTTTACAAGCAATCAGCCATTTATGCTGGGCTTTGTAGGCCTTTGTTAATTTTAATCATAGATATTGCAGAATCAATATATATTTGGATATTTGTACGGTAATCATTAAAACAGTTTTGAGTTGTTATTGATATCGCGATATTTACAAACCCAAACATTCACCTCTTTGCAGTTATACTTCCTTTTCATACTTAAATGATGTATGCGTAATATAGATACATATGTACTTTCACGCATGTTTGATATTTTACACATATAGTTCGTGTATCCGGCTCTTCAGGAGCTACTACTATTCTGTAAACAAAATATCAGTAAAGGCCGCATCCGAATTGTGAGGGTTCATTGCAAAACCTGCAATCAAGAAGTCCAACAGCGTTGAACACCTGGGATAATTTTTTCAACCCTGAAAAGATCAAAACATACTATTGGCTCAATGAGTTTTAGCACATTTCGTCCTCTGTAAAAAATATCGCCCCTAGAAATTTCATACCCCAGACAGTACCTTGAAGTTGTCTAACTACGGGCCTGATCACAATGCTTGGGTCGAAAATGTTTTGGACACCCCTCAGTTCATACTTCGCTGTGTCTATTTCAGACATTTGTTCTTTTAAGACAAAGGGAAGATTCCCTCAAAACCGGTCTCACTTGTTTAGACTAGGCTCTTTCATTTCGCTGACGCCTCTGAAATCATTAAAGGCCCAGTTCTCTCATCCCAAACAGTACAAATTCTCCTAACGGTCTGTCTGAAGCCCCTCCCACAATTGTCTGGAATTCATCCTCACCCAGATAAAATATCAGTTTATTGCTTCAAGATGAGTATAGAAAAACTCAATTTATGTAATCAAAACACTCTCAGTACCGTTCATGCTGTATGATATATAAGCTTTGGTACTCTGCATTGTTTGAATTAGCTGTCAATCAAAGAGCTGAGCCACTGTTGAGAATTTCGGTACCCCCGTACCAAAATTGTAGTTTGGGGTGAGAGGTTTGGCCCTTTAAGTGAATGGTATGCAGTTAGTAAGATGGATGGATGAGGTTTTTCTTCTCAATTTCTAACCAATCAGTTTAAAGGATGGTATGCTTTGGTCTTGATAGCGGTTAAGCCATGTTACGGGTGCTACGGGTGTTTGGTGAATTTGTGCATGGACGAATTTCAATATTTTTTACTATTTTTCATGAATTTCATTTTAATTTTTACTCTATACGTAATGAATACCATATACAATTCGTTTGTAGCGAATAGAATTCTGTAATTGATTGGAAATAATTATCGAATAAGTGACGTGTGTTTTGTTATATTTTATATTGGTTTGCTTTTTCTTTTGTCAAAGTTTCCACTGAAAGGTGAAAGCCGTGTTTTGCCATGTGGTGAGTAAAATATAAGCGTGATACCCTATTACGTAATACTTTCCTAGAATCGTTTATTGTTTAATGGTATTTGTCATTGTTTCGTTAATTATTAGCTCGGTAACTATGGTAGCCAATGTTTCTATGTTGTGTAGGAACCAAAAGGTGAAAAATCAAAAATACTGAAAAACTTCTAGGATCAGGCTTTGCCAAATCCACTCGTCTGCTTTCCATCTGCGAGTGACATTTTTAAGATGGCGACCTCCATTTACACTAGTGTGGCGCAGTGGCGTAGCCACGGGAGGGGGGGGGTATAAACCTCCCTCTAACCCAACCTTGAAAGAAAAATAATGGCAAAACATCTAATTTTGCCGTTTTTTCTTCCTCCCTTTAGACTTTTCCCTCATAAGAAGCTCCATCCCCCCCCCCCCCCCCAAGAAAGAACCATGGCTACGCTACTGGTGTGACGATTAGTTCTTTAGCCTCTCCTAGTGTGTAGAATTTTGCATACAAATTGGTGGTTATTTGCTAAAATAATCATTGGGTTTCCTATGCTTAACTGACTCTAAGGACTATGGGGGCATACATCGTTCGCTCGTCTCAGCAACCGATGCGCTTTTCGTTGCTATAGACGAATTCGGATAGTCAAGTGGTGGGTAGCCAGCGGAGCTGACGAAGTCTTTTCGTTCAGCTCATCGCTACGAAAAACATCCGAGGGGCGGCAGCCTATAGAAAGCGGCAGCCACAGCGGCGCTACGCAGGCTAAGTGATGGTCTGATTTTAGTAGGACATATCTGGGGTCCATTCCCTTTAATATTTCAATTTCCTTGCTTAAAGGCCCAGTTCTCTCACCCCAAACAGTACCAATTCTCCTAACCTTCTTACTGAAGCCCCTCCCACAATTGTCTGAAATTCATCCTCTTTCAGATACAATCTCAGTTTATTGCTTCAATGTGAGTATAGAGAAACTCAATTTATATAATTAAAACACTCTAAGTACCGTTCATGCTGTGTAATGTAAGCTTTGGTACTCTGCATGGTTTGAATTATCTGTCAATAAAAGAGCTGAGCCAATTGAGAATTTTGGTACCCGGGTACCAAAATTGTAGTTTGGGGTAAGAGGTTTGGCCCTTTAACTGTAGCCTATCATTGTTGGTTGTACACTAAAATGTCTCGTGATTCCATCAGTTTCACTGAGTGCAAGGGTTTGAAATTATACGTAGACAATTTATGGAGACGATTAAAGGCTAATGGACCCCACTAGTGGCTGATTAAAATCATTATACACCAGCGCTGCTCGGATTCGTCTATAAAATATATTAGTATTCTTACTTGTCCATGCTTTGTTCAGCAGAGATGTAACAGTAATACTGAATAATGTGTCGAGTTAATATTTCATTCTGCTGGGTGAATTTTTGGTCCCTCGGCTCGCCGACTTTTTGTCGAAGCCATGTCTGGAATAAAGGGTTTAATTGCGGAAGTAATTCAAATTGATTGGTTTCAGAATGTTTAGATACGTTGAGGTTGAATGATGTGACATATACTTTCACAAATATTGCATTCTTTAATTAACCAGAGTGGTGCACACTAGCGTAGCCAGCGGGGGTGGGGTTTGGGCAAGGGGGGAGAGTGCCCCCCCCCCACAGAAATTTTGGGGACGCGATGGGCGATGTTGAAAAAATGAAGGAGAGCCATAAAAAAAAAAGATAAACGGCAAGAGGAGGGAGGGAATCAGGGGTATTTTTGACAGTTTTTCGGGGGGGGGGGGGGCTCTTAGTCGTTACGATAAAGTATGCAGTCCACGACGACGACTAGTCTCCCCGATGGTTTACCTGTTTTTTGCTTTCAAGGGACAATTTCCCTAATAAGAACCCCAAATTTTCGGCGCGCTACCCTCGCTGTAGGACTCACTTAACCTTTTTTTCAATACTTCGATTCCACATATCTAGGGAGTGTAAGTCCTGTCAACCTTACCAAGTAACGGGTATGCACCGTACACAGGTTAAGTAGTGGTCGTAAATTTCATCCCATATCACAAAGCCTAGTTGCTGTACTCTTGTGTGTGTCATGCGATGGGTCAGTTGGTGAGCGACTCATGGAGCATAGTTTGGCTATTTTATCGGGTATTCCAGGTGGTTTCGACACAATGTACGTTATCCCCGATACGGTCTACAACCCCTATAGTTTCTATTTTTTTCTTTTTCTTCTTAATGTTTACATAGGCTATGTTGTTTTGTGTAAGCCTGCCAAAAATTTTCACGCGCTTCGCGCGCTTTGCAATCATTTCACGATTCAAACTCAAAAGAACACTATCAGTGCGCAACTCGGCTTTTGAAATATTAAGTGATATTGTCCAAAATGTGCCACAGGTTGCAATGGCATGGGGTAGTTAGGCTCCTTCATATTCCCTTCTCACCACCCCCTCAACATAGGGTCTGTCGGAACTTGTGGCCGCTGGCATGGCCCGCCCCTTGTCGGGAATAATCTGTCGCCTTCCCATGGTCGGTTTAGTTATTTTGGCTTTCAAAAGAGTTATTTTTGCGACAAAACCCAAAATGTTCAGTACGGTTTGAACACTCTTCCTCATTTCCGTTACCTAGAGCTAATAAAGTACAAACCCTTCCCATCTTTTCAAGTAAATTAATAAGTAGAATAAATGGATTAATGTACATGTCGGGAATTTCATCTTATTTCGCAAAACTTAGTTAATAATCTCTTGTGTCAGTCGTGCGGTACGGACTCGAGGAAGGAAGTACAATATAAGTTGTGCCCGATAGGGCCCAAATGCTGGGACAATTGACCTATATAAGCTTTAAATAAATACAGATTCTTTTTAGTGTAGGCTAACCCAAAAAATTTTCGCCTGCTTTTCCACGGTTAAATCAGAGCGGAAATATCTTCCTCCAGCATATAAAAATTTTATGTCGCATATGACTCGCAATGACAGGTATAGTGCACAGGTTTTCTTCAAATCTCCCTCACCGACACATCGATGGCATCCTGGCTGTCGGGGCTTGGGGTCGCTACCCACCCTACCCCTCCCCCGTTCGGAGAGTTGCCCTTCGTCGGGCAAATCCTGGCGCCAAGCCTGGAGGGAAGACTCATTTTTCCAGTTATGATTTGTATATGTGTAATGAAGCAATGAACTAAAAATGGAAGCTGCATTTTTTGGAGAGCGGCAACTATTTTGGAGGGCGTCCAATTTCACTAGGAGGGCGTGTCTCTCATCTAAAACCCCGTGTAGAGAACACTGGGATCTAGTATAAAAAGAACAAAATATATCACCATATTCATCTAAACTTTTCGAGACAGCAAAAAATTCCAAAAGGGGCGGGGGCCACCCAGGGAGACAGGCCCGTAGCCAGGGGGTTCGCACTTACTCCCGCCCAGACCTATTTTTTTTTTATTTATTTTTATTTTTTTTTTATTTAAATGGAGTTTTGGCGTTTTTTCAGGGCAAAATGTCAATTCCGCCGGTTTAGCCAATGTAAGCCTTATGAGTAGCTGTTTTGTTTCAAAGCAACACAATTCCCTAGGGCCCCATTGACTCGTACAGTAACCCTCATACAGCCACATACTTACTCTCGAGAGAATAGGGAAAACATTGGTACAAGATTAAAAATGTCCAAAAATTCCAGCTTAGGTGTTCACCAGATCGCTCAATTTTAATGTAAAATTGCAAAACCTCCTTGGGGTAGGAGGGGAGAACCACGCCCTCTCCCCGTTCGGTCGCTCGGCTCCTCACTTGGGCGCTTCGCTCCCTCAAGAAAATGCCGCACCCCAGTGGCGGCGATGAAAAATGGAAAAGTGGGGGCTAAAGGTATGTTCAGCCCCTCAATATTTGACAAGTGCTCTAATTAAGAAGCGGAGAAAAATTCGAAGTCGGGCTGAACATATTCTTGCTTAGAACACTAAGAAAGTGGCGTTTACCGCCATCTGCGGGGTTTGTAAAGCTATAAATTTCCTGGTACGCTACGCGCCAATCGATGGTAGAGCTCCGCTTAGAAACCTTTATTAACATTTTTCATAGACTGATTTTTTTTGCATTAATTGAGAAATTTCAGAAATGAGATCCATATTTCCAGGTTGGGAACATGCAGCATAAAACACTTGGGAAGTGCCGTTTCCTGCCATCTGAGGAGTTTCTTAAACTAAAAATTTTCTTGTACGCTCCCCGCCAACTGATGGTGGCGCTCTGCTTAGATAGTCCTGTCGGTCAAGACTGGGGACGATGAGTCGACTTTGCCCCCTCCCCCCCACAAGAAAATCCTGGCTACGCCCCTGGTGGTGCACCATTAAGATATTTACACATTTAACGAAACGAATAACAAAGATAGTTTGATGAAACTCAAATCAATAAACGCCTGTAATGGTCCACGATAGAAGCAAATTGTGCCTTTGAACTTAGCTTTGGCCAGGGCGGGTCTAACGATTGCAATTAGCTGAAAAAGTGAAGTTTTATTGGGAATTAATGTCGGTAGCCGTTTACCATTTAAAACAAGTTGGGCTGACAAATTTGGCCGCTACTGATTCCTTAGATAACAGGGATCTAGTGAGGCCAACGGACTTGTGTTGGTTCAATCAAATATAATTAATAAAGGAAATAAATTTGGTAATACAATACGCAGTTTGGATACTCTTAGCGATTTTGGCTCTTTCGTGTACCGTTAGGTTAATAAAGAATGAAAAGGTAACTATTGTGAATCGAACTGAAGCAATCCCCCAACTCTTAATACGATGTGTACGAATTAAAGGCTTTTTTGGCACCACTTTGAAAACATGGTTATCTGTTAAAACACACGTGTTTAATTGCTAAAATGTCCTGTACGAAACGTTCAGTGTTTGATAGCAAAACATGTTTAGAATTTAAACGTTTTTACAAATAAGTGTTTAACTGCTAGACACGCATGTCATGTTAAGAAGAAAATCTTTGCAGAGTAACTGAGTCACATGCTATTTTCATGGCTAGAGTAATATTTTTGGTTTATTAATGGATGCAAGACAGCTGTGTTACACCAATGTCTGTTATTATTTTTATTTGTATTTTGTGCCATTCATCATTACTTTTGTAAGAGAGAACATATCACTCTTCTCAGGGAAATGTAAGTTTTTTTCTTTAGTCCATCTTCATACCTTCAAACTCAGAGGAAGAGTAAAACAGTAAATTCAAGTAAACTTTCATAAGCTGCCATGCATGTGTGTGTACTGTTACCAGGGCGTTGCTAGAGCAACTCTAGCAACTCGCTGCTGTTACGACCCATTTTGTAGCAACTGATCAAAATGTAACAACTTGGTCCAAAATTTAACAACTTTTTGCCCAAAATGTAACAACTCCAGCAGTTGATCGCAAAATGTGATAATTTTCTACCCAAATTGAAACAACTACACAAGTTGGTCCAAAATGTAATACTAACTTTCTGCCCTTTCTGTCGTAAAGCTAGCCGCACACTACATAACTTTGCACGCCGCAACTCGACTCGATCGTCGCTACGACTGTAATTAGCAATGTTAAGACCACTTTAAAGTCGCACCGACGCAAGTCGGGAAGAACCAACATGTTGGTTCTTCCCGACTGAAGTCGGAGCGACTTAAATCTGGTCTTGCAACTGCCAATCGCAGTCGCAAACTCACGCACATTACACGACTGTTGGAGTTCCGACGATCGATTGAGTTGCGGTGTGCAAAGTTGTGTAAGTGTGCGGCTGGCTTAAGTCGTAACATACATTCGATTAAATGGTGGTACAAACCAAGCAATGCAAGCAACGGTTGGATTACCATCTACTCTACACATTCAATTTTGCTGCGTGCAGTCAAAGGTCATCTAAAATGTCAAGATTGGGGGTGGGGTCTGTCCGATGTATTTGTCGAGAATTGTGGCCTCCTGATTGCAGTCATGAAACCCAGTTTTGAAATAATTCTCACGACATACCAGATTTGTCTTCGAAATAAATAAATAATGGTTGACGCGATTCCAACAAACGTAGTTGTTATCATAGAACACATTTTCGGAAACGTTTCCAGAGATATCCAACCGCAATTTTATCCAGTAAACGAATGTGACCTTTCAAACGGAACAATTTACCCAGTGTGCATGTTTATGTTAATGATTAAGGAGTAATACATTTAAAGTTATGAAAACTTATGTTGAAGTGACATGTTGTCAAAGCTCTGCCTATTTTTGTCGTCACGTCCGTTTGTTTGTTTTTAATATTTCTCTTTTCTTTTATCCTTTTAACTTCATTTTATCGACCCCCGATATCGATCGAATATGAGTTTTCCAGTGGCTTGCGCAGGATGTGGGAGGTGGGGACTAGCCACTGAATACCCCAACTGACATTGGGTAAGGTCTACCAGGCGTCTAAAAGTTGTCGCCATGGAAACTGGCTATTCGCTACCAGTGACTTATAATGAGAGTAGAGGGGGTGTTCTGGGGCTGTACTTGGAAAAGGGATAAGGAAAGGGGTGTCCCCTTCCCTTTGGAAAAGTTTTGCTTTTTTCAGAAAGGTGGAGGTGCAAAACCGTGCTCCTTTTAACCGTTCTGAAACACATTTAAACACGCATGAAAGTCAAACGGGTCCCAATCATGTTGCTCGGTCAAATTCGGTAGGCTGCCTCCGAGTGATTTCCCCCAATAACAGATTCCCCCACTACTTCCACAGGTGATGCAGTGCTCACGCAACTGAATTTTTACAGTCATGTTATGACTTAAACACAGGTTTTGATTATTAACTTCGAGTTCAACAGATTACATTATCAACTTAAAATAAATTCGAGACGATCATTACGTGTTCTAAAATGTTGCGCTCTGGAACATGCTAAGGCAATTAAAAGGGCATAAAACTGATGGACAAAAACAGTACATTTTCGTATACCTTGTACAGTAACTTATTATGGGGGGGGGGGGGGGGGGTTCTGTAATGGGATGTACACAACGAGTCCAAAAAGAAAGAGAAAACAGAGTTCTGGATTCAGTAAAGTACATTATAAAAACATAACTAAAACTAGAAAATTGTACTTGCATGGCAAGTACTAATCGAAGCCTTGAAAATGTGCACACTTGGGACTTTCTTATAAACAAAATGAAGGATATTGTTGGAACTGGTTCCTGGACAAAAGTGGAATATTTCCCATACGTGCAGGGGGTGGGGGCATTGCTTCTTGTAATTTGTTTGGGAAGGTCTATGTGACAAAAAGCAGTTACATTATGGATTCTATTGAGCACTGGTGTTTAAATGAAAGTACTTTCATGGATGTAACAGTATCGATAAGCTATTATTTTTAATCAGTTGCCCAACCTGGATGTGGCGTTGCCCCCAAATCTTTGTACCTCTTTAAACTTTGCCTCAGACTGTGTGATACACTACTGGTGATGGCACAGGCCTAACTCTGTGCAAAAGTATCGACCCTAGATTAACTTGACTTTCGTTACAAGCAGTAAACGACAATTTTGGGCAAAACTGTTGGGACACTTTACATATTATTCGTAAATTTTAGTCGAAGTAGGCTAACATGAAACCCCCCGAAGTAGCCTAACATGAAACCCCCTTTTCCCCACCCAATGTTGTGTCAAGATGAATGGCTCTTTGCCATGAACAGCATAACAGTGGTCAACATTGGAATGGAAGGGGGAGCGGGGTGTCCCAACAAGTTTTGTCCAAGATTGTAGCTGCAGTGTCTAGGCATACTCTGGGCGCACCTTTTTAACTAGGACACGACTAAATGTTAATGTTAGACTTGTTTTGTTCTGTAACGTTAGGCTTTAGGCCTTCGTAACTGTGTTTGGGCAAGACTACGATAACTTTTGTCCTCAGTAAAGCCTAAAGGACAACAGTACGTATGGACAGTCGCGTAATTGCTCCCTATACACATGTATAGGGAGCAACTACGGCGACCGTCGATACATAACGTTTGTCCTTTAATACTGAGAACTACGATAACCGTGGGTAGACTGTCTTTTCCTTTGTTTCACAGGTACCGGTAGTTGATAAATTACAACAAAAATTGCCCACACAGGATAATGAAATCAACGACAAATTTAATACCTTGAAATTGGTAGATCGTTCCCTGGCCTTGGTTACTATCGCGACTTGCTTACATTGAATTGAGTACGGTCGACGAAGTTGCTTGATGAAACAGTTCCGACAAAACAAAGTGGCATATGTTTGAAAATGCAACCTTTCAAATTTATTTTGAAATCCCTGAGAGGTATAAATTGTTTGCAAACGATATTTACACCTTTTTTCCAACCAGAGAGGAGGCCTTCAATGCAGAACAATACCTTTGAATGTGGAACTACTTCATTATTTGCACA
Organism: Holothuria scabra; assembly: GCA_037179385.1. Lineage (NCBI taxonomy): Eukaryota > Metazoa > Echinodermata > Holothuroidea > Aspidochirotida > Holothuriidae > Holothuria > Holothuria scabra. The sequence continues at coordinate 730,175 of CM074193.1, read as the reverse complement.
TTACCACCTTACTATACAGGAGTTGTTCGGGCAAATCCCCCTATAAAGAAATAGTTAAACTTTGTTGAAAATCCCCCTACGGAACAACGTAACATAACTGCGCAGCTGTTTCACTGTACAAACGAACAGCGTGCGAATGCAATATGAATCCAAAGGGAACACATATAATATTCATCCGCACTGACCGCTCACGAAGGCACGAAACCACGTGACTGAACGAGCAATTCCTACAATCGAAGCTGTGGCTTCGATTAATAAAAGGGTTGCCTCCTTGTAGGCAACTTACAGGAATGAGAAGTGACGTTGCACCACGCACAGTCCTTTTTATATTAACATGGATTCGTAATGGGATTGGTTCAGAGAACCCATGTGATACAATACAATCTGCATAAATACGAATATGTATGAACTACAGATAAATAAACATCACTGCGACATTCGAATGAATAAACATCATATTACACGCACGTATTTTTAACAGATAATGAGAAATTTATAATTGAAGTCATCTGCCAAACTTATTCCAGTATTACAGCAGAGCTGTTTTCTCTTTCTGATCTTGTATTTCATATAGGCACAGATACTGAAAATATAAGCCGTACCAATAAGACAGATGAAGTGATCGGCATAGCACATGTTAAAATGTTTTATTTAATAATGACATGACACTGTTTCTAGAGTTGTAACTGACATTTTATTACTACAGACTCATTCATGTTTACAAACAACTGACGTCATTGCTGCTTGGCAACAGAGTTGAGATGAGGTGCGCTTACATTTTCGTCGTAATGAAATGTAGATTCTAATTCTTCTCCATTTTTGCGCGCAATCGCGAGATCGTTGCAGACGCAAAACCTAACATGCACGCATATGTTCCTGTTCATGCCTTATGCCAAAAAATGACAACTAGTGAGGTGAGCGTGAATGAGTCTATATCTTCAAAGTTGTTATACACGATAGATAGTCTGACATAAGATGGAAAAAAAGTAAAATCCATTGTATTTTACTTTGAAATCACTTAAAGTGATTACTTAAAGAGATGACAAAAAAGATGTCAAGCTTGAAAATGTCATTTAAAGAGCTGGTGGCATCAAAATGACAAAATCGGATATTTGATGTAAAGACCATTGGAAGCCTATAATTATCCATTATTCCCATCCAAATCTATCAAAGACTGATCATTTTACAGGATAATATCTAATTTTCACTCAATCGTACATACATAAATATGTAAATCGTGTGACGTCATGAGAGAGAGAGAAAGAGAGGCAGGCCATATATGGCTAATGTTATCCTTTATTTGACAACCTTCATTTTCAATAAGAACAGTCTTGTAAAATTAGTATTCCTGGAGATATTATTTAAAAAGTTTGAATTATGTCCTTGAACACCATCAGTATCACTTACCGCATAACTAAAGCATGAAATGAATAATGAATTAAGAGATAATTAATGTATAATTAACAAAAGAAACTTCAACAATGTGCAACTCTCCGCATTGTTTTTGCCCAGGTGAAAAGTTGTTGGGGTGTTTACTTTGAAATGGTGTATCTTGAAAATGGTAAAGGCTATCGACATAGGCTAGTTTCATAATATTTTTCCTAAGTTGAAAAATTCTCTTTAACCGTTAAGTAAAGTCATGGCACTTTTCTGTCGTGACAACATATCTTTAATCCACATAATCTGCTGTGTGCTACTCCTTCTTGCGTCCCTCGCTTGCAGGAGCGCAAATCTCTGTTTGAGAGTGGGGGGGGGGGGGGCGAAAATGCTTATGATTTGCCCATGACTATTAAACTGTGCACGCTTGGCGGGCACTGCGAGCGCGAAGCGCGAAGCCCCAAAAGGCTCCTGGTGGGATCCAAGGGCAAAGCCCCTGTGGGGGTCCAGGGGGAGAAGCCCCCGGAAGCTCTTGTGTTCTAGCGTTTTCCAAGCTTAAGAAAAACTGTTTTCGAACAAAAAAAACGAAAAAAGATGACCATATTTTTAGGTCTACTCAAATTCTGGGGGGAGGGGGCCAAATTACGATTTGGCCCCCCACTTTTTCACTTGAGGGGGCGAAGGCCCCCTTGCCCCCCGGGATTTGCGCCCATGCTCGCTTGTATATATATAACACGATTTTGTCCAAGGTTTAATGATCTTAAAAATATCATCAATTTTTCTGCCTACACTCCTAACACATGACAAAGTTCCTCTTCGGCCCACTCTCCTATTGTTTCATTCACAGGACAGCGCCCCACTATAAGAGTTGCACTCTAAAAATATCCTGGTTAAATTTAACCAGGATGGGGGAGGGGAATAATTTTCCATATATTTCCTGGTTAAAATAACGCGGAAATCCTGGTCAAATTTGACATTTTCCCTTGTTAAATTAACAACTGGTTAGGAATCCTGATAAGAATTTAACATTTTCCTGGTGAATTTCTTGTTTTCTTTTCAATCGGGAAATGTATGGTTAATTATTGAACCCTTCCTGGTTAAATTAACCAGGATTTAACCAGGATGTTTTTAGAGTGTGGAAACTACAGATCCACCGTGAGTTTCATCTGTCCTAGGGATAATATATTGTTTAGTCTAGTTCAAGCAGTAATTTTAGACGAATCAAATTAGCGCTTGTGTTTGCTGACTGTAGGCAGCCATCAGTGGGGTCCATTTGCCCCCGATTTGCCGTTTTGATTTTATTGTCAACACGAACTTCAAACTTCAAACCCTCACATTCATTAAAATTGAAAAACCAAGATACAATTCAGTGCACAACCATCCATGATACAGGTAAGCAAGGAAATTTAAAGACTAAAGGTAATGGACCCCAGTTTTGTCCAATTAAAATGAAGCCATTACTTGATTATCCGGATTTGCCTACAGTGCTCAACTGAGGGCATGACATGTCTTGATTCAAAAAAAAAAAGGGGGGGGGGATAGTGCAGTCACACCAAATTAACTTAGTAAAGAAGATCATCATTTCCATGATTGTCTCTCTTGAGAATCATGTGACAATATTTTCTTCTTCTCAATCGTGAAATTTATCACGAGAAACTGCTTAGTTTACCTGGAATATCGAACATGCAATATTGAGATGTTGGAATATTATGAAATATACTAAGAATGTAAACAATAAGAAAACTGTGGGACTTGGTGTTTTATTAACAAGTTTTGGGGGACTGCGCTTTCTTTGGACATGAGCACGTGACTTACCTGGAATGGGGTATAGTGCTATGATTTCATTTTTCAGTAAGGTTTCATTAAGTTTACCTCATGAGGTGACAAACTTTTATGGTCCCAGTGAGGTTAAACTCACATGGGCCAATTCAATTTTTCACCCAAGATTCATGAGGATCTCACATGGGTTGCCACATGCATGAGGGATAGTAGAGGGCTAGCCCACATTTTCCCTCATTGGCTCGGAATTGATCATTGCAATTAGCTCGAGATACGTTACTCCACCTGGTGGAAAACAGCCAGACTTTTCAAGGACGGATCGAAGGAACAAGTTCGTAGGCTGATGCAAAGAAATGAGAACTTTTATCCGATCACGGCTAGAGCTATCACAACAAATTAAGAAAGATCATGTGACATTTTTTAAATAGCAATCTTCCAGATGTGAGTGTAACCAGGGACTGTTGCAACTCCCTGGTGTAACCAACTCCCTAGTGAAACTCAGTAACAAAATTATGATGTTTTGCCAAATGTCGCAGAGTCAGAAATTTTACATGAACAAACATGACCTAATATCACGTTTTAGAGGGGGAAAACTTGCTGAAGCTACCCTAATCTTTAGTTACGTCATTGATTTTGATTGTAATTGATTTAAACTGCCGGCGTCTCTGATACCGATGATGGCCGCAAAGATGTACAACAATTGTAACATGTCCGACTTTTTGACCTCCTCGTAGAGAGTCATATTTTTTGAAATAAGATTAAAATTGTTGACTTCTGTTCCAAAATTTCATTTTCGATTTTTTTTCCCTGGATCTCCATCCCACTTCTATTAATAGTGTTGTTACCTCCTAAACTCAGACACTGGTTCCGCCAGGGTAAATGTTGGAGCATTTTTCGAAGTGATGTCTCTTTCCAGGCTGGCTGTTGATTCTACGAGGATATGACCTGAATAACTTCATTAGGTTCATATCCGTGAGTTTTATTGATCTGTTGGTGTTGTTGAAGATGGTTTTACAGAATTATTAATATGATTTTTTTTTTAAATTTTAAACAAGAAGCCTGGGACCAAATTTTTATAAGAGGAACATATTCTAAGCATTCTTGTGAAATCGGCATACATTATCCACCTATCGGTTCTTGATATATTAGCGAGTGAAGTTGACACATTTCCTACAAAAAGTTAACTTGAAGCGAGCAGATATGATGGCAGGACCTGAAAGTCTTTCTCTGCTATCTCTCATCAAACACTTTGACATGAATTTTTTATTCCATGATTCGCTTTTTATGCTATGTTTAAATGTGGCCTATAAGCCTATATATAAACCAAACAACACAAAATACGTAACATAACATTCTTTACAATTTGAGAGAGCCTGAAAAGTACAAACTCTGATTTTGATTTAAGATCATGATCTTAAAATTGATTGAAGGTTATCTCTCCAGTGACGTCATAATTGAGAGTTATCTCAATGACCTTAAAAAAGGGCGAAAAGACTGACTCTTTACCTCAAGGGGGTCATAACTGGGTAATCCGTGAAGAATTTGAAAAGGATATAAGAGGACATAAAGAATATTAATGTATTGGATTGGAAAACATTCAAAGTGAAGGTTTTGACCTTCACTTTATCTTATAATGGGGTTACCAGGCCTTCCACTTAATATGAATAATTTATTACTGTCTTGATAAACCTTGGTGAGCCGTTTAGCAAGCAAATCGATTTAAATGAAAGATGATTTCATACAACTGTGCAGTGTACACACATTACCGTTTAAAATCTTTTGAAAGATGGCTAAACAGAATCTTGCATACAGAAATTCTCAGCACTTTTTGCAGTGTAAGATTACATCTAACACAATAACACGCTGTACGTTCAACTTTTTAAGCTTTAGTGTGTTATACCGAAGTTTCATTTACAGCATGAGAAATTCCTCCATTTAGGATGATGGACATAATTTTTTATAATTAGGAAATATTCTTATCCTGACATTTCTATTTGTTGGTGACATAAAACACGGTAAGATACAAACTTAAAGCAAAATGTCTAAATTCAGGGTAAATGTGTAGAGAACATGCCTTGTCTATATTAGTTTACTAATAACTAATCACCAGGGGCACATGCATGTAAATAAGTCCGTTGAACAGGATCAGGGTGAGGGGCACAAATGTCCCTCGGGTGGGTTTATCTGGAGGCGGGGAAAAATAATAGGTGAAGAAACAATTAACACGAAAATTCCTAAGCTTTTGGAAATTACAAAGCAACAATTTATTTATTTGAGACTTATTCTAGTCATTTCAGCAAGCTTTTCTGATGCACATTTATAAACTTAATCTTCACGAACGATGACATATGGTAGGAAATTATCGCTCACTAGTCTTCTGTTCCTGCCATTGACTCTTCGTACAGAAAAAATTCACAGGCCTAGACCATAAGTCGGGAAAACTAGCCAGCGAGCCACATTTGGAAAAAAAAGACCGTGGCAGGCTCGACTTGAATTAATTGATTGGAAACTGGACCGTAAAATTCCCATATAACCTAACCTATAGCATAGGTACAATTGCTTGTATATCCTCCAACTAAGCCAGGTTAACAGTCTAAAATGAACCATGAGAATGTACGGCAAAAACACAACATGTATGGTAAACTATTTTATCCAAAATATTATGTTTTTCGCATTTTCAACATATTTTCTCTAATTGCTAAATTATCACCCACGGAGCAAGGGAGAAAGTGTCGAGACGTGTCGCAATGTATTTTAATATTTAGGTGAAGCTACTTTGGGAAGTTCTCTACGCTCGCTGAACCGCATCACAGCTGTATACCAAAGAATACCGGCTATACCGAAGAAAAATCTTGTGCATTTTTTCAATTTAACATCAGCTTCAATACAAGCCTAAGTGGCATGAAGATTTGCATCAGGTTCATACATGACCTTTGACACGTACGTATGCAAACATGCTGCCAATATGAGTAATCTGTGTCTGGATGACATGCGTGTAGCTCTTTAGGTAACGTTTGGCAATTTTGGTAAGTCCAGACGTTTCACAACTTTTCGCCTATCTACAGGTAGCCTGCATAGCACCTCTGTGGCTGCAGCCCCTTTAGGCTGCCGCCCCTGGATTTTCGTTGCGATGAGCTGAACAAAAAGACTTCCTCTGTTCCGCGGGCTAATCTACAGGAACATAACCAGGAATTGTGAGGGCCGGGCCCTCACAATTCGGGCCGGGCCAGAATAATCAACTTGGGGGCACATCAATATTGGAGTTTCGCCGGCCTGGGGAGGGGTCTAAGGGGAGGGGTGTCCCCCCTCCCCTTCCCTTTGAAAATTATTTGCCTTTTTCAAGGACTCAAAATGCGAAATTTTGCATTTTTCTCTGATATATTTGTACTCCGAAAAAGCTGGTCTCATAACAAAACTTTGCCCCTTTTTACACTAGAAGTGAAAATGAAATGGAAAAATATGGATATTATAAAAACAAGCTGCCAAAGAGGTTGTCAAGGCTAATTGGTGATGTCAAACTTAACTTAAACAAATTATGAAAATTAATCTTACCTGTAGCTTTATTAAGTATTTTCTTGCTTAAAAGAGTCTGATTCTGGTTCTTTTTTCTCGGTAAGAAAATTTCGTAACAACTTAAACTGGATTGATCTGCATTTGCTTACTCCGTTCCCCGGACACATAAATTACTCCTAAATCAGAAAGACGTTGATTTTACTAGTAGGCCTATTCAACTGCTTTCTTGTTTTTTGCGGTATACGGTAATTCCAAACACTTTTTCCTAAAGCTGTTCTTAAGGAATAAATTTTTATGATAACTTCATTAAATTATTTTGTGTCTGAAGTCTCTCTTTTTGCACTGCCTACAACGCCGGCCCAGAAACCAGGTAAAATGTACATTACTCGCACGTAAGAACTTATATGACAGCTGAATGATACATTGACGTGCGAAATTAGGCTCGAAAGAATACTTAGCGAAACCTCCTCGACCTTCAGGGAAGGGATCTCTACGCGCCATCCATGACTAATAATTGACAGTAATAGTTGTGTACGTCGTTCATACGTTCCATACCCGAGTAAAAGTGTATGTTTTGTTCGAAACTTCGAGATATTTTGACAGAATTCAGTCTAGGTATTTTGAAGTTGTGGCGATCTAATGGGGATATTTTTTTCTCTTTCAGTGCAAGACCTTTTATTGAAATTTTTTTTTTTTTTTGGGGGGGGGGCACGTGCCCCCCCGTGGCTACGTGCCTGGTGAGGGCAAGGGGTGGGAGAAGCCTGCAGGCAGACTATCTAAGCGGAGCACCACATTTTAAAAGAAGATGCCTCACATATGCTGAAAATGGAATAATCCTTGTCCTATTTCACACATGTAGAGATGATTGGAAGCAATGTAAAAATACCAAAATTTGCTGAGTTTAGGGGTTTCCCCTTCTCCCTTGGATACGAACCAGGTCATCCTGGAAGAAATCTGTGTAGAATGCTGTCGAACAACGTGATGTAATTTTTTATGTAACGTCAAATTATACATTCAATGGATTGGTGGGATTGGAATTGATACCGGTAATTTTCAGGACAGAGGGATTCTCTTAAGTTCAATTTTATCATTGATTTTAGTTCGAGACTTTTCTACGTTTGCCTTGCTTATTACAACGCCACGTTGGAATGGGTTCATTTAAGCGGGGCTCGAATAATATTGAAGTGTGGGCCTGTACTTATTGTTGACGAAACTTCCCTCGTGTGATTTATACCCTTGTCGTAGACGAAAATGTCAGTTTAAATTAAGAAGGCGTTTTCTAAGTAACGTATTTAATTATATGTCCAAATATGTCCAAATAATTATTATTATTATAATAATAATAATAATAATAATAATAATAATAATAATAATAATAATAATAATAATAATAATAATAATAATAATAATAATAATAATAATAATAATAATAATAATAATAATAATAATAATAATAATAATAATAATAATAATAATAATAATAATAATAATAATAATAATAATAATAATAATAATAATAATAATAATAATAATAATAATAATAATAATAATAATAATAATAATAATAATAATAATAATAATAATAATAATAATAATAATAATAATAATAATAATAATAATAATAATAATAATAATAATAATAATAATAATAATAATAATAATAATAATAATAATAATAATAATAATAATAATAATAATAATAATAATAATAATAATAATGTGTAATGTTATAATACTATACAAACGAGACACAAGATGGCCGCAAATGGAAACTGATCGAAGTTGCCTTGGGGTCGCACAGAAGGAGGCCGCTTGCAACATTATTGCACATCCCTGATCTAGACCAAAGCATACATTTTTAATGCCATTTTTGCGTTTTTCTAGCAGGAAGAGCCACTTGAAAATCAACATGAACACGTGACAAACTTTATATTAATACATGACACTGTGCATTTGAAGAAAATAGAAAACCTTGTTTTTGACCAACCTCGGCACACCAACTGCAGTAAAAATTTGCTCCCTTGGAAAAGAATGTAGTGACTACTTGGAAGGCAAAATTCCTTCTCATTCAGGTGTAAGGATCAAACTTAAACTTCCCTGAGTCAGTGCGAAAAAGTGGGGGTCGGAGGGTGTAAAACATATCTTCATCCTCTTGTGGGGAAGGTTGCTCCCCTTTCCCCACTTCTCAGTGGCGTAGCCAGCGGGGGTTTGGGATTGGGGGTCAGAAACCCCCCATAACCCAACCTTGGAATGCAAAAAACACCTGAAATTGCGGTTTTTCCTCTCTTTCCTATAGACTTTTGCCTCATTTCGAGCCCAACCACCCCCATGACACCACCCCAAGACATTACCCCCTTGACACCACTCCCCACACTCCTGGCTACGCGACTGCCACTTTCTATTGCATACTATCCTTCCTTTGACCTGTGTTCTAAATTCGTCTCCTCCTTCCGTCATTCACGTTTCAAATACATTGTTGGTACATTTAAGCATAAAGCTGTCAGATTTTCCATTTGAGTGTACTCAACATCTTTCGTGAACTGAAATCTGAAAAACCGATCCCTCATGGTAGATTTTAATTTTGAATTGTAACATCTTCGGCATGAGTTTTCTTCTTCACCGATGTCCAGTATAATCTCATATTACCCTTGACGACAAACAGATTTCAAAAAAAATCACTTGAAATCTGCCAGCGTTGACAAACTCACAGAATCACTGCCACATTTTCTCACTACATTCTTATGAGTCTGTTACCTATCAAGGATAGATTTCCACAGGGGATGGGAATGGACTTTAAATTTTCCGTTCTCTCGTCAGAAAATGCTCATGGGATGTTAATGGATCATGTGGATGGATTTTAAAGACCCTCAGGTGAAACCCACATGAACAAAACAGAAGAGAAACACCGATATTTGCGGGTGAGTAGCCTCGGGTCTCACATCTGTACATAGACCTATACATTAACCCAGAATTTTCAAAGTACCGAAGTCAGATTCGTCGTGTTAAGGTCACGACCTTACAACTTTAAATGGGAGTAACGTAACAGGACGTTTATTGTAGATATTTCCCGCCGTAAGTGTAAAGCCATGAAAATCGTCATTCGTACTTCGGAAATTCTTGAATTGGGCAGGGATTGGGAGTACTTATTGAGGACGACCAAATATTCGTCCTATGCCTTCCCGAAAATTGTTTGGTTCCCGGATAACCTAGCCCACCCACCTGGAAATTTCTAATCGAATGATCGCGTCCGCGAACTTCCCCAGATGAGTATCCCTGGGAATTCTTATTCCGACTACATCCTCTGGAGACAGCCTCTCCCTCCATCGTACATTTCCCTCGGATATCTCGGATAACTCATCCTCATGGAGACGCCAACTTTAGTTTATTGCTTCAGGGTGAACATACTAGACTACATGCGTAGTGAGAACAAACATTTCAGCCTATAGTGCATGCTGATGTGCAATGAAATATGAGCAGGGAGTTGCTATAGCAACTCAATGATATGAGATACAGTACTTTACATTTTTTGAAATTGCTGTCAATCACAGAGCTGTGTGAATTCAGAATTTCTGTTGACTGCTACAAAAATTGTAGTTTGAGGATAATAATTGCCTCTCTTCAAAGATTCCGGTGAATTAGAAATATGGTATGGTTGGAAGAACTTTAGGGTTTGAGGCAACCCAAGTTGACATACCAAGGGTGGGGGTTGTTCGCATTTATTTACTGATAAAGGTGGGAGGGGGCGACTAAAGAACATTGTTAAAATGCGTGAAAGGTACTTAGAGGAATCATGCATCTCAATCATTAATTTATTACCGTTTACACCCTTTACAATCCTGCCTATTTCCTCATTTTTTCTTTAAGATCTTATTGTCCTAAAGATGTTATCTATCAGTTAGTGTCTGCTATAGTATCCTTTTCAAAATAGTTTTATTATCGATTTTTGTGGACTTTCACAATTTTTTACCATAACATGGACTTGTTGTTTGCTTAACAACTCAGTTTTATTAAAGTAAGTACTACAGTGACTTTCTGGTTGATTTTAACAGGTGTGTGGCGGGCGTCAGATTCGATTTGTGCAGAACATGACTTTTCCACCTTTAAATACTATTTACTCCGTTTTTTACATTTAGGCCCTAAAACAAGTTTCCTGCAGCGTGTGGACACAAACAATTTCCACAGAAACAATTTAGCCCGAGTCTTGTCCCACTATGGCACCGAGAATATGACGATTTTGCAAGCATCCTACGACTGCTTAAGTTGTTTTTCGATCAGAGTGATAAGACACGGCTATTACATTCAGGTGTCAGTATTCTGCAGACGTTTTCGTGACAGTCAGCGGGTAGGCTTTGCAAAAAGAGAAGGGGGACTCAGAATTTATAATACAGATATCAAACCCTCGTCATATTTCCAAGAATGTTTGCATTATCCTTTAAGGTGCCATGAGCATTATTTCTGGTGTGATCAGTAAAAGTAGACGCAGTAGTGATAGTCTTAATTACATTCCTGTTGGTAAGTACTGAGTAACATAAAAATATTAACATTAACATACATATACAGAGACAACCAACCAATGACAAATACTGTGAAAAATATATGAACCAGGCCCTTAACCCAAATATGGGGAGGGAAATTAGCCATCGAGAGTAGGAAGAGTCAAGTTGCAAATTAACTTGGGCGAAATACATTTCACAGTTTCGCTTCTTCAAAGCCTTTGTTTACCCCTTCAGTATACTTTGTCTGTCTAATAGCCTGTCTTATAGCCTCGATATCCATTTTTTGAAAAAACGTTCACAACTGATGATGCACCATGTACACATATTAACATAGATGTAAACTTTTGCCCCTTCATTGGATTTTTCGTGTTAAACGTCTCGCCTGTACAATGGTAGCAGGTTAACCTTGACTGAGCTGTGACTTCATGCGTGTCCTTAACCCTGTCTTGAGGCATGATCACCGTGATGCTATGCTGTTTTACGAACCCTGGAGACTCAGTTGCAACTTTGGTGGAGGCGGTTTTAATATATTCGTGACCTTGTAGAAATTTCCTTAATTAATTCATCGAGGGAATTGGCAATAATCCGTCTTGATTGATGTGTATGTATTCAAACATAGCAGTTGATTGAGTGCACATTGGATATTTGCTGCCATTATAGTACATTGAGGGAAACTGACAAGTCTCATTGTGATGTAAAATACCGGTGGTTGGAGCCAAACCGATACAAAATTATCGAAATATTGTGGGCAACTTCTTTAACAACTCGAAATTAATAACAAAATGTTTTTAGATGTAATGAAGTTGGTCGAAGAAGTCTTATGGGTCAAGAACACTCCACAAAAACTTATTTTGAAGCAACAGCTAAAAAACACAAGTTTCCTCTTATTTCTCTTCAAAGTGTCTTGCACAATATTCAGGGGTGACTTTCTCCGACAGGGGGGGGGGGGTCAAACTATCCCACAGGGGGGCAGTATTTCAAGGCTCCGACAAAGGCTTTGAGTTAGTCCCGTTGGGACGTGACCTAGCAGGTTTTGAGGCGCGTGTACAGCGCGTGAAATTTGTGGCTTTGTTTTCAACAAATACTTAAAAATCTGGATTTATTTTGAGGATTTAAATTTTTTTGAAAGAAATCAGGCTTTTGTAAGGACCATTAAAAAGTTGGGGTGTTTATTGAAGAATGTGTTCTTCATATGGGCAAAATCAAAACCGCTATACAGGCTGACAGGCGACAGCTGAAAATCTTTTGAGGTTACGCATTCAATCGTACTAGGCCTACGTACTAAGGTTTCAACACGAGACTAGACGTTTCCCCCGAAAAGATGTCTTTTTGGAACGAAGATTTGAAAATTACGAGCTTATTTTATTGGAGAAATTTTGGAATTTAATGGAGGAAAATTTGTTTTTTGTTACGGTTTTAATGGAGAATTTGGGTTTTTATCAAGTGATATGCATTTCAAGAGCAAATTAGGTTGCATGTCACAAACCCAACTTGCTAAGTGATCAGAAAATTACCAGTTAAAAGGTACTGCTACAATTAGATGTTATGTTCCGGGAAGGCCAGATAGCAGACCATTGGGCACATGAACAACCCTCGTCCGTTTTGGTAAGGAAAAGTCGTAATTGTGAGTCTCCTTGAAGAATATGGTCTTCTAGTGAGCAAAATCAAGAGGATCGTCCGGGTGACTGGAGTTTATCAGACCGGCAGTTTTTATTAGCTTATCGTGGGCATGAAGATAAAGGCTCCCCGACGAGGTTGGATTTTTTTCAACAGCAAGGAGAGGGCAGCCGTTCCCGACGGGGGCCTGGCCTTGCGGATTGAATATCCGATGAGGGATGACAGAACTTGTAAGAAGTAATAAAACAGATTCAGATATGCATTTAAAAAGCGTTACCAAAAGAAAAAAAATAGTTCATAAAGGAAAAGAAAAACATGATCATCCATCCAGTAACTTCATTCCTTTACGTTCATTTTGTTTAGGTCTCTTGGAAAGAAATGATCATCTTTCCCCGACGGGCAGGAGACAGACTAGATAGTGACTCGAGTCACCAGTTCTCAAACTTTAAAGTGACTCGAGTCGAGTCATTGACTCGAGTCACTGTACTATTTCAATGGGGAAATTAGTCCTGAATTCTATCGCGTCACTATCATTTTGAGAGGAAGGGACTCGAGTCGTGATTTGTTACAATCCTGGCAGGAGATAGGACAAGGTGCATGAAATGAGGTATAACGCAGCTAAGCAGAAGTGACTGAAAATCGATTCCGATATGTATTAAAATAGCATTTCAAAAAAATATATATATGTTCAAGATCACCCATCCAATAACTCCAGTTCTTGTAGTTTTTTATTATTATTTTTTATTTATTATTTTCAGGCCTCCCCTACAAAACTGCCGACCTTCCCCGACGGGAGCTCTAGCGTCGTGGACCAAGTTTGTCAATTATAACCTTTGAGGACTCATTGCGAATTATGCCATACGTTAACAGCTGGTCGTCACAACTTTACTTAAACCATAAAAGGTCCCCACAACTATACCAAACCTAATGTGCCATGTGCTTGCTCCACCTTTGTCTAAACAGCATGCTTTAAAGATTATGGTGGGACATGCACGTGACACTTCAGCTGCACCTTTACAAATTTGTGATTCCGATTTCGAAAGGGATTGTAGTCCGAGTTTTTGTTTTTAACTTTTAGTTGAAAACTTCCCCATCCCTGGTCAGAAAGAGTGAAAAGTTTGCCAACTTGTGTTAATATATGATTTCACCAGGGAACTACGAAAATGCAATGTCAACTAAATTATTTCGTGACGTCACAACAACAAGACTACATAATAGTTGTCAATATGCAAGCTTGCAAAGGTATGCAAAGCCTGCAATAACAAGTGTTAGTTTCCCATCGTTTAAAAATTTACAAAGAGTAAAAACATACGTTGCAGAAAATGACTAAACGAAGCAGGTGCCCACACTTTCTAGAGAACGTGCTTAGCAAAGAATCGCTTATTTTGCCTTAACTGTGTAAACCCGCTTAAAGTGTAAACATGTTTAGCTATTAAACACCAAATTTTAGTGATCAAAGTTGGTTTAAGACAAATTTTGGGGGATTTTGATACGTGTGTTTAATAAATGGTTTCAAATGGGGGCAAAAGTGTCTAGAATAGCCTTTAATTCCTAAACATCGTTTATCGTTTATCGTTCATCTTTCATCGTTCATCGAGTGTAACCTCCATAGCAGGTGTCGATAATGCTACCTCTTCTCAAGTACGAACTACTCTTGGTATATTACGTATGCAACCAATACAGGAACAGGGATGATACACGTCCGCCGAGTACACTGTTAAAAATTTCTGTAAATTTACAGACTTTTTTTTAACTTAAACTTTTTGTATTTTACTTTTAATAGAGATTTTCTGTATCTTTACAGACACTTTGTATTGCTACGATAAAAAGAGGTTGTTTAACATGTATTTTCTGTTTATTTGAAAAACCATTTCTGACTGCTTTTTTAACCAAATTTTACTGCTTTGTAAAACTTTTTCTGTAAATTTACAGAAATTTTAACAGTATTTTGTGTTTTTCTGATTTCACATAAAAATACTGTCATTTAACAAACATTCATTTTGTTTTTAAGCTGAAAAAGAAACAAAAATAAGCCCAAACAAACAAATAAGAAACAGCCAGAAAATTTTCAATATATAACATGCATCGTTCTGCGAAGTTTCAGTTTAAAAAAAAAAATTTTGGCAAATTTATGGCCCTATTTGAAAATTAACTTACATTTATTATAAAAGCATACCTAGTTATTACGTTCTTAGTTATAAATATCATACAACTGGTGTTTTGTCACACATTTTTAAGTAAAAAGAAATTGTAAGGCCCTAATATCAGAGCACTGACAATTGGTATACTGATGTCAACTCATCGCCACAGGCGCTCATGCACTTGATCGGAGCAAATTAAAAACGTTTCACAAATTTACTTGAAAGAGTCTGTAAATTTACCACTTTATGACGTAAATCTCATTTTGCATAAATGGGTGGAGCTTATTTTGTAGGTATTTTCCTAACAAAAGGATTGCTGTTGCTTTGAATAATATCTTCTTTGGCGTTTTTTAATCAGGAAGTGATAAACTTATTGTTTACCTTGTCTGGAAATGTTTGCAATCAATGTATTTGCATTCTTTGTCATATTTATTTTAAAAACAATTATTATATTGTACAAAAAATGTGACTTTCCAATTACAAAGTTCCTAGAGATAGCAGTCTACTTGACAACAATATGACAACAAAGCATCCTCAATGTGTTTTGATTGAAAACAACTTCGTAACGACACATTACGTTGATAAGCAAATACCTGATCTACGTAATGATGAAGTGTATGTTACGTAATAACATATGATAGGTAAAAAAGCGATATTATAATAAATATTAAAACGTCGGGAATGAAAACAGTAGGCTGTAAATTCACATAAAATTAAGGTAAACAAAACAGAACAATTCTGTAATTCGATTTTACAGAAGACTTTTGTAAACTAATTTACATGCAAAAACTGTAAAGAAAAAACAAACCCTTAATGTTTTTTCATGATTACAGTCTGGCTGTAAAAAAAAACATTATTTGGTTGGAAAAAAATTTGCCATAAAAATTATGTAAATTTACAGAGAAATTTTTTAACAGTGTAGGCACAAGTTCACACTCAAATCAGTTGTAAAAGCAAGAGTTTTCAAAAAGCTGGTTACAAAATTCCATTTCCAATGATATGCAGTAAAGTCCGGTGGAGGCTTCGAGTCACGCGTCGGGCAATTTTTAACTTTCAAGGACTTGATTCCGGACTCAGACTCGAGTCACTGTCACTCTCTCAATGGGTAAAAATGCAACCCCTCTGACGCAGTTTTTCAAATTCTAAAATCATGAGTCCGAGTCGGGACTCGACTGCATCACTGCTCATTTCACACTCAATAATAACAGAATTTTTTGTGAAGGTAATTTTTGTTTAAACAATTAACCGATATTTCTAAGCTTCGGTAAGTATAATGTAACAGTCCAGTAGTTGTTTTTTCTACATCTTTGTTTGTACTATTTGTGGTTCGACGCACGCTGTGATGTCACAATGAAGAGATAGTGTGCCGCATGTTCAACTGAGTCGATCTTAGCTGCTAGTAATGGACCAACGCATACCTGGTCTAGCTGTGATCTAACGAGGCTGAGTAACGATCCTTGTCAACTATAATCAGTAACCAGTAATTTTAGTTGATCCTACCAGGGAAAGAAAAAATTCCATCATTTGACAGTTGCATCTCCAAGTGAGAACAAATTACCACTCGTGGGCATACTTTACCGTAGAAAGTTTTATCTAAAAACCAAAAGGGATTTAAGTTTCATGAAATTCATATTATGTATCTGGGTGTCGTTTATAAAAGAACAATGGATTTAATTCGCAGTAAAAACAAACATTTAGCGATCGTTTCAAATATCTGAGGTAATTGGGACGCTAGACATTCGTGTAAGTGAATATATGTTGCTTTGGAATGGATGTCATGACGACAAATTCAAGATAATTTTCCAAGTACTCGTTTTTTACTAAGACTTTTATAGTTAGAAAAAGACAAATCATTTGATATCTTCCTTACTTTTGAAACTCAACGTTATTAAAATATGTCAAATATTCCCATTGGTGCTTAAAATGTGTTTCGTAATTGTGTCATGTGTAATCTAATATAGTCAAATATATACCGTTCCGTCTTTTTAAACGCAAATGTGTCAATTTCCTTTGGAAATATTTAGACTAGAGAAAGTGAAATGTCCCCTGCAACATTTAAAGTGTACCTCAAGTAAAAAAATAAATAAATGTATTAAACAGCATGAAAAATGAATTCTAACAGTCTAACTCCCATCTTCATTGCAAATTTCTGAGCTGATATAAAAATGTTGAAACAAATCAGTCTATCGCACAATTATTTGTGTCTCTCTTGTTGTACAACTTACATCCATTTCTTTGTTTTCCTTTAAAATTAAAAATGTTTTTATGACCTTGAACACTTTCAGTTTCCCAGCATGGTATGTTTCACAGGCAGGGCTTAATTAATTACATCAGCCCATTAGAGTATGATTGATATCACATCTTGATACGAGGTGCCGTAACTTTCAGAAAAACAAAGAAATTCAAAGATTGTAATATGAGTAGTACAACAATGATATCACAAATTATTGCACAATGTATCATTTTTTGAGTGAATAAACATCAACATTTTATCTCTCGGCTCAAGAATGTCCTATGAAGATTAAAATTGAACCGTTCGAATTCATTTTGCATGCTATTCAGTATACAGCTTTGATTTTGTTGACTTGAGGTATACACGTTAATACAATCCTTCTACAATTTAACTCCTTAGAAAGACGACAGGCTCTTTTACCACAGAGAATAAAGTTTTACACTTTTTGCTAAAGTTATGGTATCAACAGCAATAAGAATAAAAATGATAAAATTGTTGTGTTTGTAAAACGACTCGCTCTGACTTTAAATAGGGTATCGTTGTAAAATTTCTATACCCTAGGTTTGAACTGCAGTGCATTTTGGGTTGCTTAATTGGTTTTGGCATTCACCTGATGCGAAGGCCATATGAGTTCTTTAGTATTATTTTGAAAAGTGGAAAATATGATAGGGACTGTTCATCTGTTATAGTTGTCACTCTCCATAAATCATACCTTAATGTGATGCAGAACCAAGCTGGGTTTGAGAGATCCGAGAATCAGCCTATGTCCCATTTACAATTTACTCCAATGCTGCGCAAATGAAAGGTCACTATTTCTTTGCTTCCGTTGACAAGAAGAATTATTAACCAAAGAAAATTTAAATTCTTTTGGCTTTATAGCTGACGGTAGAATCCGAATAAGTCATAAAAGGAGGAGTCGGTGTTTTCTGTTGAAGCAAATGTACATTCCCTAGTGGGCTCTCAATGGTGTAGAGTGGCCATCTTCTATTACTCTGTCCAACACTCACATCGACAGCCTAACGTGAAATCCCCGTTCTAGCAGCCGCAGGGACACTATTGTGGGTGAGGGGCTAACTCACGATTTACCATCTGAGAGGAGCGCCACCATCAGTTGGCGCGTAGCGTACCAAGAAAATTTTTTTCCAAAAAAGCCTCTCAGATTGCAAACAATGGTACTTTTCAAACCTTGCTTAACGCATCCAGACATTCTTTATTTTGAGATCTCGTGTTCCAAAAACTTACTCTTCCGAAAATAAAGATGAATCAGAAAATGTTATCTGGTTAACTTGTTGCAGGCGGAGAAAATTGGGCTCAATTCGTTCACGTTACTTTACAAGGTGTTCTCTCTTTGCATTGTTTGCTTTCAGACTCAGTCTTTCCACTGGGCTAAGGCCGAGGTTATAAAATTTTCCAAATCTTTTGCTGTCTTTTTAGCAGAAAATGAACCCTTAAGCTACGTTCACACTTGCATGGCAACGGCAACGACAAACGCTGCGGCAACGGAAAAATTTCTCTTAAGACGCCTGCATTTTTTCAGTAAACATTACACTGCTAGAGTATATTTCATTACTTTTGGTTCAATACGATACGTTGACAATTTGGATATAAGATCTCTGTGGATTCCTTGAAAATCACGAAATACACGGTAATTGTAATTTTAGTTTCATAATCAATTTTATGTGACATGGGTAAAAATCAATAAGTGATAAGTGTTTTTATAGGCTCATTTTTGTTAACTGCAACTATGGTTTAAAGTTCCTGTAGTCCAACAATGGTTATGTGAATAATCGGGTATGGACTGCTTGCGGAGGTATTGTTGTGGTAACCGTAGCCTATATTATGCTGAAGGGGCAATTAAGAGTAAGGAATTAAGCGTACTTCTGTCATGCGCTGTTGCTATGGTGATTGATTATTTGTGTGTACGATGTCATATCAGACCAACTTGAGACACCGAGTGTAAAATTAACTCCGGTAACTGGGCAACATGCTTATACAGGAATGTAATATGTTTTGCAATGCCATGAAACAAACCGTACGACCCCATGTAGTACCAGAACAATATTTTAAAAGCTTGTCTTATTCTTTGTTACTGATAGTTTATTTAAATTTATCCAATTTGGGGGCTAGCATTTTTTTTTGTTTTTTTTTTTTGGAGAGGGGGGAGGGAGCTAAAGACTCCCTAGCGCCCCCCCCCGAAGAACCGCCCTTACGCTCTAGATTTGCTGAAATGAGCACATAATCACAAACACCTTAAAAGAAGGGTTTAAGGTCACAACAGGATTTGGTATGTTAGAGGGGTACTTATTCTAAGCACTTTGGTGAAATTTGCATTGAAATCTGATGTGTAGTTCCCAAGATACGAGCCCGTAAATTTTTCATATTTTCAACAAAAAGTGAACTTGAAGCAAGCACATAAGACATCACATCCCCACATTAATGGACAGTCTTTTATTTTTCTTTAAACTTAACACTTGATTTTCTCCTCAACAATCCCATATTATTAAAATGTGATTGCATAAGTGGCATGAGAACTTTACAAATTTGCATCCCCCACAGGGAGGTCATACTCCTATTAACTTCAAGGTTAACACAACAGTCTGATAAAACAAAGGGAAACAAAGCATTTCTTGTCAATGTGAGGAAGTGATATAAGCTCTGCTGCCCTCAAACTCACTTTTGAACACAAATCTAGTGACTTTATTTACTGATATCTCAAGCAATACATGTCTGATTTGAATGGAACTTTCACCACACTGTGTAGATTTTGCTCCTCTTTCACATATAAAAATTAATTTTTGGCTTAAAGTGTACCTCAAGTCAGAAAATTCAAAAATATATATTTAAGAAAATGAAAAATGAATTGTAACTGTCCAACTCCCATCTTCATATGACATTCCTGAGCTGAGATATAAAAGGTTGAAGTTTATTCACTTAAAACAAATTGGTCTGTTGCGCAATAATTTGTGACTTTCTTGTTGTACAACTCACATAAAATGCTTTGTTTTCCATTAAAATTAAAAATGTGTTTATGACCTTGAACACTTCCTGTTTGCTTGCATAGCATGTTGCACAAGGAGGGCTTAATTTATTACATCATCTCATAAGAGTAAGAATGCTATCACACCTTGGTAAAAGGTGCAGTAACGTTCGGAAAAACAAAGAGATACAAAGATTGTAATTTGAGTAGTACAAGAATGACATCACAATTTATTGCGCAATGTACCATTTTAATTTGATTGAATAAACTTCAACATTTAATATCTCAGCTCAGGAATGTCCCATAAAGATGAAAGTTGGACTGTTAGAATTTTGTTTTCATGGTCTGTAATATATATTTTTGAATTTTTTTACTTTAGGTACACTTCAAACTTTAACAAGTTGTCTGCCAAGGTACATATGTCAATCTACAAGACTCCGAGGTAGGCTATAATTTGTTAATAATTTGAATAAATTTAGGAATTCAGCATGTGGAATAGTCTCGCACTAGTCAAATCTAAATTAGAATTTTGATCAGATAACTTGGTAGCATTTTGCAAATTTTGATTTCGTTTTAAAATCAAGACCTAGTCCGACTCTCTATATGAGCGGAAAGCCCGACCCCCGTTAGTTGATCGTCAGAATCATCATAAACACAAATTGCACACTCTATTCACATGACCGGGCCCCTTCACTACTTTGACCGTACAGAGGATGCTATTGATCTTCCACTTGCGAACACCCAAGTGAAAAATTATTTTATTTCTTTTATACACCGCTGCAAAAGAGTCCATGAATTGGCATCAATGTGAGCTATCCAAGCCCATATACAGAGACAAAGTACTGAAATGTAGAAGCGGATTTTTTTTCAATGGCCAAATGTGGCACACTTCAAAGTTATCGTATCGTTGATTTTTTCAATTGCACTACATACAAATGTTAGTACAGAAATATAAAAGCAGACAATGCACTAAATTATAGTACGTAAAAAACAAAAGAAAAAAAATGGAACCAGATGAAGCTTTTCTAGTCTGGTCCTAACCAGAGGTTTTCGATTCTTAAAATAAAACAAAACATAATGCAGCTATAGGCTATACAGAAAAGTGCAGTAAATTTTTACACGAATTTCAGGCTCATTAACCATAAGAATCAAATTTTGTTAAGAAACACAAAGAGAAAGAAAAAATTTCTTAAGGACTTTTTAAATAAGTTTATATTAGGAGAGCTTCGTAATTTAGTATCAATGGAATTCCAGAGGTGTACCCAATAACTTCGTACGTGGGAATGAGCAAATATTGTCCGTGTTAAAGGTTGTATGAGATTATCTCTTCCCCTAGTAGGATAATTGTGATGGGTGCTATTTGGATGAAAAAACGATTTCATATCATAGGGGAGTTGATCATTATGGTGTCTATATAGGAAAATGACTAACTGGTAGTGATCTTTTAAAGTTATCTAGGGGCAAAAACTTGCGAGAGGGGGTTGCCCCATTGGCTTCGGGCCTTAAACTCTCTGGATACCTTGCTGGAAGGAATGTCATGATTACCTATAACCGAGATGTGATTTCCTGATTTCCTTGCATCTACCAATATTTTCTTATTTGCATTTGTATACTTAACATTTGCTCATCAATTTCAACAGCATAAATAGCACCATGATATATCATATAGTTTACGGACAACTAGTTTGCTTTGCAATGTTTGCCCTGTATACCAAAACAGTGACGGTGGAAGAATGTTGAGATTGGGCGGGCAAAGTAAGGACAAAGGAAAATGTTGGGAGCAAATCATTCCGGACGTAGCGAGAAACCTAGCCAAAAGTGTCTTTTCCTGTAGGGTCCAGGGGCGAAGTCCCGGAAGCTCTGAGGTGCTATCATATCTCTGAAAAAAACGTTACGTCTCAGGGGAGGTATATTATTAACTTCTTCGGTTAACCCAAATCCTAACTGACCTAAATTGTTGGGGGTGCAAGTGGGGATACCTTCTCCTGTCCACCGTAGCGCCGAAACTGACAACAACCGAAATGCCGAAATGTGAACAAGGATATCGTAACCTTATATTTTGCCATTTTGTTTGATAATTCTTGCTACTTGAACCTTACAGTGACCTCTCTACTTACTTCGATATGGACTCCGTTAATGCTGTGAGTACATTTGACCAATGGATAGTTCTCGCTTGACACGAGCGCTTTGTACGTGGGATATTCCAGCCATGTTTGAGGGCAACTCCGGTATGTATGTGCAGGTTTGCCCTCAAACATGGCGGTTGCTGACGCATATTTGTGACGTCGGTGACAACTATCTACAGCAGTGCGTTTTCCAGGCCCGTAGACAGACAAGTTCATGGGAAAGGAGGAACAAATGTGTAAAATGTATAAATGCAATGTGACAAACTTCAAAATTTGTAGAGGCAACCTCTGTGCTATGGACCTGGCTATCCAGAATACAGACAAAACACTTTGATTAAAGGGGTGGAACATGGCAGCGTGGTGTACTTTAGAATATGATTTGTTCCAAAGACTAACACTTATAATCGTTTATAGTGTGGATGGGGAGAGCAGAGGTAGAGTTCTAAAAATGAAGCTTCAAATATATATTTTATCACACCGAACTTTGAAATCTTTCATTTATTGCAGAACTGTCTACTGAATGTTTCGATTCCAATTATGAAATTTTCCATTTGCCGGAAGTTATGCATGCGGTCATTTCCAGTACTTTGTCATTCCTCCTTTGGTATATTAAACGTTCTTAACAAAGCCGAATCTGTTGTTTGCCGATGAGATATTTTTAATCTCGGTACAAATATGGACGATTTTGGACATTTCGTATCGAGAAAATCTCCCCTAGTCGCCCGAGATAAAAAAAAAAATTCTGGGACCACAGACTGGGAAACCCCAGCACATTTCAGATTTATTCTGAATGCATTGTTACATGTTGTCCATGCCAGTTAAGACTGACTGGATTTGTCTATACATGGTTACCATGTTAGATGAATATGTAACTTTGAATCTTTGCTTGAAGTGAATTCGAAAATATCTTTCTTGTCGTGAAAATAAAATGTGGCAGGTGTGACTTATTTGGGTTATGTATGTAATGACATTCGAATCCTATTGCCTGGAGCAAAACATAAACTAGAAATAAAAGAGAGACTGAAAAATCATGAACTCTAGAAAGAAAAATTACATTTTTTGTTATATTTCAAATTTACAGTATAGTCACGACATTTGATCCTTTTTGGATGACAATCCCAAAGCGGCATGAAAAGGAACAGATTTGCCCTTTGAGGAAACCAATTACGAAAGGAATGGCCCAGTGACGCAGACGGATTTGCGTGGATGTTGAAATAAACATAAATTAGGGCGCCATTTGTACTGTATTTAATGGGTTTCAAATACAGTGTACCGTATTCGGGCCATGCAGGACTCAAGAGGCTGTGACTTTTCGTCCGACTCCAGATCCTTAACGAGGGCATTATGTCTGCCCCGACTGAGTAAGTCCGCGGAAAGGACGAAGTCTTTTCGTTCAGTTCATCGCTACGAAAAACCATCTGAGGGGCGGCAGCCATTCAGCAAGAATTTGGGACTGCAGCCCTCCGGTCTCCTGTCCCATACGGCAATGTCCACTACCTATTTTGAGCTTAATTGACCTACAGGTACGAAAAAGTGGACCGTGCATCGGGTGTATTGAAGAAAAATGATGTTAATAACAGTCTCATAACTGTAAGTATTAGTCTAAAGTCTAGTGCATGGGACATGAAATGAACACGGTTGGTTATGTAGTATAACATGTCAGCAAAATGAGCTGATTTTACTTGGCAGTTACGGAAAATCAGTTGGAACTATTCCAATATCTTTTACCGTTTTTCAGATGTGAATCTTTAAAGTTCGAGTGTTTCTGAATCAACTTGTTGCTTATGCAAAAATAATGATGTGGAGTGTTGCACAGTGTTGACATTTCTTTTGTTTACCCTTAATCACTCATCAGATATGTTATGGTTTGGGAATTGATACTTGTGACTTTCAAGGACACAATTTAAACTTCCAAAATAAAACATGTAGGATATACTAATGTAACAACTAAAATGAAGATTGTAAAAACCAAGAATAACATTAGCCACATATGGTATGTCACATCACAAGATGAGCCTACATATATGTATTCATGATTAAGTGTAAATCAGAAATTGCCCTCTAAAATGGTCAATTTGTGATGGATTGCGATGGAAACAGCGGATGTTTTCATAGGTTTTGATTCCTTTCACATTGAATATCCGATTTTGTCATTTCCATGTCACACGACCCTTTAAGAATATTTCACATTTTCTTTCAAAGTTGGAAATTCCGTAGGCGAGCAACGTACAACACTAACTCAACTAAAATAGCGTACGGACGAGAACGGTGGCTCTCTTTTAATTGTTAGCCCAAGGATGTTGCCAATCGGCCACCGAAGAACCAACAATAGTTGGAAAATGTTGACATGTCTCTGTTACAATTTTGCAAATAAGCATCGCACTAGTTGCATATCAAAAACATTTCATTCGCAGACATCTCAAAGATTGGCCAAGGTGAAGCAGGGGCGTCACTTTGGGTGCTCTGGAGGCCCAATACCCTCCCAAAATTGCATAGACCCCAAAATTTACGAAGTTTAACGTTTTGAAACTAGTTTTAATGCCCCCTTATTTAAGTACAAGCCCCCCTGAAGAAACATACACCTTCCACTTCAAGCAAAAATTTGGTTCAGGAAAAAAGAAACGATTCCAAAATAAAGTGGGAACAACTTAGCCAAGGAAATTGAAGGAATGTACCATATTTTCCCGCTAATCCACTTAGCTGTAGTAGTTCAAGTCTCTAAATTTCTTATACTTGAACATTTCGGATCGAAAAATAAAAATAAAAAGGAAACGTCTTTACACCCCGCCACATGTTTTTCTGTCGCAGTTCCCAATTTGGAGAATGACAATGGAATGTACATCGCAGTGGATCAATCTTGTACTTAAAAATTGACTACACCCATAATTTAAATGTAGGGACTTTTAGACCCCATTTTGGGCCTTTGACAGAATATTATGAAGGAAAAAGGCAAACATTTCTAATCCACGTAAATCTATTCCTTACACTTAAAGGGAAATATTTCATTTGTTTTAAAAGAAAAATCTATCATCGTTGTAAAACTAATATTTATTGGTACACGGTGATGAATTATAAAAAAGCAGTATTTCTTAAGGCTTATTTCTTTTGAAGAAATAAGTTTCTCACAGATAGATATTCAGTTACTTATTGCTCAAGAATAGTTTGTTCACCCAAAATTTCAAAATTTAAAATGATGCAATGTCAATGGCTCTTCTTGCGCATAGAAGAGATGTAGCTATTGCTTGCTGGGATTTATGATTAAGACTGAATTGTTGGATAGTGTATGAGCCATTTTGTTTGTACTCTTTGTTGAAGCATTTAAAACACAGTATTTCCCTACAAATATTGAATATTTTGAAATCACGAATTTCCCAGGGCCATCCTCCGAGTAAAATACTAGCTAGCCGTAAGATTAAGTAAAGGTGCCGAATAAGTTGACAAGGGCATTTTATCTAGGTAATCACAGTATTGACGAAAAGGCACGGGTCAGCATTGATTATATCATCAATCAGAATTGACTTACTTGCCACAGGCATCAAAGCTTTGACCATAAAAGGGACTCTTGACCACTTCATCAGATCGATGGTAATGACTTCCAAAGTTTCACAACTAGAAATCTGACATTCACAAAATTACTCCAGTCACTGAGGTAACCTTGGATTAAAAAGCAATTGCCTGCAGTTGTTCGATGATGAAGGCAGTTGACCTTCTACACAGGTCACGTAACTGAATATTTTCTAATTATAGACCATGGGAGGATTGACTTAAAGTACCAGCCGGCCAGCACAATTGAGTTTTTTCCTTGTCTCTAAGTTAAACCATTATAGCGATTTTTCTACTCTATGACCAACATGTTTCTGCAAGGTAGCAAAACATATTCTTTCAAGAAGCATCCTTCACTGTTACCCCACCTTTCTGTTTGTTCATTAAATCCGACCAACAAGATTAGAGGTATCATCACCCCAGGCATTTTCAATTCTCTCAACTTACTAACATCTAGCTCCTCCCACAACTGTACAACACTCATTCTCATCCAAACACAATCCCGGCTCAGTGCTTCAGGTGGTCGTGTACGCAAGGTTCTAATATGTGTAATCACTCTCTTAAATCGTAAGATTAAAAATATTGCAGTTTAAATCTAAAAGAGTTGAATTAATGATTAATCGGAAGTTGGATTGGTCACTAATTGCATTCTTTTAGATTTATTTTAACGCTATTAGACTAATTTTAAGTCTATTGATTTAAGAGAGCAGAATCTTTTCAGCACGTGTAGTTTTTGAATTTCATGTCACTCAGAGAACTGTAGTAATTGAGACTTTCTGTAGACTACGGTACTGGCAAATATTGTAGTTTGAAGTGTGACGAATGACTGTCGAGTTTTAAGGCTCACTGAATTTGCGATGACATTTGTAAACCTCAGTACTACGGACGGTTCTATACAAGGGGGGGATTAGCATAGCACAGCACAGCACAGCAAAGCGTAGCGTAGCAAAGCATAGCATAGCATAGCATAGCATAGCATAGCATAGCATAGCATAGCATAGCATAGCATAGCATAGCATAGCATAGCATAGCATAGCATAGCATAGCATAGCATAGCATAGCATAGCATAGCATATACATAACATAACATAACATGGCATGGCATGGCATGGCATGGCATGGCATGGCATGGCATGGCATGACATGACATGACATGACATAACATGACATAACATAACATAACATAACATAACATAACATAACATAACATAATATAGGCTCTTAAGGATCACGTACAATTATTTTTACTCCTTAATAGTACAAATTACTTGACGAAACTGCATGGTTCAACTTAAACATGAAAAATTGATCGAAGCCCTAAAACATTATGAAAGATATGGTAGAGTTGATAAGGGGGTGAACGCTGCATTTTTTAGTACAAATATCCCACTTGGCATGAGTGGTCCTTGAGGCAATAGAAAGAAATTTATCCAAAGGGAAAATTCATATCTGTGCATAGAGCCCTCTAATTTGCATAAATTATGCTAATTAGCCCCATTAGACCATAATGATCTGGTTCTGGCCATTTTTGCACAGGAAAAATAGTGTCTTTATTCAAATATTGCCATATTTATGGCTCGGAACCCATTTTTGGATATTATTCACAACAAGCAGGCATTTTGTTGAAAGCTAATTTGCATAAAGTATGCTAATTAGCCGCAGTGGGTCGTCATTAACTTACTTGTTACTATTATGCACAGGGAAAATAGGCAATTGGCGTGCAATTAGTGGAAATTGGCCAAATTTAGGGTACTGAGCCTATTGCTGGGACAGAATTTACAATATGCTACCATTTTGATGGTTTTCTAATTTGCATAAATTATGATAATTAGCCCCAGTGGGCCATTAATCTCTTACTTCAAACTTTCCTTGCTCAGGAGAAATGTGTAATTAGTGGGCAATATTAGTTCAATTGGCAATATATTTGGCACGATCCACTGTTTGGGGACAACATTTACAATAAACTGCCATTTTCTTGTTTTCTAATTTGCATAAATAATGCTAATTAGCCTCAGAGGGTCATTATTACTTTACTCCTACCTACTTTGTACAGGAATATGTGTAATTAGTGGGTAATTACTTGAATTTGACAATGTTTGTGGCACTGAAGTAATTTTTTGGACAATATTTACAATTACGTAGCTGCCATTTTGTTGTTTTCTAAATTTGCATAAATTACTCTAATTTTTCTCAGTGGATCGCTATAACCATACTCCTGATTTATAGGAAAAATGTGTAATTAGTATGCAATAGTTGGAATTTACCACTTTTGTGCACTGAACTCGTTGTTGGGACAATGCAGTGTTAAAAATATGTTGTGACTACTTTGGTTCCTCATAATTTGCGTAGATGATTCTAATTAACCCAGGTAGCCCTATATTTTCTTACTTCTATCTTTGTTTTGCACAAGAAAAGCGGGCAATAAGTTGAACTTGGCTGTATTTAGGACACTGAACCATTTTGGGGACATCATTTTCAATTGACTGCCATTACGTTGTTTTCACAAGAGGGTGGAGTGGTGTGGAACCTGAGGTTAGGGCTGAAATGAAATTCCAAACGTTCCCAGTACAATTGAGAAATCACAGCCGAAGAAACACCTATCAGAAAGCGAAAATAAAAAAGTATTAGATCCTCCCCCGTCCCCCACCCATCCCAACCCCCGCCAAGAATAAACTATTCTTATCTGCTTTTGACCACCGGCTGGTATTTGTTTACCGCTCCTATTGCACTTATACTTTAAAATATCCTTGCCTCTTCCCAAACCTTCTGCATTAAATGTTGCAACGGTATGAATGCGCACTTGTTTCTAAAAGTTCTATAGGTCTACCAATACATCAAATGGGGCAGCTTCTATACCTAGTCCGCAGTCCACTGACCAAGGAAGGTTCCAAGCTAGTCATCAATCTGCTGCTATTGACAAATGGGGGTGGTACTATGACTTTGGCGCATGCTATAGACATCGCACACACACACACACTGACACACACACACACAAATACAGTGAGGGATTCCAACATGGCAGTGAGGGATTCCACCGCGTGTTTATTCTAACGGTAAGAGCATCCACCTCTCACGGAAGGCCCGGGTTCGCTTCCCAGGTCGAGTCATACCAAAGACTCTAAAAAAGGAACCTACTGCCATTGTGCGTAATGCTCCGCATAAGCAATGGAGTAGGGGAAACAAGCCAATGAGCCATGACTGGAAAAAAGGCCGTGGTCGGCTCGACTTGAACCAGTAGGTTGGCAACTGGGCCGTGAAACTCTATCTAACTAACTCCACCATGGCAGAAACACATAAGGAAGGATTTATTATTGCTTAACCCTAAGTCCAAAGTGATGCTCTCCTATCCTAAAGTTACAAGTGGGTTCAGGGTGGCAAAAGTTTGCTTCAATCTTCAAGGCCTTGTTGGCTGCAAGTTGAAGGTTTTAAATGCCATTTATTTCAATATTTAAGTTTAAAACACCATTGCAAAAGCAATTTTTTAATAAGTAACATGATACTGACTTTTTTAAAGGGGGATTTTACCTGCCTTCGTCTGAAAGAGAGGGACAACTCCCCCACTCTCCCTGTGGCGGAAACTCTGACAGTCAGATCCAACAAGCCTTCATTGCCCGTGGACGATTTTTTTTTCAATTCAAAATACTGGGACAATTGTTGCATGGTGAGATCGTAGGCTTGATTCAGGGGACAATGTGTACATGGGAAAACAAGGCCCAGTTACCCTAAGCTACTGTAGGCTAGGCCATATAAGTTCCTCAAAGATGATCGAGTCAACACTTTCAAAGTATTAAAATCAATTTCAATTCCGTATTCCTCACCTGACTGTGACTCAATATTGTATGCTTCATCTACGGGTGCGGATACAAACGGGAACACACCGGGCATACGCGCCTTTTTTCGATGACCAATTGTTTTATTTTTTTTAGATATGGAGGATATGCTTCCAGACGCTGTTTAATTGAGCGCATTCTGGAATTCAAAATTTCTTTGGGAGAGAACCCACCCCTCCCTGCCTTAGCTTTGTGCCTCGGAGCTCGTTTGTCGTCCTTTGCTGTGAAGGTACACTCTAAAAACTGAAAGGCTATTTTGATAGCACTTTCTGAGTGGTGAATTTAATTAGCACCAAAAGCGCTGTTTCGGCACTTTTATAGTGGCTAATTACACAGCACTTTCATAGTGCTGTCATAACAGGAAAGTGGGCGGAGCTAATTTAGATGAAAAAATGTTCAGAAACACTAAATTTCTAGCGGAATTTCTGTATCTTTGGTTTTGACTTTTATCAGGCATTTGTCAACTAACATAACACAGTGCTAACACGTATTCATAATTATTTGAATTGGTTTATTTCATGCTTTTAACGCTGTAAACAAATATTACAGGTTATTCCAAATTAGGAGTTTCGCAAATAAAGACTTCTAGGTTATTTTACATGTTATTACTCTTAAAGATTTAAAAACAACACTTTAAGTTTTCTGGACAGCTCTTGCAAGTGTTGTTTACTGCTGCACTTCCGAGGTGCTGTCTCTAATGCACCCAAAGAAGTGCTATGGTAGCACCAACGGTGCAGTCCCTATTAGGGCTCTTATAAGTGCTAAGAAAACTTCTTTAGCATCGCCTTTTAGTGCTGTCTGGTAGCACTTATGGTGCAGTTAAAAGTAGCTCTTGCAAGCGCTTAAGTCCTGCACCTCAACAAGTGTTAAACAATTTCAGGACTTTAAGAGTGCTGTCGTTTGAAACAAAGGTGCAGTCCCTAATGGGTCTCTTGGATAGTGCATAAAAACTGATCTTGAGTTTCCTTCAAGGAAAAAAAAACTGATCTATAAGTGCTGTTTTTAGCGCTTCTTTTTTACAGGGTACGTCCCCTTCCTCAAAATTGTGGGTTTGCACCTGATTTAGGCTATTGCAAAACCTCCAGTTCTTCAAAGGCTGTGGAGATGTGTTTGTACCTATGTGGATCGATGTAGATGAATAAAAATTCCTGTTGGTATCTGTCAGCAAAAAAAAAAAAAAAGCCCAGGAAAAGGGCTGTGGCGGCCGCCTGGACTTGAACCAAACCCTGGTCAAAATTCCAGTTGAACCCAGTTAAACTGGGTGCAACTGGATCCAGTTAGAACCCAGTTAGAAACCAGTTGAAAACCAGTTAAACCCAGTTAATCTAGTTTGGGAATTGGAACAAATTCAACTGGGTTGAATGTAGTAAATCCAGTTGAAAGCTGGTAAGTAAACCCAGTTCAACCCAGTCGGTTTTATACGGGATTTGGAACAAGACCAGCTGGGTTCAACCGAGTCCCAGTTGAACCCAATTGAATTGGTCAACTGGGTTCAGCTGGAATTTTTACTGGGGAAAGGTTGGAAACTGGTTCGTGAAACTCCATCTACTTAATAACCAATGCCCACATTGTAGTCTTAAAAAGGTCCACCTGATGAACTTTCAGAGGACATGTGGAGGGCAAATAACGATGTTGGGGGGGGGGGGGGATTTTTAGCTTAGCTGTAATTAGGGTTGAGGTCCGATGTGAAAAATGAATTCCCTCATGGGTTTGCAGGCGCGGACCCAGGCATTCCAAAAGGGGGCTGACCTAGGAGGAAAGCAGGGGTACATGTAAGGGAGTTGCGCTACTTATTTACCGTATGTATTATTACTGATATGGTGAAAACGGGAGTACTGAGGAGGTAAAAACCCCCTTTAGCTCTTTATAACACAGGTAGTCCTACTGTAATCAGCTAACCATTTATTGTGAGACATTTCTAGTACGGTACATGTACAGTATTGAATGGTTTGTGTTTTTGTCCGGCCGGTTTGAGTTGTCTGTTTGTTGCAACATGCCTGTTTCTATGTACGTTTTAAAAAGAAGTATTGAATGGTGCATAGTTATGAAAAATATAGCCTAATGTAGCAATTTTTCATCCTTTCACTATGGTAAGCTTGCCATCTTTCAAAACTGAGAAAAACGTAAAGTTTTGTACACAATGGCCTATGAATTTCAGATGGTACATCAATGTTGCACAAGAGACCATCGTCTCGTTTTTGTGAATTTATAAGTTGCCATGGCGACTGGAATTGGTACAAATTTTAATGCCTAATTGGTCGGGGGATGGGGCATGAAAAGAGTTCAGGAAAAGGGAGACTGTTATCCTTCATTTTCTGCACAATCCTACCTATTTTGGGGCATGCGCTTTGTTTGGTCTATATTGTTTCTGTAAAGCAATATCTTTATTTTTTTCGAGCTAGAAAATGCCATTCAAATTTTTTTCTAACTAGACATGCAAAATTTCAGGTACTAAATGCAACATGGCTGTCAATTTCTGGAATGAGAACACAGCAATTCATCTACACTAAATCATAATAACTCACGCTTTCTGGGTGTAAAATATGCAGCTTTTGGCAAGAAAAATATTAACAAGAAAAAGTGCCCAAATTCCCTTAAATTTGTACATGTATCAGTTCCACGAAATCCTTTTTCAAAATCTTCTGTTTCGATCTTTTATTATGAAATTTTTAGTTATTAGATAGCTCAGAGTTGTGAAAAGTGTTGCCAAAATGAATTTCTTGAGTGAAATGCAGCAATATTCAACTTCATCAGACATTTTTTGAGGCAAAACGTTGACTTATCCTTCAAACTACCTCTCCTTGAAGGCTAATTAGCATAATTTATGCAAATTAGGAGTTAATATGCAGAGATATTGAGTGTCTCTTTGGATAAAATTTTTTTGTTTGCCCTATAGATCATTTGTGCCAAGTTGGAAAATTGTACTGAAAAGTACAGTGATCACCCTATTTAGACCCCTTAGCAACTCTACTAATACTTTGAAGAGAAATATAAAGAAACTTCTGATATTTAGTCATTGCTTTAAAATAAGTTTGGATGACCGCCCTTGACCTTTAATTCTATGCCAGTTGGCCCTAATCCTTGTAACCCTGAGAAATTTTCTGTCACTGTCTAGCAAACGACTGTCACTCTCCTTCAGTTGCAGACTACGCCTCTGAGCGGACTCTGTTTACTCAGTTCCTCATATCAGCGTCTAAACGGATATGATGAACAAGGAATATGCCGTACACCTTGCTTAGCATGTAAGTTGCACACATAATCTACAACCTCGTGTAACAACTTATTCACCAGGTTTCGCTCATATTAAAGGCATATTTTCATCACCCCAAACAGTTCCAATTCTCCCAACCTACTTACATCTAGCCCCGCCCACATTTATCTAAAACTCATCTTTATCCAGACGCAATCCTAGTTTATTGCTTCATGACTTGTCCCAGTAGCCATACAAGTCCATAATGTGTAATCAAGACACTCTCAGTGCCCATGCTGTGTAATTTAGCTATGATGCATTGTTTGAATGTGATGCCAATCAAAGAGCTGAACCAATTGAGAGTTTTGATATATGCATACTGAAACTGTAGTTTCGGGTGACGAATGACTGCCTTTAAAGTGAAATGCTGTCACCCTAACCCAATTAGTAAAGTAGTCTATTCTGTTTCATAAATGGTTCCTGAAAATTATGTGACAATATTTTTTCCTTTTCAATTGTGAAATATAATAGGAGTGTTTACTTGTTTAACCATGACTATGCAATATAAAAGTACTAAGATATTACACAAAATACTTACAGTAAGTAAAAAGAAATTTTTGGGATTGTTTGTTGTTCCAGCCTGCTTGGGAGACTACTGCCAGTACCCACCCTAGCCAAACATATTCCGATGATTTTACTGACATATATGACTTCGGCATTTTCCAAAATCGTTGAAGAAAGTTTTTGTTTCACAATTATTTTATATATTTATTTCTTATCATTTGGTGTTTCACAATAGCATCATTCAGTGACAATTTTATCTGCTGCGTGACAGGCGAATAACGAATTTTAAACCCTGGGCAATTAATTAAAGGAAACAAGCGACTACAGTACGTCAACGAGTGCGGCTTCACAAAAAAGATACAAAGGCTTCCCGAATAAAGTAAAGCCGACCTTTTTACTTCTATTGTTTCCAAAAATTGATGATTGAAATTGAAGAGAACAATCTATTTCCGATGCAAATATCATTTGACACTGCAACTTAAGGCAGAAGAGTTGTTTAATGTGTTACTGAAATGAGGGAACATCCGCCCACCTACTACGATTTGATCCCTAAGCTATCACATAGATAGGTAAAAAGATACCGATTCGTTCCATGTCTCATGTTCAATATATGATTTGAAACTATCTGCAAGTTTGTCATAACTAACCGAATTACTTCGTACTGTTTTCTCTAGCATCATGCAGAGCGATAGTTCTTTCGCCACGGTTTCAACAGCCCCACTCAGATGACCCTGCGTTGCACTTTCCCACGTAAAATGTGTATCTGTTTTCAGTAGTGGTACACAATGCACAGCTAGCTGAGGAGATGTGGACACTCTTGAGCGACACGGTACCCCAACCTGCCGGTACATCTTGGACAGTGGAATGGGGATAAAATCTCTTTATAATCATAATCTTATGTAGCATAAGCATTATCATGTTATACTTCTTAGTTCAGTAGTGTGTTTAAGGGGGGGGGGGTGGATTTGCGGTTCGAGGAAGATGAAACGTTTGAAGAGACCCACCGAGCATTCAAACCCTAACCACAAACCAATTCCTGTGGGGCGGAAAATGGTTGTCAAAGCAAAAAAAGGTCCTCGAAATTTCGAGTAGCACAAGTATACCGACTTGAGTCAAAAGCCGTGCCAGTCGGGGGAAATCACAGGTTGTGTCCAACTCTCGAAATCCTGCACACGGCACTGTCTTAGTTACATACATGCTGGATTGTAACTATCGCTTAATTGGTATCCTTCGTTTCGAGGGCATGATCGTTTTGGGTGTAAACGGTACTTCTGGAGGTACAATGATCTTATGAATAGGGGCGTCCTCTGAGCACGCACTCTAACAATTTAGTTTCTGCTAAACGTTAACGTAAACCTCGACTAGATCAACTTAGAATGGGTTATCTTGCAATATTTCTTTTCGTACAGAATACATGACGAATAACAAGGCTATCATGTAACTACATTCATATGATCTCAACTTGTTTCCATCCTTGCCGAGTCGGTGAGGTTTCTGGCTGAAAAATAATTTTTTTGCATGAAAAAATAGCGTCGGCATACCTTGCAGTACTAGAATCGGGATTCAAACTCAATTCAGTATCAGTGTAAGTTTGTACTGACGTGGACGATATTGGCTCGGAATGGCCTGAATTGGGAGATGCCGGGATAGAGAGTAACCCAGTTGTGACGGTAGTAGTCTATTGTTTTAATTTCAACTAGAGTTCGCAGGTATTGGGGCTACATAAATGAACCAAAAGATTGAATTGTCATCGATACATGCGCTCAAATCAAGAACTGCCAGGACAGACTTTTCATGTGGCTCTCAAAAAGTTTAATTATAACTTATTGTTTTCTAACAAAATACGATCATTTGGTATACTGAAATTTTCAATTGGCACAGCTCTTTATTTGACATCAAAACTGCAGAGTAGCTCATAGGACAAATTACTCACCGAGAATGTCCTGATCACACATTAGGGATTTGCATGCTGACCAAGATATACCCTAATATGATTGAATAGGATTGTGTCTGGACAAAGATGAGATTTAAACAGCTGTGGAAGGGACTAGTAGTAAGTAGGCCTACGTTGGGAGAGTTGATACTATCTGAGGTGGTGAATACTGTTTCTAAGTTCCTGTCCAGTTTTTTGAAGGTCTGGATGTGTTGGTCATCTTTATAAGTGAAAGGCTACCTATCTCCTTCTACATGGTTGAAGTCCTTACAAGATCACAATTTCACATCTTCTGTTAGATGAAAATATTATTAATCGTTGTTCCTGTCCAGTGAACGAGGCGGGAGATTTCCTACGATAAGTCTGGCCTTCCATCTATCTCCGCTATTTTCGATAGGTTACTGGAAGGTTTTGAGCGATACGAGCGACTAGAAGCCCGGCAACATCGTTAAATCAATTGAACTTTGCTTCTCAAATACTCACCCCCACGGTCTCTGATCTCAACGGGAGTCTGTCACAACCCAGACGATAACTTGATGTCACTCAAACAGTTACCCTCGAAAAATGAAAATTCTTCATATTTCCTTCTTTTTTTTGGAATGCGTAAGTTTTGAAAAGGAAAAGAAAAACGCTTTTTCTTAGGTCACGCTGAACAGATGGGTTACTCAATTTGTTTTGTTCCATTATTTCCCCTGGCTGAAATGTTTGAGACGGGCAGTTTCATTTAAAGTGATATAGGCAAAAGGAAGTTCCGTAGTAGTTGCTACTTCTTAGTTGTTATGAAAGGACTCAGGTAAAGTCCTTTGTGCACCAACCTGGAAATAAATTGACCAAAGGACAGTATATTTAATATGTACACAA
Organism: Holothuria scabra; assembly: GCA_037179385.1. Lineage (NCBI taxonomy): Eukaryota > Metazoa > Echinodermata > Holothuroidea > Aspidochirotida > Holothuriidae > Holothuria > Holothuria scabra. The sequence continues at coordinate 693,995 of CM074193.1, read as the reverse complement.
GATATATGCCCTTTGTCTAAAGTCTCATCGATTCCTTGGGAAGAGCCAAGAGACGAAACCAAGCGTTTAATCCACAAGGAGCCCCCTCCCCCCAAGGGAGCTACACGCATTGCCCGATACATGTCCCGATTGCAATACTAGTTTCGCATACCCTTATACGGACAAATGCTATAAGCAGGCTATAGATGTTGTATACACCGACATCACTGCGTTGCACGTCTTTGTATTTTGCCATCCAAGCGTCCATTGTACAACAATTGTTACTGATCATGCGCAGTAAATGTGTTATCCATTTACTGCGCATGATCAGTACCATCCAGTATGTCAAATTAAAACGCGCTGACGTCACGTGCATGATCTCTTTGTAGGATGGTATTCTTTAAATGCGAGAACGTTAAACTGTTGCTGCGATCTTACGGGCCATAAACGTGATTGGCATTGTTATCCATGACTTAAAGGGAGGTAAATGCAAAAAGGATTCACATACATGTAGTATCGGTGGCTCTACGTGAGTTGTTTGTAGGGAGTCAAATAACTCGAAATCACCCCGGACCCGGACCAGGGGCCTGGAGTTAGATGGAGTTTTACGGCCCAGTTTTCAGTCTTCGAGCCACGGCCTTTTTCCAGTTGTGGCTCATTGGCTTGTTTTCCCTACTCCATTGCTTATGCCGAGCATCACGCACAGCCTCTGTAGGTTCCATTTTTAGAGTCTTTGGTATGACTTCCGCGAAAAAGGCGGATGCTCTCGCCGTTAGACCAAACACGCGGTCACGGGGGACCTGATGTAACAGCTCTTTCGATCATTTCATATGGGAACTCAGCCAGTAGAGCAAATACAGTGGAGTACCATGACTGGGGAAGACTTTCCGGGAGAAAAAATGAAGTATGAAGTGAAATAGGGACTGATGGGAAAACGAACAAAAAAGTCGAAAGAAAGTAGGGAAGAGGGCAACGGAAAGGGTGAGGACAGAACAATGCAAAAACAAAGGAAAAAAGTAAAGAACAATAAGTTGCAAAATGTGGGTAATGACCGATGTATGAAGGATTGAGAGAAGGACATTGACCGAACATAATACTTGTTCAAAGATCGATGCAACGAGTACTGAAACACAAAGGGAAAGGGGACGGTGGGAAAGACAGAAGCGCTGTATACAGATGTAAGGACCAGAAAGACAGTAACGGGTACGAAAGATGAAGCCAGGCAAAATGTTCATTGAAACGATAAGTAAAATGGATAGAGAGAAATTAGAAGGTTCGATAGGAAAGGACTGACCAGATAGAGTTCAGGGAACATACGTAATACCATATGTAACACCAGGCATTACTATACTACCATATGTAACACCAGGCATTACTATGCTACCATATGTAACACCAGGCATTACTATACTACCATATGTAACACCAGGCATTACTATACTACCATATGTAACACCAGGCATTACTATGCTTTTTAACACTCGGTTACTTTCCTTCATGTGATAATTTCATTATTAGTTTAAAGGGCAAGAGCAGTCGTCCAAACTTTTTTCCAAGCTAAATTTTTCAATTTTCTTCTTATTTCTCTTCAAAGTATTTGTCATAAAACTCTGGGACTTCAATATTCAAGGTAAACTAACAGTCATTTATAGTAAATTTCACATCTGATGATTTTAAAATCATTGTCATGTGACTATAAAGAGCCACATGATTATGAAATAGGACAGTCTGAGTTACTTCAAGTAGGCGTGACCGTATGTCTCCTTTACGAATAAAGGTATACACCCCGCAAGTGGTTGGGGAGCTATATTGCTCCAAAATGCAAGGTACTGTAAACCCTTTAACGAAGGGATGGCATTTTGAAACCCCCCCTCCCCCAAAAAAACAAACAAACAAACAAACAAATCGCAAATGGCACCTATCTAGATTGGTCAAATATGGCGTAGGCTTTATTTTTCCGATTGGAAGAAATTTTTAAGAACTTCGCGAGTAGCATTTCTCGATTCATCACTATACTGAATAAGAACAGACATCAGCACTTACACCACCAACTTTGGGTTCAAACAAAGAGTCCTCTTAGAATTCAAAGTCAAGCAAACGACTTTACTACTATTGCAAAAGTGTGGGAGATAAAACCGCGTTTAGATTTGAAGGAGGGAGCCCTTCATATAGTCCAAGAAAATTACCAGATTTCCCCAAAATAGGTCTTGCTACATGAGTGGTGAGTGGTAAGCTGTATCTCCGTTCACCCAATTATAAACTACTAGTTCGGTGCAATTATAAAGCATCAATATGAAAGTCAAGAGTACAGTACCAGTGCCATATTTGTATAATATGGCTCACTTCCCTCCAGCACAATTTGTTAAAGTCCAAGGTATTCTTGTATAAAATCGTTGCCATGTACTTTTGTTAAAAGTCTTTCTAACTCGTTTGTAGCTCCTAGATACCCAAGACGAGAAAGGTCTTTCTTTTTCAATTTAATTCGCTGAAATAAATGGTCTTATTGTGAGGGGACGTCTAAAAAGTTCAGTGCTGAAAGTCGTGATTTGTTTTGAATTAAATAACATTTATTTGCCCAGATTACCTTGACATGGCCCCAGTTTAAGTAATCCCAGATGTTTGTAATGAGGAAAATTATTGGGCAGTTATTATAATTGCTCAATCAGCGTTCCAAGCTGGCTATTTCGGCCCAGGAATGGTACAACATAGCAATCATTTCACTTGTATAATTTGTGAGTTCAATGGTCGTAAATATTATTGTTTAAAACCAATTTCGTGTAATTTTAGACACAGTCTAGATGACTGTCTGGCCGAAGACAGTGTTAAAAGGCATTGTAGTTTTGTGGTGAGATGCATAGAAAGCGTGTATATGCTTGTGTGTTCATGTTTGTCTGTGTGCGTGCATGTGTCAGATCTGTGTAGAATCTGATCGATATATTTTGCGCCCTTCCACGGAGTTGCTGGGGTACACCTGTTTCCTAATATATTTATATGTAGGTTAGATGGAGTTTAACGGTGCAGTTTCTAAGCAGTTAGTTTAAGTTAATAATATGTAAACGAGCAGAGTATCGAATGTGTGTATAGGCACAGGCGGAAAAAAGACGCGATGAAAAATATCTACCGACCTTGGTTTAAGGTGAAGGAACACGTTTTTACAACATGACAATTTTAAACAGAGGTAACGTTTTCACCAGTTCTTTCCAATGATTGTGAACCGTATGAAGGGATGATGACAAGATCAACGTGAGTCTTTTTTAAGACATATGGAATGGTAAATACCGTAAACGTTGCAAATAACAACACTTATACAAACATGCTATACGGAACAAATATAAATCGTGCTACCTTTTGTGCGCACACATTGTGCATACGATGTTAACGCGCAGGAACCACGCCCTTGAATGTTGGTTTGTTTGGAGGCAAACAAACCAACACCAACAAATTCAGTGAGCTGATGTCTCAGCAAACCATTGGATTATTATATCATATACACGTGTGAATGTGCATTGTTCTTGGTGTCGGTAGAAGGTCATCTGAGGTTACCAGAAATCCGATGAACAAAACTTTGCAAACACGATATTTCAAGAAAGTTAACAGTGAGGGACCTTATATTTGGCATGTACATTGCCCGTATTTAGTAGATGAAGCCTTAAATTTTTGTCGGATGTCAAACTGAAAGTAATTTGGGTATCGGATTTTATTGTTTATCTCTAAACATGACGTAAGAGTGACGTCGATACATGAGATATATAGCCCTCATGCATAATAGCCAAATAGAAAGAGCGTCTTCATTAGAGGCAATCCACACCGAAAAAAATTGCTGGATGTACTGTGTAGCTGTAAACTGACAAGTGATTTTGTAAGATTGTAAGAGATTGCACGTTTTCACTGTTTTACCTTCAAATTGGCGTCACGTACTGTTAAAGCATTCTGATGACTCTTTACTGTTTTGTTGACTGACACAGCTTCGAATCTACGTTAAAGCTCACTACGTCCGTTACATGAACTTAGATAGTCATGATAGATAGAACTTAAGTAGTTGGTGCTTCGTGGTGTAAATCAACGGTTATCATAGCAACTCCAAACTTATGGTGGCAACATAAAACACTGATTTCAAGTGGATTCCAATTGAACACGTAGTCTAGACCCATTTAGATATTTTAGGAGCAATTATACTTCATTAAATGCGACGTGAGCAAAACAAAGTTATGGCGACTTCCTAGTTCGGTATCGTCTACATCTTTGGCAAAGGTACTGTTATGACTTATAAGGGGACATATCGTCCCTAGATTTTGTTATGCTTAAACTCGACAGTTGGCGTTAATCTTTACAATAAGGAGGATGGTTTGGAATTTTGAACTTTGCTATTGAATGTACTTCGGGCATGGATTGAGGGTACGTACTGATGCTAAATATACTGATTTTGTTTGGCTTTCCGCAGGACGGATATGTCTACTGTATACTGTATACATTGGCTTTTTTAGAATGAACGATATGATCTTCTATTTCTGGATGACCTGGAGTGCACCTAGAGTCTGAGATTTCAAAAATATGTATTGCAAAGCATGGGGAATGAATCTTTATCATCTTCACGCGACATTTTTGAGTTACGATGTAATAAAATATTACAGTTTATTCACTAAATTTAAAATGGTCCAAAAATTGCGCAGTTATTTGGGATGTCCAGTGGCGGAGCTGCCATATGGTCAGCGGGAGGCGGCCCGGTCTCCCCCCCTGACGGACCAAAATCGTCTGTCGGCGCCCTTTTTAGGTTTTTAACATACTTTACTCTTGTACCATTATTGGTAAAAGACATAATTTAATAGCGTTGTTTTAAGGCCCAAATAACAAAATGCTCAAAGAGCCACCAGTAACTGTACTATCTGTATTTTATTCTGATGAAAAGGGTCATCATCTGTAATATAGGGATAGGTTTTGCCGAAACGTATCTTCATGCTTTATACGCACTAATGAATGTTGTCGCTGTGCTAGGTTCATTGCTTCCTCACCAAGCGTGATTATAAGCTTACAAAATACACAGACTGACATAAAATTCACCCTCCAGGCCAATAAAAGATGTTGCAAAGGGCGCAACAATAATTGTAGCGCAAATAGCCATCTTGGGGATAATTGTCAACATAGGCAATAAAAAAAAAAAAAAGTTTACAAAGATACCAAACTTACTTCCGCAACATTTTTCAAAATCATTTGAAGAGAACATTCAAGTTAAAATAAAACTGTTATCATAGTGGTAATGGTTTAAGAGTTTTAATGAGCAGTTTCAATTTTGCCTTTATACAAGTGACCATTCTCATAATGAATGGCTATTTCTGACACTGCACGATAATCCCATGAAAATGCTTATTTCTGTACTTTCGTGGTCTAAAAAGCCAGAAAATTGCATCTATAAGCCTAGGTCTAGGCTACTTTTATTTAGTATAAATTCGGTATCTAGAGAGCCAAGCAGACCTTTTGTCTTGGTTATTTCTTGCAATGTACTTAATTAATGGCTATTTCAGAGTGGTCACATGATGTAAATTACGTCAATTAATGTTTCTTCGTGGACTTATTTTGATTTCCAGATGCAAAAAATGTTCACCTAACGGTCATTAATTTCCATAACTTTTTCCCCCTGTAAGGTTGCTTGCTATTTAGCTCTAGCAGGTTTAATCTTTATCTACACAAAGTAGCCCATTATTACATTAAAATCTTGAATCAAGACCTGACAATAACACAAAATATAATTACCACCTTCATACTAGAATGTGAAAGAGAGGGAATAGGAACATGGGCGTCCGCAGGTAGAGGCAAGGGGGGAACTTGCCCTCCCCTGGAAAATAAAAACGTGAAAAAACGAAGAAAACATAACGAAAAAACGAAGAAAAATTAACATCAACATTTTTCAACAGTTCACTCAGTAATTTCTCTATTTATATGCTGTAAACAGGCTTTAGAAATGCCATTTCCAGCGATCTGAGAGGAATTTCTGGCCAAAATTTCCTAACACTCCGCGCCAACTCATTGTGGCCCGGAGCCTTTCCCCCTAGAGAATTTTGCCCCCCCCCCCGAATTTTCTCCTGCGGAGGCCCATGAATAGAAAATTTAAACATGTTTTAACGGAAAAACTTGCTGAGGAGAAATGTCAAAGTAGTCTTCTACCAGGTGCGGAAAATCAAATGGAAATCTGAAAAGCCGTGGCTTCGATCGTTCTGAGGCTCAGGATATTTACTCATTCGAAGCGCCCCTGCACACCATTTTTGCCCCCTCTGACCGAAATCCCTAGCTCCGCCACTGAGGATGTCACTTGTGCTACCACGAAAATTGTTTGTATGTTTGTTTTTGTTTGATTTTTGTTTTTATTTGCTGTAAGCTACTACTCCATGCAAATTATCATTTCGTTTCAACTACGATATCTGACTAGAATATACAAGTCCCCATTGTACAACACGCTATGCAAACAGTTAAATGTGAGTTAAAAAAAGAAAGGAACAAACAAAATTTAATTCAGAGTAAAGCTAGTGAATTAAGTTAAGTACTTTATATTTCATTAACAAAACAAGATTTTACGAGAAGTTGGAAAAACTGAAAAGGGTGCCGGTATTCCATTTGAGTCTTTCATGGGGGGGGGGGGGGGCGCCTCTGACTTTATGGCAGTTCCGCCACTGGAACACAGTACGTCTTTCTTTCCCCATTTAAAACTCGAATTGCACATGGGCATTCTGTCATGTTTTTGATGAAAGGTTATCAAGTGCAATCTAAACAAGGTGTTTAGGGATTTAACGCTTTTCTAAACACTTTTCACCCCCAGTTTGTAAACATTTTTAGATGCTAAACACACATGTCAAATTCGTAAACATTTGGTCCTAAAACATGTTTATCTTAAAAGAAGGGTTTAAGGTCACACCACGTTTTGATGTAATGGAGAGACACTTAATATTCTAAGCATTTTCGTGAAGTTTGCATTTAAATCCGATGTGTGGTCCTCAAGATATGAGCAAGTAAAGTTGTATCTTTATCAACAAAAAGTGGACTTGAAGCATGCACATATGACATCACTTCCTCGAATTAATGGACAGTCTATGATTTTTCTTTAAACTTTAGAGACAATTTTCTCCTCCCACAATTACATAATATATTGCAATGTGATTGCATTAAGAAGCATGAAAACTTTACATGAAAACTTTTCATTTCTCACAGGGAGGTCATACTCCGATTAACTCTAAGGTTAACAAAAATGTCTCAAAAAAAAAAAAAAAAAAAAGGAAACAAAGCATTCCTTATCAATGTGGGGAAGTGATATAACATCTGCTGCCCTTAAACTCACTTGAGAACACAAATCTAGTAGCTTCATATATACTGATATCTCGAGAAATATATGTCCGATATGAAAGGGAGTTTCACCACACTTGGTTCCTCTTTCACACAAGAAAATTAAATTTTGGGGGGTTAAATTCCCCTTTAAAACACGTTTAATTGCCAAACATTTAGCGTTCAATAGTAAACTCTGTTTAAAATTTAAACATGTTAACAAAGTGAGGGCAAAATAAGTGTTTGCTTAGCACGCTTTCAGAGTGTGGTCAGGATAATCGAAACTTGAATTTGTCGATCTTATGTGGAGATGTAACTAAACATTGCAAATTCCAATCCCCCAAATCCCCCTGCACAGGCCACTTTACATCTTCTGTGACGGTCGTTCTCATTTTTCTCGTTTCAAAACACTTTTACAGTCCTTTCACGAAAATTATTTTACACATTGATTGTTATATTTTACTCACTCGAAGTTATGATTACAAGTTAACCATTTCATCCAGACGTTCAATACCTCTTCCCCCAAAGAGGAGTATTATTTCAAACATATATACATATTATACATGTATGTGTATTTTCAGCTGTCGCTCGAGGGTTATCTACACCAATATATGAAATTCTTTTTGAGCAGACGGATAAATTTCAAGAAATTTGATCGTTCCGCAGATTGGTATCTACCGTTCATGTAGCCCCAATACCCACTGCTGACAGCATATTCCACACCTGTGTAAAATGTCCCACATCACTTTAATTGATCGGACGTAGGTGGTCCTCTAGCCCGAGCCAGTGAAAGCAAAAAATTTCATTTTCCGCAATTGATATGAAGCTTATGACAATTTATGGCTATTTCATGAAACATGGTACATTTCCACATGTGCGGTGTAGAGTATGAGTTCCTGTGTAACGATAATACCATACTTACATAAATCGGGAGGGGGCCAGATCATTATTCCGAAGGGTCGTTTCCCCGACAGTCCGACGGGTCACTATTCCTAATACAAGATTTGGATCGTTATTCCGAAGGGTCATTTATCCAAATGAAAAAGTTCGGGCCATTATCCCGTAAAGTTGTTATTCCGAATTAGGGAAAGAGTATTTATTTCGAAGGGTCGTTATTCCGAATCAAAAATCAGGGTCTTCATTCCGAATGTAGAATCCCCCATTTATTGATTTACATGCTGCCAGCACTCTTTCATTTTTATTGAATAACAATCATTAGTTTTTACTTGGAATAACGACCCCTGTTCACTGTTCGAAAAAATGACCCATAATAGCCTTTTGGAGTAACTACTCTTTGGAATGAAGACCTCAACCTTAAATTCGGAATCACGATTCTTCGGAGTTATGACTTTTATGTTCAACTTGTAATAACGACCCACATCTTCTGTTCCTGAATAGCGACCCTTCTTCTTTTTTCGAAGTAACGATCCTTCGGGATAATGGCCCCTATTTTCAACTCTGAATAAGGACTCTCGGAATAATCACCCTTTGCCTAAACACGAACTTCAATCTATAGAGGGATGATTGAAAAAAAAGTATATAGTGCTTCACGTGCGATTTGTAAGACGCCCTCTATCACCCCTGGAAAGGTCGGTCAATGGAACATCAAACATTTTCGTTTATTGGCGCAACCTTCCGTCAAACAAATGACCAAGCAATTCATAAACTGATGCACATGTTCAGTAGAATATGTCAATTATGCTGCGCCTTTTAGGTTGCCTTGACGTTACATTTGCCGACTGCACAGACGAGTGGTTAGAGCATCCGATTTGCAGTCGGAAGCTCTGGAGTTCCACTCCTGGCCGTGTCTTACCGCAGTTTAAACATGGAACCTGCCGCCATATTGTGCTTGGTACTCATCATAATCAATGCATAGATTAGGGAAAACAAGCCAGTGAGCAACAGCAGAAAAAAAAAGATGTGACCAACCCGACTTAAACCGTCAACCGTCAAAACTCATCTAAATAACTTGACACAACATTTTGCAGAATAAAACACTGCGTGACAACATAACGAACATTCTTAACGGAAGAGCATAACGTATACTTGGCTCACCATTTCCTGGGGCTGATGGTGCTTCTTACAATTGCTACTTGCATAAAGACCAGTAGCGGCACCAGAATGTCAAAATTGTGTGTGTGTGTTTGTGTGTTTGTGTGCGTGTGTTGGGGAAGGGGTGGCGGATGAAGGGCTGGAAGGCAAAAGTTTTTCAGAAGAAGCCCGAAACTGACTGGCGAAATAGCATTATTACCCGTGCTGAACCTGAATCTTTGGAAGAGAACAAACTGTTAAAAGGAGTTTATTGCCTGATTTCAGTGATAAAACTCACCTGATAGTAAGCTGCAATGTTGCTGAACATTAATCCCCCAAGACGGATACTATACCTGAGGCAAAACACTTTTGAGTGAAGAAACTTTGGTCTAAGTACATTTACTGCACATTTAAAGTTCGTATGACATGAAAATGAAAAACGTTGGTTTTTGATGTGAAAAGCATTAAAAAAATACCCACGAAAATTGCCATGCACAATTCCCATTAAAAATCCGTCAGAAATCGGTCACTTTACTTAAAATGTAAGTTCTGATTTGAGGTCAATCATGCATAAACGTAGCTCAATATGCAAATCTTGTGATGTCTAGGGAGGGACTTGTCATATACGGCTAATGTTTTGCTTTGTTTTGCAATCTTTATTTCAAGAACAATGGTACATCAGTATGTCCTTATGGTTTATTTTGTATTGTCCTTGAAATCATGATTATCCGTTACCAAACCATAAACTATCTTATGAGTTATTAAGAAATTAATGATACAGGGTTAATAAAAGAAACTTTAACACTGTGCATCACTCAAAATCATCATTTAAGCATAACAGCAAGTTGCTTCAGAAACATTCAAACTTTGACAATGTATCTCTCGAGAACCGTAAAAGATATTGACAAAATTCCAGCAGATTTTTCCTGAGCAAAGTTTTACTCCTTAACTGCCAAGTCAAGTCACGGCTTTTCGTTGGCATGTCGCACTACCTTTAACGTGCTCTGGCAATGTGAAGTTAGAAGACAATCATTCCTTGCCACTGATTCGTCGTGGTTATATTTTATACAAACCGAGAAATATCATCATCTCGCTTAAAAAAATGAAGTGATCATTCAAGACGGAGGTCAAACTTAGTCTTCCCGGGTATTCCAAAAAGAAGGCTTTGTTCCCAGCTAAGATGAATAACCACTTTAAGGGGGGTTCTCGTCAGTCAATAAATTTAATCAATGAAATTATGAGAGCAACATGGAACCACCCGGGCAGTATATAATTCCTCATCGCATTTTCTAGTGCTTAGAGTTCAAAGAATATGTTGTGGATAATTTAAAAGTAATATGCATTGATTTTAATATCGTGCTCTGGTCCCTTGAAGGAAGTCACCCCATCATAGCCTATTGTTCACCCAGCATTTATTCCAAAAATGAACCAAAATGAAGCCCATGTGGTATCTTCAGAGGGAACGTGATCACTAAAGTTTTATACGGTTTATGATCATTTACCATGTTCAGATTAGAAAACAGACGGAGATGTTGTCATAGCAACGGATGGATCCTTAGGAACTCTCTGTTTGACCAGGTCATCTTTTCGGCTTAATTTCATTACGATTCTTCTGTGAACGGAATATTGTGCCTTACAGCCTGGTGTACTTAAATTACCTAATTTGGCCTATTATTTTAGTACCTTCAAACCTTTGACCGAAAAACAGAAAACGATTTGGTGAAAGTGAATTTTTATGGAAAAAAAAAAGATCTGCGACACATTTGGGTGGCATACATAAAAATTTTTCCTCATCACCATACTCTAGCATTGCAAAATGTGTGCGAAATGGTAAAATATTCTGGCGACGGTTGAAGAAATGCTGGGACATTTTCAATTGTCGAATTACTAACCAACTAATGGTGGCGCTCCGCTTAGTGTTTATGGCTAGATTTTAATTTGAAACGAATCTGTATTTGCAATTTAAAACCTCAAAATAGCGACTGCTTAGATTTTCTTTACAAGCCTCGAAATTTCCATATTAAATTTGACCGTCTGAGAGGTACGAAACTTCAAATTTTCTGGACGTTCCACGCCAACCACTGGTAGCGGTGAGCGTTGTCTTTCGGGCAGAATTATATATAATCCGGGCAACAAAATCTTCTGCGCCCAAACTGAAATACTCCCATACGCCTATGAAAATACCTCGCTCATGCGTGCACTTAAACAGTTGCTTGCAACGTGCAGCAGGGATTCAGATTTGCAATCCCTGAATCTATAGTCCAGTGGAGTGATTCACTGAGCTAATCAGTATCTCAAAATTGTGTTTGAATCTAAGAATTTCAATCAAATCTGGCAAATGCCATTTCCTGCCATCTGGGAGGTGTTAAAATCCAAAATTTTCTTTGTGCGCTCCGCGCCACCTGATGGTAGCGCTACTTATTGATAGTAAACTCCAGCCCCTCACAAAATTATCTCGCCCCCATAGCCCCAACGAAAAGTGCTGGCTATGACACTGGGATAAAATAAAGTAAATGAACCGACAGCAGATAATCAAAAGCGCGCGTCGCCCCGCATCTGTGTGGCCGTGCCCCCCCCCCCCTCCATCTATCCCAACAGACCAGTAGCCAGGAATTCTGTGTAATGGGGTGCCAGAATTGCACAGGGGCACCTGAAAGTGTTATTTCTATATTCAGTCTGTCTGTCAAAAGCGATACCATGGGATAACCACTTTGCTGGAACCACATGTTCAGGCCTACCAAAGATAGCTTAATAGACGCCAATGGCAGATATGCACATGCCCACGAAACGCGCCATTTCGCTCTTCAGGTTAGAAGCTACACTCTAGATTAAAATTCCCAAATGTCCTTGGAATGAGAACAGTAACACAGAAATTCTGTAGGATTATGAATTGTAGCTAGAATTCAGGTAGTAATTGGTTTTTATACTAACCCGTGCACGGTACGAGTAAAGTTATCTTCAAATTCAAGCAAGCCTAATTATGGTATAAAATCAGGAATTTGGTAAAGTGCAGAAAACCCCTCTTCTAATGCGTGCCAGCTAACTTCGAACGTTTAGTTTAGCTACCGGTATAGTTTACACGAACCTTTGTTCCCAAACTGTTGGTGGTACATCTTCGATTGTGTCTACTACGGTATTGTACACGGGGTGTGACGACATTTGGAATCTGACATGGTATAGTTAGCTAGATAGATGGGATTTAACCCTTTACCGTTGTGCTCCAATAGGGGTATATTTGCGCGCCTCGCGAGTGGGCGGAAAAGCGGACGTAGCACACCCCGCATCAGCTTCCGCAGGCTATTGACCCCGTGACCTTAAACTATTGTCTCTCTCGTTGTTGCGGCTGAATTTTCGGGTAGCTACTTGCAGTTTCGAGCTCCGCGTGAAACAGTAAAGATGGGTGACAGCCACCCTCTCCATCAACGGTAAAGGATTAAAGACACACTAACGCATTGCACTTTTCATTTTTAAAAATGGAGGTAACGGTAGATGAAACTTTGCTTAAATTTTCACATTTTGTTTGATAAAGGTTCCGAAGCAGGGTCACATATGTATGAACCAGACTAGGAAATTTTGCGAAGTCACTCATTCTTATCATAAAGGACTTTCAAAACATACTAAACGTGACTTGCATACTGCCGACAAAATCAACACATTTAATTCTTTTCGAAGACTTTCAAATGGGCTTATTACAGCCTATTGTATTATAAATAAAGGTATATTTGGGTATTATTTTGACCCTTATCTCACAACTTTATTACCCGTATGATTCATATTCAGATGTGAAACAAACTGAGGTCTACTAATAGGAAGTACCTAGATAGGTATGTAAAATAAAATTTCTTTATGTGCTCTAGAATAATATGAAGACCGAGTATCTGAAATATTGAACGTAAAAACAAACTGAGGATTGGGAACTTTTCTCTTAAAAGTCGAACGATTCCTTTATTGCAGCAAGTCGATTGCTTCCTTATAAGTTTCAAGTGCACCCACATACTGCTTACACTAAACCCACGTGACTAAGCTTCGTTGATCAAGAGATGGAAAGTTGGTGTTATACTTGCAAGTGCAACCATAACCTGAAAATAATTCCCACGATGTTCTAAAAAAATTACATTATTATACAGAATTTGTCCACACGTGCCACTGCATTTGCGCCTCTATCTATTTTGAAGGTCAAGCTTCCATTTTCAGTAATCTCTAGCCTCCAAGTTCACATACCCTATACGTCGCACAATTCCTTTTTGTCTTAAGATTTTATCGGGGCTTCGACCAGGGAGGTGTTACTAGGTGGAGTAGCACATCCCTTCACATATGCTGTGCGACTGTCGTTCAACTGTCGAAGATAAAGCAATTCTACATAATGTGCTGTACATGCGTGCACATCGATGGTATACCGAGTGCGCATTATCAGTGACGGCCAGCACATTATTGAGAAGACGCACTTGCGTTACGTGAAGCACTTACAGTTATATAATTAGAGACTGGTGTAACAACACCCCAAGACCTTATAGTGTCTGTTATAGGAAAGGTAGATAGGCGAAATTTAACTTTCTTGCTAATTTAAAATGCACAGGCTTACTTTCGTGACGTCAAAAACTTGTGCATAAGTACAACTTTAGTTCATTAGTTGCTATCCTTCAGTTAGGCTATAATGAAGTTTATTAAGTTAGGAAAATGAAGCCATCTGGTAAAAGGTGTTTTTTGTTATAAGTCCACCAGTCAATTCTTATAAATAGTACTTGCTTCTTAAATTACAAAAGATCCTTGTTCTATTTACTCCAAAACAATCCTAGGTTTTCTTTCCGAGTCAAACTAACTTAAATACTACTTACTTTTACCATAATTTACATTAGTTTACCAGGATTTCATAAAGAAATTTAATCAGGATTATGTTGGAGTGAATAGAACACCAATCATGGTTAAATTTAAACCCCGGTCTTTCATGAATGTATGGTAGCCTCTTTTCAAGAAATACTTTTCTCACATATAGAATTATTTCATCGTTTTTTAAGGTATATTTGTTGCTAAAAAATAAGTCGTTTGCCCAAATTTTCATAAATTCAGATGATTTCAAATTCATAACCCTTGTATTGCATGATGATTGATGAAATGAAGCTATATCTGGGGTTTTCCAGATGTTTACCGGTCTGAGCGAAAGGTATATGAAGACTGCTGAAGGTTAGGAGGGCGCTCGAAGAAAACGAAGTACAAAAAGGCATTCATTCATTTAAGATTAGAGATATCACGGGCAAAGGGTTCTCTCTGACTTTGGAGTTGAACGTCACCACCCCTTCCCCATTCTCCCTCGGAATACTATGAAATTTCTTTATATCAATGACCCTATATCAGTGTCCTACAAATTTCCTTATTTTTTAGGGAGCAAGTACCACTTTTTCCAATCCTAAGGACATTTCAACTCTGAGAGGGGATCAAACTTTCCTCTTGTTTCACATGAGGACGTGCCAATGCAAAGAGGGACCCTAATAATTTTATCCACCACTTTCGTCACTCTGAAGACTTGTCAATGCAATGAGGGTTCTTACTTTTAATCATTCCTTCCTTCAAAATGGCGACGTGAAAATTCTGAGAGGGGTTACAAAATATTCCTATGAACAGCGATGGGAAGTTGCATCCCTTTGCGCCCATGCTTTGCCATGATCAAAGCCACTACAGTACTTGAATACAGTAAGTGATGCTGACGGTCACCAAACTTTCGAAATTGTGAGGTTAACTATTGCTGGAAGGAACTTCTTGGGCAAAAAAATGTGAGTCCGATTGATCTGCATAATTAGTTTTATTATATAGTGAACAATTGTCAGAAATAGACACGACAGACTTCACTTGTAAAAACTGCCTGTTCCACAACTTCACCCCATTTCCGTAGAAGCACCACTGATCCCTGCTGATCTGGTACTTTCTTTTCAGTTTTAAAGGATAAGAGCACTCACCCCAACTTGAAGGAGTCTAGTAGACTGTCCTGTTTAATGATTGCCTGTTGAGAGTCGTTTGATAACTTTTTTCATCCTCAAATGTGAGGCACTGTTTGATTTACCGTGTATATGCAATATTGAAGTCATAAAATGTCATGAAAGATTCTTTGAGGTTTAACAAGAAGAAAAATGTGATAAATAGTTGTTGCTTCAAAAAAGTTGGAGGGATTGCTCGTGGCCTTTAAACGGACAATGAAATGATTCTATTTCCGCTGGATACGAGAAAGTTAGATAGAGTTTTACGGCCCAGTTCCAATCAATTGGTTCAAGTCGAGCCAGTCATGGCCTTTTTCCAGTTGGTTCACTGGCTTGTTTTCTCTACTCCATTGCTTTCGCTGAGAACTTCCAGTCACAATGGCAGTAGGTTCCGTTTTTAAAGTCTTCGGTATGACCCGACTAGGACTCCAACTCCCAACCTCCCGACTTCAAGTCGGATGCTCTAACCACTTGACCATTCAGTCTACGAGAGAGATCGGTTCTTATTATAAACTATACCCTTTAGATGTAAACGTCTTCAAAGTTTGACATCTTGTGAGACCTCTCATTTACGTTTTCGTAGACAATATGAGCAAGATGTTGTAATATCCCGTTACTTTGCCAAAAATTAACATTTGTTTTACGTATGGTCGTACGTGTATTTATAGCTACATTTTTTAAGTTATTGTTACTTTTTTAGTGTCGTTTGAGGTGATGAATTTTAAGGTGAGATAAACATGGTAACTTTGATATTTCACTTTTCATTCCTTTGTACATGAAATTAACAGGTATGTTTTTCAACCTCGGCTCTGACCTAAATGTCTGGCCCAAAGAGACACTTCATTACCAACCAGCTAAGCGTATCAGACGAACCCCAAAGACACATTAGTTTGCCACAGGCTTCCTCTGACTGTCTGATGACATGAGCAACAAGACGAACGTCTAGACGAGTTGCGGTGCCGACATACCAAGTCGTCTTGTACTTTAAAGGTGATTTTATATTTTAGGGGGACAAAAATACCATTCCAAAATACTTGTATTGTGTTTTGCCCAATAGCAGCTAAGTTAAGTTCCACACTTGTAACCCAGGAACATTGTTCATTCACTTTAGAAATGTGGTTGAGGTGGAACGTGAAACACACCAAAGAAATACTCGATTGCCGGTATAATGAGGTTTGCTCATTTTCAACTCATAGTTGACAGAAAATCAGGAAAAGATGATACAGCAGTTGATTTAGAACTGTAGAAAGAGCAAAATGTCACATCAGATAACATTTCAAACGTCATTTACAAGCTGTTTCTTGTGCATTCAATATAAGGTATCCCTAATGTCCCGGCTCCTTAGTAACTCCTTGTACAGCATGAGGGTTTCTGATAAAAGATGGTAAAAGCGCCACAGGCTCAAGACAGACCATTCGACCAAACAGACGTTAGTCAAAATTGTATTTTAAGTAGTGCAGTTAATAAGGAAAAACATGCCATTTGTTTAGCTGTTTAGTGAATACAGGTGGAGTACACTGTTATGACGTAATGTTGGAAACGACAATGAGTCTGTATATACATGACAGTAACGTTGTAGTCACTTGGTTGAATATGGATTTATGTTAATGAACAAAAGGGGAAAAAAATTCCAATGTTGAACCAAAAGACTTTTAAGAGATTAATGGTATTTAAAAAGTTTTGTACGCTCCGCACCAAGTTTACTCTCAGCTTTCCTAATAAAAATTTTTTGTAAGTAACATGTAATAACAAGTTAACGAGAATCAAAAGAAATGTCGATATCTCAGATTTACCATAATCTTTACAAATGATGAAATAAAATTAAAAAAATATAAAACAGCAAAGTAAAAATTCCTTTGTCAGCGTTACCTACACCTACATTCCCTCAACATAAATGTTAATATGATGATATTTCACTCTAGCCTGAGGCCTATTGTCACTGTTTCTCCAATTTATATTAATCCCGCACACATACGTCACTACTAACCCTTCGCCGGTAACTTCTTAGTTTAGTAATGTATAGACACTTGAACGACGTTGACCTCCGCAAATCAGAGAACCGAATCAATCACTTTCAAATCATAAAAGATAAATTGCAACATCTATGCGTCCCTTCATGAAACCCGAATACCAAAAATATCGATGTCCCTAGTTTATAACTATTAGCGGCGATTCGTCTGTCATCACATCATTAAACAGTTTCGCTTCTTCCTACACTCTATATCAAGAACTTCTTGTCGCCTTTCTGACAGTGACTTCTTACTACGGAACAAAACTGTTGCCATTGCATAAAAATTGTTTAAATAATTTCCATGCATTTCTTTTTCTAATAAAAATAATAATATAGCAAGTTTATGTATGGCCACGACTCGCAACTGATCAAGCGATAACCTAAAATATGTAAAAGCAATAAGAAAGCCAGGTCTATGAATAAGACTGCACTGTCCAGTAAAAACTCCGTAAAAGACAAATTTCATCATTCCAACCACCCATATGCAATAGCTCAACAAATCACTTTCAAAGATGAAACGGACTTCATGAAAAATAAACGTTTCGCTAACGTAAAACGTAACACCACAGCCAGTGACATAACAAAAAAGAGCATGACTAGCTTATTAATAAGTGTCTTGCTACTTTACAATTTACGAAATGAACCACCTGGCTAAAAATTTACAATTGGGAATTTTCTTGTACCTGTTCAAAACTTCGTTGTGTAAGCCAACAATCTAAACCCTCTACAAACGGTACAAATTTAATGTTTACGTTCGTTTAACATAAATATAAAAAATTATAAGGCAATCATTTGTAATTGTTTTACAGTGACGTAAATCCCGGAGAAGGCAAGGGATGTCTTTGCTTCCTCAAGTAAAAAAGGAAAGCCAAACTTACATGGCCCCCTCAAAATTTTAAATAACCATTTCAAAATCAACACATTTTTGACAAGAGATGAACTATCCATGGCCTTTAAAAAGAACAAATCAGTTGGTTTTCAAGGGCTTCTCCCCAACAGAAGACCCAAAGCAGTCCCTGAATGATTGTGCAAAAGCTTCATTCATGCAGACCTCTTCCCAATATCTCAAACAGATCACCGCCCAGCGTAATAAAAATGGTTGCTCTCATCACATACAAATATAAAACAAGATATGAATGAACATGTTAAAACCCTACCGTGACTACTCTTTACATTAAACTATTTGTTCATGTTAACACTTCTTCATCCTATGATGTGCACTTCTCCCTAAATGTATAAATATCCCCAAGAACATTCCCCTGAATCTGGTTTTTAAGCATTCTTCTTTAGTGGAGCTTCTGAGCAATGGCAACTCGTGGTGTAAATATGTGGAGGGGTACATAATGAACTTACAATGACTTGTGTTAAAATAAAGATCATCATCTTCCCTGTAACCAATAATGCCAAACACCGAAAAAAACAATTACCACCCACAACAACGAAAAATAAAATGTACATGTAGATCTTTCGGAACGTGTAAATAATACATTACGATCGTCATGTTCCCTACTGTCCCCATCATCACACCTCTGACTATTTTCATATCCACTAGAGCCTTTTTTTGTTTGATCCCAACTCTGACATCATCATTTTTCTCCCTTCATAACTTTTATCTTGAAATTCACCCCCATACTTTCTTTTTTCTTTTTGTTGCCAACCTTTCCTTTCTACAAAAAATCTTTGAACGGCCCTTCTTGGGCATTGTTATATTCTCCACATAGTTTTAAACTTTAAAATAACAAATTTACCATAACCAGACACCTTGATATAACACAAATATTAATACTCGCCATCTTATACAAATAATATTTACCTACCAATAACAATGTTTCCTCCAACAGAAACTTACTTTTATGAAAAACAGTGAACAAAACTCCTCTAAACTATCAAACTTTTTACTCCACAGCAACCCCGACCATGTCACTTGAAAAGAATAAATCTTTACAAAGAAATCCTCATATAAATACTCCAAATTCACGTAACACCTCGATGAATTAAAAAAACAACCAAAATGATGGCGCCGTGTTAAATTAAACAACATATTATTCCCCAGAGTACACACGGACCTGGTTTTTCCGCAAGATTGTTACTAAAAATAGAACACGTTTGCAAATTTTACGTGAAAAAACCCCCAATTTTACACTCTCACGAAAATCATATTTCCACCAAAACTTAAAAACACGAAAGGAAAGTACCATCCCTACAAATTGCACTAAACCGTATTTCGATACCACAAAGCATCTAGAAGGAGATAGAAATAAAGTGCCGAAAAAGTCAGAAATTGACATCTCGATAGTAACTGCATTAGTTGCGGTTGCCTGCAAGGCAGGCACCGCAACTAAAAACGGACAATTCGGTTTGAAGACAAAGAGAGTCCATCCATAATTATCAGGGTGAGGACTAATATGGTTGGTGACAGAAAATAGCGAAGTTTGTCTTTAGTTCCGACAGCAATTTTTCATATGTAGCCGTACACCCACAACACGTCATCTGACCTTTGTACTCCAGGTGGCAGGGACTTCCCATGGCCATCACTTCCAACAGAGTAGTGACTCTAATACACTGATTCTCAGCGGGATTGATGACAAAAAGAATAAAAATTGACAAAATTAGATAAAAACCGAGAGGTCAAGAATGGGTTTAGTTCTCTTTGTTGATCAACTGAAAGGCTCAACTATATCTTGTTGTGGAAAAAATTCATCTTTGGATGAACGACTGCATCTGTACACACAGTTACTTACACTAAACAGTCTGCTTAATAAGATTGGTAGGTATATGGCCGTACGGGACGCTTTTTTTCACGGGAGGCGGTGACCTTTTGCCCTACTCCAGATCCCCGACCAAGGCATAATGTCTGCCTGACTGGGGCACCAAAGTCTGCCCGATTCAGCAAGGTTTGGGCCAACTGGGCACCGCAGCCCCGCCCCTTGTCCCGTATGGCCATAGATAGGTCATTATACCAGACGTCAGTATTAAGAGAGATTTAAGGAATGAACTCTTTCCGTCAGAAGCGGGACACTCCGCATTACCACATTTGAGTGTAAACAGGTGACTTACGAAGTACATGTCCTTCCCCTCACACACTTCCCCCGAACCAGACAAAATAACAGGCAAATGTTTGATTCACACCTTAAAAAAATAACTAATTCAACAGAATGAAGCTCAAAAAGGTAGAAACAGTCAATTTAATTGATTTTGATGGTGGCGAGTCCAATGGTGCAAATGAGTATCTTTGCAATCTACATCGTGAAAATTTTACACAGAAAATTTTTGACAGAAGTGACCATGACCACCGTGCTTATATTCGAGTAAAGATTGACACTACATTTGCAGACAGTTAAATTTGTGCACCTGTATACGCGCCAGCCATGTGTAACACACATGATCCGTGCAATGGTTTTCATTGTTTGCCTCAAAAAAAAAAACTCACGTGATGTCAGTACAACGTACGAAAAGATTTTCGAACGTTCCAAAAGTTTTTTCGAACGTACGAAAAGATTTTCGAACGAACGCAAAGTTAAATTTTTTTCATGTGACAACAATAGGCTTCCGTAAGTACATAATGTATATTGCTAGCATTTAAAAATTTCCCCGTCAAGTATGCCCACATCACTGTTCACACAGTTGCGCCAACTCTACACGTTTGTATTAAGCCAAGTTATAAAAGGCAGTCAGTCTTCGACCAAAACTACAATTTTACTTGCGGGCACAAAGATTTGGTCACATTTACGGGCAGTTCATTGAACCCCCATATCAAACTGGGTTTAGTACGCCTATGCTGATGGTAATGAAGAGAGACTCATTAACGTCCTTTCTCTGGTGGTATAACCAGGGTGTAATAAATGACGGTTTCTGAAAGGAGAACTTCGATGGTGCTTTCTGGAAAGTATATGCGGGGCTCCTGGGAAAGCCTTATTTATACTCTGATGGAGACATACAACATTCAGATACAAAACTGGGAAAAAATTGGGAATGTTGCTTCAAAGACCTAAAGATGAATCAGTGGCATAGGAAGCAATTTGAAAGTGAGGGGGGGGGGGGGGGCAATTTTTGGACTATGCACCTCACCCTACCCCATTGACCGAAAGTTACATTTTTATGCTAATTTTTTTGTTTTTTCTACCAGGAAGAACGTTTTTTAAATAAAAAACTGTATGCTATAAATTATTTTTTTTTAATGAAACTGGCCACTAAAGCAGGTAGAATTCTTCGTTTTGTCCGGCCTGCTACAGTAGACAACAATTCCAGTATATTTATATCCTCTACAAACTGAGGGACATTGGTAACATTTTAAGTCTTCAAGTTACTGAAGAATCCATCTACTGACAGACTATTCAACTGACAGAGTTGAAAGGTAACTGATGAAAGGGTATATATATGAGAACACTTACGGTAGGTAAATGATTCCCTGTCTGAAGTCTTGCCCGAGACTATTTAAGTGGAGTGCCATCGTCAGTTGGCGTGGCGCGTGGAGGAAATTTTGAAAAATTCGACCACTCAGACTGTCGAAAGTGGCATTTCTCTGGCTTGTAAGTAGTACTTGAGCAGCCGGGAGGTGAAAAGACTTCTTCAGGGGAAACTGGCAAGCACCCAAATTTTCCGAGTTTTCTTTGAAGTGTAAATACCACTGCATTAGGAAAGTAAGCGCGCCGAAATTTTTGCCTTTTTGAAACAAATATGTGTTGTATGGAGATGGAATTGCAGACTTTTTTGGATTCTGGGTTTCTCGTATACGGAAATTTTTAAATGGGGGGGGGGGGGGTGGGGGGGGATTACTGATGGAAGAATCTGCACTTCCTGTATTGGCACACCTGAGAATGATTGCACCGTGATCTTCCGAAGATCGTTGTTGCTACATAATGTTATCTTGAAGGTCTACGAACTGAAGCTCTCCTTAAAATTTTAAAAGTTTCCGAAACTTTGTTGTTTATTTGAACAAACTATTTCAAAGTCAAGAGCTTATATTGAAGAAAATTTGGAATTTTATGAAAGAAAATTTATAAAACAGCACTGAAGTTTGCCGGTGTCACTTGAAGATCTGGTGTCATAAATGGCAAATTTCGTTTTATTTTTCATTTCCAGAGCTTGAAAAGTTTATCAAACTGATTCATGAGACAGCACTTATGCAATAAGAATTGCACGTTGAAATAATGAATTACAAATTGGCGCTTGTACTGGAGAGAACTAGGAACTTCATGAGAAAGAAGAGTTGAGAATATCACATTAATGAAAAAGGGGTTTTCCGACCCCGGAAGTAGGGGTGGGGCGGAAGCATGCCCCCTCATTTTTCACTGGGTGGGGGGTTTTCGCCCCCGCAGCTTCCCCCGCTTCCTACGCCTATGAAATGAATATATGTTAGCATAGTTAGGTATTAGAGGAACTCTTCTTTTAACGCTCTGCATAACTATTGCTAGCCTAGTCTCTTATTATGACATTTTATTCAGTCCGTGCTGTGAAAAAAGGAGGAAGTGACAAGAAAAATGAATCAGAAAAAGGGGACAAAAGGTATGTTCAGCCTCTTAATACTTGCCAATTGCTCCAAGGAGGTTGGCCCTGGGGAGAAATTCAAGTGTGTACTGAACAAAAAGGGCAGTTGAGTTACTCAAAGACGAGGGGACACCCAGCAGGTATTCCCCCTTTCTCCCCTCGACCTCTTCCCCAAGACAAGGATCCATGTCCTCCTCGTCGGAAAGTAAATATGGTAACCCTACCTTCACTATTCTCCAAAACCCGTCCCAAGCAGTCACTGAAAGGGAGAACCTCTTGCTGGCAATCATATCCTCAATATTTTCCCGGTTCCGCCCACTCCTGACCGGCACCTCTTCTCCCTTAGTTAAGTTCTAGTAAGTTCCGTAATGATCTGAATTGATCTCTGTTTACATTTTAATCAATTCTTGTAATTCTTGGGCACAGGTAAACTCGTAGCAAATTTTTTAACTTTTGAAATATTATACTTGAAATAATCTTCATCCTTCATACGTGAAAATACTCCTCGATAAATATTCATTTTTCAATGCAATATTTTTAAAAACTCAAGTACGAAATTATAATATTTGGTAGTAAATGACTTGCTGCAACATTGTTAAAGAAACTGAAACTAATCGATACAACAACTATGTCATGTGTACTTGACAACCATGTTCACGTGACCTTGCATCGGCACTTAATATAAAATATACATTGCAGACTTGTAATTGCTGGAGTATATTATTGTTTGTTCGATTTAAATGTAAGCTCACCTTGTCAGGTAAGAATTCATCCTTTTGGACCTTTTCACGTCAGAAGCATAAGACCTGTACAATCATGCTGTTTTGGCGTTATGTGCGTGTTTGGATGTTTGGTTTGAAGGCATGCAGAGATATTCAAGAATGGTGGAGTTTTTCTAATAAACTATATTTATGGTTTAGGGAACCAAGCCTCATGAAATCTTCAACCTGGAACTATGAACATGGCTTATCGGCAGTTACAACTCGGCAATATTTTTCAAACTTCTCTCAACGTGCTTTTAAGACCTCCATTGAACGATACCATCTGAGGAATTTGAGTGAAACGCTTAACGTTCAGGCCACTTTCTAAACAGCGTGAAGGTGGCAACCTTACCACTGTCATTACAGGGCACTAACTTAAATTTTGAATATTTACTTACCCACCGTGATGCAAGTTCATAATGCAACGTCCTGCTCTATTATCTGGCCTCCTAGTGACTCTGTGATACCAGTGAGGTCCTACAAGGTACACTCTAAAAAATATTTAAACGATTTCGTTTAAAAATTAGGATACTCACGAAAATGAGTATTTCTACTCGAAATAAGTGAGTACTTCAACTGAATTTGCGTAACATTTTACACAAATTGCTGAATGTTTGCAAAATTTTACACAAATTCAGTTGAAGTACTCACTTATTTCGAGTAGAAATACTCATTTTCGTGAGTATCCTAATTTTTAAACGAAATCGTTTAAATATTTTTTAGAGTGTAAAAACACCTTGGTGACACAAAACCCTAAGTTTTATTCCTGCCAGTGACCTTAACAAGTTTCATGGCCAACTGCATAGTTTGGCCAGCTGAGAGGTTCGACTTCTGGCCAGTTTGTATCAAAGACTTCACAAACGGAATCTAATGCTTTTGTGCGTAGGACTCATCATGTAAAAAGTGGAGAAGGTTGGTTAGTGGCTTTAAAGGGCATAAACAGTCCCCCAAACTGCCTAAATTTTACAATTGAAAATATTATCACGTGATGGCAAGCTTCTTCATTAAAAAATTAAATAGACTTACTCTAATACAAATGTGGGTGACTGTACTTTCCTACATTGTTTAGTGCACGGTTCATTAAATATCACTAAGATATTAAACAGCAGAGAATTTTTCCTTTAGTACCGCTAAAAGGAGTCACAGTGAAACAGTGAAACAGAGTCAGTGATCTTAAATACACGGCCCCAAAAATTTGTTACCAAAGACATCTGAAGCCAAAACGTCCTTACCTAACAGCTCAAAGCTAAAGTTTCTATAACGGATTAAAGGCTGTTTCATTACAAACCCATCCGATGTAAAAACTTGGGTTACGATCTGTTATTTTTGTTGAGCCACCATGTACATTTGATTCTATTTCTCATACACACGTAAAATAAATATATAAACAACAAAAATGTGCTTCAAATCATGTCAAGTATAGCACCATTTTGCACCTCAGAACTCTTCCAAAAGCAAAACTGTTTTGCTCTGGCCAAGCAAAAACCTTGTAGCGATCAATCAAATCTTGCGTTCCTATAGACACATCCGATTAAAGCTTGTTTTTAGTGACTGTAGAGAGCCATTAGTGGGGTCCATCAGCCTTTAAACGTCTTCATTTATTATCTACGTGAATTTCAAATCCTCATATTCAGTGAAGTTGAGAAAATCAAGATACACTTCAGTGTACAACCATCCATGGAACAGGTAAGGAAGGAAATTTAAAGATTAAAGGTGATGGACCCCAGTTATGGCCGACTGAAATTCAGACCATCACTTGCTGTCCGGATTCGTGTATAGAGTGCTTTCACGTACGCCACAAGCCCCTCCCCTTTTGACGCGCAAAATCTAGTCTAGTACGGTACGCATTTAGTGTAGCGAGCTGAGAAGCAGTTTATGACCCACGTGTGTCTTTTGCATTGAGACCGACACTAATGATTTTTGCCCGTCAGTGGGTTTGGCTTACCAATTGCGACGTAACGTGAAACACTCTATATTGAAACTTTTCGGATACCCTTACCTTAAACTCAGGTCTCACTACAACAATATCGGATCGGATGTCGCTCCGACTTTTGTGAGTTTAACTTAAAATCTCCCCTACCTTTGGTAAAAAATAGAGAAAATTTTTCACATGCATAACAAATGATTTGTATCACAGGTAGGAAAATCTTACTTATGCTAATTATTCCGTGACGTCATATATCCGCCGACAGCTTTCAGTGTCGGATACTCGCAGTCCGATAAAACCAATTTGTCAATGTGACGTCACGAAAAAAATAGTATAATTTTCATTTCCGTGGTCCTCTCATGCCGATTATATATTTACGCAGAATGAGAAATTTTTGGTTCTGTCCGACAATCGGAGGAGATTTTAACTAAAACTCACGGAAATGGATAGAAATGCGATCCGGTATCGCTTTAGTATGGCCTGGACTAAACCCTTGTTGACCAAAGAAACAATTAGCCTATAGAATGCTTCCACGTTACGTCACAATTGGTAAGCCACACCCACTGCCGGGAAAAATCAACAGTGCTTGAGTGCATCAGTCACACGTGGGACGATCAGTCGCTTCTCACAGGTAGCTACTCTAGTTAGCGTAGTACTATTCTTTGCCGTCGAAAGGGCGGGGCTTGTGAGCTAAGTGAAAGCTATGTACAATGGATCATTGATAAAATCATAAGGCAGCAGGAGTAAGGGAAGGAATCCCGCGATGATGTCACAATCCCTCCCAAATAAAACTAAAGGAAGTGAACCGTGACGTACCTATGTGCCATGATAATATGCATCCCCGAGAAAGTGTTTGCACCGGGGGATGGTCTACAAACAAAGGAGTGACAGTGCCCGTTTCACTTGAGTAAGGTTTTTTCGTATTAGGAACTGCTACTAGTCTAGTAGCTCAGGCTCATAGTCCGTTTTACTGGAGGGGCCCACCTAGCACCCCCTTAGAATTGATGAAATAGGGATAGGAATGTAGTTTAACATTGATTTCCAAGGGATGAACTATGGTTTTTATAGGTTTAAATGTTGATAGTGCACGACAGCTGAGTGACTCTATTTTGGGAGTAGAGGAAATTCAAATAGCAATCACTCTGGAAAGAATTGTTAATTTTTGGTGAAAGACCCATCAAAATGTTTGTCTTGATCAATTCTACAAAACAAAAAAAAAATAAAAATGCAAATTATAGAGGTAAAAAAGGTCACAGTTTTTGCAGGACCTCAATCTAACCAAATGGCGGAAATCACAAAATGGCCGCCAAAATAACAATCATAATTTAAAACATAATACGAAAAATAATCTTTTAAAATAGTTTAAACATAGTTGCTCTTAAAATCGAAAAGAGGTCCCTATGTTTATATATTACACCGTCTTCAGCAAGTTCTTTAGAGTAAACGAATAAGCTCTACCGGCAAAGAACAGACCCACCACATGATTGAGCTAGCTGGCCACTTTCTCAATCGGGCCGGGTTACCTCTTCAGACTCTTTTACGAACTTTTTGTTAATGTAAGCCGTTTGGATGGAAATAATCTTCTTAACTATCGCCCCAAGGTTGAAGACAAAAGATTACCCATTGCGGTCACCTCAAGAGCGGCTCCAGAAACTGCTGTAAGGGGGGGGGGGGGCGAACGAAGTGCCCCGAAGGTGCACCACGAGTGCTAAGCGCGAGTTTAACCGCATGGGTTCCAGGGGCCCGCGTTAGGGCCTTGGGCGGGGTCCAGGGGTGGAGACCTTGTGGGTGTCCAGGGGGCTTCGCCCCGGAGGCTCTTGGAGTATGAGACAATTTGAACATATAAAATTACTTCAAAAATGCCCCAAGACTTGAGAAGAAATGATCAGTAATCCCTTCAGTTTTATACCTTTTAATGAGGCTCTTTGCAAGGCAGCGAGATGCGCTTTCCAGTCAGTGGACAAAGGTTCACGATTATTGACAAACCAACTGAAGCGTAGGATGTTACTCGAAAATATTCAAAATTTAGTTGCAGCATGATATGACTAATTTTTTACAAACATGTAAAGAAAATGAAAGATAAAAGATCTACAAATTTGTTTGTAATAACCAAGAGCTTTGATTTTCAAAGTGTGGGGGACATCTGGCCTAAATTTTTTCTTCTGTCCTGGTAGGGTGTCTACAGCCGGCACAGTGGCGTAACCAGAGGGGGCAAGGGGAAAACTCCCCCTCCCCCCGACACAAAAAACGGGAAGGGAAGAAAAAACGGGAAGGGAGGAAGGGAAGGAAAATAAAAAGGAAAAGAGAGGGAAGAAGAGAAAACTAAAAAGAGAAAAAGGAGGGGAAGGAAAGGAAAGAAAGGCAGAATGAAAAATAAATTGGAAAAGAGGGGGTAAGGGAAGAAAGGGGAAAGGAAAAAGAGAAAATGAGAAAAGAAAGAAAGAAGGGCAACTATAACATCAAAAGCAAGATTGATCTGCATTCATGGAACACTGTTTTGGTCAATATATGAAAATTCTTTTAGAAAAATATTTGAAAATTCATTTAGTCGCCTAAAGTTAACAAAATAATATCTGTGGTCCACTTCATCGGAAGAAAGACTTTCCTCTTGTTCTTTGCCAGACAGTCGGGAAGACTTTAGAAAAGCAATCATTCTCAGATTTGCCACCAATATTTGAAGGAATAGCAGATTCTTCACAAATCCCCCAACTCTTTTAACTTCCTTACAGGAAACCCAGAATCAAAGCTTTCTGCAATACAAGCTTCTAATCAACATATTATTGTTTCAAAAGGGCAGAAATGTCGGCGCTCTTCGCGCGCTCCAATACATCGCTAATACAGTGGTATTCACATTTGCAAGAAAAATCGGAAAACTTAGCTACTACTTACAAGTCCGACACATGCCATTTCCGGCTGTCTGAGGGGTAGCGATTTTTTAAAATTTTCTGTACGCTCCGCGCCAACTGAAGCTAGTCTTTCTAGCAAGAATTCATATTCTAGGCAGGGGAACCATTGGCCTACCGTACTCAAATGCTCTTATAAACACCTGTTATCAGATACCTTTCAACCCTGTCAGTTGTGTAGTCTGTGTAGACTTTAGTTATTGAAGTGTCAAAATTTTAACAATGTTCAATGTTGTAGAACCGTGGCGTAGCTACAGGAGGCTGGTGGTGATTGCGCCCTTGCTCGAAAAAGTGAAAAATTAAAAAATTTGCCATTGGAGACACCAGTCAAATACAGTGTGGTTTTCACAAGCTTTCCGTCATAAAATTCCGAATTCTCCCTAATAAAACTTCCATATTTGAAATTATTAGTTTTAAAAATGCCAAAATTATCCGCGCTTCACGCGCATTATATTCCAGTATTTAAAGCATTAAGTGATCACTCATAAAACAGTTAGTGGATAACTTTTCCTGGCCGCTACAGTGCCTTTTCCCTTAAATTTTCTTCATGTAGGCTATCATTTTAGTCTAAAAAGGCAACAAGGTTTCGAGAGTTTTTTAATGTCTCCGAGAAGCCTGAATCCGCACTCCATGCTATCTCAGATATATGCCAATAGGAAATGCAGATTCTTCGATAGTCCCCCAAATATGAAAAGTTCCTAACAGGAAACCCTGATCTAATCTATTTTCTGCAATACAAGCTCCATATTTACAAATGTGTAAAAGGACCCAAATTTTCGGAACGTACTTTAGACAGTAGTGTTCACACTTAAGAAAAAAAATCAGATTCATTCTAAAAAAAGTGTTCTTGATCGTAGAAAAAAAAGCATAAAAAAGCATAAAAATGTACCTTTTGGTCAATGGGGTAGGGTGAGTTGCATGGTCCAAAATTGCCCCCCTCAACACTTCCCTTAAGGCCCTACATTCTAAAAGTAAAAGTGAACTTAGTCACTCTTTGATAGAGTGAAATGTGTAAATTCACTCTATTAGAGTGATAATTCACTCCAAAAAAGTGAAATTCACTACAGAAAGAGGGAATATTCACTCTTCCACGAGTGCCTGCAATGATCACTCTTTTTTTTTTAAAGAGTGATCACTGTAGGCACTCCACCAAGAATGAAACTTTGCCCGTTTTAAGGGAATTTCGCTCTTTTTGGAGTGAGTTTCAATCTTCTTTCAGTGAATTATTACTCTAATGGAGTGAATTGACAATTTTCACTCTATCAAAGAGTGACTAAGTTCACTCTTTTGATTTTAGAGTGTAAGACACCCACAAACTAACAGCTCAACTAGTACAAAATGGAGAAACCCCTATGCTATTGCCCGCCCCCAGACAGTCAGGTCTGGTTACGCCACTGGCCTCGCAGATAGTCATTTTTGCGGGAAGTGAGGGGCGGGCAAGCATCCATATTGAAAGATTTTTAAGTGTGAACACCACTGTATTAGGGACGTAATTTGCGGCGCTCGAAGCGAGCTGAAATTTTTGCCCTTTTTCAAATACTTGAAAATATGAGGATGTATTGCAGAAAAGATTGATTCTGGGTTCCTGTAAGGAAATTTGAAATGTTGGGGATAGCTGAAGAATTTGCATTTCCCAGTGGCAAATCTGGGATTCAGCTGCAATGATCACTGCTGCTACATGTTATTTAACTATCCGACGAAATGTTTGAGTCAAGAACTTATATTGGAGAAATTTGGAATTTTAGGAAAGAAGATTTATGAAAATAGCACTGTAGATACCGGTGTCACTTAATGATCTGGTGCCACATGTAAGGTAGCAAATTTCCGATTTTGTCACTTGCAGAGCTCATGCAGAAAAGTTTACCAGACTGAAGGTATGAGCGAGCACTCCTACTTATGAACTGCCATTTTCGGCGAGCGAACACGCAGAAAATTTTGCCTTTTTGAAACAAATAATGACGAATATGGAGCTTTGATTAGAAAGAATTCGGAATTTCGGAATTCCATGAATTGTCAAAACAACACAGGTGACTAGCTTCACAAATGGCAAACTTCCGATTTCTTCCTTTTTCAGAGACGCCTGCCCCCAGTAGCTACACCAAATGGGAATCTAGGAGAAAAGGGCCCAGATGCAGAATGGTGCTAAATGTTGCAACATTTTGCATTATTAGGAAACTCCGAAGATTTCAAAACATTGTCTTGAAAGCGTGGGTAATTACTTCAACGGACTATAGAGCAATGTGAATTTGAATGTAACTAGAATTATAACGAAAATTGTGATAGTTTGGGAAGAATTTGCGCAAAAGTTCCAATAGTAATGGACAATGTGTAATGAAAGAAGGTAAAATAAATCCATAAACTGATCAAAGGTTCACTTAAATCTACTGAGGGAAAGACACCGTGACAGATCGACCGCGGGGGGGGGGGGGGGGCACCCACTGGTGTTACTGAGACACCGTTGCATAGGTCTACTGGTGTGAGATTGTTGATACAAAAAACTTAAAAATGTCCTTTCGACCAAATTCTCATCATACACTATCTGCAGGCATAGGATGGAGGTGTACCTCTAACTCCAGATTGAGGTCTCTTTTCCAGCACATTTCAGTGTGATTTTACTTCTCTGATAAAGGTCTAATTACGAAATGGTCGAATCGCTATACGAATGTGTGATGTGCATTCATTTTTCAGCTTCCTTAAAAAGTATTTGCCAATTTCAGCCTGACAAGCTGGTCATTCACTAAAGATTATAGACTTCGTTTAAACGTAGTATGGGACGATTCCTCTTCTTCATATTCCTAAATGTTGTTCTCCTTCATAACCACACCTGCTGCCCTATGCACACGGGCAATGGACATAAATAACAGAGACCGATATGTCTGATATGCAAGTGAAAAAAGAACATCAATGACACTGCAAGCGTGCAAAGCACGGGGAAATTTAGAGGAATTGCACAGTAAACATGTGAAATTATTGATACAGAAAAATCAATCGTAATCGTTAGAGGGCCTTTCATAACCTAGCCTACACGTATAGTTTTTTTTTTTTTTTTATAGTACCTACTTTTAAGTTTCAGGTCACAAAAAGTAGGGGGACTTTTACGTTAGTGTCCCCCTCCACTCAAAAAAGTGGAGGCAAATGTCCCCCTGTCCCCCCAAATCGACTCCAGTGATCAAAACTATGCCGTTCAGTAACCCCCTAAAGGTATGTTTATCAAAACGTGTTTCAGATTTGTTCTGTACTTTAATACGCATGCAGAGTTATAGATACAAGCTATTTCAAGTAAAACTGTAACTGCTCATTCTTTTCAAGAGCACTGATGAAAAAACGTTTCAACAAATGACGTCACTTTCTTACAGTTACCATCACATGTTGCGTTACAGCATGTTGGAGTCGATCGTGTGGTCACACCTGTAGCTATAACTTATAAGCTTATTCCATAGACCGATCATAAGTAAGGTGGGCCTATGGAAGGACATTAGTATGCCTAAGACTAAGTTCTTGAATGGTCACTAATATTCAATGAGTCACTTATAATCAATAGTATCGTGCTCTTTAATAACTAAAAAAAATAAAACATTAGTAGCGTGACTATGACTTGTGCCATTCTGACAGTCTAACTTTCATAATTTCTTCCAAGACTGACTTAAAATTTCCCACAAATATTTTCTCAATACCACCGACTTACCTCGAACGAGGATCAAAAGTTGAAGACTATCCGTTCCCCACCTCACCCAAGAATGTCACACACCCGTTCATATCATAGTGTTCACGCTCACTGGGAAGGGAACAAGGGGGCGGGGAGGGAGGTGCAGTAACAAGGAAGTGGGGAGGTTCGCCGGGATAATTCCGCTCCTTAAAGTTCGGCAAGAAAGAAGTCGACGACCTGCTGTATAAGTATCTACCTATAACAGTGGAAGCAAAAGAAAGGCATGATGGGAGACCCAGTGGCGCTTCCCTTTAAGCAGTTGGGATAATTGTGAAGGTTTTACCATTTGTAGCTCCATGATTTTACAACGACGGCCATTCAAGTGAAAGAATGTGGTTATTTGACACAGTATAGCAGGCGGGTTCTGCCTCCTCCATCGGTAGAGATTAATTTACCACAAATAATCCTGATGGTATGCATTTCGGCGGTTGTTGTAGCCGTACATGTCTCCTTGGTCTGGCTTGCCGTAACTTCAGGTGTTCAGACTAGTTTTGCGAATACTAGAAGTCCTCAATTGAAAAATAATTAGCGGCCCACGAAATTACTTTGAAGTAAGCATAGGCCTTACCACTGTCAGAAGTTACTGAAGTCCAGGCCGTTGGACTGATCGGAGATATGTTAGAGCAACGTAAGACAGTCTGGCATACGTTTGGACCTTACTTAAGTTATTTACATTAAAAACCCACTTTTCGCCTCAAGTCAGCCAGATAGGCCTATATGCAGCGCTAAAATCGAAGGTATGTGTAAACACAGAATTTATAGACATTTACTAAGCATCCAGTTGCTTCAAAGATGATTTAGTTTCTATTGAACGGAGGTCTTTGCATTCCTAACTATATAGTACCTCATATAGCGAAAATGTCTCACCATATGTGTGATTTAGATCCAATTTTAATTTTTTTTTTATTACTTATTTTTTATATTTTTTCTCAATCAACCTGGGGGCGGGGGCGGTCGCCCCGCCCCTCCTCTGGATCCGTGTTGATTTCACCCGCCTGTACCTCGGCCTTGGCTAAGATCACGTGAATTACGTATCTGTTCTTTTTATTTACACTGAAATAACCCTTACTAAAACGCCTACCACTAAATGGTTTAAAACCTGACTTTTGGGTGATAAGTCAGGTTTTTACTTGATGTTAACATCCTCAGTTTATAGCCACTCCAATGCTTAAAAGGTTTTTTTTTTTTTTTTACTGATTTTAGGGTTGGAGGAGTGGCTATAATCTCAGTGTAGGTGTGAACATCAAGTAAAAACCGACTTATATAGCCTAGATGCCCCCAATGAATCGGGATCAAGGCTGTTTACTGATGAGCAGTTTTGGTAAGGGCTATTTCATGTAATGCAGTCTAGAATAGAGCCCTACATGTCGGACCAATGGTGTAAATCTGGATCTGGATCTGGAAAAATACTGCACAACACTCCTGGTGGAGTCAAACGTGCAGGGTTGAGTGTGCGTATGTAGTTAGTCGTCCCGTCTGAGGATCCTCAAGGCTGCGCTCTTGAATTGCTTGGGGTCCTCGAGATCTATAATGTTCTGGGGGAGTAGGTTCCAGTCTCTGACGGTCCGAGGAAAGAAACTGTATTTGTAGCAGTCCTTATTGGTTGGTATATTTGTAAAGCTATTAGAATGGTGATGCCTGGAGGGCCGCCGGACCGGTTGTAGGTTGTTGATTGGCAAGGCTAGGAGGCCCAATCTGGCTTTGTGAAGAATTGCTAGCCTGTTGGCAGTACGCCTGTTTTTGAGACTATCCCACCCTAGGTCATTTAGCATTTCAGTCACACTACTATGGGGGGAATAGTCATTATAAACAAACCTAGCAGCCCTACGTTGAATTTGCTCAACCTTATTGGAAATGATCCGAGGGCCGTGTGAGATTGATCAAGTTTTGTCCTTCAGTGGGCGTAATGGTTTCTTCGGGAAGCAGTTGAAATTTGGCTTTGCCTAACTGCCCTTTGCCAGAAAGTCGGGATCCTAGACGTTAGAAAAAAATTTCAACGGAAATGGAATGCCGAGTGGGAGAAAAGCCAGGGTTACCCGGAGAGAGACTCCACGTAAATCGAGAGGGATTTGAACCCATGAACATGTGAATCACATTGGTACACAAAGGCTGTAATAGACTAATCTTCCCCTCGACGATTCAAGAGCCTGCAGGTCTTGGATTTCACTGAACGGAAGGAAGTTTATTCACAAAAGCAACCTTGACTTAGTGTGTTCCCAACCGGCGACAATCCGGAGGGCGTTATAAACCTGTGCAGCTTTGATTATGAACTTGACACGGTAACTTAATCCAAACTCCAAAAACTTGAGATTTTAAGGCATTTGGGAGTGGGGGGGTGAACACTTGCTATTTCATGATATTTATGTGTGTTCATTTTGTTGGATGGAAAGACACACCTGGAAAGGATTACCGCCCTCTTGACTCACATGTGTCAATTAGCGTTTCAAAATTCTTGGCCAGTGGCAAGGGCAGTGGGGTCTTGGCCTCCAGTGACCCCCCCCCCCCCCTCTGGGCAGAATCTGTTTTCAGCTTCTCAGCTACCAAAACCACGGATGTAACTTAACAAGGAGTATATCTATGCAGTGTAGTGCTGTGTTTGCTTCTCAGTGTTGAGAGTGTGTGTTCCATTTCAGCTCACATCTGACACTTTTGTCCGATCAGGGGTCTGGAAAAGAGAATGGACATTGTTTAGCCACTCAGTCAACAGTACGAGATACTCGACATAGTCCTATGCCAATGTAATTCGACATCTATAACATCTGACAGTTTTATCCAATGAGATTACAAGAAACTGACATTATGTCAATTTAAGTAATTCGATTTACGCCCACAGTAGAATTCAGGACTTATTGAACGCTAGGCGCACCATATGACTAGCATTTTGTTGCTACCCTGGCTCAGCTCTATGGTAATTCCCCTAACGTTGGACATAATGAAGTGCAACATGCGAGCGCCCGTGCACTGCCATGCACTGCATGCCCTTCCATATGTGTACTTACTTGGGGAAGTTTTAAGCACAAATGCGATAGCATTCCAGCTGGCCTAGCTGTATGCACGAAGATCGATTAGCCGGTATTTTGCGGAACGTAGGCAAGTTGGCAGTATAACACCACTGGGACCGACGTTTGTACACAATGAACAGACAATTGGCACGGTGTATGTTCCACCAATCCAAACGTTTTGGATCAATTTACACGAGAGTGAAAGGTGAAAAAGTCTTGAGGAGCCCAAACTTTAACAAGGTTCGTACAGATTAACGTTAGGCTACTAATTGAGCATTAGAACTAACGTTAGTAGGCCCTATAGGCCTACCAAAATACAGGCCCAGGCCAATGCCAGTGTTCCAGCCTACAGTGTGGCATTGACCTAGCATGTCGGATTGTGTTTTTTACTAGTTGAAAAGCCACCCCCTTTCATTTTTGGAGGGTCTACCCTAATAAGAAAATTGTCAGTATCTTGGTTTCTTACTGAAGACACTTTCGCATCACTGAATGTCTTCACTGAATAAGTGGTCTGTCATATTGCACCTTTCCCGGGGGGGGGGGAGGGTTCGTTAGTTTTAGCCCTAGGCCTAGGTAGTTTCTGCCCGTTACTTTTTCCCCTCCCCTAACAATCTTTGGGCAGAAAGTAATGTTCACACTATAACATGTGTAAAAAAACCTCTCAATTTTAAATTTCAAATCCGAAAGACAACAAACAATGAAATTTGTTGATGCCTAGACCCAAACTTGTTAGGCATCAAACTTTTTCAGAAGTCTTGATCTTTTTATAACCATCAAGTAAAGTCACAAACTTCTACAGTCATTTTTTACACATGTATAGGCCTTTAGAAGTCCATGTACTGTATCTATTGGCATGCTTTTGCTGAATGGATGTGTGAACAATTCTGGATAGGCCCTATGTGTTGTACATACATACATGAGCAAGTTATAGTCTACATAGTCTACAGTGAGCATGTTGCTTGGAAGACGTCAGCAAACTCAGCATATGGCAGTAACGAGTGTCACACTGATTCCCTTCAGAAAGAAATTTGTATACTTGGAGCATGTCTCCCCTAATCCTTCTCAGCTCCAAAGTGGTTAGCCCAAGCAGCTTAAGCCTTTGAAGATAAGGTAGATTTCTAACCTCAGGTCTGAGAGAGTACAGTAGCTTCTCTTCTGAACTTGCTCTAAAAGCAATTTGTCCTTTTGAAAGAAGGGATTCCAGGCCTTTGCAGCATACCTGTATTCAAGATGGGGTCTAACCAGCTGCAAATACAAATTTAGCACATTTTCTGTACTAAAACTCTTGAAATTCCTCCTGATAAAACCCAAGCACCCTATTTGCCCTTGTGGCAGTCGCTGCACACTGCCTACGTAGATGGCTTTAAATCTCCCGTGATAACTACTCCTAGGTTTTTCTCAGAAGTTACTTTGTTCAAATTTGTACCATTCATAGTATAATCATAGTGGGGATTCTTAGAACCATAGTGGAGGACTTTGCACTTTTCAGCATTAGAAGACATTTGCCAAGTCTGAGACCATGAAAATAACCTATCCAGATCATTCTGAAGCAATAAAGAATCATCCTTATCCCCAACCTTCCTATAGAGCTTAGTATCATTGATCAGCAAACTTAAAGGTAAAGAGCAGCCCCCCAAAACTTATTTTGAAGAAAAAGCTAAATAACACAATTTTTATCTTATTTCTTCAAAGTATCTTTCATTACATTTTATGAATTTACTATTTCATATTCAAGGTAAACCAAGCAGTTATTTCTGGTAAGGTAAATTTGACATTTGAAGAGAAAAAATATTGTCACATGACTCCCAACAGCCAATCATGACACTGGACAGTCTACTACTGTCCACTTCTTCAATTTGGGATGACTGCTCCTGCCCCTTAATTACATGTAAATACTGGAAGTGATAGAGCTATCATTCATTTATGAAAATTCAGAAAAGAAGTGGGCCAAGAACAGAACCTTGTGGGTCACCACTTGAGACCTCTTTCCAAGAAGGAAAATTTCCTTTGACAACAATTCTCTGAGACCTACCATTGAGCTACGAATTGATCCACCGAGCGCACTTGCCTTTGATGCCTAACCTACAGTATGCAATTTTACCATGAGTCTACTTAGAGGTGCAGTACTTTGTCAAAGACTTTTTTGGAAGTCAAGGTAAATGACATCGACACTGGAACCTGAATCAAGACAATTGTAAAGAATTGTCCTCAAGAAAGCTAAGCAAATTTGTAACACACGACACAAGACCTACTGGGTAGGAAACCATGCTGAGTCAGATTGAGAAACCCATTATCTAAAAGATGCTTGAGTTTGAAAACAGGATTCCATAATTTCTCACACAACACAAGCTAAACTGACAGGCCTATATACAGTAGTTACAAGGTGAGCTCCGATCCCCCTTTTTAAAAATATGAAGTGACATTAGCAACCCACCAGTCAGTAGGAACAAAATTTGAGTCTTACATTTTTGGGAAATAATTGATTGTGGAACTGATAAAACCTGGGAGCATTCATGAAGGATGGCGGGACTTACAGTATCTTTAAACTCTTTAATTTTTTTCAGAACCAGTTCCACAAAGTCACTTATTTAAGAAGAGAACTTTGAACCCCTACAAATCCCCATGACGGATGACTCCTTGGTAAAAACAGGTACAAAATAATCATTTAACAAATTAGCCATATCCTGATTGTCACTAACTAATGAAGCATTCATGTCATGAAGTGGCCCTTCATGAATGAAAGGGGCTGAAAACACCGTGTTTGAGGGGCTTAAAGTAGCAAGGGCTGAAACTAACGTAATTCCTTTCAGGTGGTGAAGCATGGCTTTTGTCTCCTTAGACCCATTCATAACTCTTAAGCCTAGGACAGCATCATTTTTTTAATAAATCCACACCCTCCTTTTTGTGTACATAGATCTGGCTGACTCCTTGCCAGCTGAACTGTCCTACACATAGAACAGGTAAAATTGACAGTATGCTGAGGAAAATGCCCCAATACTCAATTCAGTGGTCACAGTAGTTAGTTAGTTACAGTAGATGCAGTTGTACGTGCAGTTTCCAACCTATTGGTTCCAGTTGACCACAGCCTTTTTTCCAGTTGTGGCTCACTGGCTTGTTTTCCCTACTCCATTGCTTTATGTGGAGCATCAAGTGCAACGGCAGTAGTGTACAGTAGGTTCTATTTTTAAAATCTTTGGTCTGACCTGACCTGGGAATAGAACCTGGGGGCCTTCCGCAAGAGGCAGATGCTCTTACAGTTAGACTAAACATGCAGTCAATGCAGAGGTACTCATTTGGTTTCGGTACCCACAGGTGACACAATTTTTAATGACTCACAACTTGGAAGAGGGCACTGTAAATTTAAAATTCCAGAGAAAATGATGTCACAATCTCGGAGCTTTTTTGACGGAAAGCCTTTTTTCATCAGGTGGGGGAAATACAGTAGCACAGATAAATAGGTGAAGTTGAAACTGATTGGAGGTACTGTATACTGTACTCTGGCAATTATGCCACATCACTGTGATTGTAGCGATTTTGTAGATTGGGCAAAATAAAGCATCATGATCTTGGGACAGAAAAAAGTAATTTTTTTGAAAAATTCATTAACACTGCCGATCGGTTTCTTCCAGGTTTGGATACTGTAGCAGAAAATATTCTTGTAAATTTTATGAATAATTTCTTAAAGCGTACC
Organism: Holothuria scabra; assembly: GCA_037179385.1. Taxonomy (NCBI): domain Eukaryota; kingdom Metazoa; phylum Echinodermata; class Holothuroidea; order Aspidochirotida; family Holothuriidae; genus Holothuria; species Holothuria scabra. Next base: position 655,220 of record CM074193.1, on the reverse strand, counting down.
TCAAGTCAAAAAATGGCCGTGGCTTGGTGGCTTGAGTTATTCAAGCCCTTGTAGCAAATTGCAATTTTGTTGAGTACAGTTGGGTTGCCCTGGCAGTACAAGCATATGCACAGCACTCTTTACAATTTTATGCATGATGTCTTGCAAATGACATGTGGAAAATTATTCAAACTGCAGCATACAGTATTCACCCTACTGTACAATAATGTGGGAATAGACTACGTATCACTAAAACATGTCAACACGCTAAGTACTCTGTGAGGTTACAGCCTGTGAGACAGAATGTCCGCAAGACAGAAGGTGAAACAGACAGGGGACACAAGACTGAAGGTTCATGACACCAAAAATGAGAAATGGTTTGCCAGACCAACATTAAAGACGGGTTGACCTGTATTCATTTTCACGCTCGGGAGCCTACTTTCATATTTTCGGTCTTCCTCGGGAACCTCTTTGCCCTTTTGGTCTCCCAAACCTATACGAGTAGGAAATGGGGGGCCCCATGCAGTACTTTGCATGGAGCTGTGAGGGGATAGCAGCATGGAAGGAAGGGAAAAGCAGGATCATATGCCACTGTACTGTACCTTTTAGTCCATATACATGTATACTCACTTTTCTGGAATTACCATATGTGTACCCCCCCTCCCCCCACCTGTATTGTACAGTACACTGCTACTGCTGTCTACTGCAGTATGTTTGGTAAGTTCTCATCATGGCCAAAGTTAGGAACTACTAACTAATTCCTGGATGCTATTAATGAAAGAAAGGAGTTTACATTGCATTGAAAATTCTTTTACTTTGACAAAATGTACTAAAAATTAAGGGCAGAATCCTCATTTTGAAAACCAGTCATACTGTACTACTGCAACACAGTCTAGCTTTTACACAGCAGTCATTATTATCTGACTGTAGTACTTGCTGATATTCTAATCAGATACTGTAGCTTCATATTGAGGACATCACTTACTGACAGATTACTAGTTTAAACTGACAGGTAGCAGATTAAGTGTGTACGGTATTCAAAGATAAAATAAACCTTAAAGGGAAAGAGCAATCCCCCTAAAATGTAATTCACTGTAGTCTAGTACAGTAGTTTATTCAATTTCATCTATGGCCCTTGAGAACCATGTGCACAATTTTTCTAACTGAATTGTGGAATTTTGTTGTTGTTACTCATTGCTGCACAAGTCCTGAAATGTGTGTGGCTTAGTTAGTTAGTTAGTTAGTTAGATAGATAGATTTTACCAGCCCAGTTTTTAACCTATTGGTTCAAGTTGAGCCGACCATGGCCTTTTTTCCAGTTGTGGCTCACTGGCTTGTTTTCCCTGCTCCATTGCTTATGCAGAGCATCTCGCACACGAGCAGTAGGTTTCCATTTTTTATAGTCTTTGGTATGACTGGACCTGGGAATCAAAGCAGGGCCTTCCTCGTGAGAGGCGGATGGTCTACCATCAGGATATGTGTGTGGGAGAGAACTACAGTATATAACTGCAGTAAGAATTTACTGTAGCTGTTAATTGTTTCAAAAATCATTTGGGAAGCTCTTGCCCTTTTGAAGGGAAAGTTTTGTCTGCCAGGGGCTGTGGAACAAATTATTCAGTGGTGGGCTAACCACCAAAGTGACCCAATACTTTATGTTCAACAAAATACAGTAGTACTGTAGCAATGTTAGGTGGCCCAAAATACCTATGGCAGAAAAATTGGGGGAATAAAGACCCCACCCCCTCTCGCATCTCCACAGTCCCTGTCTCCCTACCTTAATCAATTTGTTAATGAGCTTTTCTACCCTGTGATAAACTTGTTTCTTTCAGAATTGCTAAATAAATGTTGTCTCATTACACAAGAGCCATTCATGAATTGGGGTGACTTTATTGCACCTTTAATTAATAACAAATGTGTCCCTAACTCCCGGTAATGAAACATTTCTTTTCACTTGCTTATAAATGTTTCAATGATGTTAACAACTAACTTCTGTGGTAGAACTGCAGCATTTTGTGCAATCCAAACATGTATGCTCATCACACCTACAGTAGTGTAAGTTTAACTGGTTTTGTTTTTCATGGTGCAGTAGCACAGATATACACATAACAAGTAGACATAACCTATGTCACAGTAGAATGATATTCATAACTTTCTAAAGATTGGTCCTGTATTGGTTCACCCTTATTACTACTGATTTGATAGCAGACCTTTAAGGTTATAGTTACTGTACATGGTGTGTGCATAAAATTAACTTTATCCAGAGCCTCTTCAGTATAGCAATTGCCAGTTTAAAGCCAGTGTGAAGGGGGAGGGGAGACAACTATTCTTGGAAAGACTCAACAGAGGCTAAAACAAGGGGTGCAGTACTAAGACAGATTCCTGCCTTTAAAACCGGACGAAGGTACTATAAAAAGTTGTTCTGGCTGGTGTGAAATTCAACTGACATGGAGTGGAGAAGCCTTGTAAACTTTTGAAGGTTGCACTGAATGATTTGACATACTTATACATTGCAGAACTGTATTTTGAAAGACCAGCTGTACAGTATGTAGACTGCAAGGTGCTGCATAAAAGTACCTAAATGCACCCATTACTCCAACTACTCATACTTACACAGTGAAAAAAGTTGCTGAAGTACAGAAAAATGGATTTATTCTGACAACTGGGCCATGTTTCAGTAATATTTTTGCTGAAGTCAAGTCAATTTTGGTTTGCATTGCCTCAGTGGGAATGGGGGTTGAATCTTTATGTTGCAAGTTCACTGGCACAGTGAGAATTAGTCATCACCTGGATTAATTCCAAATGAAGAAAGAAGATGCTGTTAATGTATGAAGTGTACTTTTTCTTCCTTGCCATAGATCTCTTCAAAACTGTCAAGTTGATTGTGATACAGTAACCACAACCCATGACCAGCCTTCCTCAACTTTCCACTCATCCCCCTGGTTTTTGTGTTTGTTCTTTTGAATTGACTTGTTTATGGTCATATGTACTTCACATGACTTCATCTGGGACATTCTGGTGATCAATATATTAATTGCTATTTTTGGCAGATTTGCATACAAGTTTGAAAAATGAAATGCTGCCACAGTTTGCCAGTCAAGTCACATGAGCCATCCTTCATTGTCTAAGGTAAACTGACCTTGTAGATGACTATGTTTCTGGTCACCACTGAATAATGGAAGGTCAAATATTAGTGACAAAGAGGTACATCTGAAAACTTGTGTTTATATTGTTCCACGAAGAATGAAAGGAAATTTTCCTAGATCCATTTAAGGAAGGAAGTACTATGCAGTGATTATATGGAGTTTCCAAATACAGACTACTGCATCATTTGATTGTGTCATAAAATGTGTTACTGTATATCAGGGAACAATTCAACAGAAATTGAAAGTCAAATTTTAGCTGAAGAGCTGGTCATCAGTTTGGCAACTGTACCTGTACATTATAAGGTATGCAGTCCATAATGAATGAATTTTAAATGCTTAAAGAAATTACAAGATAATGAGACAGAAGGAAGTTTGCAAAATCAAATGGGGACAAGATTTTTAAACTTATATTCTGATATTATTGCAACTGCCCTTATGCTAAATACAGTAAGTGTTTTCTGTATTTGTTACTTCCTCACTTGAAAATGAAGAAAAATAGGTAATTTAAACCTCCAGCATTTTTGGAATTTAAGGGTCCTTAACCCATAGAAATCTCACATAAGATCACTCATCTGTCAATTTTCCAATGAATAAACTTCAGCCTAAGTACTGTATGTGAAGACTTCCCATTATGAGAATGTTTACAACATGCCACTATCCATACCAAATGCAAGATTCTCTCTTTTTTTGGGTGGTGGTGGGGGGGGGGGGGGAGGGAAGGAGATGGGAGTTTTTCTTGTGGTGCTGTATTGCAGAGTTTCTAAAAGACATGCCATAACTACCATACCATAACTGATAACACCCAGAATGATTTTGAATACAAATCTGTGGGAATATTTGGTGTTCCTTTGTGTATGACCCACAGACTTCCTATACATGGACAGAGCATACTGCAGGGTAGATTGTTGCTACCTGTCACAGAGTGCCCCTTGGCACCCTGCTAGTACGCCTGGGTCCACTTTCGAATAGAGGTTGCGCAAGGGGAAACACAAGAAACTAGATGAGATTTGAGGGGTTTTTTTGTTGTTGTTGCTGATAGTATTCCAGTTTTCTCTCTATTTACAGATATGTACATATGACTCTGGTATGATGTAACTTTCCTCCAGCTAGCGCTGGTACTTTACAGTATAACCAGGAGCTAACGCTGTTCCACCACAATAAACAAACAGCTAACGCTGGTACTTCGTTAACGATGCCAGAGCATCTCAGCCCTAAGGAAAAACCCTGCAATCAGGGTTAGCGCTGAGCTCCAAATTTAGTGGGTCCCAGCCTTGGGTTTTGGACCCCTTAAAAGTATGACACATTAAATTTAAGGGACCGGTCCACCAGGAATTTTAAAGGGTCCAATTCTCCCGCCATCAACACTTTTCCTCAAGTTCAACCCTATTTTCCCCTGTAGGTACTTGAGTTAAATACTACAATGTGCAGGTGCTGAAAGTTTAGTCCATAGTGCTAAATAAGAGTGAATACAATAACCTCAGAGAAAAAATATGTGACATCAATGCTTCTGTTTGCTTTCCTGGTAATACTGTAGAGTGAAGGGTGCTGATTCCATAAATTTCATCATTTTTTTTAGTATCGACCGATTATACTATAATAGGTAATACCTGATTACCGATTATTTAATTAAACAATCTGCCCGCCCTTATAGAAAAATCCCATATAATTCCTACAGGAATCAGCATGTGGGATTTATGTGGGTTTTTGGGCATGTGGGAAAAAATTCCCACTTAATTCCCACATGAATGTGGGAAAAATTCCCACATAAATCCCACATTCTGGTCATCCCTTCCCATACCGGGTTCTACCATTTTCTTGAAGGGGGATTTTTCAATGTACTCAGGTCTTCGTCATTATTTTCCATTCATCATCCTCTGCAGGCACACTACTGTATACATGTGCAGTATACTGGTCACAGTATAATGTTCCTATGAATTAAAGTGTGTCCAAAAGAGTATTATGACTGATTTTAAATGTAACGTTCACCTTAAAGTTCTTGCCAAACTGGATACATGATTGTCTCTTCTTCAAAATATTTTGTGAAGGCATGTGCAAAATAAAAGTCCACTAGATGCAACTGGTTTGAGAGCTATAATCAATATGTTTGAAATTCGTCCATGTTTGTTTGCAACACAATTACCGATTCCTTTAAAGTACGTCACATTGCCTGCATGTCTGTCATTTAATTGCAGGCTGCAATTAAATGACAGAAGCCCTTTTACTACAAATATTCGTCATTGAATAATTCACACTCTACGTTCATTAAACCTAAACATGCACTTCAATGCTATTACATACACTGGGGCGACTTTGCACTGAAGTACGCCCTCCCATCTCACAAATAGTTCTCATTTAAGATCATTTGATTTTACAAGAACCACATAACAATATTTCATTCCCTTCTGAAATTCATATATACATGTACATAACTTGGCAAATATTTATAACGATATTCGACCCCTAACTCCTTCGTTCAGGATGGCCCCAGCCCTTGAAATACAGAAATACGTACGGTCCACATTTTCTACTAACTTTTGATTAAAGCAGCGACCCTGTTACTCTTTTATACTTCCATAAAATTGGTCCTACCCAAGCAGCAATAAATGAAAACAAAACATACACTTTCAAGTGAATGGGTTATCCCATCAGCTCCACCTGGTTTTCCTTTACGAGGGCTAGCTCGCCGTGAGAGATTTTTCCTCCGTTTTCACACTCAAGAGGCCAGAACGAATATCTGCCTATGCAAACGCAACACAAATTAGCCTTTTGAACTACAGTATCCCCCACTAATCTCCCATAGAATCCCCGCAAAAAATCTTTTGAATAGAACTACCCTCAGTAAACAAATAAGGTTACGTAATTCATTTCCAACCCCGTTAAGTTCAACCTGAGGTTAGCACCCTCATTGTAAAATTCAACGCACTCTACGACACTACCATACATGTGAGAATCAAAACCTAAGTATGAAAAGTTTCCCGAAAGAAGGGAGAAATATTTCTTCAGATGTGGGCAGTCCAAAATAACCTTCAAGGGATGGGTTCAGGGGAGGGGAGAAGAGATATACTTGATAAATTACAGGCCAAGACTAAATGTCGGTACATGATCGTAAGAAATCAGTACATGATCGTATGAAATCAGTACATGTACATTAGCAAATAGTACATGCCGATCTAACAGCCACACTTCCTAATTTTACACTACATCATGTCCCTCGCTTGAACAGAACAGGAGGTGGAGTTCTTGTATTTCTTCGTAGCTGTTTTAATGTAAGACCTTGTGAATCAAGGAGCTACCTCTCATTTGAATACATTGAACTTGTATTATCACTTAAAAGTCAATGTCCTTTGCGTTTAATAATTCTATACAGACCCCAGCTGACAAAGGAGAAAAAATCTACAACATCTACATTTCTTAACGAGTTCTCCAGTCTTATTGAAACACTCTTCACCAGGCAGGAATATGTACTGATTGCTGGTGATTTTAACTTTCATTGTGAGGATTTAAGCAATCATGACACTTTATCTTTCCTTGATATGATACACGCTTTTAACTTGGAACAACATATGTCAGGTCCCACTCATCGTGATGGTCACACACTAGACTTAATCATTACACGTCAATCGGATATCTTTATCTCTGATATGCATCTATCAAATTACTTGTCTTCCGACCATTCTGCCATTTTCTGCTCTCTTCATATCGGTCGTCCACCCCCTCAGAGGATTGAAATTCAGACTCGCAAGCTTAGTCAAATCAATATCAGGGCATTTCAAGACGACATTTTGTCATCATCCTTGTATACTTCACCTGCCCCTGATCTTGAGTCGCTCGTGAATCAGTATGACGATGTGTTGTCTTGTTTACTTGAGAAACATGCTCCACTCCAGATTCGTAGGGTCCGTTGCCGACCAAACGCACCTTGGTTCACTGACGAACTCAGATCATTGAAAAAGGAACTGCGACGCTCTGAAGTTCTTTGGCAGTCATCCAAGTTGGAAGTTCACAGGCAAATTTTCATTGAGAAAAGTAAACATTACAATGCAATGCTAAAACAAGCTAAAAGAAACTACTACTCCATAAAATTGTTGAACTGTAACTCTCGCCAACTTTTCAGTGAAATTGGAAAACTCACTCTGCCCACATCATCAACTACATTACCTAATGTTTCTGATGATGGTGCGCTTGCAAATCAGTTCTCGGACTTCTTTTCTAATAAAATTAGGCAGATTCAGAATGAAATTGCAAACAGCCATACATCAGTTATGTCAGACATCCCGATCAGAAGTAACATTTCGTCTTCTAATCTCTCAGAATTCTCAACTGTCTCAAAGGAAATGTTAATGAAAATAATAATGGAATCACCATCATCGTCTAGTAAGCTTGATCCTATACCTACCTTCCTATTAAAGAAATCCATTAATGTTCTGTTGCCAATAATATCAATTATTGTTAATTTGTCTTTGCAAAATGGCCATTTCCCAGACTCTCTCAAACGGGCTCTTATTAGACCCATCATAAAGAAGCCGAACTTGGACAAAAATGTCTTCAAGAATTATCGACCAGTCGCAAATCTCAAATTTCTGGCCAAAACAATTGAGCGTGCATGTTCTCTCCAGATTCAAAGCTATCTCTCCAAGAACAATCTCAATGGTCGTGTCCAGAGTGCTTACAGAGCTTACCACAGCACTGAAACGGCATTGCTTCGTGTTTATAATGATCTCCTGCTCGCTGTAGATCGAGGTGATGAAGCTGTTTTACTTGACTTTTCTGCCGCATTCGACACCATTGATCATAAGCTGTTGTTTGAGCGTTTTCAGAACCGCTACAATATATCTGGCACAGCTTTAAACTGGTTCATATCTTACTTTACAAACCGTTCACAAGTTGTTACCATAAATGGCAAGGAATCTGCTGTACATGTTCCCTTGGAAGGTGTCCCTCAAGGTTCTGTCATCGGTCCACTGGCCTTCACAATGTATTCGGCCCCATTAGAAGACATTATTCAATCCCATGGAATCGACAGCATGATTTATGCAGATGACACTCAAATTTATTCATTCATGCCAAAATCTCTTGACAGCTGTTCCACCCTATCAAAGTTGGAAGCTTGCATAGAAGACATCCGATCATGGTCCCTTGCTAATGGTCTGAAACTAAATGACAACAAAACAGAACTTATTCACATTTCTTCAAAATTTCGAGCCGTATCTCCCGTTCAGTCATTCCAGATAGGACCTGCTCACATTGAACCTGTTCAACATGCCAGAAACTTGGGTGCAGTTTTTGATCGTCACCTCACAATGGATCTACATGTTAATAATGTTTGCAGAGCTGCATCTCTGGCGCTCCATAAAATTGGAAAAATCAGAAAACACCTAGATCAAAGAACCACTGAGATTCTAGTTCATGCTTTTGTGTCTTCAAGACTCGATAACTGCAACAGCTTACTCTATGGGCTTTCAAGTTCTCGTCTCAAGAAATTACAACATATACAGAACTCAGCTGCTAGATTAGTTACACTTACAAAACCAAACGATCATATAACTCCAGTCCTCCTTAGCCTTCACTGGCTTCCTGTTGCTGATCGGATTAAATACAAAGTCCTCTTGCTGACATTTAAATGTTTACACAATTCTGCACCTGTTTACCTACAAGATCTCGTCCAAAATTACACTCCTACCCGCTGCCTTCGCTCCAGTTCTAAACTGCTACTCTCCTCTCCTCCAGTTTGTACTAATTATTACGGTTGCCGTTCTTTCCAATACTCTGCTGCTTGTCTCTGGAATGACCTCCCTGTTACAGTTAAAGAAGCAAGAACACTCGCAAATTTTAAGACCTTACTTAAATCTTACCTTTTCTCCTGTCTATGACTTTCATCTTTTCTTTTCTCAGCGCAAAGGGACTTCAGTGTGTTTTGCGCTTTATAAGAACTGTGTATTATTATTATTATTATTATGAATGTATGAAATCAGTACATGATCGTAAGCAGTTAGTACATGAAAGTGTACTTTTACTACATCGCATTTCGGTGAGCCTTTTGGCGGACTTCTGGTACACCGAAAGGCTCACTCTGTATGGCGTGCGGAAGAGACAATAATAACATGATGATCTTACGTTTTTACAGGTACAACGTGTGTTTTTAGATGTACAACGTGTGAGTTTACATGTACATCGTAACATTTAACATGATGAACTTATGGTTTTAGTACATGATGGTGTAAATTTACATCATGATCATATGAAGATAGTACATCATCGTATATTTTTGGTACATGAACGTGTCATTTTAGTACATGAACGTGTATTTTTAAAACATCATCATATCTGGTGAGCCTTTTGGCGTGCTATATAATAGATGTTTGTAATTTTGCAAGGGTTTGCACCACTCTGAAAATCGTTGCATACAGTGTATTTCTGAAATCTCAAAACTGCAGTAAGGCCACTTTTACAAATGAAAAATGATCTAAAGGGGGCGATCAGGTCCAAATCAGATCCTCCTTTGTCAAGATATGAAACAGTTTTGCAGCTCCATTCTTTGTTTTAGGCTTAGAGTAAATTATTGACTCAACACATAAAGCAGCAAGTTTTGTGCCCTATTTTGCACTTTAACATACCTGTAGAGGAAGTGGATCCTGCCAGCAGCTGTGTTTGTGAATAGGTTGTTCAAGGCACTGTGTGGTTTTGTTCTTTGAACTAAACAACTATCTCACATTTGAATACACACTCATATTTAACAAATCTATGACTATGAAGTGGTAGTCACTAACTGCTCATAAATATTCATAACAGTCAGACAGATAAATTCTGCCTGATCTGGGGAATACTCATTTTCCATCGAAAACTGTTATCTCCAGAACTGGTGGGTGCTGGGTGGATCAATTTTTTGGATCATATCCTTAGTACTTATTCTGTTTTGATTGTGAGAGCTTTCACACTATGAAGTTGAACTCGAGGGGTTAGTCATATCTGGTTCTGATCCCCTACTTCAGATCAATTGTGAAAACACTCATATTGAACTTGTTTTGATTTGAACAATTGTAAAGAAGAAACCTACAAAACAGAATGAAGCTGGGTTAGACTTGATTACAGTAGGTCAGACTTGGGTATGGTAAACATTTGTAGTGATTGAGTTAAGTACTGTAAGTCAAGAGGAAGGATTTGTCAAGAGGTTGGAAAATTTGTTATTAAAGTTAGTAAAATAATAATGAGTGAAAGATTTGCCTTTTTGGACTTTCTGATATTCAAAAAGAAGGAAAAATTTTTCAGGTTATACCATGTGTAGGACAGGCTGTCAAAACACCAGATTTATGATTACATCTCTTCTCTAACTGGAATCCTAACCCTACCTCTAACTTACAAAAAGTGTTTGAGCAAGCAGATATTAGACCCATGAATCTTCCATTTAGCAAACATTCATTTTGTTTGGGATCCCGCAGAGTTACAATTTACCAATTTTACACTACAAACTCTGATGACTTGATATCATGAATGCATCCTTAGCAGTGAGATTTTGAGAACTTAATTTCTTAGGTACCAGATAGAATCACAAATGAATCTAAGGTTGAAACAGTCAAATGAAAGATAAAACAAAACATTGGCCAATGTGAATTCAAGTTCACTTTCTAAAGAAAATTTGTCAACATCTACAGTATTGCTTACTGCATATCTGCAGATATGAATATTGGAAATGGAAAGTGAAAAATGCTTAGAATTGTTTCTCTGCATTTTAATCAAACACCACAAATTTGGTCGTGGAATATTCTTTTAATTCAAACAATGACATGAACACCCTAGAATTTGCTAAATGCTACATATTAATTGATACTCAGCACTCTTTGATGAGAGGTGCAACTGGAGACTTTATATCATGTGACTCATTCACAACACTGCTGCTTATCTTGATTCTGTATCTAACCAGCAGCATGTCCAGATGTGGAAGGTAAGAAAGAAAACAGTCTCCAATTTTTAAACTTTCTGAAAACTGCCCCTTTCCCCATGTCATACTGCTGTGCTGCATTACTCTCCCCCCTCCCCAGGTCCCATGGCTAAAACCAAATTTTTGATGACAAAAAATGCTGGAAGGAAACAGAAGAACAGTAAGGAAGAAGAAAGAGGAAAAATTAAGGAAAAAAATTAAGGAATTAGAAATAATAAGAACAGGGGTTATCGCTCATGGAAGGAAAGTTTAGAGAACAGAAAATGTGGTTCATGAAGTAAATGATTTGTTCAAAATATTAATGAGCCAAATACTGAAACATACAGGGCTCACAACGGCGTGAGAGACATAAAGGCTTGAAAAATGGATGACTTGGGAAGGTAGGAAGAGGCAGTGATGAAGCCACGCAGACTCTGCATTAGGCAAATGAAGGGATGTGAGAACCAAGAAAAAAGGGAACTTTGGAAGCATGGTCTTGAAGGACAAATCAGTGTAGAAAATAAAGTTTCCAGGAGAAAAAGCTGAGGATGGAGAGAAGACTGGAGCAAATAATAAAACAAGGCTGTAATTGTAGGAAATGGAGGCATATCGTCTCAGCTCTAAATATTTCATCATTATCAGTGAACTTCAGGACACTGTCACAGTGGTTCGTGTTGGTGTATGTCAGAACCTTGATGAGTCGGACTGGAAAGGTGTTTCACACTTAAGAGTAGTAATCTTACTGCATAAAATATCATTTACAGGACAGTTTGAAGAGAATGTTCTCAAAGCCTTATGCATCCTTTGCCGTGCACAGTCTCCATCGTCCAAGGTTTTGATCCTGGTGGTAAAGAACCCATCACCTCTGTGCAGTAAAAATCATCACATGCATCTGAAAATAAAATGAAAGGATATGGATGAAATAGAGGTGGGAGAAAATAAGAGAGAAGTTTAATAAAAAAAAAAAAAGGAGAAAACCAATGCTTCTTGCAAGCTATCAGTAAAAGTGAATTTTTTTGCATGCTTATCCCATTATTGCACCTTGAACCGTTGAGGAAAGGACATTGACCCTCTTGGGAATTCCCTGGATGTTACTCTGCTTCAACGCCGACAAGGATCCCTGTCTTCAACAAGTTGATCGTCATTTAGTCCCCAAAAGATGGTTGAATTGTGACTGATTTGGTTTGGTGGAGTTTTGTGACTCAACTTCTGATTTTTCGGCCTTACAGTATCTTGCAGCGACCCATGGCGTTTTTCCAGTTTTGGATCACTGTAATGTTTTCACTTTATTGCTCTGTTTGTGAATAATTACGCACAACGGCAATTTGTTCCATTTTCTATTGCGCGTGATTGGTTACTTGATGCTTAAATTCTATTGTCCACTTTGTTACTATTCTCTACCTACTGGACTTCACCTGGCTCCCTTGAGATAGGGCTGCCACCAAAGCACTTGGGGACCACGTTCGAAATTAATTTAAAAAACATGAAGTCGGAAAGATAATTTTCCTCCCTTTAGGCTCCCTTCTCCCTTCCCTAACTTAAGAATCGTGCAAGGGCCTCCCTGTATCTAACGAGGGTTATTATATTACTCAAGTCTGAAATTGTTGGAGACTGGTCCAGGAGGGTCACCACTTACACTATTTTTATCGACCTACTCAGCATCTCCCGTCCCACATTTGGAGAAATGGCCATGAAGGCCGTTAGATTAAACCAGAAAATTTAGAGGCTGATGCGTATAACTGCAAAACAAACCACACTATTGACAACGCAATTCTCCAAATCAGTCGGTCCGTAGGTATCTAGAACTTATCCTACATTGCTACGGCACAGATCGGGAGACTCTAGGACCCTCCACATTTGTATAATGCTCACAAACTCCCCAAAGAGACAGTTGAACACCATGGTTGATCCATGCAAGTGATCTGCATCACCGTAGACAAATTCAAGTAACCCTGGCAAACAGTGATGAGATTTGTTGGCGAATTCCGGGAACCGATAGAGTTTCACCATCCGCCCAATTCGTTTTCACCTGTAGGACATCACGAATAGTTGCATCCTCTACAGTATTTTGGGACTTTAATTGCAAGTGTAGACATGATCCATGGGACAGGTCTGTGACCGAAAAATTATGGAAGGCCATTGGCGTAAAGGTGGGACATGGGGGACAAGCGTCAAAGTCGATTTTTTTTTTTCATTTTAGGGAGCTTTGAAACTTTTATTGCAAACGAAAATTCAAAACAATGACTGCACACCTTATACTTTTAAACTTGTGAAATACGAGGTGTCATATCAAAATTTTCTTGTAGGTCGAATGGTGGCGCTCTGGTAAGATAACCTTTCGTTCAGAACTACATATTTCGTGCAGAGAATCCTCTGACCGAAAACCGACATTGGAGTTTGTCCAATATATTTATATATTTAGATCCATCCAACTTCCGTCCATCGCATTTTCCTCGCTTTGAACGAACCAAGTTGTAGATGTTTATCATTTGCGGAAATTCGGGCAAATGTTACTGTTTTCCGGACAGATTTGGCCTTTCCCCACCCAAGTACAGTAGGGGAAGCACACACGCCCAGACCTTATGGCCCACAGAAATGACCGACGTTAATTTGACCATACCTGCTTAATGTGTCTAGATACCCATACAGTAAGTCTTAGACTCACACTGACGACCGCTAAAGGGAAGAAAACTTAATCGGCAAAGTAAACTGCCGGAGCATGTCGCAAAACTAAAAACGTCACTGGATTTTTGACTGATTTTTATGCTCATTTGCACAGACAGCAAGAACGATTTTTTACATCTTTCCTACATTCCCTTGACGCTACTTCAACTAGGAAACTCGTCCATCTGATTAATTTCTACAAATTGCTGCTTCCGACTCGAGCGGTCTTCAACGTTTGATAAAGGCACCGTACAACGGTGCACAACTGCCTTCAATAACGCTCAGCAACTCTCCCCTCAACTTGCGCCACGCTTCCCATGCGTAGGCCTATATGAGACCAGAAAAATTTACGTTGCGAATTTTTAAAACAGTTTGAAAATTTCGCGACGTGTAAATTTGGCCGACGGATCATGGTTTACTTTTCACAGTTTCATCGCTCCCGATTGTGCACAGCCCATAAGACCGCTCACCGTCGATCCCAAATTTGCCTGTTTTAATGTGAGCCTATATCGTACATATAGCGTAGTTTGGATTCATTTTTCTTTTGGATTTCCTCCTGACTGCCTGAGGTACTCGTATGAACCGCTTTCCTATCCTTCTTTTACTAAAACAGAAAGAGCAAACTTTATCTCTAGCTCTGAGCCGGGAGGGCAATTTCTGGGTCATTTTGAAAAGGTCTGTATACAAAAACGACCATTGTGCTCATTTGCTGAAATTCATCTTTACGTCTCCCCCGCCATTGAGTTCCGTAATTCGTTTGGGGCTATCCACATGCACACACCCTCCAAGTCGTCAGGGTAAACAAACCAATCCCGCACGTACAAGTTACTTGTTCCAAAATTTGAGTTCACACAAAAACTTTGAGAATCAATTCTTACTCAATCCAAGCAAGGAGTTGCCAGAGAAGGAGATACAACGAACAAATTTTTGCAGACAATATATGCTTGAAAACGGATTATCTTTTTGGGTGCCACTATATTTGATTGACAGGTCCCCTTGTTTCTATTGTTAAATCCCATGTTACTAAGTCCTTTTAATGACGATCTCTTCCATTCTTTTCCAAGTTATTTCCAAGCAAATGCATTGTCTGTATATCCTTTGATTTGGAGGTTTGTTCCCGCCAGTGGTGAAGCTTTTAACAAGAATTTCCATAGAACGACTGGAAAAGACGTATACACTATATGCTCCAATTGCGCCTGTTCTCTGTTGGATGGAAACATTGTTCAAGTTCATATATTTCCCTCAGATTTGAAAAAAAAAATCACCATGAAGAAACAATTTTTTTTAAAGTAATTTGTAGGAAGGCTTTTGCTGTCTTCAAGTGAAATGATACGTCGCGTCTCGGATAGCCTCGAATGGCATAAATTTCGCAATTCTGCATGACGGCTGGCAACGAAATGTTAACGAGGAGGGTGTAAGGAAAGTGTCTCTTCGTTGGAATTTTGATAATGCGTCGCTAAACCTTGTTGATCGAAGCATTGTGATAAGAATTTGGCAGATAAAAGCAAGATTACCATCGGAAACGAACATTGTCTCAAAGAGACTATAGAACGTTGGTTCTCCTTCTCTAGCAACTCCCTGTTCCAACCACATAACATAAGGAAGAACACCACCACCATGCCGAAATTTTTGCCTTTCTTAAATCGCTTCTGAGCCAGGGAGCCTTAACTAGGAAAAAGGCTGGCCGGCCCGACTTTGACCATGAACCCTTAAACATCTAACTTAAATCGCTTGTATTGTAGCAAAGTATAGATTTTTGGTTTCTTATAAGGAATTAGAAAAGGTTCGGGAGTACTGAAAAATCTGCACTTCATGTTAGCAAGTCTGAGATTGCACGACTACTTAAGATCGTTTTTGTTACATTATGTTATCTAAGACCCGTGGGTTGAGGCTCTCCCATTTAAAAAATTTCGGAAACTTTGTTGCCTTTTTGGTTTCTCACGTTAGCAAAAGGAGCCTATATAGTCAGGTTGGCGCGCGTGCGTGTGACTAGGGAGCTGTTTTTGTCTAATAACAACTCTCTGGTGTGACAGTGCGTGTATGTCGGCGACAGTAGCTTTGGTACCTGCAAGAAATTGAGGGAAAGTTGGACTTAATATCCTTTCCGGAAGCTCGGAGAAATTTCCAAAACCAAGTTATGGATGAGCACTGCTGCATTTGGGAAGTTGCGAAGTGCAGCGCGTACCTCACATAAGACAATTTCCAATTTTTTCAGATCCAGGGGGCGTGGCCTCCTGCCCCTTTTAGCTACATCACTAAAAGTAAAAGGCCTACATAATTTTGGGTGGTTTCACAATTTTTTGACGTCATAATTTGGGAGATTTCTCAAAAGAATTCGACATTTCGTGCTTAGACCCAAGCGGTTTAAACAGGCAAGTATTTGGATCAAAATCCCTATGACACACGCAGCTCACCGAAATGTTTGTATTTGTAGCGTGCGGAGCAGACTGAATAGATGGCGCTTTCTCTGACATTACATAACAGGTTGAAGGGCAAAGGAGGGCCAAGGCCCCATAAGATGCCCTGAAGTCCAGGGATCCCTAATCATTTGACTCATCGAAGATCCATTGCCAGAGTGAGTGTGGATGAAGGCTGGAGGGGTGGAGGTTATACTTGCTCTGCACCCCTGCTCAACAGCTGAACTGGGCAAGCGGACAACTAATTCACCAATTTTAAACCCCCTCAGCATCACTGTGAACAGCTATGCTGAACAAGCTAATTTTTAGACCCTGGAAAATTTCCAAGTGGATCCACCGGGAATTGATCCGGGGACCTTCAGTATGCAAGCCTGTGCGCTCGAGCCATCTCGACCCACAAACATCTCCAGTTCGTCCGTTTATACTGCATATGTTACTGGTAATACTAAATTTAGAATTGAACTGTTCTTGTAGCTGATGAAACTGAACAATAGCCTGCATAAAGCAGGCAATTGTATTTTTGGCTAAAGTTGCAATCCTCAAAATTCGTTAACTTGGGATGGAAACGGTGCTTCTTTGCCATAGGGATCACACCCATAAATTTAATGAGTTTCCGACGACGCGAAAGAAAGCGGTCTGCCCAATCAAAAAAATATTCCTTGTGTTTTGAATAGTACGAACATCGTAATTCCTGTTTACCAAGACTTTAAACTTTGCATTTTGAAGACAACATCCAGCGAAAATCTGAATATAGGCCATGCGCCCACGCATTGCATCGCATTTGCGAAGTTTACAGTCGCAACTTGATTTTTTCCCACTGCATTTTTTCCTTTTTTAATGAAACGATGTCTCCCACAACAACAACGTTAATCAAAATAGGCTTAGATAAAAAGGCAAAAATTGAGAAATAATCGCTCAGAATTAGCAGGCTCGTAGGCTGACCACCTTGTTGCCGTTCTGGAGTGGCGAAGTTTTCCAGGGGATCCGGTTTCACCTCTCCCTGCATTTTACACAGAATTGATAGTTAGTTTTCAAAATTCCCAGGACAGCAATTACTAGCTTCCGTTTCTACCGGCAGACGATGGATTCCAGGGGCCAATTTCAGCATCAGACAACATATATCGCAACCCTTTTATTGCTCCGTCCAACGAATGACACTGACTTGCATATTTTCAGCACTATAAATGTTGATGTAGGATCTAGCCTACCCTTATTTTTAGATTTTAGGAGGTTTGTCAAGTACTTTGTACTCAACAGCTGTTTGAAAAACAATAAATTGGCACAAATTACCCTTGGGTTATTTTTGTCGTACGACATACGCGTATGCTCTCAGTGCTTCCACTTATGTGAAAACGAACACAGAAAGGCCGCATTTTCCCTTTTGTTACTGTGAAATCATTTCTGAACTAGTCGAAGTTTTCGACAAGTTAGATTGCCACATGAATTGACTCATTCCATGTGGGATGCACCGACGGAAAGATAAGCAAAGCACATATATCACCTACATGATTTGCGAAACACCACATTATTTTGTAAGAGAGGATGTTCATGAACTTCATGTTGTTCAAGGCACAAACGCTCTTTGCCTACCACGTTAAAGATACCTTTGTACTGCACGTTACTGTTGCTTGTTTGTGCTCATTTCTTACGATTTGTGCCGGCTCAGTCGAGAACTGTAAAAGGAAAAGGTCAATTCTACAGTGTTATAAACAATTTCTAGTTGATAGAGGAAATTAAAACTTTTAATTTCAGGAAATCGTAGGCACTGTTCCAGGAATTTTGTTTCAGATGTGGATACCCTGTATTCTGTGATCTCGTATTTCTAGTCAATCCGACCACTTTCACTGTACTTCAGTAACTAATCCAGTCAGTTTACGCGGATGTAGTTATTTCTAAGCTACACTGTATGTAGTAGCTGTACATTGCAGTCCGTGCGCATGCAGTGATGTATTGGAAGTCACCGTTCCAGCGTTCGAACTTATAATTTACGGTTCTTGTCTCACTGCAAACGAATTTTCATCTCATTTGCTCTCAACTTCAAGTGATAGCCTGGAGGCATTAGGTTGAGAAAAGAAATATGGAGAACGGCGAAAAACCGCGCGTACAGCGAGACCACCTTCTTCAAAGCAATCATTGGGGACCGGATATTTTACGAGATTCTCGTTTGAATAAGGTATTTTTGAACTTTACTGACTAGCCTACCAACAAACGAGACTAAGTTGAAAATGGTAGTTAAATGTTACACTTTCAGTAAGGCCTAAAATTGACTTGAACGGCAATCTGTGAATGTTGGTTGTAATAGAGAAAAATATTTAATAATTCAGTGAACAGGATGCAGTGTTCTTATTGTGTAATATTAGAGGCCTAGGTCTACTCTCAGTCATAAACGGTTTTGCTATAGCTAGCCTACTCAGTTTCACTGCATACAGCAGTTCTTTTGACTTTTAATTAAAAAAGCGTTACCTAATGATCATATTCGTAGTTATGCTTTGTGTGACCGTCAAAAATCTCCGTTGGCAGCGATTTGTACAATATGCCATCGTTATTTGACAGGTGACCAAAGGGATCAGTACTTGCCCAATATTTGAGTTTTATTTGAAACCAAACTTGAACTGTTATCATATTTGAAATGATGTAAAACCTTTACCTTTTATCTACAGTAGATGGCACTAAGTTAGGCTACTGTATATATATGTCTGTTGGTGTGTGGTTGAATGTAAGAATCTAAGTACACAAGTAGCCTGGAACTACTGAAACAAACACAGGCGACAGAAAAAACACAGACAAAAATACAATAGTATAGCCAGGCACAGGATTCTTCTTCTTCTTCTTCAAAAAAGGTGATACATCCGAAGGACATTCTTTCACCAACAGGATACTGTTTGATTTGTCAGAATTGACATTTAACTTGTAAAGAATTTACATAATGGTGTTTTCTGTGCTTGGCATTCTCTAAGAACTGTAACATAATGCCAAAACATTCAATTTATTTGATGTATCCAAAATTTGTACTGCCAACAGTCCCAAAGTCATAGATCTGCCATGTTAATATTAAAAGAGAAAAGGTTGGTGATAAATCATGTTGAGGTAGGCTAAATATTTGTGTAAGGAACAACTTTGGTGATTGCAATTACTCCAGGATCAGGAGTTTTGTATGCATCAGGTTTCTGAATAATGGACAAAAAATGGGAAAACTGGGTGCTATTAAATAAAGACACTGCATTGATGATATGTAGCTTTTAATTTGGTATCGATCTCATGCACTGCTTGTGGCAAAATGTCAACATCACTCCAGAGTTCACTACACAGGATGTGGAAGATGATTTCACTGTTCAGTTTCTAAGCAGGTGGTATTAAGTCAAGCCCATATTTCCAGGTGTGGCTTGTGTTCCCTACTTTATTGCATGTGCTGAGCTCCAAACACAATGGCAGTACCAAGTAAGTTCCATTTTTAATTCCTTGTGGAAGGCAGGCAAGGAATCTATCAGTGGTGATGTTGTGTGTGTGTGAGTATGTGAGTGATACTTTTGCTTGTTAAAAAGATATCTCAAGGAAATAAATGTGACAAATCTAACATTTGGTGTGTGGGTTAGCCATATTGAATGATGATCCCTGTTGCTTTTGGTGGAGATCAAAGGTCATTTGTGGTCATGAGAGGTTAAAATGTCCAAAGTTGGTAATACTAGGCCCCTATCTCAAGAAAGGTGCACACTGTATGACATTGCTCATATTTGGGTGTGTGGGTTGTCTGTATTGAGTAGATGATTTCTATCGATTTTCGTGGAGGTGAAAAGTTCATTTGGGGTCAGTCAAAAAGCTGCGCCAATTAAGAGTTTCTGTTACCACCTACAAGACACTAGCGTAGCCAGCGGGGGGGGCAAGGGGGGCAGAGTGCCCCCCCACAGAAATTTTGGGGACGTGATGGGCGATGTTGAAAAAATGAAGGGGAGCCAAAAAAAAAACAAAAAAAAAACATAAAGGACAAGAGGAGGGAGGGAATCAGGGGTATTTTTACAGTTTTTCGGGGGGGCTCTTAGTCGTTACGATAAAGTATGCAGTCCCCGACAACGACTAGTCTCCCCGATGGGTTACCTGTTTTTTGCTTTCAAGGGACAATTTCCCTAATAAGAACCCCAAATTTTCGGCGCGCTACGCGTGCTGTAGGACTCACTCTACTTTTTTTTCAGTACTTCGATTCCACATATCTAGGGGGTGTAAGTCCTGTCAACCTTACCAAGTAACGGGTATGCACTGTACACAGGTTATGTAGAGGTCGTAAATTTCATCCCATATCACAAAGCCTAGTTGCTTTACTCGTGTGTGTCATGCGATAGGTCAGTTGGTGAGCGACTCATGGAGCATAGTTTGGCTATTTTATCGGGTATTCCAGGTGGTTTCGACACAATGTATGTTATCCCCGATACGGTCTACAACCCCTATAGTTTCTATTTTTGTCTTTTTGTTCTTAATGATTACATAGGCTATGTTGTTTTGTGTAAGCCTACCAAAAATTTTCGCGTGCTTTGCGCGCTTTGCAATCATTTCATGATTCAAACTCAAAAGAACACTATCAGTGCGCAACTCGGCTTTTGAAATATTAAGTGATATTGTCCAAAATGTGCCCCAGGTTGCAATGGCATGGGATAGTTAGGCTCCTTCATATTTCCTTCTCACCACCCCCTCAACATAGGGGCTGTCGGAACTTGTGGTCGCTGGCATGGCCCGCCCCTTGTCGTGAATAATCTGTCGCCTTCCCATGGTCGGTTTAGTTATTTTGGCTTTCAAAAGAGTTATTTTTGCGATAAAACCCAAAATGTTCGGTACGCTTTGCACACTCTTCCTCATTTACAGACATAGCCTAAAAATTTTCAGCTTGCTTCCTCAATATTGGAAAAAAAAATCTACAGAGGTTCTATGGAAAATGTAATGGGCGAACATTGACATGCATACAGTAGGGTAAATATTTTTTTATTCCTGCAGTTTATCAGCACTTTTTATAACGGCCGAACACAATTCTGTAACGGGTGTAACATTGACATACACTTACAATTTATGGTCTCCTGAGCTTAATATTGATCAAAGAGTGCCCCCAATGGAATAGTTGTAAAGCAATGCTACATATTATCCTCAGAAAATGTCACAAAGTATGTACATAATAAACTTACTGGAAAAAAGCCACTTCTATTTTGTATGTCAATGTGTTACACCCGTTATTTTTCTTGAAGTATGTCAATGTTGGCCCGTTATATTTCCATAGGGCCTACACAGAAATATTTTTCAAAATTGAGGGAGCAAGTTGAAATTTTTTAGGCTATCTCTATACATCTAAGGATTAGCCCTGAACATCATAAAACGTATGGAACTAATTAACAAAACAAAATATGCATATGTGATGATTCTGTGTTGGTTTACTGTGTCATTGCCCATATGTGTAATGAAGCAATGAACTAAAAATGGAAGCTGCATTTTTTGGAGAGCGGCAACTATTTTGGAGGGTGGCCAATTTCACTAGGAGGGCGTGTCGCCCCTCTAAAACCCCTTGTGGAGAACACTGGGATCTAGTATAAAAAGAACAAAATATATCACCATATTGCATCTAAACTTTTCAAGACAGCAAAAAATTCCAAAAGGGGAGGGGGACACCCAGGGAGACAGGCCCATAGCCAGGGGGTTCGCACTTACTCCCGCCCAGACCTATTTTTTTTTTTTATTTTTTTTTATTTAAATGGAGTTTTGGCGTTTTTTCAGGGCAAAATGTCAATTCCGCCGGTTTAGTCAATGTAAGCCTTATGAGTAGCTGTTTTGTTTCAAAGCAACATAATTCCCTAGGGCCCCATTGACTCGTACAGTAACCCTCATACAGCCACTTACTAACTCTCGAGAGAATAGGGAAAACATTGGTACAAGATTGAAAATGTCCAAAAATTCCAGCTTAGGTGTTCACCAGATCAGCTCAATTTTAATGTAAAATTGCAAAACCTCCTTGGGGTAGGAGGGGGAGAACCACGCCCTCTCCCCATTCGGTCGCTTGGCTCCTCACTTGGGCGCTTCGCTCCCTCAAGAAAATGCTAAAGTGGGGGCTAAAGGTATGTTCAGCCCCACAATATTTTACAAGTGCTCTAATTAAGAAGCGGAGAAAAATTCGAAGTCGGGCTGAACATATTCTTGCTTAGAACACTAGGGAAGCGGCGTTTACCGCCATCTGAGCTGGGGTTTGTAAAGCCATAAATTTCCTGGTACACTATGCGCCAATCGATGGCAGAGCTCCGCTTAGAAACCTTTATTAACATTTTTCATAGACTGTTTTTTTTTAGCATTAATTGAGAAATTTCAGAAATGAGATCCATATTTCCAGGTTGGGAACATGCAGCATAAAACACTTGGGAAGTGCCGTTTCCTGCCATCTGAGGAGTTTCTAAAACCAAAAATTTTCTTGTACACTCCGCGCCAACCGATGGTGGCGCTCTGCTTAGATAGTCCTATCGGTCAAGATTGGGGACGATGAGTCGACTTTGCCCCCCCACAAGAAAATCCTGGCTACGCCCCTGCTACAAGAAGTATAGTTTGGAGTTTGAGGACTGGCCCTTTTTAAAATGAGAACATGGCTTTCAGTATGAAGATAATTTTTAGATATATCCAGATGTGAGTGTGATACATCACCTTTCTGCAGCAGATACTTTAAACAAATAAAGAGCCCTACATGTTGATAAGATAAGGTACATTTTAACAAGTCTATCATCAGCAGCATAGTTGTCAACAGATTTGATGTTGTAGATGAACACAGCATAAGCTCACCTAAAGTTCATATAAAGATTTAATAGTAGGTACAAGCTTGTTTGAACAGAAAAATATTTGTTACAATGAGCCACAGATACTTGATCACCACTTTGTGTCACTACATTTTATAGTGCTCAGTGACAGTACTTGGGCAGGGCTGAACATTTACCTAATACAGCTTGTCTTTTGGGACAAGTAGATTCCAGAATTTGCTTGTCCTGTCCTTCAAATGGCACAGATTTGAAAAAGTGTTTTGTAGAAAGGCCCAAATGGGTGCACTCAAGCAAAATCAACAATGCTCTTTCTGTGGTGAGCTCAGTGTGCAGACCCCTGCTACAGCAGCTGAGCCAAGGGACAAAGTAGGTGGGTTCGCAGAGCAGTTTACTAGATCCAACAATTGCCAGTTGCTAATCAATTTTATTTTGATCAGCAAAAGTTGCAGTCACTTGCTAATACTAATGACTCATTAAACGGTTGTCTGGTGATTTTTCTGCTAATCAGTTCACTAACACTGTTGTCTCTTGTAAGCACTGCTGAAACTCATAACACTGTAATTGGAAGTCATTCAGGTTTTTTCTAAAGAAGAAAAACCAAACATTTTTTCAATTGCTCCTTGCAATGTGCTGGCACTGTACACTTGTTGTATACTGCACTCAAGTGTACTGTAAATTTGCTTTTGACTGAAATGGATCAGAAGTACCGCAGAGAGGTAAAACAAACATGGAAGGATACAGTATGCCTATCTGTTGTGAAATTCGAAATAAAATACAAAGATGATCCTAAAGGGGTCTTGCTTTTTAATATGTTTCTTGTTTCAATTAATTTTTGTACAAGTAAACATTTGGTAATGACAGTAACCCTGTTGTAAAGTTTGTTAGTTCATCTGTGAAGAAGCAACTGGTACCTTTAATTGATCCAATTTCTCTTTCCCTGTGTATTCAGAAAGAATTATAGTGTTTTACCTCTCTGCACTCTGCAATTGTATACTAGTTAGGCCTACCTTTTAATTATAATCTCATCTTTGTGATAAACAAAATAGTTTTAATTACTGTACTTTCCAGACAATGGAATTTAGATATTGATGCATCTCATATTGTGCCAATTTGTGCAAAGACAGATTTAACAGTTGTAGTGCAAAGTACATCTTGTGCAGTATTAACCTACTATGTTGTATGTTCCAGTAATCGTGTGTAGTAACATGTATGTACTAATGTGCCTAACCAGTCTAAATTCACATTGACTTGTCATTAAACCAGATCAGCAGCATTTGTTTATCAAGGAATGGCATCATTGCTAAAATATTGACTCAGCTGGGAAAGGGTCTTGAGATCAGGTAGAATGGGCCTAGAGGATGGAAATATGTTCTAGCAGAGCACATGCATTTTGTCACCAGTTTGTATTGGCAGGTGTCATTTGTACTTTGTGATTTGTGATAAAGTACTGTACAGTAGCAATATGCATGTCACTTGAGACTTTCAGTAAGTGAATTCTGCATGTGTATGCATAGGCTAGATCAACATGAAGCAATTAATGCAGAATTGGCTATTTGCCCAGTTTGATTTACAGTAGATCTTGTTTGAAACACCAAATATATGGAACAGTTTCTAAGTAGACATGAATAAACAACAGGACCTTTAACTGGTGTGAAAATTACTATATGATATTGCTGGCATTTTAATTTTAATGTTTATGGGTCAGAACCCTTTGCCTTTCAGGAATTCTGCTCTAAACACATAGAAGGGGTTGCAGGACATATTACTGCCAAACCCCAAGTCCAAAGTGATGCTCACCTACACTTAAGTTATGGGTGGGTTTTGGGGACACAAGCTTGTTTCAAGACCCCCGTGAGGTGTAATTTGAAGTATTTTAAAGTTCATTTATGTAAATTTAAACACTTCTGCAAAAGTTATTTTAAAGCAAAAAAACCAAGATACAGTAATTGGCAATTTTCTAATTTTAGTGAAAATAAAATGGGGGAGGGATTTTTACCCCCTCTCTTCTGGAAAGGGGAAACCCCCCATACCCTACTCTGGTTGAAAGACTGGGTTATGGGCAGTCTTTATAAAATTTATTGTGGACTGAATACCAGCGAGATTTGCATTTTCTCTTAGACAAAGAGAGAATGTGCACTGTACCAATTCCAATCCTGCCTTGGGACATCCAGTTGTTAAAGTCCCTTTCCAGGCACAAGTCTAGGATCTTCAACAGGGGTTGGGGCTCCACCTCAGTCTAAGCAGAATTTTTCAATTTCAATTCAAATTCAATTCAATTTACTTCCACAGATTATAAAAATGGAAAGTATTTACAATAGACAATAAAGTTAAGTGGAGGAGGGCTGGAGAAGCATGAAGGTTGCATTTACGAGCAGCCCCCCTTAATTTAACCAAAAAAAAAAACAGAAAATTAAAACAAAAAATTTACAAGTGCAAGCACAGAAGAAACACAAAAACATACAGAAAATAATACAGAAAATAATACAGAAAATAAAACAGAAAATAATACAGAAAATAAAACAGAAAATAATACAGAAAATAAAACAGAAAATAATACAGAAAATAAAACAGAAAATAATACAGAAAATAAAACAGAAAATAATTATAGCAACTTAAACATTGTACCTTTGTAAAATATAATCTTTTTAATGTTTGCAAAATGTACCTATTGATTTGGAATACTTTATACTACTGTTGAGATTGTTCCACAGCTTAGGACCAGTGACGAAAAGAGAACGATTAAAAACTTGTGTAGAAAACCTACTTATATGATGTCTGACTCCCTAGTTTGGTAGTGGTGGTAATCCCGGTTTAAGTTAAAGTAACTGTCAAATATTGTCGGCAAGAAACCGTTAACATGCTTGTACATAAAAATCGTGGTTTGATACTTATAAACATCAAAAATAGTTAGAGTGTTGAGATCAAAGAAAAGCCTATCAGTGGGAGCACGGTTATTTGAGTTCGTAATAACCCTTAAAACTTTTTTCTGAAGGACATAAATATGACTAAGATAAGTCCGATAAGTATTACCCCAGACAATATTACAATAGGAAATTTGTGAGAAGATTAAAGAATCATAAAGGGTTTTCATAATATTGCATGGTACATAACTACTGATTCTATAAAGTACACTGATGGTCTTTGAAAGTTTTGAACAGATATTGTTAACATGATTTGCCCAAGAGAGATTCGAATCAAGATAAATACCTACAGTAGAAATTTTATTTTATTAGAGAAAGACACTTTGGTTTTGTAAACATGATGTACCTTATGCTGATAGTTTCTCCATAGGTTGGCACAGAGTGTGCAAGAGGAATGTATGATAGAATAAACCCCTCAGGTTGCAGGAAATGGCATCTCCTGTACTCTCATAGTGGAACCACATGGTCTGAAAAATGAAAATGGACTTTATTAGAAAGAAGAGTGATTTTTTTTACCTTTTTCATTTTAAAAGGGTCTGAAGGTCAGCACAAGCTAGAGGAGGGGGGGGGGGGACTCCTTCACCCCCTCAGACACACAGCTGCTCTAAGATACTGTAGAATAAGTGTACTGTATGTATCCTCATGGCAGGAAAGAGCCAGCAATGTGGGAAGCTCATTGCAGGGAAATTTTGGTATTTGGAGGGAACTGTGACTACTTTTGTATATGTAAACATGTGAAGTCCTTGGGAAATTTTGATTTGCTTGCAGGGAAATTTTTATTGTTTCCAGCCCGGTGTATCAATACAGTAGTATTTAGCCACTTTGCCTGGGAGGTGGAACAAAGTGGACAACTACATTAGATGAACAACTGAATACCATAATTTGATTCCAGGTTTTAACAAATCCCCCTCCCCAGTAGTGTACATCTCATACCACTGTTTGCCTTAAATCATTGTTAAGAATGCAGTTTTTGCTTTTGCAAATGAAAACTTTAATCAAGCATCCCACCTAACACAGTCCTAAATTTCCCAAGGAGTGTTATTTGTAGCTCACAGCTGGAATATTTAAAACTTACAGTAAGGCCTGATGCAAAGGAGTGCTCATTAGTCCAGTCCCCTCTCCTCAACAACTGTTATATTGTGTTTTAATTGCACCAAGGTGCTGGTAGTCAAGGAAACTAAGTGGGAATGATGGATACTTTATCAAAATGTTCAAGAAACCCATCGTTTTCTTTTTAATCTTTTACAGGGAACAGCCTTCACATTGCGTGAAAGACAAGCTCTGGGTATCCATGGCCTGCTTCCCCCAGTTGTCAGTACTCCTGAGGTTCAGGAAGAAAGGATCTTGAGAAATCTAGCCCACCAGGCAAATGACCTTGATCGTTATGTGCAATTGATGGACCTGCAGGTATATTTGTTCATACATCTTTCTCAGTGTACTATTTTTTTTAATTTCAGGGAAAAGCAAGTCTTTTGAAGTGTTTGGAAATTAATTTCAGATGGTGTCTTCAGTTGATAAATATTGAAGGAAATAACAGTATACTGTAAATCTTTTGTATAGCTATCTGTAAGGTGTGGCCTTTTTATTTTTGGGTCAAATTGTCTAGTGAAAGTAAGTCTGTTCAGGGCTCCACCTGTAAGGGATAACAAAATGTGTCAGTCTCAGATTTTCTGTTTTCCAAAATTCAGCAATGCATATGGCAAAATTTATCTGAAAATTCCTTAAAAGTAGGCCTAATGGATATGACTGCATAAATTCTGTTAATACTACTAAAATATTGGTATCAAAGATAGCTGTACTGATAATTAAGTGATACTATGCACAGTGAGTTTGCTCTGTTGCTTCTCAAAACCAAGTTTGCTGACAGCTACGGTACGGACTTGATAGAACCAGGGGCCTGAAGCACTATCAAGTTTTTCACACCTGGGAATATTCTTAAATTGTTATAATGTCATACTGTATATCTTCCAGACATTTAATCATTCCCTTCTTCAAGAGGTTAAACACATTAACACATTGTCACCACATGGAGATATGTTTACTGTATGCACAGATATAGGACCAAGACACAACAGATATTGTATCTGTAATACTGTACAGTACTACATTAATGACTAGCACAAGCAACACTGTGTGGGTGGGAGTTGTTACAACCGATAATGTTAAAATTAATGGATAATGTACAAAAAATTTACCCATAACGTAAAAAAATCTTTGAACCGATAATGTAAAAAAATTTACTGATAATGTAAAAACTGTTCAAACGAGGGTTTCTAATGGTCCTACCTATATGTGTATGTTTGAGAGAGTATAGGTAGACAGGTAAGCTTTTTTTTTTAACATTATCGGTTGTTTTTACATTATCGGTTGTAACAGGAGTTAGGCGAAACATACAGTCTACATCACCCCTCACTTACTGTACCTTCTATTTACCTAGTTGCGGTAAGTGGGGATTACATAGGTAAATACGAGGTAAGTATCGGGGCTTGTAGATTCCCAGTCCAGGGAGTGTTGGGAAGTATACGCTGCACTGCACAGCGCATAGTAGCACTACTGTAAGTGTCAGAAAACCTGTAAATTTTATCACACGTATGTAGTCAGCATAGACTTAACATCCCCTGAGAAAACAGTTATGCATTAGTGCTTCCTCATTTCATTAGAGTAATTGGAACTGTTTGCAGGACTATAGTTCATTTGGTTTGGTTGCCCTGGTTACTTATTTGTATGCTTCTTTCAGGGCACTCTCCTCTTTATGGCCCTGAGGGCCACCATTCAATGCTCTCCACTTATTAGATAACTTAAGTAGAAGAGTAGCATGAAGCATGTCGAAGCTGAAACAAATGAAAGATTGGCCTTAGCAACTGAAGTTTTTGTAAATCTTAGTCTTTGGACACTTCTTGAATATCAATCTAACATTATTGTGGGCAAGTTAGATAGAGTGCCCAGTAAGTACACTAGTGTACAGCAGTTTTTTTTTCATCTTGCATGTTACAGGCTTTTATCAAGTCAGAGTGGCCATAAAAAAACAAATTATTTTTAGGACAGTTTTAAGATTTCAGATTAATTTTTTAAAAGCAAATTGCTGGTAAAATGGGCCTAGAATGTGGTCAATAAAAAATAACTTTCTTCGTGAGGTGCAAAACTGAGCCTAAATTTAGGCATCCAGTATGTTAATCCAATTCTGAAGCGGTTGATAGTCCTTTGACAGAACTTAAATTACCCAGAACAATTTAAACCCATCTTGCAAAGATGTAATTCTGTAGTCAGGAGTACTCAGATCTCACTCTTTTCATAGAGATTCAAAAATTAATTTTCATTTTTCTAAATGTTTATGAGGCACATTTATCAAGGTTAAACATTATTAACATACAGAAGTTTTGTTATACTGGAATTTTTTGCTTCATCACCTCAGTAGAGATTATTTGTAGCATAGAAGAATGTAATAATTAATGGAAAAATGATGAGATTTTAGAAGATGGGAGTGTTAATCTTTTATTGTGTCTCTGATATTTGCAAACCAGGATCGTAATGAGAAGCTGTTTTACCGTGTCCTGGGCAACCACCTTGAAGAGATGATGCCCATTGTATATACCCCCACCGTTGGTCTTGCCTGCCAAAGATATGGTTTCATCTTCAGAAGACCACGTGGTCTCTTCATCACCATCCATGATAGAGGTCATATTGAAGATATGCTTTCAGCTTGGCCAGAACCAAATGTTAAGGTACAGTGAACTGGAGTAAATAATGAAGGGTCGATTTTCAATGTTACAACAAACAAATTAAAAACATAATTCCAGTGGTGAGGTGACTTTCCACACCTATTTTTTGAAAAGGCTGCTTCATTATGTCTTTACATAATATTTATTATATTATGTAAATAATGTAAATATATGTTAATATGTCAGGTTTGTTGATAAACTGAGCCTTAATCTGGGTATCCACTACCTCATGTGAATCCAATTCCTAACTTGGGGTTGATAGTCCTCAGAGAGATCTTAAAGTGGCTCATTTAGTTGGTTCATGAAATTCATCAAATTTTTCCAAACCTGTTAAGTTTTCTTCACATACCAATGACAAATGGTCAATCTGAGACAATCCCAATACCCTACATACAAATAACTTTTTTACGAATGAGTAATTAATGGTTCAAGTCGGTTTTCAAAATTTTGTGACCAGACACTTTTCAAATTATGTGCAAAACCGTTACAAGTCAGGACACTAGAAAATTCGAAATTTTAACGTTTCTTGTGACTTTTGGACTTGAAATTTGACTTGTTATGCTAACTTTAAGCATTGTTATGTGGTAGTGACCCTTTGAGACTCTCATTAAGTTATTGATATCAACTCAATGAGCCTCTTTAAATTATCCAAAGCAATTTGTACCCACCTTGCAAAGAAGTCATCTTGCAGTCGGGTGTGGT
This sequence comes from Holothuria scabra, assembly GCA_037179385.1. NCBI lineage: Eukaryota > Metazoa > Echinodermata > Holothuroidea > Aspidochirotida > Holothuriidae > Holothuria > Holothuria scabra. The sequence goes on along the minus strand of CM074193.1, from coordinate 624,990 downwards.
GGAAATATTCTGCTTTTAATTTTGATACTGTAGGCTTATTTCCCCTTTGTCACACAGGCATTTTTCAGTAGATTCTTGTTAGCTTATTCTGTTGGCACCTGGCTCCCAGTGACAAAACTGATTTACTGACAATATTGGACAATGGTACTTACTTTACTACAGGATAAATTGCAGTTGAATAGCAAATATTATCTTTGTGCATATTCTGGACACAGTACTGTTGTGGTAACAAAGGAGTCACTTGCTAGGAAACTGGAGTTGGCTTTCTCCACTCTTGGCAAGGAATTACAGGGCTGAAGCTCAGTTGGGTAACCTACTCAAACCTCCTTTCCAGCCCATCCCCCACCCTTCTCCCAGTAGCCTAACATGGAACAACTGAGACTGAGGGTAGCGACTAAATGGATTTCTGATATTCCCATATCAACCCCCAACCCTCCATTCTTCATCTTTTGTAGTTTGACTGGTATCTGGTTATACAGGGATGATTTTGAAGCAATTGAAAGTGGTTGTCCAAAGGACAACCAGCTGCAAGAATTTGGTTGTCCTCCCAAAAATTTAGTCGTCCTCCACCAAAGACATGTGAAAACAAGAAAGTTGTGCAATGTGCATTTTGTGGTTTCAAGACAGTTCTTTTATTTTTATTGCACTGGCTGCTATTTGCATTGCATTATATCTAGCGTGCACTTTATTGAAAATACACATGAAAGGGGAAAACCATAACAGACAGAAACACGAAGACAAAAACCTACTGTATACACAGTGAGAACACCCGCATACAATACACTTAAATGGGCCTAGTCAATGCAGAGCCCCTGCAACTTTCTGTTTAATACACCATTTTCAAGAATCTGGACTGAGTGATAGTAATACCCGAAGTAACAGTTGGGGAATCTCCGAGACGATAGAAGTCTGGCCTCCCTGATCATTGCTGCTCCCCCCGCCCCCCACCCCACATTTTATTCATCACTTACTCAAGGACGGACAAAAGACATTTTTTCTCCTAATATCTTCCCAGCGTTGGGTAGACACAATAATAATGTGATCTTTATACACCTTATTCGTACATTAGGACATGCAGTTGAACCGTCAAAATATGGTGCATTAATACTAAACTTGAACGGTAGAAACTCATTCTTTTTGAATCAAAATCTGACAATCGAAAGCATGAAGTGTCTATTGAACAAAATGCCTTTTTAAAAGCTTGTTTGTTTCAGCTTTAATAGTGTCTGACCGATTATGATATAATCAGTAATACAGTACCCTTTTACCGATTATTTAATTAAACTACCGGCCGGATGCCGATTTTTAGAAAGAGGGAAGTCACCGTGACATGTTTGTCTCTAAAGCCCCTTGCATCTTGTATATCGTATTACCGTAACCAGTTCAGGGTGGAAAATATTGGGAATCGTTACGAACGGAATATCTTTTTTGTATAGGCGTAATATTTTCACTTCAAAAGTAGAGATACAAATCAACCGTTAATGCAGTTGAATTGTTTGCGGCCGATGTCACATGCCCTTTGATAATTTAGCTCTAAGGCCAACATCGTGCTTTGTTTAGTTTTTATCCCCCAATCATGTCGGAACATTTGCTGTTGCATTAACTTAATAGCTACTCTCCCGCTTTAATGAACCCCGTGTAGAGCAATCATGATAATCTAGCAATTCTGGGCAGCAAAACAAATGCACCCGATTAACGTATCTTATGGTTCCTTCCGGATATAAATATCCCCGTATATTGTTAGCAGTTTTTGTCCAAAATTTACGTCTAGTTTAAAAAAGAATGTGCAACTGAAAATGCACGTAAGCCCGATCCCTGAAAAATCCACGTATGCAGAGATTTAAGATGCCGTTTCTAGGTGAATTTAGCACGGGGCTCGCCCGGCTTCGCTAGCCGGCTATATAAGCATGACAAGTGCGATCGTCGTAACACAAACTCAACGGGAAAACTTGTCTCCAGACCGAGTATTTTCACACACTAAATCACATAGGCGAAGGCGCGAGTTGTGATTGGCTAGCTACAATCAATGCAATTGAACCAATCACGATGCAAGGGCCAGTTTAAATTTTGCAATGGATCCTATGCATATGATGTTTCCAAGCCAATCATGATACCTTGTTTGGCGGTAAAAAGGGACATGCACGTAAGTCTAGTGTATGCGTGGGCCAAGAAGTTTGCTGCACGAGACCACGTGCATCACTGTTTTCGTTTGCAATGACGTCGTATGACAACATTGCACAAGTCCTTCTGTGAATAACATTACAGAAGGGATGCTTGGGATGGCTTAATTTATGCAAGATAATAACCACCGAACTTCACAAGATTCTACATGCTAAGTGTGCAGATACGTATACAAAGCTTGGGGATTTGAAAAAACGGCAAAACACTGCAGCTAGATGGTCTGTTCTATGTGTTTTGTGCAGAACCGTTTGTACAGCAACTTACGCGGTGCTTTCTACCAGACAGCAAGGAATACACTTTGAATGGAATTCTAATTTAAGGTAATACTACCGGGTTATAGCGGAAAATATCAAACGGCAGGGGTAAAATTTATACGTTTGTGATTATCAGTGCATCCGGTTTTGGCGGGAAGTTAAAGGATTGAGTTTTTTCAGGAATTTTAACTCAACTAAGAGCAACTTTCAAGTTGCAAATAATCAGTGGTAATGATCGGTTGAATGGCGATATTTTACGGCTGCCAATTATTTACCGATAACGGAATAATTGGCCCGATGCTGATTACATAACAACAAAGACAGGCGAACAGTCCTTTCCAAGAACTTTTCGCACCAGCACGTTGAACAGAAACCCAGATAATGTGTATGAGCAGGTTCTGTAAAGTTCAGCTGAAACAATAATCGTACACGAGGCTGCTTGTTTGGCGTTGTGCGTACCGTGGTATCCACGGTTGTTTTGTTCTGGTGTGCTTTTCGTGAAGGTACAGATGTGTTTTGATATGCGAGTTCATGAAATGTTAAGATGTTTTGGTTTCATGGGAGTGTTTGTTGTACGCTTTGTTTCTCAATATACATTACCAAAGGTAAAAATAAGTCGTCCAAAGGACAACCTTAGGTGGTTACTTTGGTCGTCCTGCAGAAATTTTGGTCGTCTCGGACGACCGGACGACCGCTAAAATTCATCCCTGTTATAACTCATTTGAAAAAATGTCACAGTAGGACAGAACAATCTGATCTACATCATTCCTCCTTACCTCTCATTTACACTCTGTAGTCTGAAGTTAAGTCCCTGGCAAACTTTTAATGGTACAGTGGCTCCAGGTGATCTCCAGAAGAGGTCACCCTCAGAGGTCCTCCTTCTTGCTTGCCTGTACAAAGGACTAAATGTCACAGTTTGTACCCTGGTTAAGGAGGCAATAGAGTAGGAAGAACAATCATTATCTCACAACTGAATGAAAAGAGACAAAACAAGGTCATATGTTTAAATGTAAAACACCACAAATTCAAGTCAAATCCAGTGAAATACCAACTGCAAGAACTTTGAAACGGAACTACTTAAACATTGTAAGGTCATCATCCGTTTCTTTCAGTGCAGGTCTGGGGTTATGAAAGTTCTTTTATCATGCTGCATAACACACTGCCTCCAAAACAAAGTCAGCTTGTTCATTCATTTCTGGCTTCACACTTGTCACAGAGATCAGATATCACATGGCCAGCCATGCAGGCTAAGATTGAGTCAGCCTTTGTGGAAATGAAGCAAGGTGTTTTTTATCAGCTTGGGTGTTTGTGTCTATCAAACATTCCATTCTTTGCAGTATCAACAACTCTATTGGTGAAGAGGTTGACCCATTTACCTGACCTTTACCTTACATTGCATTCTGTCATTTTGCAGTTTTTTATGGTATTTTTGGGAAAGAACATAAAGCGTATGACCAAGGCCACAATACATTTTTGCATTCTGGTTTTGAATACTGTAGATTTCAAAGCTTTCATAAGGTGTCTGCATATGAAACAGTCAAAGCCTTGAAAATTGCTGGTAAATGCACTTGCTCAAGATGCAGAGATTAATATCTTCCTTTCAGCAATAAATTGTAAAGTCTGTTGGGCAATCAGGTTGTTGTCCTTGAGGTCTCTGTAGTTCTTCTGCACCTCCTATTAACATGTTTCCCCCTTGAAAGTTAGGCAAAAACTTTCCATAGGTGGCATTCCAGCTCTCTCCCTAACTCATCCCTCTGTCCCCACACTTGTGATTTGTATGGGTACACATCCTAGGATTGCCATGGTGGAACCCTGCTTGAAGTACTCCTAGGCAGTACAGTAAGTCTACTAGAATGTAAACTCAAAGAGTTTATGGGACTGTTCCTTTCTAAAGGTTCTTGTGAGGATTTTTTCAAATATGTGTTACATGTATCTCAAAGATTGTCATACCCTTTTCCCTATTGTGGTAAAATCTGCTGTTAACAGTTTTAGAAAACAGAAATGTCATAAAAGGTTAAAATGGCAGAACATGAGACAATGCTTTAAGACATCGAAAAAAAATATGAAGTCTCCCAGTTGGGTTGCTAGTGTGTTGTATTGTGAGTTTCTTTGCTGTAATACTGTACAAGCACATGTATGTAAAGTTCCCTTCATCTTGGCAGAGTCCTTAAAAACCTAGAAGGAAGTACTTGAATATGATGTGACAATTTAAGGGTCCTTAGAAGTACTTTCAAATTTTGCTTGTGGCAGAGAGGTCTTTGAAAAGTGCTTGAATTTCATGTATCATATCCTTATTGTTAAATTGTCAATACACTTTTCAAAATAAGAATATACAGTACAGTAATAAAATTTATGTATTATAAGAAGATGAAGTACTGTGGTTGTTTGCATCCCTCATCTATATCGACCTCAGCAAGTATGTAGTGCAAACATAGTGAAGTTACAAGGTAGAGTAAGCTGTGTTGATGTTTTGGGAGAAATGGCTTGAATTTAACACCCATCCCGCCTCCCCAAAGGGCAACTTTTGTAGTAGTCTACAGATATTATCAATTGGTAAAGCTTGCTGATTGACATCAAGTTCAAAAAATGCAGGGAACTGTAAACCAAATTACACAGCATGTACTGTGGTTGAAGTGTTTTGACCACACATTGGGATCTTGTGTATTCACAAAAGCAGTAAAATAAGATTATGTCTGGATGAGGATGAGTTTTAGACAGTTGTGGGAGGAGCTCCAGTAGTTGGTAAGGAGAATTCCATGTCTGGGTGAGAGGATGAGCCCTGTAAATCTTTGGTAAATCATCTTAATAAAATCTGTTGTTGGCAATCAGTTTACTTCTACAGGCTTGTCAATACTTATAAATTCTGCACCACAACCATACATTGAGTTCATTCTAACAAAATATGATCTTTCATCATAGTCTAATGTTGTGATTGGTCACCGTTTTGATGAGACTGTCTAGTCATGCGTCTGTGTGGAATTCTGTTAGCTTATTTGAACAAAATTGCAAACTTCCATGCAACAGTTATACACACACAATGTTTGTTCTTACTTGAGAGACCTCTTGAATACATGTTGATTCTTGTAATTAGCTTAAACAAAAAGCAAAAAATTAAGTGCTAGAGCAAAAGCAATAAAATGAAATGAAGTTTAATATTTGCTGTCAAAATCTGATTGCCCCTTTAAAGGAAGGGGAGAGTGATCCCCTTTAAAGGAAGGGGAGAGTGATCCCCTTTAAAGGAAGGGGGAGAGCACTTCTTCTACAGTATGTCCTTATTCTGTTTTACAGGCTATTGTTGTAACTGATGGTGAAAGAATCCTAGGTCTTGGTGATCTTGGTTGCTATGGTATGGGTATACCTGTCGGCAAGCTTGCTTTGTACACTGCTATTGCAGGTGTGGAACCATCACAGTGTCTACCAGTGGTACTGGATGTGGGGACAAATAACAAGGTGAGTAAGACATCTTCAGATACCTGCAGTACAGTAGCCATTTATCAGCCTCATAACTACTGACTGCATTATCAATTGGTTTGAGTATTTGACTTGGGAGTTGTAAGATCTGGAGATCCTGCAAACTACTGCTCAGTAAATAGTATATTTTATCTCATAACTTTAGGAGAACATAATTTTCTTTACATGAGTTTAAAACTTCTGTGATTTAATTTGAAGAGTTTTTATAAATTTTCAATTTCCTTCCATATGTTTTTCATAGGAACAGAGATTTGACTTGTTAGATTAAGGAGATAAAGTCCTTTACATTCTGATTTTGTACTTCTGATGTGCTACCACAATAATTCCTTGCTACTTGGAATTGGGGGAATAAGGTGGAGTACTCATACAGAACCCAGCATACATGATGCACTGTATTGCCTTGATGTCATGTCAGTGAGCCACAACTGGTCAAAAGGCTGTGGTCAGCCAGACTTAAGCCAATGCATTAGAGACTGTGCTGTAAAACCTCATCTAACAAATAGATTCATGCAGTATGTTATAAGCATATTGAAACATAAGTGTCTAGCCCAACCAAATAAAATTTGGACTGGCAGCCCTGCTTTGCAGAAAATTAAAATCAAACTTTTTACACCGGAAAGGCAATTTAGATACAATCCCCTGCACCAAGCCACATTTAAGATCCATGCTAATGATGTCCACGGATTTAGAGATAACAATTCCACAAAAATTTCTTAGTAAACTTAAATTTTGATTTTCACTGTATATGTGTACAGTACATGTAGGAGGAGCAGGGGTGTCTTGTTTATCCCAACAATTTGGGAAATTTGACCATGTGCAGCTCCCAAATTGAATCACCAAACCTGCTTATAAGTGATATACAGTACTAAAAACGGAGAGTTGTAATTTCACTGTGATCTGTTAAGGTATTTCAACAGGTCCCAATCGGAATAAGCAGAACCATTAAAATTATGGTTGTAAATTTGTAATCTTGTAAATTTTCAAAACACTCATTACTTAGTATCTTTTAGGTTGACTCAGTGTGAGGGTTATCTGTATCAGTCAAGTACCTGTTGACAATGAGATTTATTAGGCTAGTGATTTATATACTAGCCTATTAAATAGAGGATGACCTTTGGTGTAACATACATCCCCAGCTGTCAAAGTCTTTTGTTAAATTGTGTATAAACTTGTATTAGCTTAATGTCAAAATACATCAAAATACAAGAGGTGAATAGATAAGAACAGTATTTCAGCAGAAAGGAAGTTTCTGCTTTTTCTATTTTCAATGTTCATGTTCATATGATGAAAGGAGTGTGTATATTTCAAGCTTATTCCATTGTCTTTGGAACATGTGTAGTTATCTTCCCATTCAAATATTTCACATGCACCAGTATATTCTAGAAGACCTCACCAGACCGAAGAATTCTGAAAATGTAATTTCTTGTTAATTTTAAGTGTTATTTCTCTCAACTATCTTAAACTCAGTTAAAGTGAATCATTGTGATGATCTTGATTTAGTTATTCTCTGAAACATAAAGAAAATCCCATCAGTCCTTCATTGTTCTTTCCAGTTTGGGGTTAATTATTATGTTAACATTCTGTCTCTCCCAGTACATATGAGCTGTTGGTAGAGTAAGCTTGAATTCTTGAATTAAGCTATCTTTCTCCTACTTGGAGGTCTTCCCTCATACTCCCAAATTTGAATGTGCTGTTTGGTTATCCCTGGGAGTTAAATTGCAGGCCTTGAATCAAATGAAGGCCATGGAGACTGTCACAGTCGTATTGTACATTCCGTGTTTGCTGCAATGCCTTGATAAAATAACAGTTGTTTGGGCTTAGGTTGCTGTCGTTGCCTTCAGTGTATGGCCTCTGTGCCCTGTAAGTACATACAACATTTATTTTAGTTGTGTTTTCTAATTTTCAGATGCATTTTTGTCAAATGGCCTTGGTGCCTCATTCAGAAATGAGCATGACCTTATTGCCCCAACTGATGGCATTGATACCCTAGAATGCCCCTTGAAAGCTGAAGGTCTCTCAACTGATTATTTTGAGTTTCAAGTTGAATGTGTGTGTGATACTTACTCTTTCAGCATAAGTCATCCACACATGAGAATTACTGCATCAGGTTTGTCAGATAATAAAAGTAATAATGTTTCAGCTATTTATGCGTACTTCCCCTTGACTGGAGAAGCTGTAGTTTGACCATTTTGACGTGGTGCCAAAGATACATAAATATATTGGAATAGGTTTGACTTTGTCTTCTTAAGTGTAGTTAAGCATTGTTCAAAAAATGATGACATGATTTAAACTCACCAATTAACAGTGATTCTTCTCATCTTGCAGTCTTTACTGGATGATCCTTTATACATTGGAATCAGGGAAAACCGACGCACAGGTCAAGAATACGATGACCTGGTGGAAGAGTTTATGACAGCTGCTGTCAAGAGGTTGGTTATATTTGTTTAAACCCAGATCCCATCCAGATCCTGCTATTCAACAAACCTTCTTGCTTGAAATAAAAATTCATTTGCTGAAAGAGTTGCAGTGTTCTCCACAGGTTACAAAACATGAAGGGCTGTGGTTATATGTAAAGCACATGCATGACTACCTTCTGCCCCCCCCCCCCCACCAAACATCCAAATATTTAGAGATTCATTACTATGGATGTTGCCAAATGGTGCTGTAGAACTGGGTGATGTTGTTCATTTTTCAACACTGCATAGGAAGCAGGTGTGGACATTCATTAAAGAAACAGTCATTAAATTGCTAAAAATTATGAAATTTTTGGGAGCATTCAAAGAGAGATGGGTATATTTTTTAAAAACCTCCTGCCATCATTTTTTTTTGTGAGGGATGACAATCGTTACTTAGAGGGTGGTCTGCCCTTCTAAAACTTAGTGGCGGATAACACATTAGTTGAGCATTAAATTTTGCTACCCAGAAGAAAGTGTGCTGCTTCTTTAAAACCATAGTGTGCTTGATCAGGTGCATCAATTTTGAAAATAAAATTCTGATGCTGTTTTCTACAAATCTCTATAATACTGTTGTCAGAATAGCTGAAATTTGAATTGTTTCATACACATACCACAGATGTATTTAAAGTCAACTCACAGACACAGTCAGTCCTTGTGAGGAACTCTCAAGGCAATTTGACCATGCAGGGCAATGTGTATCTCAGGTCTGAAACATTCTTTCTGTTACATTAGTATAATTCTTACAGAATGCTTTGTCTTTGTTGCAAAAAAGGTTAGAACTTCAAATGTCTCAAAAAAGATTTTTTGTGCATTAGATCATATTTCATCATATTATCAGTTCATCATATTTTATTTTGTCATTTTATTTAATGTCTTCCCCTGTTATACTATTCAGGTATGGACAAGGCTGTCTGATTCAGTTTGAAGATTTTGCCAACCATAATGCTTTTCGGTTCCTGGAGAAATACAGAAACAGATACTGTGTATTCAATGATGATATACAAGGTAGGAGAAACGTTTCTGTCCTTATTCTCACAAGTTAAAGCTCCATTTTGACAATCTGCCACCCTACCCCCAATCTTCATCCAACAATCCCTCCACTGTCCCCCCAAATTCTAGAAAAAATGATTTCTGTAAGGTGTCTTTTTTGTTTTCACATTCTACAGTTGTGATAGGGAAGCTATTCTTCCTGTTTCACCTACTTCAATTTAAACCATATGTCTCTCAACACTAAAGCCAGTGAGCCACAATTGGAAAAAGGCTGTGGCTGTGGCTGACCAGCCTTTAACCAGTCTGTTAGAAACAGAGTGGTAAAACCCCATCTGTGTAACTGACCCTTAACAGTCCCACAATTTAACTCTTGTGTCCCCCAACTCCATGGTTAGATGTAAGTGGATAGAGCACCCCCCCCCCCCCCCCCCTTACAGCCAGAAGATGTGTAGTTCAGCTGCTGGCTGGTTCATACCTAGGACTTAAAAATGCTGCCATGATAGTACTTGATGCTCAGCATAAGCAGTGGAGAAGGGAAAACAAGCCAGTTAGCCTTAGGTGGAAAGTCTGGCCCAATTTAAACCAGTTGGTTAGAAATTGAGCTGTAAAACCCCATCTTACCAAGTGACTAGCCCTCAATAAACATTTAGTGCAGTATGTGAATGTTACAGAAAAATTTCTTTTAATTTACTTTTACTTTTAAATTTTTTGATATGTCATTGAGGTAGGAGACTGATGACTCACTTAACATATGCTTAATTTCAGTTAATCTTTCAAAGAAACCTTCTTTTAATTGATAAAAAATTAACAAAAACAACAGTGACATAACCTCTTTTGCTTACACTTTACATGCTTCTGCTTTGGCTTTTCCTATTACAGGAACAGCATCTGTTGCAGTATCGGGAATTATTGCAAGTATGCGCATCACAGGAGGCAAGCTCTCTGATAATTCATTCTTGTTTCAAGGGGCTGGAGAGGTAAGAAACCCTCACTAAAAAATATACACTGGAATTGTTCCAGAAATCCTACCATTTTCTACTTAAAGACATTTATGAAAAAGTGTGAATTGATGTTGCCTTTTTTCCCTGACAAGTTAGGGAATTAAGAATTAGAAAGTTTTGTATTACAGCTTTCATACCTTGAAGGTTTTTTGTAAGTCAGAGAGTGGCAAGCATTTATCTGGTTTGTGGGTTGGTGGCAAAAATTGTCCAACAGGTAGCCAAAGTCAAACCCGGGTCCTGTCTGGGACCAGAGTGGTCTTTAAGCAATCCACCCATACAAATGTGAGTGTACTCATACATGCACACATACATACTTGTCAATAGTGGAAAACGAGGTAGGCAGTTTTGAACTACACAAACGAGGAAATGGCCCAATTAGCTAAGGTTGTGAAGGGCTCTTCTACATCAACAATATGTATTCTGACTGATGTCCTACGTCCTCTCCTTGATGGGTTGAAACCGTATATTATCTTGTTTGGAAGGTGTGTACCAAGACAAATTACTTCGATTTCTACCATTTACAAACATACACAAAAGTGTTATCCAGATAAGATTGTAATATACCAAATAGAGGAAGTTGCTCAAATCGATCCCAAAATACGTTCTCACTACTACTTCATTGCAGAAGGGCGCCCCTGATTTGTTTCTCTAACCGAGGTACTCCTTGATTGTCGGTGTTACCTCGGTTGGCAGGTGTGTACCCAGATAAACTACATTGATTTCCACGATTTACAAACGCACTCACATTGACATGCACATACACTCAAACTGACATTTTCTCAAAGCCCAAAAGCCACAGTGTCACAGTGTGATGTTTTGTTTATTCTGCCTGTTGCTTTTTAATCTGCCTTAATTATTGCCCCCCCTCCCCCCAGGATCGATACTCCTGGTGGCAAGTAGTGTCACTAGAAAGTGGAACTTAGGATACTACACCCACTCTTTGAGGTTTTACACCTCAACTTATAACCTGGTTTAATCTAGTAGTGTTCACAAACTTTTTTCCAGTTGTGAAGCACTGGATTGTTTTCTGTGCTCCATTTCTGATAGGAAGCACCACACACAAAGGCAGTAGGTTCTGTTTTAAGTCTGATATGACATGTCCTGTGAACATGACATTTCTCACACAAGAAGCCTGGGTTACCGGGGCCAGTCATACCAAAGACATAAAACATAGCTCCTATTGTTGTGTGTAATGCTTCACATAGGCAGTGAAGTAGGGAAAACAATCCAGTACACCACAAATGTAAAAAAGTCCTGTGGGCATCACTAGGTTAAACTAGATTGTTATTAGCTGAGGTGTAAAACCCATTGAAACTATGTTAAAGGTGTTGAGATGTGCTTTTTCAATGATCAGTGAATCTTATTACAGCCACATGATATTCTTTCCCTGAATATCCAAAGAAAGTAGTTTATGTTACTACTTTATGAGCATGGAAATAGTTTGTTTACATCAGTGTTACAGCCATCAAATTATCATGATGAGAATGGCCTTAAAGGGCAAGTAGTAGCACATCACATGAAATGGGAGATATTCCCATTTTTTGTACTTCTCAGGCATCACTGGGTATTGCCGATCTTCTTGTGGAAGCAATGAAAGAAGAAGGTCTCTCTATAGAAGAAGCAAGATCAAAGATAAACCTCATGGACCGAAAAGGACTTATTACAAAGGTAAGTCATTATTTGGAAAATTTTGGATGCCTATATATATATATATATGAGAGAAAATTGAAACTTCATTGGGCACAATTGATGACTTTAATAATTGAACTTACAGTTGATGACCATGCTGCTCTACAATTAGCAATAGAGTAGGTAAAACATACCAGAGCCCCACAACTGGGAAAACAGCTGTTGGTGCCACTCTAGAGTAAACTTAAAGTTTATAATGTAACTTGAGGCATAAAACCCTGCCTAACTCACTCAATGTGCACAGTTGTATTATCTGAGTGTAAACCAGATGATTTTATTCATTGCTTCTAAAATGGCTCCAGTGCTCTAGTACTACACAGATCATTGTGACAGTGTGACACTGTGTCTTTAAAACACAGTGGTAGGTGTAGGAAAGGTGTTGGTTTTTACTCTGTCAGGAATATACTGAATTTGTTCCCTTACCAAGAGGCTAAAAAATTGAATTATTTATTTGTAAAGAAATATATTGTACAAATTAAGTTTGTTGCTTCAAAAAAAGGAACTGAAATATTTCTTAGTATGTAATAACTGTGGATTTTGGAAGTAGCTGGTATATTAGATCATTCTTGATTAGTTTATAACATGAGGAAATGTATAATATGATTATAATATATTATATATAATTACAACAGGGAGCTCTAAAAGTTCATTCTGTAGCAATTTACTGTGCTGGTAGCACTTAGTCCACCTTCTAAATGGCCTGCCATAAGGAGGCTGTTGTTAAGTTTTTTCTGCTTCAAGTACAATTCCAGTTTAGGCTTTCTACTAATATTTAGTACACAGATGAACTGTACTGTAATCACAATACAACTTTCTAACCATCTAGTTTATGCGACAAAAACTTTGTGATAAACAGAGCACATATGTCATTAGGATTGGCAAGAGGTGGAGTCTATGAGCAAACAGTTGCTTCATTAGCATTGACAAGGGGTGGAGTCTATGAGCAAACGGTTGCTTCATTAGCATTGACAAGGGGTGGAGTCTATGAGCAAACAGTTGCTTCATTAGCATCGACAAGGGGTGGAGTCTATGAGCAAATGGTGGCTTCACTAGCTAACTACTCTTGTCAATGTTGTATTTGTATTCACATTAAATTCTGTACATACAGTGTAACATCTAGCAATTTCTGTACTGTACTGTAGTTGCTACTGTGTATATTGGCCAAAACTAGCTTGCAATGAACCTTTACATGGGGAGAGTATTGTTGATTTTAGTGTTATATCATAGAGTGAGACAATAAACTTAGGCAGGTGTACACTTCATACTCCTTGTTAGACCTTGTGGATACTGTTTCCTCTTAGAAATTATACATTGGATCAATACATTCAGCATGACAAAATTTGGCTCGAGATTACAGTTTGTGGAACTCTACACACCTCAAATGTGGAAAAAAATTAAACCCTCTTTTTTCATTTTTTCCCAAAAACATCAAATAGACAAGCCATTGCGTCAGAATCATGTTATAGTAGCTTAGCGTAAACACTGCCCAGGGAATAATTTTTCCGGTATCGCATCGCAAAATGCTATGCAAGATGACAGATTTGCGACACAATTAAAAATAAGTGTAGCAAAATTTGCAATACAGTTTTGGAGCAAAAGTTCCGGTACTGGGTGAATGGAAATGGCAACAGGAATACTGCACTTTGGCCTACTACTGTTAAATATACGATTAGTACACGCACACGTGCCAAACAACGAAACACTGCAAAAAAAAAAACAAGAAAAGTGTCCAGACATTAGAGTACATTCAAAACAGCAAGGTATTAATGCCTATTCATGAAACTTTTACATGCACCTATTGGCCAATAGTTACATTGTTGATGGTGCGACTTCAATGTACAGTATAGTGCAGTTGTGTATGAGTACTCTGTATTGAGTGCTACTGTTACAATAGCTCAGAGACTTCCCATAGGGATCAAACTTCTTCCACAGAAACACAAGACTAGCCTAGGCTCTACATATCTCCATATACAAACACGGTAAGATAGTGGAAGGTCTGGCTCAAATAACTCTGAAGAAAAAGCATCGTAGAGCACAATTAAAAGGGGTTAATCTTCCGAAAATTGTATGAAGAGCTTAGTAAGGGTATCTTACACATACCTCAAGATTATTTTATGAAATGTGTGAAAACTTGATTATACAGGACATCTTTTAAATTGACGTCATTCTGAATACCCTGACTGAGGCTGTAATAATAGTCAATACCCATAGTAGGCCTTGTACGTAATACATATGAGAAGTTTGAGACCACTTTTAGAAACGGATTGCAAGCTCGAAATTTAGGAAAAGTCAAGAATTTAAGAAGCATGCAAACTGCTTATGATCATGGTGGAAGAAAAACAATAAAGTACTGACTGTCTTCTGGCCCTGTTCCAGTTTGTTAGCAGTGCATCAAGTTTGTTGAGTGAATGTTTTTGACACACTTTCTGGAGGACCTTATGCTGTGCTGATTTAGTCCCATATGAAATTGAAGGCAATACTTAGTGCCTTGTATCTGCAGATCCACCAAGAACTATTGCAGACAGGACTTTTCCTGGAACAAACAATCACATCAAATCAATGTTTAGGTTTAGTTTCAATGGTTAAGGTTAATTCTTGGCCTGCCCTCAAAACTGCAGGTCTGAAAGGAAAGGATGATCTGGTACCCCTTAATAGTTGTACCCTTTTAGGCCAAGGTACAATATTTTTCCAACCTTCCTTAAACTCCAAGTGATTGGAATCCCTCCAAATTGAAATGGTCATGCTTGGAGTTCCCTGGTAGTGACATAAATCTCTGCAGGTGGCCTTACACCCTCTCACCCCGATAGACTCGCCACTGCAAAAGTCCTGGGCACATCGTGTCTTGTTTTGCATGAAAGTAACAAAAGTTCAAAAAACAAAGGATCACCAAAGATCCTGAAGGAATTAAATTTTTTCCTCCATATTTTATTACAACATGAGCTGAATTTAAGTGCACCACCAGTCAAATATAACTTAACACTGTATCATAGTGGGGAAGAGCATCTGGGCATGAATCAGAGTACTGCATAAAGGAAGAAAAGTATGACAGTGAAAATTGCTACACAAAATGGAACTTGTATTGCAAAAATGCTATGCAAAATTTCTGTACTAAATTATTCCCTGCTGCCTGTGGAAACTTTTGGTGATGCCTTCAGTGAGTATTCTGTCACTGACTTGATAACAAAGATGAGATTCATACTACACCATTTAGTCAGTATTAGGCTAAACACTAGGCCTCGGTTGACCCGACAGAAAATGTCTTATATCACCAAAAGAAAAAACTAGAGCAGTTAACAGGTTTGCTTTTAACAAGTTTGAGGTTACTTTGTAAGGCTTGAGTTTTTAATAGAAGAATTATCTTGATATTAATGTTCTAATCATGATAATTAATTACTGTGCTCTATTGCTGGTAGTTGATAAACATGAGCAGTAAGTAGTCATGAACACCATGTGACCTCATGAATACTAATTTATCCCAATTTCCTGGGATACCTGAAATGAAAAGTGAACAAAAGTTGGCAGACTCTGTATAGAATATATCAAAGGTGTGTTTTGTAAAACCTGTGATTGCACCACCTGGGTGTATTATCATTTTGGTGGGAATGGCATTTATTGAATCTGATTTATTGTCTGTCTAGTTAAACATGGTACATTATTCAATACATCATTTTAGATTTACATAAAAAGCCCAATTTCTTTTGCTCATTGATTCGTAGAACCGTAAAAGTGGAGGTGTGACAGAACACAAGGCGAGATATGCACACGATAATGATGACATGAATGACCTGCTATCTGTCATCCAACACTTTAAACCAACTGTTTTAATTGGTAAGTTGACTACTTCAACCATTTCTGTGTTCTGAAAGATAAATGAGAAATCTGTGAATCTACCAGAGATGTGGGGAAAAGTTTATCCAGTACAATGAAATTTACATACATGCTTTGTAATGTGGGAGTTGTCTCTCTACTCAGATGTTTATTGTACATGGGGATTTTGAATTTGTTATGTACAAAGAAACTTTTCAAAACTAATTTGTCCACAAAAGTATGCATTATTCTGAGTAACTTTCAATTAACTTACAGTGAACCCTTATCATGCACTGTAGTGTGACAGAGTCTTGGGAATTGGTCACATGGTTAATTTCAGTCACATGACAACAAATGTCACAATACTGTTGGCAGGTCATATCTCCTTTTGTCTCTCTGTTCTTGCCAATGTAAATGGCCTCCCTCCCTCACATTTTGATCAAGCATTTTGATGTCCTCTTAGGTAATGTTATCCCTGCTTCTGTGAGTGTGTTCAACTGCCAGGGAGGTAATACAATTTCGATGATGATCCTTAACTAGGAATGTTTTAAGTAAGCAGCCAGATGTTAAAATGGAAAATCCAGGCTAAATTATTGGTTGTTCCTTTAAATAGGGCAGTGGAACAGTGCATTTAGTTGGTGTTAGTGCTATAAAAAATTTTATGAGCTGCAGTAACAGGAAAACTGCAAAAGGCCCATCATATTTAGTGTATACACTGAGTTAAAAAAACAAACAATTGCTGGTAAAGCTACATTTAACCAAATGCAAGTTTGCAGATATGACCTCTGTAAAGTTTAGTTTTTATGCTGAAGCAAAGTACCAACTAATATCATCATCGATCATGGCAACCATGGAAAGTGAGGCTTTTATTGAACCATGAAAAGGAAAAGATCCTAACCAGAAAAACCTATGAAGATATCATAATTATCACAACCATTCTGCACATAAGGATGTGAACAATGTGGTCATTGGTTCAGATCAGAATGTGAATATGGAGGGAAGTAATGATGGGAGGGGGTAGGAAGAAATTTTGAAAAACAAGGGCTTTCAAATCACCATGGACTTGAAGGGCATCCACCCTCTCTGTCTCCTCATTCCCATTGTTAAGATGGTAAGCAGTACATTCATCTAACAAAGGTCTTCTGCCAGTGGTAACCTTAGCATTCATTTCCTTTTATTTTGACAGGTGCAGCTGCTGTGGGCGGAGTATTCACACAAGACATTATAGAAACTATGGGATCATTACACAAATCACCTATAATCTTTGCACTCAGTAATCCGACCAGTAAGGCTGAATGCACTGCAGAAGAAGCATATAAATACACACAGGTAAATGATGACTGGAGAGGATACTTCCAAGAAACATTTTTAATTTTGACAGTTGAATGCTGGCATTTTGTACAAAGGACTGGGATAATTAGGGGATAAATGCAAAGGTGCCCGGTCTTAAATGTGATTTAAGACCGACGATGACGTCATCACAGAGGCTGAGCGGACCGAGGCGATATCCCCATTCATAAACACTCAAATTTAAAGGAGGAAAATCGAAAAAACATTGAATTTTCGGCAAAATTTCACAGATCACATTTTAATTCTCCCAACTTAGTCGGGGCTCTATTATGACATCACGTTTAGTCTCTTCAGATGGTGGCGAACAACTCAAGCCACAAGAAAGGGGGAGAACCCCGCAAATATTTTCACTTCTTTTAAACAAATTCATTCAAAACTTGATCGTTAGTTAGTTAGATGAGATTTAATGACACGCCAACACGAATGTGTTATATAGTGTCAACTAGATATAGTAGGCAAATAAAGTTTAAATACGATTTAAGATAGGGTTCAAGTTCAGTTTCAGATAGCCTACAGTTCAAATACGGTGTAAGTCCTTCCCTTTAGTCGCCAAATTGCTTTAGACGGAAAATACCCTGGGCATATTCTACCACCCCTAATCTACAGGGGGAAATTGATAGAACATATACAATGTCTTTGCTGATTATGCTTTCTTTTGTCTTAAATCACTTACCTTGAAGGCCATACTGATACAGGTCACTGCAAGCAAGCGATGTAAACACACAGGATCCTGGACACAACTACTGCACATGCATTATACACAGTACCCAGCGGATACACATACAGTAGTTGGTTACACACGCAGTGACACACAGTGTAGTAGGGGGTAATTACTGTATTGTGAGAGACGCGTTTGCTTTCACGGTAGCGTCTGTTTTCATTAGCATGAAGAACACACCAATAAACACAAAGGAAATGTAGTACGCGCCTGACGCGTTTGTTTTCTTTAGTTTGTAGAACACGCTGATAAACACAAAGGAAAGGTCGTACGCGCTTAAATGCGCGTGTAAAGCACGGTATTTTAATTCTCCTAACTGTCAAGAAATCGGTCTTAAATGCAATTTGAGACCGGTCTTAAATGGTTTTGGCCAATCAGAATGCAGGAAATCAAAAGAGGTGTTTATGAATTTGTATTGCAGTGACTAATTTTACCTGTAGTCCAGTAGTCTGATTTTAATAAACTCATTGTCCTATTTCACTCCTACCCTATAATTACTATTGTGCAGCCCATCTACTGCAGAATAACCTTTGACAAGGAATTGAAGAACCCATCTACTAAATGGCGCTCTATCACCTTCTAAGTAGCCTGCTCCAAATTATTGGGGGGAACCTATTGTTGTGCTTGTTAGTTTATGTGTAACATGTTGGTGTTCAATTGTTTGCCTGCATCTGTAGGCACTTGCAGGACAAAGCCTAGTGCCACAAGCATAAAAAGTTGATGTTTGAAATTGAAAAATTTAACCCAAGTACGTCCCAATACACAAACTAATGGGGCTAGTTTAGTTAAAATATTCTTTTTTTAAAATGAAAATAAAATTAATCTCCCTAATAAAACTATTTTCAGTTACACAATCTAAGTACGCAATACATTAAAAAAGTAGCAATATTAGAATAGTTTGCTCTCAGAATCAGAAAAACTTCATGCGTATTGTGTGCTTAGAGCAGTATCTACTCTCCAAAAACTACGAAAACTTTGTCAGGTTTATCCAATCCTGAAATTGAAAAAGTTGGACATATAATTGGACTTGTTATGAAGCATTCAGGTGAGCATGGTCTTACAGATTATTTAGGAATTTCCATCCCTTGACCCTAAAAATTATTTATGACAGTGACGTTCAAATTCATTTTGGTATTTCGAAGATATATGCTGATTTGTCATGAATGTAATATATCACATCTGTGTAATAGGTGATATGTGAATAAGTCATTCACCTGTGCACATACCCACAGTTCCCAGCATTCAAGAAAATTTGTATCTTAGTCAATTTGATCCTCACTCCACACTAGTGTATCTAATATGCTTATTGTTTGTTAGAGAAATAATATTGATTTAAACAAAAGAAAACAAAAATACAATTTTTGTTTGATTTTGAAAAAATGTTTGAGAGGTGATATTATCATTAGAAGCATTAGTTCTAAGAATTAATATTAGGTACTTTTTGAAAACTTTACAGGTCACTAAGCATGCTAGATATCTTGGAAAATAACAGTGAAATAAAACTAATGTACATTTTCTTCAAACTATAAAGAACTGAAGACAGTCATATCTCATGTGACCCTCTGTTTTCACTCAATATTGTAGTCTGAGGATCTTTTGAATTCACTGAATAAAATGAAAGCATTGTATCTCTTAGGAAAGTACTTTTGAGGTAAAATTTTCCCAAAGTAGACATTTGTGCCAAGAAAAAAAGCACATATATCCAATGCACACACAAACATAAAAAACATAATGAAGCAGTCAGTAACAGGTTGTAGTATTTATGACTGCTGTGAAACATTTTGAGCATTCAGACTGCTGTGAATCCAGCTGTACATCACTTATAAGCCTAAGATTGAAGACATCTGTGTTGGTGAATGAAATGTCATATATCTTACAGTGTTTTAATTGTATTCTTTTTTGAAGGGGAGATGTGTCTTTGCCAGTGGTTCACCTTTCAATCCAGTAACTCTCCCAGATGGTAAAGTACTACACCCTGGACAGGGTAATAATTCTTACATCTTCCCTGGTGTTGCACTAGGAGCCATTTTGTTTGGTATTCGACATATTAGTGATGAAATCTTTCTTGAGGCTGCGAAGGTGAGTTCTAGTAAATGTTTATTGTCTTATTTAGCCTTGTAGGAGCTTAAAAATCTTTCTGCTTAAAAGTTAGATGGCTGTTTTTGAGGAGTTTTGTAAAGGTTCATGTTAGAAGTTGAGTAATTCAAGTTGCTCTTTTAGTTGGGTGGGGAGTTGTGAGAGGTTAAATGAAGGCTTATCTCACCAGTGTTAACACAATAGAATTGAACTGGGGTTGGGGACTCTCATTCACATTTGTGATGGGCAAGTTCATCTACATAATTACTGTTGGTTCACAAGAGCTGCAATATAGTTGACTGGAGGAAACTTTACAGGTTGAGAAAAACTGTTGTATTTCAAGCAAGACTTAAAATCCTCTTTTTATATCAATGTTTTGGAAATCTGTCTGGTATCATCTTGTTTGGAGATGCTAACACTTTCAATATGATCAAGGATTAAAAGAAAGCTTTAGTATTTTCTTCATTTTCAAATATTTGATATCAGGTTACCATGTGTTTTCTTCTTTTTTCATACTTCAATAAAGACGTGTGCTTCGCTGGTAACCCAGAAACATCTAGATGAAGGAAGGGTCTACCCTCCCCTAGCAGAGGTAGGAGAAGTATCCATTAAGATAGCTGCCAATGTCGGAGAATACGGGTTCAAGAATGGAGTAGCCTCTTTGTATCCAAGGCCAGATAACCTAGAAGAATTTGTCCGAAAACATATTTACAACTACTCATATGAAAACTTTGAGCCTCGATTTTATGACTGGCCAGATGAATCTTAGGAAGGTTTAAAGAAAAAAGGTTTAAATATATTGTAACATTTATGAAACTATTCTAGTGGTTTTTCTGTTTCTTACTTTCAAATGTCAGTTTTGCCGGACTGTATATACTTCCATTTCTCTTGGTCCATTAGAACCTTCTGCTTTGAGTTACTAATTTTGAGTTACATGTAATTGCTTCAGTGCACCCAATATTTCAATATTTTTATTGGAAAGAATTTTATGATTTGAAGTATTTGTGAGACAACACGGTTATCTTTCTTATTTAAGTATTTGCGTATAATCTGAGTTACAAAACTGGTTGATTTAACAAGGGTTTACAGTATCAGTCTTCATAAAGTTCAAAGTTTTAGAAATGAAAGTGCTATTCTTCTTTAACTTAAAAGACAAAAGCTGTCGCCCAAACTTATTTAAAACAATTTCACAATTTTCTTTATATTTTTTTTTCGAATTCTTTTATGATTTTTCAGGACTTACGTATTGAATATTCAAAAAAGCCAAGCTGTTACTCCTAGAAAATATCACAATTGAGGAGGAAAAAAATATTGTCTGATGACTTATAAGTGCCATTTATGAAATAGGATACTAATCTATCACACAAACTAAAGGTAAAGTGACTGCAATTCCCTTTTAAGGGATGAGGTTACAATATAATGGTGCTTACAAAGTACCTTACAGAAAGAGAAGGTTAACTCAAAAATGAAGGACTTGATGCACAAACATTATTTATTAGAATCAAGTCAACATAATGAAGGACATCTTTTATGATAGTGAGCCGTAGGTGTTCTTTTATTATAGTAGAATAAAGTGGGCTCAATTTAGTTGAAGTATGACTACCACATCAGTAATTAGCTCTGAAAACTTCAAGAACAGTA
Organism: Holothuria scabra; assembly: GCA_037179385.1. Taxonomy (NCBI): domain Eukaryota; kingdom Metazoa; phylum Echinodermata; class Holothuroidea; order Aspidochirotida; family Holothuriidae; genus Holothuria; species Holothuria scabra. The sequence continues at coordinate 603,356 of CM074193.1, read as the reverse complement.
ACTTTCATTACACTTCCTTTTTATTTATTAGACAAACCTGGCTGAATATTTATTTTGGGTCGTAAAGCTGAAGAATATTTACATTTTATCAGTCTAAGATATGTACTTCTGAGCCAGCAAGAGTTTTGTTAGTGTAATTTGAGTTACATAACTTCTGTTCTTACAGAAAGGCTGAAAGCTTTGTTAAGCAGCAGCCGAGTTAAAACTGCTCCCTCCTCATTGCAGGTGGTGGAAGGTGGAGATACACTTAGAAAAGCAAAGATTTATTTTCATTCGGAGTGAAAAAAATCAAAATAACCCTGTGGTCCCAAAACCTTCTTATCACTTCCTCTTCCCCCTTTTTGATTCCTTTTTATGGGGGATGAGGGGGGGGGGGGGTGGGCAGTTTAGCAACGGCAGAGCTTTTGATGTAGATTGATAAAAAAATGAAATGAAACCTCATTGGAATATATTACAGAATATTTTACATTTACTGTGTCAACATATCTTGTTAACATTATATGAAAGTGATTCCTTTTGCTTGTTTCCACTTCCATGGATACACTAAAATATTACATTGGAGACAGGTCACTTTAAAAATACTGCAGAAGGCAGTAAGTATAGCAACCCTAGTTTTCACTGTTATTCTTACACCCTGGTTCCCAACCAGGGTACTAGAACCCCATGGGGTTATCAACAGTCACCACAGGCAGTGTAGCCCTTAGACAATTACAAAAAGGTACTGCCATTCATACAACCAGCATATATGGTAGGGAAAGCTAATTTAAGGTGCTGTACCAGGAAGCAGGTTTTTTTCACTCTACCAAATTTTACTGTTCTTTGTTGCTTTTGTTTTAAAAATTATCTTTTGCTATCTTTAGTCTATCAAAACATTGCAGGTATTTTACAAGTCAGGTTGCCTATTTTAGTAAATATATTGCTCATTATCACAGCACTAATATTTATAACTTGCCAATATCATTAAACCTTACAAATCCTGCCATTAACACACACCACCAATATTACAACATATGCAAGTATAAGAATTGAGAAGTTTAGGGATTACAACTTAATTTTTGAAAATAATTGTGAAAGAATTATCCAGTTTTGCACTTAATGATTTAATGGATTATAGCAACAGTTAATATGTTTTATAGATATTTGGTATTGTTAGACAGTATTAAAGCAGATTTGAAGAACCATAGATTATTTAGGTCAACTAAGTGTGTGCACTCTGGGGTAAATACTGCTGCCTGCAGTGTTATTGGTGGTTACTTAAACATCAAATGTCAAGTTATAACACCTCCAGGTAATTTAGGACCATTCTTCAAAAGGCCGGCTATGTTATTGGTCATGACAACTTGTATGCATGCATATGGCTTGTTTAGGATGAAAATACAATATTTCACACCCTTTGCAAGTAAACAAGGTTGAAGGAAGTTGATTTTGAAGCAATGACCCTTATTTGCTTTTATGTATATGTAGTTTTAGGTGCAAAGGTCGAAGATTGGACAGAATTTTCTTCAATAAAATGTAGTAGTAGGAGTTTAGACTTGTTACACCATTCTGTCAGGTAATTAATTGTGTCAGGTGAATGAGGAAAAAGAAACAAGAAAAATAAATATGTCTTCAAGCTTTACTTTATATTAATCAATACAGCTTCTGCCATACATAATAGATAGAACTTATGTAGAATGCATTGCTTGGTTTTGAAACATTTCTCCTGTGGTTAAATGATTTACATTTATATAACTTATTTTGCTCCATTTACTAATTAATGATGAAATGTCCCTAGGTAATTTTGACTGTCAAAAATTGGTCTACAAATTGCTTCAGATGGAGGAATGATTAAAAACTAGAGATCACGCAGTTGGCAAAAAGGTTATGTAATTGGCAGTTGTTTGTTTGTTTGTTTGTTTTTCATTTGATCCTCCCTTGCGGGAACTCGGCAACGCCCCAATGAAGGGGTATTAGCGCCAAGCTGGCAACGCTAGTCTCGTGAGACAAACTCACAGTTTAACGTCTATGATTAAGGGATAGCAGATTAACTACAACCCAGAAAACTAGACGACAATTTTGATGTCGGAGCTGGGACTTGAACTCACGACCTCATGACTGGAAGACGCAGTTCATTACCACTGTACCACTTGCTCCATTAGTTGTACCACCTCTATTCATAATGGCAGTGTGTGCAGTAAGGATTACATGGTATAGTGTAGGTGCATTCACATAAAAACTGAAATTTGATGCATGCAGTTTGTGAGAGATACACTAATTTATTCCCTTATGGTTATTAAGGGAAGTTTGTTCAAGAGGAAATCCAAAAATCACCTCTATTTGTACTTATATAAAAAATTTGTCTCCGGCTTGCAAAACACAGCAGAATTCAGCTTTGATGTAATACAACAACAACCCCAAAGTAACAAGATTTTTAATTTGATCAGGCTACCTCATGTACCTTAACCATATGCTTGTGTTGATGGTGTTGGACTTAATACTGTATGATGTATCCTTTATTTGTCCATCACATGTAGGACACATCTAGTTAATACATTTATCAGTTCTGTGTAAGATTGTCTATCAAGTATGTGTACATGATAGAAGTGTGCAAGATGTTTCTTTAAACATGATAAATACCTTTCCCCCTTTAAGGTTGTTGCAAGGAAATTGGTATATCCTGAGAAAAGACTGGATATTGGAAAGATGAACATTTTTGAATGTTGCAGATAGGGTAGAATTAGTTTGCAGTGTCAAGTTTTAGGTTACTCAGAAATGTGTTTATTTAGTTTGACAGTGATACTGTTTTGTTGCAACTGTCAGAACTGATTTGAAATCAGATACACATAATTCTGCGCTCAATTGTAGTGTAGTTTATTGTTATTGCCAAACAGTAGATTAAATCTGCAAACAATGGATTACAATTGCGAGTAGAATATTATGATGTAGGCTTATGTTATATTACTAAATAACCATACAATGGTATATATTTCAGTAATAGTATCACATTTGAAATGAAAGAAATATAAATATATATATAAAAATACTGTAGGATGTTATATTTTGCACAGAGCATTTGTTGAGATTTGCAGCTGTTGGACACAGTTGTGAAGAGCTAATTTAAGTTGATATTCTTGTTGTGATATGTAAGTGAAGCTGTGGAATGATATGCAAGTTTGCCCCAACAATAAATCTAAAAATTCGTTCAAAGCGGATCTCTTTTGTTCCTGTCTTTTATACTATGGGGCACATAGAGGGCTGCACAAATCGAGCATGGCACGTAGTGTGAAGCGTTCCCTTGGTTGTGTGCAGTACTTGCATATACCACTTAGCATAAACTAGCCCAATCGAACGAACATAAGTCTCAGCCCTCTTCTGTTGCAGATAAAAATACAAACATTTTACACCAGCATACACACAAAGAATGATTCTCCATAATCTAGTAAGATGTAATTTTGGAACACATATTGAATGTTTGGGAGCGCTTTGTTTATGACCAGGACGATTTGGTGGGTGGATGTGCATCATGTGCGCATGTGTATAGCCCCCCTCCCCCACCCCAAATTAAATTTTGCCTTACTCGCTTATGTGCATTTTAAAGGAGCTCCTTGAGTTGATATCGATGACTTCATGAAGGTATTTAAGGCGTACTGCCACCTGAAAATGCTTATTATAAGCATGATTTGTCAAGTTTCATATCCAGTAGTTACAGAAAAAATTAAAAATTTTGTGTAAAAATGGTCTGGATGCTGAAATGTTCTTATCGTGGGACAGAACTCAAAAACGCTTTATGAAGTTCGCGGGGGTCTTCAAACGAAAAAATACTGAAAATTGTCATTCACTTAAGGGCCTGATCGTCTCACATGGAACAAGCCCGATGTTCCTGTCCTACTTAATTTAGTCTCTCCCACATGTACCTGTCTAAAATTCATCCTCTTTTTTCAGACACAATCTCAGTTTATTACATCAGGGTGGATATATGAGACCCCAACGTGCAATCAGAACACTTTCAGTACAGTACATGCGATGTAATGTGAACTTCGGTACTTTGCATTTCTTGAACTAGCTCTCAATGAAAGAGCTGTGTCAATTAAGAATTTGTTTGGACTGCTACAAAAATTGTAGTTTGGGTGAGGGGATTGGCCCTGTAATGCAGTTTATTGTATCGCCAGTAGAGTAGCCTGGGTACAAGGCCTACTTTTCCACTCTATGATGTACCCCCTAAAAACGTTTGGTCACTGGAAGCGACATTTTCCCCGTTGAGTAATTTTCTGATTAAAGGCCACTTAGCACTTAGATTCTCATCTAAACAATTTAAAACGCTCTTGAGACATGTGTTTGAGGAGCTATCACACCGTGAAGTGTTCTCAATGTCGGAAATGTTTTCCGAGCCCGAGGTACTCTAGAAAGGGTTTATGTAATCTTCAGCCCGTGGAAAACTTCCATGCTATATACTGTACTGGCATACAGCCATTTTCTCTTCATGTCGGTCACGAATTTATAGATTAAACATAATAATTACTGGAGTAAAAAAATACCGAAACATCTCCAAGAATGAGTTTTTGAGTGACCCACGATATACCAGAAAGAAATTTTAAAATATTTTAGTTTGTGACCACACTAATTCATATCAATAATACCTATCTTATTTCAGTAGTATGCCATTTGCTTCAGAATGGTTTCTTTGATTTACTACAGTGCCGGACCGATTTAGGAATGGGGAACGTGGGCATTGGCTCGTTGGCCTCCACATACTCCATGAAAAAATAAAATAATAAGGGAAACAAAAAAAAAAGAAGAAATGTAGGAAGAAATGTAGACAGAGGCGTTGTGCCCCCAACATATCAACGATGTCATAAAATTTAGTCTGAAAATGAATGTTAACAAGGTACTACGAAAACTTGATTGCTTTTGAAAAATTTAACTAAATGGGAGTATGTTAACCCTACTTGCATGGTTAGTTTAATTTGTTGCTGTTATCAGGGCCTCCAGTGCTGAAAGATTCAGGACGAGAGTCACGCATTACGGTGTAATCTTAAAAGAAGGGCTTAAGGTCATTACAAGTTTTGATATGTTAAAGAGGTACTCAATCTTAACATTTTGGTGAAATTTTCGTTGAAATCTGATGTGTGGTCCTCAATATATGAGCAAGTAAATTTGTCACATTTTCAACAAACAGTGAACTTGAACCAAGCAGATGTGACATCATATCCCCATATCAATGAATAGTCTTTTGTTTTTCTTTAAACTTTACCGGTAATTTTCTCCTCAACAGTCCCATATTACTAAAATGTAATTGCATAAGTGGCATGAGAACTGTTCAAACTTTGCAATCCCCATGGGGTGGTCTTATTTCTATTAACGTCAAGGTCAACGCAACAGTCTGAAAAGCAAAGGTAAACAACAAAGCATTTCTTGTCGATGTGAGGAAGTGATATAATCTCTGCTGCTCTCAATTTCGCTTTAGAACACAAATTCATTAATTCATTTGCTGATATATCGAGAAATAAATGTCCGATTTGAATGAAAACTTCACCACACTGAGTAGATTTATTTCTTCTTTCACATGTAAAAAATAATTTTTTGCTTAAACTTCCCCTTTAAGCTCTCCTAATGACTGCCTCCATTGTGAAAAACGCCTCCGATAACGCCAACCATTTGGAATGAAGACATGTATTTCTTTTTTATAAACAAGTGACGATTCTGACCGCTGTCTGTGCCTGATACATCACTTCCAATAATTTCTTGGACGTAATTTCAACACAAGTCTGATAAAACTCACAGGCATGCATTAAAAATCCACCCAATACAATCTACCTTTTTATTGTAGTGCGCCGCACTACAATATTGGCATTTACTGGCCGACTGACAATTTCTTTTGTGAAGCCTGTTATGGCCCACAACTCATTTCCCTGCGCGTACCGTAACTTAGTTCGTACAAATATCCATGCTCTACCCTTTAACAATAGCAGTAAGTGCAATCTGTGGCCGTCTTTAAACAAAAATCAACTTCAGAAAAGCAAATACTACACTTACAAGGCTGATTTAAGGAGTTAGCTTCATGAAAGAGCATTGCGGATAAATTTCCAGAAAACGCGATGTAATGTGGTTCGGCCTTTTCACACTGAAGTGATAAGCCTGGAGAATCAATCGCTGCTTCCAATTTGGTATACGTAACACGGCGCCATTGCGTCCACTACCGTTGAACAGTATCAAGACGTCATTGTACAGTGTCTTCATCTAGCTACTACGGAGCAGGGTATTGCCAATTCCCTGTACGGAACGAATTGGCTTTACTGCATTGGATTAAGCGACTTGTGCTGTAGTTCTATTATAATGCTTTATTTCAGTGGTAAAGCAGAAGCTATTTTGACAGCAGTCTGACAGAAACGTTTTGACAGCATGCATGTAGCAAGCATTGCGAATTAACGAAACACGGATGTTAAACACACACAGCGTCAACAGTTATTCGGCCTTCCACGAGACAGTTGTCATATGCATGCAGCGGTGCAGTCAGAGAGCTTGAGAGGGCGTCATTATTTAACATAAAGAACGGCGAAAGAGGAGTCGAGAACCGATAAAACCATTTCAGGCAGGAGTAAACAACTCAACAGAGCATAACGTATGGCTAAGTAGGCTACTCAGCACGAGTCATTGAACGGGACTATGCTTCGTCCACTTCATTTTACTCCACACTAGACTGTATACGGAGTAGGTCCTACCGTTAAGCGCAGTACACGGTCTTGTTCAAGGACTACTCAGCACTTGCTTCATGGTTGGCAAATATGCTTCAAAATAAAGCTAGTGACTGACTATTAGCATAGAAGGTCCGGATTTACTCCATCATTGGTTACTCTTCTATGATTTCTTTATGCGTCCAGCCAAGGAGCTGGGAGACAAGTGGTCCATCTTTGTACTATCAAGAAATAGGGTTGAGAGGAGTGGCCAAAAAGAAACAACAGCCCCTCTTCCCGCCATGAACAAATCCTAAAGTTCAAATAAAAACTGGGCTACTGTACTAACTGAAAAGACATCTCTAACACGCACTACAATTCTGCGTATTTGCAAGCAAATGCAGTTCTAGTTTCTAAAAGTCCCCTCGACTCTCTGGCGAAGAGCCAAGGGGCTGGTATAATCTTCCAGCGCCGCCAAAGCTTCCGTATGGTCCGCCATTGACTGTTTCAGACTTCAAAGGGCATATCATACCCTTTCTTAAGGCCCACTTTAAAGGGCAGGAGCAGTCATCCCAAATTGAAGTAGTGTAGTAAACTGTTGTCCAGTTTCATGATTGGGTGTTGAGAGTCAGGTGAAAAAGTTTTTCCTTTTCAAATGTGATTTTTACTAGAAATAACTGCTTGGTTTGCCTTGAATATGCAATAGTTAAATCATGAAATGTAATAAAAGATACTTTGCAGAGAAATAAGACGAAAATTGTGCTATTTAGCTTTTTCTTCAAAATAAGTTTTTTTGGGGTGGGACTGCTCTTTACCTTTGCAAACACCGTTTACCTAAGCATGTTATGTTTATCGATGCATTATTCAAAGGTAACTTAACATAACATAACATAACATAACAGGTTGAAGGGCAAAGGAGGGCCAAGGCCCCATAAGATGCCCTGAAGACCAAGCCCTAATCAAAAGTCAAACCACCAAAGCTTGACTACAGCCCCAAACAATCAGATTCTACCACAGCCATGGAAAAACCTGTCAATGTTAACCTTAAAGCAGTGAACTGAGGGGGAGTTAACTACCCAGTCTGGTAGACAATTCCACTCTTTGACAACTCTATGGGAGAAACTAAACTTCCTAATGTCAAGCCTTGCAAAAGGCTTTTCAAGCTTTTTACAATGCCCACGCACCCGAGAATTACCTTGAACCCTTAAATAACTACAAGTCAGCAGGGGATTTCTTTCACAAAGGAACTTGAAAACCTGGAGCATGTCTCCCCTAATCCTTCTCAGCTCCAAGGTGGTAAGCCCAAGATGTTTAAGCCTAGCATGATAGGGCAAATTTCTCACCTCAGGAATGAGGCGAGTGGCTCTCCTCTGAACCTGCTCTAAAACAAACTTGTCCTTTTCATAGAAGGGACTCCAAGCCTGAGCTGCATATAGTCAAGATGGGGTCTTACCAACTGCTTATACAAATTAAGTACAATATCCTTACTAAAATTGATGAAATTCCTCTTGATCAATCCAAGCACTCTATTAGCCTTTGCAGCAGTGGCTGCACACTGCTTTGATGACTTTAAGTCCCCAGTAATTACAACACCCAGATCTTTCTCAGAGGTGACATTACTTAAAACACAACCATTCATGTTATAATCATAGCTAAAACTTTTGGGACCAAAATGAAGGACCTTACACTTATCTGCATTAAAAGACATTTGCCAGGTCTGAGACCAAGAAAATAACCTATCCAGATCTTTCTGCAGCAGTAAGGCATCATCCAAAATGCTAATTTTCCTATAAAGCTTAGTATCATCTGCAAACTTACTTATACGAGATGTAAGAGAACTATCAATATCATTGATGAAAATTAAGAAAAGAAGTGGGCCAAGGACAGAACCCTGTGGTACTCCACTTGTGACTTCTTTCCAAGAGGAGAAGTTACCATTGACAGCAACTCTCTGAGATCTACCATGAAGCCACGAATTTATCCAATCAGCACAATTGCCCTGAACCCCTAACCTATGCAGCTTAACCATTAGCCTACCTAATGGAACTTTATCAAAAGCCTTTGAAAAGTCAAGGTAAATGACATCAACGCCATACCCAGAATCAAGAGATGAAGAGACATCTTCAAGAAAGCTCAGTAAGTTAGTAACACAAGATCTGCTTGGCAGGAAACCATGTTGTGACAGATTAAGTAACTCATTATCTAAAAGATACTTAAGTAAACTATCCTTAATCAAAGATTCCATAACTTTGCACACAACACTGGTTAAACTGACAGGCCTGTAATTGCAAGGATTACTTCGATCCCCCTTCTTAAAAATTGGAGTAACATTTGCTACCCGCCAGTCAGTAGGAACAAAACTCGAATCCAGACACTTCTGAAAAATGATGGAAAGAGGAACTGACAAAATCTCGGAGCATTCACGTAAAATGGCTGGGTGGACCCCATCTGGCCCAGGGGCCTTACTAGCTTTCAAACTCTTTAACTTTTTACAAACTTGTTCCTCTGAGAAAATGACATAACTGATTGAAGTAGAGACATCAGAACCATTACACGTCCCCAACAAAGATGATTCCTCGGTAAAAACAGATACAAAATAGTCATTTAACAAATTAGCCATGTCCTGATGGTTACTAACCAAAGAATTATCATCACCTTTGAGAGGCCCCACACCCACCTTAAGCTTCTGCTTAGACCTCACATAGGCATGAAAAGTTTTGGGGTTTATCTTAACCTCCTTGGCCAACTGCTTTTCAAACCTAGTTTTAGTTCCAATTACCAAATTTTTAACTAAGAATTCCTGCTTCTTGTAAGCTGCTAAGTTTTCTGGACTTTTACTGGCCCTATAGCGACGCCAACACTTACGTTTCTTCCTAGTTGCTCTAAGAACTTCTCTAGAAATCCAAATTGGCCTATTTTTAACCACAGCTTTCTTAAGTGGGATGCACAACTTTGTCGTGTCAGAAACAACATCCCGGAAAACACTCCATGCCTCAGCAGGACCCAAGTGAGACAAACGGGCCGCCCAATCTATGGTTAAAAGCTCCTTAGCACGAGTAAAGTTAGCCTTGCTGAAATCAAGAATTCTTTTGTCACTACTAGCATGATTGCTGAAACAATGTAACTCAAAACAAATAAGGTCATGGTCACTGGACCCTATCTTACCACCATTAGCTACATTTCTAACCATGTTCTCATCTGTACTTAACACCAAATCAAGACAATTATCCTCACGAGTGGGAAACAGAACATGCTGGGTAAAGAAACCATCAGTCACAACCTCAAGAAAATCCCTCCCATGTAACCCACTAGTACAGGAATGCCAATCGATATCTGGAAAGTTAAAATCCCCAAACACAACAGCCTTTTTGGAAGAAATTTTTCTAAAAATTTGGAACAAACTCTGATTATTCTCAGCGCAAGAATTTGGTGAACGGTAAACAATACCGACAAGCAAGGGGGTGCCATAATCATTGCTACAGCTAAGTTCACACCACAAGCAGTTAGAGAACCCACAGGAAAACTTGGTTGTGACTTCAACACAATTTAAACTATCCTTGACAAACAATAAAACCCCTCCACCCCTACCACCCACAGTATCAATCCTATCTTGCCTGAAAATTTTGTACCCGGGAACCTGAATTTCAGAGTTGCTTACCTCACTATGGAGCCATGATTCAGTAACTCCAACAATGTCTGGATTGTCAATGGAAATCTGTGCAAGGAATTCATCGAACTTGTTAAGAATGCTCCGTACATTAGCAAACACAACTTTGATCCCAGAAACTGCCCTGTCAGTTGAGATATGGTTAAAACCTCTGTGAGCTTGAATAGGACCCTCAACACAACCAACATCAGAGATACTCCTAGCACCATAACTTGCTAGTACTATAGTTATATTTCTTTGCTCTGTAAATCTACCGTACTTTTTTACATTGCACTGTCCGCCTTCGCTTTTGTTATACTGTTGGTTTATTCTTTTTTATGTTTTTTTGATGGCGTTTTCTTTTGTTGTGTATAAATCGATGTTTTTTGTGTATTTCTTTAATTTTGTCTGTAAATCATTCTGCCTGCTCTTGCCTCCCCTCCTATTGTAGTAGGCCTATGTGACACTTCCAGCAGTATATTTGAACGGATGCTTCTGGTTATACGTGTGCACAAACTGGAAAGTTGCTGTTTATACTTATTTGTGTGTTTATGTTTCCTGTTTGCCTTGCTTTGAACACTAATAATGATTTGGAGTGAGCTGATAGCCGAGAGACATGTTCCGGGATTTATTTTACTTCAGCAGAAGGGGGGCTATGCGCACTGTTTATCAAAAAATTCCCTTACTGGCTAACGGTGCGTATCAACTTCGTGCTATTGGTACTAATGCAGCCTGCTGTGCTCCACTCAACAGAGACCGTAAAAGCAGACCTTATTTGCCTCTCATTATCACGAGCAATGTACAATCTCTTATTAACAATATTGATGAACTTAGTGCCAAATACAAGACTTCTATCTGACTTCAGGAATGGTAGTATCATGTCATTTACAGAAGCATAGTTAACGAACAGCCACCCTGATATCCCATTTGAATTAGATGGATTTAAACTTTCAAGGGGTGATTGAAGTTTGGAAGACACTGGAAAAAAGTGGAGGAGGTGTTTGTGTGTTTGTCAACCACAGATGGTGTCATCCCAATAATGTTTTCATTAAAAAATTTTCTTGCACACCAAACTTAGAAATGCTGACTATTTCAATTCGGCCTTACTATCTACCCCGGAAATGTCCTCACTTTAATTCTTCACTGTATTACAGTATCTGTATGCCCAATCAACACGTTGTTAATGCCGGTAGCGAGGAATTAAGTGTGGCTATTCACGAGCTTCAAGTTGAATCCCTAGACGCTTTCGTTATTGTGAATGGTGATTTCAATCACGGATCACTAATGAAGACGGGATCTAAGTTCTATCAATGTGTGAAATTCTATACTCGCGGTGATGCTATTCTCGACCTTTGCTTCACAAACGTTAAACAGTTAAAAGAATAGTCCAAATTCAAATTTATATGTGATATGTTAAAAAGGGACATATTCTAAGCATTCTGGTGAAAGTTTTATTTATTTCCCATGTTCGGTTCTCGAGATATTCGCAATGAAATATGGCAAATTTTCAACGTAGAATGAACTTGGAGCAAGCAGGCATGATATCATGTATTTACCTTTTAGCCAATGCTTTGTTTTTCTTCATAAATTACCACGAATTTTACGCAATTAAAGTTTAATATTTTGATATATAGTTGCATCCTATAGCAATGGACTTTAAAACCTTTATATGCCTGAGGGGCAAAATAGCATGCCTAATCAATTCAAGGTCAAACAAATAGGATGAAAAATTGGGAAAAACAAAACACTGGCCAAGAATGTGAATCCATGACATCACACCTATTTGCCTCAAGTTCACTTTCTCTGGAAAATACGTCAACTTCACTCGCTAATATCCCGAGAACCCAACATGGGAAATGAATGCAACTTTCACCAGAATGCTTAGAATATGTTCCTCTTTAACACACCCAAAATAAATTTGACTTTGGTATCATTATTCTTTTAAAGAAGCTTATATACTGATACCCCCATGAATGGTCTAGGCGAATCTAGGCGAATCATTGTCCAGCGCATTACACCCCGGAAGATTAGAATTAAGCATTGAACCGATGAGGGATTGGAAAACTTAAAGATTGCTTCCACAGAACTATCTGGAATGTCTTTATTGAGTCCAGTTCTGACATACATGAACTCACCGAATCCAAAAGCACTTACATTCAGTTTTGCGAAGACACTATTATTCCATCCAAACAGATTAAATGTTACTCCAATTGCAAACCCTGGACAACGAAAGAGGTTAAAAATATCATCAACAAAGAGAAAGGAGTGTTTAGAAGAGGAAACAAGGAAGAGCTGAAGTTAACACAGAAGGAAGTTAAAAGAACTATTAAAAGGGAGAAGTTCGCCTATAAAAGAAAAGTTGAAGAATCTTTTTCGCAAATGATATGAAAGGTGTCTGGAAAGGGCTTAAGTTAAGGAGCGGCTACTCTAACAGTTGTTGTTAGCCCAGTGTTTTTTCAGGAAAATCATTTGACTATGCAAATAAGCTGATAAGTAAAACCAATTTTACAATCGTTTTGACTGCTATGATTTTATTGACAAGGTAGATGAACTTTTATAATTACCTTCTGTTAATTCCGGTCCATTTTTAACTATAAGTGAGAAAGATGCACTATTTTAATCGATTGAACTCGTCAAAAGCAGCCCGTCCAGAAAACGTTTCCCCACTTATTTTAAAAATTTGCTCTAGGCAGTTAGCTTTTATTTTTACGTCTATTTTTAACTTTTGTTTTACTAACCAAGAAGTCCCATACATTTAGAAACAATCTCGTAGCCTATTACTCCCAAACCGAAAAAACCAATAATTTCTTGCCTAAATGACTTACGACCATCAGCTTTAACTTCTGTTCCGATAAAGATTTGTGAAAGATTCGTTTTAGATTCAATTAAGCAGGGGCGTAGCCAGGATTTTCTTGTGGGGGGGGGGGGGCAAAGTCGACTCATCGTCCCCAATCTTGACCGACAGGGCTATCTAAGCGGAGCGCCACCATCAGTTGGCGCGGAGCGTACAAGAAAATTTTTGGTTTTAGAAACCCCTCAGATGGCAGGAAACGGCACTTCCCGAGTGTTTTATGCTGCATGTTCCCAGCCTGGAAATATTGATCTCATTTCTGAAATTTCTCATTTAATGCTAAAAAAAAAATCAGTCTATGAAACATGTTAATGCATGTTTCTAAGCGGAGCTCTACGATCTATTGGCACGGAGCGTACAACTCAGGAAATTTGTGGCTTTACAAACCCCTCAGATGGGCGGAAACGGCACTTCCCGAGTGATCTAAGCAAGAATATGTTCAGCCCGACTTCGAAATCCTCCCCGCTTCTTAATTGGAGCACTTGACAAATATTAAGGGGCTGAACATACCTTTAGCCCCCACTTTTTCATTTTTCATTGCCGCCACTGGGGTGCGGCATTTTCTTGAGGGAGCGAAGCGCCCAAGTGAGGAGCCGAGCGAAGGAACGGGGAGAGGGCGTGGTTCTCCCCCTCCTTCCCCAAGGAGATTTTGCAATTTCACATCAAAATTGAGCGATCTGGTGAACACCTAAGCTGGAATTTTTTGACATTTTCAATCTTGTATCAATGTTTCCTTATTCCCTCGAGAGTTAGTGTGTGGCTGTAAGAGGGTTACTGTAAGAGTCAATGGGGCCCCAGGGAATTGTGTTAGGTCTGTGCGGGAGTAAGTGCGAACTATAAAAAGAATTTGTACTTATTTAAAGCTTATATAGGTCAATTGTCCCGGCATTTGGGCCCTATCGGGCACAACTTATATTGTACTTCCATCTTCGAGTCGGTACCGCACGACTGACACAAGAGATTATTAACTAAGTTTAGCGAAATGAGATGAAATTCCCGACATGTACATTAATCCATTTATTCTACTTATTAATTTACTTGAAAAGATGGGAAGCGTTTGTACTTTATTAGCTCTAGGTAACGGAACCGAGGAAGAGTGTGCAAAGCGTACCGAGCATTTTGGGTTTTATCGCAGGAATAACTCTTTTGAAAGCCAAAATAACTAAACCGACCATGGGAAGGCGACAGATTATTCCCGACAGGGGGCGGGCCATGCCAGCGACCACAACAGCCGACAGCCCCTATATCGAGGGGGTGGTGAGAAGGGGATATGAAGGAGCCTAACTATCCCATGTCATTGCAGCCTGGAACACATTTTGCACCATATCACTTAATATATTAAAAGCCTAGTAGCGCACTAATATAGTGTTCTTTTGGGTCTGAATCGTGAAATTGCAAAGCGCGCGAAGCGCGCGAAAATTTTACAAAAAATCTTACAAAAATAACATAGCGTATGTAATCATTAAGAACAAAAAGAAAAAAAAATAGAAACTGTAGGGGTTGCAGACCGTATCGGGGATAACATACATTGTATCGAAACCACCTGGAATACCCGATAAAATAGACAAAATATGCTCCGTGAGTCGCTCACCAACTGACCTATCGCAGACACACACAAGAGAACAGCAACTAGGCTTTGTGATATGGGATGAAATTTACGACCTCTACAAAACCTGTGTACTCTGCCTACCCGTTAATTGGTAAATTGGCAGGACTTACACTCCCTAGATATGTGGAATGGAAGTATTGAAAAAACTGGAGTGAATCTACAGCGCGCGTAGCGCGCCGAAAATTTGGGGTTCTTATTTGGGAAATTGTCCCTTGAGAGCAAAAAACAGGTAACCCATCGGGGAGACTAGCCGCCGTCGGGGACTGCATACTTTATGGTAACGACTATGAGCCCCCCCCCCCCTCTCGAAGAACTGTAAAAAATGCCGCCAATTCCCTCCCTCCTTTTGCCCTTTATTTTTCTTTTTATTAATTTTTTTTGGCTCTCCTTAATTTTTTCAGCATCGCCCATCGCGTCCCCAAAGTTTCTGTCGGGGGGGGGGGGCACTCTCCCCCCCCCCCCCCCCCCGCTGGCTACGCTAGTGCAATTAAGTAATTAATTCTAGAAACTTAGATCCTCAGCAGTTTGCCTATTCGAAAAGCCGGAACACTGAAGACGCAATCTTTAGAAAACGAAGGAGATGATTATTGATTTTAGAACCAAGCACGAAGTCATACCGGAACCTGTTTTAATTAAAGATTGTGTCTTAGAAAGGGTTACCGAGTATAAGTATGTAGGAGTTGTTATTGGCAATGATTTAAAATTGCATGAGCATGTTGAGTATGTTGAGAATGTGATCTAGTACCGGTGGAAAGGAGGGCAGAGTGACTTTTATGTTTATTCATGACTTTTATCGAGTTTCGCCAGCACACTCATTCCCTAATCAGATGTAGGTAAAAGTATAATAACGAGGGAACGTAGGAATGAAAGAGCCTTTGATCAGGGAAGATGCTCAGGAGGTAAATTTGCATGAAAAAGGGATGCCTAGGGTGGTTTTCTCCCTGTAGCTTGTAGGAGTCCAATCTGGGAAGTTTGGATAGGCACTGCTGTTCTGGGCGTCACCGTGAGCACGTCGGGCCATATATAGTACTATCAGGGTAATACCGATGAAGGGCTCCCGTTGCGGTTAATGTCGGGAGGACCCGGTAATTTTGGAAGACATGTGCCTCGTTTGTTGGCTGGTTTAGGCCTCGTTATGTCTCTTATCGGTGGTGGCTGAGAGTGGGGCCGTCGACACTGGGACATCCCTGGACAATGGGCAGACAGTAGTCCTCTATTCACGTAAGTTGGCTCCTTTTATTGATACTGTTACGGGAGTCAGGTGGGAAATTTCAAGTAAAGGCACAAATTCAAGATCTGTCGAAAAACGGGAGTAGAATGGCACTTAAAGCTTACTTCAGTGCAGTTTTAAGAAAATTTTATATTAAATTATGTAAATTCTGCGATTGGACTGCAAGTGGTGTTTCCGAGAGAACTGTGCATCTTTGTATGTATATGGGAGAGAAGGTATTTCAGGGCAGGGACATCATTCCGTGTATCTCCAATGAGATAAAATGTTGAATAGAAAGTTATTTCATGTTCAGCTTAGATACTTGAAAGGGAGTACCGTAGAATAGTATGGGGCTTTGAGGCAATGTCCGGGGTCACCTGAGAGGGTAGCAAGGTTTTACCACGCCCCACCCCTTGCTTTGCTCAGTGTAATCGAAGAACACTTTATTAGATAACCTCCGGTATTTTGTTTTACAGTGTACCATTTTACGGGAGACAAACTTTTCATTGAATGGGGGAACAGGGGTTACCGCTGGCAGCAACTCGTTACCAGAAATTAGGGGAGGCTCAACGCTCCTTCTGGACACTGGACCGCGGTATTCGGTATCGTTCCACCCAATGCTCAACAGGATTTTGTTGTTTGATTGAGAACTATATTGATTTCAGAACAGTTTTTTTTTTTTTTTTTTTTTTTTGGGGGGGGGGGGGTATATTTTCACCCTTAATGTGATGTTTAGCCTACACGGATGGTTATTTAGTTGAACTTTGTTTGTTTGATGAAAAGACTATTTTGACCAGAAGAGTTTTTCGTTCAAGAGTTGGGAAGTGGTCTATATTTGAGTCAGAACAATATTTTCAGTTAAGAAAGAAGGAAAAAAAGTTACTTTACCGATTCAAGTTACAAGAGTTGGGGAAAATGTTTTGAATATTTGCAGATTTTTTTTGTTTAAGGCTTGTGTTGTATTCATTTCAATCCTTCACTCAATGTAAACGTTCTTGTTGGAATCAAAGAACCAGGGAATGATAATTTATCGAATGCTCGATCCAAGTTATCACACCGACTAGGAATATTTTATTTTAAACTCGTACCAAAAATTTATTTCAAAAGTTACCTTTTCTTTTTTTGAGTAAAATCGTCCAAAGTAAAAACACTGTTATACCAGGGAGCTAGCTCCCTGGTAATACTACCATCTGTATTGAAGACTGATTCTGCTATTGAATGTTCTGATCAAAGCTCCATGATGTATTGCAAAAGAAGGTGGAAATCATCACAAGAGTAGGAACATTATGACGCGCTTTACGCGCATGGGCCGTCCGTCTATGGAAAGCTTGAGATAACATGCGGTTCTCTGAAACAGTGCATGTTTGCCGTATGGTGTCACTATACTTAACCCTTCGCTGGTGACCCTCTCTCATGTCAGAGTTTCTGGTTACCCGCCTGTCGTTCACGAAAATGCCCCCCATACGTTTGATACAGATTGCTGAAATGCTTTTCATGTTACTTTTTTTCTTTCTTGCATTTAATCTTTTTTTGTTTCCGTTTTTCACGTAGTCTTTTCGGAACCCACGCTAAGCTCCTGTTGCAGCTGAATCCACCCTATTACGCATGTTCAGTCGAAACTTCAAAAATCACAGAGAATTAAATCGTATTTAGCTTCTCCGTGATGACTGTGTTACCTTAACCACTTAAAGGTCTGCTCAAAGAATGTCTACCTCGCTTGACGCTCAGATAGGATCCGTGCTAGTCACCAATTGAACCGAGTCATTACTGACAGAAAAGTTCATGCATTTTAATAGGCTATATGTCATGAACCCTTTGTGCAACAACTTGTAATAGAACTGGCCACTTCCACAGAGTTAATAATAGCACATGATTTATAAGAACGAAGATGAGGTGTATAGGCACACGTTATCATAACGTAGAATTCTGGACTTTGAATCATAAGAAGACTATGTACACAGATATCAGCCTACCTTAGTTTGTACATAAATCTACAAGCATAAACTCCGATTGTGCAAGTTTTCCGCTTTTCTAGTTCGTTGAGAAAAAGTTGTCCTTCAAGGTAAGTCGGTCCACAACATTTTTACAATATTCAATGGCCAATATAGACGAATTCGGACAGACGAAGTGATGGTCTGATTTTAATCGGACATGCCTAAGGTCCATTACCTTTTATCTTTCAATTCCCTTGCTTACCCGTATCATGGATAGTTGTACACTAAAATGCCACTGGCTCCCTCAAATTCACTGACTATGAGGGTGTGAAATTACATGTGGGCAATAAATGAAGGCGACTTAATCCTAATGGACTCCACTAATGGCTGCATACAGTCACTAAACACAATCGCCGAACGGGTATAGTGTCTTTAAAATGGAAAATATGCAGCTCTAAATTTTCCAGTATGAGTGCAAGAAACAATACCTAATACATGGCTAAGTGAAGGCAGATTATCTAGACTAAACGAAGTCCACATAGGCGTACGGGAATAATTTTTGTGGGGAGGGCAAGAGCAAATTTTGCCCGAATAATGGCACCTTTAACCATGTTTTGCCCGAATTGGCCTTTTTTTTTATCGGAACTGTGAGGGGGATTACCCCCTGCACCCCAGCCTCGAAGGCTTTTGCGCGAAGGTAGTAGGCCAGGTGTTTTTCCCTGGCGGCGAGGTCCTTTTGCGAAGTATAATTCACGTTATAAAATATTACGTATTGGATTAGAGATATCTTTACATATGAACACTTAAATGAAATCCTTTAAAAAAGTACAATTAATTCGTGCCTTTTGCTGGCCTCAATTGATCTACTGAAAGGTTAAATTACTTCTTTCTGTAGAACTCTTAAATACGAAATGCATGGGCATGCCTTACAGCCGTACTATGTAAGAGGGAAACACTTAAGGACCATTTCACTCAACAACAGCCTAAAATTACTTTTAATTACTTTCTGAAATAAATTAGTATGTTCCGTACATAAAAATCCTTTTTAACCCTGAAAAGTAATTCAGCCTAACCGAATGGCATACCATGTACCTACCTTATTTCTTGACATGTTCAATAAAAAAATTAAACAAATAATTAAAAAAAATAAATAAAAAGGGTATTGGAAAAGATTGTTAAGATGGAACTCGCAGTATCTAACAGTTTTTTTGGTAATACTTGCTTCAGTTATTCTTTTATTTTTTAATTATATTAAATATATTTTTAGATATATCTTTACATTTTGTGTTGGGACTGCGCCACAAGCCGAATAATTATATTACTCTTGGTTCCAGCCTTGGATGAGGATACCAATTAATGCCAGGGTGAAAAATACTTAATGCAAATTTTGATACACATTACCAGTTAAAAGTTTTGCTTAAAGAAGCTGATTTAGTTGGTTCATAACTTAGCTGAGTAACTGTCACTCATGCTCAACTTTGCTCGTTTTGATGGTATATGGTCTAACTGGTAGTGATTATGCGCATCTAACAAGAAACAACCAACTTTAACAATAACTAAATAGTGGGGTAATTAACCATTTGAAATAATATATTAACATCGCCATCAGAAACCTCTCAGGATTAATAAAGAAGTAATCATATGAAACTATTGTTCAAAGACAACCAATGAGTGAAGTTTGAAAACTTTATTGACAGGTGTTTCACAAGTATGATTCGGGCTGCAGCTGTACATGAAAGCTGACTGTTCAAGAGAGACGGGTCTATCATGCGCTTGGACATTCAGCAAGATCACAGAGTGTACATTTCGCACTTTCGGTAGCTATTGAAAGTGATGCATCCCTTATTGATGGGACTATTTAGACCCATATTCAAACAATTTTCTTTTGAATTCGTCACCGTATTAGCGATATCAACGGTATCTCAGAAACTGAGCAAGTACAACAAAAATTCCCAAAGGGAAGGAGTGTTCCCCCCAAGAACATTAGCTCCACCTTTCAAGAGGTTTCTAGGGTAAGTGTCGCGGGTTGTCCTTTTGCCTAGAATGAACCCCTTAAAGGTGGTGTGACATTTAAATGATAAAAGTGGGCATCTGATGTAAAAAGCATCAAAAGCCAGGAAAATAGCGGCATTTCCCATCAAAATTGGTCAAAAATGACCATTTTACGTTAATTTCTGATTTGCACTTAATCATTAATAAATATGGGCTCAATCTGCAAATTTTGTGATGTCATGAGAAAGACATGGCTTATATGGCTATGGTTTATCAACACAACACTTTACAGCGTAAAGTCGCTGTCACACTTTCTCTAAAGTCCTCCCGACTTTCTAACAAAGAGCCGTTCGGCGAAACTAAACCATGCAACTGGGACAACACTTAAGTGACCAACCTCACGGCCTTAGAGACCATTAAGATTATTGTTCGCGGTCACACTGCAACAAATTCGGATCGAATTCCGATCCAATTTTTGTTAATTTTTAGTAAAATCACCCCCATCTCTAATCGGAAAGAACCCCAAATTTGACAGACTGGGTAAAGACTATGAAAATTATATTTATATTTAAGAGGGAGTTAAAATAAAAATTTATTTCATATTCATCATATAGGAAAGGGGAACCAAATCTATACAGTGTGGTGAAACTTCCATTCAAATTGGACTTGCAATTCTAGAGATACCAGTAAATCAGTGATTGAAGTCACTCACTAGATTTGTGTTTTGCAGTGAGCTTGAGGGCATCATATGTTAATATCACTTCCTCACATTGACAACAATGCTTTGTTTCAATTTGCTTTTTCACTCTGTTGTGTTGACCTTGAAGTCAATAGGAATACCTTCTTGTGAGGACTGCAAAGTTTGTGATGTTCTCATATCACTTATGCAATCTTATTCTGAAAATATGTGGTTGTTGAGGAGAAAATTTATTTGGCTGTAAAGTTGAAAGAAAAACAAAAGACTGCCCATTAATCTGAGGATACGATGTGATATGTGCTTGCTTCAAATTAACTTTTTGTTGAAAATGTGACAAGGTTACCTGCCCATACCTGGAACACCACACATCGGATTTCTATGCAAATTTCACCAAACTGATTAGAAGTACCTCCTTACCATATCAAAACTTGATGTGATCCTTAACCCTTGTTATTTCGTGACGTCACATCGACAAACAGCTTTTATCGGACTACGCGTGTCACGTCAGGAAAAAATCAGTAAACATTTCATTTGCATAGTCTTGTGATGCAAATCATATGTTCACATAGATTGGCAAATTTTGGACACTTTGTGACCAGAGATCGAGAAGATTTTACTTAAACATCACAAAAATCGGATTTTATTCTGATCCGAATCCGTTGTAGTGTGGCTGCGGCTTAAGATCGCATGGGACTGGAGCCCTCATTAGTGTATAGGACAACTGATGGTCATTTGGACCATTTCTTTGTAATCCAACATTTGAAGGGACCCGGGACGGGGTACTGCACTTGGGGACGAACAGTTTTGTTCAATATTGTAATTTTAGGCTATAACTAGCCTCTCGAAATTCTACGACTGTGAACTTTCCACTGTCACTTGCAGGACGTTTTCATACGATGATAGAATATCAGCCTGAGATCCCATCAACTCCTTCATCTAAAATGCTACAAGGCTATGTACATCTTAATGTTGCAGGGATGTGCTACACGACATCTTTATCAACATTGACACGCTACCCAGACTCAATGCTCTATAGAATGTTTACTCAAGAAAATATTCCTCTCGCGAAAGACAATATGGGTCGGTACATCATTGACAGGGATGGCGTTGTTTTTCGATATATTCTCAACTTTCTCAGAGAGGGTAACATAAACCTACCGCCATCGTTTCAAGATTACGAACAGCTTAACGACGAAGTAGAATTTTACCAACTAAATGAATTGAAAGAAATTTTGCGGTTGCGACAGGTAAATATGTCTGCAGGGCTGGCATTTTATAGGGACTGGTAAGAGAGAATCGTCGGGAGACTTATCAGAGTGGTGTAATATACGGCTCTGGTTGGTCAGTTGGAGTTTACCGTACGGCCCGGGCCAGTTTCGAACCTATTGGTTCAAGTCGAGCCGGCTTTTTTCCAGTTGTGGCTCAAAGGCTTGTTTCGCTATTCCATTGCGTATGCTGAGCATCACGCACAGGAGCAGTAGGTTCCTTTTGTAGAGTCTGGAGACTACTAGATCCGTATATTAGTATCTGGATGTCTTGAAGCGGCACCTTCATGGCAGCGCTAAGAGACTGCACTATGTGGCAATTTCTTCCCGTGTCACATTACTACATGCCTAAGAGTTCGCAAAACGCCAATTGGTTGTCATGGATAACTACGGGTGAGTGGCGATTGTAAGGTGTAAATAGGAGGTAATGTAGATTTGACAGGTTTCAGGAATTTTATGTTCTTGGTAGTTTCTAAGGAGAAATCTGCTCACATTTGAAATTTAGATGAAAGTGAAATTAGATGATTTTGATGCCTTCGTTACACATTGCCAGCAGCCTAAATTCGAATATAGCATGCCGATGAGGTGACATGACACACGCACTAAAAATCATAAACTATCGGAAAACTATGGTTACTTGGGCTATGGTTACTTAACTATTAGTAATTTACTATCCAATAGTGCATTAATGAACCCCATTGTAACAGCCTTACAACACAGTTTTAAAGTGACATGCGATACTGCCTTTGAACAAAGTGATCATGATGGCAAGATTCATGGCACACTGTAAAAATGTCTCAAATTCGCTGTAAATTAACAAAATAAAAAATAAAGAGAAACATAAAGATTTAAGAAAAGCTCTGGTAATTAGTTTCCAGAACTTTCCTGTTATCCTTATTATTTCTTTATTTTATTGTTCTGTAAATCTACCGTATTTTTTACAGTGTAGGTTACATAATGTACCCCGCACTTCAATAAGCTTACTGCAGACGCACTAAAAACATGAAAACTATTACAGAAATAGTGGTTACATGGGCTATGGTTACTTAACTATCTATTAGTAATTTACCATCCAATAGCGCATTAATGAACCCCATGGTAATAGCCTTCCAACACGGTTTTAAAGTGACATGCGATACTGCCTTTGAAGAGTGATCATGATGGCAAGACACATAGTATATAATGTACCTCGCACTTCAGTCAGCTTACTGCAGACTAGTGGGGAAGAAATCGTTTTACCAACACTTGTGATTCGATAGATTGTTTCGGCGTTAAAATGGGTAGACAGCATCCTGAGACAGGGCACAGACTGATGCGCTGGCGCGAGAGTGTGAGATTGCGACGAAATGCGTTAGTCTCAAGTCAATTGCGTGAGAGTTGACAACCTTTTGTGTACCTACATAGTCTACATCTTTCTTTCATATATTTTTTTTTCAGTCGTCTCGTTTTCCTTCTCTTCCTAAAACTAGCCGCGGTGTTTGGTCTAGAGGGAGAAGACACTTTTCTCTCGCGAGGGCCCAGAGTTAGATTCCCAAGTCTAGTCATATCAAAGACTTCAAGATAAAAATGCAACCTACTGCCGTTGTCCGTAATGCTCCGCAAAGTAATGACATAGGAAAAATAATCCAGTGGATTATCACACAACCGGAAAAAAGTAATGGAAATAGCTAGCCTAAAAATCTTGCATGTTCTTCTTCTTAATTCTTACATCACAATAAAGTTATTTGGAGTGAAAAAAATGATGGATAGCTTGACTCTGACATCCCACTGACACCAATTATCAATGCCTCGAGTACTGCTGAGAATCCCAGGTTTCATTCCAAGACTGCCAGAGGGCCATACCACATACTTACATGAAACTAGCTACTGACGTTGTGCGTGTTTCTTCAATTACTAATCCTAAAAAGCCAGTTTGTAAACTCCTAACTTATCACTTTAGGATAAACACTGCTCAGTTCAGTTCAGTTCAGTTTATTTACTCTTTATTTCTCCTCCTTAAGTCAATACATCCAAAGAGACATTGTACAAAATAGTAACAAGAAAATTAATAGAAAAAAAAACTAACAAGAGGGCAATCCACGGAGTTGCATATCTCATCGCTAAAATGTGCGCAAGTTGGTTACAGAACTTGAACTATTTATGTGCTAGAAGTTTTATCTGTGCTGCTTTTACGCATACAGTAGAATTCCATTGACAAAAATTACCATACTAAAGCTGCATGCCACAATCCTTTGAAATTCCTATTTAAAGTCCATTTGGGAAGCGATTTTTTTTTCGTTCCAAGGGACGGAAGTTTTTTTTCGTAAGATGGCGTGGGGAAAGAATATGGCACAGACCAATCAAGTTCTTGGAACTATAGGCGCACCCCTTATTCAAAAAAAAAAAAAAAAAAAAAAAAATCATTTGGATATTTCAATTCTGACACCGGATTAAAAAAGAACTGGAGAAGGGCTACCCAATCTTTGTAACGGTTACCCTTTTAATCCAGTAGGCCAATCTAAGATTTTGGAACAAATTTATTTTTAAGATGTTGTTATCCCCTTGCAACACTCTAAAGAAAACTAGCTTGACTGTTACACTTAAAGGATACGGATATGGACGCAACGATTTAAAAGTAAGACGCTTTCGTGGACGCTTTAGACAAGTGCGTAATTGTTATTATTCAGGCACTAGCTGTATGGGCGTATTCTCCATTTTGACGCGACGGCAAACTTCACGTGTGCCCCGGAGCTGATATGCGCATCAAGTGCGTCTCAATTAAAAAACTGGGCGTGTGCGCCATGTTGAACGCGTGGCGTTAGAAGATTTCCGGCCGACGCACAAACCTTTTCTGCGTACTGGCCTGTGGCGAATCCTAGCCCGTGGCAAGGAAATTGTCACGTACGTTTTTTGGCGATGGTTCAAAACCGCCAAGTTTTCAGGGCACTAATATGTAAGATAGGTAGGCCCTATGCCTAACCTAATGTTAGTCACCCACAGTTTCATATCTTGGGTTATTCCTTGCCACGGGCTAGGATTCGCCACAGGCCAGTACGCAGAAAAGATTAATGCGTCGGCCGAAAATCTTCTAAAGTAAGTTCCTCGGTAACTGTTCTTTGGGTACACCTTGACATAAAGTGAATGATTTCCCTCCTAAATTATGTCCATAAATACCGACATACGACGTTTGAATTCCCAATTACAGGCCAGGCTCAGCCTGAGCCCATTTGAAATTCGAACTAATGCGAAAAAACGTATGTGAACGCGTCTCAAAAATGGTGACGTCACGTCACTGGAGGCACGGTTAGCAACACTGTACCAGTGAGCTCACAATCACCGAATCATGTGCATGGTAACGCGTGTTAGCGCACACATAATTGCAAACACCGGTGCTACAATAGCAGTGAGCGTGGCCACTGACATTGTGAATTGTGCATTGCACGGTTACTGCTTAGTATTCGAAATAGCATCTTCACCAAACAGCCCATACAGTAAAGACGCGCGCGTAGTGGGGATGCGCTTGTTGTGGTCTGTCCATACATGTTCATAGCTGTTCTTTATAGCGCCCGAACCGCGTCTTTCTTGCACAAAAACAGAACTATTTTTACCCGCGCGCATATGCACGCGAACATTTTGGCCAATGATTTGCTCCGAATCCCCACCATGGTCCGCGCCTTTCGCTCTGTATGTTGGACTCTTTATTGTGATGCAATCGTTTTCATGAGGTTGCTAGGATAAGGTAACTTTACCGAGCGTTACATTAGTTCCACATCTAGACGCGCACCGTAGGGCGAGGTTTGTGCCGCCAATTGCGTCATACAAGTCAGGTGAGCTGTTGCGGCATTTTTCGAAATTGAATTTCAAACGCAGTTTTCCTTCGAATATCATTTATGCCGAATTGTACGGGTTTTTAATGGGGTGTGAGATGATATTTGTACAATTCTGTATCAAATCTTGCAATACACAAAAGTTTTTATGGCCGTGTCATGCCCTCTTTAACCTTTGACAATCTGTAAGGTGAACTACGTCCTTGGTTGCCATGACAACCACACATATCGGTACAACTTATCATGCCTAGGCTATTACACTTAAACTTTCAGACTTGTGGGATGCTTCCGTTAAGAGTTAAAGTGAATACTGTTACGGCTTGGTCGCAATTCAAACCAATAACAGCGAAAGACCACAGAAGAGCGAGATTAAAATCAACAACTTAATGATTATTCACCTCTTACTTCCTTAAATTTACAACAGTTAATTTTAAATCTACTTACAATCTTTTACAGCTTAAGGTGTCACTCTTTGTCCAAGGGGTAGTGTTGTTAGCGTCGATTGTGCAGCAGCACAGCGTAGGACTCGGTTCTGCGAAGGCAGGATGAAGACTATAGTGATCGGTAAATGGCGACACAATTACAGCATTAAGCGGCGAAGCAGGCGTCTGGTCTCGGTATTATCTGTGTATCTTCTGTTCTCTTCTCTCCCTGTCACAGTTCTTGCATGACCTTTTATACGCCTGGTAGTTCTTCCAGAAAAGTCTGGAACTCACTCTTATGGAAACGTCTCGTTTGATCTCGTACAAAACAAACAGCGAACGTTCTGGGCTCAGTAACCCATAATCACAAGTTGGCTATTATTAGGCCATTCATCATACAGTAGTTTCCAGTAACTGTGCGAATGTTCTCTGGGGTTACCCGTTGAATATGCTCGAGACTCAGACAACACCGATGCTAGCACTTTCTAGAACTCTCCACTTGCTCGTCCGTGGATTCAATCTGGTCGATGTCGTCTCGTAACACTCCCCCCCTTGAAAGAGTTTTGGACGTCTAGGACAAAACTTAGGTTACAATATCTACAATATTACCTTAGAGTAATAGCTATAGTGCTACAGTATGCATTCCAATATCAAGTGGAAGGTGCTATCATAACATACAACTTGTCTTACAATATGGTAATACATGAGTAGTAACATCATTAACACATACTGTGCTGCAGGCAACATCAAAATTTCAAAATTACAGTACGATTTTAAATTCACTCAATCAGATTAAGTTCTTGACAAAGCATCAGGCACAACATCGTCTTTCCCTTTAATGTGCCTAATATCTACATTATATGATTGTAGAAATAAACTCCATCTCATCAATCTCTGATTCTTGTTCTTCATCTTAGACAGAAATGTCAGAGGATTATGATCAGTATATACAATAACAGGGAAACTAGTGGTCCCCAAATAAACATCAAAGTGCTGAAGACCAAGTATCAAAGCTAATGTTTCTTTCTCAATTGTAGAATAATTTTTCTGATGTCTGTCAAATTTCTTTGAATAATAACACACAGGGTGATCAACACCATGCTCATCAGCTTGAAGCAAAACTGCTCCTATACCATTGTCACTGGCATCAACTGCAAGCTTAAACTGTTTTTCAAAATCTGGAGCAATCAACACTGGTGAACTCATTAGTGCTCTTTTCAATGATTCAAATGCTGCCTGACACTTTTCTGTCCAAACAAAATTCTCATCCGAGAACAAGCATACATATTCATTGATTAATGGTTTCATTTCTGATCTTTCTTTGTCATCTAGATGACTTAACTTCTGATCAAGATTACTCAATACATCAGAGTTTTTTTAACTTAACACACATGTCAGGAACATTATCAGCATTGATCTCCTCATTATCATTGAATTCTTGATCAACACTGATGATACACACTTGATCACATGCATTATTAACATTGACATTCACATCATGTACACTTTCATCCTTAGAAATGTCACAATCCTCTCTTTCATAATACTTTTTCATCATATTAATGTGACAAACTCTCTTCGATTTACGCTTGTCAGGTGTCAAGATGACATAGTCTGTGTCATTGACCTTTCTTTCAATGACATAAGGTCCTTGGAAGCGAGCTTGAAGTGGCTGACCAGACACAGGCAAAAACACCAACACCTTCTCACCAGGCTTAAACTCTCTTTCTACAGTGGTCTAATCAAACCACGCCTTCATTTTCTTCTGAGAACTCCTCAGATTTTCTTGAGCCAGTTCACATGCTCTGTGAAAACGCTCTTTAAAACGGGATACATAATCAAGCAGATGTATGTTTTCACCTGGATCTGATAACCACTTCTCCTTTAATAATTTCAATGGTCCACGAACTGTGTGTCCGAAGACGAGTTCAAATGGACTGAACCCAAGTGACTCCTGTACAGACTCCCTGACAGCAAACATTACAAATGGAATGCCTTCATCCCAATCTTTCTCATTGTCATGACAATATGTCTTTAACATATTTTTCAATGTTTGGTGAAACCTTTCTAAAGCCCCTTGGCTTTCGGGATGATAAGCCGAAGACTTAATTTGGTCTATGCCTAATTCATACAACATCTGTTGGAATACAGTTGACATGAAATTAGACCCTTGATCTGATTGGATCTCCTTACTGTAGGTAACCCAAACAATGTGAAAAATTTAAGTAAAGCTTGTAAGACTGTCCGAGCCTTAATATTTCTTAGAGGTATTGCCTCTGGAAACCTTGTCGAAGCACACATTATGGTTAATATGTACTGATGTCCTGCCCTACTCTTAGGTAGAGGACCTACACAATCAATAATGACTCTACTAAATGGCTCTTCAAAAGCAGGAATTGGCTTTAAGGGTGCAGCCGGAATATTCTGATTCGGCTTCCCAACCATTTGACATGAATGACAAGTCTTACAAAATCTGGCCCCATCACTCTTAAGCTTAGGCCAATAAAAGTGATTTAGAATTTTGTGGTAAGTCTTATTGACCCCTAGGTGCCCTGCAAATGGCATTTCATGAGCAATGCTCAGTATCTCCTTTCGATACACCCTAGGTACCACAATTTGATGGTAAATGCGCCACTCTTCATCTAATGGTGCATCAGGTGGTCGCCATTTATGCATCAAAACACCGTTCTTAAGGTAAAAACACACTGGGACGTCTTTCGACTCATCCTCAGTGAGGGCACCAGCATATAATGGCTGAAGCTCTTCATCATGTTGTTGTTGGACTGACAACTGGTCTCGTTGGAGTGTGTCAGACATGTTTCTTTCCTGTTCTATCCCCTCACCATGTGTGGGGACAGGAGACTCACAATCCTGAAGATTCGCCATAAAAGTTTGGCTGAGATCAAACCAGGAATCTTCACTTTTATCACTATTCTTATTAGAGTCCTCTTTGGACTCTGACTCCACTTTTGGGAGTGCTGTTCCATTTTTAGGAACTAATTCCTCAATTTTAGAGGGCGGAGGCATAAATTTACCATCCTTCTTTTCAGAAATCATACCCTCACTTTTAGAGAGTGGATGTTCAAGATTATCATCCTTACATGATTCCCTACTTGTTTCACTCTTGGAAACTGTATCCTCACTTTTGGAGGCTGGATGTTTAAGATTATCATCCATAGCAAGCTTTTGTGACATAGCTCTCGTGACAGCACAGGCTGGGAATAAATCTGGAAATTCCTTTTCTAATTGCTCTGTGTTGTTATAGTCACATGGTTTATCTGTCAAAATTGCATTGGCGACTACCTTTCCACCAGCTAGGTCATTGCCTAGCAACAGGGATACCCTTTTTACAGGTAGAGTAGGTCTGACCCCTACTATGACCGACCCAGAAACTAAATCTGACTTCAAATTAATTTTGTGAAGAGGGACAGAAATAAATCCACACTCAACCCCCTGAATTAGTACATTTGCCCCTGTGGAAGTAGAGTCCGTTAATGGCAAAACTCCATCAAGAAGCAACGACTGAGTTGCGCCTGTGTCACGCAAAATTTTAATTTTGACGGGTGGATGAGCTGAATCCCCATCTAGGGAAATAAAACCCTCAGACACGAATGGAAGGTATTCTTCCTTAATTTGGTCATTAGAATTAGGCCGTAAAGTCACGACTACCTCTGGAGAATTTTCTGCATTGGCTAAGGCATTTGGAGCTGTTTCAGTCTCCTTTAATTTTGCCAATTGAAAGCAATTTGCCAATATGTGGCCCTTTTTGTGACAGAAACCACAAACTATGTCTTTAAAGGCAGCTTTATTTGAGCTGACCTGGTCGTTCTTTTGACGACTAGAATCTGGTTGTTTTTTACCAGAATTTGTTGGAGAGAGGGAACCAGACTGAGATCCACTAATTTTACCTGCTGTGTCACCACTAGTACCATTGCCATATTTTTTATTTGGCCTATTAAACTGACTCTTGTTTTGAGTCTGACCTACTTTACCAAACTTATGGGTAAGTGCATACTGATCAGCCAAATTTGCCACTTCTTTCAACTTGTCTGCCTTTTGTTCTTCAAGGTGAGTCTTTATGTCATCACTCACACACCGTTTAAATTCCTCGACCAGCATCAGTTGTCGTAAGGCTTCAAATGTGGAGACCTTTTTAGAATCACACCATCTATCGAAATGCCTTTCCTTTTGATAGGCAAACTCTACATATGTTTGTGTATCCGCCTTACGATATTTTCTAAATTTTTGGCGATAAGCCTCTGGTACTAACTCATAGGCTTGTAATATGGCCTTTTTGACTTTATCGTAATCCATGCTGTCCTCTATTGACAGAGCGGAATACACTTCCTGGGCCTTGCCAGTAAAATTACTCTGAATGAGTATTGACCATTTATCTCTGGGCCACTTTAATTGTTCACCCAGTTTTTCAAAGTGGTTGAAAAATTTCTCCACATTATCCTCCTGAAATTTGGGCACAAATTTTACGTGCTTAGAGACATCAAATCGCCCAGTATCTGTGCCTATTTGAGGTTCTGGGCCTTTTATGACCCCTAACTCCAGTTGTTTCAACCTAAATTCATGCTCTCTAGCCTCTTTTTCCCTTTGCATTTCTCTTTCTTCTTTTCCCTTTGCATTTCTCTTTCTTCTTTTTCCCTTTGCATTTCTCTTTCTTCTTTTTCCCTTTGCATTTCTAATTCTTTCAATCTAACTTCTCTTTCCAATTCAAGCTTTTTCAATTCAAATGCATTGTCAGTTGGCACGGTCATGATTGTCTCAAGCACTGTAATTGGCAGAATACTTTCATCTACCAGATACTCTACAATGTATCTCTTAATCTCGTCCTTCCGCATTAACGGCTGAAATTCAATCCCATAGTGTTTTGCGACTTTTACAATCTCAGACTTTTTTAGTGAGTTAAGCTCCTCGATTGAGGGGCTAGCCACGAATTTATCTAAATCGAATGACATTTTGAGGTTGTGTGAAGCACTCACAAACAACTAAGAAGTCTGGACAATACAGTTGCAAATTACAACGAAATTTCTTGAATTTTCCACCTGGTAGTGTAATTCTTTCCCGGATGTTAGGCCACCAATTCTGTTACGGCTTGGTCGCAATTCAAACCAATAACAGCGAAAGACCACAGAAGAGCGAGATTAAAATCAACAACTTAATGATTATTCACCTCTTACTTCCTTAAATTTACAGCAGTTAATCTTAAATCTACTTACAATCTTTTACAGCTTAAGGTGTCACTCTTTGTCCAAGGGGTAGTGTTGTTAGCGTCGATTGTGCAGCAGCACAGCGTAGGCCTAGGACTCGGTTCTGCGAAGGCAGGATGAAGACTATAGTGATCGGTAAATGGCGACACAATTACAGCATTAAGCGGCGAAGCAGGCGTCTGGTCTCGGTATTATCTGTGTATCTTCTGTTCTCTTCTCTCCCTGTCACAGTTCTTGCATGACCTTTTATACGCCTGGTAGTTCTTCCAGAAAAGTCTGGAACTCACTCTTATGGAAACGTCTCGTTTGATCTCGAACAAAACAAACAGCGAACGTTCTGGGCTCAGTAACCCATAATCACAAGTAGGCTATTATTAGGCCATTCATCATACAGTAGTTTCCAGTAACTGTGCGAATGTTCTCTGGGGTTACCCGTTGAATATGCTCGAGACTCAGACAACACCGATGCTAGCACTTTCTAGAACTCTCCACTTGCTCGTCCGTGGATTCAATCTGGTTGATGTCGTCTCATAACAATACAAAAAAAGTATTTGACCCCCTGTCACGTGACCTTTGACCTTGGTTGCCATGGAAACTACATATTTTGGTAGAACTAGTCTACCCTATTATACTTGTGAAGTTTCATGTAAAATGAAGGTTTCCTTTTGAAGTTTTAGTACAAAATAGTAAAGAAAAGTGTTTTTTGGCCAAATGTGACCTTTGACCTCTGATCTTTGACCTTTACTTCCGAGGGTCTGGGAGACAAAAGTTCCCACCCTGGGGTACCCACCTACCAATTTTTGAAAAGAATCGGTTCAGCCCACTAGGAGGAGTTTAAAAGACAAAAACGTTGTTTTATGAACAAATTATCACTTGAAAATTTTTTGTTCCATTCTACCACTTGACCTTTGACCTCTGTTGCACTGGCAACCACATATTTTGGTAGGCCTAGATGCAATCATCATATGTGTGAAGTTTCGTGTCAGGAGGACTTTTACTTTTGGAAATATAGCAGAAAATGTCGATTTCACTAAATCTGACCTTTGACCCGTAACCTATGACCTTCACTTCCGGTTGTGTATTAAAATGTTATTGTTGCACCTAAGGTACCATCCTACCAAATTTGAAGAAAATCGGCCCAGCCGTTTACAAGATATTAGGAAAACAAAATTGGACACACACACACACACCTACCCACACACCCACACACACACCTACACACCCACCAACACACACACACACACACGGACACGTTTTGACCCCTCTCTCAGCCCTGGACCTTCAGTCACCCCGGGGTACCTCACCATGGGTTAGACCTCGAGACTAGTAACCTGGGAAAAATTACCGTTACCATGGTAACCATTGCGATTTTAGCTGGCATTGCCATATATAGCCCAACAGGCAAAGTGACTACAATCTCATCCTCCTCACGGAGCGATGAGATAAAAATGCTTTCTGTCCGATTTAAATGCCGTACACTGTAAAAGATAATGGAATTCATCACCAATAGATTTGCTTGTAAAAAGCTCACAAAGTCTATCATTAAGGTCAATGTTAAGAAAGCGTCCCACAATGGCAGGAATTTTAGTATTCCTACAACAGAAACGACAAAGACTATAGCCCGGCTTCAGATTGAGGCAAGTGCCACCTGGAATGGTCATTAATGGCACCATGTTTTTTCGATTCCCTGGCATGTCTATAAACAGAAAAATTCAGGTATATGACTCGAGAGTTGCAAACTACCCCTCAAAATACTTGCAAAGAAATAAGCCCTTTCATGATTGCAAATCGGCCTCCCGGGTCAAAGGTCATTCGGTATAGCAACCCATAGCAACGCTAGTCGCATGCCGTCGCCTGTGCATACCATCGTTACGTTACGTGTATATGCATGCCTACAATAAAAAACACGGACATGCACCAAAAATAGCTTCGAAAAATCACATCTCTTAATGGACAAAACGTTCAGTATCGCCCGAAAAATGTTTTAAAGTATCACTCATAAGTTTTCCTTAGATACTGGCTGAGTTTTAAGTTTTTGAATGTGCAAAATCTCAAAGAATTTGTCCGTTCCCGTGGAAGTACGAACTGACAGTTCAAGCCTTCTCTGCTAGGCTAAATACCGTAGGCTAGGCCTACCCAAGGAATGAACCAGCTGTAGGCTGGTATACCAAATTTCGTGAAAAGATACCTAAGCTACAAGAGCTAAGATGAGTATCAGGGGGTTATTTCTACGCTTGAAGTTCTATTACCATGCAACATGATACAAAGGCCTAACGTAGGTTTCGTTCGTAAGTTAGTAGACTTCGTAGGTTAAGTTCGTAAGTTCGTATAGATCGCCTTACTGCTACTGCTATAGGCCTAAAAAGTTATGTCTTGACCTTTTACCTTCATAATAAAATCTCACAGTATATCTATCCAGGACTTGCTTCGCCCAGGCTTAGTTGTAACTTACCCCAGCCCAAGACTGATTTGGAGTGTAACTTCGTGAAACGTTCAAGTACTATAATGTTGCACTAACAGTTATACTGTTAGCACATGGGTGTTCAATGGAGATCTTAGCGCGCCTAAGATCGATTGTAATAGACGAAAATCATTGGCCAAGGTAACTCTAGACTTTTTTTTTTATAACAAAAGACCCAAAGCAAAATTCATTCCTAAATCTTACGGAGTATAATAGTAGGCCCTCTAACCTGAATTTTTAATCTGTTAACCCAAACCCTACAAGGCAAGTGTAATCTTGTGTAGCTTACTATTGCAAAATGTACGTACACACAGTGATACGAATGAGCGAGTGATACCGGATGACCTTTGTTCTGTCATGCGCAGTTGTAATCATGAAAGGGCTTATTGTCTCTTAGTTTATATACAGATTTTGAGAATCACGTGACTTTTAAGGTCATTAAAAGTCAAAAAGCTACGAAATTTGACCTTTGACCTAAATCTTGACTATGCTATTTTAAAATGTAAAGTACAGTAAACCGATTCATTTGTCCTAGTTTGGCCTGAAATGATTATATTACATGTCTTCAGACAATTTTAGGCTACTAATGTCCCAGGGTTTGTACTTAGGAAGCACCAGTGTTGAACGAAATGTTAACTAGTAAAAAATCTTTTAGAAAAACATAGTTTTCCAACCCGGAAATGACAATATATTCAGGGTTAATGAGAGTTACAAGCTGTATATCATGACGATAGGAAAATAATCATTAAAAGTACTTTTGGCACAGGAAAACCTAACCTGTGCCCATTTTCTGTTGTAAATATTCACAAAGTATTTTTCTGGACATTTCTTTTAGGATCCAGGTCAACCAAGATGGGAATATAGCAGAATGATTGCTAATGTTAAAATTTCAATATGTTGTAATAATAGAGAAAATAATCCGTAAAAATGACTTTTTCTGGCAGTTGCTCTTTATAAATGACCATATTTTATGTTAAATATTTAACACATTTAAACCTTAAATCTGTCCCAAAAATACATTTTCAATGGCTAATAAAGATTATGGACAGATTTTGGGTTTTAATGTAATAGAAATATCTTTAGTGATTATTTTCATTATTATTAAAAAATACGGTAATTATATCACTGACGGCTACTTTACTTCTTCCGCCATCTTGATTGACCTGAATTGCACCTAAAGTTTTTTAAAAACACGTTTCAATTATTTGGCATGAAAGGAGGACATTTATTAAGAGCCACTGTCAGAAAAAATATTTTTTACGGACTATTATCTCTATTACTATATATATATATATACATTTTTTTTGGGGGGGGAGGGGGGGAGTTATTTCCTTTATAACATTTCAATTAACTTGGTGTATACAGTATATACAATTTATACATTTCTTTATTTTGTTCTTTATGTTTACTTTACAATGGGCTTAAATGGTACAACTACAAACGTATTGAAATAGTACAGAAAATTTTCAATGCCAAAGGGACACCGTCTTATAAGATAAAATAGGAAAAACATGAAAAGCAGGGAACATGAAAAGGGGTCTTGTCAAAATAATTCATTTGATCAATGAGGAAAAAGAAACAATTAAAAGACCAATCACCAATCGTCCAGCTGTCACTTTCGCCGAAGGACAATTTGACTTCCAACCTCTATATATAAAAATGTAAACAAATAGCAAAAGAAAATATATATAAAAATCGTTATCTGATATCGTTCTGTAATGGTACAAAACGGTATAGGGATAATGCAAAGAACCTTGTGTCCAAAGAGACTACAAATAACAGATTAAGTAAGAAATATGAGATCAAATAAACAGGCTTGGGCATAAAGAAAATGCTCTTTCCAGATCATTAAAATTTACTTTCTTTTTACCTTGAAACCTTTTTCTTTGCTCGACTTTTACTAAGAATTTAAATTTATGAAAAAAATTGTCTATTAACGGTTTCTTGTTACTCAACTTACAATCAAAAATAAATTTCTTCATATGCATTGTTAGAAAATTGTATGGGTGATTGGGGGTGAGCATAACAAAAGTAATAATCTTTCTTTGAAAAAAAGAACTGTTTCCTCAAAAACAAATTTTCAGCATCCAAAATAAAACTTGAGGTGAATCTACAATCCCAGAACAGATGGTCTATGCTCTCAATTTCAGTTTCACAAAAGGTACGAAGGTGATTATCTGTTTTACCCATCAAGGAAAGTAGCTTATTTGTTGGAAGGATTCTATGAAGGAACCTGAACTGAAAATAATCTCTATTACTATAATTAATTAAAATTTTAAAATTAGCGGCCATTTTACTATATCCGCCATCTTGGTTGAACTGGATCCTAAAAGAAATGTCCAGAGAAATACTTTGTGAATATTTACAACAGGAAATGGACACAGGTTAGGTTTTCCTGTGCCAAAAGGTACTTTTAATGATTATTTGCCTATCGTCATGATATATCAACATAATTATGCATCGGCGGCCATTTTGCTTTTCCGCCATTTGGTTGATCTGAATTCCAAAAGAAGTAATTTAAAAAGTAAATTAGGATTATTTGTCATAAAATCTGGCCAGAAATTAAGAGCAACTGTGTCAAAAGTATTTTTAATGAATATTTTTCTTTTTATTTTTTATACATTATGATCGTTTTATTGGCGGCCATATTGTTGTTTCCGCCATCTTGGTTAGTATGGGGTCCTGCATAAAATACCAGATATCATGTTTTGAGAATTATGTACAATTTTCTATACAGATATTCGAAATTTTTAGTCGAAATATATTTTTAGTGATTATTTTCTGACATTTATTTGCATTTTCTAAATATTTTCTTATTTTTGTGGGGAATTTTTACTGTATCTTTCTACTTCTTCAGTGCATTTCCGACATATTGAATGACAAATACTCTTGTATCTAGGATTGTCAAGTTCCGCCTTTATTTGAAAACATTATTTTACATCATTGTGGTTGAGGAATGTGGAAATTTGCATTTTGTTCACAATTTTTTTGAAATATTTCATTTAGTGTGGCAGCCATTTTGTTGTTTTTCCGCCATCTTGATTAACCTGAATCTCACCAAAACAGTCCCAAAAATAATTCTGGAATACTTGTCATAAAATATGACTAAATTTTAAAAGTCGATCCCTCAAAAATATTTTTTAAGAATATTTGCTTTATTATTTTTTAAAACAAAATATTCAAAATGTTTGCCACCATTTTGTTTTTGGCAGCCATTTTGAACTGGCGAGACCCAAAATATTTACAAATACCACTTGATTTAGTGTTCAGCGGACCGTAACGTTTCCAAAAAATATTGCGACGGAGAGTTGTAGGGTTGCCTGTAAGATGCCTGTGGGTCATAGCCTATAATAACCACTTCCGATGGCACTTACCTCAATCTCCTGCCGAATTTGAAGCTATTAGTATTGATATTTTATTGTATTGTTTTGCATCTTTTTAGGTATTAAGAAGGGACGGGGGAATCGATATGGACATGAAGATATGCAATTCATGAATTTGCTATAACAAGGGATGCTTAAATAGATATAAAAATGATTTCGAGATGGTGTACAGCTTGTAACTCTCATTAACCCTGAATAGATTGTCATTTCCGGGTTGGAAAACTATGTTTTTTCTAACAGATTTTTTACTAGTTAACATTTCGTTCGCCACTGGTGCTTCCTAAGTACAAACCCTGGGACATTAGTAGCCTAAAATTGTCTGAAGACATGTAATATAATCATTTCAGGCCAAACTAGGACAAATGAATCGGTTTACTGTACACAATTACATTTTAAAATAGCATAGTCAAGATTTAGGTCAAAGGTCAAATTTCGTAGCTTTTTGACTTTTAATGACCTTAAAAGTCACGTGATTCTCAAAATCTGTATATAAACTAAGAGACAATTTCTTTGCAAGTATTTTGAGGGGTAGTTTGCAACTCTCGAGTTTCTAGATGAAAAATAATAGCCATTTTACTTTCCCCTACCCCTTAATTTTTTTTATTTTTCAGTACCCTGACTCTTGGCAGATACCCCGCTATATTTCCCCAATCCACCCGAAGATACCCATATACCTGAATTTGTCTGTTTATAGACATGCCAGGGAATCGAAAAAAACATGGTGGCATTAATGACCATTCCAGGTGGCACTTGCCTCAATCTGAAGCCGGGCTACTAACACGATCACGATTACTCATGGACAAAAGATACTTTTCCAGGACAAGCCTCGATTTAAAAATACGATAATTTATACATTGAGAGTTTTCATTAACTTCGGACAACCAATTCTGCTCGTACATATGCACTTAATCTC
Source organism: Holothuria scabra (assembly GCA_037179385.1). NCBI lineage: Eukaryota > Metazoa > Echinodermata > Holothuroidea > Aspidochirotida > Holothuriidae > Holothuria > Holothuria scabra. The sequence continues at coordinate 565,298 of CM074193.1, read as the reverse complement.
AAATTCAATGTTTTCTTCACCCATGTAATATTTACATCGTAAGGATCGCTCCAAATATATGACATACCCGAACCATCTAAAATATTTTTAATCTTTAATACCCAGGAAGAACTATAAATACCCTTATCATGCAAGAACCGCAATAATTTTTTAAATTGTAAATGATAATTTACGTTCACTTCCATTAATAATTCTCAACCAAAACGAAACCATTCTCATTTCAATCGTTTTTGCTATTTTATGTCGACCCAATTCACCAAGAGCCATACAATTGGGAGTAGCTTTATTCAAATTAAGAACCTGCTTACAGAATTTAATGTGAAATGCTTCGATCTGTGAAACTTTGCTAATCCCTCAAATTTCACAGCCATAGATCAAAATTGGGGGAACAACTTTATCAAACAGTTCAAGTCTAATATCCAACGGCAATTGCAAATTATAAGATTTAGAAAGTAAACTATACTGCTGATGACTTTCGGCTATTTAAAGTTCTGTGGCTATGGTGGATTGGTGGCTTAAATGTGACTGGCGGTCACCTCAACCTGAAGTCGAAAAAATGAAGTGTGAAAATTGCATGTAATAACTGGTTTATCTTGAATATGCAATACTGGTGTTTTAAAATACTATGAAAGCTACTTTGAACAGACATAAGAGGAAAATGTTTAGATATGGTTGTTGCTTCAAAATAAGCCTGTGGGACTGCTCTTGACCTTTAGAGTCGCAAAATTATGGAATACGCTTTGAAAAGAAATATAGGCCTATGCAAAAAAATTGTGAAACGCTGCTTCAAAATAAATAAGGGGGCTGCCCTTGCAAATATGTGGATTCCCTGAACCTAACTTCTGTACATACACATACAAATTATCATCACATGACCAGAAGATGTAACCTTTTACCTTAAAATGGCAAGCCAGTGAGCCAAAACTGGAGAAAAGGGCTCGACTTTAACCAATTGGTTGGAAACTACAATGGCAGATTAAGGGGACAGGGGTTAAAAAAGATTAAGCTTTTTTCACTTCATAAAACAAAACTAAGGTCCTACTCCAACTTAAATAGGGCTTAAAGATGTGTCATGTTCGCTTATGACCGCACCCCTCCCCTCATATCTCTAGACTTTGTCACTTCTTCATATAAAATATCCCCTCCAGTTGTTAGGCAAGTTTCTGATCACTTTGCACTTTCTTTTTATTAATTTCAACATTTCATTGCAAAAAGAAAGTTTAAAATAACGACTGCTTAAATTCTTCCCACGAGCCATGGGGAAAACCATTTCCGCCTGTCCGAGGGATTGCATTTTTCCAAAATGCTCCAGACCGACCGCTGATGTGCGTGCCAGTTAATCTTTCGGACAGGAATTACAAAATAGCGACAGCTCAGAATCTGCTTACCAGCCTGGTTAATTACCTTCCAGGTTGCCTGAGGGGTTATGATTTCTAAATTTTCTGAACCCTTAGCGCCAACAGATGGGGTGACGCTCTGCTTAGATAGTCTTCTGGGCACTTTTGCATTTTTCGGGCAGATAATTCTCTGTCCCGCTCCCCAAATTGAAATGCTCCCTTCCGTATGCCTATGTATGTGATTATCCTTTCATGGCGAAATTCTGAACATAAATTTCAACACTTGAGACCTAAAAGTTTATGTAAAACATCAATGGATTTTTTACTTTCAAGCAAAGTGGCATTTGTAAGTACTAGTCTCAAAATCCGACATTTTCGTTACGTTAAAAAAATATTCGCACCATTTTTCATGTTTTTCCGAATTCAGCAAGTGCGATTTCCGAACATTTGGAGGGTTTGTGAAGCCAAAAATTTTCATGTCCTCTTCTCGCCAACCAATGGTTAAGCTCCGCTTAGATAGTCCTGCTGGCGCTCAACCATCCATATTTTCCATTCCGCAAAAAAAAAACTAACCTGCCCTCCCCCTTCTGGCAAATCCTGGATTCGCCACTGAACTGGGTCGTAAAACTCCATCTAACTAACTAACGAAGAAACAAATTTTATGTTACATGGTACTACGCGGATGCCATGTTGCATAAAGATCCATGATGGTACTTTTATGATGTCCACACCGTTATCTAATACTTCTTTTACTCTTTTCCCAAATTCGGATAAACCGGAAAGAAGGCAAAAGCGAATTTAGGACGAGATTTGGTTTCAATTGTTCATAGAAATTACGACAACTACTTTTTATACCGCTTTCGAAATTTGATTCATTGCTTTTAGCCGTAAGGTTTTGGGGATTGAGTCTCCAAAGTCCCTGGCTGCAACTTATTGCTCATTCTGTATTTTCAGATTAATATAAAATAATACCGAAGAAAGCCAATAAATACAAAGGCTTCTTAAGTTCAGTTCTTCTGAATACCAGTTTGCATCCCACGATCGGTTATATTCAAATATCAGTTAAATAATTATATAAAATACAGCTTTCTAAGAAGTCTGAATTTGCACACGTTGACAGATGTGATTGCCTTCATATTTTATTAATTTCTCGCAGGTGACAGTTGTCAAAAGTGTCAGCGGAGAGCATCTTCACCGACCTTTCAGCCCCTATACATGTATCAAGGCTGGCAATATGGATTTCATTTTGGAAAGTTCAACACTTAAGAATCCTTATTCTCCATTGTTAAAAATTGTCAACGAGACCAAAGTCTCCGAAACAGATATGGGAAAGAAGAAGGTTGTTAGTAATAGCTTTGACCCCAATGTTTTCAAACTTATATTTAATTTTGTGACAAACAAAGGATGCTTCTTGCCTAGGAGCCAAGCAGAACTCACAAAACTGAGGGAGGCCGTAAAAACGTACAATATGTCAAATCTTGAAGAATTATTGTATTAACTCAGTATAATGTTATCGAGGAAGATCCAGCACCGGACAAGCTCAAATTTACAACAAACAACAACAATTAAAGGGCGAGAGCAGTCTCCCCAAACTTGTTTGAAAACAGCAGCTAAATCTAACTATTTTCCTCGGTGGCGTGCGAAGCAATTTGAAAGTGGGGGGGGGGGGGGGGGGGCGGAGCGATCTTTGGACTATGCACCTCGCCCTACCCCATTGACCTGAAGTTAAATTTTTGAAGCAAATTTGTCGCTTTTTCTACCAAGAAGAACGATTTTTTTTTTCAAATAAATAAAATGTATGCTAAATCATTTTTCCAAATGAAACTGGGCACTACGAAGGTATAATTCTTCGTTTTTCCAGCCATGCTACTGTAGACAACAATTCCAGTATATTTATACTGTACCCTCTGCAAACTGATTAACATTGATAACATTTTAATTCATTCATTTAGGAAAGAATCCACCTAGGCCTACTCACAGACTATTCAACTGACAGGGTTGAAACGTAACCGATGAAAGCTGTATATGAGAGCACTTACAGCAGGTAAATGATTCCCTGCCTGAAATCATGCCCGAAAGGACTTTTAAGCGGATCGTCGCCGTCAGTTGGCGAGGACTGTAGAGGAAATTTTGACAAATTGGACCCCTCAGACAGTCGAAAATGGCATTTCTCAGGCTTGTAAGTAGTAGCTAAGCAGCAGGGAGGTAAAACGTTTTCTTCAGGGGAAACGGGCAAGCACCCAAATTTTCCAAGTTTTCTTCGAAGTGTAAACACCTCTGTATTAGGGGAGTAATTAGCGGGGGCGAAACGCGCCCAAATTTTTGCCTTTTTGAAACATATATTTGTGGCAATGGAGATTGTTTTGCAGACATTTTTGGATTCTGGGTTTCTTGTAAAGGGAAATTTGAAATTTTGGGGTATTACTGATCGAATAATCTGCACTTCCTATATTGACAAATTTGAGAATGATTGCGCAGTGATTGACCGAAGATCGTTGTTGCTACATAATGTTATCTCCTAGGTCTACGAACTGCATGCTTCCGCCCCCTCATTTTTCACGGGGGGGGGGGGGGGGCTATCGCCCCGCATCCCCCGCTTCCTATGCCTATGATTTTCCTTTTATTTGTCTTCCAAGCTTCCTCTAAAATATTTAAGGACTTTATTATTGCATATTCAAGGTAAAACCAAGCAGTTACTCGAAGTAAATTTCATAAATGAGGAGAAAAAATATTGTCACATGACTATCAAGACCCAATCATGAAACAGGACAGTCTTCTACCCTCCTTCAAGTTGAGGCAACTGCTCTTGCCCTTTAAGGTACATTTCCAAGGCGGTATCGCACTTGTGGTGCCCATGACGTCACTGCTGTTCGTGCAAAGCAATAAGCTAATTTGTATGTTGACTTTCGTCCACCAGTTGTATTCGACAAAAATCAATGTCAAAGGTCAAATGCCCCTTATTTTCCCCACCGTATACACTTGTATACTTAAAGAAGCTTGATATAAATACAGGGAGTAAAAACTTATCTCTTATAACCGCTTAAAAATTGTATACTTGGGTGTAAAAACGGTGGCAATTAAGAAATATTTGTGTGTCTTCGATTATAGATCTCCTTTCATCGTCTACAAATACTTGAAATAGAACAGAAGTAAAAAGATATTTATTATAATTAAAGTCAAGAAAACTGAAAATTCAGACGTTTTCCTTGTCATCGCATCTTCCTAATTAGTTTTTGTTCTATTTATTGCATCCAATTAAGAAACTGGAAGTTGATCAGGTAGGCTGATGAAAATCAATGCATGACAACGACATCAACTGCAATCCAAAAATCTATCAATGGATCCTTTCGGAAGCTGCTTACACAAAATGTGGGTAGACCCTTGCCGTAGCTACCTGGGTAGACTGGCTTTGCCCAATGAGTACACTATATGCTGCATGTTGTGGTAGCATATATGAAAACAACTAATTATTAGGATATGTTAGTATGAGGAAATGTTAGTAAATATCTCATGACTGTTGCTAAGCAGAATTTCGTGACCGAGGTCCTGCATATACCAATTGGAAATGTAGGACATATTTGATGACGAATCTAGCAGTGAATTGTCTGTGTAATAAATGTCAATGACATATGCAATCGTGAGTAGGGGTATCAGAGAATACGGTTCTAATTTACAAGTTAGTCATTTATTTGTATCTATGGACACACGAGTGGCTATTTATTCTCTGTATTGGGGGACATGACCTCATGTTCATAAAAAACTACTGTGTGACAATTCACAGTCAATGGGCAATTTCTCAAACTATTGGGGGACATAGATCCGTCCTCTGGAATTCCGAGAAATGGCTGCTGACTGAGTTCCTCGGGATGCCCGGAATAATGCCATGTGGTCCTGACTTGGATCGAGTAGGTATTGAATGTTTACAATTGAAACGACGTCATACAAGAGATTACAATGTAAAAAATGTATCCGACGGCTCATTGAGTTGGTTCATGATATTAAACAAAATTTTCCAAACCTATTGAGTTTTCTTCACACACCAGTGACAAATGGTCAATCTTACACAATCCCCATAACCTACACACAAATAACTGTTTTATGAGTGAGTGCTTTATGGTTGAAGTCGGTTTTCAAAACTTCGTGACCAGACACTTTTTCAAATTATGTACAAAACTGTTACCAGTCAGGAGACAGAGAAATTCAAAATTTTAGAGTTTTTGACTTTTGGACTTGAAACTTGGATTGTTATGCTAACTATAAGCATTGTTATGTGATAGTGACCCTTTGAGATTTTCACTGAGTTATTGATATCAACTCAATGGGCCTCTTTAAGTGTTTTTGTGGTTAAACGGTACTAAATGTTTCCTAAGAAATAGTACAAAATATGAACTGAAGGAAAAATTAACTTTTCCTGCAGTTTTCAAAATGATAATGTGTTTAATTGATGTCGCTTTCACAGAGATACGAACCCCTAAATATTTCTTTAGCAGATTACATCATGTGTTTAACTCAGGATGACTACTGCTCAGTGACATTGCACAGAAAGACAAGACATAAACTTTGTGGTAAAAAGAAAACGTTTAATTGTAGTGCCGAACCAGAATCTCCGGACTGGCTCTCGATTGAATCTTACAAAAAAGATACATCAGTGCTCAAAATAGGCAGAGCAATAAAATTGCAACCTGTGGTAGAAAGCAGTAAAATATTTCTTCAAGTAAAAGTGGCCAGAACATATAAGCAAACACAGTGTAGCAAAACAAGGTACTTTTACTCAACCAATGTGCTGTGTCGTATTCTGCCCATGGCAACATAATGGAATAGTCCTTCATGCATATTAATTTTATTAATTTATGCGTATGATTCTCCTATGTTTAGCTTTGAGAACTTCCTGGAACAGGAAGTCAACGGAAGGAGGTGATTCGCCGATGCGGTCACATGTTTATGTTTGACTTATCATTTGTTGATAGTTGGTGAGGAGACTACCTCGTGTAGCAACTAGATTTAGTCAGCGGACTCCTTCTTTATTAAAGATCCTGCAGGTAAAATAGTGGATCGTAGAGGATGAAAATAAATTATTTAGAAGTTGGAATGTTTTGACTCTCTCTTTTTTGAATGTCTCTAAGCCTACGCTACCTGAACAAGAGAGACACGACACAAGGAGTCTGTTTTTAAATTTGTCATATTCTTCCACCTATGTGTGTATTGGGTATCATTAACGGGGCTCATAGAGTCGGTATCGATAACTTAATGATTGTGTTAATCAAAGGGCCACTAACACATGACACTGCTTACAGTTAGCATAACAAGTTTAAATAGTAATACTAGTAATAAGTTTCATATCCAATACTTACGGAAAAGTTAAAATTTTAAAACTTTGTTGTGTCCTGACTTGTAACAGTCTTGTGCATAATTTGAAAAGTGTCTGGTCACAATTTTTTTCAAAACCGTACTCACTCATAAATCAGTTATTTGTATTTAGAATATGGGGTCGTCCATGAGCTCAGTGGCTCACATGTAGGCTATAGTTATACCATGTGATACTATCATTACACTACAATTAAGATGTTGAAGCTCTTGAACAACTGCTAACGAAACTATCGAACAAGTCTGCGCCAATGGCGTAGCCAGGGGAAGATTGAGATGTGCAGCCATCACACATGCCTTTTGTTAGTTCCTAAAAAGTGGGATTACCTAAATTTACTTTAAGAGGTAGCATATACTAGGCATCATATTGCCTATAGAGGCACAAAGCTTTTCAAAATGTTCAACTGGGAGAGGGAAAAATGAAACTGTTTTCATAAAAAAAAAATCCCCGAAAAGTAGAGAAGTAACATCGTCACGGAAAATTTTCATTAAAATCAAGTTTACATGAATTCGCAACACATTCAGGTAACTTGTAAAATAAAATTGTTCATTTGCCTTAAGGTCTTACTGCCTAGTTGGTCTCATCTTGCGCTACACAATTTCCGACCAGCCGAACATCCAAATTCTTCCAAACATTTACAGGAAAAATAAAAACCATCATTGTCAAAGTAAAATTTTCATGAAAAATTAAAAGCATTAAAAATATTTACAGTACATACCGGCAGCAAATTATGGAAAAAATATTTTTCTCAGCCGCTCTTCATATAGTGTCAAGTAAAACTCAACCGGGTATCGTAGAGTATTTAGGCAAGAGTAAACCAAAAGTTCTGGAACATTTTCAACTGGGAGAATACGCGGACAGAAGGGGGTGTGAAGGTGTAGAGGGGCAAAGGAGAACAATATGGCCGAAAAACCAATCAAAAGACATATTGTGACGTACTATATTTTAAATGGCAATATACCAATAGTCAAAAGGAGGAATAAAGTCGAGGCCTATTCGGGTAACCTACATGTGTCCGAAGACCATACACAGTAGGGGAACAAGGGGAACAAAAAAGAAATTGCCCAAGAATTTTTCAAAGTATTCCTTTTTTAATTTTGAAAATATACATGGAAAACACAGTAAAATAGAAAAAATGCGTATAGCGACATTTATTTGTAGGGGTTGAGTGAGGCACAGATAAAAGTCTACACTTTAAACGGGCTCTTAAGTGCCATTTTGCGGTGATCTGAGATGTATGTTTCGCCATAAATGTTGGTGCAGGGGAGCTCAGCACATAGTTAAGTACAACATATACATAACGGCAATATGAACCCACAGTCATTAGATCTGGCAGAGTCCCTCTGTATTCAGTGCCAGAGCCGTATATATTACATACGGTTTTGTTCAGTGCCAAAGATTTTTTTCCGAAAAATAATAGTGGTAACATTTTATGCTGTAATTTCATGATGAGATTGCACTACGTTCATTTTTCATTCAAGTGATTATCTTTACAAAGAAAGCTCTAAAAGAGATTATATTTTACAAAATATTTCTGCAAAATATGTGTCATAGACAAAATGCCATTTATTCTTGCTTAACTGCCGTAAAACAATAACAAAGTACATATAAATCTAAGAGAGGCAAACGTGATATTTAGTTTGAACTATTGAAGTATTGAAAAAGCATAAAACATAAATATGAAAACACTATTGAAAACTTTATGAAAAAATGTGTGTAACAGACATATTTATTCCTTCTTAACATTGAACAATAAAGTGAATATGATCACAGAAGCAGATGACAAGCAACATGTATGACAGTTAACAATAATTAACTAAAGCCTTTCTTCTTACTTTTTGAAAATTTTGAATTGGTCTTCTTCACTTCAAAAACGCCGACATTCTTACTTGTGAACACCAGGAAGATTGCATTCTAGATGTAATGATACCGTACTTCATTACAGCAACATTCTCTATCATCTTAATGGAAAACATAAGCAATCTAACAAAATTAGGCAATTTAAACATTTGACTTCGACAAACCTTTCATACCAACTCTCATCTACCTTTTCTACATGAAAAAGTTATGATACAAAACTTAGGAAAGAATTATTTTCAGATTAAAATGTTTGTATCACAGATATTTGGCACCATTTATCTTTGATAAGTTGCAATATGGTTGGGATACCAGAGAGATGTATTAACATGGACAGCTAAATGAAAACAATTAAGCAAATTGGCACTATCTTTTAAAGAAGGGGCACCGTTAAATGATGAAACTTTCCTTCTTACTTTTTGTAACATTGTCCTCTTCTTCCTGATTACATCTTATTGCATCAGGGAAGAAATGGAACTCCCTACACACACTTGGTATAGACAGATTTTACACATGATTATTTATTTAATCGACATCACAAGATATATCAAAATACACAAAAAGTTGCGCAATACTCCGAGTTAGTTAACAGGCCAGTCAACTTTCAATGCTTTTACGGTGTGTGAAAACAATGAAAACATGGATTACCTGAGAGCACAGATCATGTAGCAAATTCAGTTACCAGTTACATCCCACACCGCCGTTTATCTAATAGGGTGTCTGTGTTGCATTCTTAAGAAGCATTGTGACGGCATGTTTGATTGCAGGTGAGCACCCCTCTCTAATTCGAGAACCATCGGTTGGCACCAAGGACATTCTGATGTTTGTGGTAATTGTTGGAGGCAACACTGCCTGCATCCAATCCTATTTCTCTTTACAGTCTTCGATTTGCTTAACAAATGTGCATGTTTTTAAATGTGACATCATACTTAAGACACAAAGAGCTAAACTACAAGGGACCTTCAAAAACGCCTTTACAGAAACAAATGCTGGCGCAATCCACTTGCACAAATCTATCGGCTGTGCCGAATCTATAAATTAAACTTAAAGGGAAAATCCTATCACCCCAAACTACACTTCTAGTATAGGGTAACAGAAACTCTCAATTGGCTCAGCTTTTTGATTGACTGCTAATTCAAACAATGCAGAGTACCAAAACTTATATTAAACAGCACGAACTGTTCTGATAATGTTTTGATTATACACATTGAGCTTTCTATATTCACCCTGAAGCAATAAAGTGAGATTGTGTCTGGAGGAGGGTGAATTTCAGACAATTGTGGGAGGGGCTTAATTAAGAAGGTTCGGAGAATTGGTACTATTTGGGATGAGAAAATCGGGCCTTTAAAACAAAGAAGGTAGCAAAATTATTCGAAATCTCAAAATCGGCGCGTTGAACAATCAATGATGACAGAGCATTGTTATTCCAGTATCAACGAGATTTTACGTATGCCCAAATATCTCTTTCCGCAAATCGATAAAAAATGCAAGGTTGTTTTGAACGTTATCTCCGTTGAATTTGCGAGGTAGGACCGCAATGCAGTATGGGAGATATTTGAAAGTGGCTCCACCCATGGCAAAACACTTTCACGATTGGTGAAAAATGATTTTCCCCAAAAGCCGTAATCGTTATCTCCCGAACTGTTTACACCTGTCTTTTCTTCTTCTTCTTCGTCTTGTTTATAGCTTTTCCTTCTCCCTTACCTCTTCTGCTCCCTCCAATTTTTGTGTTAAGTTCGTTCTACGGAGAGGTTTTATATTTTCATGCGTTTAATGTTGTTTAAGTTTTTTATTTGTTAAGTTGATCCCTTAGGCTTTAACATATTTCCCTCTTCTGGTTTCTTCGATATGTTTTTTCTTTCCCATACATGTTTCAACTCTATATTGAAAATATGTGAAACAAATTTAAATCGTATTAAATAAAATTAAAATTTTGTTAAGACAATTAAAGTTCATTTTTTCCGATTAAAGTTCCATGTTCTCATAGGCGTACTAAGGGCAACCGGAACATAATTTAGAGCTGTCTAATAGGCTACAGATAATATGAAATTTTTGTTTAATTCAAACTGCTTTTTTTGCTACAATGTTTAAGGAGAAATGCAGTCGCCAAAACTTGAAGTTGTGTTATGGGACTGTCCTCTTTCATGATTAGGTCTGTAGAGCAATGTGAGACAAATAAGAGAAATATTTTGAGATTTTGACTGTTGCATCAAACTTATTGTTCTTGCCCTTAAAGTCAATTTTGAAACGTTCGTTAGGTGTGATTTCTACATCATATGCATTTTGTTGTTGTTCGAGTGTTGTCGATTTCCTCTGCCTTTTTCATTTTCTGCTTCTCTTTCCCTTTCTGGTATGATTTCTTTCTCCTTCTGATGTTGTTCTGTTTTATGTTGCTCATTCCCACAATGTTTCATGATTGACGTAATCAGTCCCACAGACTCTACCAAATAGCAAGTACCAAGAATTGTGGAGCAGAGTTTTAGCTCGCGTCGTTTTTGTCAATTTCATGATTTCACTGTGGCACACCAAAACTTTATCCCATTAGTCATTGTATTGCTATTTAAAAAGGTCTCTCTTAGCCTCCTCAGGAGGTGTCTCAGGGGAGGGAGCTTTCAGCTCGCTTGCAGAATGATAATGGACGATCGTTTTACGGTCTATAAAGCACGACATCATTTGAGATATTAACCTGCTTTCATAATAGCTCATTTATTAATTTCAACTTTGATCTGAAACAAAAACTGTATAAGCGATGAAGTACACTGAACGTCTATTTATACACTACACTTACATAAGAATAAGAATACGATTTTAAATGCTTGTCAGACGATATCATATATGCCACTGTCTGATAGCAAATAGACATTCTTAGCAAAAGTAACAATTGTAGCAAACTGAGCCCCGTTTCTGTTGGAAAAAGATCGGGATTTCCGAGATTTGTTACTATAAGGTAAAAAAGGAAGAGTTAAAAACATAATTTATTCCTAGCAATTGGCGAATTATGACACGTTGTGTGCATTTAAGGATATATGTAAGTTACGCTTTGTTTGCAACATTGCTCCCACAAACATCTCTTGATTAGGGCCGCATATCGCCATATGTATGTGATAGGACATACTATATACACCTCGGCCAGAAGGGTAGTGTTTTTTTTTGGGGGGGGGGGGGGATAGTTGCATCCTGCGGAAGGGGTCTTAATGGAGTTGTCCCAGTGTTGAGTTGGATGGCCACCCCATATAAACCTGTGAAGTTGTATTGCCTACATTATTCAACAAATATCGAGTTGATTGCAGAGGTCTGCCCCCAAAAGGAGGGAATTTACTCCAAGAAGGGTGGAGATTTAACGAGTGTCTGCAGGGATCAACTTCCCGCTTTTGAAGTGAATTTCACTCTTCTTGGAAATAAATTTCCGCTCTTTTGGAGTTTCGGCAACGGTAAATGTCAAATATTTAACTTGACAGTTCAATATTCGCGGAAATATATTTGAGGTGTGTTACGAGACGACATCAACCAGATTGAATCCACGGACGAGCAAGTGAAAAGTTCTAGAAAGTGCTAGCATCGGTGTTGTCTCTCGAGCATATTCAACGGGTAACCCCAGGGAACATTCGCACAGTTACGAGAATGTACGATCACCTACTGGAAACTACTGTATGATGTTATGGCCTAATAATAGCCAACTTGTGGTTATGGGTTACCGAGCCCAGAACGTTCGCTGTTCGTTTTGTACGAGATCAAACGAGACGTTTGATCAAGAGTAAGATCCAGACTTTTCTGGAAGAACTACCAGGCATATAAAAGGTCATGCAAGCAGTGTGACGAGGAGAGAAGAAAACAGAAGATACACAGATAATACAGAGACCAGACGCCTGCTTCGCCGCTTAACGCTGTAATTGTGTCGCCATTTACCGAACACTATAGTCTTCATCCTGCCTTCGCGGAACCGAGTCCTACGCTGTGCTGCTGTACAATCGACGCTAACAACACTACCCCTTGGACAAAGAGTGATACCTTAAGCTGTAAAGGATTGTAAATAGATTTAAGATTAATTGTTGTAAATTTAAGGAAGTAAGAGGTGAATAATAATTAAGTTGTTGATTTTAATCTCGCTCTTCTGTGGTCTTTCGCTGTTATTGGTTTGAATTGCGACCAAGCCGTAACAGGTGCGATATTCACTATGGGGATGAAATTGCTTGCTTTCATAGTTCGTTCATGGGCCTTTTAAATACATTCCTCATTAATTCTTCTTTATTGTGAATGGACATATCCATCCGATGATTCGATACCGCGGAAATAATTCAACCATGGTTTTTATTCGACGACAGCTTCCTGTTAAATTTTATTCATTCAACTTAAAATGGTACATGTCGCAAAAATTTTTGATGGCATTGTTGCACTACTTTTACTACTTACTATAACAGTTTGTACTTCTTAGTTTTTTCTGAGGAATGTGGGACCAGATTGCATATAAGAACCTCCTATTTCTCAAAAATTTCAAAGTGAAGGGATTTTATCCGCAAGGCTCACTCAATGATGCCATGGCATTATGCCATCAGATGGGAGGAGTAAAATTGTTTTTGTTGAAGTTCGGGCGGTCAAAAAGACAATTTCATTAAACCAGCACATCTTGACTTTAGCCAAGAGTCACCATAGAGAAACATAAGCATATTTTTCAATTCCGTAGTTTCCCCCGAAAAGATTCAAGACAAATGAAAACTAATGGTAGTGGTAATTTTATGTGGTAATTCTCTGATCACTTAGGAAGTTGCTCACTTTTTTATTTCTACAAACGAATGCTAAAAATGAAGACTGCCAAGATTCTCATTACATGCAGGAAAACGCAAATTTTGGGCCTTCTGAGGAGTGACGATGGTGATTTTTCAAACTTTTCTCTTTGATCGGCACCAAAAAATGGTGTCGCTCCGCTTAGATATTCTTTCGGACAAGATTACATTTTTCGGGTCAAAGTATCTGAAAATAACTTTCTGATCACTTTGCAGTTGCGAACTCCCCGCTAACTGATGGTGGCGTCCTGATTAGACCTGTTGATAGTCTCTATGGCAGAATGACGTTTTTCGGGCAAGAGAAACCCCAAACTGAAATGCTCCCATGCGCCTATGCCGATCGCTGATGCTATTTTATTTTGACTTCTAAAAGTACTGTAACTTAAAAATTTTTTACTTTGAATGGTAGCATGTACATGACATTAGTTGTCATGTTACACAAAATGATCAGTTTTATTCCTAATAACCACCCCAACACTGTTCCAATCAAAGTCGAAGATCTTGCACAATACTGCATTTAGGCTCCTTGAACAGTTGAAAAGGCAACAAGCTTTGAAAGGTAAGGGGGAAGCAAAGCATCTAAAGTGAGTGTTCAACAAGAAAATCACAAATTATTACGCAATGAATTTATTTAAGTGAATAAATTTCAGTATTAACAATCTCAGTAATGGAACAAGCTATGAAAATATCAGTTGAAAGAATACAATTCATTTTGCAACCCCTAAAATACATATTTCCAAGCTTGTAGACTTGGGTACACATGAAAGACTTGCCTTAAAACGTTTTTATCACGTATGTAAGAAATCGTAAACTAGTATAAGGTAGAAAGAGCAAAAATTGATGGGTAACCGACATCGCAAAAATGCCAATATCTTGTAAATTAACAGAGTGTAACAAAAGCATGGGGTCGATTTGAGCGGGTTATGGGAACATGTCTCCCAATTTTAAGACAGGAGGGGACGCTTACACATTTTGACAAATTATGGAAGGATTTTTATGTCTTTCCATCAAAAACCTCTCTTAAATCACCCAAATGTTCGTGCGCTCCTCTTCCTTTAATCTTTAGTTTTATATTGTTTTGTTGTTTAATATCTTCCCAAGGGTACCCGGATTGTTCAATGGTACAGCATTTTAAACTAAACAATTCAAACGCATATTTCAGCCCGCTCTGCTTTTGCTTCTCAATGTCTCAGTGATACCGACAGGGGTTGGGGAATTGAGTGAGCGTGTCTCCTTAATCCATCAATTTCTGATTTCCCCCAAAGGGATTTTAGTAAATATTCCAAGTGCGTTTTCGACGAATTCATGGTTCTACTACTGTGTTTATCACACATAGTTTTCAAAATATCAGATCTTTCACAAATCTCTTGCACTCCATATTCCCGCCCGCGATTCCAACCATCCGATCCGTTTAGATGACACTAAAATTTAGATCGACCGTTGTCCGTAGGACATAATCCGTGACTTACATATTCGAAACGGTATTATAATTTTCAAAGCAACTGTAAAATGTAACTTAGGTTTTTTTAAACAACCGTCAAACTTCTAGAGTCCTCACGAGCATAGGAGACCATTTAAAGACCAGATAACTCCCCCACCCCCCCACCCCCACACACATACCATACGCACAGGGATACTTTCAAAACCAAATCTTTACGCCAACGCAAGTTGTCGAATTAGAGGTAATGAAAGACGAAACTAGCAAAAAATCACATTATAATGAGATACTAGATATCGTCAATGCTACAAATAATATTCCGTTGAGAAATTACGTCCCATACAGGTCAAGAAATGATGGCGCTGCAGGGAAACGCTTCACCATCAGCATCAACCATGCCAAAGGGATACGTCCATCTGAATGTTGGCGGTACGTGCTACACAACATCTATATCGACACTAACACGCTACCCAGACTCAATGCTGTATAATATGTTTACCCAGGAAAATATTCCTCTCGCCAAAGACAATATGGACCGGTACATCATTGACAGGGATGGTGTTGTTTTCCGGTATATTCTTAACTTCCTGAGAGGAGGGAACCTAAACCTACCACCAAGGTTTGGTGATTACGAGCAGCTGAAGGAAGAAGTTGATTTTTACCAACTAGAAGAGATGAAAGAATTGTTGGAGCTTTGGAGGGTTAGCTCTCTCAAGTTTGTAAATTTGTTCATTTTCTTTTAATTAGTCATCGTACCGGGTGTCGGAAGAAAACAAGATGCGAGTATGTCCATGCTCCTTACAATTGTATTGGAAGGGATGTTTCAAGGCAGTCATTGGTCACCCAAAACTACATTTTTTCTGTACCAGTACCGAAGTTAACTGGCTCAGCTCTTCGATTGACATCAAATTAAAAAAAATAATAAAATAAAAAAAACAAAAACAAAAAACAGCAGCTCATATTTAACAAATAGAGTAATCACGCATTAGGGCCTGGTATGCTCATTATGGTATGTCGAACAAGTTTTTTCGATTTTTTTGTTCTAAGGTGAATTTGAGAGCATCAGAGGTTACATAACTTTGAAAAAACTTTCTTGTTTCTTTTTGCTAATCTGGCAGTCTGTTGTTTTTACCTTAAAAATAATTGGGATAGGATTCTCGTGGGGATGCAAAGTTTGAAAAGTTACCATGCTATTTATGCAATCACATTGTGATAGCACGGAATTGACGGGAGAAAATTGAAAAATTGATAAGACAACTTCTTAATTGTAAGGACATGATGTCAAATGTGCTTGCTTCAAGTTCACCTTTTGTTGTTTTTGTAGCAACATTACCTGCTACACATTGCAAAATTTAATCAGAATGTATAGAAGAAGCACCCCTCTAAAATATCGAAATTAATAAATTTGACTTTGGATACTCACTTTAAATTTGAATTGCAAACATGTTGCTATGCATAGAACATATGGTGTGCATTGACATGGTAGGAGAGATGTTTTTTTTTTTTTGAAAGTGGAGTGATTATCCCTACCCAAACACAAATGTTATAGAATGCTGAATAAATAAAAAATAGCTGATCCAGTTTGTTCAAAATGGTGGAATTGGCCATTTCATTGGTATATTCTAAAGATTGACTTCCTTACATTAACAGCGACTTTAGACTAAATATAAGTTTTAAAGTTAAGTAATTGATTGTGAAGAGAATTAAATACTGTGTATGAAGTTTAGAAGCTTCTAGCTATTTATTATTTTTTTGTAATAACTTCGTGTAATGATTTTAATTCTCAACAGGGTAGGTCTTAAATTGTTATAAAAAGTAATACTGTTTCTATTATTGTCGTTCTACAGATAATGAACTGGAAGGACAACACCGCACTTAACAAATATCGACGAGACCAAACGTTACACTTCCAAGTAGGTGAACAAAACTTTCACACATCTCGAGGAAGCGTAAATGCAGGCATAGCACACAACATGGAAAAAGGTATACGCGGTGACTGTGACCCTGTTATTTTCAAGTACATTCTCAATTTTCTCAGTGGAAGAGCTTCTTTTATACCAAAGAGTCAAGAAGAACTAAAAAAACTCAAAGCAACTGTACAAGCTTACCATATACCAGAAATGATGAAATATCTTGACCCAAACTTTCATCAAATTCCAACCTTTTGATTTTGTGAACACGCTGAAATCAAAACCTTTTGCATCTTTTACACTCTTATCAGGAAGCTGTTATAATTTTACTGTTCTGCTGTTATTATTCAATCAACTTCTGAATTACTACTTACATGCACACGCACTTATCGATAAAAGTTTTCAAACAAATTGTCAAATTTTCCTGAAAAGATGTGCGATGTAATCAAAAAAGGCACATGACCTCCACAGCCGTTTAAAAATATTGTCATATGCAGTTTTCACGTTCTGGATATTTTAAAGTCAATGTTTTTGCCTTCGGAGAATGGCATCAACAAGTGTTTTTTTCAGTGACGTAAGCAGTCTTTTTCATTTGGGATGGGAGGTGAGGGGCAAAGATTAGAAGTAGTGGGGCGAGTAGAAACACTATCTAAGTGAAGTGTCACCATTCAGCCATTAGTAGGCGAGTGGCATACAGAGAAAATTTTCTTTTTAAGCATAAATTTGGGAGGAATTTCTAAATTAGAATCGATATTCGAAGTTCTCTCTTGTACAATAAAAACATAAAGGTTGGGAACATTTCAATTGCATGGATTTACTCTTTAATTTTGGTGTCCTCTCTATTTTCAGCGACTTTTTATTAAAGAAGGTACTACAAATCAATCCTGTCAAGAGGTATTTGTGAAGTTTTTGTCTAAAATATTCTTTGCCCAATAAATGTTACCTTTAAATTTCACTTGGGGCAAATGGGAGGCAAGAGTCCACTCTCTGCCTCCCTCCATGGCCGTATGGGACCCTTTCTCTCAGGGGCGGTGACTTTTTGCCAGGGTCCAGATCCCTAACCATACCAAGGCATAATCTCTGCAATAGGCGTACTGAATCATTGCAGTTGGGATGGGGGAAATTTCAGCCCGAAAAATGTTGTCTTGCCCGGAAGGCTGTTTAACGGAGCACCACCCAAGGGTTGGCGCGGAACGAACAGAAAATTTTGAAAAAACGCCCCTCAGACAGCTGGAAATGGCATTCCCTAGGATTACAAGGAGGATCCGAGAAGTTGCTACTTTGAGTTTTGTTCGCAGAAAAACTTTCACTTCAAACTGAATTTTACGCAAAAAGACCCATCTAAACGAAGAGCCACCATCAGTTGGCGCGGGGCGTACAATCAATTTATAAAAATCAACCGATTAGGCAGCCGGAAATGGCATTTCCCAGGCTTATAAGGAGGCTCTAAGCAGTCGCTGTTTTGGTTTTTGATTGCAATAATAGCAGAAAACCAGCAACTTGCTGAGTGATCAGAAAATTACCGGTTAGTTAGTTAAAGAAAAACAATTGTTAATTATCTGAGGGCAGTGAGGTTGGTCACTTCAGTGTTGTCCTTTAGTGGACTTAGCTTTCTTGGGAAGCAGTTTCATATTTGTTTTCGCCGTCCTTTTTTCGATGGGCTCTATTTCAGAGAGTCAGGAAGACTAGAAAAAGTAAAATGCACCACTATCATTGGAAAAATAGTCTTGTACATATCTTTGCAGGGAAACTATACAACGACATTGAAAGCATGCTAACGTTTTTAATCTATTGCGACTCTTGGCTTAATCCTAAGAGTATTGAATAGCTGAAATTGTCTTTGTGACTATCCCAACTCCAAAATATAAATGATTTCACTATTATTAATAGCACTTTTTGGAAAAAATGTCGCACTACGAGGTGGGTTTCTGAAAAAAAAAAACCACAAAATGTTCATAACCATTGCCCAAGTTCGGATCTAGGAGCAGGATAGATGGCAAACTATTAAGCACCGCAAATGACCAGTCTTCCGTCTGCGGGGTAAATAATCTGGCAATTGAAAAAGTCTAAGCTTTGTCAAACTTCGCCCGGATATTACCGTTTCGGGCAAAGTTTGGGAAAGAGGACAGTATAAAGTGGGGCTGATGAGGAAAAACCTTTTTTTACAAGCTACCCGAATGTGTTGCAAATCTTTTTTAACCATTTTTATTTTCCATGAAAATTCAACTTTGAATATATATCTTTTCCTGTTTTGGGGGCAAAGATTTGAAAGTATTAAAATAATTATCCATTTCGGGCATTTTGTTGCACAAGATTTATAAACAGGCTGAAAATGATTGTTTCTTGCGAGGGGCTTCCCAAATGTGTCACGATTATTTATTTCTTTGATTTTTTAAACATTTGTTACCCTCATGCATGACTATGATCTTATTTCTGGAATCTTGTAATTGATATCCAAAAATTTTTACCGGGACCATTTCTTTCCTTTTTTCGGGCATGATGTTGTTTTGAGATTCGGGAACGATTAGGAATTTCCTGACAAACCATGAAATTTTTTAAAACGCAAGTGGCTGCCCGATTTTCCTTCCAAATTCCTGCCCGAAATTTAGATTTTGAGAAATTATTTAGGGAAGCCTGCACCTTCCCTCCTCGAACGACTATGATCTATGCCCGACTGAAGCAGAAAAGTCTGCCTTAGAAAGGTTTTGGCCAGCCCCAGTCTCATACAGCCATGTCTCCCTCAGGTTGGTGACCCATATGCCGTTTTATTATTTTTTATGTGCTCTTTTATGCTCTTGACACTACAGACTGCAGTAAAATGCTAAAATTAACAAGGCTGAAGGAGTCGAGTCCGGACTCGACTTTAAGTCCGGACTTAGTTCCACGTTTTTGGACTCGGACTTGGACTTGGACTCGGGCTCTCTGGATTTTTTCTAAAGTCCTCCCGACCGTCTGCTAAAGGGCCATTCGGCGAAACAAAATTAAACTGCTTCCTGAAGAAGCTATTACGTCCACTGAATGACAATACGTGACCAACCTAACGGCCCTCAGACCATTTACATTATTGGTCTGTCATGTATGGCTCCATTCTAGACTATCTATAACAGAACAGATACTACACATGATCGTAGCCAAACTAAAGCCGAGAAGCTTTCTGGACTTGGACTTTGGCTTGGACTCGAAGTAGAGGGCCATCAAGTCCAGTCTTTTTCTCTCTCCGTCACATTTTTTTTTAATTTTATAATCCATCCAAAAACACATGCATTCAACACGTACTTGGGTTTTTTTCCCTAAAGTACAGTACTTTTAAGCCCAAGTCACACTACAACGATATCGCATCGGATTACTATCCGATTTTTGTGAGTTTTAGTTAAAATCTCCCCCATCATTATCTGACAGAACCAAACATTTGCCATCCTATATTAATATATGACCGGAATGAGAGAACCACACAAATGAAGTGTTAACTTTTCATTTCGTGACGTCACATTGACCAATAGCTTTTATCGGACTTTACGCGTAACCGATAAAAGCTTTTTGCGGATGTGACGTCACGGAATAATTAGCGTACCTCTATTTTCGTAGTTTCTGCGAACTACGAAAATATATATTTCTTCATGTATAGGCAACTTTCTCTTCCTTTTCGACCAAAGATGGAGCCGATTTTAAGTAAAACTCACAAAAGTCGTAACGAAATCCGATTCAATATCGCTGTGGTGTGACCTGGGCTTTAGGCTTAAAGTTTACCTCAAGTCAAAAAATTCAAAAATATGTAGAAAAGAGCATGTAAAATAAGTTCCTACAGCTCAACTCCTATCTTCATAGGACATTCCTGAGCTGAAATATAAAGTGTTAAAGTTTATTCACTTAAAACAAATTGGTCCACTACACAATAGTTAATGACTTTTTTGTTGTACAACTCACATTACTTGCACTGTTTCCATTTAAAATTAAAAATGTTTTTATGACCTTGAACATCTCCTGTTTGCTTGCAACGCTTGTTGTACAGAGAGGGCTTAATTAATTACATCCCTTCATGAGAGTGTTATGACACCTTGGTACAAGGTGCAGTAACGTTCAGAAAAGCAAAGAAATACAAAGATCGTAATTTGGGTAGTACAACAATGACATCACAAATTATTCTGCAATGTACCATTTTCAGTTGACTGAACTAACTCCATCATTTTATATCCCAGCTTAGGACTGTCATATGAAAATGGGAATTGGACCGTTATAATTCATTTTTCGTGGTTTTTAATTAAGGTTTTATTTTTTTTTTTTTTGTTACTTGAGGTACACTTTAACTTGGTGTATTTATGACAGTGTGATAGGCCTAGTGAGCTGAGACATTAAGCCTTCAAAGCTAAATACCTGACATTTTTATACTTGTTTTACAATTTGTGGACGTGGATTCGGCCTTGGACCCTAGAACACTGGACTCGGACTTCGACTTGGACTCGAACCCCTTGGACTTGGACTCTGACTTGAACTTATGCACTTGGACTCCACTACAGAAATGAAATAAATTAAAAACAGGTAAGCCAATGGGCCTATTTTTCCAAGTGCCTTTTCTTGTGCAACATATATTTGCAAATTTGTGTAATCTTTTAAATAAATAAAGTAAGGAAACATTGACCATGAAAACTCTTCATTTTTCACATTCAAAGATATACTCCTTTAGTAATATAAGAATTCAATCCAAGACAATTTGAATACATGCTCTCTAAAAACATTTTGAAAATAACTCCGACATCCTTGTTAGATAGTACAATGAAATGACTAACACTGTATATTGAAATAACAAACGTGTATTGATTCGATATAACAGTTTAATTCATCAAATGTGCACAAATTAGGAGATGCTACTTTTCTACTATAAAAGGTAGTTATTTGTCAATTCTGCGCAGCCATTGATATTGAAACTATCGAATAGATAGATGGAGTTTAACGGCACAGTCTCCATCGAATAGAAACATCATTACAACAAAATCCGAGTAAAGCAATGTGACTTCTGACTTTTTGTTCAACGCGAAGTCTCTTTCAATTTATAAAAAAATTGTTTTGCTAAGAAAAAGAACACTTTTCACCATATTACTGTTTGAACTGATTTACATGACCATCAGGCGATGAAACTAATTATACCAAATCTTATTTTGATTACAAAGACACTGATCAATATTTCTAACGACTTTATTCCAACTAAATTTGATAGCATTTAGCACACCTTGGTACTCCCAAAATGAGTTGTGAACGAAACCTTTTGTGACAATTGACAGGGGCGGCGTTAGGGGCCTTGCCCCTTCCCCCTAACTCCGCCGCCCCAATATTCGCAAGAAAAGAGAAGGAAAAAGAAGAAAAAGGAGCACCCAACTCATGCTTTGTCCCCTTATCAAAATCATTCCCTTGCCCTGCCACTAATAATTGATCCCGCTGACGAAAGGTGTCATCTTCATCAAAAAGGTCACCGATGAAGTACGTTACGCATTTAATTCAAGGAAGGTAGGTAATTGGCTTGTTTTCAATCTGGATGGAATTGCTGTCCCAAATTGGTTGAAAAAGCAGGTACGAAATCCTAGAATTCATATCACGATTACAGTTGGACAAGTAATGGTATGTAAGTTACAAAACAGCCCGTTTAAAAAACAATATATTTAGGGCCTATTTATATTTGGGTGTGCTTAATTCGCGCATTGAGTGCTTCTTAAAGATCAAAGATAGAACCTTCATTTTTATTCTTAAATTCGAATAAACTCTAATCGTATGGTCTCTAGCATGAAAAGCTATGAACTCCCGCTTTTTATTGGTGAGCAGATATTCCTTACGATGTCCTTTATTTTGATACAAGTTACTTCTATCACTTCCCGTGATTTTTAGGGAAGCTGACAATTTGTCCATCTTTTCATGCACGAGCTAGGCAGATGCATTTTTGACCCTTTTTGAAAACATCAGTGCGTCCATTCACTTACATTCCTGCCTCTGTGCTACAGAAATTTGCCGTAGGTATAAAGCTCGTGGAATGCATTAAGGCTCTTCTCGTAAGACTCTTCTCCCATCAGTTCCCCTGTTTTTACTTAATTTCTGGCTGCATAACTGTGACAAATAAGATATCTCGGGGAGCGTGGAGGAAGGGCCCTAAAGATTTTAGGCTGAGCTGCAAAGAAGGGAAGATTAAAAATTCGATCTCATTGAGAACCAAACTGGGAGACACTCCGGATATCACACCATGGATACTCTTCCAAATAGCGATTATAAAGACTTGTGGGATAGCCTTTTGATGTGGCGTCGTTCTTGGCCACAGTAAAATGACTTTGACACAAATGACGCGTACCAAAAATTTATCCCACAATCCTTTGTGATTGCTGTTTGGAAAAAAGGTCCATGCACTCCTCCCAATCTGTCAATTGTTGACACAAGTAGTTGGTCAACTTTAGTGTGGAATTTACGAGAGATAGGCTTATGCAATGCGCGTTCACACTCACTCTATGTATTTCGCGGCGCCCGTTATATAAGAGGCGGTAAAAGGTTAAGTGTTTCCATGCGACATGACCGCAGAATGACATCATTGTGGAAGGGAAATTCCGTCTCTGAGGCGACTGCTTACAAGAACTATAGCGATAGCGGTCCCACGCAAAATTTGTTATCAATATATAATCTGCATGTATTGATACAAAAGTAGGACTTTGAACCAACCAACCAGATTGACTGAATTCATACTGGCGCCGTTTTAAACCACAAGTCTTTAAAAGCCGAACAAGATTAACGCAAGTTTCTGAAGTGTTTCCATGGGGTTCTGTTGCATTCTCCCGATATCACAAACAGGTAAGATTTCTTAGTTTTAAGGACCAGCAATGTAATTGATTTCTTTACGATATTGCTAGTATTCATTTACTTAGAAGTGCCATTCCCAGAGATCTGCATAAGAGGCATTTTGACCAAAATGTTCTGTGTGCTTCGAGCCAACTATGGTGCCGCTTTGTTTAGATAGTCTGTCCATAATTTTGGGCGCCATGCATGCGAAGGTGACTTTTTGCCCGATTAAAACTCCCCAAGCAGACTTAATATCTACCCGAATGAGGCACAAAAGTCTGCCCGATTCAGAAAGGTTTTGACCAATGTGGGAGGGAGGGGGTTGCCCTCTTCCCGTTCGGTCACGGCTTTAGCTTCTCCTTTAAAAATTTCTGGTTATGCGTCAGGAGCCCGGTCTCTTCACAATTAAAAAACAACCGTTTAAATGATTATCAACATAAATAATATATTACAACCTTCAACTAACTCGTGTCATACATCATAGTTGATACACGAAAGATCATTCCTTAAACATGTGTATCCGACTTGTCAGGAGTTTAATGTACTCGCCAACAGAGAGAGCAACATTAAAAAAGATCAGTTTCAATTTTTTTCATATAACAGTTTATAGAAACTACAAAGGGAATTCCCAGTATACTATTTTGACACATGTCAATGTGAATTGAGCTTTATATCCCTGCGATGACAAGGTGAAATAGCATTACTATATATGACTATGCACGAAGTTCAGTCTGAGTATTCAACTGATGATATTCTTAACATGATGTTATAAGCAAAGCACAAGCAACCTTTGCCTACCTGAACTGAAATCCCTGTGTATGGGATGGTGTCAGTATACACCTCCATGAAATATAAACGTCACTTCATAACCTATCGCGTGGAACGCTTATTTTATTTGCACAATACTCATTAAGTACCACCGACGGAATAAGAAATATATGTCGCACAGTCTGCTGAGAAATTCATTACCATGGACATAACGCTACAGTGGGCCACTACCTGACTCAAGTACGTATTAACATGGAAGCTATCAACTCGGGTGTTGATAGCTCCATGGTTACACCAACTCCCTGCTTACACCAACAGCTGGCGGCTCCCATGCAGGTGACACTGTGCTACATTGTTACATTTTATCGTTTGTCATTGTAAGTACGATTATACTGGTGCAACTTAACACAGTGTTGTAGTCGAGACCGCGACGAGGGGCAGAACTCCAGACCGAAATCGCGACCTAGACCGAATGTACATGTTGTATGTGAAAATAAACTGTCAACAATATTGAAATCTTCCGGACGGGCCGGGCTGCAGCCCCAATTGTCCAAAACCTTTCTGAATCGGGCAGAATTCGGTGCATGTAGCCAGGCAAAGATTATGCCCTGGTTAGGAATCTGGAGTCGGGTAAAAGTCCACCGCCCCCTGAGAAAAAGAGTCCCGTACGGCCGTGATCATATGCTTAATAAAGAATTAATAACTTAACCTAATCCAAGTATTTTTTTAATTTAGCCTTCATGATCGTATGGGACTCTTTCTCTCAGGGGCGGTGATTTTTGCCCCCATCCTAGAAGACCAACCAAGGCATAATCAGGCTGCCCGACTGAGATACCGACGTCTACCCGACTCATCAAAGTACTGGGCCGATTGGAAGTTGCAGTCCCCTCCCCGCCCCGTTCCGTACTTCACATGTGGCCCTACTCCTCAAACTGGAGTCAGTCAGTTCTGCTGGTGTTTAGCGTTGTGAATTTGATGCCGATTGATGCATGAAAGTGAGTTTGCACAACCCACAGGAAAATGAGTCGCAGAACCCTACAGTAAATGCTAAGTTTTCTGTTGGGCAAAACAAGAACCTGTACTACTCGTACCCTAACAGAATACATTTACTGCACTTGAGGAACAATCATGACTTCGTCCTCAAATGTATAGGTACACCAGAATGAAATGTTATTCCCTGCTTGTTCCTTTGGCGGAGCTTGCAATAGGCCTATGTGTAAATGCTGTTTGAGTTATTCATTTGCGCTACCTTTTTAATTTAGTCCAGCTAATAAAAATCTTACTATAATTTCAATTACGGTGGCTGTCATGTAACGGCTTGCACGATTAACGATGGATGATAGAATTTTGGATGGTGGTCATGATTTGGGACTTGTCTTTGTTCGATCTCTTTTGGGGTATCATGTCACAGCCCTATCCTCTCGTTTTATTCATGGATTAGTACTGTCCGAGTTCCATAGTGGCTATCAGGTCCGGGCAGGAGCCCGGGTGTCAACACGTATTCATGCCCTTAGACATTTTTAGACCTGACATGCAATCACAACGCACGATGTTGCTCTTTTTTATAAAGTTCATCCCGAGGCCTTTACCAGACCAACCCTTCCCTCCGCCGGGTTTCACGCCTCTGTATTCTTGTCAAACTTACCGTTTGGACGGTACTGAATACTACTTCTTAGAGATTTGAATTGGCTACCGAATTTTTACAAAAATATCACAGAATTATTGAAAGTATGATTTGTGTTACTCTTCGCTATTTTTAAAGCGTTTGCGTCGTGTGGTATCACCGATGTCATTGTCTATTCGTGGATCAGATTTCTAAATAGTTGTTCACCCTATAAAATAAATCATAAATAATTTTTCTTTATGCAAACAAATACCGTAAAAAGTATACGTACGCCATATCACCAGTGGAATAACCGGACCTGATTGTCGGGGGGGGGGGGGGGGTGGGGCAATAGCATAGGGATTTTCCGATTTTGTACAAGTTGAGCTGTTGAGCTGATGTACACTTTATTAGTCTGTGGGTGTCTTAGGGCCTTAAGGGAAGTGTTGTGTTCAGTGACGTAGGAAGCAATATGAAAGTAGAAGGGGCGGACAATTTTGGACCATGTAACTCACCCTACCCCATTGACCAAAAGGCACATTTTTTATGCTAATATTTTTGGCTTTTTCTACGAGCAAGGACAATTTTTTTAAAATTAATCTGATTCTTTTCTTAAGTGTGAACACTACTGTATTAGGTAGGTACCGAAAATTTTTGTCCTTTAAAACATTTATCGGGAAATTTGCATATGTGGGGGACTATCGAAGAATCTGCGTTTCCTATTAGAATATATCTGAGATAGCATGTCGACTGAAGATCGTGTTATCTAAGGAGTGCGGATTAAGGCTTCTCGGCGACATACAAAAAACTCTCGAAACTTTATCACGATGAAAAGATCCTTCTTACTTTTTGTTACATTCTCCTTCTCTGCCTGATTACCTCTTATCGCCTCAGTGAGGAAATGAAGCTTACTCAGCGGCGTAGCCAGGATGGGATTTTTTTTTTCTTTTTTTGGGGGGGGGGGGGACTAGGTAACAAGTGGGGGCCTGGTACCTCCGAAGTTCAGTGACGGCAAGACTATCTAAGCGGAGCGCCACCATCAGTTGGCGCGGAGCGTACAAGAAAATATTGGGCTTTAAACCCAGTCCAGATGGCCGGAAACGGCACTTCCCACGTGTTTTAAGCTGGATGTACGCAGCCTTGAAAAACGAATCTCATGTCTGCGACTTCTCAAATAATGAGAATTAAAAATCAATCTATGAAAAATGGTAATACATACACTTTTTAGGGACCCCCAAAACTGGGCACTTCTGATCTGTGGCCTGGGGGATGAGACTAAAGGGAACCGGTATCTCCCTTTCCCTTTGGACAAATTGTAGACTTCAGGAGGACGTAGATCGCAAATGCGGCAATTTTAATATTTGAATGGATTTCAGCTTACCTAAGGCAGTACAGTACCTTACCCTTTAACAGGAAAACAAAAAGTAGTTGTGTCCCCCTCTGAGAAACTTTCTTTGCGTTAGCTTTCCTAGATGCAAAATGGTGCTATGTTTGGCAAAACTTTTACTGATTGTAGGCCTAAGTTTTAGGATTTTCCCTTTTTGGGGAGCACGAAAAATATCAAAATATTTTTAGTTTTTGAAGAGATTTTACATGAGACATACAAACTACCAAAGAAACAATTTTTCTGGTTTTCAGTGGTGTCTAGATTCAAAATGGTGCAGTATTTGTTCAGCGGTACATTACGTAGTCAAAATTAAAATACTACGAATAAATATCTCAAAATGTTTAAGCCACAAAGCAGAAGTATGGATCATGTGGAAAACACATGAAATCCGGACCTTGTAGACGTTTTACATACCCCCCTCCCCGGACGCCAGTGCCAACTAGTAAAAGAGGACTTGTGGAACAAAATCGTCCTACAGTGGCACTTGTCATGGGCATGAGTGAAGCACCACATAGGCCTACTTGTTAAGGATAGAAGGGAAGAATTATCCGAAGGCAGAACCTTACCCTCCTTACCTGCTTACGGCATATTTTGTGTATAATAAATTATAGGAATGGTCGTGTAAGAATGGTCTCCAGTGTACGATTGTCTTATTTTTAGTAAATCAATCAGCCATCCGAAAGGTTAAGGGTCTTAACCTAACAAAGTCACATTAAAATTTGTCGTCGAGACTTTTGTTTCATCTTCGAAGTGAAATGCAATAAACGACAGTGCAGAACACATACGGTATCTAATTTAGTGAAAGTAGGCATTTTGAAGTTATTACTTGATTTCATACAGGTGTACAAAATGTGTTTTACACACATTCATGCATGTTTCTTTTTTTTTAATTGTTACACATTCTATTTATTTCCTGTTTTGAAGGGAATACTTCAAAGTTTATTTCGGTCCAAACATTTTTTTTTCAATTACTTTATCACGACGCCAAAAATCTGGGGGCCTGAAGAAAATCGGGGGGGGGGGGGGGCTAGGCCCCCAGGCCCCCACGTCGCTACGCCACATGAGCTCACTACACCTACACTCGATATAGTCACATTTCACGTCTGATTAATCGATTGACAGTAACAGATATATTAAAATACGCAAAAAGTTACGTAACATTTTAGGTTAGCTAACAGGTCAATCAAGCATGTCTTAATTGCTTTTCACGCAATGTGAATACAATGAAAGCTTAGCTAATTTTAGGGCATAGATCATGTGACAAACTCAGATATCAGTTACACTCCACACCACCTTTGAAGTATACTGGGGTGTCTATGTTGCTTTCTCAAGAAGAGACATCACGGCATGGTTACCTTTTTTAGACAAGAATGAAAGCATATATTGAAGAATATTTTAGGGGAACGGCACAGTAGCGAGTCGGAAAAATTTTCCACTGAATGCTTTATGAGAGATCACTTACTGCTTTAAGTGTTGCAATTTAAGGCGCGCGAAGCGCGCGGAAATTTTTGCCTTTTTAAAACTAATAATTTTTATCGGGGTGTCGCCTTTCTAGACCCCCGCTTCCTACGCCTATATGGTCGTGTTGTTTGATTACTTTTCACCTCCAGGCCCTTTTCCAGAGAGTCGGAGGGACTTCAGAAAACGATTAATTTACACATCCTAAATGCGAGCAAATTTTATGCAATATGGTCAGCACTTACATGACTTAGTGTCTTCAGGTAAAATGAAAAATCTGCACGAACTCGAGTTTAACAATTCATATGTCAACATATGTGAAAATATATATCTGATCATAGTTATTATACCTTTCCCTGGTTGGTTTCCGAGGCCTGGCGTTTGGAGGCTTTCGCTGAGGACATTCAGTAGGCTCTACAGGCTTATCATACCGCAGTCAGTGTGCGGTAAGGGTGAAGTAGACCTACTTCATTACGCTAGGTGGGCTCCCTAAAATTTTGTACCATAGTTACTGATAAATCTTGTAAAATACACTCGTCTGATGAACCGTTACACTCGTTTGTTAAAATGGTTCAATCCAACTAGTCTACCGTTATAGGGTGCGATTGCTACATGCTTCGCAATTTCGCGGAATTGTTGAGTGTGCTTACCAAGTTACTGTTGTAAGCCCAACCTTCGATTGCCCCTCTATTTTAGTTTGGGTACAGTTATTCTCGCTTTAAAGCCGTTCTAATTTAAGACAGAAATCTTAAACCTTTCGCAATAATATACGCCTAAACTGAAGTCATTGCAGTTTGATATTTGTTCGCAAGAGACTCGAGAAGAAATCAGTTTACCTTGTCTGCATATATACAGTACGTATATATGGAGAGTCCAAAAACAAGGCTCTCGTGCACTATCAACGTCACGTGACTGACGAAAACCGAAATCTCAACATAAGCAGTCATTTCGCGGAGTTTCCCAACCAGGGAAAGGTATAGTAACTGTGATAAAATGTTAGACCGTGAGTGTACCATCTTCCAGTTGGGAGGACCATCTGGACCCTAGACAGTCATAGATATTGTCTTCTCAGTATACCCACGTGCTATGCTTTTGTTTACCAGTGACTGCAGATTATACGTTGACAGTTACTAGTGCCCTTTACAACTTGGCACCAGGGAGCCCCCATACAGCTCCTTGATGACACTGCCTGCCTTAATCCAAGCCAAGGTTTGCAAGCTCTCTGTAGTAAGTCAGGTCACTATTCTATAATCTCTCAGTCTTGTTCTGGAATCAATATTAAAATTTCAGTTAATCAACTTCGCTCAGGTTAAAATCATTTTAATGTTTCTTTGTCGATTCAGAACAAAAATGGAAGCCACGAGAATCCCCAAATACGTAGATCTCAGTGTGGGAGGAACACATTATACCACCTCGCTATCGACCCTGACTAAAGACCGAGATTCACTGTTGTACGAAATATTTAGCAAAGCTACTATACCACTCGATAAAGATAAGAAAGGAAGATACGTCATAGACAGAGACGGCAAGGTGTTTAGATACATACTCAACTTTCTTCGAGGGGGACATTTAAACATTCACACTGAGTTCAAAGAATATAAACAGTTGAGAGAAGAAGTGATATATTTCAAACTGAAGGAGATGAGAAATCTTCTAAATGATTGGCAGGTAACTTGAAATATTTTCAGGTTTTTTCTTCTCTCTTTTTTTTCCCTTTCATTTTTATTTTCATTTGTTTTTTTAGTTTCCTTTTCTTTTCTTCTTTCTTTTTGGAAAGATGTCCTCTATTTCAACGAGTATCCATACTTTTCAGAATACCTTCACTAACTTACACTTTTAACAAGTGGAATCTGTTGGTATTAAAGGGTGAAACAGTCCTCCAAAATTTCACCGTTTATAATATTTCATGAAGTAAATATTTCATATCCAAGGTAAGCCAAACAGCTACTGCTAGTAAATTTCGTAACGGAAGGGAAAAGTATTGTCGCATGATTGTCATTGCCAGATCAGGGAGTTGTTGTTCCAAATAAATGCTCCCTGGTCATATGTGTCTCAGAAGACTTTCATAAAACAGGTTAGTCTACTACACTAGTTCAAGATGTGATGGCTATATTTTTCTCGTGGCCAGATTGTCCATAAGCTGCATGCGACTGAAGGGGGGGGGGGGGGGGGGATTTTTCCAGAGGGCGAAATATATGCAGGGTGGAAACACATAATTCAGAAGAAATTTCAATGGAGGCCTATCCCTTCCCCACCTTGGCTACAAGAATGCAACCCTAGCCCCTATAGGGTTTTTTATAGTGACGTCATAATACTCCGTGGCAGCCATATTGGAGTACATGTAAATACGAAGTAGACCCACTCGACACACTTGCTCGATTGATGTGTACACGTCACGCGCATACCACTAAATGCAATGCTTTCAACACAAAGCAATGTGTACCTATTAACATGGATGCCTCCAGCACGGTGGATCCATGACGCAATTGCGAAGCCTCTGTAATGAAATTAGAAGAACACGAATACATCTGTCATGTCACTAGACTAATAAATATTCTACTCGTCTATACTAAGAGTGCTACAAGTAAGCTTTTCCTTAAGCCATCCCGACCCTCTAGCAAAGAACCATCCGGGGAAACCAAACTTAAACTGCTTCCTGAAGCTATTACTTCCACTGAAGGACAGTGCTTGACCAACCTCACGGCCCTCAGACCATTTACATCATTGGTCTGTAATGCATGCCCCATTTAAGACTGGATGGAAAGAGCAGATACTTCACATGGTCTCATCCAAATATATGATTCCATTTGTCATATTGTTTCTTTATTATTATCATTTTACGCTCTTCAGACAGGAAATAAGAGAAAAAGCTATCCCAAACAATACGATAATGGAAATGAAGCTGAAAGCAGAAGCGAAGATTTTGTAAGTACCACTTACCGGGCAACATAGTTTGATATCCTTCTGAAAAAATGAACAACTAAAAGAAAACTTATCGTACTCTTATCTGGGTATATTATTGTCCATAAATATACTCAAATAATCGAAATAAATAGGATTAAGGGTTGATATATTATAATAAGATATTATTTTTTTACTTCATTGACGTATTACGTTCAAAGTGGGAATAGCGAACTTAAATCGTGTAAGTTCTACTGGTCATTTCGAGAGATTAAACAATTAAACGTCTTTATGTATTTCAATGCAGACAGATTTAAATTTCATTTGCCAGCATTATGCCAACAGCATTATTTTGAAGCAAGTACAATTTCTATTGAAGAAGACGAAAATGAAATGTGTCCTTCTTGATGATGTTGATGTTACATCATACATGGAGTTACCGAACCTTTGTAACGATACATAAGAATGGGGCTTATTTTATTCTGTCATTAGTGACTGGTGAAATTATCAACGAAAAGTCTACCTACAGTTTTGTGCATATATGCACTGGCGTAGACAGGGGGTGGCACAAGGGGTCATTCCCCACCTGTTCATGCCATCCCCCCCCCCAAAAAAAATCACGGAAGTGTTAACACGGGCAAAACCAAACATACTCGCATGTGTTCTTGCGCAAGCTCTATGCTAACCAATGCCAACCAGTGACGTAAGCGTGAACACTATAATAGTCTATATCAATCACCGAAAATCGATAGTTCGTCGATCGCTGGCCGAAATTAATCAACCAAATATCACGTACGCCCACAGTTTGTTGATGCATCACACCCTGTAAGCGGGCGATCTGTCGGAGGCCATTTGACCGACGGAGAGCCATCGAAGGTCCGCTGGTTTGACACCATGAAAAGTGCATGATGGGTAGAAGGTTTTTACCAATCATCATCACGCCCGTCAGCGAACCGTAAGCAAACCTCTAGGTTTAAAATGTCTACATTTCTCCGAAGATGGACCGATCAAATTTTCCTGGCTAGCTGGGATATATATAGGCTACATGCAATGTTCAAATACAATTAACATTAAGCAGTGGAGTAGTGATCCAGTAAAAGAAATTTGAGGTTAAAAGAATCAAGTGAAATGCCTTAATTTCAGGAAAAATATCTAGGAAAATAGGGAAAAATCCCACTGCAAATAGTGAAAAAGGGGTTGTTTCACTGATCAATGTGCGGGGATTGTGAAAATTTTAAAAACCCACAGTCATTCAACATTTGCTAAAGTTGCTGTAGAAGGAAATCTTACTTCCTTCTTTTCTAAACAGTGATTACATACAGTTTGTTGCCTTTTAGCAGTCACTTAATAGGTAATGAAAAATTGCAAATAGTGAAATGCACCGCCAACTATAGGTCCTGAGTGTA
This sequence comes from Holothuria scabra, assembly GCA_037179385.1. NCBI lineage: Eukaryota > Metazoa > Echinodermata > Holothuroidea > Aspidochirotida > Holothuriidae > Holothuria > Holothuria scabra. The sequence goes on along the minus strand of CM074193.1, from coordinate 532,280 downwards.
TCTTGAAGGGACATGATGAAAGAGGTGAGTCATTGAACAGGGGTCTTTTCCTGGAAATCCTTGAAACTTAGGGAGAAATGATGACAACATAAAGAAACATCTCGAGCATTCTGCAAGAAATACAAGATATACCTAACCAGACATCCAGAATGACATCCTTGGTTTACGTTTCAAGTGAAATTTTTTTACAAACGGAAAGTCAAAAAAACGACTGCTTAGATCTCCCTATAAGCCTGGTGAATGTCGTTTTCCACCGTCTGAGGGGTTCCATATTTCGAAATTTTCTGTTCGATTCACACCAAGAAATGATGGCGCTAAGCTTAATTTTTCTTGCTGAATTTTAGTTTGAAGTGAACTTTTATATGCAATTGAAAACTTAAAATAACGACTGCTAAGATCTTCTTTTATAAGCCTGGGAAATGTCATTTTCGACTTTCTGAGAGGTACATATCTTCAAATTTTCTGGACGCTCCGCGCCAACCAGTGGTGGCGCTTCCCTTAGATTATCTTTCGGGCAGAATTACATTTTTCGGGCAAAAAATCTTCTGCCCCAAACTGAAATGCTTCCCTACGCTTATGGAAACACCTTACCCAGGCGTGCATGTGAAACAGTTGCTCGCAACTTAGAGGAAGATTTCGAATTTGCAATCCCAGGATCCATAGTCCAGTGGAGTGATGAACTCAGCTGATCAGTATCTCAAAAGCGTGTTTGAATCTGACGAAAATCACAATTTTTTCTAACTAGAATGAAGGACAATTTAATCTGGCAAATGCCATTTCCAACCATCTGGGAGGTGTTAAAATCCAAATTTTTCTGCGCCAACTAATGGTGGTGCTACGCTTAGATGTGTACACTTAGATGTGTACAAATGTCTCTCTAAAGTATTGATAGAGTTTGCCTCAATTCCAGTTACTTCAGCTTCAGCAGAAAGAGCATTTTTTTCAAAGATGGGGATTATTAAATCTAAGCTCCGCTATGACACAACACGGGTCATATCCCTCATGCTTCTTTCTGTTGAACGGGAGGTGGTAAGCACCATGGATACTGACGAGGTTCTGAAACTTTTTTGTGAAAAAACGCATAGACGTCTCGACTTTGGATTTTGAAATCAGCCCATACTTATTCGGGAAAGATTTATATAGTGGACAGTGTACATTTTGTGGGTTAACATCGATTGTAAATATGTTTATATTTTTTGTGAAGTTACAGTCATGATTGAGATTGTTTCATGTTCTCAATTTGATCCAGCTGTGCATGTAGAAAATGTTCCCTTTGAAAAATCTTTATCAGCAGTTGATCATCATCTGCACTAATCGGTCTAAATTTATCAAATTTACCCTCATTTAAACCCTCTTCACCTTGTTCCACAACCATTAAGAGGGCGGTTAAGAATGGAGACGGTTTGTCGACTTTGTCCCATCCCCACACCAAGAACCTTTTTGCGTCTCTGTAGTTTATTTGGAAACTTTCTGATCTTTCTGCAAGTAACTGTTTTTTTTTTATTGAAGTGAACATTAAATTGAAAACGATAGCTCAAATGAACGACTGCTTAAACTCTACTTACAAGCCTGGGAAATGCCATTTCCGGCTATTTGAGGGGTCGCGATATTTTAAAATTTTCTGTACGCTTCGCGCCAACCGATAGTCGCGCTCCGCGTAGATAGTCTTTCGGTATGTTTGTCCCCCTGTTAAATAATCCTGGCTACGTCACTGCATAAATGGCAATAACTCGTTACTGTTTTCAGTGCAGGGACTCTACCTTTCAAGTCTCTCAATGCTCTAAAAATCGAAATAGTAAGTGCTACTTAGAACATCGATTTGTCAAAATATAAAATTCACCTTGCAGTAAGCCTTATGCATGTGACGTCACATAGTAGAAGATTCGTCCTCTAATGAATGCAAGTACTTGGGTCTATCATTGCAGCCAACATCACAATAAAGAAGGTTGATAAGTGTATTTGTCTACACGTGCTTTCAGAAATCACGTGTTGCAGTGCAACGTACTGCATTACTTGCCAACAAGAAATACCCACATGACGTTAATACATAAGGTCCTTATTCATTATTGTTAAAGATACTACTTCATTCCATTAAAGATAAAAACGTTGGATGCAGAACTGGATCATGACGTGGTGGAAAATATGAGTTATGGTTCAAACATAGAACTGTCTTATGAATGTGGCGACCCCTGGTTCTTGAACACCAAACCTCACAAGTCACTCTACATACCTCAAATGGGAGACGAGATAATGTATTTTTGGCAAGGTCACAAGTATTACGTGGAGGCAGTTGCCGCAGAGTGTATTTATGATGTCGAGGAAACAAAATTTCCATGGGAGCGTGGTGACTTGAAGGTTAGTTAAAGGCCTACATGTTTTACGTTTTTGTTTCCTTGTTCTAGTACATAGTTAGGCACCCCTTATAGGTTGACGATGTAACGGATGCTTAGCACGAACATAGTTTTTATTATTTTTCAGCCAAATCTAACAAACCTGCATGACTTTACGTCTGTTTATTTTCTATATGTCGTTAATAGTAATTTTTCTTTCCACGTGTTCTTCATAAATAACAGATTTGCATTATTTTTGCTTGTATTCTGGTAATTGGTTCCAGAGACTTATACAATGTTCAGCCTTATATGGAAAGGATAAGATAATACCTTTATGGTTAATTAAACGGCAGTAATACTGTCAAAGCTTACGTCACTTAACGTGGATATTTGTTACTTTTATAAGAAATTAACACTTACTCACTTCGAGTAGTAGCTGGCATTGTTTTTGGAGACCAACATTAACAGAATTTAATAATTTTTTAATATTTATAATGAATAAATGAATTAATTATAATTAATGATATAATTAACTGATAATATCGATCAAAGAATATACAATCATGGACCACAGCAAGACAAGGACCTAAAACAGCAAATCATCTTTATACTTTTCAATTTTAAACGTCCACTTGCTTTTATTCTAGACTGAGGAGCCGATGAGGGTTGTCAATTTAGAATACCATTCTGGTCCACCCATTACATGTGAAATCAAACTTGCCTCTATCGATCAGATCACCAAGAAGCCTACTGGGAAAACTCTCCGATTAAGGTACACTTTTTTCAATAAAGGACTTAAACAGTTGAATGAATTTGTCTGGGTAATAAAAATTCAACGTTCCAACGTTCTTCCAATCAGGGAAGGAATATTAAGTTTGTGTCGATCTGGGGCGGAATTGTTTGGAGTCGCGGGTTTTCTCTAAGAAAATTGTAGCGGGAAACGTTGCAAGGAAATTTCAGTTCATGTTGCAGGGTTTGTGGTGTCACATGTGTGACTTGTTAGGCAAACAACAGAAAAAACAGCAAAAAACAGATGAGATTTCCAATTGATTTAAAATGATTTATTCGTTGATTGATTTCCAAAAGATCAAGTTAAATTATTCGGCCGGCAAAACTAAGAATCAGAAATTTACGGATACTCAAGCAGTTCGGGAGATAACCTCTTTAGGGGGAAATCAGTTTTCACCCGATCGGGGGATTATTTTGACATGGGTGGCGCCATTTTCAAATATCTCCCACGATGCATTGCCATCTTACCCCGCAAATTCAACGGAGAACGTTCAAAATATCCTTGCAATTTTTTATCGATTTTAGGAAAGAGAAATTCGGGCATTTTAAAAAACTTTGTTGATAGGGGAATAAAAAAGCTTCGTCATGTTTGGTTATTCACCACGCTGATTTTGAGAAATCGAGCAATTTTGCTACGTTCTTTGTCCTAAGCTTAATTTATAGACTCCACGCAGCCGCAAGTTTCGTACACCATTTTCACTTAAAAGTGTGCAAGTGGGTCGTGCCAACACAAATGTTTGTGAATACGTAGTTGAAGGTCCATGGTAATTTCGTTTTTTATGTCTACACTATTACGGTGACCTCACAATTGAAAATATACGCATTTATTAAACAATTCGACGACTGTAAAAAAGCGGACACTAAGTGCTCATATATATTCATACCGTTGAGACAGGCATATTTTCCCCCAATCGGGGTAACACTCATTTTCTGCCAAGTGCTCATCGTTTAAGGTCTGCTGCACCAGTGTCAGCTAGCAAAATTTGCAAGCCCGGGCTTGTGACCCTCGTGGGACCGTGGAATTCACTGAAGTCCCCTGATTGATTTAAGGTGTGACGCACCATTTAAATGAATATTAATGATGTACTGATCTAAATGGCCAATGAGGAGGCTGTAGAGGATGAAATTGGCCGCACCTTAAAAATACGGGATACAGCGTACACGTGGAACTAGAACGAAGTAGCCTGTAACGTTCACCGGTAACACGTGAGGGGAAACAGGCAGGGCCCTGGGAATATAGGACAAAAGGAAGGGAGAGTTGCTAATAAACAACAAGATGGTGTCTGGGTCATGGAGGGTGCACTATACTGCTTAGCATTGCCCGCCTTTATAAAGTTACTCACACTGGAAGGCTTCAAGAAATTTCCACGCTATTGCGAGAAGAATTTTGGTAACATTTTCGGCCAAGTCGGTACAGCTCCCCTAAATCGACTCAGGCTCATACGTCCATAGTTAAGTATTCAAATATTTCTCACAGGGGAGGACGGCCCTATACCCCTCCCTCAGATTTACAATCAGGTCCTGCAGTTGGCCACCCACAATCAAAATGTCTGACTACGCCAGTGGTTCTCAACAATTTTTGAATAAGTGCACGTTACATCCCGCATTTATTAAAGATGTAACGTGTACTTCCATCTAAAACATGAAAATGGCAAGAGCAATCACCCCAACTTGGAAGTAGTGTAGTACACTGTCCTGTTTGATGATTTGCTCTTAAGAGTCACGTGACAGTGTTTCTTCTCCTCAATTATAAATGTAAAATTTACTAAGAATAACTGCTCGGTTTGCCTCGAATATGCAATATTGAAGTCTCGAAGTTTTATGAAAGATACTTTGAAGAGAACAGAAGAGAACATTCAGAGATTTAACTATTGTTTGAAAAAAGGTCGGGACGACTGCTCTTGCCCTTTAATATTGCTGATATGAGTGACATTAATAAGAAATTGATAATGTCTTTCATTTTGCAATACTAACAGGTATCATGTAATGCCAGGGATAAAAGATTTCATGGTACTGCTTCAACATTACAGAATATCCATGAAAAGAAAATGGAAGCCAGGAGATAAATTTCGTGCAGTTATTGATAACAAATGGTCGTTTGGTGTTATCAAAGATAAAAAACCAATGGATGCAGCAAATCAAGAGAGTCCCTTTCAGTGCTTTGTCATTCGGTTAGTATCATATAAAATTTAGTTGTTTTTAAACACGGATTAACTTTTACCAATTCCGATTGAAAGCGGTACTACGGGATCTCTGACAACTCCCAAAGGCAAAAAACAAGCTTTGCTTCATGGTCTTTACACGAAAATGTAACGATGAGTAAGTTTTCTGGCGGAAAAGAACTATTAATAGGGTATGAATAAAAAACAATTAAAACAGTTACAGTTACTCAAACGACTGTAGAAAATGCAGTTCGTTTTCTGTGTAGGCATGATCATTGGCACTTTATGAATATTCATACACCAGCTGCTTAATTTCGAGATCGCATCGACCACACCGTCAACATACGCAATCGCGCACCATATTTTTAAAACACTAACCAACGAAGGATGTTAGGCTAGGATGTGCTCACTGTATGAAAAATGAATACCTAAGGGACCCTATTGTACATGTTCATATAAGCCTATGCTGTTTCGCTGTGACAGGCAACGTTCTCCGCCTATTTCACTTAGGATTTAAGGTGAGATTTTCCTCCTTTCCATGTAATTGGGCAACGATTTTGATGACGAAAGATCGAATTTCATTTGGCAAGCCGAATTCAACAACTGCACTCCCGACCCAAAGATTACTCCCAAAAGAAGCTAATATTGTCCTTCTAAGTATGGTAGAACATTTTAACCGTTTTCCAGCTTCAATTATCTGGCTCTCATGCTATCACGAATGTTGGAGGTTTCAGTAACATTCTCGTTGTTCCACTTTAAACGAGATGGTAAATGATAACTAGTTTCTTACCAAAAATATTAGAAACACAGATAGTTCCCACGCGACGTCATAGGAGATTTCCAAGTGGCTATTAAATCCATGCTTGACGACAATCCTTATATGTACGTGAAGACTTGTCCTCAGACATAGCGGTTGCTTCCCAGCGAACATTTCCAGTTGGGTCCCAAATGGTCAATTCGCTAGGCTACTTGCTGGGCCCCACCTGGGACCGATTCGTGGCAAAACAAACCAACATCAACAAATGCAGACAGCTGACTTGTCAAGCAGTCGAATACGCGCACTAGTTTGCTACACATGCTAGACGAGTTTTTATGCGGGCAGTCAGGTGTTCCATTGTTTTCCCCAAGTATGACGTCAGAGTATCGTCAATGCATAAGGCCTATAATGCTAAAAGTAGGCCTAAATACTCATCACGCACAAAAACAAAACTGTTCAAGTTATGATCAACTAGGATTTACATTCTAAGACTACAGTTTGATTGACTATTCATGCCTAAACAATAAAATTTAAGCAAGTGACCTCAACCAAAAGAAAGTTGGTACTTGGTGCTCAGCATAAACAAGCCAGTGAGCCACAATGGAAAAGGCGTAGCCCGATGGACTTGAACCAATTGGTTAGAAACTGGACCGTAAAACTCTATCTAACCAAACCCAACAGAACATTTTCTGTCAAAAATGGCATCACTTTCAAGTTATGTTACTGGTTTTCGTCTGAGACGCACCGAAGCATATTTTAGGTTAAAGGTATGGGCCGGACATACTCAATGAAAGAATCTTTACGGTCCAGGGGGAAAAAATATTACAATATATTACACCTTAAGTGTCGGCTAAAAGTGAAAAAAAAAACATACTCAAAGAAACCTCAGCTAAGCTTGTGTATGGAAAGAGATTCAAATAAAAATTTTCAGACTAGATTTGTATGTGATAACCAGCATTTGAATATTTGAAAAGAATTTTTTAATTTAGTCTATTTTAAGGGAAGACTCAATGTTTATTTTTCTAGTTGGAGTAATGGGAAATCAGACCGATTGAGTCCATGGGAACTTGAACGAAACGAAAGTGAAAGTAAGTGCTAATTTATTTCAATGTTCGATTTTGATGAACTTCCATGAATGAAGACTATTCAAAAAGACAGTGGTGTATTTCATTTTGCGTCAAAGCATATCCCAATGGCTTTTGCTAAAAATTGCTCTTGCTAAAAAGAAGAACAAAAAAAAAAAAAAAAAAAAAAACATTCGAGACCATAACTCCAAACCCTGTCACAATACCTCTTTCCAAACTTAATATATTCCACTCTTAAGATTGGTTATTTTTTGTTCAAGTATGTACTTTCACTTTTCAACAGCGCCACAAAAAGTTAAGTAAATGTTTGCACATTGTTTCAGCTGATTCCTTTTGCTTTCTTTATAATTTATTGTCCTGTTTGTCCTTGAAATTTAATACTGCTGGAAGGTTTGAATACCTGTTTCTGTAGATCTACAATCCTCGACAAAAATGATGGGACAAAACAAGCAAAGCAAGCAATGAACGGATCGCCATCACCACTCCCCCATTCAATGTTGCATCAGCCCAAATCGTCCTGAAACTTTAACATTGATACGGGGAGCGGGGTTTGTCCCATGTATTTTTGTCGAGGATTGTAGCATTACCCTTTACCATATGTGGGGTCTAGCACACAATGCTGCTTAATACTCTCTGAAATAAAGTGCCGTGATGACATCACAGATTTCTTATTATGCACTAAATCTCAAGAAAAATTGAATCACTTTTGAAATAAGTATCTATCTTCTGATTACATTCTATTAAAAAGCGGTTTTCATTTCCTGAAAGGAAAAACTTTCTTCCATTTTTAAGGCTACTAAGTTTATCTCCGGAAAATACCTTTAAATACGTCGTTTAGAGCGTAATCATGAGCTACAATTACTTTGCTTCTGCCAAATATAACTATAAGGTTAACAAAATTTTCATCTTATGAATAACCATGTAATGTCGTCGTTTGGTTTTTAGATTCTCCAATCAAAGTTGTAAAGGAGGAGCAAATCACTGAGAGAGAAATGCAGAAACTACGGTATCATCCTGAGCCAGACGAATGGGGTGGAAGGGATCAAAATACTGAATGCAGTCGTATTCTTGTGTGTATAGACCAAATCATGTCTTTGGATGTCACCAAGAAATTAACTACTGCTTCCAATTCGAGCAACGACTTGGATGGTGATATGGAGGCACCATATCCCATCAAACTGGAAACGATCAGGAAACGGCTGGAAACACGATTTTATCGAACACAGGCAGCACTAAAGTGGGAAGTTAAACAAATAGAATTTAATGCAAATATGTTCAATGAACCAAATAGCGAGGTCGTGAAGTCAGCAGAATTGATGACAAATATTTTGTTAGAAGTGATAAGGTAAGCCAAATAAAACAAACTTAACTTAATCCTTTTAGGAAAACTGGGACGATATCATATCAAATTACAATTACTTCTTAAAATAATAGCCTTGTCACCATTAGAGTTGCCACTCTAGAGTAGAGACTCTCGGCTCACTTTAACTTACACCCGATTTTCAAAAAAATGACACCAATAACAGAGGAAACTACGCTAAATATTCTGTTACCATAAATAGACTTGTGCATTAGCGACACACATACGTCATCTTTGGGGGCATGGGCTGCGATACGTCTTTGAAAATGGCGGGGGGGGGGGGGATAAAGTCGGTGTCCCAGTCTGAGCGGAGCGCCACCCATCAGTTGGTGTGGAGCGTACGAAGAAAATTTCGGTCAAAATACGCCCGAGATCTCCGGAAATGGCCCTTTTCCGGGTTAGTTAACCATTTACTGTTGTTTGGGTCCGACCCATACGGAGAGCGCGGCTGTCACCCATCTTTACTGTTTCACGCGAAGCTCGAAACTGCGAGTAGCTACCCGGCAATTGGACCACAATAATGAGAGAGACAATAGTTTAAGGTCACGGGGTCAATAGCCTACGGAAGCTGATGCGGGGAATGCTACGTCTGCTTTTCCGCCCACTCCCGAGGCCCGCAAATATGCCCCGATTGTTGCACAACGGTAAAGGGTTAATGTGATATCCTAGCAGCTTCATAAAAAGGCCTATCGTAAAAAAAACATAGAAAGTAAAAGTTGTCTGATTGCTTTAAAAGGGGGATTAAGCTTCTGAATCGAGTGAAAAGAAAATTATTGAGTAGTGGCATAATTTAGCTAGACTTTTTTTTCTGGGTGTGTGTGGGGGGAAACACCCTAATTTTTCAAAAAAATTCTTTTTCTTTGGGGGCATGATTTGTGGCGCGCGGAGCGCGCCAGACTTTCTGCCCTTATCAGCAAAGTTTTCAAAACGTTGAGCTTGTATTAGAAAAAAATGAGATTCTGGTTAAGCTATTCAAGGAAACGTGAAAAGTCCGGGATAACTGAACAATCTATATTTCGTATTGGCAAGTCTGTGCAAGTGTTATCTCAGATCTACAAATTAAGGCTGTGTGACGACATTTTAAGAGTAATGAGCTTAAATTAGGGAAAATTTGGAATAAAATGGTAGGAAAATCATGACAATAGAATAGTATTTGCCGATATCACTTGATGATATGACGATTTTGCCATTTCCAGAGTTCGGAAAAGTTTACCAAACTGATTTATGACTAAACACGACTGTAAGCAGCAACTGGAAATTTCTGCGGGCAAAGCGCGGGGGAACATTTTGTCTATTTCAGACAAATATTTACCAAAAATGAAACTTTTTTGGGGGGAGAGTATTTGGAATTTCATGAAAGAGAGGTTTGGAAAACCACTCTATAGTTGACTCTCACTATGTCACAAATGGCAAATTTCCGAATCTTTCCCTTTCTGATACCTTACCGAAGGCAGGCAAGAATCTATGCGATGGTGATGTCGTGTGTGGGTGTGTGGGTGTGTGGGACGCTTTTGGCTTGTTTACACGATATATTAAGAAGGATAAGTTTGACCGATCTCATGTAGTGTGTGGATTGGCCATATTAAGTAGATGATCCCTATTGTTTTTGGTAGAGGTCAAAAGGTCAAAACCTTTTAAACACGATATATGAAGAACGGTACATGTGACATTGCTCATATTTTGGAGTGTATGTTTTTCGTATTGAGGAGATGATCCTTGTCAATTTTTATGGAGATCAAAGGTCGTTTGTGGTCACGATCGAGGCGCCAAATGGACAAAACCTTGTAAGCACAACATCTCAAGAAAGGTGCATGTGAATTAGCTAATATTTAGTGTGTGGTTGTACATATTGACACAATGATCTCATTTGATTTTCGTGAAGGTGAAAGGTCATTTGGGGTCAGCAGAGTCAGAGCCTGACAAGCTTGCTTTCACAGTATTACAAGAAAGGTAACTTGTAGGATCCTGTTATTTGGCGTATGGCTCAATCCATAAACTAGGGGTCCAGTGGGGTTTTTACTGACTTTGCCAATATAATGCTATATTTCAAAAACAGGGAATACATCAAACCAGTGCCTCAGGTATTTTATTATCCTTTACTAACTAGGCTATCTTATGATATATAAACTGAATATCCAAAGTTAAGTACTTTTTAGAAAATAGACTTCTTTGCTTTGGTGTCCCCCCTCGTTTTGGAGTAATGGCTGTGACATACAAATACTAGACAAATTTGAATAATTAGAAAAACATACTTATCACAGACTTATCACAGAATTACTTTGCTCATGTTTCATGATAAGGGTATGACCAAAAGCCAACATTTCTAAAAATATGAGCATTATCACTCCACCCAATTTTCCAAATGATACTATTGAAAACAACCTGGCGGACATAACTTTTTGGTGTTCCCCTAGTTATGTTGGTTTTTTAATGTATATTCCATCATTTCTACAATTATGATAATTCTCAGCTGGCCGTAGTTTTTAATTTTTGGAGTATTTTTTTCAAACTTGTACCATGTTCTTGTCATAATGGGTACTAAAACACATTCAAATAGGAATTTTCAACCATTTAACATTTTCATCATTCTTCTGGGAGAAGGTTAAAGACTGCTTTGGTGTCCCCGTTTTGTTGGTCAATTTACTGGCCAAGTTTACGTTTGAATTAGTCTCCCCATTCATACATAATGCTCAATTCAAAAAAATTTGTATTTTTTATAAATGCTCTATCATGAGTGTAAATTTAAAATTTTAAAAAATAATTTTTAAATTTTGATCTCATGTCACACTATTGAACCCAAAGTTTATGGATTGAGCCGTATAAATGGTGCATATATGATTTCATTAAATTTTGGTGGAGGTCAAATGTTATTTGGGTTCACATTGGTCAAAGTCTCAAAATCATGCTTACACAATCTCTGATGGTTGGAGTCTTGGATACTGCAAATTTTCACACATAGTATGTGGATGTGATACAGTGAGCAGAACCCTAGTGCTAGGTGGTCAAAGGTCATCCTGGATCTCAATGTAGGAAACTTGGATGGCTTTCATGTATACTTTGTGGGTACATTATAGAGCACTGTCAATTTGAAAAAAGCTTACAACTCAGAGGTAAGGAATCACTAAGCCTTTTGGCATTCTGATTAGACCATATACCTACGCCACTGTCATTGAGTATCATTGATTTTTTTTATGTTGCATATCGAGTCCATTTTCATAGTAAATTTTAGTTATTTCAAGCCGTGTCTATGCATATAAATTACAGCATTTCAAGTTTCTTGTCGACACTCGTCGGGCTCTTTTTTGTTGTATAATGAATCAATTTATATTAATAAAAGCATAAATATGAAGTAATTATTTAAAATCATCAGTCACTTTCTGAATTAAAGTATCCTTAATGAAGGCTTGAATATTTGTAAAGTAATTTTTCATGGTCGCCAGTCGTTTTGTGAATAATTCTAATATTTTTTTTAAAATGAGACTGAGATAAAGATGATAAAATTGAACCGAAAGGAATGAAAATAAGAACAATGATTTTCAAAGTAAAAATCACTGTAAGAACCGTGTAGAGGTTAAACTGCGGTATAATGAAACTCATCTGGAGAAGCAGAATCCCAAGTTGTAACAAAATTAGAAAAAGAAAAACGTTTAGATGGGTGGGACAAGTACGAAACATGCCTTTAGCAATTCTGATGGCATTAAAATATATATTCTTTCCGTGCATGTAAAAGTCACCTTATCAGAATACGTAGGCTATGTAAGAAATATAGATACGGTATTTACCTTCTATTTCAAGCAGAGAAATAAACTTTTGGATGATCACTTTCGAAGGTGATAGGCGATTGAGGATAGTGGTGCATATGAGTAAAATTTTCCCGTGTACCGTCAATTGGAGGGTGTACAGAACTGTCAAGCCATATTCACACGTTCCCTCTTTATTTAAGAGAAACGGTTCTTTGTTACATTTTACAGCGTGGATTTTGTAATCCTTTAGTTTCCGTTGTTTAAAAAAACTTCATAACAGCATTCCTAACTTTTGACATAGTTTCTTAATCTGAAGGTTTGTTTTCATGGAGGGGGGGGGGGTATAGTGTACATTATCCCCCATCCAATTTCATGGAGGGGGATATATACCCCCACCCCCCAGATCACCGCTCCTGCGTGGGGCGTAAAAATGGAACAAGTGGCCCCACGCATAAAAAATGACACGTTTAGCAGACTGTACGCGTATTCGACTGCTTGACAATTCAGCTGTCTGCATGTGTCTCTTTTGGAAGTTATTTTGCCCCCAAAGGATGGCCTACTCTCCGCTCTGTGACATCATATGCATGAGGTCCATTGCAAAATAATTGTGATATTTTTGCTTAGAAAGGGGGTCATAGCTGTTAACTGGAAAAGGGTCTTTATGAAGACATTTAAAACATTTTTGAACATTTCAAAAACAAACTAGTAGAAAAAAAACAATCTTTTCATGGGATCTTTTACGAAATTCTCGAACTTATATATGATAGTCTAATTTTTGTAAAATTTAAGTGTAAAGCTGCCGTCACACTGCAACTATTTCGGACCGGATTCCGATCTGATTTTTGTGAGTCAGGACTATCAAAGTTAAATTTATGCTTAGTATTTCATGACGTCACTTCTATAGACAGATTTTATGCGAATAGCCCAAAGCTGAGGGAGGGAGTATGAAGTAATTTTGTGTTTAAATGAACGTTGTTTATATGAAACATTAAAGTATTATGTATTTGTTGTAAATTTGAACGGTTAATTTTCACTTCGTCCTTCTTTTAGAAATTTTGAAGTTGAAGACGCAACAGAACTGTATAACCGAATGGTTGGCTCCAGTGATACAGAACAAAAGACAAAAAGGAATGGAAAGAAACGACCTAGAAAAGTGAAGAAGTTTTCTTTCTCAGAAGAAGATTCTGTTAGTGTTTCTCTCCATCCATTGACATTTACGGAGTCGCCTTAGACTTTATTCATTGACGTCATCACTGACGTCATTTTACAGGAATAACAATGTGAATATGACTACACCACTTTATAAGACATATGTATTAATCACTGGACCAGCACGCAGTAGAACTCGCCCCAAATGAGTAAAAATTACGCGCTTATCGATTGGTTGACCAACCAGCTTCCAGTTTTTGTCGGTTGGATTGTTACCGTATTCCTCCAAAGCTTTTTACCGTACACTCTAAAAAATGATTACCCAGTCTGGGCATAAAGTTACCCAACCGTTAGGGTTGTATGCCACCTGACCGGAATTGGGTAAAAAACTACCCGACTTAATTGTTTAAGCGTTGTACTCATTAGTTAGGCAAAAGAAATTACCCAATCATTTCACCCTTCAAATGGTTCACATTTGTACCGTACACATTTGCACAACAGCTGTACTGCTGTGTGCTTGTTTAGTTTTCCATATAATCACAAACGTATATGATTTGGGAAAAGGAGGTTTAAGAAAGTACCCTGGAACTTACACCGTTTGCCCTGCAGGAATGGTTAGGGGCACCAGTGACAATGCACTTGGTAAATAAAGAGTGAAGTGTGTAGTTTGAAGTAATAATTCCAATCGTTCACTTTGTATTTTTTGTCCCATTGATTACGTAATGGTGGAAACTTTTTTCTATACGACCATTGCTCTTTAAGTAATTTTGTCAAGATTTTTACTGCTATTCTATCGCCAGCTTTTATTTACGAAATCCAAATTTATTCGACCATAAGATCTTAGTAAACCACTTTTTATTAAAATAATTTTCTGTAAAACTTACTGATTTTTTACTAATCATCAGATTGGTCAGAAACATTTTACCCAAATGTTCGATAATTTAAAAATTGCCCAACACCTTTTACCAACACCTCGATTTTACCAAATATTAACTAACCCAACAAATATGAGAATACTGTTAACATATACATTTTGGGCAATAAATTGCCCACGTTGAGCACTTTGAATTTTGCCCTGTGCTTTTAACCCAACAGTTTTTAGAGTGTACGTGACGTCATTCCGACGTCGGATCGGCCTCCATTCACTATGTAACCTCGATCCGACCAATTGGATCAAAGAACAGCGACCATCCAATCAACGGCAAAATGTAATGTTGTTAATTATTAAATGGTTTGCAGATAACTAATACACATGAAACCGTTCAAATCATTTGAGATCAAGTCAGTCATTAAGATGGTGTGAACGTAACGATATGTATACATAGGGATTGCTTGACGTTGAATCTTTCAACTCATTTCAAAGGAGTGGGCCACAACTGGAAGGCCGATGCCCGGCTCGACTTAACGTCGTAGGCTTTAAACTGAGCCGAAAAGCGTTATCTAACTAACCCATCAGATTTTCCATACCTTTTCACTCAAAAACATTAATGATTTGTGTCATGTAACGTATGATGTCATACCATTTTACACAATACTTCACCGTACTACGCTATCTTATAATATATTAATGTACCACATTATACAACTCTAGCCCGCAACTCTAGCCCGCGGATAGGACGTCTTTTCGTTCAGGTCGTCGCTAAGAAGAACCAACTGGGCGGCAGCCTAAGGGAGCTGCCGCCACAAAGGTGATATGCATGTCACACCATACTACGCAAGCCTTACTACACATTTTATGATATGTACTACGTCTGTTGGAAGAAAGATGTATTATTTTTTCTGTTATACTCCAGGATGATGAAATAGAAACCCCACCACTAAAGAGGCGACGGAGTAGAAGGACACACGATGAGAAGTGCTGGGTTACAGAGTGCAAGAACCTTCTCGACAGCCTGTTTAATTTGGAAGAGTCAAAATTTTTCCTAACTCCAACAAATACAAGTGTCTTCAAGGTATGCTTTGCTTTTTCGTCTCGTATACTGTTCAAAAAAAGGTCCTCAAGAGGTTTAGAAAAGCGACGAGAACAAGTGTTTTCTTTTTCGTCACACTTAGTCTTAACCTTTCCAAAAAGTTGATCGGCTTTTAATGCCAAACAAACGATAGTTTTACTAGAAACTATGGCTATAACATCGAAGTACTCATCTAGTAAGGGCTTACTCTGTTATGGTATTATTTGTTTCTAAGCATTCGTTACACACTATCTCACTTGTAACTTTCCTGTTAGCTGTTAAAATCTCAAAAAATATCTGTTCAAAGAAAAAGAATATTTGATTTCGAAAGAAACGATACGGAAACATTCTAATGAAGCGCCTGACCAGCAAATTGGATGATTTTTCTTCATATGTAGGCATCCCTTGAATGAATAGTCCAGAGCAAAATTTATTTTAGATATGTTAAAGGAGTACATATTCTAAGCGGTCGGGTGAAACTTCTATTCATTTCCCATGCTTGGTTCTCAAGATATTATCAGTTGAAGTTGACCTATATTCTATAACCAGAGTGCAAGGCATTCATACTCGCTAATGGAGGCGGTCTAACGGTTTTAGTGATATTAACTGAGAGTTACTGAATTTCAGCAACTCCCTGATGCGAGTAACAGGTAGTAGATGGTGAATATGTTATGATGGGGGGTTTTGAGCATTTCAGAAATATATGTGTTGAAAATTTATAAAGGTTAAACATTAGTGATGAGAGGGGATGGAAATATATATTTTTATGCCGGATCACCTGTATGTGAATGCATCGCATGATCAACAAACCAAGCATATACTCCCAGATCAGAAGAAATGTAACTTAGTTATCATCTTGGCTAATGAGGTTTAAGGCTAGAGAGAGATAACTAGGCAGTCTTTTATTTGCTAATCCCTCGTCAGAGATCTCCCTTCCCATTCCTACTATAATTGTCAACAAAATAAACAGTATAAAATTTCTCACTCGCTTCCTCTTTCTTTGGTTGGATAAGTGCGTACCTAGAAGACCCTTTTCCCTTACTGTACGGTTGTTCAAAGGAACCGTTTTAAATTTGTCTTACAAGAATCTAAATCTAATTATGCCATACCAGCAAGTACAGCCTCCAATGGAAAAAAATCTAATGCAAAAAATCTTATGTGAGAATATTTAGAAAATGCAGAAAAAACTAAGTTATTTAGATGCGGTTAAGCATGTATATATAGCCCTGCGCATGGCACTTGTTTGACTTTCCACTGGAGCAAATCAAAATCTTGATTGGCTTTTTTACGCCACTATAGCGCGTGATACCATCAACTGTATTATATGTCGTTCGGCTGATCATGTCGTCACCGGCAAAGCAAGCGCCTATTGGTAAGGGTGATTCAAGGTTCAGCTGAAAGGTCTAGGTCAGAGGAAAATACCCAGTTAATATTTCGCAATTTTCGCATCCGGGAGACTACGTTATCTTATCCGTTCTCTATTCCTAACCCTCTGGAGTGGTCTTCAATTCTGAGTAAAGTTTCATATAACTTTAGTTTGTCACTCTTGTTACAGTTATAAGTTGATTATGAAAAGAAATCACCCGTTCAATGTCTTCTCACAACAACACATTAACTTTTACGTCAACAAATTGCTCTGATGTTTCAAACTGTAAGAAAAGGGTAACGACCATGTCATAAAGAACGGCAGTTGACAAAAACAATATAGAAAGGGCTTCTGAGAACTCCATACAGTCGGTCGTTCCAAGAACCATGTGATTGAAATATCCCTCAAGTAATATGCATCAACGTGT
Source organism: Holothuria scabra (assembly GCA_037179385.1). NCBI lineage: Eukaryota > Metazoa > Echinodermata > Holothuroidea > Aspidochirotida > Holothuriidae > Holothuria > Holothuria scabra. Next base: position 515,163 of record CM074193.1, on the reverse strand, counting down.
AATGAAACCAAGGGCATCCTTAAATAAATTATCTGTTTTCATAGTTAACTCCTTCTAATTTACAAACATTTACAAAGTAACAAAACCAACAAGGCACAAAATGAAAACACTGAAACACAGAAAAGCGGCTGCTATACTACGCATTCGCTCGTAAAAAGTGAACTTGAAGCAAGCAGGTGATGTAATGTCATGGATTTACGTTGTTAGTCAATGTTTTGTTTTTCTTTATTTTTCATTCTATTAGTTTGGCCTTAAATTGACCAGTGATGCTATTTTGTCCCTAATGCACATAGTTTTGAAATTTCCATTGCTCAGGATGCAACTATGGTAACAATATATCAAAGTTACTTGCATAAAATTGGTGGTTAATTATAAATAAAAACAAAACATTGTCCAACAATGTACATCCATGAAATCACGACTGCTTAAAGTGTACCTCAAGTCAAAAAATTCAAAAATATATAATTAAGAGCATGAAAAATGAATTCTAATAGTCCAAATCCCATCTTCATAGGACATTCCTCAGCTGAGAGCCTGAGATATAAAATGTTGAAGTAAATTCTCTTAAAACGAATTGGTCCATTGCGCAATAATTTATGATTCTCTTGTTGTACATCTCACAGAACCTGCTTTGATTTCCTTTAAAATAAATAAAAAAGGTTTGGCACAGCAACCCCCAGCCAACCCCATAAGAGTAAGAGTGCCATCACACTTTGGTACAAGGTGCAGTAACTTTCAAAAACAAAGAAATACAAAGATTCTAATTTGAGTTGTACAACAATGGAATCACAATTCATTGCGAAATACACTATTTTAAGTTCAGTGAATAGGCTTTAACATTTTATGTCTTAGTTTAGGAATGTCCTATGAAGATGGAAGTTGGACTGTTAGAATTCATTTTCATGCTATTTAAGATATATTTTTGAATTTTTGACTTGTGGTACACTTTAATTCAAGTTCATCATTCTTTGTAGAAAATTTGTCACAGTCAATTGCTAATATTCAGAGAATTGAACATGGGAAATGTATGAAAATTACTTGAATTTTAATAATATGTCCCTCTTTAACATATCAAACATAAATGTGACTATGGAATATTCTATTTAAAAACATAGTCACTCACCCAAATCTAGATTAGTGTATAATCTGATAGGAGTCTATCATATTTAATGAATGACCCTTGAGAATCGTGCTGAATTTTGACATTTTGTCTGGATACGTCTATTTCAATTCCAGATATATTATGAATAATATTTGTAAGTGAAATTAGAGGACATCTGTGTGATTTAACTGTTGTTTCAAAATAAGGTTGAGCGCATCTCTGCTCTTTAAGCTACTTTACAGTGCGCTAACAACGAATCAACCCTGTTACGTTCTTTGATCGACATTGCTCGAAAATCTAACTTGTGTACGAAACATTGCATAAAAAATAAACCTTTCGAGTTTAGAGTAAAATATATGGGCCTAGCCGTAGACCTACATCCCTAGTCTTCAACAAATACCGAACGTAGAACATAATAAAGTACATAAAAAATGAAAGTGCATAAGGAATTAAAAGAAAGTCTAACTTTGAAAAATACCATCGTTGAAAGTTCAAACCTTGCACAAAAGAAGTTGTAATAACATAAAATAAAGGGGACAATGCTGACGTTATAATATTTGTCAAATGGTACATGTAAGGTGAAAATTCAACCATCTCAATGGAGGCTCTTTGCTGCAGCTTCACAAAACTAAACGATACTTTGTGAATGACCAATACAAAAAAATGTCTACAGTAAGAGATCCTCCTACAGCCAATGGATGACAGGCAAAGATTCCTTGCGCCTAAATTTTAAAACTATACCCAACCAGGTTTTCACTAGCTAACTTTGTATGTCGGACTTCGTATACAGGATGTACGTTATCCTTTAAAGATAACCCCGTCATGGGTACCGTGACTAAGAATAGAAAGGAGTGAGTGTGAATACGTTGGAAATGAGGTTAAATCCAGATCAACAATTGATTTTTACAAAAATAATCTAAGAATACCACTCTACCTAAACAAGGCCAGTCAGCAAAAGTACTTAAAAATATCAGGTTGCATTGCTTATCGTTCATGGATGAAATAAAAAAGAGAGGTTTGGCCTTTACGAAAGACTACTTTAGCTGCATTTAATTTGATGGCCAATATAATTTCTTCATTCTTTCATATTGTATGCTTTGCTTCATATCCTCATTTAGTCTCTTTCGTTTACAGGATTATTTAACTGTTATAAAAGAACCTATGGACCTTACTACCGTGAAGAAACGGTGGGAAAGTGGATACTACGAGGACCCACTTGAGTTTGCTAAAGATATCCGACTTATCGTTTCAAATTCAAAGGCATACAACACTGACAAAACAAAGAAGGTACGGTAGCTTACATTTGATAATGCCATACTATTGTGCATTTTTGTTTGAGCATATGCAATTAACTGATAAGTGAGATCGATACTGTATTTTAAATTTACCTTCAAAACCAAAAACACTTTAGAATGCGTTCAGATAAGCGAGTTCGGAAATTCGGTGCGGCATGGAATTGTGAGGCACAGCTTGAGTTGTACAAAACCGAGCTCAGCACGTAGTTAACAGCGTTCCCTTGTTTTTTCAGTACATTCACACAATACCATATCGAAAATAGAGGTCTTAGTGCTACTTTACAGCAGTTTAAAATGCAACTTTTTGCACAAAAATACCGATTTAGACACAATCCACTGCACAAAATCAATCTTGGGTTTCCGCCTTAGGTTATGGACAGTGGTGTACGAAAGAGGGGGGAGGGGAATTGGGCCCCCTCACGTATGCCATTTCTCTTTTTTAGTTCCTAAAAGTTCGTGGCCCTACTTAACCAACACATATTTTACTTAAAAAGATAGTATTTGTTGCAGCAGGTTGCATGTAGGGACACTCAATTTCTCAAAAATTTTAAAAGGGTAAAGTTGTCTCTGTAAGGACCCTCAGTGATGCCATTTCTTATTTTAATTCCTTAAAATAGGCAAATTTTGTCAAATTCCAAACTTTGCTTGAAAAGGTCGTCAGTCTCTGTAACACCCTGGTGACACCGACTGCCTCTAAGGACATCTACCTTAATAAGAATTCTTAAAAGGGAGGGGTCCATCCTCTGCCGGCACTGGCGTGAGTGACGGGGGCATGGAAGCGGAGGGTTCAGGTGCGGTGAGCACTACATTGCCATTTATCATGTAAGAGATGTTAGGGGTAAAATCATTAACATTCCAGAGTTTGAGCAATCACAGACAATTTTATCAATTTAGCGGATCTTGAATTTAGCCAATAGTCACATTAGAGAAACATTAGCATATCTTCAATTCCGTTGTATATTTTCCCCGAAAAGAATCAAGACCATTTATATATATATATATATATATATATATATATATATATATATATATATATATATATATATATATATATATATATATATATATATATATATATATATATATATATATATATATATATATATATATATATATATATATAATTTATATATATATAATATATATATATATATATATATATATAATTTATATATATATAATATATATATATATATAATTTATATATATAATTTATATATAATATATATATATATAAAATAGTGGTATATATCATTTTATGTGGTAATATTCTGATCACTTAGCATGTTGATAATTTTTTTTATGGCAACTAAAAGCTAAAAAAAAGATCGTGAAGATTATCTTTCCAAGCATGAAAACGCAATTTTCGGCCATCTGAGGGGTCGCATTTTTTCACAATTTTCTTTCAGCTCTGCGCCAACTAATGTTGGTACTCCGCTCAGATAGCCTTTCGGGCTAAGTTACATTTTTCGGGTCAAAGTATGTTTTAATACGTGTCTGGCCATTTTGCAGTTTGCAAACTTATTTTGAAGTGATCTTTTTATTGCAAACGACAAACGAAGATATCGACTCGTTAAAGTCTTCGTATAAGTCTGGAAAATGATATTTCCGGCCATCTGAGAGGTGTGATTTCCGGCCATCTGAGAGGTGTAAATTTTCGAAATTTCTGAACTCGACGAGCCAACCAATGATGGCGCTCCGCCTAGATGGTCTTTCGGGCTAAATTACATTTTTCGGGTCAAAGCATTTTGCAGTTTTGCGAAACTTACTTTTGAAGTGACAATTTTATTGAAAACGACGAAAGAAAATAGCGACTCGTTATAATCTTCATATAAGTCTGCAAAATGCTATTTCCGGTCATCTGAGAGGACTGATTTTTCGAAATTTTTCTTAGCTCCGTGGCAACCAATGGTGACACTCAGCTTCCATAGTCTTTATGGCAAAATGACATTTGGTGGCCAAGAAAAAACAGCAAACTGAAACGCCCCCGTTCGCCTACACCGATCGACGTCTTTTGTATGTTGGCTCCCAAAAGTATGCCAATTAACTTAGAAACAAATTGTCCTTCGAAAGGTAACGTAAATGGCTTTAGAATGCATTTAAAGAAACAACATTTTCAGTTTAATCCCCATGAACCACCACAATTCAACTTTTAACACTGTTCCTCTCAAAGTCGAATATCTTGCACCATTTTGCATATATAGGCTCCTTGAAAAGGCCAAAAATTTTCAAAAGGGAGAGGGATCCCCATCCCCTTAGACCCAGGCTCTTGATCACTCAACATACTGCATGGCCTCCTTCAGAGAAATCCTGCCTACGCCACTGGTTATGGATGGATTAAGAAAGAATGATTTCACCAAATTTTCATACAAACTCAGTTTTTGGAATACGTGTTGTAGGTGCGGGATGGTTTGTTTATCCCGACGATTTTGACAATGTGCGCATGTGCATTGCCACCAAAACGAATTACCGAATTGGCTTATTTATCGGAAACATTCGAATAAGCTTCAGACTACATCTGGAAGAAACACTCAAAGCTCATCCATCTATGGGGGTGGAGTTTCAGCCGTTGATGCTGTGTGAACTAATTAAATGGTATATTTAAGCTTTATCCGTAACATGAGTTTTAGCTCCATGTATAGTAATGTACTCAAAGCCGCCTTGCTACAGTGGTTCAATGCTACTGAGACGAGAGGGAATAAAATCGCTTGATTAGTTTCACTTCAAAACTTAGCATTTTTTTCAAAATGAATCAAATATAGTGAAATGTTTGCCCAAATTTGGCTTACTGCATGCACATTTGAACTTGTTTAGCTCAAATTTAAAGCCGACCTTTTTACTTTGTAGTGCGTACGACACTTCGACGTACAACCAAAAAGGTAGACAACAAGTTATTTCATGTTTTCTTCAATAATCTTTTTTTATCAAGCTATATTTTTCTTCTTCAAATATTTCACTTCACAGATTTATACTACGACTAGGGAATTTTCTAGAATTTTCGAAGACAATATTCGAAAAACTTTGCTTAACTACAAAAATGCAGCCGCGTTCAAGAAGAAAGGAAATGGGTATGACTTTCATACTTTCTTGTAGATTAGATTTTTATCGTTGGCATATTGGTACTAAGGACTAAGTTACAGAGGTGGCAGGAAGAAAGGCCCACCTCCAAAACTAGCCAACCCCATGGAATGTAAAAAATTGTAATTGTCTTAACCCATCCTCTTCCCTTCCCCTCCACATATCACGGAGAAGGTGAGACAAATTACTCAGGTTCACCCTTTACGTCATCTTTGGTATAATCAAGCTGTAAAGTTCATTGTATTTAAAGAAGCGTTGGCTATACTTGGCAATGAGCCAGGTAAGGTTTGAATAACAAAACGAATTAATTTTTTTTAGCAACGTTGGGCTTACCTAAGGAGTAGCCCTATAGCTATTATACAGGGATACCTAGGGCTTGGGTGGAGACAAAGAGAAAAACGGGAAAAGACAGGTGAAAAAACAGCTTGGAAAAAATGATCTTTATGTGCTAGGGTGTATACGTTAGAATGGGCAAGACTCCCGAGTGCTGTGGGAGAAGGGTTTAGTTTCTGCTATCGAGGGCAGTTGGAAGTTTTGCTAAAGAGAGCAAAAATCTATATTGCTAAAGAGAGCATTAGTAGGCTGATTCACAAGAACCAAATTATTGTTCGTGGAGAGACCAATTCAAGCAGGGCCTTGGGTTGTAAGTATATTTACATTTAATTTCTTTTCTGTAAGTCCCGAGTCGTAGTAGCATGTAAGTTAGTTAGTAGATGTGGATTAATGGTTTTATTTTGTATATAGATGTACGTGTACCAGTGAACGAATAGTATGGATGAGTAAAGAAGTATTTAATGAATAAATTTAGTAAATGTTGCAAGTAAAATACGTTACGTGAACGGAAATTCTGAAATAGCCGCGATGTATATAAGTAGAGTGGACAATCGATTTTATAAACAATTTATGTATGATGGAATATTTGCGTGATTGAATGTATGTATGACTGAATATTTTCTTCTGTTTCTTTTAAAATTTTTCCGTGGGTTAACAACGACTCAATAAACGAGAAACACAACACCAACAGTTATAGTAACAATTTGTCGTCAAGTCCGTTCGAAAGTTAATACACCCCACTCGTGACACCACCCATGAATGTTTCACCATAGACCTATTTCCAAATAGCAATTACAATGAATTGTGGGATAGAGTTTGGTGCGAACGTCAATTTTCACCATAGTAAAATGCCATTGACAAAAATGACAAACACCCAAACTCTATCCCACAATCCTTTGTAATTGCTTTTTGGAAATAGGTCTATGGAAGCAATTTCGCCCCTTCAGTAATTGCTCTGGTTGTGGAGTTAACAGATAGTTGCGGTCTCTAAATGAACTTGATATCCAATGTTTAAACCAAGCATGTTAATATGTACCACATTTTATGTTTTAAAGCAGAAGTTTAAAAAAAATTAACTTTCATATGTGACAGAGGACCCAAATCTACACAATTAGGTAAAATTTCTATTCAAATCGGACATGTATTTCTCACCATAGGAATAAACGAAGTTACTAGATTTTTGTTCCAAAGTGAGCCTGAGGGCATCGAAGATCGTACCACTTCCTCACATTGACAAGGAATGCTTTGCTTCCCTTTGTTTTTTAGACTGTTTTATTGACCTTGAAAAATTGGAATAGGACGTCCCTTTAAAAATGTAAATATTGTAACACGTTGTCATGCCACTGATGCAATCACATTCTGATAATATGTAATTTTTGAGGAAAATTGGTTGTGAAGTTCAAAGGAAAACAAAAGACCAAAACTGTCCATTAATGTGGGGATATGATGTCATATGTGCTGAGGGCAGCAAAGATCGTATCTCTTCCACACATTCACAAAGAATGCTTTGGTTCACTAGGTTTTTTTTTTTTTAATTTTAGACTGTTTTATTGACCTTTACAAAAATAGGAATGGAACCTCCCTAGTATAAAGAATGTAAAGTTTGTAACTCGTTCTCATGCCACTGACGCAATCGCATTCTGATAAAATGTGATTGTTGAGGAAAATTGGTTGTGAAGTTCAAAGGAAAAAAAAAACAAAATAAAAACTGTCCATTAATGTGAGGATATGATGTCATATGTGCTTGCTATAAGTTCACTTTTTGTTGAAAATATGACCACTTTACCAGCTCATTTCTCGAGAACCACGCATTGGATATCAATGCAAATATCGACTAAATGCTTGGAGTAGGGGGACCCCTCTAAAATATCCAAACTCAAGTTAATTTGGCCTGAAACCCTTCTTTTAACAGTAGCGAAATGCTTGGAGTAGGGGGACCCCTCTAAAATATCCAAACTCAAGTTAATTTGACCTGAAACCCTTCTTTTAACAGTAACGAAAATGAGGAGGTACAAAAATGTGAATATTTTGACAGAAAACAAAGAAGTTCAGCAAAAAATGACATTTCTTTGTCTGAGAAGTCTATACAAATAATTGGTATCGTAGGTGAAGCCCAGAAATCCGTTGTTAGATGTTTACTTTGTTTTCTTTATTTCTACTTTATTTTTTCCTAGTTTTTTTTTTTTTTTTTTTTTTTTTCTGTAATTCTGCAAACTTTTATTACAGTGTATCCCAAAAAGTTTTAGTGCCTCCCGCTAATAATGTTCATTGGCTACACTAAAAGTGTATGGTAGCTCTGCTAACCCGTCTTTGGAACCTCTTGTGCACTAATTTCCGACCAGGCTCCAAAACGTAACTTCCGTCCTGTGTAACCCTGCTCCTTCCTGATTGGTCGCCTTCTTGCAACCTTGGAAATTCAAAATCAGAGCAAAACACAAACAGGATGCACACGCTGCCCTTCTGTGATTGGCACGTGATGCGGGAAGTTGTTTTTACTTTGGCCACAAAGGCCTAATATAAGCCTACAGCCATGCTGTCTGCCCTCAGTTCTGAGCTAGCCTTTCAAAGAATAGGTCTCTCAAGAACTCTCAAAGGGTTAAACCCACAGCACTCTTGAAAAGAGATAAAATTAGCCAGCACATAACTTGTGTACAAGTTTCTTCGGTAATCCTGTTCATTTTGCTAAAAGCATTATCTGTCCTAAAAAAATTAAATTCGAGAAACAGGATACTGAATCAAGAATTCCTTCCACTAAAAGTAGGAAGACTTCCCGAGCTCTCAAAAGGGGAGAAACTTTGTGCAAAGTCTCAAAAGTGTCGATTTAAGTGTACAGCCTTAAAAGGCGAAGTTAAAACTGCCAGCTATTGTCTGAAGGCGGAACAAACCGAGCACTTCATCAACAACCTCTCCGACAGATCTCTATCGGATAAAAATATATATTATAAAATAGCTCTAGGAAGGGGTGACAGTTTACAGCTATACCCCGTCCTGCAATCAGAATGTCAAGCCTCATAATCCTCAAAGGACCATTTCAAGTAAATCAATGAGGATACGATATACTCTGTATAAAAACCAAAGAGCTAAAACAAAACCTGCAGTGCTAAGACACTGGCACTTAATATCGGAAAAATCCGAATCTGTGTCAAATTTTCCGACACCACCGGTCATAGCCCTTCAGAGGGCACCCAAACTAAACAGTACCTAGTTACTTCTAGGTTCAAATTAAATGACGGTGAATTGGAAACAAATCACGAGGAGAATGAAGATTGCTCCCTCGATTCTCTCATCGAGGCGCTCTGAAAGAGCAAATATTCTATCGAATTAAGACCAGGACAAACTAAAAAGTCCAACTACTGATGAAGCTCAACATCTAAAAAACAAGAGCAGAAACATGTCTAGTTAAAGGTTTTAGAAACCTAACAGAGCAGTACTTCAAAGTATCTGCGGTCTTCAATCCCACCCACAGCACAGAGATGCTACCTGTCTAATTACAAGACAGAATAGTCGTTAAGAACGCATAAAAATTCAAAAATTGAAACAAGGGACTGCATACGTAGTATCAGATAATGCCACCGCCTACCTATTTTAATCAACATCACGAGGAGAATGAAGATTGCTCCCTCGATTCTCTCATCGAGGCGCTCTGAAAGAGCAAATATTCTATCGAATTAAGACCAGGACAAACTAAAAAGTCCAACTACTGATGAAGCTCAACATCTAAAAAACAAGAGCAGAAACATGTCTAGTTAAAGGTTTTAGAAACCTAACAGAGCAGTACTTCAAAGTATCTGCGGTCTTCAATCCCACCCACAGCACAAAGATGCTACCTGTCTAATTACAAGACAGAATAGTCGTTAAGAACGCATAAAAATTCAAAAATTGAAACAAGGGACTGCATACGTAGTATCAGATAATGCCACCGCCTACCTATTTTAATTTATTTAATTGAATAACAAACGACTGTTCTGTGTACAATAATGATAGGGACTACCTTGTTAGCTAGCATCATTTTCAGAGAAGATACAATAAAAAGTTCGGTAATCTGTTGCCGCATGGAATTGTGGGAAACGCCAGGGGACATAAACCAAGCTACACACTAAGTGTGCTGTGCAGAAGGCTACGTGCAGTTACAGTAAATATCTAACCCAATCAAACGGTAATGGGGTCTCCTTTTACGGCAGATTATGAAATTTTTAAACGAAAAGGTATAGTTTAGAGACAACATGCTTAAACCACACATAGGATTCCTTCACATAGTAAGGATTGATTAAGAAAGGGTGGTTCCAACTCAAATGTTAGACCAGCTGTTGCAGGGAGCGTTTTGTTTATCCCGACGATTTGAATGATGTGCGAATGTGCAGAGCCTCCGCTTCGAATTACCTAACTCGCTACTACCAACATTCAACATCAGCACCATCTGAAAGTCTTAGCGGAGTAAATCAGTCATTTTAATCTCTTCAAAGGTTGCGTCTTTCAGATGTTTTTTATTTACCCCTTCACTGAAATCCGTTCTACAAGAGACTACATATCTACGCGAAATTATTCCTAGTGCCTTGTATTGTTTTCCAGGACCTCGAATTGTACCAAGGATCAAAAAACCCCCCAAGAAAATTCTGGAGATGATTTGACTGACTCTGGAAAACCTACAGGACCTCCAAGAATACAAAAACTGTCAAAGGCTGCACAGGGTACTAGTGAGCTAGCAATACTGTTCTTCATATAAACTGTATAAAAATGTTAAATGTATCGCTGGTAGTTCTTGTTTCATTATATTTTCAAAGCAGAACGACCTTTCTATAAATTGTTGACGAGATATTTTTCGGGTGACTCTCTTCAAGAAGGTGACCGTGTAGGGGAGGATGATCATGCAGAGCATTTCAAATGCCCATTTAACACTTTGTCAGGGATTTCAGATTGTTAAATTTATTTTAGAGCTTTCAATTTTTCTCAAATATCTCAACTTTTCTGTAGATATTATGAAATAAATGCAGGAATCTTAAAATGATTTTACATATTTCGAATTATCGACACATTCCAGATACCAAGAATACTAATTCAGATATCTGTGAATCAAATTTAGAGATCTCTATATATCTTAATCAGATATTGAATACTATTTCTCATATCTCGAATTCAATAACAGATATGCTGAATTCTATTTCAAATATCTCAAAGTTAGTTATAGATCATCCTAAATCCTGTTTAAGATACAAGCTGCATATTCATTAGCTTATGCATATGAATTTTATATATCTGAAATTGAATTCAAGATATTAGAAATTGATATTCATAAACTCGTTGCAAGACGAAGTACTCGTGTGCACATATTCATGGAGAAGCATGAACTTTCTTCGCATCTTCAAAGCGAAATTTGAAATTGTTGCTAAATTTAAACTTCTAATTAAGTGTATAAACGTTGCGCTTATAGAAAGCCGTTGTAACATTTATTCACGATTTTCGTATTTCCGAATTTCCGATTTTCGAATTCAGAATCAAAAATCTCGAATTTAATTTCAGATATCATTAATTTTGTTTTAGATATCCCCAACGCTATTTCAAATACCTCGAATTAAATTGAAGAATATTTGAATTCCATTTTTGATATTTCGAAATGAAGTTTAGATATCGTCGATTTTTTTTCAGATATCTGTCTGAAATAGTGCATTTTTTAGGTATCTTATATTAACTCGAGCTATCTTACATATCTGATTAAATGTTGAAATGGCTCTCCATACCTACGGTGCAAAGTGCTGCTCTGTATTAGCAGCAGGATGAAAAACTTCCACAAACACTGCGTGTAGTTGAAGCGGTATATGACATTATAAGATACACCAAGCTAATCATCTTAGTGACCCATTCTAAGAATGGAAGGAATTCAAGAGGACTCATCTTCCTGTAGCCAAAAGGCATTTCATTCAATTCAATTGCAATGGGTTTGTCAGCTTTTTGAAATCGCCTTAAATCATTGATACTTTTGTTATGACACTTCTTTAAAGTCGTGTGACAGGAAAATGACAAAGTTGAGTATCTGATGTGAAAAGCATAAAAACAAGAAAATTTCAGTAGTTTTCATTAAAATCTGTCAAAAATTGACCACTCTGCAGTGCAATTTCCCCTTTTCTCTAAATCATGCATAAACATGAGCTCAATAGGCAAACCTCGAGATGTCTAAAGAGGAAAATGCCATACATGGCTTATGTTATCCTTTGTTTTTGCAATCTTTAATTCAAGGACAATTGTAACATTGGAATAACTTGAGGGTTTTATTTTGAACGTTTAAATTGTGTCCTTGAAAATCCGAAACATCAATTACCAAATCATGAACTATATATGACTATCTTAGGAGTTATACCAGTTCGGGAGGTAACTTCTTTCGGGAGAAAATGGTCGGCCAAGGATGGCGCCATTTTCAATTTTCTCCCTTGATGCTTTGCGGTCCTACCGCCCAAGTTCAACCGAGACGAACGTTCAAAACACCTGGAAATGTTCATCGATCTTAGGAATGAGAAATTTTGGAATATTAAGAAACATTGTTGCTAGGAGGATCATATTTTGTAGTTCCCAGAGCAAATTTTGAGATATCGAGCAATATTGCCACGTTCTGTGTCGTAAGCTTAAGATATAGACTCGACACAGCTGCAAGATTTATGCAATTTTTATTACAGAAATTTTGTAAGTTACTAGTGCTTGCAATGGTGCTAATTAATAGACTAATACGTTGTTGAAACTTTCTTGTGATTTCGGTCTGAGGTGGTGAACAGTTACCGTGTATTTGAATATATACACATTTATAGAAAAAAAGCGATAACTATACGTGAAAAGGTACACACTAAGTCCTCATGAATGTTCATGTTGTAAATTTTTCCCCGATTGGGTGAATTCTTATTTTCACCCGAAAAACTGTTATCTCCCGAACTGTATATTACCAGATTACGAGATAATTGTAATTCTTTGAAGGTTTTCTTTTCTATCTCCTTTTAGTGCCTGTATCACGCTATTTGTTTTCTACTCCGCAATCAAAAGACGGGAAGGTAGACAGTGATTGCGATACCAATTACTCGCCATCTACCTCCAGTGACGAAGAATATCGGCAACCAAGTTCTTACATTGATTCCTTCCAGGAAGATGAACACCACAGTTATTGAAAACCAGCAAGCAGCATACCAACTGGCAAAAGCCCCAAGAATAGGGTTGACTTCTTAAAAGTCAGAGGGAAGGTAAATCGGACTGAGGCTAAAGCCAAGGCAAACAAAAACCTACAAAGAATCAAATTCATCATCAGACGAAGATAGTTTTGAAGTCAATGACTCTCTACAAGGTACCTGGAATAATTGATGTACAACAAGCAAGGAAGAGCCGACACAGGACGAGTCATTGTCAGGAAAAACATTGAAAAATGATTCGGGAACAAATATATATCCAGTACAATAATTACTTTTGAGGGAGTTTGAAAATTCAACCATTTTGGGCAACAGATAATTTCATGTGTTTTATAGTCGGAGTATCCTGGTGAAGGTTAGTCTCGACGTACAGAGAGCACACCACCATTAGCTCGTCTATTTACTTACACACTATTTCCCCCTTCATTAAATACTCCCCCTCCCGTCCCTGACAGATTTGTCAAAGTTCACACCAACACTAAGACACCCCTGACATAAAAGCCAACGAGTTTTTCAATCATGGCATCACAATTTACCATAGCATGACCGTTTAGATTTTGAACTGAAGAGGGAAAGTATATATGGGATGTGCAACCCCCTCCCTTATTAATCTGCAGTGTGACGGAAATCACCTCTTTTCTCCCCTAGGACTGAAATGGTTTAAGTCACCTTCCATCCATTCCAACTTTGCAGACACATAAACATCTCCTCTTTATATCCACGGGAATAAGCAACAACCGATTGTGTTAACATGAGCACTTCATACTTAACTAACAAATCTCTAAAATTGACGGTGTACCTTCTCTCGCTGTTGGTGAAAGGCTCCATAAAAATATCGTACTGTTATTGGAACAGTGATCTGATAAGCTCGACAAAGTATGCTTTCTCGTTGCCAAGAAGAGCGAAGAATACCTGTCAATAGGTCGAATATAGTCGGTGGTTGCTATAAACACTGCAAGTTGACATAATACCTAACTGAATAATAACATTTTTAGAACAGGGCACAAGGCATTAAGACTGTAGTATCACTTGTGAAAGGAATAGGTGTTTTCACGGAAATTTGATCCAGAAATCAGAAAAAACACCAATACCCGTTTCATTCCAGCAATCGAGAATGTAGTTTCCTGTGACCCCCGAATCTATACTACTGTTCTATAAGTTTGCTGACCGGAGGGCTGGTCGTTAAGTGATTTTCCAAAGTGGTGTATATTTGAAGTACCGGTATGTGGGAAAAATATTCTGTGAATATTATTTTATTTGCTGCCAATGGCATACGTGTCAGACTGAAGATTACACACACTCTAAGTACTGGCCGGTCTCGAAGCAGACTTGATCCTTTTCACTGAACAACAATTTGGCATATCTCCGCAGTTTTAGGCCTTTAATCAAGAAAGCAATCTAAGCATATCTAAAACTAGTGATGCCCAGGTCTTAAAGAAATGAAATTCTTCCCTTTTCTTTGTCCCTTAATCTAGTGCCAAACTTTCTTGTCAAATTGTGTCTGCCTTAATTAGAAGATGATGGTGAGTACGTCATTTGCTAATGGAACCCTCCGTCGACGCTTTAAAAAAGAATTATCGTTTGGCCTTTTTAAAAAGTTGGGAATTTTATACCGATTTTACCGAAATTACAGGCCTCATTCAATCTCTTATTTGCAAACATCTGTTTTAGTCAAAGAAAAGGTTATTGTAGCAATTTTATTCTCTATTCACAATTTCAGTTAGCATGTAAGTTTAACCAACGAAACTGCTTTGTCATGTATGAAATAGGACATTCTGGTTTCCGTTGATATCCCTGATCTCTAAACATTCCTATTCTTCCTCACCCTTCCACCGCTTTCTACAAAATTGACCGCGACCTTTTTTATCAAAATGGAACAGAGTACTTTCACTGTACTAACACACTCACACGCCCCGCCCTTTGACGAACAAAAACTAGTTTTGCACCCATTTAAGGAAGCTAGCTGAAAGTATAGCTGTTGACCCAACGTGTGAATATTGCACTACAACAACTTTTTTACGAGCGAATGGGAAGTATATAGCAGCCGTTTTATGGACTTTTTACAGTGCTTTCATTCTGTGCCTTGTTAGGTTTGTTAATTTGTGTTTGTAGATGAAAAGGCATTAACCGTGAATACAGATAATTTATTAAAGGAGGTCTCTGGTTTTATTTCACGTTGAGGCATATTACTTGAGGGATATTTCAATTACATGGTTCTTGGACGTAACTGTATGGGGTTCCCAGAAGCCCTTTCCATCGTTTTGTTAACTGCCGCTCTTTATGTCATGGTCGCCAACCTTCTTTCCTTACAGTTTACAACATCAAAGCAATCTGTTGACTTAAAATTTAAGGCGTTTTTATCAGAAGAACATTGAACTGGTGATTTCTTTTCATAATTATGAAACTTATAACTGTAACAAAAGCGACCCACCAAAGTAATATCTTATTTTGTTCAGAATTGAAGGCCGGATTGCGCAATATTAACCGCGCAGTTTTCTTCTGACCTAGACGTTTCAACTGAAACATGAATCGCCCTTATCGGTATGCGCTAACTTTGCCGGTGACTACATGATTAGCAAACAATTATGAAAAAGGTAATGATATCAAATGTTACCGTGACTTAAAAAGGCCATTTCTAGATTTTGATGTATTTCAGTCACGGTGGAAAGTCAAATATGTGCTATGCACAGGGCTATGCTTAACAGCATCTAAGTAACTTAGTTAACCTCAACCAAAGTTTTTTGTTCTGAATTTTGTAAATATTCTCACATGAGATTTTTTTTTATTGGTGGCTGTACTTAAGGAAGAGTTCGTTACTATGCGTTATGGCATAATTAAATTGAGCAACCCTGTAAGATAAATTTAAAACGGTTCTTTTGAACAACCGTAATGGAAAAGACCTATCAGCTGCGCACTTATCCAACCAAAGAAAGAGGAGGCGGGTGAGAAATCTGATAATGTGTATTTTGTTAAGACATGTATTTGTAGCAATGGGAAGAGAGATCTCTGATGAGGGAGTAGCAAAATAAAAGACTGCGTAGTTATCTCTCTCTACTCTTGATGATAGCTAAGTTACATCACTTCTGATCTGGAAGTATATGCTTGCTTTTTTGGTGATCATGCGATGCATTTACATACGGGAGATCCGCTTGAACTGCGAACGCGTAATAAGCACTGTCATCGAACAATACTGAGGACACTACGCAAGTTAAAAAACTAAGCTTGTTATTCGTGATAAAATTTTGATGTTTTGAACTTCTAATGAAATGCCTGAAATTCTGGTAGTTTTGGCTACTGCCGAAATTACTGATAAATAATTCTTCTGCAATCTAAACAGTTTATTTTCTAGATCTATAGGTAATATCATCCTCTACCTGTTTTGTTTAGTTAATTTTAACCTATATACGTATCACTCATATATACTTTTCTAAAAGTCGATCTTGTAGCATAAACATTTCTATTGTCCTCACCTCTTATCCCTAATGTTTCACCTGTATAAATTTTCAACATTTATATCCTTCTCTGAAATGCGCAAACCTCCTCATCATAACAAATTCACCATCTACTAAAATACCTCTTACTTGTATCAGGTAGTTGCTAAAATTTGTTGTTTGAATTCATTGCATTCTTTTTTGCACGAGAGTGAGCGTAGCTTACCATTGTTATCTCACATAAAAGCACTTAAAATGCATTGACGACACACTGACGTCATCCTTGAGGGCAAAACAATGGAACACGTAGCCTAACGCATAAGAATTAGCCCATTACGTGTAGCAGACTGTGCGCACATTCGACTGTTTGACAAATCAGCCCTCTGCATTTGTCAAAGTTGGTTTTGTTTGCCCCAAGGAGGGCGTACATTTTGCTCTGTGACATCATGTGAATAAGGTCGATAGCTTTAAAATGTATCGAGTCTTATCTTCGTGCTCTCACCCAAATTGTCAGCTGATACGCACTGTTTAAAAAGGAATTTTTGGATAAGCTGTTGTCATTATACTGTGTGGGTTGAATTCTTTGTTAGTGGTAGGGATTGGTTTAGGGATATGTGCTATCGTTAGATCAGGTAGGAAATATATAGTTCCTCTTATACAGCGTGCATCGGTGTTAGTGTTAGTTATTATGTCACAACTTAGATTGAGGACCCTAATGTGTGGATTCAAACGGTAACGTTCTTGGCCCTACACTTTTAACTTTATAAATATCTCGGAATCGTAGATGTTATTTTAGCCACTTCTTTTTAAAAATGTGTTTTTTGCTGATGATGCGAGACACTATTTTCTTGTAAACATCTTTCCAAATCGGGTTTTCGTACCTGAAAGTTTTATTGATTGTATAGGTACCATAATTGAGAGTACATTAGTTTTAATGATGGTAAGACTAAAGTACTTCATTCTACAACAAATTTAAAAAGGAATCAAACGAATATTGTTGCAAATGTTGAAGGTCAGCATCAGTCATGCCATTCCGTCCATGAAATTCGTAATTCCGATGAACTCTTCTCCATATCAGATCATTGTGTCAGCCTTCTGCTTACTTTTGTATCGCATCATCAAAATTTTTAAGTTTTTAGATCGTATCACCACTAGATACTACATCCGTGTGTTTACTACGGTACTGTTGGCCTACTTGATTTTTTGATATGTTGATTATTGTTATAGTTTTTTCTATGGAATAGAGCGCCACTAACTTTCAAGTCTTCCACTGATTAACAACTTTGCTGTTTTGCTGCAACATATGAAATGATAATTCGTTTCATTTTTTCATTTTTATTCCAATCATTTCAAGGTTCTGCTTGACATTTCTTAAACAATCGCAACTTACAAAATTACATAACTAACAAATTTTTTTTACAAATATATGTTTGTATTATCATTGTGAACAACTTCTTTGTAATGATTTAAAAAGGTGTGTCATTAGATTAAGCAGATCTAGTAACCTCGATCTACTACCTGCGGCGGTCGGTGGGGAGGGAATTAGGGGGCATTTTCCCAACAAATAAATTGAGGAAAGAAGAACTGCCATTTGCCAATCTCTTATAACATTTGGTCATTGTTTCACCAAAATTTGACCACGTCCTCACACGATAATTCAAAAATGATATTTCTATCCTGTGGTTTATCATGTATCACATCACTGGATGACACTCGCAGTCACAGAGAACTCGTTGTTTACACACAGACAAGTATTTGCGTTTAGACACCAATTGGGCTTCTTTAATGACACAACGTAAAATACGAGGATCTACTGGAAGAATAAGCTCTAAAAGTCACAATCTAGTTCATTCCATAGCATAGGACATCAGAAACCTTCTCCTCCTGACCTCGTGTTAAGGGATTACTTCTAGACCCAACCAGAGGCCCACTGGAATGTCCCTAAATCCTCATCCGTATACATAAGGTGTATACGCCAGGGCAACTTTAAACTGCTTTCGAAACCATTGGCGGTAAAGCGTTCATTGCAGGATACAAAGGTTGTTTGGACTATGATTAGTATTAACCATTATAACATATACCGTTTATAATAAGCTGGAAAACCCCGCATGTTATATTATGTCGGTTACTAATAGGGTTGGTATCTTCATTCAGTGTTACGTCTTTAATTGTGCGTCATTCAAAGTTAAAGGCAAGGGAAAAACCTGTAGGTTACTTAGGGTGAAAACATAAGCTTTTAAAGATCGTCGTTGCATTCCTTGGATACGAAGAAATATTGTTTACAGGAAGGTATTAAGTAAAATAAATTATGGTTTATGCTCTCGTCGAACACTATATTCATCTTTAAGATAGGAAATTGTACGCATACAGTTAAAACAGTGATTTAATTAATCTCCAATCTTCAGTAAAAATGCAACTTCAAAAAAGGTTGAATAACCAACCACCTTATGCTGAGGGATTGAAGTAAGTTTTATATTAAAATGATCGTCCTGTTTGGGGGCTAAATTATTATATCTGCATTAATGTGTGGTCAGACTTAATTCTTACACAGAGATTTGGAACCACAAATGCCCGTCTTAGAGATACATTGGAAACTGCTCATGTTAATATGTATGGTTGGTTCCATTTTATGACACATAGAGCTAGTATAAAACAAACCAATCATAAAATATGTCAATGATTCTTACATTGTATATCTATGTTCTCCATAATTTAGTAAATTTGCTATTAACTTAAAAATGAGCAACTGTAAAAAACACAAGGTAAGTCAAATTATAATAAATTTATACACCATAGCAACATACGTGTCGATCCTGGCGACAGTGGGGGCTGTCGTCTTCACGTTTTGATCCTTGGACAAAATAAAAAAATGTTTTCCAACTATCGCCTCTTTTCATAACTCCGTAAGCAAAATATTATCACTCATTACACAAATTTAAAGAGACTGGGCCAAAAAGTTTATTAAGAATTCCTCAAAATTTGAAACATTGCTTTCAAAGTGAACCAATTAGTGGCATTCTTTAAATTAACTTCAAATGATCAGATATGTGTGAACTATAATAGAAGTTTGGTTGCATTGACAAAAAAAAAAAAAAAAAAAAAAACGGAAGAATAGCAGCACTCGTATTTGACAATATTACATTGATTATGCTATATAAATCAATGTATTAATCATTGATTAGGCTACATTACATTGGTGAAAACTATATTTACCTCCGATTTTTAAATATTGGTTGGCGGTAACATTTACGGTCACCTTCATTCATAGGCCTATGATTACATTTCACGGAGGGTGAGTGAAGGGGACATACCCGACCCTGAAAATTTCCCCTGATTGTCATGCAAGCATGAAACCATCTTAATGTGATTCGTTTCGTTTCGTTTATTTATTTTACTCTTTATACCTCCCAGGAGGTGTTAGAGTTAATTGATACAAATGAAAAGCAACACATAAAAATAGCAGATAATCACACGTAATAAATACAAAATATACTTAAAAAAACACATTCAAATCTAGTCACCCGCTCTTAACTGAAAATAAAGTAGCAAAGTACAAAAAGTATGGATACTCTATGCAAGAACCAACGATGATAACTAAGCACAAAAACAAAAAGTACAAACCTATGGTGAGACACACATGTCTACCCACATTCAAAGAAACTGCATATGCCTATTTAAAGTGATTAGATATACATACTGCAGAATGTGGCAAGATTTCTTTGCACCCTCTTGTTTCTTGATGATAAAAGTTGAGCAATTTTTAAAGTGTTTAGTCCCACCCTATAATAACGTTTCAAATACTACTCTCCATCCGACTTAAATGCCCTACACTGAAAAAGATAATGGAATTCATCATAGTCGAACCACTTGCACAAAGCTCACAAAGTCTGTCACTAAGATCAATGTTAAGGAAAAGCCCGGCTATGGCAGGAATTTTAGTATTCCCACAACGGAAACTGCAAAGGCTAAAACGATCACGACTACTCAGGGACAAAAGATAATTTCCCAAGACGTGCCCGGATTTAAAAATACGATAATTTTTACAGTGGGAATTTTCATAAACCTCAGACAGCCATTTTTGCTCATACATATCACTTAGTCTCAAATGCAACGTTCTTTTCACCCATGATATATTTATATTGAAAGGATCATTCCAAATATAGGACATACCAGAGGTGTCTACAATATTTTTAATTTTTAATTTCCAAGAAAGATCATAAACCTCTTATCATGCAAAGTTCGCAACAATTTATAAATTTTAAATGATAATTTATGTTCACTACAATGAATAATTCTTAACCAAAATGAAATCAATCTCATCTCAATCGTTTTTGCTATTTTATACCGAGCTAATTCCCCCAGAATCATACAGTTGGGTGTAGCTTTATTCAATTTTAAAACTTGCTTACAGAATTTAATATGAAGAGCTTCGATTTGTGTTGTATTGCTAGTCCCCTAAATTTCACAGCCATAGAAGAATACCGGGAGAACAACTTTATCAAACAATTTAAGTCTAATATCCAACAGCAATTGCAAATTGTACGATGCAGAAAGTAGACTATACAAAGCTCCTCTAGCCCGATCTACCTGTTTAGCCATAGTTTTATTGAATTTGTTGTTGTGATTGAAAATAATACTCAGATAAGTGTAATCATCTGCAACTTGAATATCTTGACTTCCAAAGCTGTAAGTAGGTGTTTTCTTAATTTTACCTTTCGAAAAAATAACCACTTTAGTTTTACTTACATTAACAGACAAGTACCAAAGATCACAATAATCCTTCACAGCATTCAATGCAGACTGCAAATCAATCTCATTTTCAGCAAGAACTATGGTACCTTCAGCACATAGCAAACAATAAAGCCTCATAAAAACCTCAACGTCATCATCACTAACGTATGTTTTACACTGTTAAAAATTTCTGTAAATTTACAGACTTTTTTTAACTTAAACTTTTTGTATTTTATTTTTAATAGAGATTTTCTGTATCTTTACAGACACTTTGTATTGCTTCAATAAAAAAAGGTTGTTTAACATGTATTTTCTGTTTATTTGAAAAATCATTTCTGTCTGCTTTTTTAACCAAATTTTACTGCTTTGTAAAACTTTTTCTGTAAATTTACAGAAATTTTAACTGTATTTTGTATTTTTCTGATTTCACATAAATATACTGTCATTTAACAAACATTCATTTTGTTTATAAACTGAAAAAGAAACAAAAATAAGCCCAAACAAACAAATAAGAAATAGCCAGAAAATTTTCAATATATAACATGCATCGTTCTGCGAAGTTTCAGTTTAAAAAAAAAAAAAAAAAAACATTTATGGCAAATTTATGGCCCTATTTGAAAATTAACTTACATTTATTATAAAAGCATACTAAGGTATTAAGTTCTTAGTTATAAATATCATACAACTGGTGTTTTGTCACATATTTTTTAAGTAAAAAGAAATTGTAAGGCTCTAATATCAGAGCACTGACAGTTGGTATACTGATGTCAATTCATCGCCACAGGCGCTCATGCACTTGATCGGAGCAAATTAAAAACGTTTCACAAATTTTCTTGAAAGAGTCTGTAAATTTACCACTTTATGACGTAAATCTCATTTTGCATAAATGGGTGGAGCTTATTTTGTAGGCATTTTCCTAACAAAAGGATTGCTGTTGCTTTAAATAATATCTTCTTTGGCGTTTTTTAATCAGGAAGTGATAAACTTATTGTTTACCTTGTCTGGAAATGTTTGCAACCAATGTATTTGCATTCTTTGTCATATTTACTTTAAAAACAATTATTATATTGTACAAAAAATGTGACTTTCCAATTACAAAGTTCCTAGAGATAGTAGTCTACTTGACAACAATATGACAACAAAGCATCTTCAATGTGTTTTGATTGAAATTAACTTCGTAACGACACATTACGTTGATAAACAAATACCTGATCTACGTAATGGTGAAGTGTATGTTACGTAATAACATATGAAAGGTAAAAAAGCAATATTATAATAAATATTAAAACGTCGGGAATGAAAACAGTAGGCTGTAAATTCACATAAAATTAAGGTAAACAAAACAGATCAATTCTGTAATTCGATTTTACAGTAGACATTTGTAAACTAATTTACATGCAAAAACTGTAAAGAAAAAACAAACCCTTAATGTTTTTTCATGATTACAGTCTGGCTGTAAAAAAAACATTATTTGGTTGGAAAAAAATTTGCCATAAACATTATGTAAATTTACAGAGAAATTTTTTAACAGTGTACAGAGGTTGACAGGTCACTTAGCCCTTTGTTATATTTACTAATAAAATAGTCAAAATCATTTAAGAAAAGAGCAAATAATATTGGAGATAGATTTTCACCCTGACGAATACCCACATTACACATAAAATAATCAGACTGCTCAAAATTATGTCTTACACAAGATTTTACATTATCATACAAATTTTTGATCTCTTGAAGAACCTTACCATTTATATTATTAGAAATAAACTTAGACTACAAAACGCCCGCTGAATCGAATCAAAGGCTTTTATCTAATCGATGAATGCATAATAAACTCTCTCTCTCTCTCTTGTAAGTATAGCTCAACTACAGGATGAAGTACAAAAATATAGTACAAAGTAGAATAATCATGCCTAAAACCAGCTTGTTCATCCCCCAAAATTCCGATGTAAGATAAGTATTTATTCTTTCATTTAGAATGGTAGTGAACAAATTTACCAACACAGCTTTCCAGGGTGGATACCACGATCGTTGTTAACCTCATGAATTGAACCCTTTCCTTTAAAAAGAGATTTTACTATTCCAACAGTCCAATCATAAGGAACCTTCCCCGATGTTAAAACAACATTAAAAAAAATTGTTAACAGTGCTAAAACTGCTGGCGGGCTATATTTTAAAAATTCATTGATAATAAGATCTGTTCCTGGTGACTTATTGTTTTTCAACCTTTTAACCTGAACCTGGCCTCATGTACAGTGATGTCCCTATTAAGATCAACATTGTAAGCAGTAGTACTCAAACAGCTGTCGTTTTCGACATAACAATAAGCATTTGAAACATTCCAATTTTAAGAATAATTCATTAAGGTATCAATTGGTATATTGGCGCTTTCAAAAGTTTTATTACTAGCATTATTTATATCATCCCAATAACAACGTGGATTTTCGGATTTCATGGTCCTAATTTTTTATGTAAGGATCCAAAATAATCTGTCTTTGCATTCCTCAAAATCTGTCGATAGTTCCTTGAAGCAACTTTTAAAGCTTCGTTGTTTTTAGATGAGCTGTTTCGATTTTACACTTCTTACAGTTAAGATACTCAGATCTAGACCTACTGGAATCGCTATTAAAACATTATTTTTAAATGATGAGGACAACACTGCTTACGACTAACATTCTGGTATACCAACATGCCAGTTCTGTTGGCAATCTCTGATAATAGCATGTATGATTGTTTTGAAGGACATGTTGTTAAAAGGGCAGTCAGAGTTTGATTTGTTCTAGCACCTTCTTTTTCCTTTCTTAGCTGATTGTTTTACCAAAATATAGAAACATTGAGAGGTCTTATAAGTTTGAAGAAACGTGAATGTTGGGTTATTACTGATGGATGTATTTTTATAATATTTGTCGGGTAAAAAACTTTTCACAAATGAAAGACTAGACAGTCTCCCCTACACTGTAACCTACTTTACAATCAGGACGTTAGAAGGCGATCACGAATCATTTTTTGTTATCTTAAAGTCAATGTACAAGTGTGATGCAGAATTAAGGTTATGAACAAAAATTGTAAAAACAGATTCTGATTTGCAACTTTAATAAAAGAGAAACAGATTATGTATGTTGTGTATGTCATTAAAATTCACTAGCCAGAGTAGGCTGTCTAAATTTATGAAGGAATACCTGTGGCTGTAAGTTTGATTGCAAGTGTGTCCTTAACACCAATCACACCGAAGTACTTCTTTCGCATAGCATGGGCTTCTTTCGCATGGGCTTTATAATTAAAGAGCATGTCGCTCAACTTTAGGATCTTGATCATTGTGTTTTTTAAATACTTTTCAAGCTTCTTGCAATTGGTGCTACTATCTGTTACTAAGTTGCTGGGATCATAGGAAATATTTGCGCAGGCTTCTAAAGTAAAGCTATGAACGTTGCTTCCCTACCACTGAAAGGGTCTAAGAGGGAGGGGATATGACTAGATCAACTAGATCAATTAACTTCGGTCCGGGGCTTATTGAAGGTCATTGGTGTTCGTAAATTGAATCGAATCCGCAATGTCTGCTTGGACTGCTTAATGTAAAATTCAAACTTACTTCAGCGAGTGGCACTAATCCCACCTCACTACAGACATAGGAGAACGTTCGCTGGACTATGCGATATAAAATGAAATTCCTTCATTTAGTACATTAACCTGGTAACTTCACCTAAATATTACTCGGGAAGGAGAAGAGAGATGGTCCTATTTAGCGACATGAAATTGTAAAAAAATACAAGTTAATCTGCAGGGAGTCTCTAAAAGTTTCTATTGAAAATATTTCTTGAGAACAAAACCGGGTAAAGCCGGTTTAACGGATTGACAGTGGCATAACTATCTATAAGTATCCCACGGACTTTGTTCACGTCTTGTTTTTATCACATTACTGAATGTTATCCACGTTAATTAAGCTTTTAAATAACACAAAATAAAATAGGCCTATATTGACCCAATGGAATGATGATAGGTTTTAACAGTCACAATCTAGTACAATCCTAGTGCTTCAGAAACAAACATTCGCCCCTTGCGACCTCTTTAGGAGCCCATATGGCCCATAAGGGAACTATATGAAATTACGCTACCCCCCATCTCAATGCGTAAGGTATGCGTAAGGTCTATAAATCAAAATTTTTTAAAGTGTTCAATGTACGATTCAAAGGTTGTTTGGACTATGATAAGTGTAAAATATCAAAATGCATTATCTTATTACTGATTACATAAACATGTACCGTGCATAATTAGCTGGGAAACCCCATATGCGATATTGTGTCTTTATTTATATCGGTTCTGAATAGGGTTGGTATCTGAGTTCAGAGCAAAGTCTTTATAATTATGCGTTATTCAAGATTCCAGTCATAATCAAAACATCTAGTCTACTTTTGAAGTGCAAAAACAGCCTTTAAAGGCAGAAAGGTGATCGCTTTATTCCTTGGATACAGAGAACATTTTACAGGAAGGGAGTAAGTACTCTTTTCTCAGAGCACTTTTAGTCAGTTGAAAATAAGCAGCTGTATGCGTATAATTTACACGGAATCATTTTACTTTTTCTAAAGTCCTCCCGACCCTCTGGCAAAGGGCCGTTCGGCGAAACCAAACTTGATACTGCTTCCCGAAGAAGCTATTACGTCCACTGAAGGACAACACTTAACGACCGAATCATTTTACTGAGTCTTCATTAAGAACAAAACTCTAAAACCTACAAAGCCACTACAGAGTGAGGTATCGAAGTAAGTCTAATCTTCAACTAGAAAATGTGGTTACGAAAATCGTAACCATTTACTGTCCATGATTGTTTCCGTGCCAACGTACTTTGGTACGTACTAAAGCTTAGAATATCGTCCTTTCACGTTTGCTGGCCGATATGGGGGCGATGCGCACTGTTTAACAAAAAATGTGATATACCTGAATATAATCAATGCAGTACTGTGTTGGTTGCTTGTTGCAGATATCAATCCTTCGTTACTTTCGACTCGCAATCTCGTGATACACATGAATGATGCAGGACTGCACTATTTCTGATAATACTTATCAGGCTAATTGAAGAATCATCCACCACCGTTAATAGGCTATCCATGCAATGCCGATGTAACTGCCGTGATCAACCGGAAGTACAAAGTATGCCCACAGTGCTCACAGTGGCACTGCAGGTAGGGTAACTATTCGTTCGGTTTTACCAGGACACGTCCTCTTTTTATTGTTTCGTGCTGGTGTCCGGCCGGTTTTGTAAAATTACCGCCACTATGTCCGGATTTCATGTATTTCTCACATGATCTGACAGGTTTTCCCTAATTTTGCTTCAATCAAGTTAGAAGAAGCTCTAGTATTATAGTAAAAGCAACAAATATTGCCCCATTTTGGATCTAGACACCATTGAAAACCAATAAAATTTCCAAACTCCCCACCCCTTCCCTCCTCTAAGACCCCTCACCATGGTGGCGATGCGTGTCTCCCTTGCGAGAAAATAAATAGGCCTATGGTAACCCTAAGTGCAGACTAAAAGAACAGTATAGAACTCCTATGCTAATTCTGAGAATGACCATCATTCTGAGAATGATAATAAACACAAGCAGCGGTGGGCCTTTGCGCGTATGTTATGCCCACGCACTTCCTATATAAACATGGGCAGAGGATCATTTGAAAATTGGTCGCCACCGTTCCGGCGAAACAAAACGACTAAGCAAAATGTCACCGACTGCTAGACCAGGGAGCTGTAGGCTAGACCCAATAAAAGCTATTTAAAACTCAGACTTTCTATAAACATTGACAAAGCAGACTGCACTAACGTCCTATGCGTAGATTGTCGCTACCGTACGTGTGGTTATAGCAACATGGCTGCCTGCTTTGGTTTTGTGCGTAGAGAAGGATAGGTTCTAATTACTTGACTTCTCAAGATACACCTAGCGTTTGGCAAGCCTAAGTTAAGCCTTGCGTAACTGCTTCCAAGAGAGAAATACAACAAGGGAGCTAACGTCAAATTCTAAGAATAAACCTTGGCCTAGATACAAAAATAAATGTCATGGCTATTCTCCGGCCGCGAACTACAAGCACTTGCGAGATACGACAGAACCGTGTGTGTGTCACAATACTACGATGCTCTTTAGCTTGTTAGCGTTTAGCGACACTGTACGTGTACGCGATATACTGCAGGTACAATACAGCCGTTGTGTGATGAGCAGGTATACTGTATACAAATTCGACCTACTCAAGTGTTCTTGTACAAAACAATAACATACATAAATGCCAAAATAAAACCCGCCCATTTTAGGCCATTTCATAACCATAAGTGACCATGAAGTCTCGTCTCCGCCTACATGACTCACTCTACATAATGAGCTCGATTGTCGAGCAAACCACTCACTGAGAATCAAGAAACATTGAACGAAAGAACTTTCCCTCGAAAATGAGAAGCGTGCCTAAGGTACTGTCCATGCCGTCATGGACAGTACAATTAGGGAATAAAGTCAATTTGCCCATGTCTGTACATCAGATTCGATCAGATGAGAGAAGTTTAGAAGGGTAAAAGCTTTTTTTTTTGTTGTTATAAACTTTCCATTGGTCATCAATTATTCTCCTAGACTGGCTTAAGTTTCATGAGGTGAACGTCAGACGTACGTTACATTGACATGGACAGTGACATTGATCACAGCGTAGCGAAGAACTGTAGTGCTGTGTTTATATAATACACAGTATACTAGCTGCACTACCTTCGTCGCTTGTATGTAGGCGAGTCTATTTTCGAATGGGGTATGTTTTGGAATGTCTTGAACGAGGTTATGTTTGGAGCGATTTTTCTGTTGGATTAGGAAATATGCCCGTGAATAGTTCCACTAAAATTATGTGCTATCTTGAGGATCTGTGGTTTGGGCGATGTTGCTCACCGTGACGTTTGACACTATAACATCCTGCTATATAGGCTAGGCTGGGCTACGTTGTTGAAATTCAAAACAGACTAGCCTAAATAGACATAACGTTAGACCATAGAGCAGGATAATATGAACTAGAGGGCGGACTCCCCAAAACAGCTGTAATCGAATGGGCACTCGGTATCCATTTGCTGTCTGCACAACAGACCGATTGCTCACATAGAGATTCATACAAATCACACGCACATGAACATGCAAAAATTTGATTTCTAAAATCATCTTATTCAATCAGAAAAAGAGGAGGATGTAGTATCTCTCATAAATTGTTTCTTTGTGATGGTTTTCTATTTTATTCTTTTTTAAGTTTTAAGGGCCAGATCTCTCAGCCCAAACTGCAATTTTGGAACCCGGGTACCGAAATTCTTAATTGGCTCAGCTCTTTGATTGACAGGTAATTCAAACAATGCAGAGTACCAAAGCTTATATTAACACAGCATGAATGGTACTGAGAGTGTTTTGATTATATAAATTGAGTTTTTCTGTACTCACCTAGAAGCAATAAACTGAGATTGTATATGGATGAGGATGATTTCAGAAAATTGTGGGAGGGGCTTAAGTAAGAAGGTTAGGAGAATTGGTACTGTTTGGGGTGAGAGAACTGGTCCTTTAAATAAACGCATTTTTCTTCACTTAGTGTCAAGTTCCGCTAAAAGTTAGTATTAGCCCATATACGTAGAAGGCTCAGGCCTATATACATTACGCGTAGACCTAAGTATAGTGATATTTTCTGAATCCAAATAATCAATTCTCCTTCGGTAAACTTTGTGCATGGAGCCTTTACGCGATGCAATAAGTCGTTATATAAACACGTAGTCTTTTAACACTGGTGGGGCCCTACAGGGCGTGTTAAAGCAGGCTGTTAAAAAGTAGGCTATGGCATATTGGTTACAAAGAGCTGGCCGGCAACTTTGGTCTGCTAGGGTGAGGGTTGCCGCTACTAGCATGGGAGTACGAGGTCCCCGGTACAAATTAATTCCAGTTCAAACCCAGTTCAATTTCCAACTGGGTTGAACTGGAATGAACTGGGTCTTACTGGAATCTAACTGGGTTAACTGGTCTTTAACTAGGTTTAACTATGTCCAAACTGGGTTGTCATAAGGGTTAACTGGGCTTCAACTAGGTTCAACTGGTTTACATCCCAGGTCAACTGTGTTTAGAATACATTGAACTAGGTTCAACTAGGTTACAACTATATTTAACCAGAACCGAACAGGGCTAAACTGAGTTCTAACCATTATGTCAACTGGATTCGAACCCTGGCAGGCTGGGTTGCATTCACACTCAACTAGAATTCATAATTTGTCCTAAGGGGCCTCACATTTTGTCAAATTGTTGCCAACTCGAAACTGTGTTTTGCCAAGTTGTCAAATAGGGCTTATTTTAATGCATTTATCCTGGTGTGGAACTACAAATTTAAAACCATTCAACCATTCACCATTCAACTAGGTCAAAGTGGGTTGTGACCAGGGTTGTCACCACACCATTGTGGTCACCGTTCTGGGGGAGAGGTCAAAGGAGGGGGTGTCCCCCACCCCTTTGAATTTTTTTTTCAGATTGTAAAGTGCTTACAAAAGAAAACATGGAGGTATCACTCAATTCTAAAGAAATCGAAGAATTTTATTCAGTTAGGGTAAGGAAATTGGGACCGTGACGGGCGGTGATGCTGAAGTAAAGTTGATAGCCAGTACCGCCCGGCTGAGGTTTATCAGAGCTGGGTAAAATAGCACCGCTCGGTGTGGTGACAACCCTGGTTGTGACTATGGTTGACTAGATTTAATCCGATCGATAGCTCGAGCTGAGCTGAGCTCAACTGGGTTTCAAATGATCTCTGACTCTCAAATGATCTCTGACTGATATATACACTCTTAAAAAGTTGGTTAAAAAAATTCACCAACACTGGTCACGTATGTCAAATACCTGAAATTGGTTAAATTTTACCCAATAATTGTTGATTAATGGGTTATCCAAGAGGTTTTTTACAACCTTATTGGGTAACCAGCCTGTGGGGTAACCAAATAAACAACACATATTGGGTAAAATTTAACCAATTTCAGGTATTTGACATACGTGACCAGTGTTGGTGAATTTTTTTAACCAACTTTTTAAGAGTGTACATTGCATTCACACTTAACTGACATTGTTTGTTCAACTAGACCTCACATCAACTCATCTTCGTTTCCTATAACTCTGAAATATTCCACCAAGACTGTCAATTAGCCTGAGGGATAACTTTTAATTCATTGGAACTGATATACAAGTTGATAATAAAATCTGTTACATAAATTAAGCCAGATATGTATTAGTTGAATTACTTTGTACAGTCTTTGTATTCTGGATTGGACTCTGTTGGAAATAAGGAATTATATCAATCTACAAGCATGCACATGTTATGTTGAGAAACCCATGGAAAAGAAGTACAGATGGCAGAAGACTTCAGTCATTTTGTCATCTAGTTTGAATTATCCAGTTCAATAGTGTGTTCGAGCCTCCTTAGTTGTATAGCCAAGTACTGAGAACGGAATTTACTCAGTTTGAACCAGTTAAAAAAATCCAGTTGAAGAACACATGCCAGTTTGAAATCCCAGTTGAGAAACCCAGCTATAAATGCACGTTCATCTCTCAATGTGATACTGTTCTAAGCCCAGTGGCGTAGCTAGGATTTTTTCCAGGGGGGGGGGGGGGGCAAAGGTATGAAATTTCCCCAAAACTTTTCCCGGTCAATTTGTATGTATTTCATTTAAAATATGCAAACTTACAAGCATAACAACTTTACCATGTCATTTTGTAATATTACCTGCATTTTAATCTTAAAGTATAACATAGAGCAATCGGAAATAACAAAGTATATTATTTTGGTAAGCAATATCTGATTAATTTGTATGTACTAACGCAGTGGCGTATGAAGGATTTCTCTGAAGGGGAAGTGGCATGCAGTATGGTCTAAGGGGAGGGGTGTCCGGAAATTTTTTGACGTTTTCAAGAAGCCTACATGCGAAATGGTGCAAGATTTTCGACTTTGACAGGAACAGTGTTAAAAGGTGAATCGTGGTGGTTCATGAGGATAAAACTGAAACTTTTGTGTCTTGACATGCATTTCTTTATGCCATTTATGCTACCTTACGAAGAAAAACTTGTCATTAGATTTGCACACTATTAGGAGTCAAAATAAAAGAGCACTGATCGGTATTTGTGGTTTTTTTTGGCCACAAAATGTTATTTTGTCATAAATATTATCTAAGCGGAGCGCCACCATTAGTTGGCGCGGAGCGTAGAGAAAATTTGGAAAAATCAGACCCCTTAGATGGCCGGAAATAGTATTTTCCAGGCTAATAGGAAGAATCTAGCCAGTCGCTTTCTTCTTTTGTCGTTTGCAATAAAATGCTCACTTCAAAATATGTTCGCAAACTGCAAAGTGATCAGACAGTTATGAGCTAATTTTACCCCAAATATGTAATTTTGCCCAAAAGACCGAGCGAAGCGCCACCATTGATTGGCGCTGAGCGTAAGGAAAATTTCGAAAAATAAGATCCCTCAGATGGTCAAAATAGCGTATTTATGCTTGTAAAGAGAATCTAAACATGTAGTCTTTTTTATCGATGCCACCAGTGGGAAACAGATTCTACCTTTTCAAGTAAAAATTGGAATTTGACAGAATTTGCCTAGTTCTATTTGTAGGAATTAAAAAAAAAAAGGCATCCCTGAGAGACCTTGCAGGGACAATTAATCCTTCCCCTTTGAAAATGTTTGAAAAATTGGGTGCCCTTATAAGCAATCTGGTGCCACATATGCTATCTTTTGAAGTAAAATCTGTGTTTATAAAGTTAAGACTACGTATTTTTAAGAACAAAGAAAAAATGGCATCTGTGTGGGGGACATGACCCAATGGTCTTCTCTTCGCATGCCACTAAGGAGGCCTAATAGTGGCTCGATCACACAGGATATCCTGTGAAAAAAGCAGTCTGTTAAGTGTAGAAGGCTACAAGGTACTCATTGTCCATTTATTGTTACACTCAAAGTCAGCAGAAAACTAGCTTGTAAGCATCGTTATGTACACAGAGTAAAATCGTACAGCTACTGCTAGCTTGTAGAAGAACATAACAACCTCGAGGGTCCACGGTAGTGACTTGTCAGTTTTCACATCCTTTTATTGAATTCCCAAAGTATCACCCGAATAACAGCTTCCTGTACACTGAAATGCACTGATCATAATCCCCGTGCATCTACAAGCACAATAGAACATTCAATCTGTTACGCGGCGAGGGCATTTATGTGGAACGCAAATTGGGCCGGTTCATGCGACACTGACGAAATCTGAGTTAAATTGTTGCATGAAAATACGAATTATGCATGAGAAATGTCTCACAATTTCTTGTTCTAAAAAAAATTTGGGGAAATTTTCGTGAAATTTTTGTAATAATAATAAGATTCATCAAGTTTCCCCATTTTCATCAAATATCCCCAAAAATTTTTCCGGGGGGGGGGGGGCAACTTTCCCCCTGCCCCCCCAGTAGCTACGCCACTGTCTAAGCCTACTTCTTTTTCAGTCCCCCAGTCCTTCCAGCTTCTATGTCACAATAAACCAGGAATTCACAGTGTATACACACAGTAGCACCCTGAAACCATATACATCACACAGTACCAACTGTTCAAGCATATGAAGCATGAGAACGCTCATTGTGATTGGCTGATGAGATCCAGATAAAGAGAGAGCTTTTCAAATCAACACAATAATGCAACTGTTAAGGATGCTCACACAGACTGTTTGCATGCATACAATTCTTTCACACTGAGTGTACGGTGGACTACCTTGTGCTGTACATATACTGCAATACTGTAAAGACCTACAGTATACATACAGATGTACTCAGAGTGCATGAAGGCTGCAAGCTCTGCAGTCAGGATAAAACAGAACTTAAAGCATTAAGCCAGAAAAGGAGCTGCAAGTGTGGAATGTTGTAGTACATGTAACATTTTGTACAAGTTTCTTAATTAAAAGGGAGTAGTATCAATGTGCAGCAATATCATATGAACTGAAGAAGATATGTGCATGACCATCAACTTAATTGAATGGACTTTTTGTGTTAAAGTTAGAATCTTTATTGGAAAAATGCATGGACTAATAGATTCTAGCTTTGTCTGGAAAAAGGATTGATACATTAATTTGGATGTGGAATTAAAGGAACATCTATGCTATGTTTTGTGCCACACAAGATACATGATTAATGTCAGTGTTAAATATTTTCGGCAGTTGGTAGAACCCCAGTTCAGCCCAGTTTAACCCAGTTTAAGTGGGTTCAACTGGAATTTGAAACAGGGGTAGGACTTCCATGCTACTAGTAATTTTAACCATAAGCTTGGCCCATTTCTTTAAGTTTTTAACAGGCCCTAGGGTGTCTAGAGTCCCCAAATATGTTTGTGACAATTTTTTGGAGCCAAATTTCTAACCGACTAAGGTCATATGCCTCATTTATGTGCATGCATGTAGGCCTATAGGCTATATGGGGGCTAACCAAACTTGGTTTGTTGTTACTTGATGTAGTTAACTTACATTTACCAACACTTAAAAGAAGGAAAACACACACACACACACACACACACACACACACATTGAATACCTGATGCCAGTCTTGGGTCGAAGGCTACTATAGAAGTAGGCATAGCTTATGTAATATATGCAACTGACGGGTTGCATTTGGCTTAAAATAAGCCAGGGTTAATGATAACAATCTTCACCCCACACAGAAACTGATGGTTTCATTTTTTCTTGCGCTTGCAGTGCGAAACCCAAAGGATGTCAGATTCATAGTGCTGCTGGCCATGAGCTCTTTTCCTGTAGGCTACTTTACACCGTATGTGGTCATGTCTGAAGACATCTGCCAAACAAGCAGATAATGAAGTGAACAAAGGCTATAAAAGCCTGATCCTCTCACCCCAAACTATTATTTTTGTACAGGTAGTTAGTCCACATCCATAGAAATTCCCAATTGGCGCTACTCTTTGACTGACAGCAAGTTCAAAACATGCAGAGTGCAGAACTCATATAATACACTGTACTGAGAATGTCTGATTACACACTAGGGTCTAGTATGATCACCCTGAAGCAATAGACTGAGATTGTGTCTGGATAAGGATGAAATTTAGACAGTGTAGGGAGGGACTTTATAAAGTGGGTTAAGAGAATTGGAACTGCTTAGGTGAGAGGATTAGGTCTGTTAAGTCCAGGCTCATTTAAGTAGTACAATGTGTAATCTGACTTTCAATTATTATCATACGACTTGAATATTCTGAAAGAAAATGTTAATTCTGGTTCACCATGCAGTTACATACCTTGCATTACTGGAGTTTAGACAGTTGAGGGAGATATATTCATTCAACAAGGGAAAAAAATTATGGGAAAGGCTGCATTCTTTATTATACTTGACAACAGTTTTAAAGACTTCAAAGTGCCCAGAGAAATTGAAGAAGTACTGTAACATGTGACTGTGATTGAACTACAATGGTCGGTAGAACAGGAACCCATTGAGTAATGTTTAAAGAAGTAGATTAGAGTAATGTATGTATTCATGTTACGTGTTTTTATTTTTTTACTCTTCATGCATACCAGTAAACAAGTACTTCTAGTTTCTGCAAGTGTCACTGTTGCCATTATGACAAACTGCGGAGTATTTTATACAAGAGGCACATAGTAGGCTTTGTAGTTTGCATATCATGGTGCATTTGCAGCCTACACCTTGGAATGTAGAGTGGGAATTTGTGGAGTGACATTTCAAAGAAATTCAATGGTGCACTGCGGCTACATCATTATTCCTTATAGCTGTAAATAAAAACATCTGTATTTGAAAAGGAAGAAAAAGGATACAAAAATAAAACAATGCAGTAAATGTAGAATGTCTGTTCAAGCCCTCTCTTTTCTGTTTGGCTGTTAGTTATTTTATTAGGCCCCTAATTCACAAAGCTGAGTGGGTAACTTTCATGCGAACGTTTAGTCGTAAAATAAGGGAGTAATGGGTAATGTTAAATTACTTTTTTAACCCCTGTATATCAAGCTGACTGATCGGCAAAAATATTCTGGTTCATCTTTTCAGCCAACCACTTACAACATATTGTAACGCTAGGGCGGCCTCTGGCCAAGGTCGTGCGGAGTGTTTGAGGAGAGCAGGCGGATCCGTTATGTAACCTGCGGAGCGACTCTCCCGGTTAATCCCTTGGCTTAGGGATTCCTTCAGTTACGGTATTAATAGCAGGACTTAGCCGCCCTGGTGGATAGACCATTGTTGCCGTTATGCGGATGATCTCCCGTCACATATGTCATGCTAATTTTTATTACGTAACATCAGGTCGTACGATCGTAAATCCATTCATGGGGG
Organism: Holothuria scabra; assembly: GCA_037179385.1. Lineage (NCBI taxonomy): Eukaryota > Metazoa > Echinodermata > Holothuroidea > Aspidochirotida > Holothuriidae > Holothuria > Holothuria scabra. The sequence continues at coordinate 479,716 of CM074193.1, read as the reverse complement.
ATGGGCGCAGATGTTTCTGAGTCATGTTCTTTTAATGGTTTAAAATGTATTCCGTTCCCCGGGGGATTATTAGAGTTAAGAAAGTCGTGCCCTTTTTGTGTCTTCTCAAGAGTCATTGTAAAGCTCATGCAAACTAAGTCCGGTTTATAAGAATTTTACGAAGGGGATAGGACACACCTTGGTCTAGTTTTTCAGCAGCAAGGTTGTACTTTGGTATCTCGGCAGGCTTATGCCCTGAAGCTAATACCATTCGGAACAGACCTCTGAAGCTGTATTCATCGTTTTGTTTTTTAACGTCTCACCGAATTTTTGAAAGCCGATTCATTTTATCCTTTTTTTAGGACGAAGAAGTCCATTTACATTTTCTTTGAAATTCAGTAACGGAAATACACCGTTTTCTTTACTTTAACTTGGACTGTTTGGATTATTTTTACTCTCGTGTCGACTTCATGCTATTTCGCCGATCCTTGTGGCCAGTCACAAAACCACACCTTAGGCCAAGAACCCCACCCTGCAGGCCCAGACGCTACCCACGAAGCAACCACAACCCCCAAATCGTTACAATATGATTAACAGCTGACCAGCTTTTAAAATAAAATCAAACCAGTCCGGTCGTTCCACTTGTGCTGCTCAGTCTATCTTAGGGGTGGCCAGTCGTTTCTCCCTCTTGCTACTTCGCCCCAGCCAGTTCGCCCCCTAAATTTCCAGATCACCCCCATACGTTAACCTGTTCGCCCTCAAAGACCTACCAGTTCGCCCCCTAATATTTGTGAAGCAGGTCCCTTTCCAACAAGTGAATGTTTTAGAAAAAGCGATGTCCATGGAGTGAAGTGTCTTTTTTAATTTCAGGATGAGATTGCTTTGTGCGAAATTGATGAGTGTTAATTGTGTTGATAGTAGAGTGATGTATGCTTTCTATCTGCATTATCGCTACTACATCTTTCATGTGCTGCTTTATGTAAGCGTTCGCACATCCTATCTTGTGGTTGTTTTATTTGGTTCTATTTTAATTTCCAGTAAATAGTGCAAAAATCGAAAATGGTTAAAAAAATGCTTAACAAGAATGTCAAACTTAATTTATTCTAGACGTGCAAGAGAGTACCAGGTCAACTTGAGATATGATTGGTTGGTTTTTGTCACATTCTTGCCAACAACTTGTGAAAATTACTGTTTTGACAACTACACAACTGAATTTTAAGGTCAGTTTATACCATCTCAAACTCATCAGTATTTGGGGGCGAAACAACAACATCCTCTTTGGCGGCGAAACGACTTCCACTAGGGGGCAAACTGGCAATGGGGCGAAACGACCTATATCCCTAGTAGGCATACTATTTAATTCAGAATGAAAAAGCAAAAAAATGTTAAAAACCCTCCCCGGGCCTCCCAGGTATTCAGTTTAGTAGAAAAATATGCCTTCCTTTTCAATGTACATTTTCAATCTCAACTCAAAATATGTAAAATCAAACACGAAAAAAATGTTAGGACTGTTGGGACGAGCTGTCTTTCCTGCTCCCAGTTTCATTAGGTGCCGAGCTGTCTGAGAGGCCAGCTTCATTAAGACGCCGAGTTGTTTAATGTATATGTAGGCCTATATGCCTTTAGTTGATTCCGAGTTGTCCGACTTTACAAAGGCACTGAGAACTGTGGGGCCGTTTTGTCTTACATGGTCGAGTTGCCCTTGCCTGCATGAGTTCGTTCCTTGAACGTTACTCCTTTTACCACTGAAAAGCAAATTTAACCCCTTGTCGACCATTTTTGTTGACATGAAAAGTAAGAAAATATCTTCAGTCGTCCTAATGAACATCTTATGCCACTTTTTAGGACGAAATACACATTTTACAAGGACAAATAATCGCATGAATTGGCCCAATCGATTTCTGCCATACAGTTTGTACACATTTCGCTCTTCGCGTGACTTTTGCCCATGTTATGCCCAGACTGCACATGGATGCCGTATCTCCAAGCAATCACAGACAGTTTGCGTACGCACCGTTGGGAGTCCGCACTATAGTTCCTATATCCTGCTCTATGCGTTAGATTCACACTTAACGTTTGGCCTAGCCTTTCAAATGAGCAATACGTTGTTCACGAAGTCAGCAAATTAGCTTAATCTTTTTGGTGGATCTTTATGGAACCAAACATATTTGTCTGTACTAACCGTGGGATATCGCAATACCTAAAGTTTTCCCTGTAGAGAGAATGCAACTGCATTACAATTTGGATTACGTTTCGTTTGTCGTTGTAGCCTAGGCCCATAGTACTAGTAGGCTACTTGGACCGGGGTAGGCTACAGTCTTTATATAACACCTGCAATTGCCAAATTTCCTTAAATAACTGATGGTGCACAAGATACTTGGCCAATGCCTTATTTATGGAATATGCAAGATGAGCTTTTCAGGTTAGGCCTAGTGAGTAACGTACGTTGCTTGAGACGTTACTTAAGCACTCATTTTAAAACTTCGTTTTTCATCGTGCCAGATAAAATCTTTCGAGTAACTCAGGTAAGAAGTCATGTAGTCCTACTTGTAATTCTTTTTCTTATCAACAGTGTACCATTATCAATTACACGATTAGGCTATATGAGCTTTGAAACACATAACAAAGCCTTAGGTCTAACTCAGTATTCTGCGAAAGGTCTGAAATCTGATTATGCCTAGTTGTTTCAATATACACGCAACATTGCAGTCAACCAAAAATATTTACATATTTACTTGGGCAGTTACGGGGGGAAAACAGTCATATGTCCTGAATTGCTTAAAACAAAAGGCAGCAATTGAAAACAGTTAGGCCAGTGCATTTATAATTCAACTGTTGTGACTGTGGTGTATGTCAGGTAAAAAATTGTAGCGTACACACTGTGTTAGCTAAGCTCTGTTAACAGTCATCCTTTGTCTCTACACTGGATTAGAACATGGGTTACTGACCAATCACAGGCCAGCATTCTCAAAAAGTAGTTATGAATTGCCATTTGTTATGAGGTCACCTTACCGTACCTGAATCTGGATCACCACAAATGTACTTTTTAAAGACACAGAGCTAACGAACAGTTTCCTTTGACTCGATACTTTGGAATTTCCACATTTTAATGTGTATGGTTGGTTCAATTTAATGATGTATAAATTTATAAAACAAAACATAAATTAGTACATTATTTTCAACAACTTTAAATTGGCAACTATAAAAGAGACAAAAATCAGTCAACATATAATACATTCACACACCATACCAACAAGGGTGTTGGCCTTGGGGACAGGGGGACCCTTTACTTCTACTTTGTGATCGTGGGACATAATACAACATGTACCCAAATATCACCATCAGGCTTTTCTTTTCAAAAGTCATAATGAACGTCGTAGACAGAATAATTCAAGTTAAAAAGAAAAACGGCGATGAACAATATACTGAGAATTGCTGTGAATGTGAATCACTTAGCGAATTCTTTAAAATAAGGTCAACTGATCAGAAATGTATGAATTTAATAACAAATTCTGCCCCGCACACACATTTCTCTGAAAATTCGAAATATGTTGAGAATTTTCCGGTCACTTACCGAAAGAAATTACTCAGCCGAATGTAACATTGGGAATAAAAACAAATTTACAAGCTTGCCCGACATCCCTACTAAATGTAAAAGAGAATTTTGATATATCTGGTCCTCCGTGCGTTTTTTCCAACAACATGCAAAAACATTTTATTATTAACGTTAGCATCACAGGTTGCACTGCGGAATTTTCAAGAAACAGGCTAAGGCTGGAAAAAGTTCTGGAATGTTTTCAATTGCTAAATATTAACGGACAGGCGGGGAGTATTTATGTGCAGGTGTAACGGTTTAGGTTTGTCAACTATCCTGTCCCTACAGCCTAATTCGGGTGACAACAATGAGAATCATGTTATGTAGTTGTCAATTACATAATGGTATAGTGTGAGAGTGTCTTCCCATAAGTCTGTGTGAAAGTACATTTAAAAATCCCGCCTCGTAACTTGTCATTTTTGCAAAAGGCGTTAAAAGAAATGCCATTTATAGTCAGGAATTCGGGCAGTCATATAGATAATTTCATGAATTCAGCCAAGACCTTGAATTTAGCCAAGAGTCAAAAACATTAGCATGTTTTCAATAACGTTGTATAGTTTTGAAGGGAGGGTACAAGACCATTTCATCCAATGGTAATGGTACATTTTTTTGGTCATTTTCTGATCACTCAGCAAGTTGCTGATTTTTTCTATTGGAGTAAAAATTTAAATGAAAACAAAAGCTCAGAAAATGACTTTTTCGTTTCTAGTTACACGCTTGGGAAACCATTTCTTTTGTCTGAAGGGTCCGATTTTTTAAAAAAAATTCTGCTCCATGCCAATTATTGACGGCGATCTGGTTAGAAAGTGTTTCAAACGAACAGATTACTAAACAGCTTTTGCAAGCTTGCACATCATATTCCGTTTTTCATCATTATTTCTGATCTTTGATTTATTTAAAATGAACATTTTATTGCAAACGTAAGCTTAAAATAAGGACCACATAGATTCTATTTACAAGCTGGGGAATGCCATTTCTGGCTGTTTGGGGGGATTTACTAAAATTTTCTGTACGCTCGGCGCCAACTAATAGTGGCGCTCATCTTCTTTAATCTTTTGGACAGGATTACATTTTTGGGGAAGGAATTTCAGCCGCCAAACTAAAAGGCTCCCTTAAGCCTACGAAAGCTACGAAAAAGAGCAACATTCATAGTCGACAACAAAAGGCTATATTAAAAGAAGGGTTTAATTTCACATCAAGTTCTCATATGTTATAGGCGTCCTAAGCATTTCAATGGAATTTCCTTTAAAATAAGATGCGTGGCCCTCAAGATATGAGCACGTAAATTTGTAACATTTGTAACAAAAGGTGAACTTGGAGCAAGCACATACGACACCATATCCTCATATCAATGGGCAGTCTTTTGTTTTTCTGTAAACTTTAGAAGAATTGGCATGAGAATTTAACAAACTTTGTTTCCCCCACAGAGAGGTCCTACCGCAATTAACGGCGAGATCAACACAACAGTCTGAAAAAACTAAGGGGAACAAAACATTCCGTCCAATTTGAATGGAACTTTCACCACATTGTGCGCATTTTGGGTCCCCTTTCAGCACATATGGAAATTAAATTTTTGCTGAAACTTCCCCTTAATCTCCAGTTGTGTCGCGAAACATTTGCTGTCTTTTACAGTAATAGACGTACGGATGACACTTTACATGGGAGATGCGCTTTGTCCTGAAAATTTCCCCTGATTACCACGCAATCATGGCCTTATATTAATGGGATAAAATCTAGTATGAAAGTAACACTAGACATGTTGCATATTAAAGGACATGTTGTTGAAGGGGGCAACCAGAGGTTGACAGAGAGTGTTAACCTTTTGTTCCAGCCCCTCATTTTCCCGTTTATATAAATTGATTGCTTATCAGACTATAGAAACATGGAAGAGGTCTTTCAGGTTCTAAGAAACGTTTATTTTGTGTTTGTTACTGTTGAATGAAAATTTGGAATATTTGTTGGGTAAAAAATCCATATAAATGCAAGACTGTAGCCTGCTGCTTCCACTACAGTGTAACCAATCATTTAGTTAGAGAGTGATTGCGGATCATTTTTATTTATTTATTTTTGTTGTTGTTGTTGTTATTTTCGAATCAATGTACAAATGTGGTCAGAATAAAAACGTGTGTTTTTCTTTTAAATCAAACCCAGTTTGCCGCTTTAATAAAAACCAAAACGGAAAATAAACGTGGTGACTGTAATTTTAATGTAATTTGTAACCACGGCAGACTGTCTAAATTTAAGAAGAAAATACCTGTGGTTACAAGGTTTATTGCAAGTGTGTCCTGTTCAAAGTCACACGGAAGTATTTGTTTTGCATATGACCTTTAATATTGATAAAATGTTGCTGAATGTTTAAATCTTGGCCCATTGTTTTTCTTGAATACTAAGTTTTTGAAGGATGACACAGGCTTAGGAAACTATGAACGTTTTTTCCTGTTGCTTTACTTTGCAAGGGTGTGAGAAGGACTGTCCCTTCTCTGTTTTTTTTTTTTAATATTTAAGGAGACTTTATGTGTTATTTGGTACAATGTTAGAGCAAATATTTGACGAAAATATTTGAGGAAAATATTGCAAGTTTTGACGTTTTTTAAAGACTAAGGAAGTCAAGACTTTTTTAGTACTCAACTTTATATCAAGGCCTGTTAAGTGTCCCACTCTACTGTATGCCTTTGCAGGTTATGCTTTGCATAACATTCTTAGGTACATGAAGCGCTGAGATGTACGCCTAAAAGTAAAAGGAAAGAGAAGTCGTTTAAACTTATTTTGAAGCAACAGCTAAATCTCACAAATTTCGCCCTATTTATCGTCAAAGTATCTTCATAATATTTAGGGTTCCATTACTGCATATTCAATGTAAAACAAGCAGTAACTCATAGTAAGTTTCACATTTTAGTAGAAGAAATATTTTCAAGTGACTCTCAAGAGTCAATCATGGAACAGGACAGTCTACTACAATACTCAAGTTGGGTTGACGGCATTTCCCCTTTGATTAATGTATCTTTAGGGGCTCTGATTGGTTACGGTAACTTGAATCGGAGCGGTCGTGTCTGCAAGCTAACTTGCACATATGTATACTGTGCACCGCTAAAGACAAACGGTTTTTTCCCTTTTTTTTTTTTTTTTTTTTAAAGAAAGGACTTTATTCATCCTGAGCATAAATATGTGAATAAATATATTCACAGGCAATTACAATTTCAGTATTCTGAAAAGGAACACTTTATCAGTTATTTACAGTATGATTGATTAATATGCATTTGTAATGTTTACGATTAAACACAAACAGACAAAAAGATAGCAATCAAAATCAAACAAAATAAAATTAGCAAGTTACGCTGTTCTGAATTGACAATTACAAAGGAAGAAAAATTGGGCTGAATAGGTCAACACAAAGCACCGCATAGACAAGGGAAACGAATACTTGAAAAGTGGGCTTACAAAATAGGAGTCGTAGTTACAAAATGAAGATAAACTGACCACTCCTCATAGTAACATATGACTTATCCTTTACACATATTGACAATTTTTTTCCTTAGTAAACCTATTATGGTCCGCTTTAACCCTATCCCTAACCATTTTGAGGATTATTGAAAGTATTTCATGATTTGTTTTGTACTTTGAGATTAAAAACATGCACATTGGTTTCCAGAGAATGAATTTGATCACTCAAAAGATACACCAGATTCTCCTAAAAACCTTCGTCTTGCAATTGATGTCGGGAAATCCGAAAATAACAAGTGAGTCGCAAATCCTTTGTCCTAAATGTTATAGATTATTTCTTACTCAAGCTAAGACTGGTTGGACTTTCGGGCATTCCAAAAAAATGTGATACAAAGTCTCAAAAACAGCCTAAGTACAACTGTCAAAAGGACCGTAGATACCATGACCCATACACGAGTTCTTAATTCTCTTCCCGATGTAAAAAACATCAAGAGCCAGTATCTACTGGACGTCCCTTAGTTTGTTGCCAAGAAACAAATTGAAAGATTAATTTCAAATTCTCTCCCAATTGTAATTTGGATGCTTTTTAACAATAGGGATCGTAACATATTTTTATGGTTAGCTTTTCGTAGTGTGCTCAGAGTTCCCACAGTAGCTGGAAAAGCTTGTGTCCACTCTAAACAATTGTTTCAAAATGAGACACGAATGTGTTAAAAAGGGAAACACACACTGCCATTAGGTCTGGAATTAGACAAAATAGAGGGGTAGATACTGCGTATATAGTACAGTTGTTTTGCAATGAAATAGCGGGATCACATTGGTGAGGTGGTAGGTCTTTAAAGTCTTAACAATGCACATTGCTATTTACAGCACAATCTTCTTTGAAGAGACACTTATGAAAATTATGAAACACATCCGTGATTTCATTTTTCGGAAAAGTTTTTACCATGTCTGTTTTTTGTATTATGTTAAGAACTTTCTGTTCAGCTCGGCGCATTTCTCCTCTTTACAAAAGAATGAAGAGGGTTTTCGCCTTAATCAAGTAGAGAATTCGTGAACAAATGCAAGCCAGTTTCAGTTCGTAATCTATAATTTCATCAAATTCGGCTGGTATGTGTGATGTGAAATAGAATTCCTGCACTGATATACTCAGCTGGTAGTCAGGGTAACGTTTCGTTGAGGGTATGGGTAACCTTGACTTGTTCATACCAGGTAGAATGCCACGTGGTCGCGCTATTTATACGTTATCAAAATGTTCTTCCCTATGCAATTGGAAAGCTCCTCAGCAGACTTCATAGGCAGCGAATGGACACCCCTTGCCTCCACTAAGCGTCCCCTTGCTTGCTGCAAATGTGTTTATTTCGGCCCCCCATTAAAAACCGATCGCACTAACAAGTTATCTCGAGTTTACCCTAAATAACTCGAGTTACATTGATTCATCTTGAGTTATCTCGAGGTTCTTTGAGATAACTCGAGTTATGTCGAGTCATCTCGATCTCTGGTTAGTAGGTTGACTCATCTGGAGTCCTTTCATTCGTTCGTGTCATTGCTTTAACTGTTTTAAACTTTGCTGGAGAAGCAGATACTTCCAAAAACCAAGTGTGTTATATTACTCTAGTAAATTTGAGGCATTGTGGACAGGGCCAGATTAACCCCATGGCAGAACCGGCATAGACAGGGGCCCCGCGCTTTTGGGGCCACTGGTCCCTGCTCAGCATGGAACATGACCCAGTGCGGAAAATGGAATTTCCCCAACTAATAAGTGATTTTGCTAGTCAGAAATCCCGTCAAAATGTGTAATGTCGTAGTTAATCTTTATGAAACGGTATTTGTTAATTGAGACCCACATTTTTTGATTTACTGCTTGTCGAACTTACGTTTTCATATGTGTGTGCACTTTTGCCATGCCTTAAAACTATCTGGCATGTAATGTATAATAACTATCATGTATCACTGTATAATGTATAAAAGCAGCTATTAGTTGTTAGCGGTTAAAAAGCTAAAATTTGACCTGTTGAGTGTTATTAATATTGTGTAAGCGGGTGGGCGAGGGGAAAGCAGGTTAAACTCGTAAAGGGGCCTCTTTATAGAAAGTGCCGGGGGCCACACACAACGCCAATCCGGCCCTGATTGTGGACAAAGATTCGAGTGAAGTGAAGTCTTCAAGTTCGTAGATTCGAACCACGTTGTGTCTTCAGAGTTTTATTAAGAGTTGACTCTAGGCAAGTCGATTAAGTTAAGGCCCCAGTTGAGTCGTGTAAGTTTGAAGGTCAAACCGTTTAAAAAAGTGACTCAAGTCAGACTCGAAACACGTATTTGACTCGTCAGTGTCATAATTACAGCGTGTGGAAATTTAGGTGAACCATTAACGCTAATCCGGGCGTTTTTACTGACTTCACGGTCCACTAATAATGTTATACATGACTTTAAGCCAAATAGTGACTATCACGCCTTGATAAGACACGGCACGTTACAATACTAAAAGACTATTTTATCGAGATAAGAAGCGATTTAACGGTGACTCATTAAAACACTAAATAAAACATTGACTTATACAATCAAAGTTTTAGGCAAAACCTTTTGGCTGACACTTATACATCCGTCCCAGTCAATGTTATCTCGGGAAGAGAGCAACCTTCTACAAAACTTTTCAGCTTGAACGATTCTGAGTTTTTCATCCGTGCTATTAGTTTAGTTGAGTTGAGAAAAAGGAGAGAATGAAAGAAAAATATCCTTTAAAAGAAATAGGCAAAACAAACAAAAAACATTGTGACTGTATTTAAAAGCTATAATTAATTGTTGTTTTTAAGTATTGCATAATACCAGTATAATATAAGTATAATATAATATGACTCTTTAATCATGAATACTGCGATAGAAATTGTCAAGTGCTTGGTTTTTAGAGGAAAATTGTAACATTTTGAGTTTATATGAAAGACAAGTTAGAAGTTACTTTTCCAAGTCAACTAGTGGACAAAACATTCACAGCTTTCATTCCTCTTGTGCTTTCATAGCTTGAAATTGAATGAGACAGTCTCATTCAGTCATAATGACCAAGGCAATAATGATAGAGTCATAATGACCAAGGCCATCGCGACTTTTGGGAGGTGGACAACATCCTGCCACTTTTTTCAGCTTTTCAGACTTTTTCATGCTTTAAGCATTTTGTTAGGAAATTAAAACACTGAATGTCAAAAAGAATATTTATCAAAACTATGGACTTTTGAACTGTTTAATGCTTTAGACCTCCCCTCAATTGTTCGTACACTAATGGTGTACCAAATAGCAACAAAACTTTGAACGTTATGCTATGCTAAAGGTGGAGTTTGAAAGAAGATTCAAATATTTGCCCGAAAAACAGAAAAGTTTCACAGTCAGAAAGATATATTCATGAAAAATCAAAAGGATAACAAACAAATCGCGACACATTGTTATGCCTATCGCTAAAAAGAAATAATCATATGCCAGCCTGTTTTTAAATATTGAACACACAATAACCCAAACGGTCTATCCTCTGAATTCTTTTAAAATAAGAAATGATTACCAAAATTTGTGACACATTCGGACAGCTTTTGGATATTTCCCTCAACCCCACCTCATAGAATAGGTTCGCAAAACCTTTGCCAGAAATGGGACAACGTCGTAGCGTGGCGTTTTTCCAAAAGGCGTTAAGAGTGAAATCATTCATAGTCGGAATTTTGGAAAGTCACATAGACAATTTTATCAATTCAGTAGAATTTCTTGAATTAGAGTCGCAACAGAGTCAAACACTTTAACATGTTTTCAAAGCATGGACCGTTGGGTCTTCTTGAACCTTGGACTGAAAATTCCCGAAACACCCCAAATAATCACGAACAGAGTAACATTGTGGAGAAACTGTAGGAGAAGAAGCTGTTTGCAGAATTACATAAAATGGGACAAAGTGCCCACGTGGGACCTTGGAGGAATAAGTCTTGAACACCCTGGATGGTCCACCACCCAAGAAAAATTGTGTCCATGTTAAAATGGAGGAATAGAAGCAATGGAAGTGGCAATGGAAGCATTTGGAGGAGCATTGGGATTTAATTGCAAACGAAAGCCTGGGAACTGTCCTTACAGACTATCTGAGGGTCGCGATTATTTAAAATTTTAGGTGCAGTCCGCACCAACTTATGGCGGCTCTCCTCTTAAGTAATTTTTTCGTCAAAATTAAATTTTTCGGATATAAATTTTCTGCTCCTACACTAAAATCTTAGTCGTCTTTAATGTAGTCGTCTTGTATGTCTATCTTTCATTAGCGCTGAACACCGTTTTTAATGTGGGGATGGGATTGAAATTTTGGAAGGTAATTTAAATCGATCAAACAAATTATTCCTCGAAATTAGGAAATAACCCGTTTCACACCAATCTCTTCTCAGCCTCATTTCCACTGGATGAAGGCTGGGCACATCTCCCTTCATAAAATTTAGTTGTCCTTCCCTCTTGTCAACCCCAATAATTCTTCCCAAACTTTATTAGTTTACCATGTGGTTACACTTGAAAATAAGTTCTTTACACTACAATTACTGAGCGTGTCAATTTGTTAGAATATAATAGAGCACTGCCTTTGCCTGTTAAATACAGTTATTGTTTCTTTTTCATCATCTGTGGACATAATTTGGCACTTTTTCTCCCTTTCTTACAATTATCCTACATCGACTATCTTTTAGTAAGATTATATGTTCGTAAACTGTTTAAAAGCGATTTTTTATTTCCTTACCAAACCTGTTTCTGATAACTTTTACAAGGATCGTTTAATAGTTTCACCAACAAGGTGTCTCCCCCAAATCCTCTCCCATTGAAAATTCTGGCGACGCCACCGCTTGCTCTCCTGTTTCAAACGTGAGTGTGAATTTTCCCATGCTTTTTACCTAGTTTCGTACAAAAAATATAATATTCTGCTTTTTCAGGATAAGAGTACCATGATGGAAGTAAATCCATTAATGAGTATGCCCTCCACGCAACAAGGTTACATCAATCTAAACGTTGGAGGGACCTTCTTCACCACTTCTCGAGACACACTTACACGTTACCAAGGCTCAAAACTTCACTCAATGTTCAGCAAAGATGGTATATCCACGGTTCCAAGAGATGATATGGGTCGCTATATGATAGACAGGGACGGCAGTGTGTTTGGAATCATCCTCAACTTCTTGCGAAGTGGCAATCTTAACTTGGCAACTGACTTCACGGCCTATGGTCAGCTATTTGACGAGGCGAACTACTTTCAACTTCCAGAAATGAAGAAACGATTGATCTCTAAGGTAAGACACGTGAAAGACACCATGCTTCTCACCACGGTGTTGCTAGGCAACTTTCTACGGGTACAGGCAGTTTGCTGTCTGGTTGCTGTTTAAAAAACTGAATTGTTTGTTTTCCGGAAGAGCGTCATTTTACTTGCCTTAGGTAATCTCGGGGCTTTCTTTGGCAGCTCCGAGGTGGTCCATGATGCAACCATACCTCAGGTCTTTGTCATTATAAACAGAAGTAACTATTTCACCTGACGCACAAGTTGGTAATGCATGTTGAATTCATCTTCGTGGTCCTGTTTTCCCAAAGTAGCTATTACAGGCGATTAAAAAGATACGGCACTTTTATGTGGAATTAATGTTCGTCTGAGCTCAAAGCTTTCTCCAAGCTAAAAAGCCCACTATAGATCGACGGTTTACTGACAGGGAGGCGGGGACCATTTGTTCTCGCTCTTTCTTGGGGTGAAAAACAAATGCATAGGTTGAGTTGAGGCCGAAGACCGCGGGGGAGAATCGTAGACTTAGAGAGGGAGAACACACGCGAATAAAAATCATATTAAAAAAATATCAAGGTCTGAAGCTACATCTATGTAATTAACAAAGCCGGAGCAATGTATTTGTCATAGCAACACGTAATCTTTACCCCGTATGAGAAAGAAAACTCTGATCACGAGATTCCCTCGCTGGAAGTCTCACTTTAACAACTTTGTGATCTCGGTGGGCAGAGTACAAAGAAATGAGCCCACATCATAGATCCGTTAGTAACAGATTATCTGTTTTTTCTGAACTTGCCAGGAGTAAAACATCATATGTTCGTTGCTGGGGATTTCCTTTCTTATGGTACTGTCAAAACTCTCGTATAAAACTTGATGTTTGAGGAATGTTGCAAAAACCATGTCCTGAAACAATGAAGTCATAGAAAGACACTTCGATCCCATTGAGCCCTCCTCCCAGGTCAGTTTTTTCCGAAGGTGTCATAATTTTTTATATGGGAAGTTGTTTTTGAAAAAAAAAAGCCTACAGCCCATTGGACGTAAACGCACTCCACTAACATATCAATCAATTTGTTGGGAAAAGACGTCCTCGGGGTTCTCAATTCTCACGCATTCACCCTGAGAGACACGCATTTCGCTTAATATAAAGTTCCTTCGATTAAACGTCAGTTTCTGACGCACCGTCTCCATGTCGTGCAGAACGTCCATTGTAACGCAGACGATTATTGGAGCATGACATTTACGCCGACGGCAACATCACTAAAGTCATAGCAACGAACGACTCCCTTTTTTCATTTCTATTACTTAATTTGTCAACTCACAAGCAGACTCCTTTAGGCAGAAATGTTTGTTGTGGATGTCCAAACGGATGAACTATTATTCGGAGGTTTAAGGCATGATCATGATTGGAGAGCTAGCAATCGCACCATACTTGTGTAGTCATCTGTTGTATGTAAACCTGGCTGCGGGTGGTAACAGGATATATATATATATATATATATATAAAAAAATATATATATATATATAAATATATATATATATATATATATATATATATATATATATATATATATATATGTATATATATATATATATATATATATATATATATATATATATATATATATATATATATATATATATATATATATATATATATATATATATATATATATATATATATATATATATATATATATATATATATATATATATATATATATATAAAGATGAATGAGAGGCTTGGATAACAACGATATTCCGGTAAATGCCCAGGATCCAGAGGTTTCTCAGAATTCTAGTTAAAAATTAGGTAAAATTATAAATGAAAGTTAAAACGAGAATTGCAACTGCATATACAATGATAAAAAGACACCGTGATTCGAGAAGCTTTCGGCTATTTTATTCAGCCTTTCTCGACTCGAATCTGATTCGAGGAAGGCTGAATAAAATAGCCGAAAGCTTCTCGAATCACGGTGTCTTCTTATCATTGTATGTGCAGTTGCAATACTAGCTTTAACTTTCATATATATATATATATATATATATATATATATATATATATATATATATATATATATATATATATATATATATATATATATATATATATATATATATAAATATATATATATATGTATGTATATATCCTGTTACCACCCAACAACAGATGACAACACAAGCATGGTGCAATTGCTAGCTCTCCAATCATGGTCATGATAAAAACCGTTCCTTCTAAGGGTCTATACTCTATCTAAAATTCATGATCGAATTTACTACTACAACACTTTTGACCTACACATTCTAACTTCGATCTGCCAACTTCGACTTAATTATTATTCATCCCGCTTGGGATTACTATGGTAACAAGGAGAGAAAATTGATTCACGCGGGGTAATTATAGCCTGTTGTCGCTTCTGTGAATTACGAGCTGTAATAGTGTATTGGTCATAGACTCTGCCCGGAAAGCGGTGGATGGTGGTTTCGGTCCCCATGCGGCTCAATTTTTCTCTCTGGTGTTTTCTTCAAAACCGTTCCTTCTTTGATAAGGGTCTATACCCTATCTTGGATCGGTATATAATTCATGATCGAATTAACTACTACAACACTTTTGACCTACACATTCTAACTTCGATCTGCCAACTGCGACTTAATGATTATTCATCCCGCTTGGGATTACTATGGTAACAAGGAGAGAAAATTGATTCACGCGGGGTATTTATATCCTGTTGTGGCTTCTGTGAATCACGAGCTGTAATAGCGTAGTGGTCATAGACTCTGCCCCGGAAAGCGGAGGATGGTGGGTTCGGTCCCCCGTGCGGCTCAATTTTTCTCTCTGGTGTCTTCTTCAAAACCGTTCCTTCTTTGATAAGGGTCCTTACTCATTATTTTGAAAGATATTGCTTCATCCCATTAAAGACAGAAACGTTGAATGTGGATCTGGTTCATGACGTGGTGGAAAATTTGGATTGTGGTTCAAATATGGAACTGTCTAATGAGTGTGAAGACCCCTGGTTCCTGAAAACCAACCCTGATAGGTCACCTTACATACCTCAAATGGGAGACGAGATAATGTACTTTTGGCAAGGCCACAAGTGTTATGTGGAGGCAG
Source organism: Holothuria scabra (assembly GCA_037179385.1). NCBI lineage: Eukaryota > Metazoa > Echinodermata > Holothuroidea > Aspidochirotida > Holothuriidae > Holothuria > Holothuria scabra. The sequence goes on along the minus strand of CM074193.1, from coordinate 464,329 downwards.
TTGCGGCAGAGTGTATTTATGATATCGAGGAAACCAAATTTCCATGGGATCGTGGTGATTTGAAGGTTAGTTATACATGGTTTACCTTTTTCTTGTTTCTTTGTTCTAGTACATAGTAAGGCGCGCCTCCCATGTTGACGATATAACGGATGCTTAGCACTAACACATTTTTTATTATTTTTTAGCCAATTCTAATGAATCTGCATTACTTAACGTCTATTTATTTCCTATATATCGTCAATAGTAAATTTTATCTACACATATTCTACATAAATAACAGATTTTGATTATTTTTGCTTGTATTCTGGTAATTGGTTCCAGAGCCTTATAAAATATTCAGCCTTACATGGAAATGATAAAATAATACCTTTATGGTTAATTAAATGGCGGTAAAACTATCTAAGCTTACGTCTTTCAACGTGGATATTTGTTACTTTTATAAGAGGTTAACAATTACTCACTTCAAATAGTAGTTGGCATTGTTTTTGGAGACCAGCATTGACAGAATGTAGTAAATATTTAATATCTATAGATAATTAATCAATTTTAATTAATATAATTAATTGGTAATATCGATCAATAAATATAAGATCCTGGACCACAGCAAGAAAAGGACTAACGGCAGCAAATCATCTTTAAATTTTACAATTTCAAACGTCCATTTTGCTTATATTCTAGACTGAGGAGCCGATGAGAGTTGTCGATTTAGAATACCATTCTGGACCAACCATTACATGTGAAATCAAACTTGCCTCTATTGATCCGATCACCAAGAAGCGTACTGGGAAAACTTTCCGATTAAGGTACACCTTTTTCAATAAAGGACTATTCTTGAACAGTGGAATGAATTTGCCGGTGTAATGAAATTCAACGTTCCAATGTTCTTCCAGTCAGGGCAGATATATTTAGTTTGTGTCGATCCGGGCCTGAATCCTTTTGGGGTGGTACGTTTGCTCTTAGAAAATTGCAGCGGGAAACGTTGCAAGGAAATGTCAGTCCATATTGCATGGTTTGTGGTGTCACGTGTGTGACTTGTTAGGCAAACTTCGTAGAACAGAGAACAGACAACCATTTCGGCCCGTGAATTGGTTTCAATGTAAAAAGCAGTCCTCCCAAACTCATTTTGAAGCAACAGATAAATATCACAATTTGCCTCTTATTTCTCTTTAGAGTATTGGTCATCATATTTTGTAACTTCAATATTACATATTCAGTGTAAAATTAGCTGTTACGTCTAGTAAATTTTACAAATTTTGAAAAGAAAAATTGTTGTCACATGACTCTCAAAAGGTAATCATAAAACAGAACAGTCAACGACACTGTTTGAAGTTGGGTGACTGCTCTTTACCTTTAAGGACAACTATAATTGTTCAATGTGGAGTTCTAACTAAAATCCGTGTTTTACATATTGATCATAGAAGAACTGTCTCGCGACGTTTTATTTCTCGTTTATTAGAAACCCAAATGTTTAGAGAGGGGGGGGGGGCTTTGCATGGGCCCCGTAGTTTCCGCTCGTTTTTAGGAGCTGTGTTGAATTTACCCTTAATTGCAAGAACGTCCCTGATGTTCCCATATTAACCTTTGAAGTGCAGTTTTGATTTATTTTAACCACACAATTGTTTGAAATAACTAACAATTTAAAAGATTTTAACACAAAACAGTTGTTGATGGTGTAAAAGTTTATTTGATTGCTTGGACGTTCAACTTCAAAAGTTAACACTGTTCGCCCCACTCCACACTCTAAAAACACCATGGTCAACAATGTATCGACCCAAACATTGGTCAAATGGTTGATTCAACCTATGGTCCAAAGTTACCATTTTATGGTCAGATTTGACCAGTGGCGGAGCTAGGTATTTCGGTCAGAGGGGGCGAAAAAGGTCTGCAGGGGCACTTCGATGGAGTAAATACCCTGAGCCTCAACAAGATCGAAGCCATTTTCCATTTGATTTTCCGCACCCAGTAGAAGACTACTTTGCCATTTCTCCTACGCAACTTTTGTTTAAATTTTCTATTCATGGGCCTCGGCAGAAGAAAATTCAGGGAAGGGGCAAAATTCTTCCTCCATGAGTTGGCGCGGAGCGCAAGAAATTTTTGGCCCAAAATTCCTATCAGGTCGCTGAAAATGGCATTTATAAAGCCTACTTACCGCATATAAATAGGGAAAACATTGAGTGAACTGTTAAGAAATGTTGATGTTAATTTTTCTTTGTCTTTCTCTTTATGTTTTTTTTCCCGTTTTTACAGGTTTTGTATTTTCCAGGGGAGGGCAAGTCCCCCCCTTACCCCTACCTGCGGACGCCCATGTTTCTATCCCTCTCTTTCCCATTCAAGTATAAAGGCGGTCGTTATATTTTGTACTATTGTCAGGGCGGCTGTCAGGTGTCGATTTAAGTTTCTAATGTAATAATGGGCTGCTTTGTGAAAATAAAGATTAAACCTGCTCGATCTTACAGGGGGGAAAATTATGGAAATTAATCACCGTAAGGTGTTAATTTTTGGTATCTGAAAATCAAGATAAGTACACGACGAAACATTAATTGACGTAATTTACATCATGTGATCACTCTGAAATAGCCATCAATTGCAAGAAATAGCCTTGCAAGACAAAAGGTCTGCTTGGCTCTCTAGATACCGAATTCATACTAAATAAAAGTAGCCTAAACCTAGGCTAATTAGATGCAATTTTCTGGCTTTTGAGACCACGAAAGTAAAGAAACAATCATTTTCATGGAATTATCGTGCAGTGTCAAAAATAGCCATTTATAATGAGAATGGTCACTCGAAGGAAAGCAAAATGGAAACTGCTCATTCAAACTCTTAAACAATTACCACTATGATGACAATTTTATTTTATTTTAACCTGAATGTTCTCTTCAAATGGTTTTGAAAAATATTGTGGAAGCTATTTTGGTATCTTTTTAAACTTTTTTATTTTCTATATTGACAATTATCCCCGACAACAAGAGGGCTATTTGCGCTACAACTATTAGTGCGCCCTTTGCAACATCTTTTATTGGACGGGAGGGTGAATTTCATGTCAGTCTGTGTATTTTATAAGCTTTTAATCATGCCTGGTGTGGAAGCAATTAAATTAGCACAGCGACAACATTCATTAGTGCGTATAAAGCGTGAAGATACGTCTCGGCAAAACCTATCCCTATATTAGAGAAGATGACCCTTTTCACCAGAATAAAGTGCAGATAGTCTAGTACAGTTACTGGTGGCTGTTTGAGGATTTTGTTGGACCTTAAAACAACGCTATTAAATTATGTTTTTGCCCATAATGGTGCAAGAGTAAAATATGTTGAAAACCTAAAAAGGTCCGTTGGGGGGGGGGGGGGGCGACCGCCCCCTGACCATATGACAGCTCCGCCACTGGATTTGACTCTAAATTGGTCACGATTGACCATGGATGTGTTTAATAATTTGATCATAGTTAAGATCGGTGCATAGTTGACCAAGTCAATGTTCAAATATAGTCTTTTTAGAGTGAACCTCCGTCCTTGATTCCCAACATTGGCGTACCCAGAGGGGTGCCATTGGGCCTCCCCTTTATCAAATTCTGATTTTTTATGTTTTGAAATTGTAACAAAAATTTGAATTTTACACAGGTGGTTGCCCCATGCTTATCTTTAATATTCCAATGTTTACCCACCACTTTCTCGGATCTTCGCAAGGTACCAAAATTTACCAAAAATCCCAGTGGACCAGATTCCTCTTGAAATTTTCAAACGCATCTTTAGGAAACTCGAGATGTTTCTGTGCAGTCTGCATGCAATTGTTGTGATCAAAATAATATATTTTAAATCCAAAATTTCGATACATTTGTTACGATTCGCACTTAGCACAGACCATTGTGTATAAAAGAGAAATAAAGTTACACGGAAGTTTTCTGGCAAGAAGCTTATCAGAAAACTAGAGGCACGTCTTCATCCTCTGTCTACATAAAGTCACCGTGCGGTGTCGTTCAAACTAATTATAGATGTAATTTATTTACTTTCTGTCAAGTCTCTCTAAGTTTACCAAACATTTGCTATAATCTTCGGTTGTACTGTTTCATTCTTTAAAATTGTTTAAATCGCATTTAGATTGTTTAACGGTATGATGAGTTCCACAACAACTTATGCAAACTTTTGGCCCATGTCGCAGCCTGGAATTTGACAATGTGTGCACTCCATATCTCAGTGACATCGACATCGAATATGGCCCACATGTCCCCATCGACTTCCCCAAAGGATATGTAAGCATTTTCCCTGTAGGGTTTATGTGAGGTGTATTTTCGACGAGTCTTAGGGTTATTTTTATCATGTTCTATTACAGACGGTTCTCAAACTTTCAAAATATTTGATCGCTCTGCTCGCTTCACACTTAACCTCAATATTGTCCATTTAACACTATTTTCCGGTAACATCTTTTGGAGAAGAACAACAACAGAACTTAAAAACTCTCAACGATTACTCACGAAGACTCGCCTTATGATCTGCAGATATGGGTGTTGATGGAGAATTGAAACGATATCGATGCAGACTCCCAATACAAGTTTGCTAAAGATATAATGTGAATGTGCAATTTTAGGGCGATTTGCTGGAATTCGTAATCGGTTCTACTCCATCTTCTGGCCGTAATTGAAGCAATACAGTTCAATTTCTTCCGAGGATGCCACCATTTCGCGTCTACAGCACCTTTACATGAAAACAATTTTACAAAGGGGAGAAGTTTTGAAAAATACGGTATTTACCTCTTCATTCCCACTTATTAGCAACGCAAAACGTTGAATGGCAATGTCTTCTTTTCCGCAAAATGTATCCAATATGGAAAAAACGGCATGCCAAAGCATGAGTTGCAAAAACTGTTTTAAATATACATGCCCTTATAAAGGTATAGCTGGGAGGCTTCAAGAAACTTCCACGCTATTGCGCAAAGAATTTTGGTCACATTTTCAGACAAGTCGGTACAGCTCCCGTAAATCGACATAGGCTTATTCGTCCATGGTTAAGCATTCAAAAATTTCTCACAGGGGAGGACGTCCCCATACCCCTCCCTCAGATTGGCAATCAGGTCCTGCAGTTGGCCACCCACAATCAAAATTTCTGACTACGCCATTGGTTCTCAACAATTTTTGAATAAGTGCACGTTACATCCTAACTATATTCGAGATGTAACGTGTACTTCCATCTAAAACATGAAAATGGCAAGAGCAATCACCCCAACTTGAAGTAGTGTAGCACATTGTCCTGTTTCATGATTGGCTCTTAAGAGTCCCGTGACAGTGTTTTTTTCTCCTCAAGTATAAATGTAAAATTTACTAGGAGTAACTGCTCGGTTGGCCTTGAATATGCGATATTGAAGTCTCGAAGTTTTATGAAAGATACTTTGAAGAGAACTGGGAGGAAAATGTATAGATATAGCTATTGTTTGAAAATAAGTTGGGGAGACTGCTCTTGCCCTTTAATATTGCTAACAAATGTGACCTTAATGAGAAATTGATAAAGGCCTTCCATTTTCTAATATTAACAGGTATCATGTTATGCCAAGGATAAAAGATTTCATGGTACTGCTTCAACATTACAGAATATCTCTGGAAAGAAAATGGAAGCCAGGAGATAAATTTCGTGCAGTTATTGACAACAAATGGTGGTTTGGTGTTATCAAAGAGAAAAGACCAATGGATAAAGAGAACCCTGAGAGTCGTTTCCAGTGTTTTGTCATTAGGTTAGTTATCATGTATAATTTAATTCAGGTGTATACCTTTAAAAAACGGATTAACTTTTACTAATTCCGATTGCTTCTTACCACAAGATCTCTGACAACAGTCGCAATCGCAAAGCACAAGCTTTGCCTTATGTTCTTCACACAAAAATGTAACGAGGAGTATAAGTTTTCTGGCGGAAAGAAATATTAATAGGGTATAAATCAAAAACAATTAAAAACAGTTACAGTTACTCAAACGACTGTAGAATATGCAATTCGTTTTCTATGTAGACAATCATTGGCACTTAATGAATATTCATGTATCACCTGCTTTATTTCGAGATCGCATTGACCACACCTTCAAAATACGCAATCGCGTACCACTAACCAAGGAAGGATGTTAGGCTAGGATGTGCTCGCTGTATGTGGAAAATTCATAGCTAAAGGGCCTTGCTGTACATGTTCATATCTGTAGTCTAAGCCTATGCTGCCACACTGTGTCAGGCAACGTTCGCCCCTGTTCCACTGAGAATTTATGGTGAGATTTTCGTCCTTTCTATGTTATTGGGCAACAATTTCGATGGCGTGGGTAACTTTTCTTACTACAATTAAAAGGCCTTAGCCTAACCTTGCACTAACCTGAGTATACAGTCCTAGGTTTGTGTATAGGCCATCCGTCGGAGAGATACAAACGAATGATATGTACTGTTTACGTACGTGTCTTATTTTCACTTTCAGTTGGGCATGTACACATGGCACCTATCGTTGTTTATCATCAATAATCATATAAAACATACTTTCATTGGGCCATGCTTCTCACTGATGGGCTCATTATAGGAAAGAGCTCGAATTTCATTTGGCAAACCGAATTCAACAACTGCACTGCGGACAAAGGTTACTCCCAAAAGAAGATAGGACTGTCCTTCTAAGTATGTTAGGACCTTTTAACCGGTTTCCAGCTTAAGCTTTCTGGCTCTCGTGCTATCATGAATTTTGGAGGTTTAAGTATTTCTTTATAACAATCTCGTTGTTCCACTTGAAACGGGTTGGTAAATATTCACTAGTTTCTTACCAAAAATATTAGAAGCACAGATAGTGCCCAGGCGAGGTCATAGGGGATTTCCAAGTGGCTATTTAAGCCATGCTTGAGGACGATCCCTATATGTACGTGAACACTTGTCCTCAGACATGGCGGTTGCTTCCCAGCCAACATTCCCAGTTGGGCCCCACATGGGCAATTTGCTAGGCTACTTGCTGGGCCCCACCTGGGACCGATTCGTGGCAAAACAAACCAACACCAACAAATGCAGACAGCTGACTTGTCAAGCAGTCGAATACGTGCACTAGTTTGCTACACGTGCAAGACGAGTTTTTATGCGAGCAGTCAGGTGTTCCATTGTTTTCCCCAAGTATGACGTCAGTGTATCGTCAATGCATAAGGTCTATAACGCTGAAAGTAGGCCTAAATACTAATCACGCACAAAAAAAAAAAAAAAAAAACTGTTCACGTTATGATCAACTAGGATTGACATTCTAAGACAACAGTTTTATTGACCACTCATGCCTAAACAATAGAATTTAAGCAAGTGACCTAAACCAACAGAAAGTTGGTACTTGGTGCTCAGCACCAGAGTAGAGCAAACAAGCAAGTGAGCCACACTGGAAAAGGCGTGGCCCGCTCGACTTGAACCAATTGGTTGGAAACTGGGCCCTAAAATTCCATCTAACCAAACCCAACAGAAAGTTTTCTATCAAAAATGGCCTTACTTTTAAGTTATCATTGGTTTTCGTCTGAAACGTACAGAAGCATATTTTAGGGTATAGGTATGGGACGGAAATACTCAATGGGAAAGTCTTGACGGTCAAGGAGGAAAAAATCTTACAATAAATGACACCTTAAGTGTCGGCTAAAATTAAAAAAAAAAATACTTGTGCTTGTGTAAGGAAAGAGATCCATATAAAAATAATTTTCAGACTAGATTTGTATGTGATAAGCAGCATTTGAAAAGAATTTTTAATTTAGTCTATTTTTAAGGGAAGACTCAATGTTTATTTTTCTAGTTGGAGGAATGGGGAATCATACCGATTGAGTCCATGGGAACTTGAACGAAACGGAAGCGAAAGTAAGTGGTGATTTATTTCAATGTTCGATTTTTATGAACTTCCATGAATGAAGACTATTCTAAAAGAGAGTGTTGTATTTGATTTTGCTTAAAAGCCTATTCCAAAAGATTTTTATTGAGGTCTTGGTAAAAACAAAAATATTTCAGACCATAATTCCAAACCCTGTCAGAATACCCTTTTCCAAACGCAAGATATTTTACTCTAAAAAGCGGCTATTTTCTGTTACAATATGTAACTTCACTTTTCAACAGAGCCACAAAAAGTTTAGTAATGTTTGCACATTGTGTCAGCTGTTTCCTTTTGTTTTTCCTAATAATTTAATGTCCTGTTTGTCCTTGAAATTTGATACAGTTGGAATGTTTGAATACCTGTTTCTGTAGATCTAGCATTACCCCTTCACCATATGTTGGGTCTAGCAAACAATGCTGCTTAATACTGCCTGAAACGGCATCAAAATTATAGATAAATTAAGGGCAATGTCAAATGAATGTGCCGCGATGACATCACAGATTTCCCATAATGCACTAAACCTCAGGAAAAATTCCATTTCTTTTGAAATTATTATCTTCTGAACGCTGTATAATATTGAGATGCAGTTTTCATTTCCTGCAAGGAAAAAATTTGCTGCGTATTTTAGGGCTATGAATTTTATCTCCGGAAAATGCCATTTAACACGTAGTTTGAAGCGTAATCATAAGTACAATTACATCAGTTGGTTCTGTATAATAACAAATATACTGTTATCAAAATTGTCATCTTATGTATAACCATGTAGTGTCGACGTTTGCTTTTTAGATTCACCCATCAATGTTGTAAAAGAGGAGCAAATCACTGAGAGAGAAATGCAGGAATTACTGTATAATTCTGAGCCAGACGACTGGGATGGGAGCGATCAAAATACTGAATGTAGTCGTATTCTTTCGTGTCTAGACCAAATCATGTCTTTGGATGTCACCAAGAAATTAATTTCCGTTGCCAATTCGAGCAACGACTTCGATGGTGATACGGAGGTTCCATATCCCATCAACTTGCAAACGATCAGGAAACGGTTGGAAAGGCAATTTTATCGAACACAAGCAGCACTAAGGTGGGAAGTAAAGCAGATAGAATCTAATGCAAATATGTTCAATGAACCAAATAGCGAGGTCGTGAAGTCAGCAGAATTGATGACGATACTCTTAACACAAGTGATAAGGTAAGCCAAATAAATAAAAATGAACCTGTTTTAGGTACCTGGGATCATAGGCGTAGGAAGCGGGGGGTGGGGGTGGGGTCTCGGGGGTGACAGCTCCCCAGTGAAAAATGAGAGGACGAGAGCATGCTTCCGCCCCCCACTTCCCGGGTCAGAAAACCCAATTTTTCATTAACTCTTTTCCAAATCTAAAAAGACGGAAAATTTTCTGCGCACTTTGCGCGACGCAAATAATGACGTATGAAATGGTTTAGTTCTCGCCAATAAATCAGTTGGTAAACATTTCAGAGCTCTGCAAATGTCAAAATCGGATATTTACCGAATGTGACTCCACATCATCAAGAGGCACCGCCAGCTATATTGCTACTTTTTTAAACTGTCTTTCACAGCATTCCAAGCTTTCTTCAAGTAAAGCTCTTGATTTTAAAATATTTTGTCTAAAGGGACAACAAAGTTTGGGAAACTTTTGAAAAGTCATCGAGAAGGGTTAGTTCGAAGGCCTTAGATAACATATGTAGCAACAACGATTCAGTCGTCGTTCAACCTAGCTTCTTCGGGAAGCAGTTTATAGGTTGGTTTCGGGATCGAAATCCGATCAAAATTCGTTGTAGTGTGACAGCAGCTTAACAATTTTACCAGCCCCTCAGAAACATGTACAGAAAATTCGAATTTCGCAGAAATGTATTTCTTAAAATTTTAACCCGATGTTAGGTGATTTCTTTTTTACATTTTGTAAGGGTTAAACGGAATATGTTACGGCAAGTATCTACAGATTACAAAAATAATCTTAATAACTCTGTTAGTTATTTTTGAAAATATAGCCCAAAGCTTAGCAGCTGAGGGATGGAGTATAAATTAATTATGTGTTTACATGAACGTTATTTATATGAAACATTAAAGTATTATGTATTTGCTGTAAATTTGAACGGTTTATTTTTTAACATCTTCATTCTTTGAGAAATTTAAAACTTGAAGACACAACAGAACTGTGTAACGGAATGGTTGGCATCAGTGATACAAAACAAAAGACAAAAGGGAATAAAAAGAAACGATCTAGAAAAGTGAAGAAGATGTCTTCCTCAGAAGAAGATTCTGTGAGTGTTTCTTTTCAGCCGCTGGCATTAACAGTTTTAGTTTCAATTTATTCTCCATGTATCCTCTATAAGAGGTTTAAGAGACTATAGCACAATCTTAAAAAAATTAAAAATATACAATGGACGTAGAAGACGGTTAAATGAAAGATAGAAATCAGGCAGGAATTAAGAATTTTTGTCGCCTACGAGTCGCCTTAGACTTTATGCGTTGATGTCATCACTGACGTCATTTCACAGAAATAACAATGTGCAGATTACTACACCACTTTGTTAGACATATATATATATATATTAATAGACACATATATATATATATATTAATAGACACATATATATATATATATATATATATATATATATATATATATATATATATATATTATATATATATATATATATTTATTAATAGGAAGGCAGCATGCGGTAAAATTCGCCCCAAATGAGTGAAAATTGTGCGCTTTTCCGATTATTTGTCGGTTGGTTTGTTCTTCTTCCAAAAATTGTTACCGTTCACTCTAAAAATGATTACCCAACCTGGGCATAAAATTACCCAACCGTTGGTTCCGTAAACCACCTGACGGGAATTGGTTAGAAAACTGCACAAACTTAGTTGGTTAAGGGTTTTACTCATTAGTTGGGCAAAAGGCAGTACCCAACCATTTCACCGAACAAATGGTTCACATTTGTACCCAACACATTTGCCCAACAGCTGTACTGCTGGGTGCTTGTTTGAATTTCCATATAATCACATATATAATTATATGATTTGGATAAAGAAGGAGATTTAACAAAGTACCCTGGAACTTACACCGTTTGCCCTACAGGAGTGGTTGGGGGCTCCAGTGACAATGCACTTGGTTAATAAAGAGTGAGGTGTGTAGTTTGAAGTAATAATCCCAATCGTGCCTTTTGTATGTTTGTTCCATTGATTACGTAGTGGTGAAAACTTTTTTCTATACGACCATTGCTCTTTAAGTGATTTCGTCAAGATTTTTACTGCTATTATACCGCTAGCTTTTATTTATCAAATCCAAACTTATTTATCCCTGAGATCTTAATTAACCACTTTTATTAAAATAATATTCTGCAAAACTTAACTGATCTTTTGCTAATCACCAGATTCGCCAATTACATTTTACCCAAATGTTGGATAATTTAAAACTTGTCCTACACCTTTTACCAAGACTTTGATTTTACCAAACCTTAACTAACCCAACAAATATGGGTAGATTGTTTACCTATTTTTTGGCAATATTTTGCCGATGTTGAGCACTTTGCATTTTGCCTAACGCTTTTTACCCAACTGTTTTTAGAGTGTACATGATGTTTTAACTCAGCATGATGATTGGTTTACTGATTACTAAAACACATCAAACCGTTCGATTCAGTTGAGTTCAAGTCAGTCCTTACGATGGTGTGAACGTAACTATATGTATACATAGGGATTGCTTAACGTTCAATCTTTCAGCTGATGTCAAGTTAGTGAGCCACAACTGGAAAAGGCGATGCTCGGCTCGACTTAAAGCCATAGGTCTGAAACTGACCCGAGAAGCATGATCTAACTAACTCATGAGATTATCCATACCTTTGCAATCAAAAACATTCATAATTTGTGTGATATAGCGTATGATATCATTCCATTCTTCACAATACTTCACCGTACTACGCTATATTATAATATACTAATGTACCACATTATACAACTCTAGCCTACGACATACCACACCACAATAGTCCATACTAAATCATACTATACCATACCATACCTTACCATACCACACCATACCATACCATACCACACCATAGCATACCATAGCATACCACACCATACCATAGCATACCACACCATACCATACCATACCACACCATACCATACCACACCATAGCATACCATACCATACCATACCACACCATACCATACCATACCACACCATAGCATAGCATACCATACCAAACCATACCATATACAATACATGGCCCGCGGATTGGACGGAGTCTTTTCGTCCAGCTCGTCGCTACGAAGAACCAACTACTGGGCGACAGCCTGAGGGAGCTGCAGCCACAAAGGCGCTACGCATGCCACACCATACCACGCAAGCCTTACTGCACATTTTATGATATGTACTACGGCTATTAGAAGAAAGATGGATTATTATATTATGAGAATGGTTTTTCTGTTATACCCCAGGATGATGAAATAGAAACCCAGCCGTCAAAGAGGCGTAGAAGTACAAGGACACACGATGAGAAACGCTGGGTTACAGATTGCAAGAACCTTCTTGACAAACTGTTTGAGTTAGAAGTGTCAAAATATTTCCAATTTCCAACAAATACTAGTGTCTTCAAGGTATGCTTTAGTTTTTTGTCTTGTATACTGGGTAAAAAGAAGTCCTCAAGAGGTTTAGAAAAGCGATGAAAACCAGTGTTTTCTTTTTTGTCACACTTAGAGTCATCTTAGGCTGAACCTTCCCATCAAAGCTGACGAAGTTAAATTCTTTTGATCCGCCTTTGATGCCAAATGAATGATCGTTTTATTAGAAACCATGCCTATAACAACAAATTACTCATCTAGTAAGGGCTTACTCTGTTTTGGTATTATTTCTTTCCCAGTATGCATTGCACTCCATCTCATGCGTATTTCTAAACTTGCCTGTTAGCTGCTAAAAGCTCAAAAAAATATTTGTTCAAAGAAAAAGAATACTTGATTTCGAAAGAAACGATTCGAAAATATTCCAATGAAACTCCTGACCAGCAAATTGGGTATTTTTGTACATATTTAGTAATCCTTGCAAGAATAGTCCAGAGCCAAATTTACTTTGGATATGTTAAAGGAGAACATATTCTTAGTATTCTGGTGAAACTTTCATTCATTTCCCTTTTTGATTCTCAAGATATTAGCAGTTGAAGTTGACACATTTTCTATAAAAAGTGATCTTGAAGCAAGCAGGTGATGTAATGTCATGGATTGACATTGTTGACCAACGTTTTGTTTTTCTATATTTTTCATCCTATTAGTTTGACCTTGAACTGATTATGGACGCTATATGTCCACAAGGCTGTTTTACAACTTCCATTGCTCAGGGTGCAACTATGGTAACATTATGTCGAAGTTTAGTTGCATAAAATTGGTCGTTAATTATAAATAAAAGCAAAACATTGGCCAACAGTGTGAATCCATGAAATTAATCCTGCTTGATTCAAGTTTATCATTCTAAGTAGGAAATTTGCCACCGAGTCAATTGCAAATATCACTAGAGTCGAACATGGAAAATGTATACATGTTTACTAGAATGCTTAGAATATGCCCCTCTTTAACATATCAAAAATAAATTTGACTATGAACTATTCTGTTAAAGGGCATAATCGCTCATCACAGTCTAGATTAGTGTATAGTTTGACAGGAGTCTATCATATTTAATGAATGACCCTTGAGAATCGTGCTGAATTTTGATATTTTGTGTAGAAACGTCTATTTTAAGTCCTGATATATCATGAAAAATATTTGGAAGTGAAATAAGGGGACATTTGTGTGGGTTACTGTTGTTTCAAAATAAGGTTGTGCGACTGTTTTTTCCCTTTCAACTACCTTACAGTGCGCTAACCACGAATCAGTCCTGTTACATTCTTTGATCGACATTCCTCGAACATCCAACTTGTGTACGAAACATTGCACAAAAAACAAACCCTTCGAGTTTAGGGTAAAATATATAGGCCTAGCCGTAAGCCTACATCTCAAGTCTTCAGCAAATACCGAACGTAGTACATAGAAAAATAAATGACATGAAAAAAATGAAAGTACATAAGGAATTAACCTAAAGTATAACTTTGAAAAATACCATCGGTGAAAGTTAAAGCCTTACACGAAAGAAGTTTTAATAAGATCAAATAATGGGTCCTGAAAGGGGCTAATGCTGACGTCATAATATTTGCCAAATTGTACATGCAGGGAGCTGCCATTGACAATGGCAGCTCCCTTGTACATGTAAGGCGAAAATGACCATCTCAATGGAGGCTCCACCGCTCCAGAGTTACAAAAACTAAACGATACTTTGTGAATGACCAATACACAGTAAGAGATCCTTCTACACCCAAAAGGTGACGGGCAAAGATTCCTTGCGCCTAAAATTTTAAACTATACCCAACCACGTTTTCCCTAGCCAACTTTGTATGTCAGGCTTCGTAGGATGTAAATCATCCTTTAAAGATAACTCAATCGTGCATCAGGTGTACCGTGACTAAAAATAGAAATGAGAGGGGCTGTGTGAGTATGTTGGATATGAGGTGAAAACCACAGCAAAAATTAATTGTTACAAAAACAATTCAAAGATACGGCTCTACCTATACAAAGCCAGTCAGAAAAAGTACTTAAAAAACGGTACTTTGCTTATTGGTCATAGACGAAATAAAAAGAGAGAGCATCACAGGTTTTGACTTTAACGAAAGACTACTTTAGCTGCATTCAATTTGATGACCAATACGATTTCTTCATCCTTTCATATTTTATGCTTTGCTTCATCTCCTCATTTCGTCCTTTTCGTCTACAGGATTATTTAACTGTTATAAAAGAACCTATGGACCTTACTACCGTGAAGAAACGGTGGGAAAGTGGACACTACGAGGACCCACATGAGTTTGCTAAAGATATCCGACTTATCGTTTCAAATTCAAAAGCATACAACACGGACAAAACAAAGAAGGTACGGTAGCTTACATTTGATAATGCCATACTCTTGTGCATTTTTGTTTAAGCATATGCAGCTAACTGATAAGTGAGATCGATGCTTTGTTTTTAATTTACCTTCAAAACAAAATACCCTTTAGAATACGTTCAAATAACCTGGTGCGGCATGAAATTGTGGGGCACAGCGTGGGGTTTGCAAAACCGAGCTCAGCACGTAGCTAGCACCGCTAGCTTTCGTCAGCACGTTCACACAATACGAAATCGAAAATAGGGGGTCTTAGTGCTACTTTACTCTAGCTTAAAATGCAAGTTTTTACGCCAAAAATCCGATTCAGACACAATCCACTGCAAAAAACGAAACTTGGGATCTTGCCTTACGTTATGGACAGTGGCCATGCCCCTTCCCCACCCTCACGGTACCACTTTTTTAGATCCTAAAATCTCGTAGCCCTACTTTACTAAGCACAGATTTTACTTCAAAAGATAACATAAATTGCACCAGATTGCACGTAAGGACACCAAATTTCTCAAAAATTTCAAAGGGGAAAGAATTGTCTCTGCAGGTCCTTTAATGATGCCATTTTTTTTTAATTTTAACTCCTAAAAATAAGCAAATTTGTCAAATTCCAAAATTTGCTGGAAAGATAGACTCTGTAACACCCTGGTGGAACCGATTGCCTCTGAGGACATCTACCTTTTATACGAATTCTTAAAAGGGAGGGGCCATCCTTAGACTCTCTCCTCGGCCGGCATAGATGTGAGTGACAGGGGCATGGAAGCGGAAGATTCAGGTTTGGTGAGCAATAGTTTGCCATTTATCATGCAAGAGATGAGGGGGTGGGGTCAGAACCCCCATGACCCAACCTTGCAATGCAAAAAACACCTAAAATAGCGTTTTTTCTCTCTCTATCCTTAGACTTTCCCTCATGTCGTGCCCCAACCCCCCATGACAACAACTCCCCCTGACACAATCCTGGCTACGCGTCTGCTTAGGGGTATATTATTACCAGTCGGGAGTTCGAGAAGTCACAGGCAGTTCCATCAGTTCAGCTGATCTTAAATTTAGCCACGAGAGGCATTAGCATATTTTTAATTCCGTTGTATAGTTTCCCTGAAAAGAATGAAGACCATTTTTATACATAATAGTGGAATATAACATTTTATGTGGTAATATTCTTATCACTTAGCATGTTGCAATTTTTTTTTTATTATTGCAATCACAAACTAAACATAAAGATTGTTTAGATTCTCTTTCCAAGCATGAAAACGCAATTTTCGGCAAACTGAGGGGTCACAATTTTTCAAAATTTTCTTTACGCTCCGCGCCAACTAATGGTGGCTCAGATAGTCTTTCGGGCAAAGTTACATTTTTCGGGTCAAAGTATATTTTAATAAGTTTTTGATCACTTTGCAGTTTGCGAACTTATTTTGAAGTGATCATTTTATTGCGAACGACAAACGAAGACAGGGAATTCTTGGTGTTTTCGTATAGGTCTGAATGATATTTCCGGCCATCTGATGATCACTACTTGAAGAACCTTACCATTTTTGTTATTGGAAATAAGCTTAGACTTAAAAACGCTCGCTGAATCGAAATTAAAGACTTTTCTATAACCAATGAATGCACAATAAACTCTCTTTCTCTTTTGTAAGTATAGCTCAACTATAGAATGAAGTACAAAAATATGGTCCAAAGTTGAATAATCATTCCTAAAACCAGCTTGTTCATTCCCCAAAGTTCCGATGTAAGATAGATAAGTATTTATTCTTTCTTTCAAAATGGCAGTGAACAATTTACCAACACATCCTACCACTGTGATACCACGATGGTTGTCATCCTCATGAATTGGACCCTTTCCTATAAAGAGAGGTTTTCTTATTCCAACAGTCCAGTCATAATGGTTGCGCTCCCCTTAGATAGTCTTTCGGGCAAAAGTACATTTTTCGGGTCAAAGTATGTTTTAATAAGTTTTTGATCACTTTGCAGTTTGCGAACTTATTTTGAAGTGATCATTTTATTGCGAACGACAAACGAAGATATCGACTCGTTACAGTCTTCGTATAAGTCTGGAAAATGATATTTCCGGCCATCTGAGAGGGTTGAATTTTCGAAATTTCTGAACGCTCCGAGCCAACTAATGGTGGGGCTCCGCTGAAATAGTCTTTCGGGCAAAATTACATTTCAAAGTATTTTTTAACTTTATGATAACTTTGCAGGTTTTCGAAACTTATTTTGAAGTGAGCATTTTATTGAAAACGACAAAAGAAGAGAGCGACTCGTTAGATTCTTCGTATAAGTCTTTAAAATGCTATTTCCGGCCATCTGAGGGATCTGATTTTTCGAAATTTTCTCTACGCTCCACGACAACCAATGGTGGCACTCCGCTTAGATAGTCTTTATGGCAAAATGACATTTCGTTGCCAAGAAAAAAAAACAGCAAACTGTAATGGTCCCGTTCGTCTATGCCGATCGATTTTCTTATGTGTTGGCTCCAAATTTAAAAACAAATTTTACCTCCAAAGGTAGCATTAGATTGCATGTAAATACACAAAACTTTCAGTTTTATCCTCATGAACCACCACAATTCAACTTTAAACACTGTTCCTGTCAAAGTCAAACATCATGCACCATTTTGCTCCTTGAAAAGGCCCAAAATTTTCAAAAGGGAGGGTGTCCCGCTCCCCTTTGACCCTTCCCCCAGGCCGGCGATCACTCAACAAACTGCATGCCCCCAGCCCCCTTCAGAGAAATCCTCCGTACGTCACTGGTTATGGATGGATTAAGAGAGAATGATTTCAACAAATTTTCATGTAAAATCAGATTTTGGAATGCGTGTTGTAGGTGCCGGACTAGTTTGTTCATCCCGACCATTTGGACGATGTACGCTTGTGCACAGCCACCAAAACGAATTACCGAATTGACTTATTTATAAGAAACACTAGCATAAGCTTCAGACTGCATCTCGAAGAAACACTCAAAGCCCATTCATGTAGGCTTACTATGTGGTGGAGTTTGAGCCGATGATGCTGTGTAAACTAATTAAATGGTAAATTTAAGCTATATTCGTAATATGAGTTGTAGCTTCATGTATAGCAAGGTACTCAAAGCCGCCTTGCTACAAGGGTTAAATACTACTGAGTCACGAAAGAGTATAAAATCGGTTGACTAGTTTCTGTTCAAACTTAACATTTTTTTTGTTCAAAATGAATCAAATGTAGTGAAATGTTTGACCAAATTTGGCTTACTGCACATTCGAACGTGTTTAGCTCAGATTTAAAGCAGACGTTTTTACTTCGAAGTGTACTGTTTCGTACGACACTTCGACGTACAATCAACAAGGTGGATAAACAAGTTATTTTGTTTTATGTAATACTAATTCATTTCATCAAATTATATTTTGCCCTTTTTGCAAAATATTTCACTTCACAGATTTATATTGCGACTCGGGAATTTTCTAAATTTTTCGAAGACAATATTCGAGGCGCTTTGCTTGACTACAAAAATGCAGCCGCGTTCAAGAAGCTTCAGCCAAAAAGAAAGGGGTATGACTATCATACTATTTTTGTAGATTAATTTTTATCGTTGGCATATTGGTCCTTAGGACAATCTAAGAAATGTGGAAAGGTAGCCAAAGAGGTGGCAGGAGGAAAAGCTTCACCTCCAAAACTAAACACCCCCATGGAATGTAAAAAATTGTAATTGTCATAACTCATCCTCTTCCCTCCCCATTCCACCCATGAGTGTTTTACCCATGGGAAGCAATTTCGCCTCCTTCAGTAACTTCTCTGGCTGCGGAACTAACAAATAGTTGCGGTCTCTAAATGAACTTGATATCCAATGTTTAAACCAAGCATGTTAATATGTACCACATTTCATGTTTTAAAGGGGAAGTTAAAACAATAATTTAATTTTCATATGTGACAGAGGAACCAAATCTACACAATTAGGTAAAACTTCTATTTAAATCGGATATGTACCTCTCAAGATATCAGTAAACGAAGTTACTAGGTTTTTGTTCCAAAGTGAGCTTCGGGCAGCAAATATTGTATCGCTTCCTCACATTGGCAAGGAATGCTTTGTTTCTCTTTGTATTTATACTGTTTTACTGACCTTGAAAAAATAGGAATAGAACCTCCCCATAAAGAATGCAAATTGTGTAACTCGTTCTCATGCCACTGATGCAATATCATTCTGATAATATGTGATTGTTGAGGAAAGTTCCGTAGTTGTGAAGCTCAAAGGAAAAAAAACTTTCCATTAATGTTAGGATATGATGTCATATGTGCTTGCTTCAAGCTCACTTTTTGTTGAAAACATGACAACTTTACCAGCTCATATCTTGAGAATCACGCATTAGATTTCAATGCAAATATCCACACAAAATGCTTGGAGTAGGGATACCCGGCCTCTTAAGTATCCAAATTTGATTTGATCTTAAACCCTTCTTTTAACAGTAACGAATATGAGAAGTCGGGAGAAACCAACGTGTTCTTCCCGACTGAAGTCGGTGCAACTTGAAACTGGTCTTAACATTGCCCATCACAGTTGTAGCGACGGTCGAGTTGAGTTGTGGTGTGCAAAGTCGTGTAGTGTGCGGCTATCTTATAGAAAGAGTGGTTATACAAAGTTTTCATATAACTCAAATGTTAGACAAGCAGTTGCAGGGGCGGGAAAGTTTTATTTATCCCGACGATTTGAATGATGTGCGCATGTGCAGAGCCTCCACTTCGAATAACCGAACTCGCTGCTACCAACATACAACATCAGTACCATCTGAAAGTCTTAGAGGAGTTAATAAGTCATTTTAATCTCTTCAAAGATTGCGTCTTTCAGATGTTTTATTATTTAATCTTCATTGAAATTCGTTCTACAAGAGATATCTAAGCGAATTTATTCCTACTCTCTTGTTTTGTTTGTCAGGACTCCGAATTGTTCTAAGGATCAAAAAGCCCCCGAAGAAAATTCTGGAGATAATTTGACTGATTCCGGCAAACTTGCAGGACCTTCGGGAATACGAACTTCGTCAAAGGCTGCACAGGGTATTAATAAGCTAGCAATACTGTTCTACAGATAAAGTATATAAAATGTTAAATGTATCGCTAGAAATTCGTGTTTCATTATATTTTCAAACCAGAACGACCTTTCTATAATTTGTTGACGAGAAACATTTCGCGTGACTCTCATCAAGGAGGTGGCCGTGTGGTGGCGGATGATCATGCCGAGCATTTCGAATGCCCATTTAACATTTTGTCAGGAATTTCAGATTATCAAATTATTTTAGATGTCTCAATATTTCTCAAATATCTCAATTTCTCTGTAGTTATCTTGAAATGAATACAGATATCTTAAAATAATTTTACATATCTCGAATTATCCACAAATTCCAGATACCAAGAATACTAATTCAGATACCTGTAAATCAATTTTAGAGATCTCTATATATCTAAATCAGATATTGAATACTGTTTCAGGTATCTCGAGTTCTATTACAATTCTGAATTCTATTTCAAATATCTCAAAGTTAGTTATAGACGAATCTGGACATCAAGTGATGGTCTGATTTCGGTCGGCCATTACTGGGGTATATCACCTTTTAATTTTTCATTTTCCTTGCTTACATGTATCATAGATGGTTGCACACTGAATTGTATCTTTATTCCTTCAACTTCACTGAATATGAGGGGTTGAAATTCATGTGGACAATGAATGAAGACGATTTATGGCTGATGGACCCCACTAATGGCGGCCTACAGTCACTAAGCTAAAGCGCTTGTCGGATTCGTCTATAGATATCTTAAACTATGTTTAAGCTACAAGCATCATATTCATTTGCTCATGCATATGAATTGTAAATATCTGAAATTGAGTTCAAGACAACTGAAATTGATATTCATAAACTCGTTGCAAGACGTAGTACTCATGTGCACATGGCCTGGCCCCCGTGCCTCAGAAACTCTTATCAACTTTGGTATAGTCAGCATCTTAATTGAGCTTTTATAATCTGAAAATCTGTGACACCCCTAATTCCTAAGGCAAATGGGAGGGGAATTACACAGTCCTATGTACATTAAATGATTTGCTATTTCCAGTTTTTGCAATGGAAGGAGCATTTTTGAAAAATTCTGAAATTGAGGATTGCAATCCTTGAAAGACCATAATTCTGTAATCTGCAGAACTTATGAGTATCATGGAGAAGCAAATGAATGGCAAAAATCAAATGAATCCGTTAAAGCTATCTGAGACTAGAGTTTACATGTTTAGTAAAAATTTGCATCTATTGTCAAAATTAGCAGAAAATCCTATTTTTTGGTATTTGTGGCATCAGTACTCCACTAAACTACTATACTATTGTATATCACTAGAATAGAACTTTGTCCAGCTTTCATATGACACCTTTTTTGGGAGTAGGTGACCTTCTGAAAGGAAGATACTCGTTAAAGCAGAAAATCCAATATGGCGGCTATTTTGGCGCCCATTTTGGCGCCCATTTTGGACTTCATGGTCACACCCACCTCTTTCTAGTGACCGATTTTCAGATTATGATAGCTCAAGATGCTGACTAAAAGGGTACCAAAGTGGATAAGAGTTTCTGAGGGCTAAGGCACAGGGGCCAGGCCAATACACAGGTCCATAGCCTACACAGTTAATTTTCAATTTGTACAGTAAGTCAATGGAAGAAGGCATTTTTGGTAAATTCTGAAATTGAGGGTTGGAATATTTGGACGGTCATAACTCGCAAATTTTATACGCTATCTATCAGTGTTTTGCAGGAGTTACATATATTATACGTTAGCAAATTTGTGGAAAAATCAAATGAATCGATGAAAGGCATCATGAGATACTGAAGTAAACATTCTATCAAAATTTCAATGTTTCGTTAAAATTGGCAAAACGAAATCACATGTTTTTGCTATTTTAAGGCATCCATATTACCCAAAACCCCCTATAGATGTATATCACTAGCAAGAACATTTTAGCAGCTTTCATATGACACATTGTTTGGGGTATGTGACCTTCTGACAGAAAGATAGCTCCTCAAACCTGAGACCCAAAATGGCGACCATTTTGGATTTCACCACTTGTGTAATGGCAAACAAGCAGAATATGGCCAAAGGACCACAGAAAAACACAGTGGATAATTGTGGCTAAAGGGGGGAGGGATGATTTCCATTATTGGCCCATAGACTATTAGTGACCCATTCTAAGAATGGAAGGAATTAAAGAGGACTCGTTTTCCTCTGACCAACACGTATTCAACTCAATTTAAATGCAATGGATTTGTTAGATCTTTGGAATTTTCAATGGAATTTGGAATCGCCTTTAATCATTAATACTTTTATTATGACACTTCTTGAAAGTCGTTGAGTATTTGATGTGAAAAACATAAAAACATGAAAATTGCAGTAGTTTCCTCAAAATCTGTCAAAAATTGACCACTGTGCAGTGCAATTTCTCTTTTTCCCTAAATCATGCATAAACATGAGCTCAATAGGCAAATCTCGTGATGTCTAAGGAAGGACATGCCATACATGGCTAAATTTATCCTTTCTTTTTGCAATCTTTAATTCAAGGACAATTGTAACATTAGAATATCCTGAGGGTTTTATTTTGAATGTTTAAATTGTGTCCTTGAAGATCCTCAGTATCAATAACCAAACCAGGAATTAAAATATATGATCATCTTATGAGTTAAATCAGTTCGGGAGATAACCTCTTTCGGGGGAATAACGGCCAATGGTGGCGTCGTTTTCAAATTTCTCCCTTGATGCCTTGCGATGCTACGGCGCAAATTCAACGAGAAACGAACGTTCAAAGCACCTGGAAAATTTCATCCATCTTAGGAAAAAGAATTTTTGGAATATTTTGAAACTTTGTTGTTAAGAGAACAAAAAAGTTTGGTACCTCACCGCGAAAATTTTGAGACATCGAGCAATTTTGCTACCTTCTGTGTCGTAAGCTAAAGTTATAGACTCGACACGCCTGCAAGATTTATGCATTTTTTTCTACAGAAAGTTGTGTAAGTTACTCGTGCTTGCAACTGTGCTCATTAAAAGGGGCGATGCGCACTGTTTAACAAGAAATTTCGTTACTGGCTAACGATAACCCTAATCCTTAACCCTAACAAACAATACAATCGATACAATACAACAGCAACAGCCAATCACAAAACACCTTGTTAAACAGTCTACCCTTTTAATACGTTGTTGAAAGTTTAATGTGATTTCGGTCGGAGGTGGTGAACAGTCACCGTGTGTTTGATATTGGCCACATTTATAAAATAAAGCGACCACTGTTAGGAGGTTCACACTATGAAGTGTTCATTTATATTCATGCTGTAAATTTTTCTCCCATTGGGTGAATTCTCATTTTCACCGGAAAACGGTTATCTCCCGAACTGCATATTAGCAAATTAAGAGATAATTGTAATTCTCTGAAGGTTTTCTTTTCTATCTCCTCTTAGTGCCTGTATCACGCTGTTTATCTTTAACTTCACAAGCAAAAGACGGGAAGGTAGACAGTGATTGTGATAACGATTTCTCGCCACATACCTCCAGTGACGAAGAATATCGGCAACCAAGCCCTCGCCGCGATTCGTGTCCCTACCATGAACACGACATTAATTAAAACAAGCGCCTAAAGAGGGAAAAGCTCCAAGAAAAGGGTTGATCCTCTTTAAAGTCAGAGAGAAGATAAATCGGAACTAACGCCAACGCAATCAAAAACTTATGAAGAATCAAATTCATCATCAGACGAAGATAGTTTTGAAGCCAATGACTCTCTACAAGATACCTGGAGTATTTGATGTACAATTTATTTTCAACTTTTAAGGGAAAAACTTATTTAGCAACGTAAAATGTGCTAATCTTACCTGAGTCCCTCAACA
This sequence comes from Holothuria scabra, assembly GCA_037179385.1. NCBI lineage: Eukaryota > Metazoa > Echinodermata > Holothuroidea > Aspidochirotida > Holothuriidae > Holothuria > Holothuria scabra. Next base: position 440,659 of record CM074193.1, on the reverse strand, counting down.
TAAATCACTAAATAAGAAGAACTAGAAAAATAATAATAATAATAATAATAATAATAAAAAAAAAAGAACATGTACGTACATTTAAAGAGCAAAAACGAATAAAAGTATAAGACAAAGTTAAACTAGTAAAACAATGGAAAGAAAATAAACAAAGATAAATAGATAATTAGTAATAGCAGGTGATGACACTTAAAAAACAATCATGCAACATCGGAAATCAAATTTTTAAAACGTCAAAGTGTGTTTGCCTATTTTATGTTGCCATCAAGGTCATTCCATTCTTTTGTTGCTAAATATGTAATCTACTTCTTAAGTATTCGGTGTGTCCTCCTGTCATATAAAAATTCATAGATGATGTCGATTGTAGTATTTACCTCCGTTGTTGGAATAAATAATTCTTTCAAATAAATCGGGAGTAAAATCATTTACAATTTTATAAACCCAAAATCATTCTTTTTCGCATTACATGTCTGTCGGAAGTCTTCCATCCCAGTTCCTCAAAGATCAATGTCGAACTCTCATAATACGATCCATCTAAAATAATCCTAGCAGCACTCTTTTGTAACCTTAAAATTCTATCACTGTTCCCTGCATTGCACGTTCCCCATAAAAAACAACAATAATCTAAGAATGGTAATATGTATCCTTTATAGAATAAAATGGATGCATCTTTGTCTAAAAATGGTTTTATTCTCGTAAAAAGGGCAAGTATAGCTCTCATTGTTTTACATATAAATTGTTTATGCCATAGTAAATTAACAGTCGACAAGATCGCCTTAAATTTTACAACTATTTACATTGCTTAGAAAGTGACCATTTATGGCAATATTCAACTAACCATCATTCAATGTCTGGGGTTGTTTAGCGCAAATTAGCATAGTACTTGTTTTGTTAGTATTAATAACCATTTTGTTGTTTTTGCACCATTTACTTATATTGATAGCATCCTCGCTCAGCTTTTCTTGTATTTCAGTAAGATTGGTTCCAGCAACATGGAAAGTGGAATCGTCGGCGTACATGTACGCTTTACAGTGCTTTAGTCATTACTATATACTTAAAATAAAAGCGGGCCAAGTATTGAACCTTGTGGCACTCCGCTCATTATGTTTAAAAACGGTGACATGGCATTATTTATTTGAACACACTGTTTTCTATCATTTAGATAACACGCAAACCACGCGGTTGCGGAAACCGAGAATTTATAAGCTCTTGATTTATCAATCATTATTTTGTGGTCCACAAAATCAAATGCTTTGCGTAAATCAAGGAGAGTTGCACCTCTTTTTTACCCTTATCTATGGCTTTCATCCAAATGTCAGTTAATTTTAACAGTGCTGTTTCACAAGAATGTTTATTTCTGAAACCTGATTGAGCATTACACACTGCAAGTCATACGTACTTAAGTAGTTATACAAAGACACGTGAACGTGCTTTTCAAATACTTTTAACAATACAGGAGGAATTGATATAGGTCTATAACTGGAAATATCTAACTTGGCCAATTTTCCATCTATTCGGGAATACGCTGGTTCATGATGAAATCCAGGCCGATGCTCTCCATATAGCACCTTCACGGTTGCTTAAGTGAAGTGTAAATAATGCTTTCAGCTCCCACTGACCACTCTACTCATTGACTGACTACACTGAGATAACAGCACAAAGCTTCCTTATGTAGTCACACTATGTCTTTATGGAGAAGAGTCTTCTGGCACCCTATCTGCAATTTCATGGTCCACTGGGCCAGGAAGTCTTTATCTTAATGTGCAATTAATGAAGTGCAAAATACCCTGAAAAAGGCCTCAAAATGCGGGTTTTTGGAGCATCTGCGGAGTTAGCCTAATGTCAATACTTCTATTAATGATATGAGTAATACAGTTTGCTATATATAACATGTACAACTTTTGAGTATCATTGCACTCAGGCCATCAACACCCGTGGCCTTTGATACATCAATAGTTTCTAAAAACTTTAAGACAAACTCCTTAGTTACCTTTGGAATTTCAAAGTATTAAATGCATTTGATATAGCCTTGATGTCTGTCAAATCTTTACCGTTTACTTTGATGTGACATATACTACCCGTTTGCTTAGTATTATCGTTGACAGACTGGGCTTTACGTAGTGTTTCCCAAATATTTCTACAGTCTTTCCTGCAACAGGAAATATCCATTTTAAAGTAGCTCTGCTTCCTTAACATATTTCAGAAACAATTCTGTTTCGCCAGTACCGGCATGATAGGGATCCGCTCTTTTGGCCCTATCCCTCAATTTTATCAGCTTAATTACATCAGGAGTAATCCATGGTGACTGTGTTTTTCTTTTCTTTTCGCCTTCTTTTGTCGTTTAGGCGTATGTTTGTTAGAAATTAAATTAAAATTTTCTCCCGCTTTTGAGAGGGCTAAATTGGGCTCATGCTTTGACAGAAGGGACGACCAATCACACCGTGCTAAATCCTGTGCAAAATCATTAAGATTAATCTTCTTAATCTTTCTATACGTTATGCAATTGTGTTTTCCATTTTTAACAACTCTATTTGTTTTAAAAATCCATTCAAATAAACTGGATAGTGATCGCTTAGTCCTATACACGGGACTTCGATATTTGCAACATTATTAACATTAGTTGTGTAAATATGATCTATAATAGTATCCGTGTTTTCAGTGAACCTGGTTGGAACTTTTACCATTTGTGTTAGGCTAAAGTGAGATATTATTTTATCCCATTTTTTATTTGAATAACATGCATTGATATTAAGATCGCCAATTATAACGAATTCCATGCATATGTTGTAAGACTTATTTATCATTTCATAAAAATGTTCAAGCCATGGTGTCCTTGAATCATGGGGACGGTAAGCAGCACACATTAAAATTTTTTTACTAAAAGTTAAAACGATTTCAATCCACACACACTCAATGGTATCTACCTCAAGTTCATTTTTCCGAATAAATGGTATATCGTCCTTTATGTACACAACGATACCTCCACCTCGACCATTCAGTTGGTCCTTTCGAATAGTTGAAAATCCATTGATTTTAATATCTTAGAGTATAACTATGAAGCTGATTTGTATGTTAAGTAACTGGCTAGTATGGCAGTCACCCATCTACGCTTAACTTGCTATTGCTACATCCGTTGTTGAGGTTTCATAAGGTGATGAAGATGCGGACAAAGAGGTATTTTAGACCTGCGTCCACTGATGTTCCTAAGGTACCCTAAGGTATACTAATGTTGCAAATCGCTAAAATGTTAACTTGAGAGATTCTTCTATTCAGGAGTAGTTACAGATGATCCAGTTTCTGATATAAATGCTGAATATTGAAAAATACTATTAAAAACTTTTTGGGTTGGTTGACTTTAGAAGCAATATTAATATGAGGGTCGGAACACTCCTATGTAGCCTTTTCAATAATTAAAGACACTGTATCGTGGCGCGAAACGGGGGCGGCACCATGATTTTAAAATTGTTCTTTTCTCCTTCGCGCATCAAAAACTGTTACAGCGCCATCACCTTCCTTGGCCGTGAAAAAGGTTCGTACAATCGAGGGAAGATGGAGCATGTAAGTACTAGATGGTACTCATTCGTGCTGACGTAGATTTCTGCGAGACATTTGCAAATACCACATAAAACGAACAATCGTCGGCAATAACAAGAAAAGTCGGCGAGGACAACTTTTCCCAAAATTAACAAGACATTGACTTCCATGCAACGCTTTATCGACGTTAAATAAGGAGTAACTTGTGATGGTTAAAGCTGCGAGAAGGTAAGGAAAATAGATAAGAACAAATACGATGGCAATTAGTAGACATTGGCAGTAATTCTGCGAAAAATCCTTTTTTTCGTGTATATGCTATATAAAATTGAACAAGGGTGCAATTTTCCCAAGATTATGGGCACAAATTCCCAAGGTCCGATACAATACAGCAACAAACAAATTCAACTGCCATCACGTTGCATGTGGATCCTTGTTATTTTGTTGAGTGTATAATTAATGCTACAGTAGTTTCTACCAGGATACACCTTCAAATTAAGGCTGATATATCTTATACAGCTGTGAAAAGGGACAAAATGTTAGTCATTGCCAGTATGAAATTACTTCAAGCACACCTCTTTGGCCTACAATTGAGTTACATAATGTTTTAGTAAAATATATCCAACAATTAGAAAGAGTTATGTGCGTTGACAGATTTCAGACTACACTCTGATCACATATGATGGCCTAGCTAGCTAAACAGTTGGCTTTTCACCCCTAAATTAGGACAAAATCAAAAAAGAATAGTTGTGTGATGCACAAAAGTTTAGAAAGGGTTTGCTAGATGAAAGCATATTATACAGTATGATAAGAAATAAATTGGACTGACCATGTTCAAAGGATAAGAATGCTATCCAACCAGCTCAGTACTGTTGTAATAATGCCAACAATTTCCACTGAATACTTAATTAATTGACATGTGATGGCAAATTGCATCTAGGGATAGCCTGGCCAGGATGGTTGTCTGAAACAATGCTTCCACACCAGACCCCAGGAGAACTTAGTTAACTAGACCAAAGACTTTTCAGGGTGCTTGCCATAATCCATTACCTAACCTCATTTTAAAATATCAGGGTAATAACTAGCCCTCAAACAGGGCTATGTCTTCTATTAAATGGCCTAATGAAATGATGTGCATGTAAAAGAATACACATGCAGCCCTGTTAGCTAGGTAATTGCATTGGCTTCAGAGTTGGGATAAGGACTGGAGGACGAAGAGGGGGAGGGGGAGGGTGGCAATAAGAACTTTGCTCCACTGATACCCGAAGTGTAACTGAATATAAGTCTATCAATCATTTAAAGCTCCCCCCCCCCCTTTACCTGCCCAATTAGGAAAAAAAGGTTCTAGCTACCCCTTGTCAAGCTATGCTTGCCACTGCTAGACTTCTTAAATTAAGCTAAGAGATCTTTAAGAGATCTAAGAGAGCAACTTTTGTTGCTAAGAGACTAACCCTGTCAAGTAGCTGTCATGTTTAATAAGTCAGAACAATTGCAGTGCATTCAACTGCATGTTGTAATGAAAGCATTTTCTGCCTACTGCATCTTCTGAATCTGTCAATGGAAGAGCATTCACTTATTGCAAAGGTTACTCTCTCATAACTAATCGACATGGTGATGAGTGTCCATATTTTTTGAAACTGATTCCCGTCACAAGCTAGGGTACATCTCTCATGTTTCATATGATATTTTGCATTTTAATTAACATCATATGAACTTAACATAATATGAATCGAGGCCTATGTGTCATTCATGTAGCAGCTCAGTAGCCTGTACCTGTCACAAGAATCTTCAACATGGCTATATGTACAGAGCATGAAGTAAAATTAAAATATCATATACCAGAGTAAACTAACCTTCATGTCTACAACATTTTTCTTAAACAGTCTCCTGAAACTAAAAAGTTGTTACTACATGTGACATAACTTATTTATATTGTGCTCTTCTTTGTTTCCTTGTAGGTACTAGCACTACAGGAACTGCATCAACTTTTCTGGAGAAAGAATCACCTACAATAACTACTATATGGCAGAACTCATGCATGGGAACCTACCATTATCTTCTTGTTAGGCTGGAAGGAAAATGTCTTCTCTTTAAAGAAGAAAGTGCAGGCCAGGTCAGTATGGTGGCTTTGAGAACTACATCTCCACTGCAAGCTGATTGCCTAGGGAATTCAACTATTGAAACTTGCTTCGTATGCGTACTTACTTAATGCAATATTCCGAGACTGGGGAGGCAACCGGTGTCATCATGTTAGGATACAGTGACAGGAGTGCAAGTATAGGGGTGGAAAAACCAGAAGTTCGTTGAAATGGGAATTGCGTATCATGATATCAGTAACAAAAAATGTACTTGTAGACCCAAACTATCCTGCAAGATATATCATGAAAGTTGCATGTAAGCCTCGAATTCCTACATTTTAAAAACTTCATTTCCAAAGGTGGTAGCAGTTTTCATATCACTTGAAGTCTAACTTCTTTTTTAGAAAAACACCGTAAGTTTTTGTACCATTTTTGAAGTGAATTCATAACAACATGCAAAATAGAAGAGTTATGTTTTGTTTGGGAATTAATCATAGTGTCTATTATTATAAAAAAAAAATAAGAATTTCCACTGTCCTGCTTGTTGATCAAGAAATGTAGAATGGCATGTTGATGGAAAATTTTAAGTGTAAAACAATAAAGTGAAACAGCTGGTACAAGATTCCAGTAAGAATATGATACTCTACCTGATTTTCTTTTCTTTTATGTAATATGTCTGTCAATTGACTTTTTAGGAATTCCAGTAATTATTATAATTTTGTCAAAAATCATTTAATATTACTATGAGGTATGAGTGAATTACATGTTTCCTATACCTTTGTGTATGCCTTGAAGACTAGTTGGGTCAGTCTATTCACTTACAGAGGTAGATCAGAAAAATGATGGGGTATTTACAGGATGTAGGAGAATCTATTTACAGTGGTTTACAGCAGTTATGGTAGCGTTATAAATTGCATTCACTGGAGCAAGGACCTGTAGCACAGATTTATAGCCTACCTACCATATCTTTTGAATGAGAATAATGTCTGTTAATAACAATGGCAGTTTTGATAATTTTGAGTTTGCAATTAATGAGCCGTTCATTCTCATATAGAATCAAGCATTCTTGACCAAAATGAGGGGGGGGGGGAGGGGGAGAAAGGAGGAGGTGATACTTACCATGCACACAGCTGTCCTGCAGGTTGAAAGGCTGACAAGAACTCCTACTCCTCCAACATCCCTAGAAAATGTATTGCCCAACTTTCAATAGATCACATTCTGTTTTTTTCTGAAGGGCAGCAAGCTTGGTTTTACATAGTTTTCAGACTTCAATAAGGATCACAATGAAGCCCTATTTTAAAAGCTGTGTTCTACACACTCTAGTACTGTACCTTCTCCAATTTAAACAAGAACACCGGCCTATCGCACCTCTGCAGTTGAACTTCAGCAAAGCTGCATTGAGTTTCAAAAGTCTACAATTACATACAACTTCATTCTTAGTGGGGACTTCTGGGTAGCAGTAGGGTGGACCTGGGTGGACAATGCACAGGGGTCCATGGAGAATTCAAACACCTCAGAGCTTGTGTGTGCAAGGTTTCATTCCTATCCCATACTCCCACCCCCCACCCATGAATATTGGAGCTAGAGGCTTTTAGAAAAATGAATTTGGGCACCCCTTTGCAGTTAAGCTTCCCCATGCATCTAGAAGGCCTCTTGTTATGCCATTGATTGAGTACACAATTACCAGTACCGTACCCAAAAAACATTTATCAATAAGAGTGGAGTTAGTGTTTCAATTCATATCCAAATTTAACCAATTGGTACTGATCTTCATGTATAAAGTGCTATATATTCCTAACTATCTTTGTGGATATGCTACATTCCCTTCAAGTATAGTGGTGCTGTTTTTAAGCAAGGGCATATACTGTATGCATGCAATTTGCACAAATAAATTTTCTCCTTCTTATCGCAACAACTTAATTCTGCATCATAGCAAAATCATTCTACGTCTAAATGTACAAGTCCCTCCATACAGTAACTAACAGCAAACAATGATGGATACTAGGACATATATGAGACCCATCGAAGCAGTACCACAGTCTCCAATTAAAGAGGCACCATGCACCAGCATGCACCTTTAAAAGGCTGGTTAAATGGCACTCAGGTGTGGACACATAAAGTACTGCACAATATCATAAATAAACAAGCTTGTGTTTGGTGTAGGATTAAGCCAAATTAGTGGAAGAGAGCTGATAAAAGAGTTCTCATGGAATACTCAATACTAGAATTAAATGTAATCAAAATTTTTATTCAAGTCATATTTGGTCCTTGGGATGTTGGCATAACGTACATGAATGTGGCAACACAAACCCAAAGTATGTCATGACTGAACCTGAAGGAAGTACTGATCAAGGAGTGATGTCAATGTTTCAGCACAGATGGGCAATGCTTACAGAAGCAAGTCCTGATTTTACAATTGCTCTTATTCAAAATGAAACAAAGGGATTTGGTTTTAACTCATTAATAGAAAATGTCAAGATTGAAAAATTTCTGTGTCCCACTAACCATGGCGAGGGCTCCAAACATGACGATAGCTAGGAAATGTGTATTTTTCAGCACAAATAAAATTTACATTGGAAATTAAATGTTTGTCTTTAAAAAAAAAAATTCTTCCAAATTTTCAATAATTCTTGGCAAGGAACTTCCCATTTTGCTGGTTTTTCCACCCTTGCTCATGGCATATTCAAATCTAAGAAAAGAAATATTTTGATCATTTGTAAAAAAAAGTTTCAGAAACACATTTGATCAGTGCAAGTGTAGGATATGAAACACAAGCTTGCTCCAAGTTCACAAAAATTGAATTAAAAATCTGATAATTTAACTTGCATATATTTTGAGCATCCCAAGAACTGAGTTCAGAATTTTTAGCGCAACATTCTACTTCACCGTATAAAACATAAATTTATTTGAAACATTCTTTTACAGGATATCTTTTAAATGAGAATTAGGGTCTACTTCTGGAGGTAGATTATTCAAGCTAGGCCAAGTCCTCTCACTACTTCGTACATTCTCCCAACTTGGTTAATTCTAGCTACCCACAGCTGTTTAAAACTTTTCATTGTGCAGACACAATCCTGGTCTACTGTTTGAAGGGTATATCATCATAGTGAGCATACAAAACCCTGTTGAATCAGACTGCACTCTCTGTCGGAATATGAGCCACTCTGCATTCTTGAATTTGATATCACAGATCAGGATGATGCATGAGTATTTCTTACACAGTACAGTTACTACAAATAAATAAACTATAATTATCAATCTGAGTATCCTGAACATGCAGTTTCAAACTTCCACTTCCTTTGGCATACCAACGTCTCTATTAAAAAATTAACTTAAACACCTTTAGAAGGGTTTCTGCCATCATTGAAAACCTGAAAAGTCATGAAATTTGAAAAAAATATTTGCCAGGGCCTGGTGAAGTTTTCCAATTCAAAAAATTGTGTTAACTAAGTCATAAGAAATTCATGGAAATTTTCACAAATTTTCATTACTTGATGTGTAACAGCCCCCCAAATTGTCGTGCAAGTTCTTTTAATATTTGGTCCTGGAAAAGCGAAAATTTATTTCCCACAAATGTGGAAACCCTGCTTCAACTTTCGATTCATTTGAAGCTTACAAAAGACACATGCTCCACTGAGTGCACCCAAAATTGTTCCTAAATTCTTGTTGTCTTTATTATGCATGATATGATAGTCCCATTAGTTCTTTCATGCTGTTTAGTAACTGGAATAAAATTCAGACCTAAAGTTTCAGGTATAGCTGATGTTATAACATATAAATGAAAGGCTTCAGTACAGTTACAAGCTGGTTGGCAATACTGTTCCAGTGTCACACCATGTTCCTATTCACAAAACTTCATTCACAAAACACATTTGGCCAAGAAAAATTGCTTTTGTGATGTAAACCATAAAAATGGCAACCAATCTTTCCAGTATTGATGTGGTTTTCTGGGTTCTGCCAGGATACTCAGAATCATGCATAACTCCATCCTGCTTGGGAAGCATCAACCAGGTGCCTTTTACACCCCAATTGTAGCTGAGATTTTAAATCTTCAGTCCAGTTGACCGTGACACTGTAAATGACTAGCATATGCAAAGGTGAACTTGACAAATTTGGATGGATCCTTGGGCTGGTCCTCCTGTGCTAAAAAAAAAACAGAATAATTTATGAAATGCCCACAGAAATATTTTTGCTCTGTTTTGTTTTGTTCCCTTGCTTACTTGAAATTTTTCTGGATTGCTTAATAATCTGCATTGGTACTTCTCCAAATTAAATGTAATAAGCAGGCTCAGCTGGAACTGAAAATGTATGAAAAACACTTATAATTTTTTTCTTTATTCTCCTTGTCACAAATTCCAAAAAGATGAAATTGTTCTCATATTTCTCACTTTCTTGAAGAGAGCTACTCATAAAAGATTTCTTTCAAACTTGTGGTGCCAAAACTTGCTTAACTGGACAAGTCCAGAGCTTCAGAGGTGAGGATGGTATTACTGTCAGTAGGTCTTGGAACTGGGGATAGGCATACTACCATTCTGGAAATATTTTGAGCAGAATCCAGATCAAAATGGAAATTCAAAAGATGTAACAAAAACTTGATATTTTTCCATCAGATACAAGGTTTCTCTTTTCAAAGAAACTGAATTCAATGCACAGTGAATTTACCTAGATAGTCTACTTTCATGTTTAGACTTGACTGCTTCCTCCCACATGATATTGTCTGCCTCTGCCTCATCAGTTTCATTTTCATTTTGGCAATCCAGGAAATCTTCAACTGAACTGTTGACAAAATAGATTGTAATGCACTTAGACCTGTACTTCATGTCACCTCTTGTCCAAGCAGGCAACAATAATGCAAAGTTCGGAAACTACATTTTATCCTTTCTATCATATTTTGAAGATGAATGAAGAAACAAACTGACAAATGGCAAAAAAATTTGCAACTTGTGTAAAGGTATTTTTTATCCATGGATGTGTTTATGCCAAATGCAAATGGTGAATGTTCCTACCATGCAGTTTCATGATACTGTTTCAATCTAGAGAAATCTCAGATCCTCTTTTCTGCCCTTTGATATCAAAGCATGATCAATGAAAAGCTTAAAGGGCAAGTGCAGTCTCCCCAACTTGAAGTAGTGTAGTACACCATCCCTCAGGCTGTTTCATGGTTGGCTCTTCACGGTCATGTGCCATTTTGGGGGGAGTCACTGCTTGGTTTTCCTTTAATATGTAATATTGAAGTCCTAAAAAATTATTAGAAATACTTTTAAGAAATTAAGAGAAGTGAAAAGAAAATTGTGAGCTTTAGCCTTTGCTTCAAAATACAGTAAGTTTGGGATGACTGTTCTTGCCTTTCAATGTGGAAAACTGACAACAGCAGTCATGTACATTGGAGTAGTATGGTTAAAATGGGAAGACCCAGTGATTGCATCTGCCAGGACTGAGCCATATACACCACATTAAAAAATTACAAAACAAATTCTGTTTAACAAAGGATTTTTTTCTTTCCTGGTCAGCTTTTTGATGTTAATATCCGACATTTCGAAAGTATGTTGGAAAACACGTACATGTTTTGCAAGCATGTGACTGCATTTGAAAATGGTCAATCAGTTATCACTAGAAAAAAAACTTGCATTTTCAGAGTTAACACCCAAAGAAACAGATTGGGTAGTATCTTGTTGGAATAATAGATAAAATAAGTAATAATACAAAAACATAGGACCTAATAAATCCATTTTGAAATTATTAGAGTAGCCTAGCTAGGTTACAAAGTAAAAGGAAATATAACTACTGTGAGTAGAAGAGAGATGCATGTATCTGACAGTCAAGCTACAGTATGGTACTGTACTTCAGAAGAAATGCTTACTGTCATGAAAAAGTCAAAGCTTTCCAAACTTTATGAACAATTACAGTAAGTATAGCACCCTCTTCTCACACTGTGACAAAGACATCACACTTCCACGGCAGAAAGACAAGGAAAGACTGCATGGCATCCAATACCCCCATCCCTTTTTGTTTAGGTAGAGGGCAAAACAATTCAGCTAAAATCTTGAATGACCCTTTGTGTTTTGGCAATTTATTTTGCCATAAGTGTTCAGTAAAACCAGGAGTGCCAGAGAGGTGCTAAGGGGAGCGAGGTGGGGCAGGGGATGCATCTGAAGGTTATGATGGATGGTCCCCACTGTATATAGGAAACATTTTCCATTCTTTTCAAGGGAGCATAGATGGGTATGTTATTTATTGTCCAGAAAGTGGCAAGTAATTCCAATGGTGTACTTCCTTCTAATTCTTGAAGGAAATGCAATTGTCCTTTAATAAAAACCACAAAACTTGAAATTTAATTTTGAAATCCAAATCAACATTGAATTTAAATTCCAAATATTCAATTTTTCTTTCATAATATTTTATTCAAAATAATTCCCAGACAAATCTCTGGGTTTGGCCATAGATTTGGGCTGCTTGTGTGCCTCTTATGAAGGATTTCATCATTCCCTTGGAAAGAGACTGCATGGCACCATGCCAGCCAGATGTTGTGACTTCTTATATACAGCACGTACTACAATGCTATAATCATGGGTGAAAAGAGTTGTGAAGCTGAGAATTAAGCTCCTTCCCAGGAAATTTGGACATCTGGAAGGAAATTTCCCTTTTCTGTTCATGAAAATGCAGGGAGAATTGTGGGAAATTTTACTCTCTTCCTGGAAAATAATGCAACTCCCTTCCTGGGAAATAAACCTTTTTTCCAGCCCTGGCTGTAATACATGTTGTAGTTACACCGTGGTTAGATGGAGTTTTACGGCCCAGTTTCCAACCTATTGGTTCAAGTCGAACCGGCCACGGCCTTTTTTCCAGTTGTGGCTCACTGGCTTGTTTTCCCTACCCCACTGCTTACACCGAGCATCGATCACGCAAAATGGCAGTAGGTTCCTTTTTAAGAGTCTTTGGTATGACTCGACCTGAGAAGTGAACCCGGGCCTTCCGCGTAAGACGTGGAGCATTGCTCTATCGTTAGACCAAACACACCGTCTGTGTAATACATGTTGTATAAGGGAATCGTGCATGTATAGCACATGCATGATGTTTGTCTGAACTCAATGAAAGTGCAGCTAGTCTTGGGCAATAACTATTGGTTTAAAGTTAACAGCCATTTGCAATCCTCCCTGTGTTTGGCTTCCATAATTACCTGTAAATGCTGATGAGGGACAAACTGGCTCTAAAATACTGTCATAGTGGCCCTTGACAGGAGTAGATTTCAATGCTGCAATTCAATGTAATATCATATTTACAGCTGGTGATGCAAGTTTGCAGCACAGGATGAACTGTGTGGATGATGTTCAATTATTATAACCACACTTCTAATTACTATAAACTTGATAATAGGGCAAGGTTTGTTTTTAAGGAAGTATCTCACAATTTTCTTCTCATTCCATAATATTGGATATTCAGGCAAACCAAGCAATTAAGTAAATTTCACTTTTCAGGAAAGAATATATTGTCACCTGACTCTATAGCCAATCATTAAACAGGGCAATATAACTACTGTACACTACTGTACTTTATACTGGGGTGACTGCTCTTGTCTTCAATAAAGGGAGCATATCACATCAACATAGCAACTATAGCCCAATTTGCAAATGTAAACTATTCAAGCACATGACATTCAACCTTATAATTCTGAAAATGTTGGCAATATGTCAAAACATTACCATAGTGGGTATACCATCTAACATTGTGCAATTGGGAGAAAATAATATTCACTCAGGCTTTGTGGACAACTAATTGATACTGCAACTCTACATCATTATCAAACAAGATATTGGGTAAAGGCCTAGCAATGCTCATAAACTGTGCAATATTTTAGTAAAGATGAGATTTAAGTATACCCAACAGGAACATTGTGTCAGTCAACTCAATAAGTTCAAAGTTAAAATTTACTTTCAAGACTGTTCAAGTGCAAGTTAGTTTTCCCTTTAGTCACCTCCTACAGTAGACAGGAAACAAGCTTTGCCCCTGGAAGCTCTGAGGTTTTAGCGTACTGTATCTCTGAATGAAAAATGTAGTCTCTGGAGGGATATGTTATTTAAATTCTTTTCAGTCAACCCAAACCCAACTCCTTTCTGACCAGCTAACATTTGGGCAGTGGGGGGGGGGGGGGGTGAGGGGGGCCAAGGACAAGATCTAGGGAGGGCAAATGCCCCCTCTTGCCCCAACCTAGTGCCACCACTCACGGCATGGTACTAATTAAAGCCGCTAAAACGTGCAATTCTGAACAGCACGAGGTAGATCTGTTCTGTGCTATAGTGTTGTGAAACCATGGAAGTACTACCTGGAAGTTAGCTGGGAAAACATGCTTTTGGAGATTGAAAGACTTGTTTTGATACATCCTGCAGTTATTTTCACTCACCTATGGGTGTAACAGCTAGCAACTGTAGGTGAGGTTGGTCATTCACTAATTGGCTGTCTGTGTGGCCCACTGCATGTACAGTACTTTGAAGAACACCTGAAAAGTAAACCAAGACTATTTGCAATGAAACAGTATTTAATTTTAGGGAAGAGTGTGCAAGTATATCAGACTTCCATGATTTCAAATCATATGCCCCTCAATAATTAAGGAGTGGTGTCAAAATTGGTTGTTATAAGAGTCATAATCATGATAATTGATGATGATGTGAAAACATAGGCCCCATTAAAACAGAAAGGGACAAGGGAGGGGGGCGAGGGATTGCAATCTATTCTGTCTAGAGGGAATTTTAAATCCACCTGCCAATTACCAGTGGCATCAGCAGTGGCCCTTGTATACCCCCCCCCCCCCATGTAAAAAGTATATTGCGCAAAATGTGTAAGAAGTTAACTTCACGAACACCTCTTGAAAGCTACACTTTTTAGTAGTAAAAACACCAGCTGGGAAGTACCATTTTATGCAATCTGAAACACATTTCAGGCAAAGTGTTCTCTGTACGTACGCAATGTGATGGTCTATAGTGGCACTCGATATACAGTAGGAGCATTTTCGTTTGCCCACTGACCACTTCAGAACTTTCCCTCTCCCAATGAAAAAGTCTGGTAATGCCATTGTCAATAACTGAGGACAAACATTTTGCTTAGGCACTAATTTTTATTGCATTCAGCATTTCATGTACACTCAACATACACATTCCCAGCCATCTCACTGAAGACTTTAAAAATGGAACCTACTGCCATTGTGCTTGATGCTCAGCAAAAGCAATGGAGTAAGGAAAACAAGCCTGTGAGCCAAAACAGGAAAAAGGTCAAGGCTAGTTTGACTTGAACTACTTGCTTGGAAACTGGGCCGTAAAACTACAGCACATCTAACATGGGAAAACCTAACCCAGTAAAAGCATTTATATGTCATTCCTGCCTAGATCTTGGGGTAAACAACGTTTTACACGTATACATGGGGTACAGCTATACTATGCTTAGGGTACTGCACCTAACAGTACCCTTCATAGCCCAGGCCTCGATTTTTAAAAAATTTAGTGTTGTCTTGGAGCAACCATTTCATTCATTTTAGTTGTCCCCACTCCAGAAGGAAATTTGGTTGCCCAAAATATTTTTCACACAATTTTAAAACAGAAGGCTAATTATATGTTCATGTATTATTGGTCTTGAAGAATAAAAAGATGTGATGTTTGAGAGACAGAAAGTCAGCACTCCAGTCTGAAATATCAGTGGTTATGAAACTATTATGGAAAAAGTTGAAAAAGTTTATCAATCAGCAGTATACTTTTTCAATCCGAGAGGAAAATGGTTGTCCATGGGACAACCAACCTTTAATTTATTGATAGTCCGTATGGAACGTTTTTGTTGTCCCAGATTCCGAAAACCAGGAAAATTGATTCCTGTAGACCAACTGGTTACTGGTAGTAGGCCAACAGTACTTTGGAATGAACTGAATTTAGAATGCAGAATTCTTATTTACCTTAATTGTAAGGAGGGGGTTGTGGGGTGGTGGTGGTGATTGAGGGGAAGGAGATCAGCATCAGTTTTCATTGCATACAGGTACAACCAATTGTTGAATATGTTGGTAATTATCCCTAAATAATTTCTACAAAGTATGAGGGTGAATTGGATGTAACATTTCAAATGTCATTAACTGAGTATTTTAAAACAATTGGCTTGAAGGGTATATAATCTGTACTGTGCAGGATTAAACAGTGTGCACATGCGAGAGCAAGCTTAGACTTGAATATCTTGACAATAATTGCCCTGACCCAGGAGGGGGCATTGGCGGTGCTCAGGGTTCCCCTAAGTTTTTCAATTACAAACTATTCTTTTTACCAAGGAAAATATGCAGAAAATATGCCTCTTAGTTGGTGGCAAATTGTATATGAGCATATAAGCAGAATTCAGATTTTATTGGAGGCCAGTGACCCCCAATGCCCTGGTGTATGCTTGGTTTGTTAATTGACATTAATCCCCTCTTTCTCAAAATCCTGGATCTGCGACTGAGCCCAAAGTCTGCAGATCCAGGTCTTCTTAGGTGACTGATGTAGGCCTAGCTAACTTTCTATACCATAGCATTGTTCCACACATGGGGGGAAATATATGGTCAGGTCGAAAACGTGGAAACCGCGGAAATGTTCAAATACCAATTACCGTCAAAAAGAAGTTCTGCAGTTTCCCTTCCACTGTGTGAAAAAGTGGGGTTTTGTAACAAATCATTATACTTTCACTGCAATTGCAAAATAAAAATCCAAATGGAAGGGGGGTTTAACCGATCGGATGGGGGAGGGAGCGCACAGTGGGCACCCACTTTGCTATAGTTTGCGTTTTCGAACTGGACCTATAGCTAATTCGAAAACGTGGAAAACGTGGAAATTTATTATTATTATTATTATTTTAATTTTCCCTTCCAATATATGTGAAAATGGGATTTTGATATCAAATTATTACTTTCAATGCAGTTTCCAATCAAAAATCTGAAAGGAAGGGGCGTTTTACCGGTCGGATGGGGGTGGGACTGCCTGGTGCGCCCATTTTGCTAAAAACTCCCTTGTAAACACTCTTTGTGAAGACAGTTTAAAATTCCTACAACTAGTCTCTTTATAAAATTATCTGCTGCAGTGCACGTTGAACGTGTATGTGATTTTCCATATATGGGCGATGTACGTACTTGAAAACCTAGGCCTATATATGGGGCCTTACCTTACAATAGGAAGGCAGTTGCCTTACGACTCTTTTAACCACATGGCAAACCACTGGCACTTGGATGCATGGGGACCCTTACCCTTACCATGAATGAATGCTTATGTAGCATTCAATAAGCATTCATTTTGCCTTCTGAATGCATCTTTTAGCATTAGAAGGCCTAAATTAAGCAGTCAGTAAGTTGAATGCTCATTTTCTTCCTCAAATGAAGTCTTCCTTGCATTATGAATAAGCCTTCATAATTTCCTTTGAAGCCTACCAATTAGCCTTCAGTTACTCTTTGAATGCATTCATTAGTTTTTTAATGTTTTGGAATGCATTCACACATGAATGTGAATGCTTAGTTAAGTCTTCAGATATATGAATGCTTATCAAAGCCTTCATTTCCTTTTTTGCAAAGCATAAAACTAGTATCAATTACTTTAAATGCAGCTGGAGATCACTCAAGCATAAGCAAAGTTACAGAAATCAATTACTTGATAATGGCACCTTGATCCTGCCAACACGGTTGCACCAGGTAATCTTCATTTATACTACAAATCCGACATGCTCAGGCTTATAGACTGTTGTTCTCATCAAGTCTCTTTGGCAAATAACTGATCCAGCAAAGCTGAGCACTTACTCGTTGTCAAGTGGACTGTAGAAACAGCTAGGATCATCTAAGTGAAAGCATATTGTAGGCCTATGCTTGATATAGTTTTGTTATGACAATATTGAGGAAAGTGCAAACTCCGTGCCAGGCCTTCTGAGAGATCATAAGTGTAAACTAAGATGGGGCATGTATATGAGCAAACCAGGGGCATAGTCAGATTTTTCAAGAGTAGTGCGGCTTATTCTGAGGTTACGATTTTGATGAATTGGTAAATGTACTGCTGATCACTTCTGCTGAAACCTGTGCTGCTCGTCATAAGTTTTACTTGGCATAGATCGAGCTACTATATAATTGAGTCCTTGAAACGTTAGGCCTATGCATGTACATATGCTAAACACGTATGTGGGGGTATGTGGATCACTAACGAGACCGCAATCCTGTCTACTTTTTACCATCAGTAACTGAACAAACACATTTCACTTACCTTTGGGCATGATCTGTGAGCAGATGTTTCGCAAAATCCCCGTTATAAACAGGAGACTTGCCATTCCCAATCAATGAACCTGCTTTTCTGCGGCGATCTAGGTGTTGGGCCTATTCCGCGTGAGAATGGGAAAGGGAACTCCGACTTCGGTTTGCTACTGTACTTTTCTCGTTTGATTTCTCCTTCTCGTGACAACATTTAATGGTCCTCCCGCGCCATTGCTATAGCCTGGTGCAAACGCTGTCCTTCGAATTTCTTTTTTTTCTGAACAGGAAGACATTTTGCTGTCGTAAGACTAAGACTAGCCCCTTCGCTTCGACCAATATCGCAAGTTCAATGCAGGTTTCCTAGGCCAGTTCGTCTTTTTAGAAATTCCCAAGATCATGTCCCGAATAACAACTTACAGCCCCTCAACGTTGAACTACAGTAATAAAAGCCTATAAGAGCATCGAAGTCAAACTGATGATTAATTCATTACAACACAAAAACAATTAAGCCGGAAATTTAATACAAGCCACCTTGGCATTCTTATTAGGAATTATTCACATATTTCATAACTAATTGATAAGTCACTTAAAAAGTAAAAAATAGAAACAATCACACAATCTTTCTTTTTTCAAAGTGGGAAGGAAAAGAATGACTAAGCCGTTTCGAAATTCCCAAGATATTGGGATAATTCCCAAGGGTCTCTCTGTTGTCACTGAGCAAGGTACTCACTTGGAAAACAACTCCCTGCTACATACGGTACAAATTAACACAAATACTACCTGTTAACGCTCACACAAACAAGCATATGCAGCAGTACAGTATCCCACGCAATCGTATGTACTGTTATCATACGGTGTCTATGGGCTACATCCGGGTTTTTGGGTGGGATAACAATTTTTTTGAAGGCTGTACAAATGTCGCCCCCGGTTCGCGCCACGATACTGTGTCTTTAATGAAGATGTTTTTGGACTTGCAGGTTTGAAGAAGTTGTCGGCTCTATCTTCCTGGTCAAGGTCCTATTTCAAGAAGAAGCAATTTCATTCCTTGCGGCCCTGGTGCCCGCAAGATCGACACTGCAGTGGTTGGTCATGGCGGCAGCTAGCAACTGTGTGGTTGCGCTCGCCACAATTGTAGCACCCACGTAAGCCTGTGTACTCCCTTGTAGGGTGGCCATGGCTGAAATTAACACGCATTGAGTCTTGAAATCGAAGGCGTTCATACCTGCGGTCATTGATGGAGCGTTGATGACGAATAGGGAAAAACATTTGTCTAGCTTGGACAACAAGCAAGGAAGAGTCGACATAGGGCGTGTCATTGCCATTACAAATGATTCGGGATCTAATCTATATTCGGGATCTAATCTATATATATACATATATCCAGTACAGATAATATGTTAAAGTATGTCTCTGGTTTCATTGCACTTTGAGGCATGTTACTTGAGGGATATTTCAATTACATGGTGCTTAGAACGACTGTATGGGGTTCTCAGAAGCCCTTTCTATCGTTTTTGTTAAATGCCATTCTTTATAACATGGTCGTTACCCTTCTTTTCTTATAGTTTGAAACATCCAAGCAATCTGTTGAGGTTAAATTTTAGGCGTTGTTATCAGAAAAATATTGAACTGGTGATTTTTTCATAATCAAGCAACTTGTAACTGCATCAAGAGAGACACTCTAAAGTTATATTTTATTTTGTTCAGAATTGCAGACCGTCACAGCGGGTTGGGAATGGAAAACGGATAAGATAACATAGTCTCCCGGATGCGAAAGTTGCGCAATATAAACGCGCAGTTTTCTTCTGACCTAGACGTTTCAAATGAAACATGAATCGCCCTTACAGATTGGCGCTACCTTTGCCGGTGACCACATGATCAGCCAAACAACATATGATACAGTGGATGATATCAAATGCTATCTTGGCTTAAAAAAAAGGCCATTTCGAGACTTGATGTCCTTCAGTGGAAAGTCAAAAATGGGCCATGTTCAGGGCTATGCTTAACCGCATCTAAGTAACTTAGTTAACCACAACCAAAGTTTTTTTTTCTCTGCATTTTGTAAATATTCTCACATGAGATTCTTTTCATTGGTGGATGTACTTAATGAAGAGTTCGTTACTCTGCGGTGTGGCATAATTAGATTGAGCAATCCTGTAAGACAAATATAAAACGGTTCTTTTAAACATTTTGAACAATCGTATACTATAAGGGAAAAGACCTATCAGCTGCGCACTTATCCAACCAAAGAAAGAAGAGACGGGTGAGAAATCTGATAATGTGTATTTTTTATGACATGTTTTTGTAGAAATGGAAAGCGATATCTCTGATGAGGGAGTAGCAAAATAAAAGACTGCGTATTGATCTCTCTCTCTACCCTTAAACCTCATTAGTCAAGATGATAGCTAAGTTACCGGTACATCTCTTCTGATCTGGAAGTATAAGCTTGCTTTTTTGGTGATCATTCGATGCATTTACATACAGGAGATCCGGTTGAACTGCTTACCGTAATAAGAACTGTCCTCGAACATTACTGAGGACACTAAGGGAATTAAAAAACTGAAATTGTCATTCGTGAGGATATTTTAATATTTTGAACTTCCAATAAAATGCGTGAAATTCTGTCAGTTTTGGCTACGGCCGGAAATTATTAATAAAACAATTCTTCTGCAATCTAAACACTTCTATTTTCTAGATCTATAGGTAATATCATCCACTACCTGTTTTGTGTAGTCAGTTTTAACCTATATACGTATCACTCATAGGCTATATACTTTTCTAAAACTCGAGCTTGTAGCATAAACATTTCTATTTTCCTCACCTCCCATCGTAATGTCTCACCTTTAGCAAACTGAGCAAATCCAATAATCGAAGCTGTCGGCTTCGATTAATAACCGTCCTGTTTTGGGGTAAAGATATTATATCTGCATGAATCTGTGATCGGACTTAATTAATCGAAGCCTTACAGCTTCGATTATTGGATTTGCTCAGTTTGCTAAATGAATTCGTGCCTTCTTTCTTGGCTCAGTATATGTATATCTTCATTGTGATTCCTCTCTATTTACATACGAACAATACTAACGTTATACAGCATTTCACCGCCAGGCAGTTATTTTGGCTTTTTCATGAAGTGGAAATTTCGACTACTTCCCCGATTTCACCGAATTGACGGTATTCCAATAGAATAATCAGCCTGTTTGAAGCAAGTAGGAAGTCTTCTCTTTGAAGCACTATAAGTCGTTACGCAGTTCTATTGACTTTCTTTATATACTTGATTTGATCACTCATAAAATAGTCCCAGACTTGAACGCCGCTACGCAGACTAACGCCAGTACTCCACGACCACACCATCGAAAATCCCCGCTTGTTTAACACGGTTGTCAACCGCTAAAAGTCCGTTGGCACGTCTCAGCTTAATCTGCGCATGTGCAGATGCCCGAATCTGAGGTATTAACATTTTACAGCCATCTGTTGCCTGCGTGAAAGGTACGTTCCTGACACAGCCGTTAAAGTTGTGTTGGCGGCAGAACATTTTTCTCTGAGATGGTGAGCATGGTAGGCCGTTTGATCATTTTTGTACAGCACTTATAACATTTATTCGATCGAGGCTTGGAATCAAGCGGCGCAATATTGGACTTTTTCATTTCGTTTCATACCATTTTCAGTGGCTTCGATCAGTACTTGCCTGCAAGTACAAACCGTCTAGTTCTAACAGAGATTTGGAACCGCGAATGCCCGTCTTACGCCCTGTCCACACCATGCAACGCGAATTAATGCAACAAGACTGTCTTGTCGTGGTGAGCTACTGAAGGCTTACTAGTTTTAAAAGCATAGTGTCCACATTGTGCAACAAATCACAGGTACATGAAGTGATTCACGCAAAATTCTAACGTCTAACGTTTACAGAAGTCCGTCACGGTTGTCAGTTGTACGTTACAGTTTCATGCGACCAAGCATGTTCGGTCGCATAAACTGGGCTGCGCGTCTGCTTGCAACTTGTTGCAAAGCATTTCACACTATGCAATGCGTCTGAACAATCTCGTTGCAATGAGTTGCGTCGCATCGAGTCGCATAGTGTGGACTGGGCTTTAAAGACACATTGCAAACTTTTTATGTTAATATGTATGATTGGTTCCATTTCATGACATTTGTAAAACTTCTGTAAAGTATTAATGATTTGTTAAAATTTAGTTTTGCATTATTTTGATTTCAATAAAGTTGGTAAAACCTGACTATCCTTGTTTCATCAGCTACGGCAACGAAAGTAGCACCTCTGTCCTGATACCGTATTATGTACTGGCATCGAAGCCAGTCACTCGTCGCCCCCAAACTACAACCTAAGACTAGGTATACCAAAATTATCAATTGGCAAAGATTGGTATCAAATTCAAAAGTTGCAGAGTAGCTAATATGACACAGTGTGCACTGAGAGTGCACTGCTATGCTCATTGGGTCTACGCCGCCCAAAGAAATATATTAGGATTTGGTCTGGACAGGGACCTTCCTAGTATGGATGAAGATGAGATTTAGAGAATTGTGTGAGGGCTAGAAGTAAGTAGGTTGGGAGGAATGGAACTGTCTGGGTGAAAAATAACCGGAGCATGATCAAAACCAGCTTCTATGAAATCATTCTACAGATAATGAACTGGAAGGACGACATTTCACCGCTAAGATTTCTACAAGGAATTCATTATCAAGTCTGTGACCAAAATTTTCACGTTTCTCCACAAGATACCAATTACAGCAGGATCCCAAACTTTCTGGCAAAAGGTAACCACGGTGACTGTGACCCTGTCATTTTCCAGTACATTATGAATTTTCTCACTGAAAGAGCGTCGTGTATGCCAAAGTGTCAAGAAGAACTAAAAAACTGAAAGCAACGGTACAAGCTTACCATATACCAGAAATGATGAAATATCTGGATCCAAACTTTTATCAAATCCCAATTTTTTGATTTTGCGGGCAAGTTGGAACGGTACAATGTACACTGAGCTTCCTTTCGTATTTAGTGATGAACATCACCTTTTCTAAACAAGGAGTCAGGATGTTATGTAAAGTGGACACATTGCCTCAGGTTCTTTTTGTTTTTCTTTATAATCCAATGCCCTGTTTGTCTTTGAAATTTGATACTGTTGGAATTTTTGAATGTCTTTTCCTGTATCGAGCATAACCCTACAACATATTTAGGGTGTAGGAAACAATGTTGATAAATATTCCTATTACCAAGTATCAATATCATTAACACCATTTGACATGATTTTCATATTTTCCTCAATTCATTCTATCCAAAACATTGCAGTTCCGTAGAAATAGTAATGCATATTCTGAACGTTGTGTGCTATTGAAACACAGTCAGTGCCGTAGCCAGACAATTTTCCAGCGGGAAAAGCATCCAAATTTTCCGATATTTTTAACACCATTTCCCAGGGACGTCCAAAATTCTTGTCCCATTTAAGCAAATATTTGAAAATATGGAGCTTGTATTGGAGGAAGTTTTGAATTGTGAGTGTCTTATGTAAGGAAATGTGAAAAGTTCGGTAAATACTGAAGAATCTGTAATTCTGATTGACAAGTCTGAGATTGCACGGTAAGTAAAGATAGTCTTTGGTATACAACGTTATCTAAGGTCTACAAATTGAGGCTCTCCGACAACCTTTTGACATTTCGAGAGATTATTTTGGAGAAAATTTCGAATTTTATGTCACTTGATCTGGTGGTTTGGTCAATTCCAGAGTTCAGGAAAGTGAACCAAACCGATTTCTTCTCCCTGCCCCTTAAAGCTACACTACTGCAGTTTTCACCTCCTGAAAGGAATTGTTTTTGCATATTTCCAAGTCAATTAATTTTGCCTCCGGAATATGCCCTTAAGTATCGCGTGGATAATTCTTCACTAGAGCCGAATTGACCAGAATTGGGGTTCATTGATGTCTCTTGAAGTGATACTTTTATTTTTGTATAATTAAAAACATGCACGGCCAGTCAACCAAATTATATGGTTAGCCATGCAAGTAAAATATAATGTGAAACACATTTTATGACACTCCATATGCCAAAATGAAAGTGAAATTGGTACGACATTGGATCACGGTAACTTCAACAGGAATTCCCGCAAAATTGAAAAGCACTGGGCCGGAATTAGTACCGAATGGTCAGCACTGGCAATCGACATTGACCGGAAATCGGGTTGGCCTATAGGTGCACTCGGATACAGCACTGGCGAATTTAATCAATTATTGAAATAATGCTTATTAAGTTATTGATTTCTTACATTTATGTAAGGTAAATGATCAAAGATTCAGAGCAGTAACCTTTAATGTCTCAAAAGAAATTAACAAAACCAGTTCGACCAAAATGGTGTAGTTAGGAGGGAATGAGTTCATTGCCTTGGTTGCATTTATTCGGAAAAGATCATAACCTAGACCATCGAAGAAGAACGCCATCATTTTTTGGCGTTGAGCAGGGTCTTGCAAACCTGCTCATGAAGGTCCATGAGTTGACATATAACATGCTCCTGTTGGAGCTCACTGTGACTCATTAAAGTTTGTCTACCTCTGAGTTAAAATGCCTCTCGGTGTGCCCACTGACCCTTTTGGATAATACGGCAATTGGGTAAAGACAATCAGATGATCCATTTAACTGTGAACGATTTAATACTCCGGGTCATCTACTATTACACATTCAGATTACATGGTATGGCACTGTAGGTGTGATATTTCTAAATAAGCTGGCACATTCATATTTGTTTGAGTTTTAAAAGTATGAAGCTCAGGAAGCCGATCGTACCGATATATATACTCAGAGCATGGATGAACGTAGATGAACACCTGCGGGATTCGTCTTCCCTTTTCGTGAAGTGTTAGAGCTAGCTAGGTTTAAGGGACTCATTGAGTTGATATCGATAACTTAATGAAAATGATTAAGGGTACTCCCAAATGTTAATGCTTATAATGTGCATGATTAGTCAAGTTACAAATCCAATACTTACAGAAAATATTAAAATTTTGAATTTAGTGGTGTCTTGACTTGCAACGGTTTTGTGAAATTTGAAAACGTTTCTCGTCATGAATTTAAGAAAGCCGAATGGTACTCACTCGTAAAACATTAATTTGTTTATATATATGGTGATTGTGAACATTTTTCATTTATAAGCATTTAAAGAATATTTAGTGTCCGTTCGTAGTTACTATAACGTGCCGGGTATTTCTTGTCTTCCTCATGCAAAAAAAAAAAAATCCTTGAATAAGTGGCTTTGAATTTGATTTTGAATTAAAACAGAACTAGTTATATCCTCAAAGAAGGTATCATTTTACTGGTACGGACGAACCAGATGGTCTGATTCAGTCGGTATAACTGGGGTCCATCAGCTTTAATATTTCAAATTCTAGGTTGTTCACCTCTATCATCAAAAATGATTTTACATAAGAAAAAACTCTTGATTTTCTCAATGTTACTGAAGTATGAGGGTTTATAATTGCATGTAGACGATAAAATTAAGGCGATTTAAGACTGATGGACCCCACTGATGGCCGACTTCACTAGCTGCTCGGATTCGTCTATAGAAGAGTGATGTCACAAATACATGGATTTTCAATTGCATAGGTATCTTTGTTTTATAAATGTACAAACATGATTGTTGCATGAAAGACATTGGTTAAATAAAAATCAAGGCATAACATTTCTGACCCTCCTTTCTCAACAAGGCGCAACCCTCTTAATTACATATTTGTGTGTGACGTACATTACAATAGTCCAGTCTGCAAAGATAGACACAGCGAAAAGGCCAGATTAAATGTAAACTAAGGTTTCCCTGTCAAAATGTGTTTTTATACAGTTAAATACCAGCTGATATGTTTTGCAGAAAAAGTACACTACTTTTCAACGATAGATTTGAGCTTATTAACCTCAAGGAATCCTTAGTTCCCTCTCAACACACACATGCATGTCAATTTTTTTGCACTAATCAGTGTTTTCTTTTCATATAGATTTAATTCTTCCTTTCCAGCTTTACTTTTATTTTTATAACTTTCTTTTCGCCGTTTTTGCGAGGAAGCAAAACAACAGCGGGTTCTGTGTCTCACCTTTGCCGTAAATATATTGACATTTACTCATGCAGACCAAATGAACTTTACCTTGCGAAAATCTCGCATTTTACAATTACGTTGAATGCACCTGGTAGATCATTATCACTTTTGTTCACTATGAGTGTGAACAGGTGACGTCATTATTGAGTTAGTCACGCCCAATGTCGGGCAAAAGTCAACAACCGTCAGCTACTTCTCATGTAGCTATACGTACTACACTCCTTTTTGCTCGTCAGTGAAATCACTATATACCAGAGATGGATTGGACAAAACTAAACAGCTCTGAAGTAACCTTACAGTGTTAAGTTGGTGTATTTTTTCCTTTTTTTGAAATGTTCAACCTGCCGTTATACCTACCGAAAACCAGAAGATTTAGTGTTGTTTTCACTGCCTGTGGTTTCGAATTGAAATATTGTATGATCACCGAGTGTTTCCTAGCTCACTCCCACTGTACATGAAAGTCTAAAATCTGAAGGGCGGGGCTCTTCTAAAGATGAAAATGTTTCGCCCACTGTCTCTCCCGTTTGGCTAGGGGCTTGCTCACACAAAAAGTTAGGACCACGTGTATGGTCAATAGGCTATAGTGCTAGAGCATCAGCTTTTCACCCAGGAGGCTCAGGTTCGATTTCCCGGTCGAGTCGAGTAATATCAAAGACTTAGGAAATGAAACCTTCTGCCGTTTTGTGTAATCATCCGCATAAGCAACGGAGTAAGGAAAACATCTAGTACCCCATAACTTAAAAAAAGACCATGGACTCCGCTCGATAAAAACCAAAAGTTTATTAGTTGAGGGGTAAATCCCTAAGTAAGTTAACCTCACGGACTCCCTATACATGACAGAGCATACTGCACGTTAGATTGTCGCTGCTGCACGTGTGAGAAAAGGCGTAGCAAGATAACTAGCTCAAGTAAATTTACAGATTTTACAAGAAAATTGAAATATTTTCGAAGTAATAAAAGGTAAGGTCACAATAACTACACACATTATAGGGATATGCTATTGTGTCTCATTCAAAACAAACTTTTGCTTAAAATATTACAGGGTCATCGTCAAATCATACATCATAATTATAGCTTCATGGCGGCCATCTTGGTGCGCCTTTTTGTCCCAATCGGTGGCGACAATCTATGAATAGGACGTATGCGTTACATTCTCTGTCCATGTGTATGGGAATTCCGTGGTTAACCTACAAAAGGCTAAAATCCTGCCATGACATAAAACACCTCAATAACCCAGGGGAATTCTGGGAAACTCATTTGACCAAAATTTTCTTGAAGGGTTCACGCCAACTGATGGTGCCGCACAGTTTACTGTATAATTAAAATATAAGGGTAGAAATTGCTTTGGCACCAACAAAATAAAAAAGTACCCCGAGTACGTCAATTGCCATTTCAATTGCTTGATTTTACTCTTTAAGTTTGGTCTCTTCACTACTTTTCAATACTTTTTATCAGAGGAAATACTAAAAAAGCAACAATTTCAAGAGAAAACTTTTGTTGAACATCCTTGGCCCAATATTTTTTACCTTCATATTCCATTGGAGGCAAACGGGAGGAAAGCGTCCAGTCACTGAGTCCCTCTGGGGGCGCATATGATTTTTCTATTTTTTATTATTTGCTATTCTATGTTCTTGGGCACTACAGATATTTACAGTGAAATGTTAAAGTTAATGACAAAAATTCTAACTTCAACAATAATATACTGAATATATAGTGTGATCGGTACTTAAGGAACTCATAAACCGTAAGAGCAAGACAAAACATGTAATTCAAACCGTTTTTTACAATAACACAGAAATCAATGATGATGCAGTGCCTTTAGTGATTATTTCACTTCTGTTGGCAGTTAACTAAGTGTGCGTATTTACAGTAACTCTAAGCCTATTGATTATATAGATAGTTGTGTCTTAAAATTCTCTTTTTCTTACTCCTGTTGATGTTGATGAAATCCTGGAGGAAATGCGTTCTATTATCCCCCGGTGTTGATGAAATCTCTGCTAAAGTTTTCTACTAAAGTCTGTCTCTCATGTCACTGCCCCCGTTTTACACCATATTCATAATTTGGTGTTTACTACTGGTACTTACCCCGACCTTTTAAAGATTGCTAAGGTTACTCCAATTCATTAGGAGAGCGATAGACATCTTCCTGAGAACAATCGCCCAATTAGTTTACTCCCTTGTATAAACGTGCCCCCCTGAAAATCGTGTGCGCCCCCCCCCCTCCGTGTGAACCCCTAACTCTGGAGTGTGACTATGAAATGTTTTTAGATTGGATTCTTCTTTTCACAGGAAAAGACAGTAATTTTCATATTTTCAACTGAAAATATCGTAAAAACACATGGAAAATGCCATTTCTGGCTGTCTGAGGGGTTGCGTTTTTCACAAATTTCTGCACACTTCCAACTTCTCCAACTGAAGGTGGCGCATAGCTCAGGTAACCGTTCAAGCATGATTAGGCCTACATTTTCCTTAAGAGGGTCACATCTAACTTCCCATCGACTGATTTCTCTTTCTCTTTAAAGTTCAGTTCTCCTTCTTCAAAATGTCAGCCGGAACCCCTCTTTATAGTAGTTTCACTAGTTTTGTTACCAATTAAATCTTACTTGAAGTTGCCCTGGAAGTAATTTTTAGACCAGTCTAAAGACAATAGAATTACCCGTAAATTACGACCTTAATACTTAATAAACCCCTTAAAAGCCAGGCACTTCCGGACGCTTTGCCCACTGGACCCACACCGAGACACACATTGAACTGCCCATCAAATTCTTTTCTCAATG
This sequence comes from Holothuria scabra, assembly GCA_037179385.1. Classification (NCBI taxonomy): domain Eukaryota; kingdom Metazoa; phylum Echinodermata; class Holothuroidea; order Aspidochirotida; family Holothuriidae; genus Holothuria; species Holothuria scabra. The sequence continues at coordinate 411,969 of CM074193.1, read as the reverse complement.
GTTCATCTCGCCTTTTTTCAAAATGTCAGCCGGATCTGCTCGTGGTAGTTGAATCACTGGTATTTACCAAAAGTCTTACTGGAAATTATCCTGGAGGTATTTTTAGACTAGGGTTAACTCAATAGAAGAACATGAAAATAGCGACTTTAGTAACTCACAAACGCTCTAAAACCCGGGAGGCTTCGCCCCTTGAGCCCCCGGACCCCAGCCGCTGAGCCTAGCGCTTCGCGTTCGGTGGCGCCTACGGAGCCATGAGTGGAGTCTGGCAGTGCCCCCCTGCAAAATTGTTGTGTCCCCAGTGCCCCCCAAGAATGAAAAGTCTGGCGACGCCACTGTACGTGCTACGCCCTTCTTGAAACCATAAATTCTGTCTCTTCCTTTCTGGACAAAGGTGATAACGTGCTTAGTCTTTATTTGGATCTTAAAAAGGCTTTCGACACTGTTTATCATAGAATTTTTGTTCACAAATTGTATTCTTACGGAATTCTTGGGAAAGCCTACAGTGTTATGTGCAGTTACTTATCGTACAGGAAACAAAGTGTGTTTGTAAATGACACCATGTCTGACTAGTTTAATGTCATAACTGGTATTCCTCAAGGTTCTGTTCTGGGTTCCTTGTTATTTTTGATTTACGTTAATGACATTAAGAATTTGGTCCCTAATGAATCGCTGAGATTGTTTGCCGACGACACCGATGTGTGAAATCATGACAAGGATTGTAGCAATCTTATTGTTAAGGCTAAAAGTATCCTCAGCAATCTTAAACTTTGGTTTGATGCAAGCAAACTTACGCCTCACCTGGGCAAAACGACTTACACTGTTTTCCATACCAGCCATACCAAAGCGCGTAAAGCCCACTATTGTCCCAATTTCTTCACTCTTAACTCCAGCAAAAACAGTAGAACCGAAAGTGCAAAGTACTTGGGCCTCATTGTTGACGATAAGTTGTCATTCAAGCCACACATTGATGACCTTTGTAACCACCTTGTTAAGTAAACTGTTTTTTTAATCGTCATTTTTATCGTCTCACTCCAATCCACTTCAGATTTATTATTGGCTCGTTCATTCAAAGGTTGCTTATGGCATAGAAATATATATATATATGGGATGACAAACAGTTCTGTTTTTAAACCGTTACAACTACTACAGAATAGAATCCTAAAAACGATTTCTTTTAAGCAGCTGCGTTTCTCAACCAACATTCTCCAATGCAACTTTGGTGTACTTAAAATAGATGATATTCACATATCCAGGATGCAAAGTTTAATTTTCAAATATGTCAACAATCTTCTGCCCAATGTTTTTTATAACTACTGTTCGTACAAATCGTAAGATGACCTCGTATACAAGCACAAGAAACAACGATCTTTTCTCCGTTACTAGGCAATACTCTAGGTATGAAAAATTTCTCTTGAACAACTATGCAACAACCTTCCAAGTCGCTTAAAACAGCTTAAATCTTACCACCTTTTTAAGAAACAATTGAAGATTTTACTACTTGATAAGTACTGAGTATTGAGTTATTTATCTTCCTTTCCTTTTCCTTCCTCTCTCCTCTTTTCTCTCTCTCTTTTTCTCCCCTCTGCTTTTGTTTTTGTAGCCTATGTGGTTAATGTTTTTGTCTAACGGTTGCTAGACACTTATGTTTGTAAGGCACTTATGTGTTTGTTCTAATATCCTGTGCATACTTCTACTGTATCATTCCTGTTCATGTACTTGTACTTGGTGGACGAAATTAATAAATGAATGAAGTAAATGAATATCATACATGAAATTAATAATAAATAAATAAAAACAGAAAAAGGCAATAATTCTCTCAAGTATCTGTTAATATTTTTGTAGCCTTTTATCTAAATTAATTTTTTAGGAATCACTAAACTTAGCATTCAAAAATATACTTCTTTGGGAAGCATAAGAAATCAATGAAAATTAATTCCAAGCTCTCCAAAAACATTTTGAAAATTTCTCCGAATTCTCTGTGAGAAAGTACAATGAAAAGAAAATTTGTTATATCTTGATTCGGTATAAGTTGAACAAAAGTACACAAATTAGGGGATGCTACTTTTCTAGTATAAAGATGATTATTTGTCGGAGTAATTCTTTGTATAGCAATTGATATTGAAATCATCGAATAGAACCTTTAGAAAAAAGGAATGAAACAACGGTAACTTCCCTGACAATTGATCCAGCTGAAGAAAGGTGGCATCTTAATAAAAAATTGTCTTTGATGAAGAACATACCGCATTTCACACTTAATTGAAATGAGGTATGCAATTGGCCTTGTTATCAACTTGGATGGTGATGTTGTTTCAATTTGGCAGATAAAGGTCACGATTACAGATCGATAGATATGGTATGTAAGTTGAAAAAGCATCCCGTGGTAAAAAAAAAAAAAAAAAAAAAAAGGAAAAAAAAAACACTTTTAAGTCTTCTTAATCCTTGCATTCAGTTTCTTTTAACGATTAGAAACGGATCCTACATTTTCATTCCCAAATTCGAATAAACTCCAGTCGTATGGTCTTTAGCGTGGAAGGTTGTAAGCAGGGGTGGCGCCAGCGGTGGGGGGGGGGGGAGGGGCTGGTGGGGAGCCATGCATCCCCCCGTCAGGGAACACTGGCCCCCGTCGGGGAAGGTCGGCGATTTCGTCGGGGAGGCCTAAAAATAATAAAATTAATAATTAGTTAATCAATTAACTACTTAATTGATTAATTAATTTAAATTTATTTTAATTAATTAAAAAACCTAAATGGACTGAAGTTACTGGGTGGGTGATCTTGAACACATTTTTTTGCTGTGCAATGCTATTTAAAAGCATATTGGGAATCGAATTTCGATCACTTATTCTTAGCTCTGTTATACCTAATTCCATGTACCTTAATTGTCCTATCTCATCCCCCGTCGGGGAAGGGCAGCATTTTTTGCGGAAGGCCTAAAAATGAAGAACGTAAAGGACTGAAGTTACTGGATGGATGATCGTGAACTCTTTTTTCTGTTTGTTTTTCGTTTGTAACCCTATTTTTGATGCATCGATTTTAAGCCCATTAAACACTATGTACAGCGATATCGGATCGGATTACTATCCGATTTCTGTGAGTCTTAGTTAAAATCTCCTCCATCCATTTTCGGAAAAAACCAAAAATTTGCCATCCTGTGTAAATATGCCATCGGTATGAGAGGAATACGGAAGTCAAATATATACTACTTATTTCGTGACGTCACATTGTCAAATAGCTTTTATCGAACTACGCGTATCCAATAAAAGTTGTCTGTGGATGTTGCGTAACGGAAAAATTGGTATAAGTTACTTAGAATTTCGTAGTCTACACTGGTTGAAGGAGGTATTAATTAACCCTCACAAAAATCGGAGCGAGTCCGATCCGATATCGTTGCACCCATTGGGAAAGATTTCCCTTCTCTGTTGTTGGAGAAAATCCAATTTCATCGGGGATCTTTCATAGACAGGCCCACGATAAAAAAAATGTGGGCCTGATAACTTCAGTCACCTCCGACGATCTTCTTGATTTTGCTTACTAGAAGACCATATTCTTCAAGGAAACTGACAATTCCAAATTTTCCTAATGAAAACGGACAAGTGGTTTTTCATGTGCAGGCATTACCCTATGGTCTTTTTCTAAAGTCCTTTCGATCCTCTGGCAAAGGTCCGTTCGACATGCATTGTCCAATGGTCGGCCATCTGGCCTGTCCTGACAGCCGAATTCTAGAAACGGCAACGAAAGGCCATTTTGGGCTACACATATTGATAAACAGTGGCTTGAATATGTCTCCCCTTAAGTCTGACTGAAAATTCATTTGAAGCCACCTTGTAACGTGACATTTTTTCAAATACATTGGAAGTTAGATCATTTTGTCTGGAGTTCGGGCAGTCACGAAGAAAATTTTTTCTTTTTAGTTGATATTGCAACTGAATATAACAAAGAATTCTGGTAGAGCAAAAAAAAAAACAAAAAAAAAAAAAAAAACAAAAAAAAAAAAAAAAAAACAAAAAAAAAACAGTATGTTTTTGCATAGTTCCCCCCCCCCGAAAAGAGACAAGTAAATTACATCTAATTGTAGTAGTACCGTACTTTTTATCTGGTAGTTTTCTGTTCACTTACCACGTTGTTTTTTCTATTGAAGTGAAATTTTTATTTCAAAGGAAAGCTCAAAATAACGACTGCTCAAGTCTGGGAAATGACATTTTCGGGTGTCTGTGGTGTTAGTTTTTTTTTTTTAAATTTTCTTTACGTTCTGCGCCAACTGATGGGTGGCGCTCCGCTTAGATAGTGTTTTGGTCGAAAAAATTACTTAACAGAACAATGCATGCCTGCATATTATTCTTCGTTTTTGGGCAGTATTACAAATGGAATATTATATTAGGAAAGAAAGCTCAAAATAATGACTATATCGGCACTTTGTTTCTACTTACCAGCTCGGCGGCGGAAATGCCTTTTCCTGCTTTCTGGAAGTTCTTAATTTTTCAAAAATATCTGTGCGCTCCACTTGTAGTTTTTCGGGAAATATTATATTTTTCGGACAAAAGAAAAACAAACTGAAACACTCCCGTCGGCCTATGTCAGAATTTCAAATATATGAGAAGCCAAACTTTTTCCACGGGAACATTTACCAATATGGTCCGAGGGCATTAATCTACCTGATGATATTCAGTAACCCCAACAAAGTTGTACAAAACTACAGATTACTCCCTACTTGATTTTTCTTATAAGAAGGTCAAATTCTTCCATAAAAAACGAAAATCTGTCATAATATAAGTTTCAGATTGTTAAAAGTGGCAAAATTTTCCAATTTTGAAGGGTACTCAGTACAACAAATAACCAGACAACTTTGTTAATCACCCCGACATTCTACCTAATTTGGTTTTTTTCTGGAAAGGCGTATCACTTAATAAGGAACCCAAATGTTTTTATTATAACCTTACCAAAAACCAAATTCTCTTATATTAAATTCCAAAATTTATGCAATAAAATAAGCTCTTAATTTTCAAGTCTTGGTTCAAAAAAGGATAAAAAACTTTTCGGGCAAACTTTAAGCCTCGTCTTGAGACCTTAGTACGTAGGCCAAGAACAATTAAATGCATAACCCCAACAGAATTTCAGCTGTTGTGTGTAAAACGTTTTTGAATTTGTTCATATCAAGGATAGATTCTTCAATAAATACCCCCAATTTTTAATTATCATTACAAAAGCCAAATTTCTTTCAAAAAATAAACTTCAGATTTTTAAGTGTTTCTTTCAAGAAAAGGCCAAAAATTTCGGCGCTCTGCGCGCGCCTCAAATTCTATCAAGTTACGTCCCACCGGGACTAACCCATCGCCTTTGTCGGGGCCTTGAACTGCTGGTCCCCCGTCGGGGAGCTTGGCCCTCCTGTCGGGCAAATCCTGGCGCCACCCCTGGTTGTAAGCTCCCGCTTTTGCATTAGCAAGAAGATATTCCTATCATGTCTTCAATTTTGATAGATATTACATCTATCTCTTCCCAAGATTTTAAGGGAAGTTCATCATTTGCACACCTTTGCAAGCACGAGCTAAGCAAATAAATCTTAAGTCCTTTTTACAAAAGCACATAGCATACTAAATGATTCAATCCGTGCGGCAATTCACTCACATTCCTGCCACTGTGCTACAGACATTTGACGTAGCTATACAGCACGTACCTTGCTCCCTAATCATTTCTAAATCGTGTCCTATATATGCTGTATACATGTATATAATCTACGTCGGAGCTTTGTTTTTGACATTTTTTGGCAGAGAGTAGATGGTCGCTGTTGGCTGGTACAGGTAACCAAGGAAATCGAAAGATTTAAAGGTGATAGACCCCCTTTATGGCCGATTAAAATCATCATTTGCTGTCCGAATTTGTCTATACCATACCGGTACCGTCCCGTGGAACGAGTATACTATGTTGAAGTGCGTACTTGTGTATGCGCATGTTACCTAACAATGAAATAAGCACACCAGTACACGAGCTTGGGATTTCGTGCTCGTCAAGGTTGAATTACTGATATCATCAAATGATTTGGTGATATCAGCAAATGAATTACTGATATCAACAATTGCATGAAATGGTGATATGTGCCTGCTTTTTGCTGATATTCATCGAATCAATTGTTGATATCAGCAATTTATTCGATGATATCTTTAAATGATTTGTTGGTATCAGCAAATCAATAAGTGATGTGTCCAATTTGTTGAAATCAGCAAATAATTACTGATATCAGCAATTGTGTGCATATACGTACGTGGGTAATTTTCTATGGGGGGGGGGGCAAGAATATTTTTTGCCCGAATATTTGTCACCGTTTATCATGTTTTGTCCATGTTTTGCAGGAATAGTGCTTTTGCCTGATTTGGGAGGGAGAGTGCCCCGCACCTGCAACCCCGCCTCGCACGCCTATGATTATGTGAAGATATCACCAAATAATTGCTAATATCATCAAATGATTTGCTGAAATTACCAATTAATTGTTGATATCATCAAATAACGAATAAAAAGTAAAACGGCTTGCCATACGGTCCCACGCAAAGTTTGTTGTTGATACATATGCTACATAAATTTACAGTATATATACAAGCAGGAATAAGAACTAACCAGATTGACTGTTTTTATGCTCGCCACCATTTTAAATCACCGAAGCCGTTTAAGAGTGGAACAAGATTAACGCAAGTTCGTGGAATGTTTCCATGGTGTTTTATTTTTGCAATCCCGGCCCTAATATCACAAACAGGTAAGATTTTTTTTTACTCTTTAGAAAAGCAATTGCACATATATTGGAACCAGAATCACGAGGAGAGTTTGTTACACCTGTTCAAACAGGGCGTTGGTCCAAACACGTAAGTTAAAACCGTCACAGTGTTGCTGTTCAAATGTGTTCAATTCAATTTGAACTTTGTAAACCTTGATTCACCTTGTTCCGAGAGACATAAGCCTTTCGGTCTGTTAGCAAACTAAGATCAGGACGAGACACATAACTTTATTATGTAACAGGCGCGGGTCCAGACATTTAAAAAAAAGAGGGGGGCTGAACTTAGAGAAAGCGGGTAATAGGGACGTACGGTGATTCTCTGTCTGAATATCTCAGTGGTGTAGGAAGCAATATGAAAGTGGTGGAGAGGAGCACTTTTGAACCATGCACCTCTCACTACCCCATTGACCAAACGGTACATTTTTTTGCTTAATTTTTCGCTTTTTACTACAAGCAAGAACTTTTTTTTAATAAAAAAATCTTTTTTTCTAGAGTTTAAAAACTACTGTACTCCACAAGTCGAAAATTTGGGTACTTTCACACATTTGTAAAAATGCAGCTTGCATGGCAAGAAACAGTTTAGAATCTGCGTTTCCTGTGAGGATATTGGAATATTTGGGGGACTATCGAAGAATCTGCGTTTCCTGTTAGCATATATCGGAGATAGCATGTTGACTGAAGATCGTTTTGTTACATAATGTTATCTAAGGTGTAGGGATTAAGGCTCTTGGCGACATTCAAAAAGCTTCCGAAACTTTGTTATCTTTTTTGGACAAATATTTAAATATTTAAAGCCTTTATTTAATGAAAATTTCAGGGGAACTGCACTGTAGCGGCTTGGAAAAGTTTACCACTGACTGCTTTATGAGCTACCACTTACAGTATAAAGGGTTGCAGGCTAAGGCGCGAGTACAATAAGGGGAGGCGGTGAGCCATCTGACGTTCCTATAAGTCGGTGAACCTTGTAAATTTTTAGGAAAGGCCCGAGATCATCATTCGTGACCCCAGGCGAAAGATTAATAATGGCTTTAAATTTTATGCCGGGTATGAATATTTTGAAGTTGGTTCTTATGACCAAGCTAGTCCGGTCTCTGCTGTTTGCTCATTCGCTGTGAATGGCACAGCTTCATCAGTAACAAGTCTGTCATTCGCGGCTTGGGTTTAAATATTCCTGCTTGAAATAGAGCCGTAAGAAAAGTATCATTGTACCATTTTATTTTCCGTTCTTTCAAACCTTGATTTTACAAGGCCATCTTTTAGATTTATGCCTTTTCTTTGGCGGGTGAGATTTTCGTAAAAAGAGTGTAGGCAGGAGCGGGCCCGTGTTATTAGCAAACCGCTCTGAGTCACTTGGGTTAGGAGAGTTCATATTCAGCATGGGCCACGGACTAGTGACGCTGTTGTCTTTTCCACCTGGGTGTTACTCATTCGCAGTTAAATGATGAGATTTAATGCTTTTAATTTTGTAATAAGTAGCGGAATTTTGTTCCTCTGTTGTCCCTTTCTGAATGGGAGGATCTGGCCACGTACAATGTTTCTCGGAGGTTGCTTTGTGGCGGTGTTTCATGAAGGGAAAGTTGGGAAAACCGCACTGTATTTGACTGGTGTCTCAAATGGCAAATTTCCGAATTTTTCACTTTTTCGAGCAAGGGGCAATCGCCCGCCCCCCCTCCCCCTCCCTGAAGCTTCGTCACTGCTCTGCAAAATTGATCATTTGTAACATTTTGACACTTCAATAACCAAAGAATCCGTCTTCACAGACTACTCAACTGACAGGGTGGAAAGGTATTTTATCATAGGTGTGTATGAAAGCAAAAATCGCGACCCCTAAGACAGCCGGTCTTGGGCTTGTAAGTAGCAGCTAATTTTTCCGAATTTTCTTTCAAGTGTGAATACCACTGTATCAGGGACGTATTGCGGCGGGCGAATCGTGCCGAAATTTTTGCCCCTTTTAAACAAGTATATGTAGATATTGAGGGTTGTTGCAGAAAGCTTTGGAATCCGGGTTTCCTGTAAGGAAATTTAAAGATAGGGGGTCTGCACTTCCTTCATATAATGGTGGCAAATCTGAGAATGATTGCACCACGACTGAATCGTTGTTGCTACATAATATTCTCTAAGGCCTACAAACTGACACTCTCCGATGACATCTCAAGTTTCCCAATCTTTGTTCTCCTTTTTTAGACAAGTATTTCAAAATCAAAATTGGAATTCTTTGAAAAACAGTTTACAAAATAGCAATATAGCTTCCAATGTCTCTTGATGATGTGGTGTCACATACGTGATTTTGTCATTTACAGAGCTCAGAAAAGTTTACCAAACTGAATTATGAGCGAAGAATAATGCATTCTATATTGCATTTTGCGCGCGAAGCGCGCAAGAAACTTTGTTTTTTGAGATTTGGGAAATGAAAAAAGGGGTTTTCTGACCCGGGAAGTGAGGGATGGCAGCATGCTTCCGCTCCCTCATTTTTGTACTGGAGAGACTGTTGCCCCAGCTACCTGCTTGTTACGCATATGGAATATCTTATTCCGCCCTAAAGATCAAGACGAGCGCCACCATCTGTTGGCGCGTAGCGTACAGAAAATTTTGCAAAATCACGACCACCCAAACAGCCTCCGGAAAGGGTATTCCCACCGACTTGTAAGTGGACTCCGAGCAATCATTATTTTGAGCTTTCGTTAGCAAAAAAAAAAAATATACTTCAATAAAAAAAAAAGTGAGTAAGTTGTGAAATGATCAGAAAATTAAAATAAAATGAACCAGTACCATTGGATGAAATGGTAATGTAGAGAATTTTATCTTTGCAAAATGAGCTGGTATGGGCATTCTACAAGCTATTTGGCTACCTTGCGACATAAGATTATGGCAAGTATAAATTCGAGCAACTTCATTGACCCGCAGGAATCCCTTCTGAACTTCAAGTGAAGATTACAATGCATTGCACACCGGCTACCTAGCCTTTGTAAGTTTCATCAAACTTTACAAGGATCTCATGTGTTTGAGCAGCCTGATTAGCTGAAATAGAAATCAAAATCAACGTTTAGCCCAATTCTCCTTTGCCAGAATCAACAACTATACAAGGGCTTCGGTTCTTGCGTGTCACATCATAACCAACACTTAAAACATAATTGAGAATTGTAAGATGCGTTTTGTGATAGGTCCAAAAGTTTGCACACCTTTCTGTTTATACCATAATGAACCACCGTTGGAAACTGAGACAAGACTAAAGGCCTGTCCACACAGGATGCGTTGCGTTCCGTTCCGGATACGACACGTTTTTTCCCTCATCCTTCCGGATACGTCAAGACGTATGTCTGTACAGGATGCGTTCACACTACGTCAATTTCGAAGCGTCACTTTGAGATGAGTGTGTAGTTTCCAATGACAATGCATGCTGATTGACAAAAAAGTGTATTCAAATCGTGGTAAAGTTACAGCAAACCGGCCACAGTCACTGTCACTCACGATATTCAATATGACTACCCTGAGCGACACTAGCAGTGACGACGACCTAGCGATTGCGGCTCTCATTCTCCACAGACGAGAAGAGATCGATCCCATAAGCTCCCGAAGCTACGCCACTGATTATATACACTAAATTGTATATTTATATTTTCTCGTGTTCTATGAAATGTCCCTGTGCAGCCATGTCTAGTGTCCACACTTCCTCTGCCCAACGTACCAACAATGAGTACAACGTTTTTTCCACTACCGAAGTCAAAAATATTGCAAGGGTAGTGGGTACCCAAAGAATCATAGGCCTACTGTACGTATACATTCCCAATGTTGTGAAAAAATGCACCAAAAATGATCTTTTCTACTTATTTACAGGCGTTTCATTGTACCATTTTGCATCCATATCCCGTTATATTGCATTTCATGAAAGAAAAACATGAAAGAAATCAAAGTTGACGCATGCTTCCGTACGCCAACTCTGTTTCTGAACGCACATGGACTTTGCCAAAATTTGACGCATCCGGAAGAATACGTCAACTTTTTCCGCATCGATCGTGACGGAACGCAACGCATCCTGTGCGGACGCTTCCATTAATTTACGTGCAAAGTGATAAAACTGACGTGCCGTGTCGTATCCGGAACGGAACGCAACGCATCCTGCGTGGACAGCCCTTAATGTGCCGACTGTTCACAGCCACTACGGTACACTACGCACATGGGCTGACGTGCGATTGGGGATGAATGAACATAGTTCAGTCGGTAACGCTCATAACGTGATGACATAGGCCTATTGACCGACAGCTATTCACATTATTCAAATCTTAATGTTGATGTGGCCATGGAGTTTCAGCTCTCTGTTGTGGCGAAGGCAAGGCGGCAGGAAAGTATAGCCAATCCACCGGACTTGATATCATACGAGGTCCATGTGTTTGTATTTATGTTGTGAGGGAAAGGATCAGCCTGAATGCCCCCTTGAATATTCTTGTAGATAAAGATTATGCTTATTGTAGTGTATTTGTTATTTTTGATGTGACGAAAAAAAGGGGGGGGGGGCTGCAGCCGTAAAAGCCCCCACCCCCTTGGATCCGCTCCTGTATAGGCTTGTGCTATAAAGAATTGACAAATTAAAAACGCAACTTAATAACAGAATAACAAAATCTGTAAAAAAAATGTGCAAAGCTGAAATGCATTGTTTAACACGGTTTGATATCAGAACAAGTGAGGGAGTTGGCCGCCAAGTTTTTTGTTTTAGGTTGACCGTTTTAAAACTACTGCAGCTGAAGTTGTGCAAAATGATCAGCAATTGATCAACAAAGTACATGATAAAAGTTAAGACCATTATATATTGGTAGGTGTGAAGCCATGAGAGTCTGAACACGCAGCGTCTCTTTCAAGATAGAGAAGGGGCAGTAACTGTATTTTGTATGATATGGCTAGTATTCACTTATTTGTACGCAGTTAATAGGCACAGGGAGTGCCATTCCCAGAGATCTGCATAAAAGACATTTTGCCAAAATGTTCCGTGTGCTTAGAGGCAATTGTGATGACGCTTCGCTGAGGTAGGCTCAAATATATTACAAGCAAAGATACCAAACTTAAAATGGCGCGGTGACTCTTCACGGAGGCCGACTCGGGCGGGCGGAAGTGCTGATCACTGATCAAACGTTTTGAAAGGTAACAGTTAATTGATATCTTCCGGTCGTATAAATACGTGTGATTTCAAAACGTTGCAATTCTTGCAAACACCCTTCTTCAATAAATTTCACTTACATGAAACGGTTTAAGGCTTCTTTGAGGCTTTCTACTAAAGAACATTTGAACATAAACGCCCAACATGTGTCTCCGACTCGTCATGAGTTTAATGAACTCGCCAAAAGAGAGAGCAATATTAAAAAAGATCAGTTTCAAATTTTTTCTTAAACGGTTTATAGAAACTACAACGGGAATCTCCAGTGTACCATTTTGACACATGGCAATGTGAATTGAGCGATATCCCTGTGATGACACGGTGAAATATCATTACTATACGGCTATATGCACACAGTTCACTCTTGAGTATTCATGTGCTGATATTCTTAATATGATGTTATAAGCAATGCACAAACAAGCCTTTCCTACCTGAGTTGGAATTACAGGGTTTATGGTGTCAATATAACACTTCCTGAATGTAAACGTCTTTTCATAACCTACCGTGTTAAGATCACGCGTGGAACGCGAATTTTATTTGCACAACATTTATTAAGTACCACCGACGGAATAAGAAATATATATGCCGCACAGCTTGCTGAGATATTCAATACCATGGTCAAGAAGCACAGCCCATTGTCTTACCCAAGAACTAGGCTACTAGCATGGGGGCTATCAAATCCCTGTTGCCGTTGGTTGCCCCATTCGTGGTGACACCGGCCACTGGTAGCTCGATCCCTGGTGACACAGTGTTATATATTGCTACATTTAATCGTTTGTCATTGTAAAGACGATTATATTGGTGCAGCACAGTATTGTAGTCGAGACCAACATATCCGGCCCTTGACAAGAGCGAGTGCAGAAGGTGTCAAGACCAAGACCAGGGACATCACGCGAGACCAGGGGCAGCACTCGAGACCGAAACCGAGACCGAATGTACATGTTGTAGAGGAAAACAAAGTGTCAAAAATGTTGAATTTTTCTTTACGTGGCTACCTTACTTTTTGCTCTAAAAATGACATATAGCAACAAACGTCCATTGTCATTGATTTATATTTCATCATTGGCATGACCCTACGGGACGGGGGACGGGAGCTGCAGTCCCTAGTTTGTCAAAACCATTCCAAGGGCGGTTATGGAAATTTGTATGGGGGCAAACACAACTTGCGACCAAGACGTCTCATATAGTATCAGGTGATATCGTGCAAAAATATTTTTGGGGGAGAGGGGCATGGGAAGTGGTGACTGACTGCCCGAAAGACTATCTTAACGGAGCGCCACCAGCAGTTGGCACGGAAGATACAGATAGCGGGAAATTGCATTTGCCAGGCTTGTAAGTAATATATAAGCAGTCGCTATTTGGGAGCTTTCCTTTGCAATAAAATCTTCATTTTAATAAAGAGAAAATGATCAAATTGCAAAATGATCAAAATCAAAATGTCGCAAAGTAGAATCTATTTTAAAAAGAACAGACCAGAACCAAATTTTTGTTTAATATGTGAAAGAAAAACATATTCTAAGCACTTTGGTGAAGTTTTCATTCATTTCCCATGTTCGGTTCTCGAGATATTAGCAACTAACACATTGACACATTTTCTACAAAAATTAAACTTGAATCAAGCAGGTGCGATGTCATGTATTCATATTTATGGTCAATGTTTTGTTTTGTTTTTATTTCTTTTTTATCCTGGTGTTTGACCTTGAATTGTTTAAAATCACAGTTATATTATATAAATATGGTGCTAAATTTTAGAGAAAACAACTAAACATTGTCAATCAATGTGAGCACATTACATCACGCCTTCTTGTTGCAAGTTCACTCTTTGTGGAAAATATGTCAACTTAAATTCTTGTATCTGAAGAACCACTAACATGGGAAATGAGTAAAAATTTGACCAGTAAGCTATGCCTAGAATATGTTCCTCTTCAAAATATCAAACATAAATTTGGTTCTGGACTTTTTTGTTTGAAGGAGCTGCACACCCGCCTAAAAATAAATTGAAATCATGACTTTTGGAATCATATTAATTCATATGACCAGTGGTCGAATGAACCTGTAAACCTGAACCGACCGCACAGAAGTGTTGATAGTGCTACCAGCACCAATAAACGAGTACTGATTTAGTACTTCTATTGGTGTTTGTATGGCCTGCGAAGTAGACTCTGTAGTAGCCGAAGGATGGCGCTCTCTCAAAACCATAATACACCCAGGTCTCTAAACAATATATTATACAGTTTGCAAACCTGCGCTTAGTTTCCATTTACAGGAACCCCGCATTTTGAAGGACGAATTAGTAAACATGAGATGGTCATGTGGTGCACGAAAAAGTATTAATAGCGTATTTTCGTACATACAACTAATACAACGAACGACGAACAACCTAATTAGCGTTTGTACGTGGGAAATGTGTACCAGGCCGTACTTTCAATACACATTATTACCTATTACCAATTACGCGAGATATTATTTAGTATTTTGATTTTTGTTGTGACGTCATTATTGGTGGCCGTTGTGAATTTGATGCCGATTGATGCATGCAAGTGAGTTTGCGCAACCCACCGAAAAATGAGTCCCAGAACCCAATATAGTTAATGCCAAGTTTGGGCTAAACATGAACCTGGACTACTCCCACCCTCACAGAATAACTTTGTTGCACTTGAAGAACATGAGTGGTGAAAGCATGACGGCAGAGAGGCGTGCTCGATGCAGTGGCGTCACCAAACTTTTTATTCTAGGGGCACTGGGGGAACAAAAATTTTCAAGAGGGAACTGCTAGGCTCCATTTATGGCGATGAAGTCGCCACCGAGTGCGGAGCGCGAGACTCATCGTGTGGGGTCCAGGGGCAAAGCCCGAGATTCCTGGGGGAGATGTCCCCGGAAACCCCCCGGTTTTAGGGTGTTTTTAAGGGATTTAACTCATTATTGAAGGGTAATTCTTTGGATTTAACACTAATCTGAAAGTTACTTCCAGGGTAACTCCAAGTAGGATTTTACTGAGAGCAAATTTTGTGAAGTAACTTCCAAGAGTGGATCCGGCTGACATTTAGGAGGGAGCTGAACTAGAAAGAGAAAGAAAAGCAGTTGATGGACAGTTTCAGGTGATTTTTTAAGATGTAGGCCTAATCTTGCCTGAAAGGTTACCTAAGCTGTAAGACACCTTCAATTGGCATAGTCGGAAGTATGCAGAGCATTTTGAAGAAAAAGAAAAAGAAAAACAAAAACGGAACCCTTTCAGATAGCCGGAAATGGAATTTCCCAAGTGTTTTTGCAAAGTTTTCATTTGTAGAGCATGAAAATTACTGCCTTTGCTTGTCAAAAGAAGAACCAAATCTAAAAAAAAAAGTCGTGGTCACACTCTCAATACGGAAGACATATTTTTTGACAATATCAAATCTCTGTCGGCTCGGTTGGGGGCACACGCGGGCACAAGTTTTCCAGGGGCACGTTTCAACTTCCCCCTCCACCCCTCCCTTGGTGACGCCAATGGCTTGATGTGGGATAACTTGAGAAATTTTGATATAGAACCCGTATATATATTCATCCTGTGATTCAATTTCGCGGGTTATTAGTAGCCAGATTGGGAAGATTTATTTTAGCCAGAAATGGATAGCATTGAAGACAGAGAAATTAGGGGACTTCAACACACACAGTGATCAGTGTAGTGCAGTAACCGGCCACTGCCATTACTGGTTGCACTGAGTAACCTAATCTGTGTGATAGTGCAGTGCAGTAGGCCTAGTGTGTTACATTATCCTCTTTAAACAAGTTCAAGACACACTCACCAACTCACACAAGAAAGTTTAACTCCTGTAGACAGTGTCTGAGTTTGAGTTAATTTCCACAGTTTAAAATACAAAATGATAAAACATTTAAACAAGGCGGTGGAGGAGGACTGAAAAAGCAAAGCTTATGCGAGCAGTCCCCCTTAACAAAAAGAAAAAACAAAACAAAAAACAAATCAATACAAAATAGGAGAACAAAGAAACAAAGAAAGCCAAAGCCACCTAGGAAGAATAATCGCAAATGGGATTTTAATTTAGTCTTCAAAGAAAATACAGATTTAGCACCTTTTAAGGTTCTGTGTAGTGAATGTTATGAAAATGTGGACTCATGTGGTATTTATGAGTGTGTGGACTCATTACATGAATATTCTTTTCCTCAATAATCAGCCTATTTTTCAAAGCAATTGACGTTTTTGAAAAGTACACTATGAGTTTATAAAGGTAAGGTGAGGTTAAATGAAACGTATTGGAATTCACCAAAACACAGCAATGCACCACAAGCACCTCACTTATAAAATGAATAAATGAATATATAAAAATATCTATGTATCTTGCAATGTACGTAACACTAAACATTTTAATTTTTTTAAATTTATTCCTTTTATTTATTAAAATGAAAAAGTCAATGCACCATTTTGCTCTTTTTCATGAAGTATTTCCCTAGGCCGTTACCAGACCACCCCTTCCCTCAGCCGGGTGTCACAACTCTGAATAGGCCTACTTGTAAAATTTACCATTTGGACGGTACTGAATACCAATTTTCAGAGATTTATATTGGGTACGGATTTTTGGCAAAACTATCATAGAATTAATTGAAAGTATGGTATGTAACATGTTACTCTTTGCTGTATTTTAAAGCGTAGTCGTTGTGTGTTATTCACCAGATGTCATTGTCTATTCGTGTACCTGATTTCTAAATAGTTTTTCGCCCTATAAAATAGTTCATAAAATGCATTATAATTTTTCTTTATGCACACAAATATACCGTACGGTAAACAGTGCATGTCACTGTGGGTGCAACCAAATGACATCGATGAAGTTTTACCCCCTTTATTCGTACGCGTGCCACAAAACACGGTAAAACTGCTTGAAAAAAAAAATAAAACATATGATCAGTAACAAGCACTGCATTACAGAACACATTACAGCATCGAGGCCGGAAAGAAAGACATTTTAAGGCGAATAGAGACATTAAACATTACGACATATACACACACCTACACACACACACTCACACTAACACAAACTCACAGTCATACCCACACTCGGACCCTGAAAAGGTGAAATAATACGTGGCTTGACCGAACACTGAAAAAACCCTCACTTACAAATCGTTACGGGGTAAAAAAACACACAATGTCTTATCAGCGGCTCTCTGCGTTAACTGGGGTTGACGGCGTTAAACTGGGGTCACAGCGTTATACAGGGGTGGAAGAATTTGAAGTGAGACGGTTGACAAGAGAATGCGAGGCTAGCTTAACGAAAACAGGTACAGAAGTGACTAGCCAAAAACGAGCCTCGCAAGACCACGCTCAACTGAAATATCTGCGTGCATTCTTTCCACGCTAAAACAAAAGAAAACTGAAACCCGGCCAAGATATTACGTAACGGATCACAAAGGAATGAAATAACTTATCGGAGCAGATAACACTGCCCCCAATTGAATGGTGCACATTCAATTACATGTATAAAAAATTGGCAAACGCATGATATACCCACACATTCATTCACTCTCTTGAACTTACTCTTTCACGACAACATACTACTGTCGCATAGTGCGACGATTATGCATTTTTGAAACGTGATAACTTTAAATTCTCCTTAACATATTACACATTAAAGGAAAAAAAAAAACAAACCATGAACAACCCCCTCTGGAGAATACATTATAAACAAATACCACGAGCATACTAGATGCTGCATTTACACCGGTTCCGCATCCGCCGTTAATCTGCTGTAGCTGAATCCAGTTTAACTATTTTCGTAATGGCACGAACTAACTCAGAGCTCCTAGTTTTTACTCTAACTGAGCTGACTAAACCATCCCTGCTGTGATTTACAGCAACTACTAAGGCCAATGGCCAAAGGTTACGTGGGGTCATCTCATGGAATTCCCCCAACTAATAAGTGATTTTGCTAGTCAGAAATCCCGTCAAAATGTGTAATGTCGTAGTTAATGCTTATGAAACGGTATTTGTTAATTGAGACCCACATTTTCTGATTTACTGCTTGTTGGACTTTCATATGTGTGCACTTTTTCCATGCCACTTTCTGGCACATAATGTATAATAACTTTCACTGTATAATTTATAAAAGCAACTATTAGTTATGAGCGGTTAAAAGCTAAAAGTTGATCTGTTGAGTGTTATTAATTTTGTGTAAGCGGGTGGGCCAGGGGGGAGCAGGTTAAACTCGTAAAAGGGGCCTCTTTATAGAAAGTGCCAGCGGGGCCACACCCAACGCTAATCCGGCCATTTGCCATGGACAAAGACTCTAGTGAAGTGAAGTCTTCAAGTTCTTAGATTCGAACCACGTTGTGTCTTCAGAGTTTTATTAAGAGTTGACTCTCGGCAAGTCGATTAAGTTAAGGCTCCAGTTGAGTCGTGTAAGTTTGACGGTCAAAACGTTTAAAAAAGTGACTCAAGTCATACTCGAAACATATTTGACTCGTCAGTGTCATAATTACAGCGTGTGGAAATTTAGGTGAACCATTAACGCTAATCCGGGCATTTTTATGGACTTCACGGTCCACTATTAATGTTATAGACGACTTTAGGCAAAATAGACCGCTTTCACACTTGAGAGCTAATCGAGAGGGAGGGATCAGATCCGGATCAGATCCTCCCCTCGAGATCAAAGCTTTTGCTTTCACACTTGATCCCCCGCGGTGAATCAAGCCCCGATCAAGCGATCAACAAACAGGAAGTGACGCAATGAACCCGCCTTATCCTCGTAGTTGTCTGAAAAAGTAAACAACGTCGAGTACATACACTGTACGTATACACCAATTGCACGAGGTCATGTTGATCTCGGGTCACCTTGATCCTCCGAGCTTTCACACACGGTTTTTTGATCCTCCGCGCGAGATCTGATCTGCCCCGGTGGGTGGATCAAAATCTCCGGATCTGATCCTGAGTGCGAGAGCTTTCACACTACAAAGTTGATCTCGAGGGGTGGATCAGATCCGGATCTGATCCCCTGCTGGAGATCAACTGTGAAAGCACTCATAGTGACTATCACGCCTTGATTAGACACGGCACGTTACAACACTAAAAGACTATTTTACCAAGATAAAAAACGATTTAACGGTGGCCCATTTAAACACTAAATAAACATTGATTTATACAATCAAATTTTTAGACCAAATCTTTTGCACGACACTTGTACATCTGTACCAACATAGTCAATGTTATCTCGGGAGGCGGGAAACCTTCTACAAAACTTTTCAGCTTGAACAATTCTGAATTCGTCATCCATGCTATTAGTTAAGTTGAGTTGAGAAAAAGGAGAGAATGAAAGATAAATATCCTTTAAAAAGAAATGAGCAAAACAAACAAAAAACATTGTGACTGTATTTAAAAGCTATAATTAATTTGTATTTTTCAGTATTGCATAATACCAGTATAATATAATATGACTCTTAAATCATATATACTGGGGAAGAAAATTCTTCGTTGACCTTTAAATCCAGGAAACTGCTTCCCTTAACCATAAAAAATTGGTGTGATTAGAATGGTAAATTATTGGTTACCGTAATTACTTAACTATTTTTCAAGTGCTTGGTTCCTAGAGGAAAAATGTATCATTTTGAGTTTATATGAAAGATCATTTAGAAGTTTCTTTTCCAAGTCAACTAGTGGACAAAACATTCACAGCAATCCTCTTGTCTTTTCATGGCTTGAAATTGAATGAGACTCTTGCAGAGCATTTATGAGGTGGGTTGTTCTAAAATTATTTTATGCCTTTTAGTGACATATTTCATGATTTTCCTGAAGTTATAATGACCAAGGCAATCGAGATCCTCGGGAGGTGGACAACATCCTGCCACTTTTCTCAGCTTTTCAGCCTTTTTTATGCTTTAAGCATTTTGTTAGGAAATTTAGACATCGAATGTCGAAAAGAAAATATATCAATCTATGGTCCTTTGAACTGCTGAGTGCTTCAGAACTCCCCTTAATTGTTCGTACACTAATGGTGTACCAAATAGCAACAAAACTTTGAACGTTATGCTTTGCTAAAGGTGCAATTTGAAAGAAGATTCAAACATTTGCCCGAACAACAGAAAAGTGTCACAGTTAGAAAGACATATTTACGAAAAATCAAAGGGATAACAAACAAATCGCGACACATTATAATGCCTATAACTTCAAAGAAATAATCATATGCCAGCCTGTTTTTAAATGTTGAACACACAATAACCTAAACGGTCTATCCTCTGAATTCTTTTGAAATAAGAAATGATTACCAAAATTTGTGACACATTCGGGCAGCTTTTGGATATTCCCCTCAACCTTCATAGTATAGGTTCACAAAACCTTTGCCCGAAATGGAACAACTTCGTAGTGTGGCGTTTTTCCAAAAGGCGTTAAGAGTGAAATCATTTATAGTCGGAATTTTGGAAAGTCACATAGACAATTTTATCAATTCCGTAGAATTTCTTGAATCAGAGTCGCAACAGAGTCAAACACTTTAACATGTTTTCAAAGCATGGACCGTTGGGTCTTCTTAAAGCTTGGATTGAAAATTCCCGAAATACCCTAAATAATCACGAACAGAGTAACATTGTAGAGAAACTGTAGGAGAAGAAGCAGTTTGCAGAATTACAAAAAATGGGACAAAGGGCCCACGTGGGACCTTGGAGGAATAAGTCTTGAACACCCTGGATGGTCCACCACCCAAGAAAAATTATGCCCATGTTAAAATGGAGGAATAGAAGCAATGGAAGTGGCAATGGAAGCATTTGGAGGAGCATTGGGAGCCATGGCAGGATATTCAATTCAATTCAATTCTCGACTAAAGTTTTGAATTCCATTGTTAGTTTTCTCCTTATTTATATTTAAGACAAAAAAAAAGGGAATGAAATATGTACTACATGTTAAAAATAAACAAAAGGTGTGTTTATAATGACAAATACCATAATTTGTTGATTGCCAGCAGTGAAGTGCATCCCTAGTCTTTGTTTGGGCTGTGACCACCCGGTAGAAACCCCAAGGTTAGTTTGTTATCTCAGCGGTTCAATCTATCGTTAAAAATGGCCAAGTCCTGAAGTCCAGTTTCAAGGACAAAATTTTCTCATGTAGAAATTATTTTTCCTCGTTTGTGAAAATCGTGAAAATCACGATATTTTCAGAACATGGATCACGTAGAAAAGAAACAAAACATGAAACCCGTCGAGACAGAAAAAAATTATAACCTTATACCTGCTAAAAACCAACGTCATTAGGAGCTTGGTCGAGAATGGGGAAGATTAGAAGACTTTGTCCCTCCCCACGAAAAAAACTTAGGTTTTTACAGTAACTTTCTGACCACTTTGCAGTTTGCTTATCTATTTAACGCAGACATTACATTGCAAACGAAAGCCTGGGAAATGTCATTACCGGCTATCTGAGGGTCGCGATAATTTAAAATTTTAGGTGCGTTCCGCACCAACTTATGGCGGTTTTCCACTTAAGTAATTTTACCGTCAAAATTAAATTTTTCGAGGAAAAAACTTCTGCTCCCACACTGAAATCTTAGTCGTCTTTAATGTAGTCGTCTTCTATGTCTATCTTCCAGTAGCGCAGACACCGTTTTTAATGTGGGGATGGGATTGAAATTTTGAAAGGTAATTGAAATAGATCAAACAAATTATTCCTCGAAAATAGTAAATAACCCGTTTCACACCAATCTCTTCTAAGCCTCATTTCCACTGGATGAAGGCTGGGCACATCTCCCTTCATAAAATTTAGTTGTCCTTCCCTCCTGTCAACCCCAATAATTCTTCCCAAACTTTATTAGCCCACCATGTTGCTACACTTCAAATAAGTTCTTTACACTACAATTACTGAGCGTGCCAATTTGTTAGAATATAATAGAGCACTGCCTTTGTCTGTTAAATACAGTTATTGTTTCTTTTTCATCATCTGTGGACATAATTTGGCACTTTTTCTCCCTTTCTTACAATTATCCTACATCGACTATCTTTTAGTAAGATTATATGTTCGTAAACTGTTAAAATGCGATTTTTTTTTATTTCCTTACCAAACCTGTTTCTGATAACTTTTACAAGGATCGTTCAATAGTTTCACCAACAAGGTGTCTCCCCCAAATCCTCTCCCACTGAAAATTCTGGCGACGCCATCGCTTGTTCTCCTGTTTCAAACGTGAGTGTGAATTTTCCCATGCTTTTTACCTAGTTTCGTACAAAAAATATAATATTCTGCTTTTTCAGGATAAGAGTACCATGATGGAAGTAAGTCCATTAATGAGTATGCCCTCCATGCAACAAGGTTACATCAATCTAAACGTTGGAGGGACCTTCTTCACCACTTCTCGAGACACTCTTACACGTTACCAAGGCTCAAAACTTCACTCAATGTTCAGCAAAGATGGTATATCCACGGTTCCAAGAGATAATATG
Organism: Holothuria scabra; assembly: GCA_037179385.1. Classification (NCBI taxonomy): domain Eukaryota; kingdom Metazoa; phylum Echinodermata; class Holothuroidea; order Aspidochirotida; family Holothuriidae; genus Holothuria; species Holothuria scabra. The sequence continues at coordinate 389,663 of CM074193.1, read as the reverse complement.
GGTCGCTATATCATAGACAGGGACGGCAGTGTGTTTGGAATCATCCTCAACTTCTTGCGAAGTGGCAATCTTAACTTGGCAACTGACTTCACGGCCTATCTTCAGCTATTAGACGAGGCGAACTACTACCAACTTCAAGAAATGAAGAAACTTTTAATCTCTAAGGTAAGACACGGGAAAAATACACCATGCTTCTCACCAAGGTGTTGCCAGTCAACTTTCTACGGGTATAAGCAGTTTACTGTCTGTTTGCTGTTTTAAAACTGAATTGTATCGTTTCCCGAGGAGCGGCATTTTTGTTACCTGCATTAGGTAATCTCGGGCTTTCTTTGGCAGCTCCGAGGTGGTCCATGATGCAACCATACCGCAGGTCTTTGTCATTATAAACAGAAGTAACTATTTCACCTGACGCACAAGTTGGTAATGCATGTTGTATTCATCTTCGTGGTCCTGTTTTCCCAAAGTAACTATTACAGGCGATTAAAAAGATACGGCACTTTCATGTGGAATTAATGTTCGTCTGAGCTCAAAGTTTTCTCCAAGCTAGAAAGCCCACTGCAGATCGACGGTTTACTCACAGGGAGGTGGGGACCATTTGTTCTCGATCTTTGCTAGGGTGAAAACCAAATGCATAGATTGAGTTGAGGCCGAAGACCGCAGGGGAGAATCGTAGGCTCAGAGAGAGAACACACGCGAATAAAAATCACATTAAAAAATATCAAGGTCTGAAGCTACATGTATGTAATTAACAAAGCCGGAGCAATGTATTTGTCATAGCAACACGCAATCTTTACTTACTCCGTATGAGAAAGAAAACTTTGATTACGAGATGCCCTCGCTGGAAGTCTCACTTTAACAACTTTGTGATCTCGGTGGGTAGAGTACAAAGAAATGAGCCTATATCGTAGATCCGTTAGTGACAGATTATGTGTTTTTTCTGAACTTGCCAGGTGTAAAATATCATATGTTCGTTGCTGGGGATTTTCTTTCTTATGATACTGTCAAAACTCTCGTATAAAACTTGATGTTTGAGGAATGTTGCAAAAACCATGTCCGGAAACAATGAAGTCATAGAAAGACACTTCGACCCCATTGAGCCCTCCTCCCAGGTTATTTTTTTCAAAGGTGTCATAATTTTTTATATGGGAAGTTGTTTTTGAAAAAAGACCTACAGTCCATTGGACGCTTACGCACCCAACTAACATATCAATCAATTGGTTGGGAAAAGACGTCTTCGGGGTTCTCAATTCTCACACATTCACCCTGAGAGAAACGCGTTTCGCTTAATATAAAGCTCTTACGATAAAACGTCAGTTTCTCACGCACCGTCTCCATGTCGTGCAAAACGTCCACTTGTAACGCAAACGATTTGTGGGGCATGACATTTACTCCGACGGCAACATAACTAAAGTCATAGCAACGAACGACTCCCTTTTTCATTTCTATTACTTAATTTGTCAACTCATAAGCAGACTCCTATAGGCAGAAGTGTTAGTTGCGGATGTCCAAACGGATGAACTATTATTCGGAGGTTATAAGGCATGACGAGATTGGAGGGCTAGCAATCGCACCATACTTGTGTAGTCACCTGTTGTATGTAAACCTGGCTGAGAATGGTAACAGGATATATATATATATACATATATATATATATGTATATGTATATATATATATGTATATATATATAGCTCTCTCTAGGTCGAAATGCTGCGGAGCACTGTGGAAATGTGTAGGTCGAAAAGAGGTAGTAAAAAGTGCCTAAAAGTTTGCCGAAAACTCCACGACGTTTCGGGTATAAACCCTACCTACTTCCCAAAATCCACAAAGCAAACAACCCTGGTAGACCTATCGTTTCTTCACACAGCTGCCCCACTGTACTTATTTCTGAGTATGTAGATTCCGTGCTCTCCCCTTTAGTTTCAGCCCTGCCGTCGTTTGTTCAAGACACACCACATTTCTTGAGACTTATTCGTGACTTTGAGTTTCCTGAAAATTGTGGTGAACGTCTTTTATTCACCAAGGATGTGTCCAGCCTCTACACGTCCATTCCTCATGATGCTGCCTTAACAGCTATCCGTTACTACCTAGACAAACGGCGTGATCCCCTAATACCCACACAAAATTGTTTTCAGTTTAATGGGCGTTTTTTTCGCCAAGTTAAAGGAGTGGCTATGGGAACCAAAATGGGTCCTTCTGTTGCCTGTTTGACCATGGGTCACTTTGAAGAACAACTATTTTCTCAGTATACCGGGCCCCGACCTATACTTTACAAAGCCCTTTTGCCCCTTTCTGAAATTTACCCATTGTATCTCGGACTCATCTGTTGTATTTCTCGACCTTAAACTGTCCATTAACAACCGTACAATTACCTCTAACCTACACTTTAAGCCAAACGACTCGCATAACTACCTATTGTACCCTTCCAACCATCCCAAATCCTGCACTAAATCTATCCCTTATTCCCAGCTCCTGCGAGCCAGGCGAATATGTTCGGAGGATTCTGACTTCTGCACTGCCTCTGAAGAAATTTTATCCTTTTCTGAAAAACGCCAGTACCCTGCCAAAATCCTCTCTAATGCCCTGCTCAGAATTCAAGGAACCACCAGAGAGGAAGCCTTGCAGAAAAAGAACAAATCTGGTTCAAATCTACGTATTCCTTTGGTTATTTCATATCACCCTTCGGTCCGTCCTATTTTACGCGCCATCTACAAAAATGTAGAGTCGCTCCGACAAGACCCCTCAACCCGTGATGTTTTCCCGGAACCCCCATCACTGCTTTTAGAGTTGAGAAAATTTTATCCAACCATTTAGTTCGGGCTTCCCACCCACTCAATTCTTTCAACGACACCCCTGGTACCTTTCCCTGTAACCGTCCGAGGTGTAATACATGCCCAGTTGTTGGCAAACACGACCTCGTCAACATTTCAGGCCCCAACGGCAATAGCTTCGTTGTCAAACAAAGATTCTCTTGCATTTCCTCTAATGTAGTTTATATTTTAGCTTGTGGGAGATGTAACTCGTTGTATGTGGGAGAGACCAAGCTCCGCCTCGCGGATCGAGTCACCGAGCACCTTAGGTCCATCAAACAGAATCTCCATGGATACCCGGTGGCTGCAAATTTCAATCCCCCTTCACCTTGTTCAATACAGCATTTAACCGTTACGGCAGCTGTAATGTGCCGAGGCTCCGATCGTGACCGCCTTAGTGCTGAAAACCGACCGATCATGAGGCTAGGTACTCTCGCTCCACACGGCCTTAACGTTAGAATTGACCTTTTGTAATATTCACCGCTTTTTTGAACCAGTTTTTACTCCGTTTACACTTACCCGTTCCTGCTCGTTTTTTACTGTGTAGGCCTTATTTTTTTTGTCGGACCTAGTTTTTGTCTACTTTTTCCCTTTTTTCCGACCATGTTCGATTTTTACATGCACTTTTTCATCCAAGACGTTCTTTTTCTTTTTTTGATTTGTGTTTCATCCTTCGCACTCATGTTTTAGGAGAGTCACTTTCGTCCGGTTCTGTTTTTACAGCGATCGCTTCCGATTTGATGTTTGTCGTGTCCAATTGTTACTGTTGGTTGTCTAGTTTGGTTTTTGCCACCTGATGAAGGGTTTTTACCCGAAACGTCGTGGAGTTTTCCGCAAAATTTTAAGCCCTTTTTACTACCTCTTTTCGACCTATATACACACACATATGTATATATATATATATATATATATATATATATATATATATATATATATATATATATATATATATATATATATATATATATATATATATATATATATTGAAAAGGTTGCAATAAGTTCTTACAACATAGCTTTACAGAACTGTTTCGTAAGGGCCAATAATGTAGGTCCTCACTCCTCAGAAGCCCGAAGTAGAATGATGTCAATAACGTTAAATACGTATATGTTCGCTGCTTTTGAACGTGTCCGTTTTTAAGCAGCGAACATATACGTATTTAACGTTACTGACATCATTCTACTTCAGGCTTCTGAGGAGTGAGGACCTACATTATTGGCCCTTACGAAACAGTTCTGTAAAGCTATGTTGTAAGAACTTATTGCAACCTTTTCAATATTACAGCTCCCTTCACAGGGTTGAGCACTTTACCATTGCCTGGTTGACATTACTAATTAATTTTTACTATTACGGTTATATATATATATATAAATAAGTGAACTAGTGCGGTTTTGGATACCTTAGGTCATTTTTTCCTCAGACATAGGCATTGCCTTATACTGTTCTTCAGTACTCGGTCAAAGAGTGACAAGGAGCAAGGAATTTTGGAAGCTTTTAAACGGTGGTTACAATGATCTAACCCATTTGGTCGCAAGATAATCCTTGAAGCAATTAGGAGGGCGGATTAATTGACCGGGAGCGTCTCAACCGATAAATAGACCGTAGGGTACAATTGGATTCCAAGGGTGTAACCCATCAAGTGACAGGATAATCCTTTTGAGGCAATTAGCAAATTGTTAGACCGGGGGGCCTAATCTGATTATTTGGGTGATTTGCATCAGCAAGCTGGTGAGTCGCTTCTGATATTCAGGCCGAAGGGCGCTGTGCTTTTCAGACTGAGTTCCCCAAAATTCTCTCCGGCTTTTCTTTTTTTTGTCGGTTCATGCATCTTTTTGGTCGAAAGCAATGACTCGCAAATTTTTGATGGAGTGATCCGGTAAGAAGTGGCTTGCGACAGGTTGTTCAACGTTTTTGGTTTTAACTGCTGACCTGTGCTGTGTCATTCTCATTCACAGGGAATTTTTGGTTTCTTCTACGTACTGGATACCGCCTAAATTGCAGTATATGAAATAAATGACATTTTTGGAAAGACAATTTCATGTCTTAGTTGGAAGATGCGTGCATTTTGATTGCTCTGGAATTTTTTTGTAGAATCAACCAGAGTTAATGTCTTGCAGTTGGAAGGGCAAGGCGAACAACTAAAGTTCTCGTTGTTTTCCTCGAATGAGGCTTTGTTCTGGAATTTTGCATGCACCAAAATACCCTGTAAATTTGGGGGCCGTGCGAAGGCAACAACGGGAGGTTGGGGGAAAGAAAGACCTTAGGCGTTCGGTACTCTGAAGTGTGGGCATATGCTTTCTGATGAGTTTGGCTAGTGGTGGCACTCAATTACCAACGGTACTCTGTCGGATTGGGCTGACAAGTTTTCTTCGTCAGAGTTTGCTGTCGGGGGGGTTTTCTTTGCCTTTTCGTTGGCATTTTCAATTGAGCCACAGAAATACTGTTGGTTTCGGAGGTGACCAGAGAGTTCCTTCGTGCAAATTTCAAAGTCTGTTTCAGAGGAACAGGTGCGTTTTATGCAGAGTGCTTGGCTGTACTGAATTTTTGGGGAGTGCGGAGGATGGCATCTGCTGGGTAGGAGGTAGTTGTGCTTGTCCGTGGGTTTGTTGAAAAAGTCTCGACTAAGTGAGACTTTTTCAAAAGTGAGTGGTGTCCAGGAAGTGGACACTAGACCTAGAATAGTCGGGACTGAATTTGATGGTGGGTGGAATGAAAATCATTGATGTTCTCAATGAAAGTTTTCAGATGATCTTCACCGTGGGGCCAGATCATGAAGATATCGTCTATGAAAGGTAAACAACTTTATGTTTGAAAGTTTTGTGGGGACAGGAATTTTTGCTCGAAATTGCCCATAAACATGTTAGCAAACCAGGGAGCCATCTTGGGTCCCATGGCGGTACCATGAATTTGGAGATAATGGTGATCGACAAAAACGAGATTGTTGTTGGTTAGAATCAGGTGCATGAGTTCGCCTAGGTCTTTCTTGATGGGAGTTTTGCTCGAGCCTGGATTGAACAGATGAATAACTAAAAGCAAACTTATCGTACTCTCATCTGAATATATTATTTTCCATAAATATACTAGAATAATTGAAATAAATAGGATTAAGGGTTGACATATTATAATAAGATATTGCTTTTCACTTCATTGACGTGTTACGTTCAAAGTGGAAATAGGGAACTTATATCGTTTATTTTCTTCTGGTCATAAAGACAGATTTAGCAATAAGCCGTCTTTTGTTTTTCAATGCAGACAGATTTACATTTCATTTGCCAGCATTATGTCGATAGCATTATTTTGAATCAAGTACAACTTCTACTTACGAAGATTAAAATGAAATGTGTTCTTGTTGTTGTTTTATCATGACGGCTTATTACATCATGCATGGAGTTACTGAATCTTTGTAACGACATATAATGGTGGGGCTCATTTTATTATGACATAAGGGAGTGGTGGAATTATCAACGAAAACTCTACCTACAGTTTTATGCATATGTGGCAAGGACTCGTTACTCTTTTCAGTGCAGGGAATCTGCCTTTCAAGTTTCTCAATACTCTAATTATCGAAACAGCACTACTGAGAACATAAATTTCTCCAAGTATAAAATTCGCTTTACAATAATCCTTATGACTGTGACGTCACATAGTAGAAGATTCGCCCTCCAATGGATGAAAGCACTTAGGTCTATCATTGCAGCCAAAACCACCAAATGCAGATGGCTAAGTGTTTTAGTCCACACGTGTATGGCAAGCCATGTTGGACAAATGCACCATATTTTATCCCGGTATTCATTCGAATATACTAGTATCAATTCTATTTAATACCAGTATTTATTCGGGCCAATCACAGGACATGAAAATATATCGGTATTAATTCGAATTTATACCAGTATTAAATATAAAATATCCCGGTATAAATTCGAATATATACCAGTATTAATTCGAATATATACCAGTATTAAATCGAATTTATACCAGTATTAATTCGATTTATACCAATATTAAACCTAATTTATACCAGTAATAATTCGAATTTATACCAGTATTAAATCAACCAATCAGAACGGCTAAATATACACCAGTATTAAATCGAATTTATACCAGTATTAAATCGAATTTATACCAGTATTAATTCGAATTTATAACAGTATTAAATCAACCAATCAGAACGGCTAAATATACACCAGTACTAAATCGAATTAATACCAGTATTAAATCGAATTTATACCAGTATTAAATCAACCAATCAGAAAGCCTGTATATATAGCAGTATTAAATCGAATTTTTACTTGTATTAAATCGAATTTATAACAGTATTAAATCGAATAAATACCTGTATTAAATCAACCAATCAGAAAGACAGAATATATACCAGTATTAGATCGAATTAATAAAAGGATAAAATCGAATTAATCCCAGTATTAATTCGAATTAATACAGATATTAAATCAACCAACCAGAAAGCCAGAATATATACCATTATTAAATCGAATTTATCCCAGTTTTTATTCGACTTAATACCGGTACTAAATCAACCAACCAGAAAGCCAGAATATATACCAGTATTAAATCGAATTAATACCAGTAGTAAATCGAATATATACCAGTATTATTTCGAATTAATACCGGTATTAAATCAACCAATCAGAAAGGCTGAATATATACCGGTATTAATTCGAATAAGGCCAGTATTAATTCGAATACATCCCAGTATTAATTCGAATCAATAACGGTATTAAATCAACCAATCAGAAAGGCTGAATATATACCAGTATTAAATCGAATTCATACCTGGGTCGTTATTTAAGGGCAGAGGAAAATATTGGCGAACAAGTCTTCTGACCCAGCGCATAGCGAGCGCACAGAACGTGCGAACTTTTGCAGGTGGTATCCAGCGGTGGCGTCGCCAAGGGTAAGGGCAGGGTGCACGTGCCACGCTGGGAAAAGGTGGGGTAAAAGGTTGAAGTCAAGGGTCCCCTGGTGGGTTAGTTAGTTAGATGGAGTTTTACGGCCCAGTTTCCAACCTTTTATTTCAAGTCGAACAGGCCACAGTGGGCCCAGAGGTTAAGGCCCAGTGGGTTTCAGAGTCAGACGAAACCCCCGGAATCTTCTGAGTTTTAGGATACTTGTGAGGTATTAAATTCGTCGTTTAAGGGTATAATTCAAAAAATTAGTTGGGGGTAACCCATAGCAAGAATTTAATGGTAACGAAACAACTACCAGGACTGAATGTGGCAAACAATTTGAAAAAGAGGCAGGAGAAGGGTTTTGGGCGAAAAAAATCGCCCAAAACACCTGGAAATGCCATTTCCGACTGTCTGCGTGGTTGCGTTTTTTGGAAGCTTTCTGTACGCTCTGGGCCAATTGAAGATGACGCTCAGCTCAGGTAGTCTTTCAGGTAGGGTCAGTGGCGTAGCTACAGGGAAACAAACAGGGGCGATTGCCCATCCCCCCTCCTCCGCTCTGAAAAATAAAAAATTCGGAAATTCGCCATTTGTGACACCAGTCAACTACAGCGTGGTTTTGCCAGCTCATCTTTCAAGACATTCCAAATCTCAAACAAAAGCCCCATATTTGTAATTATTCGTTTCCAAAGCAAGATTTTTCCGCGCGCTTCGCGGGCCCCAAATTTTATATCTTAAATGCAGTTCGTGTGTTCGCTCATAAACTGTTCCTAGCCCTGGAATTTACAAAATCGGAAATTTGCCATATGTGACACTAGATCATCAAATGGCACAGGCTACGACAGTGCTTCTTTTAAAAAAAATCATAAATGTTCTTCCATAAAATTCCAAATTTCCTCTAACATAAGTTTTTGACTATTAAAATGTAGTCGGAGAGCCTCAATTCGTAGGCCTTAGATTATATGGCAACAACGAACTTTGGTGGCCGTGTAATCTTAGGTTCGCCGATGAGAAATGCAGATTCTTCAGTACCTTAATCCTCCAAATTTTCAAATTTCATTACATATAGGAAGCGTAGAATCAAAAATTTTCTGCAATACAAGCTCCACATTTTCAAGTACTCGTTTAAAAGGGGGCAAGAATTTCGGCGTGCTTTTCGCCCCACAAATGACGTCCTTAGTACAGTTGTATTCACACATTAAAAAAATCGAAAAATTTGGGTACTTGCTCCCCCCCCCCCGAACAAGTTTAGCTACGCCACTGGGTAGAGTAACATGTTTCTTTACGAGAATCACATTTAACTGCCCATCAACTACTTTCTCCATAGATCAGCTCCCCTCAAATTGTCTGCCACATCCACTCCTGGTAGTTGTTTTGTTACCAATAAATTCTTGCTATGGGTTACCCTCAACTAATTTTTAGAATTATACCATTAAATGACGAATTAATACCTCACAAGTACCCTAAAACTCAGAAGATTCCGGGGGTTTCGTCTCTGAAACCCACTGGGCCTTAACCCCTGCATGGGCCCACCCTAGCCGGTTCGACTTGAACCAAAAGGTTGGAAACTGTGCCGTAAAACTCCATCTAACTAACTAACTAACTAACTAACCCACCAGGGGACCCTTGACTTCAACCTCCCTCCCGCTTTCCCAGGGTGGCACGTGCACCCTGCCCTTACCCTTGGCGACGCCATTGCTGGATCACACCTGCAAAAGTTCGCACGTTCTGTGCGCTCGCTATGCGCTTGGCCAGAAGACTAGTTCGCCAATAACAACGACCCAGATATAAATTCGATTTAATACTGGTATAAATTCGATTTAATACTGGTATAATTCGATTTAATACTGGAATAAATCGAACTAATACTGGTAAAAATTCGATTTAACACTGGTATATATTCGAATTAAAACTGGTATATATTCGAATTTATACCGGGATATTTTATATTTAATACTGGTATAAATTCGAATTAATACCGATATGTTTTCCTGTCCTGTGATTGGTCCGTATATATACCGGTTTTAAATAGAAATAATACTGGTATATATTCGAATGAATACCGGGATAAAATATGGTGTATTTGTCCAACATGGCTTGCCATACACGTGCGTGCAAAATTCACCTTATGCCGTGCAACGTACCGAATTACCTGCCAACAAAAAATCCCACGTTACGTTAATACATAAGGTCCTTACTCATTATTGTTAAAGATACTGCTTCATTCCATTAAAGATAGAAAAGTTGAATGTGGATCTGGATCATGACGTGGTGGAAAATTTGGATTGTGGTTCAAACAGGGAACTGTCTAATGAGTGTGAAGACCCCTGGTTCCTAAAAACCAACCCTGATAGGTCACCTTACATACCTCAAATGGGAGACGAGATAATGTACTTTTGGCAAGGTCACAAGTATTATGTGGAGGCAGTTGCCGAAGTGGGTATCTATGATATCGAAGAAAAAAATTTTCCATGGGAGCGTGGTGATTTGAAGGTTAGTTATACATGGTTTACTTTTTTTGTTTCTTTGTTCTAGTACATAGTAAGCCGCGCCTCCCATGTTGACGATGCTTAGCACTAACACATTTTTATTATTTTTTAGCCAATTCTAATGAATCTGCATTACTTAACGTCTATTTATTTCCTGTATATCGTCAATAGTAAATTTTATCTACACATATTCTACATAAATAACAGATTTGGATTATTTTTGCTTGTATTCTGGTAATTGGTTCCAGAGCCTTATAAAATATTCAGCCTTACATGGAAAGGATAAAATAATACATTTATGGTTAATTAAATGGCAGTAATACTATCTAAGCTTACGTCTTTCAACGTGGATATTTGTTACTTTTATAAGAGGTTAACAATTACTCACTTCAAATAGTAGTTGGCATTGTTTTTGGAGACCAGCATTGACAGAATGTAGTAAATTTTTAATATCTATAGATAATTAATCAGTTTTAATTAATATAATTCATTGGTAATATCGATCAGTAAATATAAGATCCTGGACCACAGCAAGAAAAGGACTTACGGCAGCAAATCATCTTTAAATTTTACAATTTTAAACGTCCATTTTGCTTTTATTCTAGACTGAGGAGCCGATGAGAGTTGTCAATTTAGAATACCATTCTGGACCACCCATTAAATGTGAAATCAAACTTGCCTCTATCGATCCGATCACCAAGAAGCCTACTGGGAAAACTTTCCGATTAAGGTACACCTTTTTCAATAAAGGACTTGCACAGTTGAATAAATTTGCCTGTGTAATGAAAATTCATCATTCCAATGTTCTTCCAATAAGGTCAGGAATTTTTTGTTGGTATCGATCCGGGCCGGAATCGTTTGGGGTCGTGGGTTTTCTCTTAGAAAATTGTAGCTGGAAACGTTACAAGGAAATTTCAGTTCATATAGCAGGGTTTCTAGTGCCATATGTGTGACTTGTTAGGCAAACTTCGTAGAATAGAGTACAGACAACCACTTGGGCCAGTGAATTGATATCAAGGTCAAAAACAGTCCTCCCAGACTCATTTTGATACAACAGATAAATATCACAATTTGCCTCTTATTTCTCTTCAAAGTATCGGTCATCATATTTTATAACTTCAGTATTGAATAGTCAATGTAAAACAAGCAGTTAATTCTAGTAAATTTCACATTTGAAGAGAAAATTGTTGTAACATAACTCTCAACAGCTAATCATGAAACAGGACAGGCTATTACACTATTTGAAGTTGGGATGACTGCTCTTGCCCTTTAAGGAAAACTATAATTGTTTAGTAAGGAGTTCTAAATAAAGTCCGTATTTTGCATATTGATCATCGAAGAACTGACTCGAGACGTTTTATTTCTCGTTTATTAGAAACCCAGATGTGTAGCGGGGGCTTGTTATTCGGAGCTGTGTTGAATTAACCATGAATTGCTAGAACTTCCTTGGTGTTCCCATGTAATTTGTAAACTTCAGTCTTGATTAATTTTAACCACACAATTGTTTGAGATAACTAATAATTTATAAGATATTAACACAAAACAGTTGCTGATGACGTAAAAGTTCATCTGATTGCTTGGACGTTCAACTTCAAAAGTTAAAACATTCGTTCTTTACTCCACACTCTAAAAACACCACGGTCAACAATGTATCAACCCAAACAATGGTCAAATGGTTGACCCAAACCATGGTCCAAGGTTACCATTTAATGGTCAGATTTGACCATGAATTGGTCACTTTTGCCCATGGGTGTACTTTATAATTTGACCATAGTTATGATCGATGCATAGTTGACCAAACAAATGTTCCAATTGACCACAGTTTATTCAGAGTGTATCTCCGTCCTTGAGTCCCGACATTGGCGTACCAGAGGGGCACCAGGGGCCGTCCATTTATCAAATTTTGATTTTGCAGTTTTTGCAATTGAAACAAACTAAAAGTTGTATTTTTACGCAGATGGTTCCCCATGCTTATCTTTCATCTCCCGTAGATGTTTCCATATTCCAATGTTTATGTACCACTTTACCACCACTTCGCAAGTTACCAAAAATTCCAGTGGAGCAAATTTCCCTTAAAATTTTGAAACCCATTTTTAGGGAACTCGAGATGTCTCGGTGCAGTCTGCCTGCAACTGTTGTGATCGAAATACATTATTTCAAATCCAACATTTCAATACATTTGTGACGATTCGCACTTCGCACAGATCATTATGTAAAAAAGGAAAATAAAATTACACGGAAGTTTTCTGGCATGAAACTTATCAGAAAATGAGAGGTCATCTCCATCCTCTGTCTATATGATGTCACGGTACTATGTCGTTTAAACTACTTATGGATGTTGTTTTTTTTTTATTTTTTTTTTTATGTCTAATGTCTTTCTCAAATTACCAGACATTTGTGTTCTGTTGATACACTTTAATCTTCGGTTGTACTGTTTCATTCTTTCAAAATTGTTTAAATCGAATTTAGATTGTTTAACGATATGGTGGGTTCCACAGCAACTTATGCAAAGGTTTGGCCAATGTGGCAGCCTGGAATATGCCAATGTTTACACTCCATATCTCAGTGAAATCGACATCTAACATGGGCCACATGTCCCCAACGACTTCTCCAAAGGATATGCAAGCGTTTTTCCTGTAGGGTTTACGTGAGGTGTACTTTCGACCAAGTCATAGGGTTATTTTCATCATGTTTTATTACAAATGGTTCTCAAACTATCAAAATAGTCGATCGCTCTGCTCGCTTCACACTTAATCTCAAAATTTTCATTTAATCACTATTTTCCGGTAACCCCTTTTGGAGCAGAACGGCAGCAAAACTTAAAAGCTCTGGATGATTAATCACGAAGACTCGCCTTGTGATCTGCAGATGGGTGTTGATGGGGAATTGAAACTATATCGATGCAGACTCTCAATGCAAGTTTGCTAAAGAATTAATGTGAATGCAAAATTTAAGGTCGATTTGCTGGCATCATCATCGGTTCTACTCCGTCTCCTGGCCATAATTGAAGCAAAACAGTTCAATTTTTTCCGAGGATGCCACCATTTCGCATCTAGAGCATCTTTACATGACAAAAATTTTACAAAGGGAGAGAAATTTTGGCAAATACGATATTTACCTCTTCATTTCCCCCTTATTCGTAACACATAAACGTTGAATGTGAATGCCTTCTTTCCCGAAAAATGTATCCAATATGAAAAAAGCATGCCAAAGCATGCGTTGAAATAACCACTTTTAATATACTGTAAAGTAGCGTTAGTGGGCTACAGGTACGAGATCTTGCGTAGCCGGAAACACAGCAAAAACAGATGAGAGTTCCAATTGATTTAAAATGATTTATTCGTTGATTTATTTCCAAAAAAGATCAAGTTAAATTATTCGGTCGGTAAAAAAAAAAAAAGAATTAGATATCTACGGGTTACTCAAGTGCTCATTGTCTGAGGTCTGCTGCACGAGTGTCAGCTAGCAAAACTTTCAAGCTCGGGCTTGTGAACCTCGTGGGACTGTGGAACTCACTGACGTACCCTGATTGATTAAAAGTTGTGACGCACCAAATTAAATAAATCTTAATGATGTGCTGTTAGCAACCGGGAGGTCTGGAGTTCAATTCCTATCCGGGTCAAAGTAAGGTGGCTTTTTCATCCAAGAGCAATCTACGGTTTTCCCATCTGAACTGACCTTCCAAAAAATACCAAATTTGATCCAAATTGCTAAATTGGTGGCCACCCGCCGTGAAGTTGTAACTCATAAGCCAATGTCTTCTCCCACATTCGTGGTCTCTTAGCGTCGTAAAACAACTGCACTTCAAGGCATGATTATTTTGCTGATCTTAATGACCAATGAGGAGGCTGTAGAGGAAGGAATTGGCCACACCTTGAAAATACGGGATACAGCGTACACGTGGAACTAGAACGAAGTAGCCTGTCACGTTCACCGGTAACACGTGAGGGGGAAAAGGAAGGGCCCTGGGAATATAGGACAGAAGGAAGGGAGAGTTGCTAATAAACAACAAGATGGCGTCTGGGTTAAAGGTCATGGAGGGTGCACTATACTGCATAACAATACACGCCTTTATAAAGTTAGTCACACTGGAAGGGCTACAAGAAATTTCCACGCTATTGCGCGAAGAATTTTGGTCACATTTTTGGTCAAGTCGGTACATCTCCACTAAATCGACTTAGGCTCATACGTCCATAGTTAAGTATTCAAAAATTTCTCACGGGGGGGGGGGGCGGCCCCATACCCCTCCCTCAGATTGGCAATCAGGTCCTGCAGTTGGCCACCCACAATCTAAATTTCTGACTACGCCAGTGGTTCTCAACAATGTTTGAATAAGTGCACGTTACATCCTACATTAATTCAAGATGTAAGGTGTACTTCCATCTAAAACATGAAAATGGCAAGAGCAATCACCCCAACTTGAAGTAGTGTAGTACACTGTCCTGTTTGATGATTGGCTCTTAAGAGTCACGCGACAGTGTTTCTTCTCCTCAATTATAAATGTAAAATTTACTAAGAGTAACTGCTCGGTTTGCCTCGAATATGCGATATTGAAGTCTCGAAGTTTTATGAAAGATACTTTGAAGAGAACAGAGGAGAACATTTAGAGATTTAACTATTGTTTGAACAAAGTTTGGGACGACTGCTCTTGACCTTTAATATTGCTAATATGAGTGACCTTAATGAGAAATTGATAAATGCCTTCCATTTTCTAATATTAACAGGTATCATGTAATGCCAGGGATAAAAGATTTCATGGTACTGCTTCAACATTACAAAATATCCATGAAAAGAAATTGGAAGCCAGGAGATAAATTTCGTGCAGTTATTGATAACAAATGGTGGTTTGGTGTTATCAAAGATAAAAAACCAATGGATGCAGCGAACCCAGAGAGTCCCTTTCAGTGCTTCGTCATTCGGTTAGTATCATATAAAATTTAGTTGTTTTCAAACACGGATTAAGTTTTACCAATTCCGATTGCTTCTTAGAAAGCGGTACTACGAGATCTCTGACAACTCCCAATGGCAAAGGACAAGCTTTGCTTCATGTTCTTCACACAAAAATATAACAAGGAGTAAGCTTTCTGGCGGAAAAGAACTATTAATAGGGTATGAATAAAAAACAATTAAAAACAGTTACAGTTACTCAAACGACTGTAGAATATGCAGTTCGTTTTCTGTGTAGGCAGTCATTGGCACTTAATGAATATACATGCACCAGCTGCTTAATTTCGAGATCGCATCGACCACACCGTCAACATACGCAATCGCGCACCATATTTTTAAAACACTAACCAACGAAGGATGTTAGGCTAGGATGTGCTCACTGTATGAAAAATGTATACCTAAGGGGCCTTACTGTACATGTTCATACCTGCAGTCTAAGCCAATGCTGTTTCGCTGTGACAGACAACGTCCTCCGCCTATTCCACTTAGGATTTAAGGTGAGATTTTCCTCCTTTCCATGTAATTGGGCAACAATTTCGATGGCGAAAGGTCGAATTTCATTTGGCAAGCCGAATTCAACAACTGCACTGCGGACAAAGATTACTCCCAAAGGAAGCTAATACTGTCCTTCTAAGTACGTTATAGCATCTTTGAACCGTTTTCCAGCTTCAATTATTTGGCTCTCGTGCTATCACGAATTTTGGAGGTTTAAGTATTTCTTTATAACAATCTCGTTGTTCCACTTGAAACGGGTTGGTAAATTTTAACTAGTTTCTTACCAAAAATATTAGAGACACAGATAGTTCCCACGCGATGTCATAGGAGATTTCCAAGTGGCTATTTAAGCCATGCTTGACGACAATCCTTGTACGTGAAGACTTGTCCTCAGACATGGCGGTTGCTTCCCAGCCAACATTTCCAGTTGGGTCCCAAATGGGCAATTTGCTAGGCTACTTGCTGGGCTCCACCTGGGACCGATTCGTGGCAAACAAACCAACACCAACAAATGCAGACAGCTGACTTGTCAAGCAGTCAAATACGCGCACTAGTTTGCTACACGTGCAAGACGAGTTTTTATGCGAGCAGTCAGGTGTTCCATTGTTTTCCCCAAGTATGACGTCAGTGTATCGTCAATGCATAAGGTCTTTAATGCTAAACGTAGGCCTAAATACTCATCACGCACAAAAAACTGTTCACGTTATGATCAACTAGGATTTACATTCTAAGACTACAGTTTGATTGACTATTCATGCTTAAACAATAGAATTTAAGCAAGTGACCTAAACCAACAGAAAGTTGGTACTTGGTGCTCAGCACCAGAGTAGGGCAAACAAGCCAGTGAATCACGCTGGAAAAAGGCGTGGCCCGCTCGACTTGAACCAATTGGTTGGAAACTGGGCCCTAAAATTCCATCAAACCAAACCCAACAGAAAGTTTTCTATCAAAAATGGCCTTACTTTAAGTTATCATTGGTTTTCGTCTGAAACGTACCGAAGCATATTTTAGGGTATAGGTATGGGCCGGACATACTCAATGGGAGAGTCTTGACGGTCAAGGAGGAAAAAACCTTACAATATATGACACCTTAAGTGTCGGCTAAAATTGAAAAAAAAAAACATACTCAAAGAAACCTCAGCTTGTGTAAGGAAAGAGATCCAAATAAAAATAATTTTCAGACTAGATTTGTATGTGATAAGCAGCATTTGAAAAGAATTTTTAATTTAGTCTATTTTTAAGGGAAGACTCAATGTTTATTTTTCTAGTTGGAGGGATGGGAAATCAGACCTATTGAGTCCATGGGAACTTGAACGAAACGAAAGCGAAAGTAAGTGCTAATTTATTTCAATGTTCGATTTTGATGAACTTCCATGAATGAAGACTATTCTAAAAGACAGTGTTGTATTTTATTTTGCTTCAAAGCATATTCCAATGACTTTTTATTGAGGTCTTGCTAAAAAGAAAAAAAAAATGCGAGACCATAACTCCAGACCCTGTCACAATACCCTTTTCCAAACACAAGATATTTCACTCTTAAGATTGGTTATTTTTTGTTAAAATATGTACGTTCACTTTTCAACAGAGCCACAAAAAGTTAAGTAATGTTTGCACATTGTGTTAGCTGATTTCTTTTGTTTTTCTTTATAATTTATTGTCCTGTTTGTCCTTGAAATTTGATACTACTGGAATGTTCAAATACCTGTTCCTGTGAATCTAGCATTAACCTAAACCATATGTGGGGTCTAGCACACAATGCTGCTTAATACTACATGAAACGGCATTAAAATTATTAATAAATTAAGTGCAATGTCAAATGAATGTACCGCGATGACATCCCAGATTCCCCGTACTAAATCTCAAGAAAAATTGCATTACTTTTGAAATTATTATCTTCTAAAAGCTATATGCCATTGAGATGCAGTTTTCATTTCCTGAGAGAAAAAAAACTTTCTGCGTATTTTAGGGCTATGAATTTTAATTCCGGAAAATGCCATATAACAGCGTAGTCATTGGCTACAATTACTTTTAATTCTGTGTAATAACAAATATAATTATACGGTTACAAAATTTTCATTTTATGTATAACCACGTAGTGTCGTCGTTTGCTTCTTAGATTCCCCAGTCGAAGTTGAAAAGGAGCAGCAGATCACCGAGGGAGAAAGGCGGAAATTACGCTATCATTCTGAGCCAGACGAATGGGGTGGAAGCGATCAAAATACTGAATGTAATCGTATTCTTTCGTGTATAGACCAAATTATGTCTTTAGATGTCTCCAAGAAATTAACTTCTGCTGCCAATTCGGGCAACGACTTGAACGGTGATATGCAGGTACCATATCCCATCAAATTAGAAACGATCAGGAAGCGTCTGGCAACACGATTTTATCGAACACAGGCAGCACTAAAATGGGAAGTTAAACAAATAGAATCTAATGCAGTTATGCTCAATGAACCAAACAGCGAAGTCGTGAAGTCAGCAGAATTGATGACAAATATCTTGTTAGAAGTGATAAGGTAAGCTAAATATAACAAACTGAACTAAAACATTTTAGGAAACCTGGGGCGATATCGTATCATATTACAATTACTTTTTAAAAATAATAACCTTGTCGCCACTGGAGTTGCCACTCTAGAGTGCGACTCTCTGCTAACTTCAACTTACACACGATATTCAAAAATCTGACATCCAAATGAAAGAAAAAACTACGCTTAATGTTCTCTCTTAGCATAAATTGCAAAATAATTGTGGTGTTTGTGTTTGGAATCATGCTGTGACGTTGCTCCTTGAGAATTCAACATAGACACCCCACTAGATCAAAGGAGATGAGGGGTGTAACTCGTATCTGAGTTTGTTAGATGATATGTGCTCTAAAATGAGCTATGTATTCATTGTGTTCACACTGGGAGAAAAGCATTTAAAAGATGCTTGACTGGACTGTTAGTTACGATAAAGTAAGAACGTCTCATCATGAAGGATTGCTGTTAACTTGAAAAGAGTCTCTATGTAGACATTTATAACATATCTTAACATTTCCCAGAGCAAAGTAGTAAAAGCAACACTCTTTCTCTACATGACTTGAAGCGAATGTCTGTGGGATCTGTAACGAAATTCTTAAACTTGTATAGGATAGTCTAATTTGTACAGTTAAAGTCTAAAGTTACAACACGTCCCACTACAACGATTTCGGGTTTGATTCCGATCTGATTTTAGTGATTTTTTGTTAAAATCTTCTCCATCTCTGGTCGGAAAGCGCTAAAAATTTTCAAACCTGTGTAAATATATGATGTGTAACGCAGGACTATGAAAGTTAAATTTGTCCTAAGTTTTACGTGACGTCATATCTATGAACAGATTTTATCGGACTACGCATGTCCGACAAAAAGTGTATGTTAGCGTGACGTCACTAAAAATCAGTTGGCATTTTAATTTCATAGGCATCAGATGCAAATGATATATTTACACTGGGTGACAAATTTTTGGCTCTCTCCGACCAGAGACGGAGAGGATTTAAACAAAAACCAGAAAAATCGGATCGGAATCCGATTAAAATTCGTTGTAGTGTGACAGCAGCTTAACAATTTTACTCGCCTCCGAGAAACATTTACGGAAAATTTGAATTTTTGTTGAAAAGATTTCTAAAATTTTAAGCCTGTTGTAAGGTAATATTTATACATTTTGTAAGGATACAACAAAAATTATTACGGCAAATATCTACAAAAATAATCTTAGTAACCCTGTTAGTTATTTTTGCAAATAGCCCAAAGCTGAGGGATGGGGTATGAAGTAGTTATGTGTTTAAATAAACGTTGTTTATATGAAACATTAAAGTATTATGTATTTGTTGTAAACTTAAACGGTTCATTTTCACTTCGTCCTTCTTTTAGAAATTTAAAAGTTGAAGACGCAGCTGAACTGTATAACCGAATGGTTGGCAACAGTGATACAGAACAAAAGACAAAAAGGAATAAAAAGAAACGATCTAGAAAAGTGAAGAAGATGTCTTCCTCAAAAGAAGATTCTGTGAGTGTTTCTTTTCATTCATTGTCATTTGCAGAGGCGCCATAGACCTTATGCTTTGGCGTCATCACTCACATCATTTTAAAGGAATAACAATGTGCACATGGCTGCACCACTTTGTGTGACATAAATATTGATCAGTGGGCAGCGCGTAGTAGGATTCGCCCCAAGTAAGTGCAAAATTACGCGCGTATATCCGATTGGTTGACCAATCAGCTGCCAGTATTTGTAGGTTGGTTTGTTATTCCTCTAACAGTTTTTACCGTACAGCGACGTAAGTTCCGATGGATCGGCCTCAAATCACTACCAAACCTCGATCCGACCGACTGGATCATAGAACACCGTCCAACCAACGACAAAATGTAATATTGTACATATATAGGTCTGTATACGCCTGTCAACATCCGGTGAGCTTATGTGGTGAAAAAAGATTGTAACCCTTAAGATTGCAATTTTTGTCGTATGTTGAATTTTCCGAAGAATAATTTGTTATAACTCTATCCATACTCTGAGGAGAAAATAGAGCTGTAACCATTTGTGTGGAAGTCTCCATCTTCTTTTGCTCTTGGCAAAATTTTCATTTCAGGGCAAAAATATACTTTTCATTAAAAAATCATGTGTCGATTATTTGCCAAATTTACAAGGTTTTAAGGTTACCACGTACCTTTCATCTCTTGTGAAATGTATTGTCATCCTTACAAATAGTCGGTTTCCCTCACACCTGAAAATTATTTGATGTTTTAAGTCAACATGATAAATGATTTACCGATTATACTCATACATGCCGAACCGTTCAATTCAGTTTAGTTTAGTTAGTCAGTTAGGATGGTGTGAACGTAACTCTTTGTATACATGGACATTGCTCAACGTTTTGTCTTTCAACTCATGAAAATCTCGGGCCAAAAATGGAAAAGGCGGTGCTCGGCTCAACTTAAACCAATTGGTTTGAAACTGAGCCTCAATACCTCATCTAACTAACCCATGAGATTATCCATACCGTTGCATTAAAAACATTCATAGTTTGTGTGATCTAGCGTATGATATAATTCCATACACAATGCTTCACCGTATTAGGCTATAATATACTAATATACCACGCTATACCACTCTACACCATATACCACACCACAGCACTCCATACCATACTATATCACACCAAACCGTACCGTACCATGACATACCATACTATGCCATGCCATGCCACACCATACCACGCAGGCTATACTACACTTTCTTTGCTACACTATTGCTGTTGGAAGAAAGATAGACCATTATATTATGACAGTGCTTTCTCTGTCATACTCCAGGATGATGAAATAGGAAACCCACCACAAAAGAAGCGTAGAAGTACAAGGACACACGATGAGAAACGCTGGATTACAGAGTGCAAGAAACTTCTCGACATACTGTTTGGTATGGAAGAGTCAGAATATTTTCGAACTCCAATAAAAACGAGTGACTTTAAGGTAGACCATACTTTGATTTGTTGTTTTGTATACTGTTCATAAAGAAGTCCACAAAAGGTTTAGAAAAATGATGAGAACCAGTGTTTTCTTTCTCGTAACACTTAAAGTCAGGAGCGTAGCCAGGATTGTGTCATTTGGAGGGGGGGGGGGGGTGGGGGGGGGGGGTGGAGCACGACATGACGGAAAAGCCATATTTTAGGTGTTTTTTTCACGTTAAGGTTGGGTCATGGGGGGTTTCAACCCTCAAAACCACCCCGTGGCTACGCCACTGCTAGGAGTCATCGTAGACCAAACCTTTTCATCAAAAATGAAAATGTTAATTCTTTTGAATCCGCCTTCGATGCCAAATAAGCGATTAATTAACTAGAAACCATGCCTTTAACATCAAAGTACTCATCTCGTAAGGGCTTTCTCTGTTGTGGTATTGTTTCTTTCCCAGCATGCATTGTACACCATATCACCTGTAATTCGAAAATTGTCTGTTAGCTGCTAGAACCTCAAAAAATATTTGTTAAGGAGGAGGAAAAGAATATTATTTTGATTTCGAAAGAAACAATTCGAAAAATCCCAATGAAACTCCTGACCAGCAAATTGGGTGATTTTTCTACATATTTAGGCATCCCTTCAATAAGAATAGCCCAGAACCATATTTTTCGTTTTTGATATGTCAAAGAAGAACATATTCTAAGTATTGTGGTGAAACTTCTATTCATTTCCCATGTTTGATTCTAAAGATGTTAGCAGTTGAAGTTGACACATTTTCTATAAAAAGTGAACTGCAGCAAGGAGTGTAATGTCATGGATTCACATGGGCCAATGTTTTGGGTTTCTTTATTATTAATCCTATTAGTTTGACCTTGAATTGATTATGGATGCTACTTTGCTCCTAAGGTATATAGTTTTCAAAATTTCATTGCTCAGGATGCAACTATGGTAACAATATATCAAAGTTTAGTTGCATAAAATTAGTGGTTAATTATAAATGAAAAAAAAACATTGTCCAACAATGTGAATCCATGAAATCACGCCTGCTTGATTCAAGTTAATCGTTCTATCAAGATAATTTGCTATTCAGCCATTAGTCAATTGCTAGTATTTCGAGAATGGAACATGGGAAATGAATAAAAAATTACTAGAATGCTTAGAATATGTCCCTCTTTAACATATCAATTTTTTTTTTTTGACTATGGACTTTTCTATTAAAGGGCATAATCACTCACCCCAATCTAGATTGGTGTAAAGTCTGAAAGGAGTCTATCATATTTAATGAATGAGCTTCGAGAATCGTGCTGAATTTTGACATTTTGTCTGAATACGTCTATTTTAAGTCCTAATATATCATGAAAGATACTTGGAAGTGAAATAAGAACACATTTGTATGATTCAGCTGCTGTTTCAGTATAAGGTGGTGTGACTGTTTTTGACCTTTAAGCTACTTTACAGTGAGCTAATAACGAACCAGACTTGTTACATTCTTTGAACGACATTCCTCGAAAATCCAACTTGTGTACGAAACATTGCATAAAAATAAACTCTTTGAATTTAGGTTAAAATATATAGACTTAGTCGTAAGCCTATTCCCTAGGCTTCAGTAAATACCGAACGTAGTACACAGAAAAATAAAGTAGGCCTGCATGAAAAAATGAAAGTACATAAGTAATTAACCCAAAGTATAACTTTGAAAAAAACCATCGTTGAAAGTTCAAACTTAACACGAAAGAAGTTTTGATAACATCAAATAAAGGGTCCCGAAAGTGGATAATGCTGATGTCATAATATTTGTCAAATGGTACATGTAAGGCGAAATCTCAAAGGTGAAATCTCAATCGAGGCTCTTCGCTCCAGCTGTACAAAACCTGAACGATACTTCGTGAATGACCAATACAAAAAGTTGCTTACAGTACGAGATCCTCCTACACCCATTAGGTGACAGGGAAGGATACCATGCGCCTAAAAGACAGCGTTTTTGGTCTAACGGTAAGAGCATCCGCCTCTCAGGCGAAATGCCGGGTTCGATACCCAGGTCGAGTCATACCAAAGACTCTAAAAGTGGAATCCACTGCCATTTTGCGTGATGCTCCTCATAAGCAATGGAGTATGGAAAACAAGCCAGTGAGCCACAACTGGAAAAAAGGCTGTGGCCGGCTCGACTTGAACGAATAGGTTGAAAACTGGGCGGTAAAAATTCATCTAATTAACTAACTAACCATACGCCTTAAATTTTCAACTAATCATTAACCAACTTTGTATGTCAGGCTTCCTAGGATATAAATCATCATCCTTTAGGATAACTCAATCATGCACCAGGTGTACCGTGGCTAAGAATAGAAAGGAGTGGGGCTGTGTTAATATGTTGGAAATGAGGTTAAAACCAAAGCAAAATTAATTGTTACAAAAATAATCTAAGGATACAACTTTTCCTAAACAACACCAGTCAGAAAAAAGTACTTAAAAATGGTAGGTTACATTGCTAATCGGTCATGGATGAAATAAAAAGAGAGTATCACAGGTTTTTAACTTTACGAAAGACTACTTTAGCTGTATCAATGTAACGACCAATAAAATTTCGTCATCCTTTCATATTTTATGCTTTACATCATATCCTCATTTCGTCTTTTTTCATCTACAGGATTATTTAATTTATATAAAAGAACCTATGGACCTTACAACTGTAAAGAAACGGATGGAGAAGGGACACTACGAGGACCCAATTCAGTTTGCTAAAGATATCCGACTAATCGTTTCAAATTCAAAAGCATACAACACGGACAAAACAAAGAAGGTACGGTAGCTTACATTTGATAAAGCCATACTATTGTGCATTTGTCTCAGCATCTTCAACTTACTTATAATTCAGAGAGATTCTTTGTTTTTTAGATTACCTTCAAAACCAAAACATCGTCTAGAATGTGTTCAAATTTATCCGAAAGACTATTACAAGAGAATGCATTTCGAAGGAATCATGCATTGATGTGGTGGAGTTCGAGGCGTCGATGTTGTGTCGAGATGTGCACTGTTTAACCAGGGAGGTGTTATTAGTAACACCTCTGTGCTGCCATTGCATTGTATTTTTGTTAGGATTAGGGATTATGTTAGGAATTAGGGCTATCGTTAGCCAACTAACCGTAAATTTAAGATTCACCATTCGTAACATGAGTAGTAACTTCATGTTTA
The DNA here is from genome assembly GCA_037179385.1 of Holothuria scabra. NCBI lineage: Eukaryota > Metazoa > Echinodermata > Holothuroidea > Aspidochirotida > Holothuriidae > Holothuria > Holothuria scabra. Next base: position 365,360 of record CM074193.1, on the reverse strand, counting down.
GCAATGCGTTCAAAGCCACCAGAGGTGAAATGCTACTGAGTCGAGAGAGAGAGAGAGTAAACCAGTTGACTAGTTTCTTTTCAGAGCTAAACATTTTTGGTTCAAAATGAATCAAATCTAGTGAAATATTCGTTCAAATTTCGGTTCAGGGCACATTCGAACCAGGCACTGTCTTACGGCGGGGGTGGGGGTGTGGGGTGGGGGACGGGCTTTGGGGACTCGAACCCCCAAATGTGCTTATTCCCCCACCCCCTCCCCACCCCAACAAAAAATGCCCGAGGTTGTGTATATCTTAATGCTGTTTCTGCGTGTATTGAAAAAAAAAACCCAAGATCTATTACATAGGCCTAAACACATATATGTTGCTTTTTCTACCTCCCATCTCCAGCCCAATTTTCCACAGGTGGTTGAGTCTTATTCAAGAAATCCACCGCTATGTCTTCTCATAAATTTGGGTGAAATAATAACGTGATCTCGTTACTGGTACACCTCGTTTGGAGCCACGTACCCAGATGGGCTACATCTTGATTGACTGCATGTATATGCACGAGTCGGCAGACCGTGCTCTATACGGTACGGGAACACAGTGCGAGCAATTGTGTAGCTTACCAAGCTGTATTTTTACATTAGAAACCATATGAATGCAAATTCGAAAGCGACAAAATGAGAGACGTAGCTACCGGCGGGGTAGGACAGTAAGGCGATTGCCCTCTAGCTCTAATGAATGAAAACTCCGGGAATTTGCTAGCGGGTATGTGACACTAGATCATCAAGGAAAAACTGCATTGCCGTTTTCCCAAATTTTCATTCATAAAATTTCCAGTTCTCTCCAATTCGAGCATATTTTTAAGTATTTCTAAAAGTAAGCAAAATTTTGAGCGCTTTTCGCGGCACATATTGCAACCCCTAATACAGAAATGTTCACACTTTAAAACAAGTCAAAGTGTGGGAAACTTTCACCCCGGGTTCTGGAAATGAAAAAGTCGGAGATATGACTGGTCAACTATACAGTGCTGGTGTCATAAATTTTCTTTTATAAATTCCAAATGTTCTCTCATATGAGCTCAAATATTTGTCTGCAGAAGACGCAGAAAACAACAAACTTTCGAACACATTTTAAATGCAGTCGGGAGCCTCAATCCGCATGCCTAAGCTAACATTATGCACACGGGCGGCGATGACGGAGGGGGCATGTTCCCCTAATTTTTTGGAGGGGGAACACAATAACAAATGTCCCCCCGTCCCTCCAATATTTGAGGCATGGAGAAAAAATGTAAAGCGAATTTACTTTATTGTTATAATCAGTAGACTAGTGAATATATTTTGCGATTGATGTGATATGAAGTATTAATTTCAGGAGCATTTTGATTTTACATAAAAAAAAAAAACTTTTCGGGCGCTACGTGCGCTTTTCTCAAGATTTGTATTTGGTTAAAACTGTTTAACGCGAGTCTCAGATATGCTGATTGAATAACTAGAAAGCCAACAGGCTTAGTGATTCCTTGCCATATGATATATCATAGCAAACATGACATGCATGAGATCCCATACAATTATCCAACTTGAGATATCATACTAGTAAGGTCAAAACTTTTTGACCTCATGTGACCCAAAATGACCTTTCGACCCCATTTAAAACAATAGTGATCTCCTACCAAATATGTCCATCAACATGAGCAATTCAAAAGCTAAGTACAGTATGAGCATGGAAGTACTACCCCCATGGTATGAGATCCATCACAATTATCCCCCTAAAAATATTATGTCTACAAGGTTTGACGTTTTGTCACCCCAAACCTTTGATCTCCACAAACAAGAGGAATTTTTCACTCAGCTTCAATATGCCAGAAAACTATGTTTTGTCTCATTACTTGATAAAGCAGTATTTTGAACCAGGCACTTAAATCAAAAGTTTGGATAATGGGGAAAGCTCTCCATTCTGAAGTCTCTATGTTCCAATGCCTAAAATCTGCACTGAGGTTAGTGTTAAAACAAGTCCTCATCCAAACACTCTCCTACATGCATTGGATCAAAGAGACATCTGAACAGAGATGTGTAACCTTGGCTATCAGTGGCAGCAATTTTTGTTTTATGGAGGAAATGCCCCACCCATTGTCTATGGTATCCTTGCAAATTAACAAAAGCTGATGTCCCTATTAATCCATAGTTTAAAAGACTTTCAATTTGCCTTTTGTCTACTTATACTGTAGGTACAGCATAACACACAGTACAAGTATTCCTTGTTTGATACACAGTATACAAAATTATGCTTGCTCTTATTACCTGAACTACTTTTAAATGACAGCAGCAATGCAAAAAATCTTAACACTTTTGAAAAGTGTCATTAAGGGTAATATTGAAGCAATTGTTCTATGCATTAAGCTTAATGATACATTTTTTTTTGGGGGGGGGGGGGGGGTGGGGGATTGTGACATGGATAAAAATGAAATGTGAGACAAAACTTCCCACTCGGTGATGGTATTGACATAACTATAATCCTTCATACAGGGTTTACTTTCTTGGGTGCAGTTATCCAGATATTTGCAGAGATGAGGCAAGTAGTATGCTGATATATTTTATTCTATCAAAAATTTAAAACAAAAAATTCTGGAATGAAACTAAGTGATAAATAATCACTGTAGAGCATATTGAAACTGTAAAGCAGAAACACCAATCTAGATAGACACCAATGTTTAAAGTAGTGTTCAACAAAAATCCTAATGCAAACACACTATTGGTTCAATTCCACCAGCTTCTATGTACAGTAAAGGACACTATTTCTGAAGGGTGTCAAGCTACAGTATTTCTAAGATGACTTTCAGTTTAGAAACTTGATCAAGTGTACATGAACTTCTCCATCTCAAAACAATGGCTAGGCAAACAACTTTTATTTGTGGTCAGACAAGACAAGATAATGTGGACAGTTGTTTTATGCTTGATTTAGCAGAGGTGTGTTTTTAATGGAGGTCTGACATTTTGACCACAAAAGGACTGAATGCCTGCAGGGAATGGTAGGAAATAGGATTATATACAAACAATGGGCTGTCATGGTTGTTGTGTACTGTGATAAAAATAAGTCTTTTTCTGAGGGTTTATAAGAGTCAAACACCACAGTAAACGCTTAAGTCAATTGAGCTGTATGTTTGTATGAGGTAATCCTTCAGGACACTGTGGGGATAACTGGCAGTCAACTGTGAAAAATTATGCCAGAGTGACCAAATGGCAAAGTGTGGGTCAGTCACAATTTGATTCACTCCATTAGGCAATGACAGTTCATGTGCGCTCAGAGGTATTTGATACCAAATGATCAGTATAAATTTAGTTAAGTGTGGTAGATCTAATTAATCAATTCCCATTTCCAATTCATGCATGCTTGCATGCAAATGTCCTCATGAGGACAGTAGGCACAAGGTTTGCCAAATATTAGCAATTTTTATCACTAAAGTTAATGTTTTCTTCAGGTTTTCTGTAAGGTTATTGAAAAAGCAATGTTAGTATCTCATAAAAGAGATTCTTGTGCGTCACATGGAGTACTCTCTGTTCAAAGTTTACACTTATGAAGTTCCACATCAGTCATTCACTTAGTGTGCATAGAAGCATCTTCTAATATTTTCAGACTATGCCGACAAATGACCCTCATACAGACTGTTTAAACTCACATGTTCCACACTCTGCTAGGAACTTTCATTTAAAAGTGGACAATCAGTTTCATGAAAATCTATTCACTTGTGGCTTCAAAATCAGCATACCCATGAGCATTGAAGCATGCATGTCAGCCTGATGAACAGATTTTGCCGTTTAAGATTTTTATATTTTGCTCTGCCCACTTGTTCATGTATTAATACTTGGAACTTAATGTAATAACAGGGCACAATTTCATGCCAGAATCAACATAACTACCATGTGATGCGCCTTTTTGTGCACATTAGGTCTTCTTCCTATGAGTTTGCTTCAGTCCTTTACAAATACATTTTCAAAATTACCTCACCACAGAATTTACATTGTGAACTGTTCCAAAAAAATCATATATACCTATGCCTATTACATTACCCATGCCAAATTATTCTTACCCTTTCACCCTATCCGCTCATGGATACTAACTGCAACAGTTACATATTCTTTTGAGATGTACTGTTTGCAAGGTTTAGATTTTTTGAACTCTGATGACTCCAAATGACCTTTGACACCCAATAACAACAATAGGGGTCATCTACTCAATATGAACAATCCACTTGGTTAGTATGAGATTCGTGGCAGTTACCTTTCTTGACATATGGTGTTTACAAGTTTTTGAGCTTTTCATCTCTGGTGACCCCAAACGACCTTTGAACTCCACCAAAAACAATAGTGATCATCTACTTAATATGGGCAATCCACATGCTATATATGAGATCCCTCATGGTTACCCTTCTTGAGATACAGTGTTTACAAGGTTTGACCTTTTTGCCTCTGGTGACCCCAAATGACCTTTGACCTCCATCAAAAACAATAGAGACCATCTATTCAATATAGGGTATCCGCATGGTAAGTATGAGATCACTCACAATTTTCCTTCTGGAGATATCGTGTTTACAAGCAATTTCCAAGGTATTTACAATTTGACCTCTGGTGACCCCAAATGACCTTTGACCTCTACCAAAAGGAATAGGGACCATCTACTCAATGTGGACAATCTACATGCCAAGTATGATATCCCTGGGGGTTACCCTTCTAGAGATATCGTGTTTACAAGCAGGCGTCACACAAACACACACACACACTTACACACGACATCACCATCGCATAGATTCCTTGCCTGCCTTCGGCAAGGAATCAAAAATGTAGTTTTTGCAAACAGACTAGTCCGTGCGTGCGTTATTCTATCAAAACACCAAATTAGTATCAAATCGATAAAAGTTCCCTTTTGTTACTGTTTGGAAGATTCTTTAATCAGACTCAACATCATATTGTGTAGAAAACAGTAGGTGTCTCTCAATGATAATGCAAGATGGCGGAAGGGGATTATGTCACGAAATCCGTTGCCTTGGTTTTTACCCCAAGTATAAATTTAAGAGAAAGCAAACTTCTTAATTGCTGTTTGATTTTCATCAAGATCAAAAGGTGCCGGATAACTGAGAATTTTTAACATGCACAGAGACTTCGTTGATTACATATTATGGACTTGCATGTCCCTCAGGATAATTTTGTGAAGAATGTTGCGGCAGGGAGGTGTTATTAGATGGAGATCCATCGAGAACCTTTTTCTCTGAGCAGTTATAGTTACCGACACTAATCTCTTTTGTGTGTTGTTCTCTATAATTCTCCGAGAACGTGCAGGACCGGTTGTTCATAGTCTCTCAGGAACGTTAAATTCGTCTTCCTAATAAAACTGCATGTACAGGAAATGAACATAGGCCTGTACGTGGAATGTATTACTGGGTGGCACTGCACAAGTGGCGACCATGAGGGACGGGGGATATGTCTCTCCAATTTTTTTTTGAGGGGGGGGGGGGTGCATCATATCAAAAGTCCCCCATATTTGAAGCATGAAAAAAATGTTTTAGGCCGATTCATTTTTTTGGTTTTAATTAGTAGGCTAGTCAATTAATGTGACGTAATCTTTTTAATTTCTTGAATATTTTGTTCTTAAATTATAAAACTCTTCGTGGGCTACTCGCGCCTTTCTCCACAAACACATTTGGTTTAAACTGTTTGACGCAAGACTCAGATATATTAATTGCGTAAAGTATAGTTTTCACATATAGTCCTATTGGCAGACGTTATTCTGACGAAACACGATATTAATAACTCGATGAAAGTTCCCTTTTTACTGGTATATAGAAGATTCTTCATTCAGACACAACATAATATTGTGTTTGTAATATTGACTGTATCAATGATACGTTCAGTGTAGAGAAAGGAATTGTTTCCCAAAATCCTGTGTTTTGGTTTTTCACCCAAGTATATTTGTGGGAGAAAGCATTCTTCTTAATTTCTAAATGATCTTTAATTTATTAGCATCAAAGTCGAAAGGTAGTGCAGTGTAACTGACAAGCACAGCGGGTTCACTAATTACAGTTACGGACTTTAGTGTTCCACTGAATAATTCTATAAACAACACAACAGGTTTGCATCTGCAAAAGGAAGATCTCAAGACAGTTTAGGAGGGACTAGGGATAAGTTCGGTGACAAAATTGGAATTATCTGGTATGAGACCTGGGAATGTTGTGCCATTTACTTAACATGAGCCGAAAATTTCCTGTATTTCTTTTGTAAACTTCAAATTTTTCGACGCGCTTCTCACGTCAAAGCTGTTTCATTAAGGAAATTTTTCGGAAATTCTGATGCGGCTTCGGAATGCTGGATCCTTGACGGAATAAAACTGCCCCATGTCGTTTATCATTTCATGAATGTCCTTGGTGTGTCTGCCAGCTAGATTTTAATATCTGAATATAGGGCCACTACATTTCTTGCAGTATGTCGGCATTCTTTAGGGCAAGATTCACAGTCGAATTTGAAACAACTATACATGCTTTATTAGCACTAACTGTTTGCAGTATATTTTTTCCAGTTAAAAACTAGGAAAACGCTCAAAGTTTGTTTCCGTGCATCGCCAATTAGGGTTTCAAGTGCGGGCATTCCTACTAGACTAGCACGTCTAACGTAATGATTGGGATACTTTATTTTGAACTCATACCACAATCGTTGGGGCAATTTGTCTCTTAATCATGAAAAAATCGTTTAACGTAAAAACACTATACTAACCATCTGCTTTGAAGACTGATTCAGCCATTCATCCTGCTCAGAGCTTCATGAATGGCTGCAAAGGGAGAAAGGTAGAAATTCTCACAAAAAGAGAGAATTTTCGCGCCCTTCGCGCAGATGGGAACAACCTGAGCGGCATCCACACTGCTGAGGTACCTCTGGCAGGCTTAAAAAATCAAGTGATTTAACAAATGGTATCACCAATGACTATAAACATACCCCCATCATGTGCGTGACACCCTGATCACCCGCCTGTCGTTTGTGAAAATGTCCCCTCCAATATCTGAGACAGATGGTACTGTTTTTATCATCATGGTCTTCAGCCTGTCACTGCAGATACTCATATTGAGAGATATTATGTCCTGCCGTTTCAAGCCCTCCCTAAGCCCCCACAAAAACAAAAATCAAATTCTTGAACCGAGCTGATTTCAATGTGCTTAGCTCAAATGTAAAGCCGGCGTTTTTACCTATTTGGTCTACTGTAGTATGATACTTCGAGATACAATCAACAAGGGTGGACAACAATTCATTTGTTTTTTTGTTTTATGTAATACTCGTTCATTTCATCAAACTATTTTGCCTCTCCAAAATATTTTACTTCACAGGTTTATACTATGACCCGGACATTTTCTAAATTTTTCGAAGACAATATTCGAGAGCCTTTGCTTAACTACAAAAATGCAGCCGCGTTCAAGAAGCTTCAGCCCAAAGGAAATGGGTATGACTGTCATACTTCTTTGTAGAATGTAGATTTTATCGTTGGCACATTAGTGCTTAGGAAAATCTAAATGTGGAAAGGTAGTCAAAGAGGTGACAGAAAGAAAAGCCCTACAACCAATACTAGTCATCCCATGGAATGTAAAAAATTGTAATTGCATTAGCTCATCCTCTTCCTTCCCCCTCCACCCATGGCAGCAATTCTCCCTTTCAGTTACTTTTCTATCTATGGACAAAACAGCGAAAATCTTTCAATGAACTTTATGACCAGCGCCTGAAGCGAAATTTTTAGCATGAGCCAGATCTAATATTTTAAAGGCGGAAGCTTAAGTAAATATTTAATTTTCATATGTGAAAGTGGAACCAAATCTACATAATTTGGTGAAACATCCGTTCAAATCGGACATGCATTTCTCGAGATATCAATTGATAAAGATACTTGATTTGTGTTCCAAAGTGCATTTTAGGGCAGCAAATATTACACCACCCCTCGCATTGACAAGGAATGCTTTGCTTCACAACTGTTGTTTTGATCTTGAAGTAAACAAGAATAGGACCTATTTGTGGGGAATGCAAGGTTTATAAAGTTCTCATGCCACTTATACAATTACATTCTGACAATATAAGATTGTTGAGGAGAAAATTGGCGATAGAGTTCAAGAAAAACAACAGACAGTTTATTATTTAAGTGTGCTTAAAGCCAAAAAATTCAAAAATACATATTGAGCAGCATGAAAAATGTATTTTAATAGTCCAACTCTCATCTTCATAGGGCATTCTTGGGCCGAGATATAAAATGTTAAAATTCATTCACTCAAATTAAAACATTGCGCAATAATTTGTGATGTTATTGTTGTACTGATCAAATTACAAATTTTGTATTTTCTTTGTTATTCCAAAAAGTTACTGCACCGTGTACCATGGTGTGATAGCACTTTTAGTCTTATGGGATGATGTAATTAGTTAAGTCTTCTCTGTGCAATATGCCATGCAAACAAACAGGAAGTGTTCAAGTTCATAAAACATTTTGAATATAAAGGTGGAACAAAGCAGGCAATGTGATCTGTAAAACGAGAAAGTCACAAATTATTCCGCAATGGTCTAATTTGCTCAAAGAGAATAAACCTCAATATTTTATGTATTGGCTAAGGAAAGGCCTGTGAAGATGGGAGTTAGACTGTTAGAATTTATTTTTCATGCTTTTGACTTGAGTTACACTTCAATGCGACGGTATTGTGTCATATGTGCTTGCTTAAATTTCACCTTTTGTTGAAAATGTGACAACTTTACTTGCTCATATCTTGTGAATTGTGCAATGCAAATTTCAACAAAACGCTTAAAATAGATGACTGTTTAAAATATCAAAACATGATGTGCCCCTAACCCTTCTTTTAACAGTAAAGAATAGTGAGAGATTACGAAACTAACTTTATACCTTGACAGAAAACTAAATTTAAAGAGGTACAGCAAAAATGACATTTCTTTCTTAGGAAGTCGATAAAAACAAATTGGTATGATAGGTGAGGCCCAGAAACCCCTTTTTTACGACTGTTCTATCATAGTTATTATACTTTCCCTGGTTGGGAAACTTCGCGAACTGACTGCTTATGTTGAGATTCCGGTTTTCGTCAGTCACGTGACGTTGATAATACACGAGAGCCTTGTTGTTGGACTCTCCATACATACTGTATATATGCAGACAAGGTAGACTGATTTCTTAAAGAGTCACTTGCGAACAATTATCAAACTGTAATGACTTCAATTAGGGCGTATATTATTGAGAAAGGTTTGATTAAAATTTCTGTCTTAAATTAGAACGGCCGTAAACAGGTAAAGCGAGAATAACTGTACCCAAACAAAAATAGCGGGACAATCGAAGGCTGGGCTAGCGACAGTAACTTGTTAAGCACACTCAACAATTCCGCGAAATTGCGAAGCATAGTAGCAGTCGCACTGTATAACGTTTGACTAGTTGGATTAAACCATTTTAACAAACGAGTGTAACGGTTCATCAGACGAGTGTATTATACAATATTTATCAGTAACTATGGTCGTACAAAATTTTAGGAAGCCCATCTAGCGTAATGAAGTTAGTAGGTCTACTTCAACCTTACCGCACACTGACTGCAGTGCGATAAGCCTGTAACGTTAGGGCCTACTCAAGGTCCGCAGCGAAGGTCTCCAAACGCCAGGCCTCAGTGGCGGAGGGAGGGAATTCAGTCAGAGGGGGCAAGCTGATGCCACTGTGCTACACATGCAACACAACTAGTTCGTAAATCCAAAAAATCCTAACGAAATTCTCGGTTATCAAATAATTTTGAGCAGCGGAAATCCGTATATATTTACAGTTCAGATATTTCTGTGCATCATAAATTACAATTGTGAAGATATAATGTCAGAACGACCAAAAAGAAATACACCATCAAATCAAACCGGTGCGAGGAGGAAAGCCACGACGCCTACGCAGCCTACACCTAATCGGCCTCATGTACCAACGCATGACACAGTGTCGGAAGTGGACATAGCCGGAGTGATACGCAACGAGATAACTTTGGTCATCAATTCTGAGGAATTCAGTAGAAACCTCGTTAAAGTCTTACTGCCAGTTATAACTGTGGCGATTAAAGAACAAATTTGTGGAGAAATAGAAGCAGCTTTCCAGATGGAACTTGCTAAAAAACAAGAACAGATTGATAATGCTACCAAAGAAATTGAAACTTTGCGTAAGAAAGTAAACTCAATGGAAAGTAAACTAGATGATGAGGAGCAATACTCCAGGAGGAATTGCCTGAGAATTTACGGTTTGCCTGAGGTTGAGAACGAAACAACCGACGAAACTGTTATTAAATTAGCCAAAGAAAGATTGAATGTAGACGTTAAACCTTCAGACATTGACCGTTTGCACAGAGTTCCGTACCGGGATGTTGATAATAGTAAGCCAAGATCTATCATTGTTAAGTTTGCAACTTATAATATGAGAGACAAAATATACCGAGCAAGGTCTAGTTTGAAGGGTAGCCGCATATTCATTAATGAAGACTTAACCGCAAACAAACAGCGATTGTATGCCAGCGTGAGGAAGCACCCTAAGGTCGCACGGCACTGGACTCTAGATGGGCGGATTTATATCATGACCAGGGACGAGAAGAAGTTACAAATCAGGACAGATGATGAACTCCGATGTCTATAGGCTGACCATAACATGCAGACGCCATTTTATTTTGGACGCTTCCTTTGGATTGCACACTCGTGCATAATATAAAGATCTCCAATTGTTAGTGTCAGTGTGTCCTTTTAAACCTATAAATGCGTCTATTGATTGAGTGAAAGTCTGCTACTTTAACTTGGGATTATCTACTTTATTCTTTTGTGATTTGTTGTACTTCTGCTTTTGACTTGCATTCTGTATAAACTGTGAAATATCTACTGCAATTCGTGTTATTCATTATGATTACTGTTCTGTTAAGGATTATCTTGCTGCACATGTTCACTGCATGGATTACCTACTCTTAATCAGCTTTGATTTCCACGCTCTGAAGTAAGTACTTTGGGTATTAAGTTAAGTATTGTATTCATCCCAGTCTTTCTTTTTATTATCTACTTATCTACCAATTATTGATTAAATGATACGCGAGGAAGATCCAAATCTTGTACAGGTACCAATTGATTGTTGTTATTCAGATTTCGAAAATTTCAATGCGTTTGCTGGTAGCAATAGTAATGTGGATTTTTCTATACTACACATAAACGCCAGGTCTTTACCCAAAAATTTTGATTCGATTATAAATTTTATAAGCAATATCAACAACCACCCCTTTTCTATAATTGCAATCACTGAGACATGGTTGTATGAAAATGACTATACTGCTCTGTACAACATTCCAAATTTTACACAAGTGTGTAAAGGACGAGCACATAGACGTGGGGGAGGGTTAGCTCTTTATGTTCGAACAAATATGGAGTTTGTCGTTATGGATAATATAACTAATTCGAATCATTTTGAATCATTATTTGTGAAAATTAAAACCGCGGTTTGTAAAACAATTATTACTGGAGTTATTTACGACCTCCAAGGGAAGATGTTGATGAATTTATTCTTGAATTTAATAGTATTTTAAATACGTTAAATATTGATCGCAGTGTTTGTTTTATTGCAGGGGATTTCAATGTTAATCTACTGTCTGGGCATAACGCGGACTTACTTGAAAATACATTATTATCATTCTCATTCTATCCTGTAATTGATAAACCCACTAGGGTGACAGAAGTATCGGAAACACTTATTGATAACATATTTACAAATATTAATTTCGCAACTAGATCTACCATCATTAGAACTGATATATCTGACCATTATCCCATTGCTATTATTTGTGAACATTTAAGTCCGTGTAGAAGGAATTTCACTAGGCCTGCTATTTTTAAGCGTGATACTAGTACTTCTAAAATATTGAATATGAAACTGGAATTACATTCTACTGATTGGCATGATATTTTGTGTGACAATAACGCTCAGTCTGCTTTTACTAAATTTAATAATAAACTTTGTGATATTTTCCAAAGAAACTGTCCTATGCGTCAAATTAAGTGTAAGAAAAATTTACAGAAATCTCCTTGGATTACCTCTGGTATTTTAAAGTCCATTCGCAAGAAAAATGCATTGTATTGTGCGTATAAGCGAAGCCCCACGGAAGAGAATTTACTGCATTATCGCAATCTTAAGAACAGATTAACCGCGGTAATTCGAAATGCCAAGAAATCGTATTACTATGAGTACTTTAGTAAAAACAAAAATAACAGTAAGAAGATTTGGTCTGGTATTAATGGGATACTGAACAGAGGGGGTGGCAACACTAATGCGACTGGAATTGAGGATTTACATACAAATGATGATTCGAATAACATGCAAAATTTTGCTAATGATTTTAATAATTTCTTCACATCTGTAGGCGAAAATCTAGCTTCTAAAATAGATGTAACGTACTATAATTACAATTGTTATCTCAATGATATTAGTGTTTTAGATACCTTTATTTTACACCCAGTGAGTCATGAGGAAGTGGTTAGTACTATATTGAAACTTCAAAGTGGGAAATCCCCAGGGTATGATGGCCTTACCAATGATATTTTAAAACAGATACATGGCCATATTATTGATCCTCTTACTCATATTTTGAATTTATCTTTTTCTGAAGGTGTTTTCCCGAATGAACTTAAAATTGCAAAGGTCATTCCAGTTTATAAATCTGGTGGAGCTGAAACTGTATCTAATTACCGCCCTGTTTCAGTTCTGCCTGCTATTTCTAAAATTTTTGAAAGACTTACATACAATAGATTATCAGCTTTTATAAATAAGAATAACCTATTATATTCCGGGCAGTATGGATTTCGGAAGGATCACTCCACATATATGGCTGCTTTAAAGTTTGTTGATGATATAGTGTGTAACCTAGATAATAGAGTCAGCACCGTGGCCTTATTTATCGATTTATCTAAAGCTTTTGATACTATAAATCATGAAATTTTATTGAACAAATTGTACAGATATGGAATACGGGGTGTGGCATTTGATTGGTTTAAAAGTTATCTTTCTAATCGTAAACAATTTGTCCGTTTTAAAGGGAAGGACTCTAATCTTAAAAATATTAATATCGGTGTTCCGCAAGGTTCAATACTGGGACCTCTTCTTTTTATATTATATATCAATGATATGTATAAGTCGTCAAAATTACTGAAGTTTATATTATTTGCCGATGACACAACTGTTTATTATCATAATCCTGATGTCAATCGAGCCCTCCAAGTTGTTTCTTCAGAGTTAAAAAATGTTTCTGAATGGTTAGCGTCAAACAAGTTATCTTTAAATATAAGTAAAACTAAATTATTGGTTTTTAATAATATGAAAATTGAAACTGCACGTTTTACTATAAATTTTAAGAACAACATCATACGTAGTGAAAATTCTACTAAGTTCTTAGGGGTTACAATTGATAATAAACTCACATGGCAGGATCACATTCACAACGTTACTAAATCCGTTTCTAAAATCGTCGGTGTTATGAATAGACTAAAACATTATATTCCTAGTTGTTCCTTGTTAACTATCTATAATGCATTAATTTTACCACACCTTACTTATAGTATTTTATTATGGGGTAATGCCTTGCCAACATATACAGGCAAGCTTTTTATTCTTCAAAAGAGGGCTGTACGAACTATATCAAAAGCTTCACCATACACTCATTCTCTTCCACTTTTTCACCATTATAATATTCTAACTCTAAAGGACCACTACAATTACCAGTTAGGCGTTCTTTTGTATAGGCACAAAAGCGGTCAACTCCCTCCTGATTTCCATTCCTTTTTCAACCTTAATAGTTGTCATCACAACTATCCAACACGAAGAAGGGATAATCTTCTCCAGCCATATACTAGGACAATGTTTGCGCACTATCACGTGAGAAGTAGCGGGGTATCTCTCTGGAAGTCTTTTGACATTAGCATAAGAAATGCCCCTAACCTTAATCTATTCAAGAAGTCCTTAAAGAAATCTTTCTTGTTATTGTATGTGGATAATTAATTTTACCTGGCTAAAAAAAATAAATAAATAATCAAATAAATAAATAATTAAAAATCTGGCTAAAAGTAAGCATCAAACTAGCAGCAATTCTTTATATACAATCATGTAAATGTTGCAGGAGTCATATCCGTATTTATATATTCTAGTTGGGTAAGCAATTAAGAACATCTCAGTTATTAGGGCCAGACTAGAAAAGCTTGCAAGCTTCATCTGGTTCCTTTTCTACTGTCTTCATACTCACGTTTCTTGTAAATATTATTACGTATTGTATCATAATAATAATGATAATGAATGTACGTTTGTATGTAGTACAGTTGAAATAAACAACAACAACAAAGAATGGCCTGCAGGGGCGCTTCAAAGTTTGCAGGGCAAGAATATTTGGTCAGAGGGGCGGAAAATAGGCTGTAGGGGCGCTTTTATGTAGGTAGATACATATTCCATAATACGGTAAAAAGAGTAAAAAGGGCGCTAACAGGCACTTTGAGTACGTCAAGGGGGCGACCGCCCCCTTCTGACTATATGGTAGCTCCGCCACTGACAGGCCTCGGAACCAGGATTTTACGCTTAAAAAGAGAGAGAGAAAAAAAACCCCGAGAATAAAGGATTTCTTCATTTATTCAAAAATCTTAAAGACTTACTGATTAGGAGGCCTCTTGCAGTTCCCTTTTAGCCCTTGGGTCAACTTTAATTTCACTTCCCAGCAGAAAGAGTACATCACTAAATGGAGCAATATCGCTTCCGATCGATCGTGTGCATCTTCAAAGTCACGCGATGAACTTTTTTGAAGAGCTCAACATGCTTTTACGGACAGTCGCGGACGCACCTTACAAAAACTATGAACGTACATACAGCTTTTACGTCTGTGCATACACAGTGTACGTAAGGAGTTTCCCAACCAGGGAAATGTATAATAACTACGGTTCTATGTACTAAAATGTAAGGAATGTTTTATGTACTATAATGTTATGCTATACCTTCTTGTTTGGTAGCATCATTTTCAGAGAAGATACAACAAGGGAGTTCGTTAATTTGTTGCCTCATGGAATTGTGGTGAACGCGAAGGGGCACATGAAACCAAGCTTCACACTAAGTGTGCTGCGTTCCACTGATATCGAACATTACTATGTGCAGTTACAGTAAAAATCAAACCCAATCAAACGGTCATGGGGTCTCCTCCTTCGGCAGATTAATATAAAATTTTTACCCGAAAAAACGTAATTTAGAGCCAATATACTTAAACCACACTAAGATCCCTTCTCATATTTAGGATTGATTAAAAAAGAATGGTTCCACAAAATTTTCAAATATTCCAAATTTTGGACCACGCGTTGTAGGTGAAGGCGCGTTTTATTTATCCCGATGATTTGAATGATGTGCGCATGTACTTAGCCTCCACCTCAAATTACCGAACTCGCTGCTTACAACATACAACAACAGCAACATCTGAAAGTCTTAGAGGGGTAAATCAGTCATTTAATCTCCCCAAAGGTTGCGTCTTTTAGATGTTTTTATTATCTACCTTCAGTGGCGGAGCTAGGGATTTCGGTCAGAGGGGGCGAAAATGGTCTGCAGGGACGCTTCGAAGAAGTAAATAACCTGAGCTTCGGCACGATCGAAGCCACGGCTTTTTCAGCTTTCCATTTGATTTTCCGCACCTGGTAGAAGACTACTTTGCCATTTCTCCTCAGCAAGTTTTTCTATTAGAACATGTTTAAATTTTCTATCCATGGGCCTCCGCAGAAGAAAATTCTGGAAGGGGTGGGACGAAATTCTTTTAGGGGGAAAGCTCGGCGCCACCATGGGTTGGCGCGGAGCGAAAGAAAATTTTGCCCCAAATGCTTCTCAGATCGCTGGAAATGGCATTTCTAAAGCCTATTTACCGTATATAAATAGGGAAAACACTGAATGAACTGTTCAGAAATGTGGATGTTAATCCTTCTTCATCTTTTTCTTTATGTATTCTTCGTTTTTTTAGGTTTTTTATTTTCCAGGGGAGCGCAAGTAACCCCCCCCCCCTTGACCTTATCTGCGGACGCCCATGTTTCTATCCCTCTCTATCACATTCTAGTATGAAGGCGGTCATTATATTTTGTGTTATTGTCAGGTCTCGAATTAAGATGTCAATGTAATTATGGGCGGCTACTTTGTGAAGGTAAAGATTAACCCTGCTAGAGCCAATAGCAAGCAATCTTACAGGGGAACTTGAAAAAAGTTTTGGAAATTAATCACCGTTAGGTGTACATTTTGGTATCTGGAAATCAAGATAAGTACACGAAGAAAGATTAATTGACGTAATTTACATCATGTGACCACTCTGAAATAGCCATTAATTGAGTAAATTGAAAGAAATAGCCAAGGCAAAAGGTCTGCTTGGCTCTCTAGTCCAGATACCGTATTCATAATAAATAAAATTAGCCTACACCTAGGCTGATTAGATGCAATTTTCTGGCTTTTGAGACCACGAAAGTACAGAAATAGACATTTTCATGGGATTCCGTTTATCATGAGAATGGTCACTTGAAGGTCTCACTACTCCATTAGAGTAGTGTTCTGGAGCGTCAAGTGCACACCTCAAAGAAGTAGTCCTTTTAACTCTGGTTTGGCCCAAATTTTGTCAAGATAACCTGCCAGCTGGGTGATAAAAGTCCATGAATATGAAAGAGAACTTGCCAGAGTGTGGATGTTGAAAATTTGGGTACGATTGATGGTGATTTTGACTGTTTACAAAATTGCTGTCAGATGGCGGGAATTTTCCGTTTTTGTGAAGAGGCTAGGGGTGGGTGTACCCTACAAAAACTTTAAGTCCTTCTAGCTCAAAATCTAAACGGTCATGGTATGGAAATTTTGTAGTGCCATGATGCGCAAACTTATCAGCTATCAAGTGACGGGTGTCTTGAAATAGCTGTGAACTTTGACAAGGCTGCAGCGGCCTCGAAAGGGAGCTAATTTAGTGTGTAAGTCAATGGGGAAATTATTGGGGGTGTGAGACCTGAAGAAAAGCAAAATAGAAACTGCTCATTAATTCTCTTAAACCATTACCACTATGATAACAGTTTTATTTTAGCCTGAATGTTGTGAAATCTATTTTGGTATCTATATAAACTCTTTTTATTGTCTATGTTGACAATTATCCCCGACAAAAAGAGGGCTATTTGCCCTACAATTATTGTTGCGCCCTTTGCAACATCTTTTATTGGCCGGGAGGGTGAATTTAATGTCAGTCTGTGTATTTTGTAAGCTTATAACCACGCTTGGTGTGGAAGCAATTAGCTTAGCACAGCGACAACATTGATTAGTGCGTATAAAGCATGAAGATACGTTTCGGCAAAACCTATCCCTATATTACAGACTATGACCCTTTTCATCAGAATAAATTGCAGATAGTACATTTACTGGTAGCTGTTGGAGCATTTTGTTGTATGGGCCTTAAAACAACGCGATTAAATTATGTCTTTTGCCAATAATGGTGCAAGAGTAACGGTATGTTAAAAACCTGAAAAGGGCGCTGACAGACGATTTTGGTCCGTCGGGGGGGGGGGGGGCGGTCGCCCCCCTGACCATATGGCAGCTCCGCCACTGCTACCCTTCACAGAAATCCGTTCTAACCTTTTTTTAAAGTCCACAAGAGACTATGTATATCTACGCGAATTTATTCCTCGTGTCTTGTATTGTTTTCAGGATCCCGAATTGTACCAAGGATAAAAAAGGCCCCCCAAAAACTTCTGGAGATAATTTGACTGACTATGGCAAACCTGCAGGACCTGTAAGAATACAAAAACCGTCAAAAGTTGCACAAGGTATTACTGAGCTATCAATACTGTTCTACAGATAAACTGTATTAAAATGTAGAAGTTCTTGTTTAGTTATATTTTCAAACCAGAACAGCCTTTCTATAATTTGTTGACGAGGAATATTTCTCGTGACTCTCTTTTAGGAGATGGCCGGGTAGTGGCGAATGATCATGCCGGGCGTTTCGAATGCCCATTTAACATTTTGTAGGGAATGTCAGATTTTTTCAAATTTACTTTAGATGTCTCAATTTTTCTCAAATATCTCCATATTTCTCTAGTTATCTTGAAATGAATGCAGATATCTTAAACTGATTTTACATATCTCGAATCATCTACAAATTCCAGATACCTAAAGTACTATCAAGATTTCTCCAGTTCAAATTTCGAGACCTCTATCCAAATCAGATATTGAATTCTGTTTCAGATATCTCGAATTCCATTACAGATATCTTGAATTCTATTTCAAATATCTCAAACTTAGTTATAGATTTCTTAAATTCTGTTTTAGATACAAGCATGATATTCATTAGCTGATGCATATGAATTTGAGTTGTCTGAAACTAAGTTCAAGATGTCAGAAATTGATATTCATAAAGTCGTTGCAAGACGAAGTACTCATGTGCAAATATCCGTGGAGGGCTTGAACTTTCCTCACATCTTCAGAGCGGAATTTAAAATTGATGTAAATTTTAAACTCCTAATTAAATGCTTAAACGGCGCACTTATAGAAAGCCGTTGTAACATTTATTCTCGAATTCTAATATCTAAAATTTCATTCAGATATGTCGAATTCAGATTCAGAAATCTCGAATTCATTTCAGATATCTTTAATTCCGTTTTAGATATTTCTATCTCTATTTCAGATACGGTACCTCGAATTAAACTGGAGATTTTTTTAATTTTATTTCAGATATTTCGAAATGAATTTCAGATATCGTAGATTCTATTTCAGATATCTAAAAGCAGTGCGTTATTTTAGATATTTGATGTTTACTCGAGCTATCTTACATTTCTGATTAAATTTTAAAATGGCTCTCCATTTTACGGTGCAAAGTGCTGCTCCGCATTTGCAACAGGATGAAAAAACCTTCACTTACACTGTTTGTAGTACATGCGTTACATGACTTTAAAAGATACACCAAGATAATCATCTTAGTGAGCCATTCTAAGAATGAAAGGAATTACACAGAAGAATCATTTTCCTTTGATCAAAACTCATTCCTTTCAATTCAAATGCAATGGATTTGTCGGGGTTTTTATTTTCTTAGGGAATTTGGAATCCAACCATTGATACTTCTATCATGACACTTCTTTAAAGTCATGTGATATGAAAATGACAAAGTTTGGTATTTGATGTAAAAAGCATTAAAATCAATAAAATCTGCCGCAAATCCCATAGAAATCTGTCAAAATGAAACACTTTACAGTGTAATATTTGCTTTGCACTTAAGCATGCATAAAAATGAGCTCAATATACAAATCTTGTGATGTCTTAGGAGGGACATGCAATACGGTACATTTCTAATGTTATCCTGTGCTTTTGCAATCTGCATTTTAAGGACAATTGTAATATTAGAATGTATTAAAATTTTGAATGTTTACATTGTGCACTGTTAAAAATTTCTGTAAATTTACAGACTTTTTTTAACTTAAACTTTTTGTATTTTACTTTAAATAGAGATTTTCTGTATCTTTACAGACACTTTGTATTGCTACGATAAAAAAGGTTGTTTAACATGTATTTTCTGTTTATTTGAAAAACCATTTCTGTCTGCTTTTTTAACCAAATTTTACTGCTTTGTAAAACTTTTTCTGAAAGTTTACAGAAATTTTAACAGTATTTTGTATTTTTCTGATTTCACATAAATATACTGTCATTTAACGAACATTCATTTTGTTTTTAAGCTGAAAAAGAAACAAAAATAAGCCCAAACAAACAAATAAGAAATAGCCAGAAAATTTTCAATATATAACATGCATCGTTCTGCGAAGTTTCAGTTTAAAAAAAAACATTTTTGGCAAATTTATGGCCCTATTTGAAAATTAACTTACATTTATTATAAAAGCATACTTAGTTATTACGTTCTTAGTTATAAATATCATACAACTGGTGTTTTGTCACACATTTTTAAGTAAAAAGAAATTGTAAGGCCCTAATTTCGGAGCACTGACAATTGGTATACTGATGTCAACTCATCGCCACAGGCGCTCATGCACTTGATCGGAGCAAATTAAAAACGTTTCACAAATTTACTTGAAAGAGTCTGTAAATTTACCACTTTATGACGTAAATCTCATTTTGCATAAATGGGTGGAGCTTATTTTGTAGGCATTTTCCTAACAAAAGGATTGCTGTTGCTTTGAATAATATCTTCTTTGGCGTTTTTAATCAGGAAGTGATAAACTTATTGTTTACCTTGTCTGGAAATGTTTGCAACCAATGTATTTGCATTCTTTGTCATATTTATTTTAAAAACAATTATTATATTGTACAAAAATGTGACTTTCCAATTACAAAGTTCCTAGAGATAGCAGTCTACTTGACAACAATATGACAACAAAGCATCCTCAATATGTTTTGATTGAAAACATCTTCGTAACGACACATTACGTTGATAAGCAAATACCTGATCTACGTAATGGTGAAGTGTATGTTACGTAATAACATATGAAAGGTAAAAGAGCGATATTATAATAAATATTAAAACGTCGGGAATGAAAACAGTAGGCTGTAAATTCACATAAAATTAAGGTAAACAAAACAGAACAATTCTGTAATTCGATTTACAGTAGACTTTTATAAACTAATTTACATGCAAAAACTGTAAAGAAAAAAACAAACCCTTAATGTTTTTTCATGATTACAGTCTGGCTGTAAAAAAACATTATTTGGTTGGAAAAAAATTTGCCATAAAAATTATGTAAATTTACAGAGAAATTTTTTAACAGTGTGTCCTTGAAAATCATCAGTATCAATTACCAAACCATAAACTATCTGATTGCTTAAAAAGATACTAAAAATTCATTGAGGGTTTCTTTTCTGTCTGCTTCAGGGTTTATGTCACGCTTTTTCTCTTCGACTTCACAAGCAAAAGAAGAAAAGGTAGACAGTGATTGTGATACCGATTACTCGTCACATGCCTCCAGTGACGAAGAATATCCGCAACAAATCCCTTACCTCGATTCCTTCCAGGACAATGAACACGACAGTGATTCGAAAGCAACACGGAGCCCCCCGACTAATTTAAGCTCCAAAATAAGGGCTGGACAAATGTTAACGCAAACAGAAACTTACGAAGAATCAGATTCATCATCACCAGAAGAATTTTTTTAAGTTGACTTTCTACAAGATACCCCGGAGTAATTGATGGGCAAGCGAGCAAAGAGGAGAGAATAGCGACACAGGGCTAGTCATTGCCAGGAGAAACACTGAAAAATATTCGGGATCCAACGGTATACCGAGTACAAGAATTGGTGCTTGGGAGTTTGAAAATCATTTTTTCAAAAATTTTGGGAAAACAGATAATGTCATGATTTCTGTGAAGTTTACTTTTCCATCAATTTGCGATCCCCAAAACAGATTTCAGCAAAACTTAACCCTTGATCAATGCTTACAAAATAAAGTTACTCATAGCCGTTCACTTAAGTTTTTTCTCAGAGCTTTTTTGGCCAATGGCTGTCCCTCTGTTAGGATTTACTCGTCTTATAAATATATTTAACACGATAACGTATAAACGGACGATTTACAATAAGAATGACTCGCCATTTGATGATCAAAAAATGAAAACTACAGCATATTGGTAACCACTTAATTCAAAGAAGTTGGCGTATCTGATGAAAATAAGCTCCGATGTTACAGGGACCACAGCACCTTAAGCTGCTCCATTGCCCTCCACAGCCTTGTCAAAGTTCACACCCTACCAAAGCCATACCCATCACATGAAAGACAATGAGTCGGCCATTCATAGCATTACAAATTAACCTTAGCATGACCGTTTAGATTTTGAGCTAAAGGGGAAATTTATGAACTTGCACCCACTGTTATTAATCCGCACTCTGACGGAAATCACGTCTTTTTACGCCAACCCAACTTGGCATCACGCACACATTAAAATAAACAGCAACTGCTTATTCTAGAGGACCTCAAGGAGAACGGTGTACTTCGAAACTGCTTTTTCCAGGGAACGTCAATATTCCGCTAATGGCGGTGTGCTCTCCTGCATTTATTTGTCGTTGTCAGTGATCTGATAAGCTCGGCAAAGTATGTTTCCCCGTTGCCAAGAAGAGCGAAATAACAAGTGTTAATTATCGGGTATATAGAGATGGTGTTTGCTATTACCATTGCAAGCTGTAAATGGCCGCATTTCAGAACTAGGCACAAGACTTTAATCACTTGTGTAAGGGGAGGGGTTTTCCTGCACAAAAGAATTTGAGCCAGAAATCAGTGGAAAACACTACTACACATTTCATTCAAGATATGGAGAATTCCTGAATCTATTATTGTCCTATATATTTGTTGCCGGGAGGGAGGGGGTAGTTTTTGATTAGGTGGTTTACATGGTGTGTATTTAAAAGTATTGTGTCAAAAATTGTGTTCTGTGAAACAATAATTTATTTGTTGCCAATGGCATAACAATTAGATAAAAACAGTGGCGGCGCTACATGGAGGCGGGGGGGGGGGGGGAGGCGCTGATCAGAATATCTTCCATATTGTGAGATATTGGAGACCTCCGCAGAACTATTGGCTATGATAAAAGATTCGCACAAAAGGTTTTATGTAGGTCGACAAATGGAAATGCCATGTTTCGAGCAAAGTTTTTATTTATGTTGTTTCCAATTTCAGACAACGTTGAATGACACGAACTGTAATGAGTTAGTTAGTTAGTTAGATGGAGTTTTACGCCCAGTTTCCAACCTATTGGTTCAAGTCGAGCCGCCACGGTCTTTTTTCCAGTTGTGGCTCACTGGCTTGTTTTCCCTCCTCCGTTTCTTATGCGAAGCATCACGCACAACGGCATTAGGTTCCATTGTTAGACTTAGTCTTTTGTATGACTCGACCTGGGAATCGAACCTCAGCCTTCCGCGTGAGAGGCGAATGCTCTACCGTTAGACCAAACACTCGATCCGAACTGTTGTGAGACTAACTGAAATCAGACGAAATACGATGACACGAAAAAAGGAGACAAACTATGAGAAAACGAAATTTAACGAGACGAAACTTGAATGAGACGAACTTTGATGAGACGGACTATAAGAAGGCAAACTAAACAGAGACGGATTATAAAGAGGCGAACTCTAACGAGGTGAACTATTGTGAAACGAACTAGAAGGAGACGAACATTAATGATACGAATTTGAATGAGACGAACCTAAAATAAACAAACTGAATTGAAACGAACTAGAACGAAACAACTTAATATGAGAGAAACATTGATAAAAACAACCTTGAATGAAGCAAACTTGAAATCAAATGAGACAACAAAATATAATGATACAACAAAATTTGTTGATACAAACCACAACGAGACATCAAAACACGTTGTCGTTTTGGCTTCTCAAAGATACACACCCTTAATAAGGAATTTTTGGATTGGCTGTTGTCACTGCATTGTATGGGTTGTATTCTTTGATAGTGGTACTGATTAGGTTAGGGATTAGGGACATATTTAGCCCAATTCAAGTAGGAAGTATTTTCTCTTCTGTTTCCTTTTGTATCGTATAATCAAAATTTGTAAGATTTTAGACTGTATCAGGACTAGATACTACATTCGTGTATTAACTACGGTACTGTAGACCTACTTGATTGCTTGATATGTTGATTATTGTAATATTTTTTTTATGTTTGGAATAGAGCGCCACCAATTTTCACGCCTTCCACTGATCCAAAACCTTGCTGGTTTGCTGTAACATATGAAACGATAATTAGTTTAATTTTTATTCCAATCATTTGAAAGGTTCTGCTTTACCTTTTATTAAGCAATCGCAACTTACAAAATTACTTAAGGAGTTGACAATTTTTTTTTACAAATATATTGTTTGTATTATCAATGTAAACAACTTTTTTGTAATGATTTGGTGTGTCATTAGATTAGGTAGATTAAGTAACCTCGACCCACTGTGTGCATTATCGGAGGGAAAAGGAGCATTTTCCCTTCTAATAAATTGAGGAAAGGAGGAAATGCCTGTTGTCATCACTGGATGTCACTCACATTAGGGAATTCGTTGTTTACACACAGACGAGTGTTTGCGTTTATACACGAATTGGGCTTCTCTTATGTCACAACGTAAAATATGATGATCTTTTTTCCCTCCTTTTTATTTCACTTCATATACATCAGCTTCAGCAATTTCGACATTTAATTTGGTAAATGTACAATTGATTTTCCATGAGTAATTGACAGATATTGACAGGTTAGTTAGCAGAGATAAAGTTGTAATAACACATAGTAATGGTTGCATTGGTCAATGAAAAAAAAACATAAAACAGTTATTACGACCGAGCATCAATGAAATCACAAAACGTGCGGTATAGATTGTATTAGTTAATTTGCCTTGTGGGACGTACTGGTCTTCTAGTTGAGATAAATTTTTCTACATTTATTGCAAACTTAAACTTGAACATAAATTCTTGAATGGAAAGTTGTGACTTATTGCATCAATTTTGGTAAATGTAGTTTTTCATATGTAACATAAGGAAATTAAAGGGATGTTTTTTCCCTTGACTAAAACCGAAAAAATGTCTTGTTTGGATAAGAAAAACAGTTTTTTCAAAAACATATTCTGTACATTTAAAATAAAATTTGAAACCATGCTACAATCCCAAAATAAATGTTCTAGTGTTCCAGTTCCAGTGTGACAGAAGGAACATAGATCACTCTCCTCCTTCCCCATGGCATATAACAACTTATTAGTACCAATAATTCTGTGAGTGAACCTAAACTGTAAATAATGTAATTTTGTTTCATTTGTATTCAAACGTTGCATATCAAGGGTATTCTGCCAATCTAATACCTTAAAATGGGCAATTTTCTTGCTCCATTGATTTAAGGCAGTTTGGGGAGGGGGTCGATATTCCTTTTAATTCAGTTCAGTTCAGTTCAGTTTATTTACTCTTTATACCTCCTCAGAGGTGTTAGAGTCAATACATTCAAAGAAACATTGTACAAAATAGTAACAGGAAAATCAATAGAAAAAATAAAAACTAATTAAACATTCAAGTTCACACACAATTAAATCTAGTCACCAGACCCCAACTGGAAATAACATAATATAATAAGATGGTTGTGAGTAAACTGAGATGTAGAAGGTGCATTCATAAACTTATTAAACAAACAGCTGTCGTTTTCAAAAGTATCCCTCTCCCCAACTTCCGGTCTCCAGCTACGTAGAATTGAATTAATGATAGCAAAATATGACAAAAAAGGGGAAATAAACAATGTGGTAACGGTTCATAAATTCACGATAAGTCAATGGTTTACCACTCTCGTCAAAAAGCTCTTTTATATAAAATACTTATTTTTAAATAAAGGTTTGGTTATCAATACGTATAAAAGAATTATTCCTTATAATTTGATTATCGAAATTCTCTGTCGGACAACGATACGAGAATTCGCATCATGCATTAATTAAATGCATTGAATAAATAAATTCTTAGTATTTGGGGATCTTCATATCAACAATTGCAACGAAAGAAAAAAGTCTTTCCCACAGGTCTCAAAGAAACATCAAAGAAAACTTTCCAAGGAGAATCTTCCGTATTACAATATCTTTTCACCCAACTACACTTTAGACTATTAATGAAAGTTGGAATATGTGTAACCTTAAGTCCCTCGTCTCTTACCGAGCGAACCATTACAGAGCGTTTAACTTTATCTGGGTTTCCTCCCCGTATGAAATCAAAAATAATACTTTCTAATTCTTTAATAAACTTCTTAGGAGGGCTCGGTAGAATAAAAAATAAAAAGACAAGTCGAGGTAAAGCGAAACTTTTAATATTTACATTTGTACCCATTGGGGTTAAATCCCTAGAAGCCCAAAGCCTTAAATTTTCTTTTAATCTTGAGAGCTTTGGAAGGTAGTTTATAGACGGAAAAGATCAAATCTGTTCGAAGTGAAGGTAATGCCGAGCATCTGTAAAGGTCCAGAGGTAACATTAATGCCATAACTAATAGCAAAATGAGGTAACTGAGATACAAACGCTCCTAGAGGAAACAAATTACATTTGCGAAGGTTAATAGTTAGTCCAGAAGAATCCATATAAAGCTTTAAAATATGGGGAACCTCTGCAAGCTGTGAGCCATCCAGAAAAAAGTTGGTGTCGTCGGCATATTGTAATAACTTTACTTTATTGTTATTAATTGATATTCCTTCTATCAAATCATTTTGCAACTCCTTCTTTGTTAAGGTTTCTGCAGCTAATAAAAATAAATATGGGCTTAAAGAGCATCCATGTCTTACACCCCGCTGTAATGGAAGAACGATCTGATAAATAATCCTAAAATTAAACGAGACCTTAGTTGAAGTTTGATTGGAAATAGACCAACATCACACGAAACGAGGGATTCTACCTCATCACACTACACTTCGGAATTACATGAGACTTCAAACCTGTAGTTCATGAGCAAATAGGCGGAAGCCGGGCTTTGTTTTCATTCACTCAATTTTATTGAAATTTTTCTACAAATGCCTTCCTTGTTAGGCTAGCAACATGTAATATAATTAGTACATCTGACTTCTATAACACGTAATATCAATGACATTTCAATATACTTAATAACTTTGGAAATATTTTGAGTACGGTGTATTACATTATATCTTTACTTTGATATGTGCCTTTTTGTGGCATACTAGTGCTATAATTGACTATATGTTTATGGTATGCGGCAACTCAGATCAAATACTAAGTTCTTTTTTGACCCAGATACAGTGTTGCCCATGTAAATATTTTGAGTACGGCATATTAAATACTTTACAGTGATATGCACATTCTTGAGGCATATAAAACGTTATCTTTTGGCTATGTTATAACATAAATCCAAAGCATGATTTTAATATCTTTCTTGAATACACCACATCTTAAATCGAAGCATCATGATTTTAATATCTATCTTGAAAACATCGAATTTTCTTTGGCTATATTTATAGCATAAATCGTTTCGTTTCGTTTATTTGATTTATCACTTCATGCATAAATGGAAAATAAATACAAACATTAGATGAAACTTAATAGAGGCATATATGCATGAGGTGAAGGGAAGTACAAGAAAAACCCTGTTGGGCTTGGAATATGGACTCCCTAAATCAAATCAAAGCATGATTTCAATATCTATCTCGAATACATCAAACATTATTTGTTCAACACAAAAACATGACAATTTTTGCCTACTCTCAAGTGATATTGTTCAATTAATTTGATTGCTATTATTCTTTCATGAGTGTCTGTGCGAAAGTACTTTCTTTTGACAGAACTGGTTTCTTGTATAAGTTGGAGAAGGTTTTCTCGGACTTCCAGCTAGCTATTTGGAGTATTTCTTCAACGGGAATACTTTTTGCACATGCTGCTGACACGGCAGCTGATCGTGTACTGTGAGCGCTATACTGCTCTACATCTATTCCAGCTTTACGCATTACTTCCTTCAGCCATCTTGTTAAAGTATCTTTAGACACGGCTTTGTGTGGGGGTACGTAGCTGATGAAGAGCAGGCGCGGACCCAAGGGGGGGGGGGGCTTTTACGGCCTCAGCCCCCCCTTTCTTCAAATCAACAATAACAAATACACTAAATCTTTATCTACGAGAATATTCAGGGGGCTATTTCAGGCTAATCTTTTCCCTCACAACAAAAATCAAAATATATACATGAACCTCGTATGATATTGAGCCCGGGTGAACAGGTTATCTAATACTTTCTGCCGCATTGCCTTCGCCATAACAGGGAGCTGCAACTCCCTAGTCACAACAAGATTTGAATAAAATGAATAGCAGTATGCCAATTGGCCTATGTCATGACGTTATAAGCGTTACCGACTCAACTATGTTCACACAGTCGCACGTCAGCCCATGTGTGCAAAGTACCGTGCATGGTGGTTGTGAACTGTCGACACATTAGTCTTGTCTAAGTTTCCAACGCTATAGATCAGGGGTGTGCAAACTTTTGGACCAATTCATGTTGTTGTGTCCATCTTGGTGGCCCCAATGGAGCAGGTGTAGGTTATATTCAGAAAGCAAAGCTTTCTGCATTACAAGCTCCATATCTACATATATTTGTTTAAAAGGGGCAAAAATTTAGGCACGATTCGTGCACCGCAATACGTCCCTGATACAGTGGTATTCACGCAAAAGAATATTCGGAAAACTATAGCTACTACTTACAAGCCCGAGACCGGCTGTCTGAGGGGTCTCGATTTTATGCTCTCATAAACACCTATCATCAGATACCTTTCCACCCTGTTAGTCAGTTAGTTGAGTAGTCTGTGTAGACGAATTCTTTAGTTATTGAAGTGTCAAAATGTTATCAATGATCAATGTTGCAGAGCAGTGACGTAGCTACAGGAAGGAGGGGTGATAGCCCTTGGCTCGAAAAAGTAAAAAATTCGGAAATTTGCCATTTGAGACACCAGTCAAATACAGAACGGTTTTCCCAACTTTTCTTTCATAAAATTCCGAATTCTTCCTAATAAAAGCTTCATACTTGTAATTATTAGTTTTAAAAAGGCAATTCTTTTCTCCCGCTCCTCGCGCCCTAACTTACTTCCCTTTATGCAGTAAGTGGTCGCTCATAAAGCAGTCAGTGGTGGACTTTTCCGAGTCACTACAGTGCCTTTTCCCAAAAAAAAATTTTCAATAAAGGCTTTTAATTTTTAAATATTTTGTTTAAAAAAAGATGAAAGTTTCGGGAGCTTTTTGAATGTTGCCGAGAAGCCTCATTCTGCACTCCTTAGATAACATTTTGTAACTGCAACAACGATCTTCAGTCGACATGCTATCTCAGATATATACCAACAGGAAACGCAGATTCTTCGATGGTGCCCCAAATATTCAAATATCCTTACAGGAAACCCTGAATCTAAACTGTTTCTTGCAATACAAGCTCCATATTTACAAAAGGACCCAATTTTTTTGACGGGCGCAGTACAGTCTATATAGTGTTCAAACTAAAGAAAAATAATCAGATTTTTTTTTCATTTTAAAAAATGTTCTTGCTCGTAGAAAAAAAGGGAAAAATTTAGCATAAAAAATGTACCTTTTGGTCAATAGGGCTAGGTAGAGGTACATGGTTTAAATATGTTATGCCCCCCGCCCCCACCCCCCACTTTCATATTGCTTGCTAAGCCATCGAGATATTCAGACAGAAAATCACCGTACGTCCCTATTAGTCGTTTTCTCTTAGTTCAGCCCCCCCCCCCCCCTTTTGAAAATGTCTGGATCCGCGCCTGAAGATTTTCGTTTCACTCCCTCTCAAGGGTGATGTCAGGTTTAAATACTGCTTGATTAGCTGAAAACTGTCTACCCTGGCATCAGGTTGATATGACTGGAGTACTACTTCCGTTTTGCTTCGAGCCGGGTCGAGACTGTTCAGTAGAAAGACAGCATTATCCTCGTTAATTTGAAGACATTTGGTATCCAGGAGGTAGAGTGTTTGTAGCCTCTGAACCGTTTTTAAGGCTGTTAGCATCAGCAGTTTCTGAGAAACCTGTTTAAGTGACATCCCATTTATGGGGTTTGGGGTCCTCAAATGGTTCAGGGTACTGAAACACCCCAGATATAGCCATATCTGGTTTTAGGCGGCCTCAGCGCAAATGTTCCTTTCATAAAGCGTTTTATTAATGGGTGAAAACCGACTGTGTGTCTTTGCATGCAACTCAATAAGGCAGACAGAGCTGGGCGTGCTGTATTTATGGAACTGTAGCCTTGTCCTGAATTATATAGAAATGTTAGAAACTCAAGTACCTGAATTAAAGTGGGGCAAAGTGGATCAATTTGTCTTGCTGTGCAAAACCTATACCATTTCCTTTGATGACATAAGTATTGCTTCTGTGTTGACTTCCTCCATGAGGCCAAGATGATAGAGGTAGTGTCTTCTGGAATACTTCTGTGTCGGAGTGTTTGCCAGATATGAGACAGGCTACTATTTGGAGTGTGTGCCACAATGGGTGAGGCCCCTGTTTTACGACTGCTGGAAAGCTTAGCAGATTTTTCTTCAGCGGAAGGAGTCTTGGAATAGTTATGATCATGGAAAGTAGTTTGACGTACCAAGCCTGGGTCGTCCATGCCTGGGTCGTCCATAGAGGGAAAATCAGAATTCCTTGCGCTTTCTCTTGTAGAATTTTTTGTAAGACTCTTCCGATGAGGCTAAATGGAGGAAAGGCATAGAAGAAGTGGTTATGAGAAAGCATCTATAAAGAGAGCCTCCGGGTCTGGTCTCCATGAGACAGATGGAGTCGTTTGTTTATTAAGACGGGAGGCAAATAGATCGATGAAGGGGTTTCCTTAAAGGGAAGTAATTTTACGAAGTACATTTTGATTGAGCATCCACTCAGTGCTTTCATTAAACCTACGTGATAATAAATCAGCCTTTAAATTTGCTTTCCCTGGCAAATGGTTTCATGATAGCCAAATGATTTTTGATAAAGCCCATTTCCAAAATGCACTACTCACTTTATTACATTCTATTGAGTGCGTGCCTCCCATGGCTGTAACGTATACCACGGCAGTAGTGCTGTCTGTCATAATTCAAATATGCTTCCTATGCATAACTGAACACAATGTTTTCAGTGCAAATAATGGAGTTCTAATACATTGATGTTGTACCTTTTCTCTCTAGTATTCCATTTTCCATTTGCTCGACATTTTGTGCCAGACTGCACCCCAGCCTAATAAAGAGGCATCTGTTTCAATAACCATATGCGGTTCTGGTTCTAAGATGTGATTGTATGCTAACGGGAGGTTCTTTTCCCACCATTCCATTTCCTCCTTTGCCTCAGTTGACAAAGTGACACTCTTGTCATAGTCTCCTTGATTTTCTTTAAGATATTAAATCTCGATTAGTTCTATTTGCCTGTAGAACAAAGGTCCAATGCCTGGAAAAAGTAAAACCAATATAGTCCTATGACGTGAGCAAGTTCTCTCACAGTATTTTGGGGTTTCACCTTGAGAATTTGAATATGCTTCATGACATTTTCTATCCCTTTTTTCGGGTTTAAAGTCATTTTTTGTGAATCTAAAACGAAACCCCAAAAGGTTAATGTATGGCTTGGTTCAAGGACAGCCTTTTCAGGGTGGAGTTTGAAACCTAGATTTTGAAATAAACGCATTGCCTGAATTACTGCTTGAGAGCATTCTTCCTTTGTTGTGCCATGAATGTAAATACCATCGATATAACTCAAGCAAGAATATCCCTGTTTACGTAATTCAGATAATACTGGTTTCAAAAACTTCGTGAATATACGAAGTACCCAAGCTAGCCCATTTGGGAGGCATGCATATTGAAACATTTTATCTCTGTGCATAAACCTTAAGTACTTTCTACTAGAATTTTTGATTGGCACAGTGTAGTAGGCATCTTTTTGAGGTATATAGATGCCAAAAAGCAGTTTTGTTCCATTAGCAGTAACGCCGACTGTACAGTATCCATTTTAAAATGATAATATTTTACGCTCTCTTTGAAATTTTTCAGGTTCAAAATCACACAAAAAGAGCCATTTGGCTTTGGGTGGACGAATACTGGCGAAATAAACTCGCCTTGAGTATGTGATACTTCTTCTAGCGCTCCCTTTTGAAGGAGCTTTGCAATTTCTCTAAGAAAATCTTTTCTGCTGAGCTGAGCAGATGTGTATTCCCAGTGTTTGATAGACTGTAATCAATTTGGATCTCAGGGTTTAACTCTATATCGTACCCTTTAACATAGTTCAACACAACTTTATCTGACGTGAGCTTTTCCCATTCAGGAAGGAAATATTTCAGCCTTCCAGCAATAAACGTATCTTTACTAAGTAAAGAACTCACAGAAGAACTTTCCTCATGGGTTTAGCTTTTGTAGTGTTGTGCCGTTGCTCTGAATGGCCGTCTGTTCTGACGCTGGCCTAAAAAAGGCCTGTACTGTGTCTGGGTATACCCACGGCCCCCTAGCTCGAGATCTTCCCCTGTAGCCATAGCCTCTAGCTCTTCCCGAGTAAGGGTTAAGCCAACGTCTGCTCATCTTATTGGCGTCCGAGATGTCACGGACCTGTTGTGAGATGTCATCACCAAAAGTTATGTACTTACTGGTGGCGTCTTCGAGCAGAGATTTTTGTATTCTTGTTTCATCTCGGGCTTAATCATTTCCCGACGGAAGTAATTCAGGTCTATGTTAGCTGTGCCTAGCATGGCTAAGACATCAGTCAATCTAGTCATAATTGTCTCTTTTTCTATGCCAGCTTTGGAGGACAAAATGTCATTCAAGGTGATTGTCAGAGCAGCCATGGCTTTAATATTTGACAACTGTATCTTCTGGACCTTTAGTCTCTAGTTCTAGTTTGCATATTCAAATGGTCCCAGACCAGTTTACTGACCTGTGTGGGTTGTAGTAGGTCCACATTCTCTGGTCTCTCGTATCGCTAGCAACGTTCTTTATGTTTTGCTGCTGTGAGCTTGTTAGTGCAAGCGCCGCAACGAAAGTGGCTACCTTTTCTTGTACAGGTGGGCCTGTTTTATTGCCATGGTTTAGCTCAGAGACTAGTCCTTGAAAAATAGAACTAAGTATTTGACGCAAATCATGAGGTAGAACCATTATTTAGGATACACGCACTACTTCCCTTGTAAAATACCTTTACCCAATTTTGGATGCTTTCACCGAACTGGAAGTGACACAGGCATTTATGACTATAGTTCCACTAAAACTTATCAACCGCTTTCTCGAAGTCAATAGCAATAATAAAACCGGGAAGCTTTTTTCAGAGGCATAGTCAATTAAATCGAGAACGTACCTTATGTTTTCACTTGTAAAACGATTTTTGAGAAATCCAGCTTGTTGCCGACCAGTACAATTCTGCAGGATAAGTTTTAAGCGTGAGGCAATAGCCTTGGAACCAATCTTGTAATCAGTATTTAATCGAAGCCTACAGCTTCGATTATTGGATTTGCTCAGGTTGTTAAATGAACTCGTGCCTTCTTTCTTGGCTGGGCGTATGAATATCTTCAGCGTGATGCCTCTCTATTTACACACGAACAATACTAACGTTATACAGCATTTCATCTGCCACGCAGTTGTTTTGACTTTTTCATGAAGTGGACTCAATTTCGACTACTTCCCCGATTTCACCGACTTGACGGTGTTCCAATAGAATAATCAGCCTATTTGAAGCAAGTAGGAAGTCTTCTTTTCGAAGGACGATAAGTCGTTACGCAGTTCTATTGACTTTCTTTAAATACTTGATTTGATCACTCATAAAATAGTCCCAGACTTGAACGCCACTACGCAGACTAACGCTAGTACTTACTTAACGACCACACCATCGAAAATCCCCTCTTGTTTAACACGCTTGTCAACCGCTACAAGTCCGTTGACACGTCTCAGCTTAATCTGTGCATGTGCAGATGCCCGAATCTGAGGTATAAATATTTTACAGCCATCCGTTGCCTGCGTGAAAGGTACGCTCCTGACACAACAATTAAAGTTGTGTTGGCGGCAGAACATTTTTCTCTGAGATGGTGAGCATGGTAGGCCTTTTGCTCACTTTTGTACAGCACTTATAATATTTATTCGATCGAAGCTTGGAATCCAGTGGCGCAATATTGGGCTTTTTCGTTTCGTTTCATACCATTTTCAGTGGCGTCGATCAGTACTTGCCTGCAAGTACAAACCGTCTAGTTAGCAATGTAATGGGTCTGTAATTGGAGATAAAATTATGATGTTTGCTTAGTTTTGGAGAGTTTTATAATCTAATGGAGGAACCTCTAAAAGTCACAGCCTAGTACATCCCACAGGAGGACATTAGAAACCTTCACCTCCAGGTCGTATGTTAAGGAATTACTTCTGGACCTGAGGCCCACATGGAATGTCCCTAAACCCTCATCCGTATATATAAGGTGTATGCGCCAGGACAACATTAAAGTGTTTTCGAAACCATTGGCGGTAAAGCGTTCAGTGTAAGATACAAAGGTTGTTTTGACTATGTTTAGTATTAAATATTAAGGCTTGTTATCAACCATAGTAACATATACCTTATATAATTAGCTGGAACACCCCGCATGTTATATTATGCGGGTTTCAAATAGGGTTGGTAGCTGCATTCAGTGTTATGTCTTAAATTGTGTGTCATTCAAGGTTAAAGTCAAGGGGAAAAACCACTAGGCTACTTTTAGGGTGAAAACATAAGCTTCATTCGTTTCATTCCTTGGATACGAAGAAATATTGTTTACAGGAAGGGAGTAAATAAAATGAATTATGGTTTATGCTCTCTCAGAAGACTTTTCATCTTTAAGATCGGAAATTGTATACGTATACAGTTAAAAAGTGATTTAATTAATTTCCAGTCTTCAGTAAAAATGTAACTCCAAAAAGGTTGAAAACCCCCCTATGGTAAGGCATTGAAGTTTAAAAGTTTTATATTAAAATGACCGCCCTGTTTGGGGTTAAGATGTTATATCTGCATGAATCTGTGGTTGGACTTAACTCTAACAGAGATTTGAAACCGCAAATGCCCGTCGTACGCACTGTCCACACTATGCGACTTATTTCAACAAGACTGTCTTGTCGTGGTAAGCTACTGATGACTAACTAGTTATAAGAGCATAGTGTACACATTGTGCAACATATCGCAGGTCCATGAAGCGATTCACGCAAAATTCTAACGTTTAACATACTCTTTACTTGTTACGTTGAAGAGACAAGAATGTGTTCTGTCCATTTCGATTAGCTGATCTTCGCGGGCTTCATTCCAGAAGTCCGTCATTGTTGTCAGTTGCACGTTTCAGTTTCATGCGATCGAACATGTTCAGTTGTATGAAAATGGGTTGCGCGTCTGCTTGCAACTAGTTGCAAACCATTCCACACTTTGCAACACGTCTGAACAATCTCGTTGCAAAGAGTTTCGTCGCATCGAGTCGCATAGTGTGGACGGACTTTAAAGATGCATTGCAAACTTTGCATGTTAATATGTATGGTTGGTTCCATTTCATGACACATAAAGCTAGTATAAAACAAACCATAAAACATTTCAATGTTTCTTAGATTGTATGTCTATGTTTCCCATAATTTAGTAAATTTGCTATTAACTTAAAAATGAGCAACTGTAAAACACAAGGGAAACCACTTACAATAAATTTATATAGGCTTCTATAGCAACATACGTGTCGATCCTGGCGATAGTTGGGTAGTTTTTATCCTTTGACATAATGAAAAATGTCACAAAATCTTCCAATCACGACGATAGAAGGCGATCACGAATCATTATCATTGGTACTTTTAATTCAATTTACAAATGTGGTTCAGAATTAAGGTTGTGAAAAAAGAAAAAACTTTGATTTTCACTGCATGTAATGAAAAGAAACAGATTATTTTATGTGTTATATGTAATTAAAATTCACTTACCAAAGCAGTCTGTCTAAATTTATGAAGGAATACCTGGGGCTGTAAGGTTGACTGCAAGTGTTTCCTTTAAACCCATCACACCGAAGTACTTCTTTTGCATGTGGGCTGTATAATTGGTGAGAATGTTGCTCAACTTTGGGATAAAAACCATTTTTTTTCTTAAATATTTTTCAAGCTTTTTGCAATTGGTGCTACTATCTGTTACTGAGTTGCTGGGATCAAAAGAAATATTTGCGCATTCGGAATTGACTTCAGAAGTGAAGCTATGAACGTTGCTTCCCTACCAATGAAAGGGTCTAAGAGGGAGTGGGTATTAATAATGCCTTCCTGATATTTTTTAAATGTTTGAGGGACTTTATATGAAACTTTGTTCAGTGTTAAACCAAACAACAAGAAAAGTGTCTCAAAGTTTTGCCATATTGTACAGACTGAGAATTTATTACAGCGTGTTAAATATTTTATCTGCTAACAGATAAGTGGCTGAATCTGACGCTCATAATTATGCCTTGATGAACTATAAAAGTGATACTGGGCTGAAATCAACTTTCGTTTTGCTGTTGGGGCTGCCCCTCCCACAGACCTTCCTCCACCTCGTACAATGTGCATTTAGTCCACGCACCGTTTGTTTTTGTGATCAGTGTATAAAAAACACCTTCACAACGGCGACACAAACCAACAAACTAGTAGTTTGCCCCCTCCCCCACATCTCTGCGTCATTACATAGCAACAACTTCCAGACTATAGATGTAGGCTGCTGAAACCACATGTGTCACAATTTGCCTGACAAGAGGACAGAGACGAGGCAGTCCGCGATAGCCCGATTTCAATAGGAAAGTAGGACATTGAAGAAACCCACTCTATTCTATGCCATTGCAGGCCTTGCTTTGCAAATAATATCCGTAGCTACGTGAAGTGCCAAGAATAACCTTTCAAGGCCTGTCCACACAGGATACGCTGCGTTCCGTTCCGGGTACGACACGGCACGTCACTTTTATCACTTTGCACGTAAATCAATGGAACCGTCCACACAGGATGCGTTGCGTTCCGTCACGATCGATGCGGGAAAAAAAGTTGACGTATCCTTCCGAATGCGTCAAATTTTGGCAAAGTCCATGTGCGTTCAGAAACAGAGTTGACGTACGGAAGCATGCGTCAACTTTGATTTCTTTCATGTTTTTCTTTGATGAAATGCAATTTAATGGGATATGGATGCAAAATGGTACTATGTTTGAGCTTAAAATCACAATGAAACGCCTGTAAAATAAGTAGAAAAGCTCATTTTTGGGGCATTTTTTCACAACATTGGGAATGTATACGTAGCCTATGATTCTTTGGGTACCCACTACCCTTGCGATATTATTGACTTCGGTAGTGAAAAAACAGTTGTATTCTTGTTGGGACGGTAGGCAGGGGGAAGTCTGGAGACTAGACATGGCTGCACAGGGACATTTCACGGCACACGAGAAAATATAAATATACAATGTAGTGTATATAATCAGTGGCGTAGCTTCGGGGCTTATGGGATCGAGCCCTTCTCCTCAATCGTTGCGCTCCAAGCGCCCCACAAGCGATCTGGGCCAAAAAACTTCACTCGACTGGGCTACTCAACTTGATAATGATAGACTCTGACTGTAGAAAATCTCCATTCCAATCAATCCACTGAAATCAGTGGCGTACACAGGGGAAGGCCGTTAGGCCATTCCCCTCACTGATGCCGATTTGTTTTTGTTCCTAAAAATACGCAAACTTTTTAACACAAATTTTACTTCAAAAGGTAGCTAATGTGGCACCAGATTGCATGCAAGGACACCTAATTTTTCAAACGCCTTCAAAGGAGGAAGGAGACACCCCCTCCACTAGGACACCTCCCCCAGGCCGGCGATCACGCAACATACTGCATGTCCCTACACTTCCATGAGAGAAATCCTGGGTACGCCACTGACTGAAATCCATCGAGATAAACCCACTTTGAATAATTTTGTACAAATTCGGAGAGATTGTGACAAACTGAATGTGTTTAGGAATAAAATCAAACCAAATTTTACATTTTTTCCACAAAACTTACACTTTTTTGTCAATCAGCATGCATTGTCATTGGAAACTACACACTGCATCCCAAAGTGACGCATCGAAGTTGACGTAGTGTAAACGCATCCTGTACAGACAGGCATGCGTCTTGACGTATCCGGAAGGATGCGGAAAAAAAAAAAAAACGTGTCGTATCCGGAACGGAACGCAACGCATCCTGTGTGGACAGGCCTTAAGTAGTTATCCCCCGGGGATCCGAATTGTGAACATGCAAAGCGAGGGAAGCGCTCGAAACGTATAACGTATAGACAAATCTTTCAATTTTCTTGTTCATCTGCACCATCGATGATTGTACACTGTAAGTCTCTTGGTTCCCTAAATTTCACTCTAAATGAGGGTTTGAAATTACAATAAGACAATAAATGAAGGCGATTTAAGGCTGATGGACCCCAGTAAAGGCTGCTTACAGTCGCTTAACAACGGATTCGTCCATAGGCTAAGACGAAAAAAAAAAAATGCACTCGTTTGGAGCAAATCAACTAGATCAACTTCGGTCAAGGGTTTATTGAAGGTCATTGGGGACCGTAAATTGAATCGAATCCGCAATGTCTGCTTGATTGCTTAATGTAAACTTCAAAGTTACTTCAGCGAGTGGCACTAATCCTACCGCACTACAGACAGATTAAGAGAACGTTCGCTGGACAATGCGATATAAAATGAAATCCCTGCATTTGGTACATTTAACTTCACCTAAATATTACTCGGGAAGGAGAGGAGAGATTGTCCTATTTAGTGACATGAAATTGTGGAAAAAATCAAGTTTATCTGAAGGGACTCTCTGAAAGTTTCTATTGACAAATGTTTTTTGAGAACAGGAACGGGTAAAGCGTCCCATGGTCGGACCATGTCTACGTTAATAACGGCCAAGGCTTCCCTACTCACTCTATAAATTCCTCTACAACCTCCTTTAATGGATTGCCAGTGGCGTAACTACCGGGGAATTGTGGGCCTAGAGCTCTATGACATTGTCCAGCCCCACCCCTTGCAGCCCCACTGGCGGTCAAAGATTAAAAAAATGTGACATGGAAAGAAATAAATGTAAATAAAATATTAAAAAAAAATATAAAATAAAAATGTGACGTCATGAACTAAATTTATTGTCTTGTTACACTGCTCTAGGCACACCCTTGCATGGTTAAATTTAACCAGTATCGGTGTTCTATTTACTCCAACACTATCCTGGTGAAGTTTCTTTGTTAAACTTAATTAAATCCTAGTTACTTCAACCAGAATTTGATTTGTTTAACCAGGATTTGTTTCAGTTTAACCAGGATTTCATGGAAAATACAACTAGGATTATGTTGGGGTTAACTTGCAACTCCCTGGTTGGAGTAAATAGAGCACCGGTGTTGGTTAAATTTAATCCTGGTGTTGTATATAAGAGTGCACATTGTCTGATTCTCTAGTCTAGACTTGAAGAATTTCTCCGCATTTCATATTCATACATTGTGAATGCGACATGATCTTTCTACTTCTTCGATCAGTTGGTATGGTTTATGCCAAATTTCATCAGAATTGACATGTTAGAATCCTGATAATGGTTGATTTAAATTTAAAGAACCAATTGCAGTCAGGGGCCCATGCACTTATATGTACATGATAAAAAGCCCACGGTTTCCAAATGTTGAGTTGCTACGTATTTACTGAATATGTCTTATGTACCGGTAAAAGGAAATCAAAATCGGAACTCGAAGCCCTCATCTTATAGTACCATTGAACATTGGTAAGCAGATACGCGACATGGTCCTGAATGAATATTTTACTTTATCTCACGCAACGATTTCAGCTGCATCAGAAATTTTGTATATGAATTGGAGAGGTTCAAATTTGACGAGTTTATCAGTATTAGTGCCCATCTTTTTGGAGCTAGCTTTTACCTAAAAAGAGTTTTTTTTTGTAAGCTAATTTACTAAAAGGTGCTGCCATTTTCTACCATTCAAAATTTTGAAAGGGGATATGACCTCAGCTGAATTTGAAAGGAAAATCTTGTGTAATATTGTGTTCCGCATATTACAACTCAGTAGCGTAGCTAAAATGGAGAACATGGACAATTTCCCCTGGTTGTCTCTAATAGTGAAAAAATATTGTAAATTTGTCATCTGGTGCCGTACTAGATTATCAAGTAATACCGGTCAACTACAATGTGGTTTCAACAGGCACCTCTTCTAACCATAAAACTCCGGATTTTCTCCAGTAAAAACTCCGTACTTTCGAATGCTTTTTTTAAGAAAGCAAATTAAATTTTCGGGGCACTTTGTCGCAAATCCCTAAGGAAGTAATGCCCAAAATTTTAATTCAAGCCACAGTTCACGTGGTACTCTTGTATTGTGCCCCCATTTGGAAAACCGATCGCACTTACAAGTTCCCTTCCTATATGAACACTTATTTTTACGAAATTAATTTAGAGAGTAGTGCAAATTTATTTTACGATAGTGTGATTAATTTATTTTAATTTAATTGTCTTTTGTTTCTCGTTTACTATGCGTCGAGTCATGTCGAGTTTACAATACGTCGAGTCCTCTCGCGTTTATTCACTCAGGCTACTTGTCTAGTCACATCGAGTTTACTCACTCAGACGGTCAGGCTATGTGCTGGGTCATCTCAAATCTCTGGTTTAGTAGGTTGAATCATTTGAAGAGTTTTGTTCTTCTTCATTTATTTCAATTCTTCGTGTCGTTGTTTTAATTGAATCTCAACAGTGTTTTTACACCTTTGTTGGAGAAGGGAGTAAGAAACATGCAAAATATCATGTGTAGTATTTTTCTCGAGAAAATTTGAGTCATGGACAAAGACTCGAGGCAAGTAAAGTCTTCAAATTTGAGATTGGAGTCACGTCTTGACTTCAGCCTTTTATTAAATTGTGGCTTTGGTCAAGTCAAGTTTTTGGCAAGTGACGACTCGTGGTGTGTTTTTTAAGTGTGACACTTGAATTTTTGAAACAGTGACTCGATTCAGACTCGAAACACCTCTTTGAGTCGTGTCATTACAGCATGTGGTTTGAGTGAACTACTAACATCAACCCTGGCATTTTTACTGACTTCACGGTCACTAATAATGTGATCGGTGTATTGAGTCAAAGTAATGACTTACTTGTCCAGATGAGACACTACTTAAAGGTGACTCATTACACCTTTGCTTAAAGTTGTCGATACATGCCTTTAGTTGAGATAAGTTGAGAAAAAAGAATGAAAGATAAATATCCTTAAAAAGAAAACAAACAAACTAACAAACAAACAGACTAACAAACACACAACATATTGAGTTCTTATTAAAGTACTAAAAAATGCAGTCACCTTTAACTGAATTATTATAGTAGACTGTCCTGTTTCAT
The DNA here is from genome assembly GCA_037179385.1 of Holothuria scabra. Classification (NCBI taxonomy): domain Eukaryota; kingdom Metazoa; phylum Echinodermata; class Holothuroidea; order Aspidochirotida; family Holothuriidae; genus Holothuria; species Holothuria scabra. The sequence goes on along the minus strand of CM074193.1, from coordinate 324,539 downwards.
GAGTGGCTCTTTAGAGCCATGTGACAATATTTCCATTCATTTGTGAATTTTTTAGGAGTAACTGCTTGGGTTATACTGAACTCTTCAAATGTTTTGACAGTAAGTTTCCAGAGAAATACGAAGAAAACTGAGGGATTTAGCAGATGCTTCAAATTATGTTTGAGGCGAATGCTCCCGTCTCGTAATGAATTAGGTATATTGTTAAATACCACCATATTCATTTGATGACTACATTGCAATAAAAAATCTCTTCATTGCCCTTTGGAATTCAAAAATTTCCCCTTAGCCATACACATGCTTCTCGTTTTTTGGCAGTAAAGAATGGAGCTATAAATGACAGACCAATGATGTAAATGGTCATCTGAGGGCCGTGAGGTTGGTCAAATGTTGTCCTTCAGTGGGCGTACAGCTTCTTCGGAAAGCAGTGTAAAGTTTGGTTTCGCCAAACGGCCCTTTGCAAGAGGGTCTGGAGGACTTAAGAAAAATGTGCCTTATGACTGACCAATAATGTAAATGGTTTGAGGGCCGTGAGATTGGTCAAGTGTTGTCCTTCAGTGGACGTAGCTTATTCGGGAAGCGGTCTCGCCGAGAGTAAGGGAGAACTTTAGAAAAAAAAGAAAAAGAAAAAAAAAACATTAAAAAGTCGCAGTTTGGGTTCATGAAGAGAGCGTACGTTCTACGGGTTCGGTCTCTTTTGCACTTTGGGTTTGGTTGGATGTATACAGTGTACAAACTGTAAATATAGCAAGTGGACCCCGGCCCCTCGCGATTGGGGCAGTTATTATTGGAGATGGGTTGTTTGTTCAGTTGTTTTCGATGTTCCATTTTTGTTCGTTAGGTAATGGTGGTTTTTCACTAGTGCTGTCTTTCCCTCTCGGGTGTTTGTGGCTGCTCGGGGCGCCGGGTGTGGGTAGTTTTTGTTTCATTTGGGAGGTTGTTTTCGGTGTTTGGTTTTCAGGTTGTTGGCCGCGCGTTATTCGTTTAGCTCGTCTGCCGTGTCCGATTTTAGCACGCAAAAAGCTCATAAAATTTTTGTTTTTTGGTGCGGCAAGGACCTTTATCATTTCGTTTGTTGTTTGTAGATGGGAGATTTTTGTATTAAGTTTGTCATACGACTGGTTTTCTTTTTGGGGGGTTGGTTTATAATAGTGTCCGTTGGGAAGCACATTATAGGAAAATAAAGCCATGGTAAATTGTGTTTAATTGTTATGATATGTTATTCGTTACTTATTTTACAAATTCTTGATTTCTAGGGGAAGGTGTATTGCGTTGAGTTTACTTGAATTGCTTTAAAGTTAATTAAGGGGAATTTACTATCATCAGTGTAGCCGACAATAGATTAACATTCAATGCATTCGTCTTGTCTTTTCACAGTTTGAAATTGAATGGGAATCTTGCAGAGCATTTACGAGGTGGGTTCTTCGGAACATATTATTTCATACGTTCTTGTGACATATATATTTCATTATTTTTTTCAAACAAAGTCTCTAACACCACTCCTGCACTGAAGTTAAAAAACCAATTCTATTGAGACCTTGGAAGGAGAACAAAATCCTATCATATATTTCAGCTTAAACGCTTTTGGCCGTTACGGAAAACATTATATTGAAAAATGTCGAAACCATAGTCCTTGGATTTGCCTCCCTCAAAAACAAAAATCATCGTTCGATAAACGACACTGATGGTGAACCATGTAGCAACAAACTTTGGAAAGTGTTCTACTTCTGTAACGTTCGTTGGCATAGTTAGTTAGTTATATGAGATTTAACGACATACCAACACGAATGTGCTATATAGTGTCAGTCAACTCGATAAAAAGTTCACAGTTTAGATTTATTTTCAATTTTAGTCAAGTTCAAATCTGTTTTCCCTTTGTCACCTCTTACGAAAGGCGGGAAGTACCGTGGACATATTCTACAACCCCCAGCGCACAGGGGGCTCGTTGGCATAGTGGTCAGTTGCCAAAGTTACAATTTAAAAGAGAGAATTTGCCAAGCAATTTGTGAGCAATGTGAAGGCACATTTCATATTTTTTCTCAATTTAACATGAGTGCGGTATTAATAGACCAGACGGATAAGGGGGTATCGTCACCGAAAGCGAAATTTATGAGACCAAGTGGATTTGGCCAAGTTTGGGTCGCTGATTCCGAAAATCGAGGGTATACGAGTCATGTCCGGGCTTTTCATGCGCCATTTTTACGTTTAAAGTTCGAAGGGCGTCCACCATCTGCCAAAAATCATGTTTTCTCCATATATTTACGGTCCAATCTTTGACTGATGTGAGATTAGTTCCTTATATTCTGTAACCGGATTTCTACTCATAAATAATGGGGAACATTCATATTCATATTAATATGAAAATTAGATAGGGTTAAAGGTCAAATTATAATGTTAGCAGAAAAATAGGTCGACGGTTTGAGTCATGGGAAATTACATCGAAATAGACCTGCCTAACATCCCACAACACCATAGATACTCATTTTAGAGCTAGGGGCAGAGGATACTCATTTTAGAGCTAGCGGCAGAGGTGGCACTGTCTGACGACCCCTCTCTCCGTATCTGGGAACAATAGACCCTATGTGTTGACTTAAATTGTATAAGTGTAAGGCCATGTTTTTACAGTCCAGTACGACTGGCGATACCCCCTTCTCCGCATGGCCTATTTGGGACGATCTTAATCGCCTTTAAATCAGTTGTCTTTGATGTCTATTTTCCAACCCAAGAGCGCAAATCACCTTTTCTAAGGTGGAACTGGGATTGATTGATTGATTTTTTCGGTAGTTTAAATAAATTGCTTTCCCGAAAAAAGGGAAATAATCACTCCACCCCAATCTCTGCTGCGCCTCATTTCCAGTGGGATAAAGGTTGGGCACATCTCCCTATATAAACTTTGACTGTCCTTCGCTTGTGTCAACCCCAATTCTTCTCCCCACAGTCAATCATGTGGTTAAATTTACCAAAAATTTTCACCATTGCAATGGTGCACGTCATTGAGCACGTCTATTTTTTTTTTTTTATACAACTAAGCACTGCAGTTATGATTTCTCGCTTTTCAACACCTATGAACATAATTTGGCGGTTTGTTTCCCTTTCTCAAAATCCTACATCTACTATCTTCTAGTAAGATTTTATGTTCGCAAACTGTAGAAATGATATTTTTCCTTTTCTTTTGCACCTCATCTGATAACTTGTTCCAGGATAGTTAAATAGCTTCACCATTAAGGGGGTTGAACGTCACTTCCCCACCCCTTGCCTTTTGAAAAGTCTGACGACGCCACCAATTATTTGTCTGCGTCAAAGTAACAATCATTTAAATGTTTTTTTTGCCCAGTTTCATACAAAAAATATAATCTCCTGCTTTTCAGAATATGAGCATCATGATGGAAGCAGGTCCATTGAGGAGCACGCCCTCCATGTAACAAGGTTATATCAATCTAAACGTTGGCGGGACTTTCTTCACCACTTCTCAGGACACTCTTACACGTTACCCTGGTTCAACACTTCACTCAATGTTCAGCAAAGATGGTATATCAACACTTTCAAGGGATGATATGGGTCGTTATATCATAGATAGGGACGGCAGTGTGTTTGGAATCATCCTGAACTTTTTGCGAAGTGGTAATCTTAACTTGCCGACTGACTTCAATGCTTATGAGCAGCTCATAGACGAGACGGAGTATCTTCAGCTTTGGGATTTGAAGAAACTTTTAATTACTCGGGTAAGTACGAAGCTCTAATGAGGACATGGTAAAAAAGATATTTCGTACGTACGTAATAATTTTTACGTAAGTTAAAGTTATTAGGTACGTAACACGTGAAACTTATTACGTCGTAATAATATTCACCAGTGTTGACGAAGGCGACCAACAGACACGTCACAATGATATGGAAAACGAGTCATTCGGGGGTAATTTCATGTAAAATTAGCGAACATCATTTGGAAAAGCCCACAAAACTTGCAAGACTAATTGTAATATAGGGTAGTGGAGATATGTTATATGCAATTGTGAAGACTTACATGTAACTTTTCCATGGTTATAAATAGCTACTTCCACTAGGTTTGAAAGTTTTCTTCTGTACAAAGAGAGACAAAATGCGTCTCAGATGTATTTCGCTAATTATTATACGATGTTTTACTGCCAAGTAATAACGTATTTCTTTCTGGCTAAATCCTAAGCCAAACTACAAGCGAACAAGTTCGTCCCGCTCCATCTTTGAAACTAAGATGCAGCCAGCAACAACCTACACCTATATATACGGCTAACATGCAATGCAAAACGTAGGTTACGTAGACAGACAGGCTGATAATAACTAAAGGCTACCACAAACTGCGCTCACACGATAGCAACGTTGCCAACGCAGTTCCTACGACCCACAGTCGTAGGTGAGTTTGATACATTTAACCTTGTTTCAGTAGTGTGGCACGTTCGCCTTGCACTGGTCGGACCATATTCTAGATTTACACAAAAACTGATAAGTAGTCAGAATATCATCTCAGATAACTCGACGATTACTTCTTGTTTCCTCTGCTGTTCGATGAGGAGTTCGAGGGTGGATGAATCCAGAAAGAAAAGGTTCCAAAGGCAGTGTATCAGAAAACGTGCCGCACATGGAGCATATTTTAGCTTTGAAACTGTTCACAAACGAGATATATTCGGGATAAATCCGTAGTTATAGGTTTGGTTCGTTTGAATTCTCAGAAAAACTCATACGAGACGTGGGATGTTATTGCCTTACCCAAGAAAGATAAATCCCACATAAGTGAAACTTTTAATAGGAGACTCAAAGGTTTAAACTTAAAAGTTCTTTCTTGTTACCTTGTGAAGTAACTAGCCATAAAGCGTGTTGTGCCATTTCCAGACGGTTTCGCTCAGAAAGATTACTTACAGTGGAAGAGTTTGTTAAACGAAACGCAATGTTTGCCAAAGTGTCATACTCAAGAAGGGACGATAAGTAACAACGACAGGCTAAATGCGATTCACAATGGTATAGCAAGGTTTTATTAATGAGAAAATGTACCTTCCAGAATACTGGTGTGTCGGTAGCAGATGCTGTTGTTATCAACTGGGCGCATCTGATCATATGCTCTGAGCATTGTCAGTAACAACAATGCGTTGTTTCACATTATTTTTGCCGTTTCTCAGGTGATAGTTGTTTAAATATCAAGTGTTTGACCTTCTTAATTTATGAAACAAATGCGTAGTCTAACTATTCATTCATTAACTTGCTCATCCCCTCCGTTTTGATTGAACAGGAGAAACGAGAAAAAAGTGGAACATCTTGCAATTGACTGCATACATGTGTTAAGGGAGCGATCGAGGAAAGACTGAAAATAGCAAAAATAGAACAATAAAATTCGCCAAATTTTTCACCAAATTGCGTATGAGGATCCTAAAATATTCAAAATATTTCCAAAATGTTAACATCACTCTCCTTAGACTCCTCCCCAGGACCGCGGTCTGAAACAACCTTCAGTCCACTCCCCCTCCCCACCCCAAATCCTAGTCGAAAAAATCGAACTACATCTTTAAAACGAACAAAAGATAAAATAAGTAATCGTTAATAAAATAAGTAAATCGTTTGGATCCTCTGTTTCTTAAAAAAAAAAAAACTGTAAAGGGAAAGTCTAACAGTCAAAGGGACCACTGCCAAGCAAGCATGGTCACGCTTAGATGTTTGTTCGGCCCAAGTCGTGCCCCCCCCCCCTACCGGTACATAATTCTTGCATACGCACCTGGTCATGTTACCTTAGAGTAACATTAATGCTGTATGCGTTACTTAATGAATAAATATCATCTAGCGGACTATTATTGCTAAATGAAACGTCGAGATTTCAAATTTGGCAAATGACGGACGAAGTGAATACGGGACCGTCATTTTGCAAAATTTGGATACCAGACGTTTTAGAGAAAATAGTAGTTCCACAAATGTGGCTTATTAATATTCTACCACGGAAAATGTGTGAAAAGTTTAATTTGTATCAGTTCTTGCGTTTACTGGCCATGCGTTGGGGAATAGCAGATCAGTATTTAAACAACTTGAATGCAGGAGTCTCATACCAATAGCTAAGATATTAGAACAATGTATGAAACGTTAAGAAAAGCTCAGTCTTTTTGTTAGCGAGGCTGTTAAGTAGGCAACTTGGTATTCCCTACCTTCGCATCGCGACTTTGAATGTACGTAATATTATTACGTACCTAATAGTTAATACGCACGTATGCAGTGATTATTATTGTGATAGGAAAACACCGAAATAAACTCACAACTTAGTCAAGAAACTCACCTCACTTCACCATACTCCTCTTCTCAGTTATCCAGGCTCGGATCCATTGGCCCCGTACCCACCTCCTGCTCTTGACCACCAAAAGAAATTGAAAAGCCAATTTGAAACATGTGCGTCACGAGCAGTGGCGTAGCTAGGAATGGATATTTTCCAGAGGGGGCAAAGGTATGAAATTTCCCCCAAAACTTTTCTCGGTCAATGTGTATGTATTTCATACAAAATATGCAAATTTACAAGTATAACAACATTACCATGTCATTATGTAAGATTAATTGTATTATAATCTTAAATTATAACATAGAGCAATTGGAAATAACAACACATACGCCTAGTATGTTTATTTCGGTCAACAATATCTGGTTAACTTGTATGTACCAACGCAGTGGCGTACGCAGGATTTCTCTGAAAGGGGGCATGCGGTATGCTGAGTGATGGCCAGCCTGGGAGAGGGGTCTAAGGAATTTTTTTGCGTTTTCAAGGAGCCTAGATGAAAACGTTGCAAGAAAGGAACAGCGGTAAAAGTTGAATTTGGTGGTTCATGAGGATAAAACTGACACTTTTGTGTCTTTACATGCATTCTAATGCCATTTATGCTACCTTACGAAATAAAACTTGTCATTTAATTTGCATATTTTTAGGAGTCAAAATAAAAGAGCATCGATAAAAATACGCGAAAGGAAGCATTTTAATTTGCGGTTTTTCTTGGTCACAAAACGTTATTCTGTCATAATGATTATTGACGCGGCGGGCCAGTGGCGTAGCCAGGATTGAATTTTAGGGGGGCCTAGGTAACAAGTGGAGGGGCCTGTTACCTCCGAGGGTCAGGCGCGTGAAGACTATCTAAGCGGAGCGCCACCATCAGTTGGCACTGAGCGAGAAAAATTTTGGGTTTTACAAATCCGCCAGATTACCGGAAACGGCGCTTCCCACGTGTATAAAGCTGCATGTACTCAGCCTTGAAATAATGTATATGATAATATAAAAATCTCATCTCCCACTTCTTAAATAATGAAAAAAATCAATCTTTGAAAAATGGTAGTACATACACTTTTTAATTAAGGACCCCAAAACTGGCATTTCTAATCTGTGGCCTAGACTAAAGCGAACCGGTATCTCCCTTTCCCTTGGGAAAAATTGCAAACTTCAGGAGGACGTAGATGGCAAATGTGGCAATATTTGAATGGATTTTAGCTTTAATAGGAATACCAAAAGTGGTTGTGTCCCCCTTCTGGGAAACTTTCTATGCGTTAAATTTCCTAGATACAAAACGGTGCTATGTTTGGTAAAACTTTGAACTGATTATAGGCCTACGTTTTAGGATTTTCCTTTTTGGGGAACATGAAAAATTTCAAAATACTCATTTTTAGTATATGTGGAGATTTTACAAGAGACATGCATAGTATCAAAGAAACAAATTTTCCGGTTTTCAGTGGTGTCAAGATGCTAAACGGTGCAGTATTTGATCAGTCATCGGTATATTACGTGGTCAAAATTAAAATACTAGGAGTAAATCTCTCAAAATATTTAAACCGCAAAGCAGGAGTAGGGATCATGTGGGAATCATAAAATCAGGACCTTGTGGACATTTTACAAATCCGTCCTGACGGAAGTGCCAACTAGTAAAAAGAAGACTTATCGAAAAAATCGTTCCACAGCGGCACTTGTCATGGGCAGTAGTGAGGCATGACAAGGGCCTACTTGTTTAGGATGGAAAAGAAGAGTTATTTGAGGGCAGTAGCTCACCCTTACGGCATATTTTGTGTATGATTAAGTATATAGGAATGGTCGTGTAAGAATGGTCTCCAGTGTATGATTGTTACACATTTTCATTATTTACTGTTTTTGAAGGAAATACTTCAAAATTTATTTCCGTTCAAACATTTTATTTTTTTCCTCAATCACTCTATCAGGACGCCAGAAATCTGGGGGGGGGGGGGTGCTGGAGAAAATCTGGGGGCCTAGGCCCCCAGGTCCCCGTGACTACGACACTGCGGAGCGCCACCATTAGTCGGCGAGGAGCTCAGAGAAAATTTCGAAAAATCAGACCCCTCAGGTGGCCGGAAATAGCATTTTCCACACTTATACGAAGAATCCAACTTTGAAAAACAGAAAAAAAAAAAACCGTGGCCGGCTCGACTTGAACCAATAGGTTGGAAACTGGGACATAAAATTCTAACTAACTAACTAACTAACTAACTAACTAACTAACTAACTAACTAACTAACTAACTAACTAACTAACCAACTAACTAACTAACTAACTAACTAAACTAACTAACTAACCAACTAACTAACTAACTAACTAACTAACCAACTAACTAACCAACTAACTAACTAACTAACTAACTAACCAACTAACTAACTAACCAACTAACTAACTAACTAACTAACTAACTAACCAACTAACTAACTAACTAACCAACTAACTAACTAACCAACTAACTAACTAACCAACTAACCAACTAACTAACTAACTAACTAACTAACCAACTAACTAACTAACTAACTAACTAACCAACTAACTAACTAACTAACTAACTAACCAACTAACTAACTAACCAACTAACTAACCAACTAACCAACTAACTAACCAACTAACCAACTAACTAACTAACTAACCAACTAACCAACTAACCAACTAACTAACTAACTAACCAACTAACTAACTAACTAACTAACTAACTAACTAACTAACTAACTAACTAACTAACTAACTAACTAACTAACTAACTAACTAACTTGGTTTAATTAAGGATCCGCTGAATTGATGAAATTGTCTGTGACTGATCTAAATTATTTTACCCCTATCATCTCTTGCGTGATAGCCTAAATGGCAAACTATTTCTCATCGCACCTAACCACCATCCGCTCCTCTGCCCTCGTCTTGTACGTCTATGCCGGCAGGGAAAGGAGTCTTTGGGGTGGGTCATCCTCTTAAAAAATCTTCAAAAGGTAGGTGTCCTTATGAAATCGGTTCCACCAGTTGGATACAGAGGCTACATTTGTAAAAATTGGAATTTGACAGAATTTGCCTATTTGTAGAAATTAAAAAAGTTGTCATCACAGAGGGGGCCTTGCAGAGACAATCTTTCCCCTTTGAGACTTTTCGTTTCGTTTCACAGAATGCCACAAGTCGTTACAAGGTTATCATATTCTTAAAGGCCCAGTTCTCTCACCCTAAACAGTACCAATTCTCCTAACCTTCTTACTTAAACCCCTCCCACAATTGTCTGAAAATCATGCTCATCCAGATACATCCAGTTCATGTCATGTCATGTCATGTCATGCCATGTCATACCACGCCATACCATACCACACCACATCATATCATATCAATTAAAAGTCATTTATCATTAATTTTTTTGATTTTTCTCCTTTTTTGTTGTAGATGGAGAGTGAGGAGAAGCAACAAGTTATGAAAACATCACCTAAAGAAAATTATTCTTTTGTCAACTTCAAATTTAAAATTGAAGATCAGTACTTTCACATTTTGCAGATAGAGACAAAATTGTGGCCAAAGGCTTACGAGAAGTTGACCAAGAAAGCAAAAGTTCTTGGAGAAGATATTTCGGGAACCACGTTATCTCTCCAGTGGTGTCCTGGTCCTAAAATTTTTCAAATTGTTCTTGATTTTTATAAAGGTAAAAAGTCCTTCGTGCCAAAAAGTAAAGACGAATTGGAAAAGCTCAAAACATTCGCAGAATTTTATGAACTTGAGGAGCTCTTGAATTGTCTTGACACAAAAGTGCACTTTTTATCCATGTAAATTATTTAAGAGTGAGCAACCAAAGAACTTATTTCCAAGAAAATTTGAAAACAATTACTTCTAGGTTATTTGAATGAAATTATATAATACACTAGATTAAAACAACTAAGACACCGAGAATAAAACAAGCAGTCAACCAGTGCGTGCAGCACTTCATATATGTAGGCATAGTGCGAGTCATGCGAGCAAAGTGAGCATGATGAGGGCAAATTACTACTTTTCTGTTAGTTAACTGAGGGATGGCTGTGGGCAAGTTGCTTGCGTTCAACTACCTCTTAGAGGAATTCCTTTACTTGTCCGTCTGAATTAGGCCTAACTCTAGGTCTCACCTGCACTTAAACGCTCGTTACCGGCACGTGACATTCCATGCAACTTACACAGAGGAAACACTATAGGCATACCTCGCAGGCAACCCGCATTACCCGTATATGTATACCCTACGGACCTCTCGCGCGTCACACACACGTCACCTACAAGTGTCACGCATTAAGCAGGCAAGATACTATATCCTACACTAGCCCAAACCTTCGCCCGTCTACAGAAATTTTGCTGCGTGCAACAAATCCTTCTCGCGATAATATGGGCCAATTTGCATATACGTCAGAAGGGTGGTAAGGGTGGTCACATGATGTTGATGAGTCAAACCACAACATAAGAAATCAACTGTTAACAAAAAAGTATAATAGTTGTAAGTAAATACTGAAGTAAAGAAAAATTGGAAAACCTTATAGGGCAAATTTCCAGTGTTTTATGAATCTAACGGACTCTTAAGCCGTCTTGACCCCAAAGCTCACATTTTTGTGAAAATGAAGAGTTTGCGTTTAGTAAGCAATAAAATAGTCCCACAACAACAACAACAACAACAACAACAACAACAACAACAACAACAACAACAACAACAACAACAACAACAACAAAATGGAAATGGCCAAATAAATTTTATGCAATCAGCTTAGGAAATAACTCCGTACATATTTGGATAAACTTTACTAAACTTGGTGTAGAATTTATGATGAACTTCGTGAATTATTACACACGTATGATCGTTAAACAAAAATGTGGTACCCAGGTTACACAAGTGGATGTAGGTTTAGTCCGTTTAAACCGTGACATTCTCTCTAAAATTGCATATAGACAACTTATTACTTGGAAGTTAAAAGCAATGTATATATGCACTGGTATATCTAAACCTCCGGACTATCCACATTAATTATTCATCTCAGCATACACTGTTAAAAAATTTCTCTGTAAATTTACATAATTTTATGGCGAATTTTTTTCCAACCAAATAATGTTTTTTTTACAGCCAGACTGTATTCATGAAAAAACATTAAGGGTTTGTTTTTTCTTTACAGTTTTTGCATGTAAATTAGTTTACAAAAGTCTACTGTAAAATCGAATTACAGAATTGTTCTGTTTTGTTTACCTTAATTTTATGTGAATTTACAGCCTACTGTTTTCATTCCCGACGTTTTAATATTTATTATAATATTGCTTTTTTACCTTTCATATGTTATTACGTAACATACACTTCACCATTACGTAGATCAGGTATTTGCTTATCAACGTAATGTGTCGTTACGAAGTTGTTTTCAATCAAAACACATTGAGGATGCTTTGTTGTCATATTGTTGTCAAGTAGACTGCTATCTCTAGGAACTTTGTAATTGGAAAGTCACATTTTTTGTACAATATAATAATTGTTTTTAAAATAAATATGACAAAGAATGCAAATACATTGATTGCAAACATTTCCAGACAAGGTAAACAATAAGTTTATCACTTCCTGATTAAAAAACGCCAAAGAAGATATTATTCAAAGCAACAGCAATCCTTTTGTTAGGAAAATGCCTACAAAATAAGCTCCACCCATTTATGCAAAATGAGATTTACGTCATAAAGTGGTAAATTTACAGACTCTTTCAAGTAAATTTGTGAAACGTTTTTAATTTGCTCCGATCAAGTGCATGAGCGCCTGTGGCGATGAGTTGCCATCAGTATACCAATTGTCAGTGCTCTGAAATTAGGGCCTTACAATTTCTTTTTACTAAAAAATGTGTGACAAAACACCAGTTGTATGATATTTATAACTAAGAACGTAATAACTAGGTATGCTTTTATAATAAATGTAAGTTAATTTTCAAATAGGGCCATAAATTTGCCAATTTTTTTTTTTTTTTTAAACTGAAACTTCGCAGAACGATGCATGTTATATATTGAAAATTTTCTGGTTGTTTCTTATTTGTTTGTTTGGGCTTATTTTTGTTTCTTTTTCAGCTTAAAAACAAAATGAATGTTTGTTAAATGACAGTATTTTTATGTGAAATCAGAAAAATACAAAATACTGTTAAAATTTCTGTAAATTTACAGAAAAAGTTTTACAAAGCATTAAAATTTGGTTAAAAAAAGCAGTCAGAAATGGTTTTTCAAATAAACAGAAAATACATGTTAAACAACCTCTTTTTATTGTAGCAATACAAAGTGTCTGTAAAGATACAGAAAATCTCTATTAAAAGTAAAATACAAAAAGTTTAAGTTAAAAAAAGTCTGTAAATTTACAGAAATTTTTAACAGTGTACAGAAAAAGTAAACAACAACTTGGGTAGAAAGATTCCCAGCCCACCGAAGAACCTTCTCAAATGTGATAAATGTCTGACTTCACAAGATGTCCATACATGCAGCAAACATGGTTTTCACTACGAGTTTGCAAAGGTTTTGCGGGATATACCCTCTGCGAGGGGAAAAGGTCTCGGAGAACGGAAGCAATAACCCGAGGATTCAGCAAAGCAAGCGATGTGGTGCATGAAAGAATATGCACCTTGCTCTGTTTGCCAAATAGATGCGAGAATTTTGAAAATCAGTATGAAGCCAGGCAATTTTGAGTAATTTAGGGCTTTACTGTGGACACATTTAAAATTAGGATTTGGTTGCAGAGAATTTATTTCCCATTTTATGTTGAACATCTTTCAATGGGCAAAAATATACATAAAAGTAGACTAACTTTAATACGTTAACATTTAAAAGAATTGTTCATCAGATGTGCGACCAATTGAAATATTTAATGCTTGTTACTTGCAATATAGACAACTGTCACAGGCGCTAAAATTTCATGACAGTCTGCAAAACATTTAAAACCTGCATAGTTGCTGAAAATTGGAAGCTGGTAGAGTTTGATTCAAGATTTTGTTCTATTGGGAAAATTGAAATATTAGAGGTGCTATCAAGGAAAATTTAAAATTTGGGTTTTAGTATTGAAGATCCCTCGTTCCTTGAGTAATAAATGAAGTAAACCGTCAGGTCAACCGCTCACACTCATGGGTTTTATGCTTTACTCTACCCTTACAACTCTTTAACAACTTAAGAAACTTTCTCCATCAAAAATACTTCGCATGGAGTTGGATGACTCCAAACTAAGGGTGACCGGCCGATTTCAGCTGTGTATATCGAATCAAGATGGTCGTGTAAATTGTTCACTGTAGAGAACAAGATGGTAACCAATGTAAGGGTAAAATTAACTGTATCTCAGGAAGGTAAATATGGCTGTGAAACCTGCACGCACTGGAGCCGCTAGACTACACATGCCGACAGTGATTTTTATCCTCCTCCTTCTGGGTTCAACTTCGAGACATTTTGTAAGACATCATGAAAAATAAAAAAATGATGTTTAAGATTAAAGCGCTTATTGTTCTGGGCAAAATGTAACGCTTACTGACAATATGTTTATGTCATTCACTACTAGAAATTTTCTTTACTTAACGCAGTTATGAGCATTATTGAACGTAATCTTTGTAAAATTGTATTGAAGCGGCAAATTAAAGATATATAGCATCATTGCAACTTTCGTTATTTTTTACTTGTCTTTCGTTCCTTGTCAATTATTAACCTGGATAATCATAAGACTACGGTATATAAAAGTCAAATGTATATAGACGCAGGTACCAGACTCTTCTTAGGCCTGTAGACCTTATGCATGTGACGTCAAACGACAAAAAGGACTACCTCGTTTTGAGGTAAGGACGTTTCATTTCAGTAAATCCACCAACGAATGCATACAACTGATTTTCCAAGCAATATTCCTTATGCATTAATATTACGCCAACTTCACTTTGGAGGCACTTAGCGCCATTTTATCACCACCTCAAAGTATATATTTAGCTTCAAATGAGGGAATTTTGATGATTCCGAGCAACAGTTCCCTGGGTCTCAAGGAAAGGTTCCTTTATGAGAAAACTTTAAATCAGGAAGAGACTTATAGGTGAAAATGGGAATGTCTTATTCTGCTTTGCCAAGTATGTTCATGTAGAAAAACTTCTATGTAGAAGAGCACCTAAGAAACCTATAAACACTTCCCTCACTTGGCAGTTCCAACCAGCACCACGGGGATCACAGCACACTCTTTAATAGCAAACTGATTTCCTGCAAAGTTTGTTTGAGGCTTCCAATTTCCTGAAATGCTTAAAATCTTGCATCTTTGAAGTTACAGTACACCCAGGAATGAATGTTTTGAGGTGTTACTGTTAAGTTACCTGGTTCACAAGCCTTCGTAACAGCATTAGTCCGCTACTCAAATGAAGTCCGAATATTACCACGATACTTTTATTACGCGTAGTTGAAATCCAAAGCGCAAAATATCAGGACGCAGACGTCAGCCCGACGAACTGTGTGTAAAGCTGCCGCGTCTCCCTGGCCACATCTTGTTATCTATAGCCCCTTAAGCTCGGTACAAACTGCCACGAATACCGAAGGTTCTCCGTCGTGCACAATTTGCACAGACACTTCTTTGGAAGTAGTGGCCGTGTGATCCGGAATTAAAACGCAATGATTGTATCCAACTACGATTGAACATGTTCAATTGGACCGACGACTTCGACACCACGGAACTCTAGTGAAATTAGCTACACCGCCAGCACTACAGCCTGCGCGACGTCTTGTCGCTTGGTGTCGTTAGTTGTCGTGCCAGTGTGTACCGGGCTTTACACACTATGCCACTCTGTGCGACGCAACTCCTTGCAACGAGATTATTCAGACACGTCACAAAAAATGGAATGCTTTGCTTAAAGCCCCCTGTTCTTCCAACGAGAGACTGGCACTGTAACAACTTACCAGTGTAACAACTAGCGACGCTCTCCCCTACTCCAAAAAGGGGGGCTCTAGGGAAGAACTTCGAAGTGTATGCTGAATATATTCTTTATCGGTCCAATGCACATTCAGCTCAGAAGATTCGAAAGTGCCGTTTCCGGCCATCTGGAGAGTTTGTAAAGCCAAAAGTTTTCTTGAGCGCGCCGCGTCAACTAATGGTGGCGCTCCGCTTAGGTAGTCCTGCTAGCACTCAGCACCCGGCAAATATTATTTTTTTTTCGTTCGACCGCGTCTAGGTAAATTGCATAATTTTTGACGTTTGTAAATTTTTTAAATGAATGTACCCTTTTTATGTTGGACCCTCCCTCAAAAAAAGATCCTACATCCGCCCCTGTCCCCCTCCCCCTCCTGGATACCACTGCAACTGACCGGCATTCATTATGAAGTAATCGCTTAAAAAAAAAATTAAATAAATAAATAAAACAATGATACTTCCTCGATTAAGTCTTGAACGAGTTATTAACTTCAAAGCCTCCAGAGCAACGATGTCAGAAGGAAAAAAAATGTGTCATCTTTTTGTTTTAAGGACAGAAAAAAATCACCCAAAGGAGGATAAATAAGAAAAAAAAAGTATGGCAACGCGTACAATGTACAAAATAGTGACTTTATTTTTATCAGCCTGAGATTTCATAGAACCTGTACAGGAAGATAGCACTCTTTACAAATAATTCTTCAAACTTCATGCAAAAGTCTTTGTGGAAATGTACCAAAAGTTTTCATACAATCACCTCGTTTAAGTCATACAAAATATCGAAATGTTGAAATAAATCAACAAAATTAAATTGAATGAAATTATTCAATTAGAGTCAATTCACGAATATTTTAAGTTTACTTGATAAATTATATGAGTCATGATTTTTTCAAGTGGAAACACAAGTGCGGAAGCAAAAATAATGCAGATTGATCAGTGAAATTAGGTTGTGTAAACTACTAAGTACCGATGAATATGAAAACGTCCTATGTTAATATGAATTTTCCTTCCCAAAAGTCTGAAGAATAAAGAAGTTTTTACCGATCATAATATACTAACTGTATCAGCAGATCAGCACACATTTGAATCACAATACCTATGGTCAAATGAACGATTACGCAGAATGCCTTCCAAACGAATTTAAATCACGGTAAACACGTATGTAGCTGACCAAACTTTAAAACTGCATGTTTTGTGTTGAAGGACCTTTAAAATGACGACAGAATGAAAAGCAATTATTCCAACCTGTTATAACAAATATTTTGTCACGATGTTACACTAAGATTGTGATTGTGTCTGTTCTATTACACGTCTTCGAATTTTGTCTGAAAATCGGTTTTTGAAGGGAAAACTTACATCAGAAAGAAACTTAGCATCAGTTTACATGTGGTCGAGAGACACGAAACAGACTCCTCCAACAAAGTGAAAACTGAAATTGCCACATAACTAACCCTTCGTACGTCACGCTGTTTTAAGTAAATTGAATAAGACTACAGAGCTTTGCTTGTATGACAGGATGTCAACAACTATCAGGGGTCCACAGTCAAACAGAGGGTCCACAGACAAAGTTAGGCCAGATGGGAGACAGCTGCATCTTATATACCCACAGTTACCAGTTTTTTTTTTTTTTGTGCCACACACACTACCCTCGTCTGAATTCCAATGCTTCTAAGGGGAGAATTTAGAAATAACGATGCTACTTTTGCATATTGTATTTCAAGCTTACTTTAAGATAACGTTTACCATGAAACAATTTGCGATTTGGTAGGGAAGGAGAAACGATACAAACCTTTACACTACAAGCACACATGATGATCTAATGAGACACCAGGTTAAAAAAACACACAAGGAATAAACTGTAGGACCCGATGCTCAGGTGTCGGACTTAAAATGAAATAACATGAATAAATACAGGGCTAATAAGTGGCATGTCTCTATGTTTTGGACAGTCAGATGACAATATATCTTTGCATCCAGGATAATGTTGTAAGAGCTCGAGAGTATACAAAAACGATCTGCTAGATTCATTGCCTCTGACTATTCTAGAGGGCCAGGATCAATGACCAGCCTCCTTAAGGAACTAAACCTTTTGCCCTTAACAGATAGGCGGAGAAAAAGTAGATTGATCCTTTTTTCCAAAGGTGTGTTTGGCCATGCTCTCATACCTGTTGATTTTCTCCAGCGGCCTACTCGTAGAACCCGTTTAATGCATGACCTTCATTTCTGTCTCCAACATACCAGTACTAACTGTTATAAATTTAGCTTCCTGCCTCGAACCATAAAGGATTGGAATCGTCTCCCCATGAATGTAATGAGGGTTGCCTCTGTCCATAAGGACCCTGTTACTTATATTACTGGGCATATTTAGCCTTTTTAGCCTCTAGACGCATGCGTGGTGAAAGAATGTCCTTTGAATGTGTCACCTTTTTGAAGAAGAAGAAGAAGATGGACATCTTTATATAAACGCACCTCCTGCACACGGGTTGTGACCAAAACATGACAATGGCAACTATAAAACACTGAAAAAATTTTTCATCTACTAAACAGACTAAATAGTGACATATCACAAATAATTTCCAAATAATCCTTAATAAAGGTCTCATGTGTAACTATCAGTAAAAATCATTCTATAGGTTAAACCTTATCCCACCTGACCATTAGGCATTCTCTATCTTCCAGAAATGTTTTTACAATTGTCAGTTTGCAGGGATGCACTTTAGATGATCTTCTACAGATGCTACTTCAGTTCTTCTCATCATAAAGTTGCTAAAAATGTCCATACAACATTACTGCATAACGATGTAGATGTTTCAATACCAGTTCTTACTTTCTTATGTGACTCAGTTAAATGATCCATTCTACACTCTTTATGCATTAACAGCTTATGTGCCTAATGTAAAGGACACATTAAATTAAAAAGCCAGCTAGGTCAGACATGTTTAAGTGCCATTATGCCATAATACAACTACACTTGCATGTATATTGCAAAACAATGAAACTGCATCAAAATTTTAGGTCCATATTTTTGGCTTTTTTTACATTTCGTCCCTTTAAAATAGAAGGCATTGGTCTGCAAAACATTTCTGCCATTCCAAAAACCACTCTTAACTCATCAACTTTTTGTTTCCAGTTAGGATGTACACTAAAGCAACATAAACGTGCATAAGTCAGATTCTCTACAGAAACAACATAATTATGACATTATGTTAAGCTGGGGATTATGATAGGCAACATAGATATGTGAACTGATAAGGTTCAAAGGGCCAATCCTTTCACCCCAAACTACAATTCTTGTATGGGTTTACCAAAATTCTCAATTGGCTCAGTTCTTTGATTGACAGCTAATTCAAACAATGCAGAATACCAAAGGATATACTGCACAGCATGAACTGTACTGAGAGTGTTTTGATTGTACACATTGAGCTTTTCTACACTCACCCTGAAGCAATAAATGGAGATTGGGTATGGGTGAGGATAAATTTCAGACATATGTGGGAGGGGCGTAAGTAAGAAGGTTAGGAGAATTGGTACTGTTTGGGGTGAGAGAATTGGGAACATTGAAAGAAAGTTACACGCATTATGGAGAAAACACTCCAGTATCTGTTAGGATTAAATAGTAGCCTGTTGGCACATATAAATCATCTTCATCACTTGCATAAGGTGGAGGGATGAGGTGTCAAATTTGCAATGAGCTTGCTAAGATCAAAATTTCTGCCTCATAATTTTCATAAATCGAATTTGACCTGGCACTGTAGAGGTTATAACAGAAAACACAATGAGTCATGCAAGACTTCAGTTAGGATGAGAAGACAAAGGACACTTCAGCAATACTTGATGTCAACAACATGAACCTGCTTGGATCGCTTTTCTACTACACCTAAAGAGCGCTTGATATCTGGAAATGAACCATTTTGTGTTAAAACTGACTTCTGTTATGAATCTCATAAAGTAGATGTACATATCATGTTTGTAAACCACCTTTTAAAAACAGTTCCATATGACTGAATACACTGCTGCCAGTTAAGTAGTTAAGACAAGTGCTTGAATCACTAGAGAATAACATATCAATCCTACCAGAAGTACGTTACTCTGTCTTCAACTGATCACTGTTCCAGACATCCTACATCACATATCAATCAATAAAAATGTTCTCATTGCTTAAAAAGCTCTAACCCCAAACTACAATTTTTGGAGTAGTTCACAGAAACTGTTTAATAGGTCAGCTCTTTGATTGGCAGCTAGTTCAAACAATGCAGATTACCAAAGCTTATATTACACAGCATAACTGTGCAGAGAGTGTTTTAATTATACACATTGGGGTTTTCTATACTCACCTTGAAGAAATAAACTGAGATTGTGTCTGGCTGAGGATGAATTTAACACAATTGTGGAAGGGACTTAAGTAAGAAGGTTAGGACAATTGGTGCTGTTTGGGGTGGGAGAAGTAGACCTTCAAACTGGTTGTAGAGCAAACACTTATGATATACACTCCAAATATTCTTTCATAAATTTTGTCATTAGAAGTGGGAGAGCCAAAATAAAACTGAGACCATCAACTCAGATATTTTATTTTAGCTTTTCTCTGAATATTTTTGACGATTTGGAAGTATGATGGCATCTAATAAAAGAAAAATTACAAGATACCTCTGCAATCATTGAAGCAGTGTATCAATTCTATCGACCTTTAGCAATATGAAAGGAACTTCTTGACAAACAGGCACACAGCCAAGTCAGAGGACAACCTCACAGCACATTTTTGGTATTTTTAAAAATGATATTTTACTATACTGCTAGTATTTCCCATTTTTATTTGGTAAATAGGCATGGGAAGTGTGATTTGCATCGATCTGGGAGGCAACTTTCTGGCCCATATTTTCTTGTAACCTACACACCCGCTTTGTTGGCACTGCAGGCTTCAACCTCTCTTGACTGATTCCCAGAACTGCACCTGAAAATCTCACTCTTGTACTAATTGAGCACTAGTTTTCAGAGTGATCTTTTATGGCCTCCTCCACTTGATATCGTAACAACCTCTTAACCCCTTCATCTTCTGAACTCTCTTTGTCCAGCTCCCTTACTTCCAGTAAATCCTCTCCTAAATCTTCAAATTTCAGTCATTTAGTAATTGAGCTCTAGCTTTGAGTGTGGGTCTTCGACGGCGCCCTCTACTTGATATCGTAACAACCTCTTCACCCCCTTCATCTTCTGAACTCTCTTTCTCAAGTTCCCTTTCTTCCGGTAAATCTTCCCCTAAATCTTCACTATCATTTTCATCATAAACCACAGTCCTCCTTCCCCTGTTTCTTGTTCTCATACTTGGGGAATCATAAGGCTCATCTTTATCCTCAAATAAACTTCCAGAAGACCGAGTATTCTTACGTGGCATCTTTCCCCTCGTCACCTTTGATTGCATTTTCCTTCTGCCCCTTGGACGACCACCCTTCTTTCTAAGGTTTCGTTTGGTTGGAGTTCTTTGTCCTCTAGCAGCATCACTGTCATCCTCTTCTTCTTCTTCTTCTTCTCCATCCTCTTCCTCAGAAGAGCTCTGTAAACTACTGTTGCTTTGGTTTTCATCACCACTAGAATGTTTTGTCAGTGGAATGGTGTCTGAGTCACTGCCGTCTGATTCATCACTTTGCTGAGAGCTTTGAGAGTAACCATTGTGCACAAGACCTAAAACAGTACACAAAAATCATGAAATACTTTGTCAATTTGTCAACATGGTAGTCAACTAGACTCTTACACTTATACAAGGGCCACTGCTACTAAAATTGGCAAATAAAGGGTGAAAACTACTCACACTGAGAGATCTGGTTCCTTTGCATTGTTTGTTACTACTAGAACACAACTGGTATCACACTTATCAAAAATGCTTAATTTGCATATCAATCAGCAGCAAAACATCCAATGGGGATGTACAGGGTGTACATTAACACCACACCAACAAAGTAGGGTAGACTACTAGTCTAATTCAAACTGGGAAGACTGCATTTTCCCTTTAATGTGGAGACAGAGTCATTTATCTAACTGATGGTTATTGCCATCTCACTTATGCATTCCTGTGCATAACTTCCTACACTGGGAGGTTGGATAGGAGCTCTCCCCTAAAATGGCACAACATTTGTGAATTCATTCTTGCACCTGCCTCATTTTTTCTTTCCTTCTTTTTTTCAAAAGCAACTGCACTTTCTGCCCAAATGTGATCACTTTCGTACTGTTTTAACTTGATTTGGCAGTAAAAGCCCCCTCTGTACAAGATATTGTGCAAGAAAACAGTGAGGTTTTCAAGATTATGTAAACATCTTTAACTTCAAAATTAAACGAAAAAGTTTATGTTAGATGTGATGTGATGTGAAATGGATTTTTTTTAAATGAAGTAATGAAATTCAAAATTTTATATCTCAGTAAAGGGAAGAGGCCATGAAAGAGTAATTTGGATGAAAAAGATTAATTTTCTTCTTACCTCTAAAATATATAAAGTATACTCTGAAAATTCATGATTCAACTTAGCTTTGCACCATATTTCACTATAAGTTAATAAAGTGTAATGTATGGAGTATGATTCTGAAGTATCACCTCATGCCACAGACAGCAGATAATTACTAGTTTGTAAAGTTGGATAGACAAGATTTTTTAAGCTCAGTTTCCAACCGATTCTTTTAAGTCAAGTCAGACAGTCTTTCTTTTCCAGTTGTGGATAACTGGTTTGTTTGTAAAACTAACTAGGCTCCAGAGCAGCACACAAACAGCATAGCACTGCTGATTAAATGATTTTAATTGCAAGGCTATGACAACTGTAAGGAACACTGTCTTACTGGTAAAATGTCCTCAAGTGGCAGAGGCATTTTCTAACAGAAACATTGGTTCACAGCAGGCATGGACAATTTTGCACTTAAAGGTTACGAAAGTATAAAAAATGTAATATAGCTATGAAAATATGCGGTAACTATTCTAGATCAATACATGGGCTCTATTTAGCTTTTCATATGCAGCCCCATGAGCTATTTGGGGGTGGGGGGGGGGAGGCAATGCACACTGTTTAACAAAAAACTTCCTTACTGGCTAACAATAGCTCTAATCCTAACCTAATCCCTAACCCGAACAAAAAGTACATTTGATACAATACAATGGCAACAGCCAATCAAGAAACACCTTGTTAAACAGTGCGGATCAACCCATTTGGGCTCAACAACAGACGAAATAGCCCACAGAAGATATATCAATTTTGACAATATCTAAATCGGGAACTGCAGTAAGCTTAGAGCGACACTCATGTTTAAGCATGCCACTTTAAAAGACAAATAATAACAGAATTAGACCAGTAACTATCAAAGGTGCTGCGCATGTTACACCTGTCACACACTGCCCTGAAGTATGCTGCAACAGATAAACATTGCCACTGTGACAAGTCACAATACACCTCTCAAAAACACATGATAGGAAGGACTTAATGAAAAGCAAACTAGTCTTCTTAGAATTTACAATTCAACACTTTGGTTTTAAACAGCAACTGATGGGGCAAAGGGGGCTGCAAGTTTTAATTCCCAAATTTTCACTAGCGAATTAAAATGAGTCTTTAAAAAAAGGTTCTTGACTTTATGTCTATCATCAAAGAGGCAAGTTCACAAGTAACAGTATTTCAAGAAGCTAACATCAAGTGGGAACAAAGTGAGAATATTCCTGAACTTACCTTGTTTGACCTTTGACCTAGTTGATATTCCAGATGGACCTGGTCTGTCATCTGGTACAACATCACTTTGAGAGCTTTGTTCTGATTGTAGCCTCTTCTGAAACCAGGATGGCCTTCTGTAAAGGAAATATTAGTTTTATCAGATTTGAGCTAGACCTTATCATAGATATGCGATACAAATAGTGAAAGATTTGACAGGTGTCTCTGCATCTGAAATAACCAGCATTTCTCTTGGACTACTTAAACTTACAAAACCTTGTGTTGCAGGTTGTCCGAGGACAACCAAAAAGTTTGAGTGCATGAAATGTACCTTCCATGCATTCAATTTAACATAAATTCAACTTGTAGTTCCCTAATTTTCAATGGTTTCAAGTCCTAATCACTGCATACTGTCTTTTTCACTGAGTGTCTGACTTCAAGATTGTGTTACATGACAAAATTGGGAACTCAATATAAAAAGCATTACAAAAAAAAAAATAGCTGCAATTCCCATCAAAATTGGTCACAAATTGACCATTTTACAGGGCAATTTCTGAATTGCACTTAATTATTAATAAACAGGAACTCAATATACAAATCTTGTGATGTCATGAGAGGGACATGCAATATATACCTTATGTTATCCTTTGTTTTTACAGTCTTCATTTCAAGGACAGTTGAAACATTACTTTGTCCTGAGGGCTTTAATTTTGGAAGTTTAAATTGTGTCCTTGAAAATAATCCATGTCAATTACCAAACCATGAGATAATAATAATAGGGTAAACAAAAAAATGTCAACACTGTGCAACACTCAACATCAATATTTTGGCAAAATCAAGTTTCTTCAGAAACATTCAAACTTTGAAGAGGTATGCCTTGAGATAGTAAAAGATATTGACATAATTCCAAAGGATTTTTTTCCCCTAGAAAAATTCACTCCCTAACCACCAAGTGAAGTAAGGGCATTTCGATGACATGTTGCAAATTTCTGAAATCCTACAGAAGCATCTCTGAAAAATCAGCTGGACAACCCAAAATTCCTGCAGGACTATGATGTAGTTTTGTACTAAATGGTTGTTCTGTGGACAGTCAGTTCATTTCAATTAAAGGCAAACACCGACAAGGGATGCTACAATAACCTGTGCAACTCCCCTGAACTGTAGTATCTGCAGTTAATTCAACTTCCACTGAGACTTACTTCCTCCTATTTCTTAGGAGGAAGACAACTTCCTCCTATTTCTTGAGCTGAAAGGACTCTTTGTATAACATCATGTCAACATTTACCACCACCACTGTAAATATATACCACCAGTACTAACAACCAATCAGGTAGCTTTTTTGTCTACAGTTTTCTTAAAATGCAAAGAGACTGATGAAAAAGCTTGAAACCTTCTAATGAGCTAGCTCTACTTTCAAGTACAGAAGCTGTCTGATAGTTTTATCATTTCGACTGCAAATGACTATCCAAACAAAAAAAAAAAAACATTGCACATAAATATTTGCTTAACTCTGCAGTAGCAAGGGACTGATCATACCAGTCTTTAGCCCAAGATGTACTGAGGATTACGACGTTCATCCTTACCCTACCCCATGGTCCATACCTGAAAAATTTACTTTGAAAAAATAAGAAGCTTAACCTCATAATTTTCTTCTTCCTCTTCAAAGTAACTTTCATGACTATTTTGGGATTTAATTATTGCATATTCCAAGTAAACCAAGCAGATACTCCTAGTTTCCTACTTAATGTCTTATTTGAGGGGGGGAAAATGTGTCACATGATTTTTAAGAGCCATTCATGAAATAGGATAGTCTATTTCAACTTGGCAGTCTGCATTTATATAACCTTCCTTTGTTAAGTCTACACTTCAGAAGACACTGGTCTTGGGGTTACCAGACATCCACATTCACCCAAACATATCCTCCTCTTATGGGTCCAAATTGGCAGATTTTTAAAATTGCCACAAATGTCTGGAATTTGTGGATTTCCCAAATGATTTCACAGCTTTTTCCTGATTATGATTTGAGAATTGCACCACATTTCATATAGACATCCTTGAAAACCGAAAACAAAAAGGGGAGGGGACACCTTCCCCATTCCTGTCCTCCCTCTCAGAAAATTAACATAGTTCCCTGGTCTCATTTTTCACATGGTTTTGCATCTGTTACGTAACCGCCTCCAAAGGTCGCCTTTATTCGTGGACGTTAGTAAGAATCATGACCTAGCAATTGCAATTGTAGTCCCTATCAATATGGAATCTATTGCATCAGTGATGTAATTCAAATGTTTTCTTTACTTCCCACTTTTTCTTACCTTTTTCCCTTTGTCAATATTTTATGTTTAGCTGCATTCTTGTAGTCCCTCATTGTGTCTCGGACCTTGTCCTCAAACATAGCAGAAAGCCTCAAGGTCATGGAATATATCTGTAACACAAAATTTATGCTTCCAGTCAGCATGTATCATTAAAAATCTATCTTGAATCTACAGTTATAAAAATTCATGTTGAAACTAACAAAAAACACTGGAAAATCCCGTTAAGTACCCATGCTAGATGGTCAGAAGAGATATGTATTTCCTGCCAAGCAAATCAAATTTCCCAAAGCGTTGACATATTTGTACTTATAAAACTAGTCAAATTCACCTCTAATTGCCAAAATTTCCCACAAAATATTTTCCAACAAGTCGCTTCCCAAAATCTAAAATTGCTGATTTTTCACCTATGGTGCTGTAAAAATTCCTTTCAGGTAATTTAAACTCAGGTTTAGAATGTAAGAAGAAAAATTTCAAAATTGGGTATTTTTTTTTTATCTTAGAATGTCTTTCCTGTTGGAAATCCATGTACTGTATCAATACCTTGTGATTGTGTTCCAAAATAACTTCAAAGAGGGTGTACAAACATCTTACCCACACACTTCCTGAATTCACTTCTTGAATTCACATTCTGAAGAAAATATTGCACTGAACTTAACCTCAATGTCAATGTCTTAAATAATTGGCTTAATATCACCTCCAATGATGAACTCAAGAAAAAAAAACAGCCTTGAAGTAAAAAAAGATGGAACTGGTTACAAGATATATTAAAGAAAGAGATAGAGTTTCACAGCTTAGTTTCTAACTAAAGTGTTTAAGTCTGGAATGCCACAACTTTTTTCACAGTTGTAGTGCACTGGCTTTATTCCCTTCTCCACTTTCTCAAAGATAAAAGACAGACACTACTTATGTCTGCATTAAAATGACTAGAGCAGCGTTGCTGATATTTTATGTGAATAGGGTAATCCTTTGGTGTTTTGCATTAAAAGATTATGCATCTATTGTTAATATCCTGATGCATTTCATGCTCAAAAATGATCAAATGCTAGTGAACAATTTTTACAATAATACTGTAACACATACTAAAGTGAAGAAAATAATCATTGTGCACCATACTGAAACTTCCTAAAGCAAAAATAATTGACCAGCTAGATGCAGATCAGTGACACCTTCTAATAAATCCAACAGTCCAATGAAAGCTGTTCTCCTTCTACCTCTAACACTATTTACTCTTAAAACACTCTCCATTGAATGCTATTTCAGAGTCTCATTCAAATATTTTGGTAAATTTCACAACTTCTGAAAGAGTGAGAGCTATTTCTCTGCTGATATCTTGAGTGTTTGCATTATTGCACTGAATAACAAGTGGGCAGAAACAACACCCATGCAATACAGTATGTTACAGATCCTCAAATACACTTCCATAAACTCTTGAGGGGTAAATTTTTAATCACAACATAGGGAATTTTTGATCATGCCTCCTGGACTCATTTTGTGCATTACACTATAACTCGATGAATTGTAAACAAACTTATTCCTCTCAAGATAATTACAGGGCAAATATCTGCTTACAGAGCCTTTGTTTATGGTCAGACTCAGCAAGATTATCTTACAGTTACCTTGATGCTTGATTTAGCAAGGGTGAGACACCAAGCCTCTTACATCTGAAAGTTTTATTACAAAATGTAAACATTCTCAGTCAGAATAGGTATCTCTACCTAGAAACTAAAGTGCTCTGTGCAAAGGAAATAACAGCTTGAAGTTTCCATGACAACTGAAGAGTTTTACCATAAAATTTGCCAAAATGACTTAGTAACACTTGCATTACTTTTTTAATGTGAAAAAAGATAATGTCTTCTGCCCTCACCTCTAAGGGCATACTTTAAAATTCACAAAGATATTGACCACTGATCAAGTTATGTTCCCTTTCCCTAAAGAAATGTCATTCACTAGCTAGTGCACATGACAATATCTCAATACATGTTATGAATTGAGATTAAAACCAGAAGGTAGAAGAAGAGTTGGAAGATGAACCAGAATGCAAAAATGCATTGAGGTTTCGATGATACATAAACGTTCCGTTTCAAAGAGTGCCATCATGCACCATTATCTTCTCATTCAAATGTTATATTAGCATGTTCAAAATATAATTTTGTCATTCCAGATGACCCTTTGACCTTCATAAAAACCATACATAGCTAGACATACAAACAACACACAGACAAATGGACAAACAGCTATCTTGAAAGATCATATTTAAGAAGGTTCCCAGGCTTTGACCCCTGGAGACCCCAGATGATCTTTCATATCTAAAAAAATATATAAAAAATGGGGACCATCCTCTGACCATAATGCATCCACAAACCCAAATATGAAATCTATCCCAGCTGCCTTCCTTGAGATATCGTGTTAACGAAGTTTTCTGACTTTGACTCCCAGTGACCCCAGCTGACCTTTGACCTACGCCAAAAACAATAGGGACCATCAACTGACTATAACGCATCAACACACCAAATATGAAATCTATCCAAGCTTCCTTTCTTGAGATATTGTGTTTACGAGATTTTCAGACTTTGACCCCCAGTGACCCCAGATGACCTTTGGCCCCCGCCAAAAACAACAGGGACCATCTACTGACTATAAGGCATCCACATACTAAATATGAAATCTATCCAAGTTTCCTACCTTGAGATATTCTGTTAACAAGATTTTCAGACTTTGACCCCTGGTGACCCCAGATGACCTTTGACCTCCACCAAAAACAATAGCAAACATTTACTAACTATAACGCATCCACATACTAAATATGAAATCTATCCAAGTTTCCTACCTTGAGAAATCATGCTAACGAGGTTTCCATACTTTGACCCGTGGTGACCCCAGATGAACTTTGACCTCCACCAAAAACAATAGGGACCATCTTCTGACCATAACACATTCACATACTAAATATGAAATCTAATCAAGATTTCTACCTCAAGATATCGTGTTAACGAGATTTTCAGACATTGACCCCTGGTGACCGCAGATGACCTTTGACCTACCCCAAAAACAATAGGGACCATCTGCTGACTATAACACATTCACATACCACATATGAAATCTATCCAAGCTTTCTATCTTCAGATATTGTGTTAACAAGTTTTTCAGACTTTGACCCCTGGTGACCCCAGATGACCTTTGACCCCCACCGAAAACGGTAGGGGTCTTCCTCTCAATATGGCGCATCTATGTACCAAGTTTGAAAACTGTCAGGCATTCCTATCTTGAGATATCGTGTTAACAAGCAAAGTGTCACAAACACACACACATACACACACACACACGCACTTGAGAAATCTTTTGAATTTACTACTGAGGACCTGGAAGTCTATTGTTTAGGTCCTCTGTTTTACACAAAGACAAACCCACACACGCACACACATACATACATACATACATACATACATACACATGCACGCCATCATGATTGCATTGGTTTCTCTTATCATCGAAACCAAAAATCAACATGGCAAAGAACGGTAGAAAGAGAAAGGAGTTCAGGTGGAAAACTTGAAATGTTCGGGCACAGGCTAAACAGAAATCTGATTTGCCAGTCATCACCAATATTTAAGGTAAGGTAGTTTAAAGTACCATGAACACAAGCATTTGAACAAAAAAACAAATGTTGCTCCACAGGTCACATTTTTTGTCTTTAGACAGACTGTATTCACATAAAGAAGGAATGCAGCTGTTTTTGACTCAATGCACTACAATGTAAAACCTTTTGTGTTATATTTAAGTATGGGTGCATGCTGATTGTTTAAGCTTTTACAAATACAGGAATAAGTAACAAGAATACCAATAGCAATACAGAAAAAATAAAAAAATGGCAAGACAAGAGAATTAAAATAGCTAAAATTGATGTAGTCTAAACAATATTTTATGGTTAATATTTCAACATCTAATTTTTCAAAGCTGGGTCAAAATAAAATGTTGATAGGATTTTGACAAGAGCAAAAACAGCACAGGAAAGAAGGATCCATTAGCCTACTTAAAAGAGATTTGTTACTGAAAAGACCAATGACAGAATGAAAGAATCACTTACTTGTGACTTTTTGTTAGTATTAAATGCCTTTGAATTAGTGAAGATAAGTCGAATATCCTTTGCAAATTCAATAGGATCCTGATAAAATCCAGAATTAAGTTGTTCCCTCACTGTTCTAAGGTCCATAGGATGGTCAATAACAGCAGAATAATTCTGAAAAAGATGTTTATAAGTAAAGATAGAGGCAAATTATTGATTTGACAAAACCAAATCAAAGTATTTCATCCAGTTTCATTCCAATAATTCTATTCCATTCAATAGGATAAGTGATGACAATTAAAGTGTTTACTTCATTCCATTGATGTCATGTGATTTCATTCTGGAGACATAAAGGGGTTATTCTATCAAAGACTTTTTAGACGACTGCATGCCTTTAGGACTGGTATACCAATCAGCTGACTGCATTTGTTGCAAGCTACTTCAATGTTCATTACTGAAATACAGCACCTTCTGGAAACCTCAAAATCCAGTCATGTGACTGTCTCAGTTGGTTTGTTTATTTCGGATATTTATTCTGAAAAATTGTGCAGTGGTGCAAATCTAGTTATGGAATAATAGACTTGTGTTAGAAGCAGGTGGCTCTTGGAACTTGTTGATTAGGATGTTGTGGTCAATGTGGAGTATTTGGAAGTTTGTTTGCTTAAAAAAATAAGGGTATACATGAAGAGAACTACAGAGGTGCTGCATTTGGCCAAGGGTCCTGTAGCAACTTGTGCAATGATACCTCCTTGCATCCACTGGAGGAAACACATTCTGTTCTATGGCATCATTTGTACAGGGTCTATAGGATAGGAATTACTCATAAAGAACCAGTTATGTAGAGTAACCTATCACTGTGGTTCCTCTACCCCACCTAACAAAGCCTTCCCTACTAAAGTTTTCTTTTACTCCCTGCCCTTTTTTGATTATAGGACATTTACTGGATTAAAGATCTTCATTGACAAGTAAAATAAATTATTTTTTTTGCAGTTTAGAGTCTTGTGTCAAAATCAATGCCCTCCACAAAGTTCTTGTATAAACCAATCAACAGATACTTATGGACAGCCCAGCTGCTACTAGGGCTGTAAACGTGTAGTGATTAACTGCTAAACAATCCCATGTGGAATACACGTTTGGTACAAAGCTTTTTGACAGTTTTGACAGTTTTTGACAGTTTTTTATCCATTTGTATACTCTGGTGATCCACTGTTTATGTTAAATGGAACATTCTGAGCATATTTGAACCTTGTAGCCTTCACAGTTTCAAAATAATTAAGATTTTACCATGCAAGATAACAATATCAAACACTACATACTGAAATTTAATTTTTGATAAGGAAATCGTGATTAATCGCTAAACGATCGCAATTTTTGAGGTTAAACATTTAGATATTTTGCTAAAGGTTCACAGCTCTAGCTGCTACTCTTCCACACCCCCTTCCCCTAGTTTCCAACAAACTGATATTCATGGGCAGCTTACCGGATAAACACTCTCATCAACTGGTTGTCGGAATGGTGCAGAATCTTGACAGTCAAACATAACCTCCAAAAGGGCCTGACATTCCCTGATCCAAGCTTTGTCATCGTACGTCCTCATACTCCTTCTTTTCTTGGCTGGTGGTTTGTTAGAATCCTCCTGCATGTGAGTTAAGGGTACAACACCAGTGAGTCACTAACTCTCAGTATTCCTTCTGTCTCAGCCTATTCCAATAATAACCTGAAACTGCTCACAACAAAAAATTGTCTGAGATATTCCCTCACCCTACTTGTATAAAATTTCCTTAGAAAGTAGGGTTGGGCGGTAAGGTGAAAATATTGGTACCTGTACTGTAAAACACACAGAACCGGTATTGAGGCAGTACCGGTTCTCAACTCTTGGCCGGGTAGGGAAGTCAGGTGGGAAGGAACCTAAGCGGCACACAGTCCCCATGTTATCCTGCAAATTAATACAGCTGGGTGTTTGATTGGGTTAATTACCGTGCAGGAACCACTGCTCTGACTTTATTTACCACATTTCTTCACAGTCATGCACATTCGTAATTAATACTCTGTTATCCCATCTCAACCTTAACAGTAACCAAAATATCATCCATCCATTTCTACTTTGATCCATTTCAACATTTTTAACACAATCTTCACATAAATTAACTTTTGAAAATGTACACATGTCTTTTCCGTCCCAGAAACAAACACCGTACTGTTCCATGCTTCTGCTGCACAAACGTTGCAGGTTGTTTTCAAGATTCATGGAAAACTTGCAGTCTTAAACTTGCCAGATTAAATAGCAGATTATGTATATTGTAATATATTGCTGTGTTATGAACCGGTATTTTTTTCAAGAACCGGTATCAGTAACACATCAAATATCTTTCATATTTTCATGAAAAGTACCTCTAGTACCAGTATTGACGTCGATACCAGTATACCACCCAACCCTATTCGATAGTCTTATGATCTGGGGCCTGAATGGCAAAACGGTATATAAAGTCGCCAAGCTACACAATTGCTTGGAGTTCAACCTCACTAAAGTACATGGGCCCTTCTCTGAGTAATCTGGGATTTCATCTTAATTGGCATAAAAGTTAATTTGCCAGCCATCAAAATCAATTAAGTGCAATCTGACAGACTCATGCAATCAGCCACTGAATGATATTTCCTACCTTGCTTAATGTGGAGATGATACCTTTTTGGCCAAATACAGAAATATGTCATTGGGGAAGAATTAGCAAGTATATTAAAGTATAATTACAAGGCACCAAGGAATTTGGATTTAACTTCAGATTCTTTTCAAAAAAAAAAAATAGTTCCTTTTTCATACAAACACCATCCTGTTAAATAAAAGAATTTTGTCAACTATTTAGAGTAAATTGATGAATTTCTGTTATCCACTGCCAAAATTTAGTACTGCTTGAAAACAGAAATTGGCAGAATGTGCAAGGGATGTCAAATATCTCAGCACTTATTAGTTCCATCCCCTCCCAATGTACAACCTCTCCTTCCTCCTTCCTATTGACAATTGCAAAAACACATACCAGATAATAAAAAAGAAAAAATTTCAGCAGGTACATTCAATATGACATTCAACATTCCAAACTGGCACTGTTTATTAAACAAAATCCCTTCAATTACTTTATTGTCTTAAAGTGAAAATGAGTTTTGAATGTAACAAAGACACTAACAGATTCATCATTTGAGGAGGAGTCTTCTGCTGATTCCGATGAGCTGCCTTCTGACTGTTCCCCTTCATCAGTACTGCCAACCATCTGGTTATAAAGGGTGATGGCATTGTCAAGACTCAAATCTCTGTCAGAAACAGGAGATAAAAAATTGCATTGGCTTACTCCTTGTAAACTTTTGTTTGCTGCAAGTGAAGTCAGCAAGTGTGATATATTCAAATTGAAACAAGAATCTTAAAAATCAAGGATCTTATTTAGAATCACTGTTGAAATTAAAGTTTAAATTATTGTATTGATTTGTGTTTGATTTGTATGTTAATAATGCTGTTAAGGTTGCATAATCTTTGGAAATAAAACCTGATAACATTCAAGCAATGTTGTGACATTGTTAACAAAATGAGGTTACATATCCCCATACTTATTGGAAGCACTGTTCTAAGGGTAGTTTGGTGTCTTGCCCCTTCCTCTAAAGTCTGCCTCCCTTTGTCCTCCTCCTCCCCTTAACTTCCATGCTTTGAATTGTGAGGCATGCATTAGCAATCACACACCACCATTAAGCTCAAATCACACAAAGAGTGCCATTATTTGTACAACCAGAGAAAAAAATACAAACTCAGACAGCTCTTTGAACGTGCCATTATTTGTACAACCAGAGAAAAAAATACAAACTCAGACAGCTCTTTGAACGTTTAATAAAACAGCACAACTACCACACTCCTAAATTTTTTCAGGAGTATCATTTGTAACACAACTATAAAACCTTAACCTCAAGGCCCATCCTTCCTCAAAAATGTAGCAAAGAAAACCTCGCACTTACCTTATAACTTCTAATAAGATATTTGTCACCAACTTCGCTGACTTCACTATCTGGCTGTTAGGGTCATTAAAGACGTTTGCGTTCCACTCAATTCGGCGAACTTCCCACTGAAGCGCTGATCGCCTACGATAAAATCGCAGCTCCAGTCTAGTTTTGATAGTTGTTAAGTCTGTTGGATACGGTACCATCATTGCATAGTCTGGATAAGCGCTAAGATCTACAGGAGCATTAAACATCTCAGCAACACGAAGTGACATTACCTGGTCCAGACACTTCAGTATTCTGTCACACTCTGTGTTCTGATCACAATCCCCCCACTCCCCAGGCTGGGGGTTATACTGAAGTTGCTGTATCTCAGCAGGGGTTACAGGGACACCAGTGCCAACTTTTTTGGGGACATCTGTGGAAAAAAGCAGTAAAGGATCAGACAGGGTTCAAATAAGTTAGTAATATGAGGTTTTAAATTAAAACTCCAGTTTCTAACCAGCCGCTTTAGGTCAGGTCAATTAAAGCAGTTTTTTGGTTGTGGCTCACTGGCTTGCTTTCCCTACATAATGACAGTAGGTTTTATTTTTAAATTCTTGGGTATAACCTTGCCAGGAGTCAGACTCAAGACCTCCTAACTGTTAAGTTGGATGCTCTTACCACTTGACCATGCAGAATTCTGCTAAGACAAAGTATTTCATCACTTACGGATTATCACAATTTGCTCTGTTAAATATGAGTAATCGTTAGAATAGGGATGTTAACTAATAAACAAAGTATTCAGGGGTAAAAGTACAAAACACCGCAATGTCATACAGAACAGGACAACTTAGAAAGTCCCAGATTTAAAATGAAACCAAAAAATCTTGTACAGATCTAATCCATTAAACCTGCTGGTAGCTATAATGGAAGGGGGATTTCCATAATAAAAGCAAAATGTACATTGAAACATTGTCAATTTTACAAACAGAATAACCAAAATGTTCAATATATCTGACAAGCTTTTTTTACTGTCACGATTGTGACACATTTAAAATATTATGTGGCAGTGGCCTACATAAGTGTCTACATGTTACCAGGAATAGGATTTCCTATAGGAATTATGTATTGATGAAACACTGACATCATTTTGGAGGAATAACAATGAAAAACATGGTCACACCCTGACATTTGTGTAGGACTTACGCAGCTTTGTGGGCCCCATGTAGTAGAATTTGCCCCACATGTATGGACGACTGCACCTGGTAAGTTGACCAATCAGCTGTTTGCATTTGTTGATTTTGGTTTATTTTTTCTCCACAGGAGGGTGCACTTTTTGCATTGTGACATTGTATGCATAAAGTGTAATTGTAAAACTGTTCAAACATGTCTTCTGTCATCACATATATGACTTTTAGGGCCAATGATTTTCCGCTTCAAAAAAAGCAAATTCCGTTTTCACATTTTAAATTCCGTTTTGTCCGTTTCAATTTTCTCAAGATTCCGTGAAATTCTGTTTCAGTAAGGAAGGGTATATAATAGGGCTGTCAACATTTGGCATGCAATTGATCAGCCACTTGTCAATTCACTACTTGTGTATGTCTCCAAATATTGCAACTTAATTTAAACATTTTTCAAGAAATAACAAATTCAGCTCTAAACCGTATTATTCAGGTCCTTGTATCACGTATGAGTGCTTGTAAATCGTGAACTGAAAAAAGTTTCGAAAAAGTTCCGATCACTGTTTTTCAAGACCAACAAGGTACATAACAGCAACTGCACTCAGTAACAGTCAGCTGAAAATCATTACGCTGCTGCTTCATGCAGGTTGTACATCGAACAAACTTCTGTTAAGAAGAACCGTGCTCACTGATTGGCTACTTTTGTTTATGAATGAAGCAGCTTCTTTAAAAGTTTGGGGATTCCCCGGTTCTAAAGTAATTATTGATGGAGGGTGTCATGTTATTGCCAATTGAAGTACACCCATTCTCTAAGCGTTCGTCTAACGATACACGCGGAGCAGCCAGCTGAAGGCAGTGTGTATATTATTATACTGTGCATGTAGCAGCGGGTCTCGGTTTATTAGCTGCGTACATACACACAGCTAGTCTGTTGCAACTCCCTGGTAAATATATGCGTCTATTTACGTAGTGGTAACTTGTACAATCTACGATAGGTGAAAACTACGATATCTAGATTGGATCGTAGCCTAAATTATTGACGGCTCCAACTTTACATTTTTTACTGTAAACTTAGGTGGCTAGGCCCTAGGCCTAGTTTTTGTTTTGGCTTCAAGCCACACTGTTTTGGGGGGCAATTAAAAATGAAACAAACAGGTAGATCAGGCAAGTGTCAAAATTAAAGGAGAAGGCAACCCTAGCTTTTTCTGCCTACAGACTACCATTTTATGGTATGCTCTTTCCAAAAGAAGCACAAAGAAGTTTTTGAAGTATTCATTTCAACCTTAAAAATTGATTTTTAAGAAGCTACTGGTCCGCGCCATCGTTTTTTGAAATTCACCAGTTCCCAGATGTACAATGACAAAAGCGAGCAACATATCATTTTTCAACGGAAAAGTTACCAACCCACATAAACTATCTATAATTGCACATATACTGCATAACACATCTTCTGAATTCCCCTTGAAAAAGGAAATAAAATTCCTAATGTTTGAATAAAATTATTTTCATCATACAATAATAAAGTAAAATGAAAAACTGGTTTTTAACAAGAGCATGAAAAAATAATTTGCATACTTGGCAACACCATCGCACCGCTGTCTGTCACCATACACTTTGCCTGTAACCCTTTCAGTTTGGGTAACCCTGATGAAAGGAAATGTATGTAGAGAACTACAAACACTTTCTCATGGCAGGGTGACCTTGACTTATATACAGTAAACTGTTGTGCAGTGTCCAGTGTGAAAACACTGTGCACGGAATTTAACGTTACAACTTACGAGCAGGATGTACTCAAACTCTTTGTCATACACTCTCCCGCTAAACATGGAATATAGGACGGGAGCGTTTGTATAGAAAGATTGAATCAAACGGTATGTTTGGTAGCCTGAGTATTCAGAGAATAAAGAAAGAAAACAGGACAAGGTGGCCGTCGGTGGGATCTCTTATGAAGGTTCTAGCATGTGGCTAGTACGCTTAGCACTTGTACCAGTTTTGACACTAATCGGAACCAGTATGATCTTGTCTGTTTTCTAAGCAAATAGCGAGTGAGCTAACAGTATCTTGGGGAAGTGCTTTTGAGAAAGGTACCAGAAAGTCTCTATGCGGATTTTTTAACTGCCGATATTTGTTTAGTTGAGGCAAAGAAGAGAAGACTGAGTGAACATAATGACAAGGTAGGCAGTTTGCAATTCTTACCGTAGCAAAATAGCAAGCGCCAGCTTCATTAGGCCAAGTGAGGTCCTAACAATCTTTTGAGATTGCCAAAGCTGTCGGCAATGCTATCTAGTCCTCATAGACATATTTTCATGGCTAGAGTGAGTATACACGGACTTTATTGCCCCTGGGAAGGCTCAGACCCTTTTTATACATCCCTTCAGTTTGTGGAATAGTGTACACGCCATGTGCAATGAATGGGAAATCGTATCACTTACGATGTGGCTCGTTTACGTCATATTAAAGCGCCCTCTTTTCTTGAAAACCAGAAAATGGCTACGAACATCATGGGGATTCATTAGGGAAGAAAAATAATTGAAAAATTCATAAAAATTTGGAACTGTGCTGATTCGATTAGCTTTTTTCAGAAAATGTGTTAGAATTGTGGTCTCTTCTAGCTGATAGGTGTTAAATCCGTTGGTTGCCTTCTCCTTTAAATATATTGGAGTCAGTCCCGCAGCTGTCTGCATAGGGGGCACGGCGGCTACTTTCGCTGTAAATATTGTAATGTACTGAGGTCTAGCCTATACTTCGTGAACGATCGCTGCTTTGCAATATTGAATGTTGTATGTGAAGTTATACAGCTAGGCTGATCGATGAGGTCAGCATGCTAATTCGGGAGGTTTCATTACTGAAAATTTTGGGCAAAATGATGAATTTTGAATGAAAATTTTAAAAAGTTGTCCAAAACGGCAAATTCTGTGAAATTCCGTAAAAAATGTTAATTTCTGTATTTTCCCCCATTTTTCAGCGATCGTGGAAAATCATTGGCCCTAGGCTTTCTTGTCTTTAATTCTCCCTAATTCATGATTCCCAACTTCAAGTGGTGTTCCACAATGGTACAACAAGACTATGAAATATTAGAAATAAATCTTGACAATGCTTACTCTTTTTGTCAATTGGCTCAAGGTCCCAGGGACTCATCCTCTCAGCTTCTCCATTATCCCATCTGGGGAAGACAAGAAAGCAAAAGAAAACTTGTTTTTCATCAAGAACACTGCAACCGATGATTTATGATTAAGGTTTATTAGTTTTCATCAACCAAATAAATGAAAACAATAAAAATGAAAATGAAAGTACTGAATTGCTAATGAATATGGAATATGTGTCAAAGAATAGATCAAGCATTATTCACTGCAGACAGGTAAATGAGATATCATTCAATAACCAAGAGAATACTGGAAGTGTAGGAAAAGTGTCACAGGAATCATAACTAATCATTATTCTGGCTAAATTACAATTGACAAGCATGTGTTAAAATTGAGCTGGTGAAATATTGTTGGCAAAATACCAGAGCAAGATTATGAGGATAAAAACAGATGGCAACGTATCAGCCTAAATACAATGACTAGATCAAACCTACAAAGAATGCTTTTGGATAAAACTAAGTGACACTGAAGGATTAAATGGCCAATGTCAAGCTCTGCCCACACAGCAGTACTTGCTCCCACTAACATACTTATATCAGGCTACAACACTGACTAATACAATACAATCTATTGCGTGTACTGAGGTGAGAGTTGTGAAAAAAATAGCAAACTCTTTAGTTTAGGTATACGAGGAGTGCATGGTTCAGTGAGGTGTATGTGCCATACCTATGGCCAGGCCTAACATTATTCTCAGGCCTGATTTACAATGTTACTTCCATTACTTTCTGTGTAACAACTAGAAACAACACAACCCCTCTCAAAATAGCCATATTTGATAAACACAGCTGCCACACAATAGTACAACAGTATGGCTACGGGTGGAGGAGATCACAGAGCAGAATTTAGAACAATGACTTAATAGGCTAATTTGAGCAGCAGTCTAGTAGTTTACACTGTCGTCTGGTAATATCCCTTTGTTTGGCTTCACACCTTATCTCTGACAAGTTGGCCTGAGTATCTGTAAGGGCCAACCATGTTCTTAGGTCTTATTTACCTACTTCTCAATGTTGAAAGGGTAACTGTAATACTACTAAACAACAGGGTTTTGTATCCTGATAACATATCGTACCAAAGAAGTCAAATCATACTTTGGAGACAAGGAAGTCACTTTGTCATTGTGAAGAAGAACAAACAATGTTGAAATATAATTTTTCATATCATCATTGTTATTTAAACTTACAAACTATTTTAAGATACCCAAACTTGTGAACACTTATTTTCCTACGTCATTCAGACACCTTGACATTAGAAAATCTCTGCTGTCTAATTTTTCAATGAAAAGATCATCAAGTCTCTGCCTTCACAATTATGAACATGGTCAGTTCTAGTCATGGTTTGTCACTCAGATAACAGGTGTCACTGATCCTTCATATGAGAGGGCAAAGAAAACCTCTGAGATCATAATACAAAAATGAAATATTTAGAGGGAAATGGCTGGAGATTCTGCAATCCCAGTCTCCCTCCCCC
The DNA here is from genome assembly GCA_037179385.1 of Holothuria scabra. Classification (NCBI taxonomy): domain Eukaryota; kingdom Metazoa; phylum Echinodermata; class Holothuroidea; order Aspidochirotida; family Holothuriidae; genus Holothuria; species Holothuria scabra. The sequence continues at coordinate 285,589 of CM074193.1, read as the reverse complement.
CTCCTTCCCCTGGATAACATTAACTGTTGAGAGTTAGAAATACAAACCAGTCATATTTCCAGAGTTCCTGGATTTAGGAAATAACAAAACCAATATGAAAGAACCACCAAATGCTCACCTCACAGGGAAACACTGGAATAAACTATCAGGGTAGTCTGCTTCTAATGGGACTTTTTTTTCAATGACACCTAACCACCATTTATCATCTATGACAGCGCGGAAACGATCACCTTTCTTCCATCTTCTCTTCATGGCGATGTCGTAGTGCTGAGCTAAAACTAAAAAATCTATAACATCAGCCATATCGTGATACCTGTACAGAGTAACAACAATGCAAGCAATCAGAAGTTCTTGAATTGAATATGATATGATAGGTAACATAATATGGATATTCTTTAATGGGAAGGTATGATAATGTCAGTGTTTCTGCCAGAAGGGGAAAAGGGGGATTTGTCTCCCCTCTCTTTCCAGAAGAAGGTGGGTAAATTCTCCCTCCCCTCCCCTTTCATTTCCATAAAAATTATAAAATTGTCAATATCTTGGCTACTTCCTTATAGAGAGGCCACTTTTGCAGCAGTGTAAATAAATGGCCTTTCAAACCCTTTGAATTGCACCTTACAGAGGCCTTGAAGCAACCTTTTGTCCTCCTGAGCCCACTCGTAACTTTTGCATGGGACAACTTCCATTTGGCTTGGGGTTGAGCAGTACTACATACCCCCCTTTTGTGTTTCTGGAAAAATCCCTGACTTTGAACATAACATTATAGAAAAGATGCCATGGACATGCTAAAAGTTAGTTATATAGTGTTTGACACACTGACACATATGTGTTATATATGGTGTGATCCAGGGAAAAATAATGAAATTTTGAGATTTGGGTAACATCCTACTAAAATCTGGTCAAAAGCAAATATTGAGTTGTGTCAAAAGCTTCTGTTATGGTCATTTCTCTTGAAACAGCCATGAATGAGAGAAGGAGCTGAGAGATAAAATATCATTTCAGGTCTGGCACCGTACAGTACACTTCCGACAAATGTGGGAGTATTCACCACAGTCAACGGGAATGTGATTGACCATGTGGCACAACCACAGGGAATACAATGTGGCCTTCATCTCCATGGAATAAGTAGGAATGAGTAAGATAATTATGACTGATGTGAGCTTTGGTAAGGACTAGATCATCCCTCCAACTGGTGGGGTCTTTCTTACTTACAGTTTCCTTACTTACAGTCCCTACAGCTGGTCTTTAATACTGGGTGTAATTTATTTTCAGGGAAGGTATCCCACATGCAAAAAGGACCACAAGGGACTCAACTCAGACAAAAACAATACAACTGTACAAATATTTCCTCCAACCGCAAAATAACTATATCAAAAATGATAAACTGTTACTGCTGTATATGATTGCATGCAACATTTGTGACCACTTGTTGGGATGACTTGCTATAGAGAAAAATTTTCCTTTAAACAGTTGTACTTTGTTTTTACAATGTCACATGAACTAACATTACACAGCATTCCTTTGCACATATAACATACATCACCTTTACAAAATATTGAAAAAAAAAAACAAGGCACAAACAGGCTTTGAAATAAACAGGTTAGAGGAAGGGGGGGGCGGGGGAGGAGGAGGAGGCTTACTACGGTAAATTATAAGCAATGGTATAGTTGATCTAGAATGCAGACATTTTTGCAGGGCGCTTCACCCACCCCCTCCTTCCTTTTGGATACGGGTTTGGATGGGAGAAAAGCCATGTTTGAAGGAAACCTCAAATCTTAAATAAAGTTACTGTACGTCCTTGTGACACACATACACTGTTGCACAGCAAAGCTATGTTATGTGCAACTTGACGATCCATTGTAAAAAACAAGAAAATCATTCATACATTAGTTAATAATTACCTGAGTTGGAAAAAGCCTCCAGTTTGTTTCCTGGTGTTTTGGTCAATAAATGCAAGTTTGAGGCCACATGTGGTTGGAGGCCCAATGTGATACTTAATACCGACAACTTTCATAAGTTCTTCTGTCTGAAAATAAAGAATTTGATCTTGACTCACAAAACTTTTTAGTGTTCTTAAAAACAATAAGCATTTGCTGAAAACTTACTTTAATAATGCACTACATGTTACTAGGTTTTTTCTTATATTTTGTGGCAAGTTTCCTCCATCTAGTCATCAATACAACACAAGCAATAAAATACAAGCTAACAGGTTGCAGACCTTGAAAGGTACATTTTCCAGGAGAACTACAAATTACACTCCTCAGGAAATTAAGGAGTGATGTAGGTGTTCTTAACAAACTTTAAATTAATACATTTAATTTAGCTCCCATTCTTTACCTTGGTGTGCAAAAAATCACACTTCTTACAGTAATTGTAGGCAAGTGATGGCACACGATTGCACTTGCACTGCTTGTGGTATGATTCTATGATCATCTTCCTTTCTGAGTTAGTAAGATGGAGTTTTGCAGTTCAGTTTCTAACCAACTGGTTTAAGTCAGGCTGGCCACAGTCTGTTTTTTCCCTTTCTGCGAGCTACTGTGCAGGTTTTAAACTGAGCAATACAACTATGTCTTACAAACTGAGAGCTACAGAAAAGAAAAACCATTTGAATGATAAAATCCTTTGTACAAGAATTCTGTTATGACATACAATGTTAGGAAGGCCTACCTCTAATTCAAGGTGATTCCATGGGAACTTCTTTTGATCAATGACATAAATATTATGTCTTTTGACAGCTTCCACGTAACATTTGTGACCCTGCCAGAAGTACATTACTTCATCTCCCATCTGGGGCACATAGGGTGACCGGCGGGGGTTGGTATCTGTTATCCAGGGGGATGGTTTATACTCCTCGGGGAGCTCTGTGACTGGCTGTTCATCCACTACTAACATTTTAGGCACCTACAACAATGGACAGAATGGATACAGAAAGAGTATTTTTAAAACAGAATGAGTCTTACATAATAGACGAGGATGAGGTAAGATAAGAGGCAGATAAGAGGCTGACACTAGGGAAGAGAAGTTGAAAAGAAGTATTGAGAAAAGAGAAGCTAATGGTCAATCACAACAAATTTATGAAACAACATTTTGGATGCAAGTTTCCATCGCAGGTCATCTTTAAAAGTGAAGCAATTTTATCTTTGTTTTGATTTAGGTCAAAATGTCAAAATAAGACATTCTTGTAAAGAATCAAGTTGGTGACATTCATGCTTTTTACTTTTCCTGTTTCAAGGAGACTTGCCTCTAATTTGTGAAATTAGCGAAGATTTATATTTCAAGATGATGATAAGTAACTTGAAGCCAAAGTATTTTTATTTTAGATAGAGGAAAAAACACACAGTTGCTAACTGTCTATTTGGAAACAAACAGAACAGAAACATACAATGTAATACACAAATACCAAAATATTACACAACACAATGAAAAGCTCAATAAATGTCAGTTGTTAGTCACGGATATGCAAGTGAAAAGAAAAAAAATGCAATAAGTTGCAAAGTAAAAATTTCCCATCTGAAAACTTATTTATTCAAAGTTAAATGCTGCTTGACCCACTTATTGCATATGAGTAATGTATCTACAGGTTTGGAAATATGCACCATACTATATACGTCCAATACCATCTGGCTTATCCACCAGACTTATGAGGTGTGCACAGCAAAGGTTGCAGGCTAATTGTCTGTTTGCTAATGTACTGATACGCATAAACTAACTGCTGGCTATTGTCACATATATAGGACCTAAGGGGTGTATTTCCATTGCATTTCTCACTTTCGTTCCCAGATCACTGTTGCAATGGCTGCTTCTACATTACAGACCGAGGAAGTGATTGTCTACATTACGCGTGCGGCTTGGTTACTTGCTGTTTGGCCTACCCCCGGAAAATGAAACAATATTCCAGGTGTCATGTGATCAACGAAGACACCAAATGTGCCTTCGCTATCTGTGAAAACACAAAATCATGTGATTTGGTGTCTTGATTTTGTGTTTTTGGAGATAGCGAAGGCAGATTTGGTGTATTCGTTGATCATGTGACACCCGGATCATTGTTTTATTTTCCAGGGGTAGACCAAACGGCAAGTAATCGAGTCGCTCATGTCATGTATAGAAAAGTAGAAGAGCCATTGCAATGTTTGATTCCAACAAAGAGTCAGACAGGAAAAAATTATTTTTGTAAAAATCAGTTACTCAGTGGGATGAAAGATACAATACTTTTAAGCCATGTGGTTGAAGACTGCTTAAATTCAAATATCTCAGCTAACCTCTTATAAAGACAACGAGGTCAACCTTTGTTGACATTCCCCAACCTAAATGTGAACATTTCAAACTACATAAAGATTACCTTTTTCTTCAATCTCCTCTTTGGTTTTTTCCGAGGAGTCTGTTTAGCATCGTCTTTACTTCTTTTCTTTCTTTGTTTTCTTCTCTTGTATTTTCTGTTTGTTGGTGCTTTCCGTTTTGGTGGCTGTAAATTGATACCCGCTTCTTCAATCCAGTCTGAATAATCACTTGACCCTCTATATAAGCAAGCCAAGAGAAGAAATGTCTCACTTAAAACATCTTGCTTTTTGAGAAAGAAAAACTATTTTCCCCTTCTGCAAAGCAGAAATTGCACAAGATGTTCAAAGCAAATACTTTCATAAAATGAATTCATATGACATGAAGCTAACTGTACTCATCCACCAACATATCTGAAAATTGTTTGTATGTTCCTAGAAAACTTTGGTATCTTTTTATTTTTCTGTCAGAACACTAAATGGCATATACAATCACTTCATTTCCAATGAACTACTTCTTGCACATCATTATCATCATTTACTACAAACAATTTGATGAACACAAAATATTCCATGTAAAGTTAAACATCTGGAAATGATTTATATACTTTGGTTTAAGTTTTCATTCAATATCATGTGACCATGTTTATACTCATTACCCAAGGACTCCATGAAATACTACCACTGCCTTCAGTAATGGGAAATATTATCTAGATTTCCTAAAGGGGTGGAAATCAGGGTAAGAAATCAGTTATCCCAGGTAAAGTGGTTCCAAAAATCTTGTTGGAACTTGTCCTTTCAACTTTCAGGGTGTCCCACTACAAACTAATGGCCTTCCACATTTACAGTCTGAAGGAATCATATAGTAAGTCTGGGAGATGCATACACATTTCATAAAACCATGCTAAGGGGAATTTTCACTTCAAACAAAAGGATTTTGTTCCACAAAGCCAGCTGACATGAAGTGTGTATGTAGGTACAGTTGTTAGTGGTTGTCCTGTGAATAACAGAGAAATGATATAAGTTGTCCTAGGCTAAAATCTTGTCTGGGGCAAGTCAATAACAGCTAACTTTGAACCATATTTTAAATCTCACATTTGCCACCCTCCCCCACCCCATAAAAGCCTGTTCATCTCTCTTACTCACCCTTCCTCACTGTCACTCAGATTACTCATGTTTACTTCATCTCCAGAAGAGTCTCCCAACCTCTCCACATCAACCATCTAAAAAAAAACAACAGTAGATTTACTTTAGGGACAAGAACTGCATATTTCAGCTACTACTTTTCTTCAGCCAGCAATTCAAACCAAAAATCAGACTGGTATATAAACAGATGGCATAAAAACCACAGAAAAACCACTTTTCTTCAATTAAGATTCTTAGCTCAAATTAATTTCTCCCCATTAAACAACTCTTTGATGACTCTGTCAAAACTCTGTCAACATAAAATGTCTCCACTATTAAAATCATTTTCCATCTTCAACAAAAACCATTTTCCATCTTCACCAATTTACTTGAGATTTTTCTGTGAATGAATTCTATGTTCATACATGCCCTCATATGATTTTTACCTACATACATCTTCAGTTGTGTCATATTCTCCATGTCATGTTTTATCCACTTGCAGTACCCAAAACAAAGTACACCTAATGTTCAATGAGTACCATGTGCATATTCCACATTCTTATCTACCCAGGTACTGATTACCTTCCCAGTCTCCAAAAGTATCTAATTAATACTTCCAATCACTATAACATTTATGCATTACACTGATTAGCAGAACAGGGGAACCAAAAACTTGTCCTACATGCTTGTTTCATAAGCTATGTCCACCCTTCATAATACAAATACTATATTGCACCCTATTAAATGAGTTCAAAAGCCACTTGACATTCTTCATAAATGCCACAATTTAATAAAAGAAAAATATTGTCACAATTTCAAAGAACTGTAATATTAATCAGGATAATAGAGTGTACTTTTACAGGTAAACAATGAAAGTTATGGTATCTTCCCTGGGATAAATGTAAATAATATCACAAGCACAATGCACTTTATATGGTTGCTAAACAAGATACAGTATTTATTTACAAGAATAGCAACAACAATGATATATATAAGACATCATCAAGTTTAAACTTTGTATCAATTGATTTTGTTTGACTGAGATTTCAGTTCAACTTTAACATAGACCTTATGCATATGACTGCACATAGCAACAAGTATGCCTTTCTTTGGGGGGCAAAACAAACCAACACTAACAAATGCATACAGCTGGGACAGCTGATTTGTCAACCAGTTGAATAGGTGCACAGTCTGCTACATGTGCAGGACAAATTGTTATGTGTGTGTCCACATGTTGCATTGTTCTACCCCAAGGATAACCTCAGTGTGTTGTCAATGAATAAGGTCTATTTATATACAGATCAAACAAAGTGCTCATAAATAAGTTTCTTGTCTAAAACTTTTCAACAGGTGTCATCACTGTGAACGACAAGAGCAAACAGAGATTCAGCGTAATGAGTTCTTCAGCATTCTCACATTCTTTTAACAATTCACACATTGAATGACAAGTCATCTTAATCCTTACCTCGTCTCCTCCGCCATTGACTGGTGTCTCTGGTTCTTGAGATCGAGTCCCGTAGCTGTGTTGTTGTTTTTTTAGCTTCTTCCTTTTTCGCAGCATTCTTTCAGACTGATCACTGCTGCTTTCCTATGCACAAGAAATTATCATTATTACAACATCATTAATACATAATATGCAAGGAATAATTTACCTGGTATAACATCACAATTTGCAACACAATTTGGATACAACATTGCATAGCTAATTATGTACAGGTAACAGTAAGGTTTTTAGTGGTTTTGTGGGAGAGGAGTCCAGATATCTCAAAGTTGCAAATTTTGAACACGATATTATTCCAACATATGAGGTTAAAAGAATGTCAAACTTTATTCCATATCCATTAAACCTGCCATCTTCAGTCCTTTCAACATCTTAAACACAGTTTCCATATGATCTCATAAGACTAGATAGCATTATGTATTTTTTTTTAGATAGATTGTCTATTGGTCACCTTAACATCAGATAGAACGGAAGTCCTTTTTAGTCAGTTACCCAATAATTTATCACCTGTTCAATAATTTTAATCAACCCTTCAACAGTTCTGGATTTCAGAAAGGTTATACAGAGAGCCTAGCAGTAAACTATATGCATGCATATTTACAACAAATATACCTTCTTAAGAGGTGGTCTCTTAGATGATTCCGATGAAAAATGTTGCTGCTCCAGGTCCCCCAGAGCTTGTCTCTTCTCTTCGTCGCACCTATCATTTAGAAGAAAAGACAAGATTCTAAAACAGTCAACAAAGAATAAGAGAAACAAATCCATGACATAGAGATATATTATCATATTCCATTAATTTAGTCTTCTTTGAAGGGGAAATACAGTCACCCCAACTTATTTGAAGTAGTGTAGTAGACTATCCTGTTTCAAGATTTGCCCTTAGGAGTCATGTGACAATATTTTTTCACCTCAAATGTGAAATTTACTAGAAGTAACTGCTTGGTTTACCTTGAATATTCAATACTGAAGTTTAAAAACAAGAAAGATACTTTGGAGACAAGTAAGAAGAATATTGAGAAATTTAGCTGTTGCTTCAATATAAGTTTGGGGTGGCTGCTTTTGCCCTTTAAGGATTAATAGTCCTTCATGGCATTCAATTCTTTAAGAAGAAACACCTCTTTTTTTTTAGAAAGGGAAATGTGCAATCCAGAAGAATGTTTTTATGATTTATTAAAGGTTAAATTGTGTCTTTATCATAAATAGCTTTTTTATGACAAACATCCTAAATAACTGTTTTCATACATAGCTACATGAAAGCATGATGAAAACATATTTTTTGCTTTAAGAACTTTAAGCACACAAAAGCAATGTTTCGCTCAATCTAGTAGGCCTATATCTCAAAGCCATTACTGGCTAATTGCTGGCTTATTGGACTTGTGTTCTAGAGCTGCTGTTGTAAATCCTATCCAATTATTTGTTTTAGGGGTTTTCTGGAGAAAATGAAAACTCAGACTTCACAGTTAGCAGAAAAACTTCTTCTTTCTGAAGGTGAAACCCACATCTCAGTAGCATATATGGTGTTCAAAAGACAGTAATTTTTTAAGTAATGGAATTTTTTCCATGAGGTAAAGTGCATTATGGGAAATCTGTGATGTCATAGCAGAACATTAAATTGGCAATGTTCAGTTCACTTGTAATTTGGATGAATATTTAGCGACATTGTTTGCTAAACCATGATATTATAAAAGGTTACACTAGATCTGCATATTCAAACATTCCAACAATACCCAACAGTTAAGACAGTGGCCAGCCTGACTTAAACCGACCAGTTACAAACTGAACCATACAACTACATCTAACTACCTTACCACACTCCCTATTTAACTGAGGAGTGTGAATTGTAGCACACCTGGAAAATTTAAAACTCAAGACCTGCAACACTCTCATTAAGTTATCAATATCTATTCAATGTACCTCTTTAAGATGCATTTAAAGATACTTCTGTGACACATTTCAATCTGCCCTTCACAAAGCTCAACAAAATTCTTGGGAAAAAACAAATCTTTGAGAAGGAACTAATGCATGATAATTTATAAGCCCACCATTGCTGCTTTGTAAGATTCCAAGATTTCAATTGACAAATTGAAGATGAATTCATCTCACCTTTCCTTCACTGAAGTTTTCAACGTATAAATATTCCATCAAACCATTCAAAAATGTAATCTTTCATAAAGGAATCAAAGAGATGTAGTCCCAAAGTTATGTTGAAGCAACATCAGTTAGATATATCACACTTTTCTTCTTATTTCTCTTTCATTATTGTATATTCATGGCAAACCAAGCAGTAAATTTCACAGTGGAAGAGAAACGTTGTCACCTGACTCAACAGCCAATCATGAAACAGAACAGTCTACTACACTTCTTCAAGTTAGGGTAAATGCTCTTGTCCTTTAAGCTACGTAAAAGCCAATGATGTAATCATTGACCTAAAACAGTACCTCTTAATGGCTTCAAGCAATTGGGGAACAAATTTTCTCCTTGTAAGTAATTCTAGTTTGGTAAGAGGACCTCCTATAGCCACATTGCCCATTGCTTGACGTACGCCCTCTACTTCTCCACTCCTCCGCAGACCTCTAGGTGATGTCAAAGTCGGGCTTAGTGGATTATGAGATGACCCTGAAAGAATGGAAGAATTCAGGAATTAGCTTAGAATTTGTCCAAGTTGTTTTAAATTTAGTTATCAACACAACTCATGAAGGACAAGATTTTCTGAAATAATTGATTTTCATCATGTGAAACAGCATTTGTAACTACACTAAGTCCACACCCCTCACTGGTTCCAGCGAGCAACAACAATAAATTCAATACAAAATTTATTTTAGCATAAAAGTAAAGAACATTTAGTGCTAACACCCAAAGGTTCACAGACAGGGTTGTCACCATGCTAGGTGGCAATGGGTGGTGCTACCCGGCTCTCCAAATCTCCACTGGGTACCTGGCATCAGTATCAGCATCACTGCCAGGAACAAATTTCTTACCCAAACTGGACAAAATTCTTAGATATCTTTAGAACTGAGTGATAACTACTTGTTTTTTGGAAGCACTCTCCAATGTGCAAAAATTTTCAAAAGGGGAGGTGGAAAACTTGAAAAAAAAAACAAAAAAACAGAACCTACTGCCAATGTGCTTGATGCTCAGAATAATTGAGTAGGGAAAACAATCCAGTGAGCCACAACTGAAAAAAAAGGCCATGGTGGTCGACCTGGTTGGAAACTCTTCTAAAATTCCACCTAACCTAACCCAACCTACATGAGGTATAATTTTCATTCACTTCCTACATGTATTTGCTTACCAATCAGCAAAAACTTCAACAAAGAACAGAAAATTTTAGTCCTTTAACTACTAACTTTATGGCTGAGACCCCTGATGAAAATCTGTGATATAATTTAGGCCAATCTTAACCACTTCTCCAGCCCAGTCTAATAAATTAACAGGTGGTCAATCAAATGACCATATAAATCAATCACCCAACCAATCAATTCACTCAGTATCAATCAACCAATGAACCAACCAATCAATTTACTTAGTAATCAATCAACCAATCCTATTACCTCTAGGAGTAGTTGGTCTAGGTACTTCGGTCCTTGAACTGCTTGCTCCATCCTGCCTATTTGCATCTTGTTCCTCTTGCATTCTATGTATTATATCATCTAAGATGCTGGAAGCCTGAGCTGCCTCATTCAAGACAACCCCATTATGAGGGGATTCCCCTTCTCCAATGATCTCTTGCCCTAGAGAGAGACAAAAAAACAGTCCTAATTACTTCCTTTCACTGCAAAATGTTTCTTTTGTTTTTACAGCTGATTTGTTATTGCTTCCTTTTATTATCATTACAGAAATAGTGAAAAAACAAAGCACAAGCAAATACACAGGGAGAGGATTGTATAAATAAAATGTGTTGACAGGAATAGGATGTTCAAATTGTAATAATAGCTCTTGGGATTTCCCATGCCAATGGAACTAAATTAAAAAAAAAATAGAAAGATTGAACATAAATAAATGTTCCAATGTTGAAAATAATTTGACATACAGAGTTTCATCATTTTCTGGCATCAGTAAATGGTCAATGAGTGGCATTATTGCCTGGCTTGCATCCTTCATATTGTTACAATTCACTATTCATTTTAAAGTTGAAAAGCAAGGAAAACCTTTTAAATGAATACCAAAGATTAATAATGGGCATTTTTTTTTTTAAGTCCAAAAAGCTCAAGAAGTATTTACAAACACATTCATAGCCCAAATTTTCAATTTGCTGTGCACAATTTAACGTACATATATCTTTATAACAAAAAAAATACAAAGTTATATATAGGCAGTAATGGAGAAATTGTAAAAGAACATTGCTACAAAATTCAAAGGCTGGAAGAGATGAATATACACACACAAAAGACAAAGAAATATAGCATAACTTTTTTTTCCAGTAAACTTGAATGTTCAGTACCCTCAAATCCATTACACTGAACAATTTCAAGGCACAATGCATCACTGGACACCTGCATACAAAGTAAGGGTACTATTGGGGAATCCCCCTCTTACATTTACCAATTATAAATATAAAGGACACTTCTAAAGAAGCAAAGAAGCAATATGAGTTTGTTTTTACAACTTTTTCACAATTTTAATTCTGTACCACATTTGCACATTGACCTAAAACTAGCAAGAAAAGATCTGCAAACACAGTCTATTGTCGTTGTTGGGTAGAGTGTAATGGAGGCTGTCTAGTCTTGCACCTGCATGGAATTTTGTCACCTTTTTTTTCACGTTTTTTTTAACATGCAAGACATCTTCAATGTTTCTATATTCTTGTAAACAGTCAATTTAGAAGGTAAGAGGAGAAACCAGAACAAGAAAGTTAACATTTTTGGCCAAAATCTGAATACCCCTTTAAGGCATCACCCCCAGATCTTCATAAGGTTGAAGCATTAAAAGCATTACTTAGACGTCATCTCCTCACCTTCATCAGTTACAGCAATTAAAGGCACTAAGGCATCATCTGTACAATTCTCTCTCCCTGGGACAAGGCGTTGCAGGTTTTTGGGGTGGGGGTTACCATCAATATCTACAAGAAATGGAGGAGGCATCAAGTGAGGGGCCTGCTGGGTTTGTTCATCTAAAACATAGTTGTTAACATCTCGTGCCAGAGGGCGGTAGTCTGTGTGGAAATACTGCTCTGTTGGAACCTGTCAAATTATAAATAAAGTATAAAATGATAATACTCAGTAATTTGCTAGATAAGTGAATGAAGCTTAATTTAACTGCTAATAGAACAGACTTATTGTACGTACTTTTTTTGTCTGAATTCACATTAATTAACTAGAACACTAGATTCTATAGGGATGTATGTTTTGTGACTACAATATTAGCCATAGGTGCATGGGTTATGATCCTATGGAAACAAGAGAACATTCCCCTCATATTTGAGAAAACAACCCAATTACATTTACCTTCAGCATTAGGGTTGACTTTTAGCATTAGGGTTGACTTTTAGAAGTCAAGTTTTACAAATCACACTCCTCAGATAATTAAACAGAGTGTGGTACAGTAGGTGTGCTTTTTGTTTTATCAAACTTCAACAGATTAATATGAGCTCCTAATCTTCATCTAGGTTTGTGAAAAACACACTCTCCAAGGTGATGTCAGGTGAATGATGGTAAGCAGTCGCATTCACATGCCTTAAAATCCAAGACCCCTTTACACTTCCATGTAAGAAATGTTAAAGCTTCTAAACAATCCCTTGACCCAGAATTGCTCAAAATGTGTTAAGAACTTTTTCTGCAAAGGCAATGCAAATAATTTAAGTATTCGTATTACAGTACATTTACAATATCAGTTACTTCACAGCTTGCCAGGATGCTTGATCCAACTACATGAATATCATGGCTTACAAAGTACAGCATTTTCATTCCAAATTTTAAAGAAACTTTCTGTACATTTTCATCGTCCGAAAAAGGAAAAAAGAACAAACACTTCCACTTTCCCTGGCTTTTCTTTTTATTTAAAACACAAAATCATGTGTCTTAAGGATTGGTTACTGCTGACAAAGGATAAGAGTTGTGTGAAGTGGTTTCTTATCTCAGCTAAAAAGCGCTTGACAAAATTAACATTAAACTGACATGAGACAGTCCCATGCACCTTTTTATATTCATCTCCAGCACCATATCCAAAAATGGTAAGAAATCCATGAGAGTCTGTCATTGCAATGCGATCACCATAACAGGAAAACATGCAGTCGAACACAGCACCGTGACCCTGGCCTTCAATCTGGAACAGAATATGCACGGAACAAAGATTTAGGAAGGTCTTTCTTTTGCTTAAAGAAACCAGTAAATAATAACATATTTTTATTTTTTCTTTCTATTTCAGTTCTTCATACAAGTATAAAATATTAAACAGAATAAAACAAACAAGTGTGTAAACAATGATAAAACATAAATATTTCACAGGAAAATCTTCAAGGGAATTATACATAGATGTAGGTGAAGTGGAGGTCAAATTCCTGAAAATGTTACCTGCAGAGGTCATCTTGGGAAGAGCCAGCAGGGGGTATCCCTTTGTGAAAACTTCACAGGAAGCCTATGGTAGCCTAGGTACAAAATGGTACTTTTTCTGTTTTTCGAGTATATTAATGCCATAAAATCACTCTTAAAAAGGTTCCAAATAACCTAGACAAACTCCCCTACTCTTGGAAACTTTTCTGAGTAGGATTTCCTGAGAATTTTGCTTGCGAGTTCCACCTTCTTTAAATCAGAAAATTTGCTGAGCTCCTACATCTTGTATTACATAAAGGACTGTACAAGTCTTATTTGAAAACAAATGCACCAGCTCTGCATAAGAGTTCTTATAAAGAATTGCTATTGACATGATAGTAGCACTTTGAAGGATATATTGCCTTTAAGTGCAAAAAGAGCTTAATTCAGGGTAAGGGGATAGACATAAAACGATATAAAACAGAAACACTACCTCTCAATAAAATATTATACATTACCAGCTGTTCTCTGCCACTCCCAGCCTACAAAGTGTACTCTCTTCTCAGATAAGGGTATTGGACAACCATCTCAGGTGCGAGTATTGGGTAAATAAATTACAAACCTACCTTGTCTCATCCTAAACCAGCTGTTTAAGCCATTGTGGGTAATAAAATACTCAGACTTGTGTCATACTAAGTCAAACATAAAGAGACTACAGTAGCTTCCATTCAAGTCATTTAAATACTAGAATGAGTGAAGTCATTTCAAGTTTCTGTTTAGGATGGAGTGTGTTCCAAAGCCCCACAGTCTAGTTTTTTGAAGTCAAATGATCATATTGTAGTAAGTGAATGACTTCATCATTATTATATTGTAATTTTGAGTCTCTCTGACCACGTCACTTGGAATTAAGTTTTACCATTCCATAATTTTATCAAAGCCAGGCATGAGTAATAGAACTGCAATAGGTCCTTAATTAGAGATAAATATCCAATATTTTACACTACAATTACTACTGTACAATCCCCACCAAATCAAATGAAACAAAGCCCCGCTGAATTTAACAAATGGCACATTGCCTTTTATCCACCTAACATGCTAGCCACTCTCCCCCATTCCCCACTTTAATGTTCAATAGGAAAAACTGACCGTGTGTTTCATTAGTATGAAAGACAATACTTCATTTGAAGCTAGATTGATTTAATATCACTCTAAAAGAATGTTTCAATCCTAAGCTTTTTACAATAGTATCACCAAAAGACTGTACACACATGCTGAAGGTCTCCACTTTCAATTCCTATTTTCTGACAAAATTTTATTCTTGTCACTTTTTATGAGTTTACAAGAAAGATAACAGAAATTAAATTTTGCTTCCACTATATTAGGATGTAAATTTTGTTCACTTATTTGAAAGTTTTAAATGTCTGATAAAATTTTTCTCTGATGTGTTAAATGAGAAACAATGTGAAGGATACATAAAACACACTGTGTTTCCATATACTTACAGTGTTGTAAAAACTGTGAATTTTTCTTCCAGCAATCAAATCCCACAATATGATGACTCCATCATGACCAGCACTAAGAAAGACTCTAGTATCCCAAGGATGAGCTTGCAAAACAAAGATTTCATCTGTATGACCCTAAAGAGGACAGCAATAAATAGGTTGTGAATCATGATCTTCAGAAACATGGTTTGGAGTTCAACTCCTCACCGGTTCATACCAAAGACTTGAAAAATGGAACCTTATGTCATTGTGCTTGGTATTCAGCATAAGCAATGGATTAGGGAAAACTGGAAAAAAGGCTGTGGCTAGCTAACTTAAACCAATTGGTTAGAAACTGAGCCATAATAACTCATAAACTAACTAACATAACCAGTTTTGAACTTTCCAAACCTATGAAAATCAGAAATACAGTATATGTCCTGACATATTAGATAAGTTTAATATATGGATTCAAAAAGACCTTTAATTTCAAATTTGAAGACCAGTGACAAAGTTTCAAGGCCAACTACCCAAAATTTAAGGATTTTAAGGGCAATGATAAAATCCTAGACTTTTCTCATTTTCCCTACTGCCTGGTAACCCTAATCCTAGTAGGATCAATTAGAGAGACGTTTTGTTTGTATGAGTGCAAAAAACAGCAATTTAGTTCCCTGCTGAAACATCAAGTTATTTGGCCAAAAAAATGGGCACTTGTAGGGAAATTGTGCTTGTTCTGTACAGGACATCATGTAAAAATTGTGGAATTGGTTTGCACAGAAACAAACATTTTTTCAGCTTGACTTGTTGATACAGTACCAATAACATGAAAAGGGACTTGTGCAAATGTAAGACTGTGAAACTTGGGAAAGGAACTGATTCCAAGAGTCTAGATAATCTATTTTGTGGTTATGGAAGTCACACCTCATGAAAGTTACCCCACTTCAAAACCTTAGCAGGTATTTGAAAATTCTTTGAAAAGAGACAACTTTGATTAATATTCAATCCTATGGCATTTTCACATTACAAATGCCTCAAATTTTCTGGGAGAAAAACCTAAGTCTTGTAAAACATATCAGAGCTGATAAATAGAGACTACACTGTCATGTGTGCTTGCTTGGAGTTCACTCCAGTATAAGTCCCAGTTCAATACCAGATGAAGTTCATATGCTAATAGCTCCTGAACAACATATTGAAAGAAAATGCTGTATTTGAATGCAAGCATGCTAGGAAATGGTTGGGAACCTGTGAGGCTTCCTTCCTGTGAAATGCGTACATTTGGAGGGAAATTTCCTGTACCTTTTTGGCTCATGGAACAACAGAGAAAATTGAGGAATAACTTACTTCCTTCCCTGGGAGACTGACATAGGAACAAGCACACATTGCTAAATCTTTGCTCATTTGACACACTTTGAAACTGAAAAACTGGCTGAAAGATTGTTTAATAAAACAGCAACTCCTGGGGTAATAAAGCAACTGGTCTTCAACATGTCAGACACAATTTTCAACTCCATTTGTTTAGACATGAATTATCAATTTAATAAACAAATAATTTATTTTACAATAGGAAGTTACTTTCCCAAGCAGTTTAATTAAAGAGACAATCAGAGCTTGATAGAAAATATTCATTAACCTTTTGTTCCATCAACTCATTTTTCCATTCTGAACTGATTGTTTAACAGAATATGAAAACATTGAAGAGGTCTTTTAGGTCAGAATTAAGTATTAGTAATCATGTGTTAATACTGATGAATAAAAATTACTAAATATTTTCTGGGAAAAAATTCCACACAAATGCAAGACGAAGCAGTGTCCACTGTAATGTAACCAACTACAGATCACTTTTTGTTAGTTTAAAAGTGTACCTCAAGTAAAAAAATTCAAAAATATATAAACAGAATGAAAAATGAATTCTAACAGTTCAACTACAATCTTCATAGGACATTCTTGAGCCAAGTAATAAAATATTGCATTTTATTCACTGAAATTAAAATATTGCACAGCACGATAATTTATGATGTCATTGTTGTACTTCTCAAATTACAGTCTTTCTATTCCTTTGTGTTTCTGTAAGTTACTGCACCTTGTTACAAGATGTGATAGCACTCTTACTCTTATGGGGTGATCAATGTAATTAATTAAACCCTCTCTGTGCAACATGCTATGCAAGCCAACAGGAAGTGTTCAAGGTCATAAAAACATTTTTAATTTTAAAGGAAAATAAAGCATGTAATGTGAGTTGTACAACAGGAAAGTCACATTGTTCAATTGACTAATTTGTTTTTAGTAAATAAATTTCAACATTTTATATCTCAGCTGAAGAATGTCCTATGAAGATGGGAGTTGGACTGTTAGAATTCATTTTCCAAGCTGTTTAATATAGGCCTATACATTTTTGAATTTTATGACTTGCAGTAAACTTTAAGTCAATGCAAATGTGCTTTGTAAAAACTCTGATTGCCTCTTTTAAGTTACATTTTCACCAGAGAGACGAGAGAAAGTGGAGATAGCTCTAAACTCCTACAAGAGAAGCATATTTACCTGAAGAATGTGGACCAATTTTCCGTTGAAAGAGTTCCATACACGTAAGCATTGGTCATTGACAGCTGTCACCACATGCCTGTCTAAAAGATCCCAGCCAACCATTGTAACCCTATGCTTCATTATCTTATTTCTGTCCTGAGCTCCCTGCATATGAACACTGGAAGGAATCAACACAACATAATTTGTATTTTACATGTCACCAAAACAGAAGCAAATATGTCAGTTAAAAAAAAAGTCAAAAGCTGGGTGATCAGGATTAAATTACATTAATAATTGCTCATTCGTACATGACAAGTGAAAATATGTTGATCAATTGAGTCTCCACTCTTCTTGTTGGGCAAGGGGCAAGGGACAATGGGTAGTCTAAATTCACATACAAGGAGCTATAACATACTGAAAACACAACAACCAAGTGTTAAATACTGTCACATTGCATGGCAGTGATTCATGCAGACTGATTTCCAAATGTGACCAAAAAAAAAAAAAAACCATGCTTAAAAACCGTTAAGAATATTACGGAATAAATAAGGTCTCATATTTGCAACTCCACAAGAAAAGCACATTCGATCACATTTAAAACTGTCTTACCCAGTTAGTTTTGTTGACATGTTTAATAGTATACTTGTCCAGCTCTGGTTCTTGTACCGCCAGATTCTTGCAGTACCATCCTTGCTTCCACTAATGAAACGATCTCCTGAGTGACAGAAATCAATGCTGTCAACACGATCCTGGTTAAAACAAAGCAAAAATTAAAGATAAGACTGGCGAAGTTCTAAGTTCTAATGTATAAATAGAACAAAAAAATGATCTTATATCTTTCAAATTAGATTAATGAATGGTAAAATCTCTGAAATGAAAAGTGCACACAAAACTTAAGCATTTATGTGCCTACGAATGATTTGTACTTGTTTGAATGCAGGCATAATTAACACAATTTAAGCTTATTGCATAACATCTTTGTAGCATGGGGTAATAGGGTGATTATAAGCATGGTTGTTGAACACAAGTAGCAGTAGTGGAGTGGAGTAGGATGGATCACAGAGTAGAGATAAAGACTAGATTGAAAAGAAAAAGTCTCCTTACTTTCTACTGATAACATGTTTGTTTTCAAAAAAGGTAACATACCATATAAAAGTGACACAGCCCTCCATTTTAGATGACAACAAAACCAAGACTTGGTAACACAACACAAAAAAATAATTCTTACACACTACACCATAAAGGATTTACGTAATATTGCGCCACTAATTACTCTAACAGAGACAATGGAATTCCACATTTTGACATTTACTCTTACATCTTGTTCAGCAAAATGACTAAGACCTTATAAAAAAATTGCAAAAAAATCTGTGGTTTCTTACCATGTGGTCCTCTAGTTCAGCAATCTTTTCAGGAGACCCAGAGATAAAACTATAGACTCTGATCATTGGGTCTGAGCTGCCAGCAACCAGAAACATGCCACCTGCAAAGGGTCAAATGAGGTTACAAAATAATATAAAGCTTCCATGACAAATGGGGAATTTTCCAGGAAAATCTCATGAAACCCTGCACTGACATTGATTCAATGCTGCCCATATAGACAATATCATTCCTAATTAAAAGTCCTTCTGAAGCGACTGATGGTTTTTCCTCTTTACTACACCATACATCATGAACAATATTATTCAAGAAGCCATGGGGCCTAAAGATTGCAATCAAGAGAGATCAGTGAATTGGATATTCAAGAGATGGTTAGACTGCAGAAATCATGGAATGCAGTTTGTGATAGCAATGTAAAACACTTCAAAGAATTTTACAGAATAATTTGCAACACTCCTTGAGCAAAAAAAAAAAACAAATTTGAGAGATCGCTCAACTTCTGGCAGTAACTGGATAATGAAAAATTTATATTAACCTGCACTGAAAGAAAGGCACAACATCTGAGCTCCAGCCTTAGATCTCTCCTGCATCTTGACTGGTCTCTGGCTGTATTTAAAAGTATGACATATTTTCATGAATATTCAAGTTCAATTTGCATATCATCATGTCATTTCTTCAAAATATTACACTTGTGCTAAAGGACAATTTGAAATTATTTTCACTGCGTGGTTGATCGCTAATGAAGTATTCTCATTTTTCAAGCAAATAGAATTTCATTTTGGAAAACTTTAAAAAAACACATTGTGCAATCATAAATGCTAGCTATATTGCTATGGTGACAATAAACAAAGTGATAGCCTGGCGATGTTTCAAATATCTCTCAATTTAATAACAAAAAAATCAAACAGAAAGTAAAAGAAGTAAAAGAAAACATTCATCAGTGATACCAATCCACAAATCCAGGATGTGATAATAACTTTCCAACTACCATCATGCACAAACTAGCAATCTGTTGTGAGTAAAATTGCCTACAGTGGTAAGTACAAAATTATCAATGATAAATAAGGAACAAACTCACTTGAAAGTACTGGTTTCGGAATCCCACTGCCAGAAGCAGATGCAGCCATCAGCACCTGTTGTGGCCATGTACCGTTTTGTTCCTTGGTTATAGGGAGAAAACTGAATAACAAAATAAAGATACATGCATTGCCAACTAATAATATTGTAGGTTACAAGTCAGTTGATATATTGATATTATCCTGGTATAAAGTAGAAACAGCAACACTCCAAAATCCCATCAAATGACATAAATTTTCTAGATTCCAACAAACTATTTCCCTTCTTTGAATATTACACACAGAACTTTCTGTTTATACCACATTCACCACAAACTGGTGGACAATGAATGGAAACAAAAGGAAATCAAAAGTCGGAACATTACCAATTCATTTAAAATATCCTCGGATCAAAACATACCATGACAAGGGCAACATTTTGTTTTCAATATTAGGCTATGGTGGAAGGGTGGGGGGAGAGGTAATACTGTATTCATTTCCAAAGTCAAATATTTAGGGGACATTTCTTATACTGACCTCTACTTTTATTGCTGCCCATTCACTGTGATGGAGGCAATATTAATCCTTCAAAAAACTTCCTGTAATGTACTACTAGATCTCCAGTACTGGAATTGGAGGAGGAAAGGGGGGGGGGGGGGGGGGAAGCAAGCTCCAAGTCAGTATCAAAATTTCCCTATCATGACAATATTCTCTAATGTTCGTCTCACTTCAGCATCAGACCAGGCCTTACTTTGGTACTGCACACTCCCTTACACAAAATCTAGTTCTGAACGGTAGCTGGATCCCAGTAATTGCTTCAAGTTGATGGCTGAAACTACTGCCACCACCATATATTATATCACAAAGAAATGGGGATCTTACCTCTAAAGACGTAATACTGCCAGTGTGACTCATTAATACTGCAACTGGTGAAAGAGTCTGTATGTTCCAAACACGAATGACTTTGTCTGTGCTAGCAGCAGCTATCATAGTGTTCTCAAAGTTGACATGCATGTCAACAATTTCAGCAGAATGCCCTCTTAAGGTAGCTAATAGTCGACCATTCTCAGAACACCAAATTTTCACAAGATGGTCATCTGATCCCTGAAAGTAAACAATTTGCATTTTAAATTGAATGCTACTTTATTTGAATTGAATCTTGTAACAAAAAAATGAATTACATGCATTTATGCAGGAGGTGCTGAAAAACAATTTAAAGTTATCTGCAGTGTTAAGTGACAGAATTTGAAAATAATCAATTTTTAAGGAAAAATTCAAAATAATAAACATGCTGGCGATTGGGGCTACTTGATTTTAATATTTTCTAGCAAATATGAAATGCATATATGGGTGCTTGCATAACACCAAACATATCTATGAATGATATCATATCTGTACAGTAAACAACTGGTGATTTCACTTTGGTTGACAATTAATTTAACAGTAGCTCCACTCTCATTGGTCAATGATACTGTAGGTCTGAGTCAGGTAGAAAATATTCAGAACCAGGTACCCCCTCTCAATAAATGATCCAGTAACACAGGTACTGCAACTGAATCTTGTAAACAACTCTGGGGAAAGCAGAGTTTCTGAAAGTTTGGAAATTAGAAGGACCAAAGGGAAATATTGCATTTAAAATGCTCTGGACAACATAGTAATAGAAGAAAATAGCTTTAGTCATTATCAAAACATTTGGTCTGAACAATAAGCCCCAACAATACTGTAGCTTCATCTCTCAAAATATTATGCACATGAGGCATTATGGAAGTTGCATCTTTTGAAATCATGTTGAAAGTTGAGGTGAACAAATTATTCTTCAGCAACAAGCAACTGAATTTCTATCTCAGGGAAACTTATTCTGTGAAAAGAAGGCTACCATACTTCCTTATTTTTAATTATTTATCACTCTTTGTGGATACATAATGGTTTAAACAGGATAAAATTTCCTGGTAAACCAATGCAATATATCCCTTTACATGACACATTAGTATGAATGTGTTATATTGTGTCAATTGAGGTACAACGACACACCATCACAAATGTGTTTTATATTGTCAGCTGGATAAAAGACAAAGGTCAAATATGGTTTCAAACAAGCTTTATGCTCAAAAATGTTAGCAAACAGAGTGCAATATGATTCACGTTCTCCCTTCAATTGTTACAACGGAGGGGGGGGGGGGGATACCATGGGCATATTTTACAACCCCCTGCCCACTGAAAGGAAGTACAGTATGAGTGACAAAGTATAGCGTTACAAGATGGAAAGGGATCATATAGGGTAGTTTCATAGTGTATACCTGCTTCATTATTTTCTTGACAGAAGAGTACACATTTTCCTCATTTGATATTTGACTAAAATTTAATATTGGTAGGGTCTAAGGCCAAGTGCAGTCAGTGGTGTTTCCATCAGCACACAGGGTACTATGTGACATTGAGCAGTTTACAGTGAATTTGCAGTCATCTGTTACTGAGTGAGTATAGTAGACTACGCTATTTCATTAATGTTTCTTGAGAATTGTGTGACAATTCTTTTCTTCCCAATTTAAAATTTACTTAAAGTAACTGCGTGGTTTACCTTGAATATGCAATATTTTAAGTCCTGAAATATTATGAAAAATACTTTCAAGAGAAATTCGAGGAAAATTCTGAGATTTCTCTGTTGTTTCTAATTAGGTTAGGGACAACTTGTTCCCCATGCAAACACTGCAGTCTAGTTGTCTTGAAGCTGCACAAGATGTGAGTTTTTGGGCTCAAAGTAAACTTAATAAGAACAATGTTTATCACCTGGACCAAAAAGGATATCTGCCTTCAAAATCTTGAGGAACACACATCAACTGGTATTTTTAACCCTTTACCTTTGTTTGGGTCCTTTTGGACCCATATGGAGAGCGCGGCTGTCACCAATCTTTACCGTGTAACGTGGAGCTTGAAACTGTGAGTAGCTACCCGAAAATTTGGCCACAACAACCAGGGCGTGCTGCGTCGGCTTTTCCGCCCACTCCCGAGGCGGGCAAATATGCCCCGATTGGAGCACAACGGTAAAGGGCTAATCTAAAGTATCTGCAGCTCCGGTCTGTGCAAACACACCCAGAGAGTGGCATCAGCTTTGCAGTAAACACACTCCAGAGGCTTATTTTAACCCTTTACAGTTGTTTGGGTCCTTTTGGACCCATACGGAGAGCGTGGCTGTCACCCATCTTTACTGTGTCACACGGAGCTCGAAACTGCGAGCAGCTACCTGAAAATTCCGTCACAACAACGAGATGGACGACAGTTTAAGGACACAGGGTCAATAACCTACGGAAGCTGATGCGGGGCGTGCTAAGTCCGCTTTTCTGCCCACTCCCGAGGCACACAAATATGGCCCGATTGGAGCACAAGGGTAAAGGGTTAACACTCAGGGAGAAAAGATGTAACAATTAAATACACTCACCGTAAATATCCTGAGTCCTGTACGGTCAAAGGTAACACAGTACACAGCAGACAAATGGCCAAGAGTACGAAGGTGGCGAGTCATTTTGAGGTAATGTTTGAGAGGGACAAGGTGATGTGAATTGGCAACACCACATTGTGCTCGTCCTTGAATCACATTTACTGGAGACAAAAGAAAGAACACATTACAGACTTAAAATTTGCCAACATTAATTACTATTTAATGATTCTATGAAACCAAAATTTATCTCAAAGAATCGTAGTGGTTTCAAAAGTGTGATTGACAACAGGTGGTTGTGCAGCTCAACAACTTACTGCCATCACACATCTGGCTTACCTATATTTTTGTCCAAAATGATCAGTTCAAATGGAGAGGCCATAGAATTCTCTTGAATAAAAAAATCCAATCTTACTCTGATATGACCATAAAACTAACAGCTGGTAGCTACTAAGTTCATTATTTTGTCTCAAATGTCCTGCCAGATCCTTTGTTAGAATTCTGAAATTGGGAAGCTCAATACTGCAGCAGCACACTGCACTGCCTCCCATCACACTACAGTAAGGATAAAGGACTTTTTTGAACGAGTTATCAACATGAATGAAATAATTCTCAGCATTAATTTTATCTTGCTCTGCCTTGTGGTGTTAAGTGTTCAGGCAAAAACTTGGGACTTCTCCATAAAGATGGTAAGATGCATTGCGGGATTAAAGAAGAGAAAATACAGTCATAACAATTTGAATTAGTTTGGCAGACTATCCTATTTGATGAATGACTCTTGGAATCAGTCAACAATTTTTTTCTTTTCAATTTTGAAATACTGTATACAAGGAATTGTTGCTTACTTTACCTAAATGAACAGTATGTATGCAATATTTAATTCCTGAATTTTATCATGAAAGATGCTTGGAAGAGAATTGGGAAGAAAAATTGTCTCAAAATAGGTCTGGGACAAGTGCTTGTACATTTTAAACAGTAAAACTGCTTTATAAAATGCACCAGCATAGCATAAAAAGTAAATGGATAGCTTTGATCTTTACCATTCACTCTTAGTCTCACCTTACAAAAAGAGAGTTTGACAAGTTACAAATCAGCTCAAAACTGAGCAGTACAAATAACTTCATTCAATGAACTTAGCTTAACAACACACCAGGGATACTTCATTCATGCAAAAAGTACATCATTCAATAGAATTACTGAAGTTGCACTTAAGTTGAATATTTGAAATTTGTGACAAATAACTGAATTTCAAAAAGTGAGAAATGTACTACATATCTTGAATTGAGGGAAAATGTAATGCCTTATTTTGAAATTGAATGTAATGTCCTTTTGAGTGTGTTGAGCTTTCATATTTATTTCCAGCATACTGTAGCTGTCAAATTTTGAAAAACACCAACCTTTACACATGTACAGTGTTAAATGACTGAAGTGCAGGTCACACTACACAGCCCAGCTTCAGACTGAGGTAAGTGCCACTTGGAATGGTCATTAATGCCACTATGTTTTTTATTTTCCAAACATGTCTATAAACAGAAAAATCCAGGTACTGTATATGGTAATCTTTGGGTAGGTTGGTGAAATATAAGGGGGTTTTCTCCCAAGAGACAAGGTGTTAAAACTCAAAAAAAATAGGGATAATTGGGAAAGTTAAATGACTATTATTTTACATCCAGAAGGTCAAGAACAACAAATGACCCATTAAATTATTGTTCAAACAATTGTTTTTCAAATGATGTGCAGATCATGTACATCATGTGACAAATGAAGTCAAAATGTCAAAAAGTTCTGACATTTGAAATTTGACCTATTCTTTGACTATGCCCTTTTATAACGTTATTGTTACAGTTAATGAGTCTATTTGGCTTGTATACTGTAGACATGAAATAGTTTAATAATTACTCTTTTAGAACCTTAAATCCTTGTAGTTATGAAGAGTAGTCACTGACTTTTCTTCATTATAACATGTACAAAATCATTCCCTCTCATGGCACTAAAATAACTTGCACCATGGTAAATACATTCAGAATTTGCAATGTTCAGACTAATATTCTTGATTGCAATATCTCTGGTTAGGTGATAAAAATGCAATAAAATATTTTTATGACCTCAAGTCAAGATTAGTCTTATCCCGGAAAGTACTGTAAATAGATGACAAAATATTTTTATTCCAAAGCATCTGAAAACGCACAAAATCTCAGTTTAACGTGTCCCTATGTGTGGACAGGGATCAGGGATATCATTCCGAGGTATGTAATCAAGTGTTGAAAAACTATTGAATTATAAGGGGAGGGGTACTGTATACCAGGCTTGTGCAATTAACGCTAATGTTGTTGGGTAACATGCGATTTGCATGAAGGTCGTAACAAAAATAAGGCATGAAAAGTCAAAGAATATGCTACCCTTAAGTCAACCTCTACTGTTCAATAAAGAATCTGTAGAATTTATTTCAAATAGCACGGCAGCAGGGGGCCGTTCCACAAAGAGTTACGCACAATCTTAAGTTTGATTCACCATACTTAAGCCAACAGTAAATCATACTTAAGATCGTGCGTAACAGCGGCGTAGCTAGGACTTTTCCAGGGGGGGCAAAGGTAGGAAATTCCCCCAAAACTTTTCCCGGTCAATGTGTATGTATATCATATAAAATATGCAAATTTACAAGTACAGTATAACAACATTACCATGTCATTTTATAATATTACCTGCATTTTTATCTTAAAGTATAACATAGGGCAATCGGAAATAACAAAGTATATTATTTTGGTAAACAATATCTGGTTTATTTGTATGTAGTAACGCAGTGGCATACGCAGGATTTCTCTGAAGGGGGGGGCATGCAGTATGGTCTAAGGGGAGGGGATGTCCTGAAATTTTTTGACTTTTTCAAGGCACCTAGATGCAAAATGGTGCAAGATTTTCAACTTTGACAGGAACAGTGTTAAAAGTTGAATCGTGGTGGTTCATGAGGATAAAACTGAAACACTTGTGTGTCTTTACATGCTTTCTTATGCCATTTATGCAACCTTACCAAGAAAAACTTGTCATTAAATTTGCACACTTTTAGGAGTCAAAATAAAAGAACATTGATCGGTACAGGATTGTGGTTTATCTTGGCCACAAAATGTTATTTTATCATAAAGATTATCTAAGCGGAGTGCCACCATTTGCTGGCGCGAAGCGTAGAGAAACTTTTGAAAATCAGACCTCTCAGATGGCGGGAAATAGCATTTTCCTGACTTATACGAAGAATCTAACGAGTCGTTTTCTTCTTTTGTCGTTTGCAATAAAACGCTCACTTCAAAATATGTTCGCAAACTGCAAGGTGATCAGAGAGTTATGAGCTAATTTGACCCAAAAAATGTAATTTTGCCCAAAAGACTGAGGGAAGCGCTACCATCGGTTGGCCGCGTGAAGCGTAAAGAAAATTTCGAAGTAAAATATAAGTACACCTATGGATCCCGTTCATTCTTATTTCGAGACTAACGTTAAGTTTATTGTTGGCCATGCATTGTTTCAGCCCCATTCATCGTTATGTACACAGTAAAATCGGTATAGTTTAAACCCCTCCTGCTACTAGCTTGTAGGACAATATGACCTCGGGGGTCTACGTTAGTGACTTGTCAGTTTTTACATCCTTTACTGAATTCCCAAAGTGTACAACGCAGAGACTGTGTACAAGGGGATAAGTTCAGGTTTACAGCCTTTCAGTGTTCGTTGTACTGTATCAGCTGTTGTTAAATTCCTGAATAACAGCTTCCTGTGCACTGAAATGCACTGATCGTAACACCAGCGCGTATACACTAGAACATTCAATCTGCTACGCAGCAAGGACGTTCTTGTGGAACGGGAGCAGGACCGGTGCATGTGAAACTGACGAAATGTCGGTTAATTTTTTGCATGAAAATACGAATTGTGTATGAGAAATACCTCACAATTTCTTATTCTAACAAAAATTTTGAGAAATTTCTGTTAGAATAAGAAAATTCTTCAAATTTCCCCAAGTAATTTTCCAAGGGGGGCAACTTGCCCCCCCTGCCCCCCCAGTAACTACGCCACTGGTGCGTAACTCTTTGTGGAACGGGCCCCTGATCATGATTTTTATAGTTCATGTTACTGATTTCAGGAAGAGATAGGGGCAAGGTAAAGCACAAGCCGACTTTTACTTCGTTATTCATGATGCAGCATTTTTTAAGGGCACTAAAAGAGTGTAAGCATACTAAGGCATAACCCCTACTAAAGAGCACACCAGCATTACTCAAGTCATGGAAGTAGGCTATGAGGGTGTCAGGACCAACCCCAACAATTTTTAGTCTGCTGATTCATTCCATACAACACCCAGGACAATTGTCCCCTGGAAAATTCCAAACGGAACATTTCCCACCCACGGAAATAAATTTACTTTTGCTGGTGGAAGTTTTCTGGGGGTAATTATCATGGGTGGGAATTGTCCAGGAAAACTTGGATACACCTTGGAGGTTTGACTGGACAAACAGGTTCAAAATGTAGCTTCATAGCAGGGAGGACACTTTCTGACAAAATGTATGGTACGTGATGGTGTCCTGCTCCTGCCCCCCTGTTGTTAGTGTTACTGCTTCAGATTACCTAATCCATTCTTTACTCACTGTCACTATCCCCACTGAAATCACTTCTGTCACTCTCTTCCTCATATTGTATAACTCATCTTCAAGTTCATAGGTAAGCAAAATAGTTACTACATCGTCCAAAAACGCTGACTACTTTATATCCACTTCACTTGGCCTTCTTCTGTCCATTCATGATTTCTGACTGGCAGTACAGTATCTGGTATCTTGCCAGTCTGCTGTAGTTAATACCAGCATGCCAGAGACCAAGACCAGAAGGTGTCAAGACAGAGACCAAGACCACAACCAAAGGCAGAGCTTTATGACTGAGACCAACAAGGTCCAAGACCGAGACTGAACGCACATGTTGCATAGGAAAAAACACTGTCCAAAGATCTGAACCTTTTTTTACCCGACTTTATTACCTTATGCTCTAAACAAGATATAAAGCACCAACTTGCATCTTCATTGATTTTTACATGTTTTACAATCAACAAATATGCTAAACACCAGAATTAATAATTTACCCTAATCCAAATATTTTTCTAATATGACCCTTCTCATTTAATTGAAGTTAGTGTGATGAGTATTTAGTGTTAGGAGTTTGGTGCCGATTGATGCAAGTGAGTTTGTGCAACCCACAGAAAATTAGAAGAATGAGTCCCACAACTGTATGTAGTTTACAGTAAGCCAAATTTTCCCTTGAATCAAATAGAAACATGGGAAACTTGCAGCCTCACAGAATGCCATCACTGCACTTGAGCATCACGAACACTGAGAGCGTGTCTTCAGAGAGGCTTGCGTGATGTGGGGCAACTTCAGAAGCAGAACGAGTGGGGGCAATTGGGGGCATTTGCCCACCCAGTAAGGACCTTTGTCCCAATTATTGCCCCCCAACCAGCTTCCAACATACAAGGCAAAGTGATTCACACATAATCCTGTAAACAGATTGAAACATTCTTCAGTTTTCAAAGTAATAACTATGTAAGCCATATTTCTGTCATTGAAACTTTTCACTGAAAGAGCAAGCTTGTGCATTGGCTTGTTCTACACTACCACTAGCCCACTAGCCTCAGAGCAAACTGCTGCCACACTCTGTGCGGGTACAGTATCACACATACAGTATGCCTTTGAATTAGTTGCTTGCATGCCCTAGTCCTGCCTTCAGAACGGTACCTGTTCAAGCAAGCAAGCAACACTCACTCAGTCAATGATTATTTCTTACCTCTTTGCTACACACTATTTCACATCAAGGGCATTTGCAGTGACCAGTAGCACAATCATATGTACATATAGGGTGATAGGAGGATTAATACATTAAAATCACTTGAAGGCATTGCATTGGATCAGGGAGTTGCAACTGTTGCAACTCCCTGGTAGAATGATGGATTATGAACCAGAATATACCTATCCTGACGCCTATTATTTCACCCACAGATATCCCAAAACCTTGGAGCTTCCAGAAATTTGCCCCTAGACCAGTACCCAACTAGGAGCCTTACGGCAGGCTAGTGAAACTCACAAAAATTAGATCCTAATCTGATCCAACATCACTGTAATGCAATCTGTCCTTTAGGGGTAAGAGGTATTCAGTGATATTGCACCAAATCAATCATTGTGCATTTGGTTTGGCAAATTTGTATTTTAAGCATTGGAAAAAGTAAAGAATAAATTTCACTGGTCTACACAACTGTCCATGACAATCTAAATGACAGTACTTACCCATGTTTGGGGGCCTGTTGAATTTTACAGGTGCTGGCAGGGGTCTGTTGTGCAGTTTTGCAGTGAATTTGTAGGGTTTCCATTCTGGGGGCTTCACATCTAAAAACAAAAGAAAAACTTTTACTTAAAATGATGACATAATCACTTATAAGTAGAGCTTTAGTAGAGCTTAAGTAGAGATACTGCAGGCTACATTTTTCAATGACTTTTTTTTAAATGTTAGTTTCTAGGAAAGGAATAATAAAAAGAATGAAAAATTTACATTTTATTCTTTTTAATCCAATCTGTTTTAAGTTATCAATATCCAAAATATTATGTCACTGAATTGATTATACAACAAAAATTGGTCTTTAATGACTCATTCAAAACTGTTACAATGATTAATTATGAATATGTTCCAAAAGTAAGTGTTTGATGCTAGCTTACAGTTTTGTATGGGAATGCATTCACCATTATTGATTTAAAAGCGGGAAAACAAAAATGGCAGTGATGGCACTGGGCCATGATAACTAATTTGAAATGTCAAGACTTCATGCAAACTCAGGACTCAGAAAAGACTCATGTGATGAAAACCCAAATTATGCCCCTTGTAAATATACAGTGACATCATTGTCAGCAGGATTTCTCTAAAGTTGGGGGAGGGGGTAGAATGTATTGCTGACTGATTGCTGGCGTGGGCACTGTCAAGGGGACTGAGGTGTGGCCTCTTACTCTTTAGCTGAAATTTTTGAAAAATTGCAGGTTGTCCTTACATGCAATCTAGTGCTATGTGTGCTACCTTTTAAAGTAAAATTTGTAACAATATTTGCATATTTTAGAAACTAAAATGAAAGAGTATCAGTAATCATCAGTCTGAGAGAGAGGGTGTCCCCATTCTTTTGAATTTTTTTTTGGAAAATTGGGTGTCTTTTATATGCAAATTGATGTAACATACGATAAGTTTTGAAGTGAAAAATGACAAAGAATTTTCGTATTTTTAAGATAATAAAATAAAACAGTAACAGTGATTGTTGGCCTGGAAGAGGGGTCTGAGAGGATTGGTGGACATCCCCTCCCAAATGAAAATTCCTGAAAAATTGAGTGCCCTAACATGCTATTTGCACAGCTGACATTCAGTACCTTAACTTACACTCATGAAATTTCAATTACTAAGACTAAGATGAAATATGACATTTTTTAGTGACAAAAATTTTTTTTCTAAAAACACTGGAAATCTAAAAAAGAATTACAATTAACAATTATTCAACATACAAACCTTGTGCTCTTCTAAGTACTGAATGGCTTCCTTGACCAAGTAAAGACTTAACACCTGAAACACTAGATTTGACATCCTTGTCCAGAAGTGGATTTATCAGTTCACATATTTTTAGCAAAAGGTTGTCTGGAATGTGGGCATTGGAATTCACCTGGGAAGTTAATGGAAAGAAAGTAAAATACCATGAACACCAAAATTACCATGGCAGTTCAAAATTATATTCACCAGTTTTGCAACATTTTTATCATGAAATCTTATCGACCTAGCAAACACAGGCTAAAACCAGAATGCAATTTTGCATGAGGTTTTTGATGATCTACATAAATGTGTCATTTCAAATAAAGGCATCATGTACCCTATCTTCTCACTCAAATGGTACAGGTTACTAGCAGGTTTAAGAAATAATTTTGTTATCCTAGATGACCTTTAATGCATCTACATACTACTGTAAACATGACATCCACTGAACTTTTCTATCTTGAGTTAACCCTTTACCATTGTGCTCCCATCAGGGCATATTTGCGTGCCTCGGGAGTGGGCGGAAAAGCAGACGTAGCACGCCCCGCATCAGCTTCCATAGGCCATTGACCCGTGATCTTAAACTATTGTCCCTCTCATTGTTGTTGCCAAATTTTTGGGTAGCTACTCGCAGTTTCGAACTCCGTGTGAAACATTAAAGATGGGTGACAGCCAAGCTCTCCGTATGGGTCCAAAAGGACCCAAACAACGGTAAAGGGTTAATACAGTATACTGCTTTAACAGGAGTTTCAGACTTTGACCCCCATTGACCTCATATGGCTTTTGACTTCCACCAAAAATGATAGGGACCATCTTTTGAACATATCCCATCCATATACCAAATATGAAATCTATATCTGCAAGTTTCCTATGTTGAGATATCGCATGAACAATATTTAGAAACTTTGACCCCTGGTGACCCAAGATGACCTTCGACCTCCACCAAAAACATTAGAGACTATGTTTTGACCGTAAGACTTCTGCATACCACATATGAAATCTATCCCAGTTTCCTGCCTTGAGATATTGCATGAAAAAGGTTACTTAGGCTTTGACTCCTGGTGACCCCAGATGACCTTTACCAAAAACAATAGGGTTCTTCATCTCAATATGAGGCATCTATGTACCAAGTTTGAAAACTCTCAGTTTCCCTTCTTGAGATATTGGGTTAACAAGCTTAGTGTCACAAACACACATACACATGCCAGCACAACTGCAGCTAGGTTTCTATTTCATTGAAACCAAAAATAAAGACTAATTTTAAAGGTCAAGTTGTATCTATATGAAGTTTGTGTCTGCCTGGCCCATAAAAAGAAGTTGTAATTGAGTAGTTCAAATTTTTCATTAGCTTATAATTGGCAAGTCACACATCAGTACATTGTAGCATTCCACTGTTTGCTGCAGTGTGAACACAATGAAAGCATAGCTCATTTGAGGTCACAGATCATGTAACAAACTCAGATATTTGTTACACCCCATACTGCCTTTGATGTACTGGGGTGTTTATGTTCCTTTTTCAAGAAGTGACGTCACAGCATGAGCTGTCATGCAATCAAAGAGGGTGAGTCAACTGAGAATTGCGGTTAAACTCTACAAGAAATGCAGTTTGTGGTGAGAGGAGATTGGTTCATTAAGGGTATGTTAACAACTGAAATGCAACTGAAACAGTTGCTTTACTAGGCAGTTAATCTTTACACCTACCCCACCCCCACCTTCTGAAAAAACTAAATCCACACTCAAAGACTTGTTGAAATCATTTTTATTGACAGCAAATTTCACTTTTGTCAAAAATAAATTTTCTTTTCCAATGTACGTTTTGTAGTCCATATAAAATAAAATGTTGTGGATGTTGTTATCTTCGTGCAAAGATTATGGTGTACATCATAAGTTGTACTGGGCAAATTTTTCTTGTCAATCATATCTGGCTTCATGATTCATAAGATACTTTGATTAATTTTGTTGGTTATTTTTAAATAGAAAAGGTAAAAATCGAATGCAAAATATATTCTTCTGAAGCATACCAATATAAAGCTAAAATAATATAAAATAAAAAAAGTAAAAAAAAAATAAAATAGTAGAGTATAGCAACAGTCATTTGGCCATTATGTCAGTGCTATGCAGATTTCGGATTTCCACATCCCAATACTAAAACTTGTATGACATTTGATCATGTTTACTTATGATATATAAAGATAGAAACTATCCCGCAAAGTGAACGGTACCCTGGGGTTTTTTTTTCAATGCTGAATTTTTTATGCAGAATGTGAGATACATGTGAGCTGAAAGCAATTTCACAAAATTTTCTTTTTATTATATGAAATTTATACTTTGTTATATTTTGCAAAGTTCACTTGGCTTGAAATTACATCTTTGTGCAAACAATACTTTGGAAATGAATATAAAACTAAAAAAATCTACATAAACAAAATCTATACATTCACAAAATGGATCTATAGGCTTTTGTTTTTAAATATATGGAGGAAGATTCCTTATAAAAAGAATGCTCTTTCACTTACAGTTTGAGATTCTTGTACCAATTCCCAAAATTTGATTTTCCCTCTTTCATGTCTCTTGATCTCACCAACGTTTTTACAGTAGTAAGGCTACTGAACAGTTTAGACTTTCTGTACACTTACTTACAGGCCAAGGATTTCCTACAGATCATTGGTATGATCCAACAGTGAAAATACACCTTTGTAATACTGGATAACAGCTTTCTAGTTTTGAATTAAGGCATGCATCATTATGATAAAAAATACAAGTAGGGTACTTTTCATCACTTACATTTGTTATCACTTATTTGAGGAAAATGTACAAATTCACCAACAAAATATACAGCAAGTGTAGACTTACACAATCAAACAGCATCCCTATACAATAATGAAATATCCCACACAGGCAACACTACGAAATTCACCAATCACATTCATTCTGACATCGTGACACCACCCACTTTCCCAAAGTATCTCTTCACTCATTGGATGCTATTATTAACCAGGTTCGTATTTATTATGTTAATCTATTTCAATAACATTATAAAGCCAGGTAGAGTGCATACATTTCTTAGATAAAAAAACTGCATTTTTTACCAAAAAAGAGCTACATTTCAGAAGTTTTGGGGTGGGCATGGATTTAGGAAACAATGGGAATACCTTCCATGGGATCAGAAGGTAAAACTAAGCAAAAACTGTTAATTCATTATTTTGCCCATAAAATAGCCTATTTTGATGTCTGAACGGGTTACTTACCAAAGTTTGAAACTTCTGACTGTGTAGTTCACCTTTCCAATCTGTTCTTTGAGGAAAAAGCTGTAAAAAAGTAATCAAACAGCCTAGTAAAATTTTTGAAAAAAGGTCAAAAGAGCATAAGATATTGTTATACAACTTAAAATTGATATATCATGCCGTTCCTTGAAGAAAAATGAAAAAATGCGAAAAAGGTGAAAATACCTAACTGCGATTTTGTCTGAAAATTTCATACAAGCTACACGTACCTTCAGCCTTTCAAGCTTGTCGATCAAGGCCTGAAAGAAATCAAAATAACAATGGATTAAAACAACGGAAACCTCAAAATCAAACACAAAATGAAAACTAAGATGTTTATTACCTTAGCAACATCTTCGCAAGGTCCATTTTGCAGAAATTTGCAGATCAGAAAGTAGAGTTCTGTGAATGAAAAGTAGGATACGTTCAGCTGTTACGCTCACATAAATTCCATGTTAACAGGCGAAAAGGTTACGTGGTTTTCGATCACCAATTACTTGCCTGCTTCGACAGCCGAAGGTTTTATATTCCTTTCAATGCCTTCTGACATATCTCAAATTTAAGAAAACATAACTGCTACGTCGAGTTTAGCGGCTTAAAGCTCCAAATTGTGAAGAAATATCTGACGGATCTCTCCCTGGCATTCCCGCTTACGGAACGTTTTGTCTAGATCTGATACAGGTCGGGCCGAATAACTGTTTATAATGCGTAAAGAAAGTAACGCCACGTGATTCCAATACTCTTTCTTAGTTACCCTGAAAAATCTAATACTATCTGTATAAATAACTTGAAAATTGTTTATTTTTCAAAATCACTTTAAATCTGCAGCATATTATCGCAAATAAATAATGGAGTAAAATCCTCTGCACGGCCGAATCACATTAGCTAAAATTTGTCCGCTCCCTTCCTATGACCTTTGACATACCCACAAAACACGTAAGCCATCGCAGTGTACACTTAGTGTTGCTGTTGTTGTGCACATGTTTCATCATCGTTTACACCATAATACACATTACGCACACATTACACTAACAGTAAAATCAGCTGTTGCAGCTTGCAGCTGGCATATACATAGCCATGGAGCAACTTACCGTCAATGGGAAAGTGTTGTGCAATTACGCATGTAGAATCAAGTTGTGGACCCCACACAGTTGAAGGTACACGTAGGTTAGTACTACGGTCATTCCGGGTCGCAGTATACTCTTCATGATAAAAATTAAAATCCATGGTTAGGAGACAGCAAAAGCTGCAGACTGAGAAGTATAAGATACAGAATTTCCAGGTCAAGAGAAATTTTCCGGTGAAGGCCCAGCCTAGACTTTACTTAGTGTAAGTAATCAATCGGGACCCATATTTTCTTATAATTCAGTACAGGCTAAGTGAGTGGTGGCCCTGTGAGGCTATGTCTATGTGAGTTCTCTAAATAACCCATTTAGGCCTAGAAGGATATTTCACACAGTATGAAACAAGTTTGTAACATTTTTTGAGTTTGACTCTCAAGTCTACCCTTACAAAAATTTGATAAAAGTAAGTTATTTCCTAGATAATGGTTTAGGGATGAGTGGGGATCGACTGTACACAGATCGACTTAAGAAATGGGAAATGTACTCACCCAAAAACAAATCCGTAGCCTGTGTAAATAATCTCTCTGGCTAAATCCGTGGTCAAGTTTCCAGTCCGGGTCGATATCCAAATATAATGTAAAATGCGCAGTATTCCAATTAAATAAATATATATTTATATTTCAACTCTTACTCTCCGGTTGGGAACCTCATGGCTTTGCTAAGGTAGGCTAGCTATAGAGATAAAAGCGAGTTCTCCTTGAAGTAGTGAACGGGTATTCGCTTGGTGATGGTAAATATAAATTACCAACACCGATATGAATGTTCAAACTTTGGGGAGAAGTCGAATAATTATTGGTGTCAATAATTACGGTAAAATTATAATAAATCTCAAATAGGACGGAGGCTCTTGCCTAGTTGTTTGGGCAGAGTGAGAAGTGGAAGTCTGATTTATCTGGATCACAGGTATGGAGATAGTACAATCTCCCATGCTTCTGTATCTCAAATTTCACTCCGTTTGGATAGACTACTTTATTTCTGGACCATCTGGATAGAATGTCACAGTTGACCCTCTTTTAGTTGCAGCTTGCACTGAAAATAGGTAGATCTTGTGGGAAGGATGGAATGTAGAGAGCATTCTTCAATGTTGCTTTTACACTTTGCTTGTATTCAACAAGCGATACCACCACATCTTCACACTTCAAATTGTTGAATCGTTCTGCTAGCTCGATACAATGTTTTTCAGGTTAAAAGGACTTGTCAATCGAAATAAACTTTGTTTCGTCAGTAATTATTTGCGAAGTCACACCACAGTCAACCAGTAGCATGTCAGGCTTGTCAATAACTGCATCAGTGTCAGAAGTTTTGAATAAAAATGTGTGCTCATCCTTTGGAACATCGGCTGACTGGCTAACTTTATCCCTTGGACTGTTGATCTTTCCTTTCTGACGACAGGCATTATCACTGTGTGTAGCACTATGACAGTTATTGCACCACAAATTGTCAGGCTTACTTCTGCAAAATTTACAAGCATAGTGGCCCGCCTGTCTTCCCGCAGTAACATTTGAAATCTTTGTTTCTGGATTCCCTTCCTGATTGACCTTGACCTTGTTTTGGCTTTGACAAATCAGGGGTACTTCTAGTCTTCATAACAGAGTCACTGCCTGTTTCACATCTTGCATGTTCAGTACATCCTCAAAACTACAGAGAGCCACTTTGGGGAGGGGGTGTCCCCCTCCCCTTTTCCAAAATTTTTGAATTTAAGAAGTGTCTACACGCAAAATGGAGGCACCTTTTTGGCAAATCAGTCAACAAAATGTCGCTAGGTTACCGCAAAAAAAGTTCAGCACAGTACTGAATTTTTTTCGCTAACCTAGCAAAATATTGTTTTGAGAGATTTGCCAAAAAACTGTAATATTATGCAGATACTCACAAATGCCCAATTTCTAAAACCTCTCCTAGTCACAATATTCAATCGTTATTTTTGAGGTAAATTTTTGTGCGGTACCGACACAGTTTGCAAACATCAACTCTGTATGTCACCGGGGGTCATACCGTACTGTACTGTACGTGCTGCCAGTGATTTCCAATATTTCCAATCATCTCGCATGGCATTCTACACGTAGCCATGAAAATATAAGCCAATAAGAACGTCAAGAACTGTCAAGACAGTCCAGAACGTTCGGGCAACTCTGGGACAAGTCCCACCTGTGACCCGCAAAGTGGACTATACTGGTAGAGGCGCAGTAGAAGAGACTAAGAGACAGACAGAAGTTCTTTTCGTTGAGTCAAAATATATTCTTGCGACCGCAACCGCAAACTTAATTGTCACATCATATACAAGACTCCGGAACTCCGTGAAACTACCAAAAATATAAAGAAATACAAAAATATATCAATATAAATATATAAACGTTTTCGCTTTACATAAACTAATTTTTCATATTTCGACACAAACATTAATTGCACAATTACACATCAAAATAATATAACTTTCACACACACACCTAAACTCCATACACAAATTCTACTCAAGGGCGGGGCAGGGGGAAGGGAAGGGAATTATTGCACAAACCATCTCTCAGCACCACACTGCAAATTACATACATTCAAACATAGTCTGGACCAACCCCAAGGTTTCTCTACTCAAAAACATACTTACCTCTTTGGCCCTTTAGAGTGGCTTCAGCACCGGAATAGTAATACAAGTTTCCATCCCCAAGTGTACAAGCATTGAATATAATACGAGCACATCGTTTCGCAATTACTTCAGAAAGACACTACCATGCCACGTGCAACCTCTTTGAAGGTATAAAATACGAGCATCTCCTTGCAAGTTGGTTTAGAGAGACGCTACCCACGCCACGTGCAAACCCTTTTATACGAATGCACTGCATGCTTTACTGAGCAGGAGGCAGGTGCACCAAATATAACAATACAAGGATTACATAATCGATCTGAAGGGACACAATGGATACAGTGAACCTTAAAGCGACACACCATATATTCACTACATGGCCCTTCAAAAAATTAAACACATTTTTTCACAAACTACACAAAACAAAATTACACTATGGCCCTTCATCATGATAACTTGTGGCCTTCACGAGTAAGATTAACTTATGAATTGGTCTCTCTAAAACCTTCACATCTCTTACACGCTTGCCCTTGTTATCAAGTTGAGAGCTCAGTACTACCTTTGCCTTACGAACACATCCATCCTCTCCAACCATTGTTTCTACAACTCTGGCCATAGGCCACTCATTTCTAGGTAAATCAGTATCTGTAAGTAGCACAATATCATTAACCTCTATATTTGGTGATTTTGAAACCCATTTTTGCCTAACTTGTAAATTTTGAAGGTATTCCTTCTTCCATCTAGACCAGAAAACATTCAATAAGTGTTGCACTCTTCGCCATCTCCTTCTAGAATACACGTCTGCAGATTCAAATTTACCTGGGGGCGGTAAAAGTACTTTAGATTTTATAGTGATAAGATGATTTGGTGTAAGAGGCTCTGATGATAATGGATCATACAGATTTTGAACTGTTAATGGACGACTATTGACAATGGATGAAGCTTCATACATAAAGGTTCTCAGTGACTCATCATCAAGTTGTGTTCCTAACTTATCTAACATAGTGGCCAACACACTGCGAACAGTCCTTATCTGTCGTTCCCAAACACCGCCCATGTGACTAGCTTGGGGGGTATTGAAATTAAACTGGAAGTAATCACATCCTGATTCTAGTAATTTGTTCTTTACAATCCCATGGTCCATTTCCTTTAAGGCTGATAATAACTCATTTTTCGCTCCTACAAAATTCGTTCCCCTATCGCAGCGCAACTGACGTATAGGACCCCGAATAGCCATAAAACGTCTAAGGGAATTTAGGAATGAGTCTGTAGTCAAAGAGTTTGCCACTTCAACATGTATCGCTCTCGATGCCATACATGTAAATAAAACACCGTATCTCTTTAACTCCCGGCGCCCTTCCCTTATGAACCATGGACCAAAACAATCAACTGCACAATAAGTAAATGGTGAACAGGTTTCTACTCTATCTGAGGGCAGATCAGACATTTTCTGCTGACTAAGAGTACCACGAAGCTTTCTGCATGTAACACACTTGTTTATTTCCTTACCAACCACCGCACTACAACCAATAATCCAATAGCCATTTGCTCGAATTTCATTTAATGTAATACCTCGACCCTGATGAGCAATAAGTTCATGAAAATGTCTAACAAGTAATTCTGAAATATTACACTTCTTGGGAATAATGATAGGATGTTTAACCTTATAATCTATACTGGCTCTACTAAGCCTTCCACCAACACGAATAATACCATTTTGATCTATAAAGGGATCTAGAGCATAAAGACTACTACCTTTCCTTACAGACTTGGCTTCATCGTTACCTTTACTGGCCTGTAAACATTCAAACTCTTCCTCAAACTCATGTTTTTGCACCATTCTTATTATTTCCATCTCTGCCTCCAACAGCCTTTCTATGCCAACATTCATGACCGGAGGAGGACTTTTAGTTACCTTAGCCCTTAGAATTTCCTTTAATAGCATACACAAAGCAATAGCTCTTTTTGCTTTAAACCAGGTGGAAAATGACTTTAAACAATCTACTTCCAGGCAACTACATTTCTTTTTTGAAAACATTACCACACAATTCTTAACTTCTGGGTCATCTTCTAAAAGGTTAAAACCCTGGCCCCATAAACCAATTGGACATTTTTAACTCATCAACACTGAGCCCATGAGAGGCAGCATCACTAGGGTTTTCAGATCCTCTAACAAAACGCCATTGGCTAGGTTTACTAACCTCACATATCTGTTGAACTCGGTTGGCAACAAATACATGAAATCTCTTAACATCATTATTGATGTAACCAAGTGTAACCTGACTATCTGACCAAAAGTACTCTTCACTGAAGGAATACTCCAGTTCTTGATTAAGTAAGGTACTCATTTTAGCTGACAGTACTGCTGCAGTCAATTCTAGGCTTGGCACTGTTATGGGCTTACGTGGAACAACCCTGGACTTACCCATAACAAGTCTACAATGAACAACACCAATTTCATTAATCATGCGTATGTATGAACAACTACCATAACCAGTCACACTAGCATCACAAAAATGATGTAACTCCCTTAGTTGGGTTGCCAAATCCAACAGGCTTAAAACACCTCTCAATCTCAATAGTCTCTAGCTTGGGTAGGTCACTTCTCCATTTATCCCATTTACTACGCAAATCATCTGGCAATGGACTATCCCAATCTAGGTTATTGTGACATAACTGTTGCAAGATTTGCTTACCCACAAGAATAACTGGGGCTATGAACCCAAATGGGTCATACACTGAGGAAATAGTTGAAAGCACACCACGACGAGTCAGCGGTGTATCATTCAAAACTATTCTAAATTTAAACTTATCTGATTCTACACACCACTGTATACCTAACACTCTGTCTACATTAGTAGACTCTGAAAATGGATTCAAAACATTAGCACTCATTTCAACATCACACTCTGGAAGGGAGCTCAATACAATCTTAGAATTGGACTTGAATTTATGAAAATTCACTCCACCTTTAGACAACATTTGCTTTGTTCTTAAAATTAAATCAACTGCCTTGACATCTGTATCAATAGAATACAAGCCATCATCAACATAAAAATTCTGATGAACAAAGTTTACCGCATCTTCTCCAAATTCTGACCCATAATCTAACGCAATTTGTTTTAAGCCATAATTTGCGCACCCAGGGGATGATCCTGCCCCAAACAAGTGAACTGTCATACGATATTCCCATGGTTCACTATTGAAATTACCCTCTGGCCACCACAGAAATCTCAAAAGATCCCTATGCTCTGGGTTGACCTTGAACTGATAGAACATGGACTCGATATCCCCAGCAAACGCAACTCTCTCTTGTCGGAAATGGCACAGAACACCAATTAGACCATTGGTCAGATTTGGCCCAGTAAGTAAGTAATCATTCAGAGATGCCCCTTTAAATTTTGCACTGCAGTCAAAAACAACACGAATCTTTCTAGGTTTTTTGGGGTGGTACACACCATGAAGTGAAGTAGGATGTAATTTAGAGCAAATATTGCAAGTGGAACGGTTTCGACAAAATTTAGATATGTGACCAGGACGAAGACATCCATAACACAAATTCTGGGATTTCACAAACTCCTTACGATCTGTAAGTGGTCTTGCAAGAAACTGGTCACAAACATCAAGTTTATGTTTTCCTTTACATAGGAAACATTTGATCTTTGAATCCTTGGTTGAACTTTCAGTTGCATTAGAGACAAGATTAGTAGTCCCTTTAGCAGTGGTAGTCCTTTTAGTCTTTGCAGAGGTTATTAGTGGATTACAAGCAATTTCTGCCTCCTTACAAATGAATTTCCTAAACTGGCTGAATGGTGGTAGACTACCCTTGCTTTTGTCCCAATCTGCTAGAAATCTTCCCCAACGGGTTACTAACCAATTTGGCAGCTTACTCAGCAGCTTACGGTTTTCCCAGCTATCGTTAAGGAAATTTAGACTGCCCTTAACTATGTCCATAGCAGACTCACACTGCATTAAGAAATCTGCGAATTTCCTCAAGCCTTTACTATCATTTGGTTGAATTTGTGGCCATTGATCTAATTTAGACCTGAAAGCATCTGCAATTGCTATCTTATTTCCATATCTATCATCAAGAAGCTTACGCGCTTCTAGGTAAGTATCAGTAGTAGGAACCAGAAAATAGCCTTCTAATGCATCCTTAGGGGATCCACTTATGTACCTCTTCAAATAAAATAGTTTCTCTGATGGAGATATGCCTTTTCTTTGGAGTAACAAGTCTAAAGCACTTTTCCACCCAGGGTACTTTAAGGGATCACCAGTGAATATCTCTGGCTCAGGGATAGGAAGCCTATTCAAAGATATTTGATGTAAAAGATCTTCAGTTAAATTCTCTATACTAGCAATAGCTGTAGCTGGCTCATCACATTTATCAACACCTGCACTAGTAGTGACTTGCTTCTTAACAGCATTTACCATTCCAGACTGCACACAATTTTGCTCCAAATTATCACCTGCAAGACCTGTGCCAACTTTGGATTCACCTAAAGTTTTGACATACTCCCTACAATATTCCAACTGTTCATCTGGAAGGTCAATTTTGGTATGAACAGATTGCCCTTCAATAGCCTCAAGTTGTGCTTTGGCTATATCCAACTCTGTTCTCTCTAGTTCTGCTTCATACTTGGCCTTTAATTCTAGTTGTTCAACTTCATATTCAGCTTTGAGTTTAATTTGTCTCAACTTAGCATCATGAGCTGCTATTTTGGCTGACAATTCTTCTTTAACAGAAATAGATTTGGCAATACTGTGTGATTTCAAACTGGAAGCTGATTTGGCAATGTAGCTCCCTTCTGTTCTGACATACTGAGACACCTTTTTCACTAATATGCTATGCTCAGATTCAATACTCTCAAACATTGAGTACCTTGCCCCACTCTCATTAATTGTGGTCAACAAACTGTCTAACTCCTCATAAGCATTTGACAAGTCTGCCATAAGTGTTAACAAGGTATCACGATTGGTTTTAACTTCTTCAACAGTAGCCCCTTCACACAATAGGCATTCTATCTTTAAGGCATGTCTACGCCATTTGGAAATGAGCCTTCGAAATTTCTGTTCCCTTTGATCCAATTGCCATTGAAATCCCTTTTCAGTCAAAGTTTGTTCCCTGTTTGGCCTAAGCTTGGGTGTCTCCTCATGAGCTGAAGAGCCCTGTTCCTCCGACTCTCCCATTGTTAATGTTAACAATTTGTCTTGGTGTTAGCCCTCAAACAACTATGGGTCTACCATTGACAATTTTAACAGGCCACACTCACTCAACACTAGCCACTACTTGACCTTAACTGTAAAGTCATAATACTAAGGGATAACAAAATATACACTGTAAATTGTAACATTAGGGGACACAACGTTCGTGAAATAGGTAACTAACACCTTTAACACATTTAGCTCATTTAGCCTAATACATTAGGCTTTCAGCATGTCAATAATACATTAATATCAGCAAATACCTTTCATACATTTGAAGCAGCATAAAACGACACATTATACAGATGAAACAGTAGTGGCATGATCAGGCCAGCCAGTTCTGCAAGCTTATCTCAGTTCCGGTACTAAAAACTTGCCAGAGTCCGTTAGTTTCGACGAGTGTTCATAGCGAAATTTGTGTCTATGATACTAATAATAGAATTAGAAACAATCTGAATTTGCCTCAAATTTGGACTTCTCGGAATTGGCAGCATAGCAATAAGATATGTACAGTACCTGTCATGTTGATACGGAGGTGAATCGATGGATGCAAATAACCGACATGGTAGTGCACAAAGTAGTGACTCCCTGAACGAAGATAAGATGGGGACCGCAGAAAACAGCTAAGTATTACGTTGACGCAAAATGGCTGAAACCATTAACCCTCTACACAGCAAGACGCAAATGGAAATCCATGGAGAGTTTCACTATACTGGTAGAGGCGCAGTAGAAGAGACTAAGAGACAGACAGAAGTTCTTTTCGTTGAGTCAAAATATATTCTTGCGACCGCAACCACAAACTTAATTGTCACATCATATACAAGACTCCGGAACTCTGTGAAACTACCAAAAATATAAAGAAATACAAAAATATATCAATATAAATATATAAACGTTTTCGCTTTACATAAACTAATTTCTCGTATTTCGACACAAACATTAATTGCACAATTACACATCAAAATAATATAACTTTCACACACACACCTAAACTCCATATGCAAATTCTACTCAAGGGCGGGGTAGGGGGAAGGGAAGGGAAGGGAATTATTGCACAAACCATCTCTCAGCACCACACTGCAAATTACATACATTCAAACATACTCTGGACCAACCCCAAGGTTTCTCTACTCAAAAACATACATACCTCTTTGGCCCTTTAGAGTGGCTTCAGCACCGGAATAGTAATACAAGTTTCCATCCCCAAGTGTACAAGCATACAATATAATACGAGCACATCGTTTCGCAATTACTTCAGAAAGACACTACCATGCCACGTGCAACCTCTTTGAAGGTATAAAATACGAGGATCTCCTTGCAAGTTGGTTTAGAGAGACACTACCCACGCCACGTGCAAACCCTTTTATACGAATGCACTGCATGCTTTACTGAGCAGGAGGCAGGTGAACCAAATATAACAATACAAGGATTACATAATCGATCTGAAGGGACACAATGGATACAGTGAACCTTAAAGCGACACACCATATATTCACTACATTATTTTCCCTATTGAATTATTTTCCCTATTGAATGCGGCGTTGCACAACGTTATAACACTATTTTCGCAGTGAC
This sequence comes from Holothuria scabra, assembly GCA_037179385.1. Taxonomy (NCBI): domain Eukaryota; kingdom Metazoa; phylum Echinodermata; class Holothuroidea; order Aspidochirotida; family Holothuriidae; genus Holothuria; species Holothuria scabra. The sequence goes on along the minus strand of CM074193.1, from coordinate 241,039 downwards.
AGGAATATACTGTATTCCATACCTGCTGGGAAGGTTAGCCGATGACGATGTTGCAGCAACAAACATAGTTCCGTACATACCTAGGCCTGTGCATTGTATAGCACTGCGAGCAGTTGAATGTGCTCTGAAATACGATTTACTGAATTTGTAGTTATTGGTAAACACCGTAAGCTGAATTATTTGCTGTATTGAATGGTTCTAAGTACTAAGAATACTTTGGAGATTTGAAATGCAGGTTTTTCAGAGGGCTTGGCGGGTCAGCGGGTTTGTGTGTCCAAATGCGGGTCTAACCCGCGAAACGTGGGTCACTTGGGAGGTATGTAGCCTAGGAACCGTATACCACAGCCATTGTGTTCCAGACTGTAAACTTTCTTTGGAGCAGGTAACTAGAAATGAACTTTGTTATTTTGAGCTTTCATTTGCATTAAAATTTTCACTCCAATAGAGATCAAGGGCACGTCCTCTCACCCACAAAGTTGTACAATTAACCCGTAGAAGAATTGGAGTTTGGGGTGAAGTGATCAGAAAATTACCAGATAAAGTGTACTTCTAGCATTAGATAAAATGATCATGTACAGTACTTTCTCTGGGACAACTATGGAATTGAATGACAAATTGAAAACATGGGAGTTTTTTTTTAACTTTATTGCCACTTAGCACTCTTGAGTTTTGGCTAAATATGTCCCAACTCCTGACTACTGTATGCCTAAATAACATTTCTTTTGAAGCCTTTTAAAAACAAGGCAAGTTACGAATGAGGTGGTTAAAAGTAAATTTTCAGGGAGACTTGTGGGAATATACTCTCACACTTGGACAGCTACATCATTATGTAATAGAAAAACTACTTACTGATAAATGTGGAGTACTGCAGGGTTCTATTCTTGGTCCTGTGCTAATTATAATCTGAATGTTAGTCTTGCGGTCAAACAATCTAATCTCATTCTTTTATCCCATGATATGAATATTTTTGTCGCAAAGGGACTTATGGGCAGGGTCAAGGGGAAGTAAGCAGTTGAGTCAAAATACAAAGTAGATAGAACATAGTCAAATGAGGTATGGCTGGATAGCTAATAAGTTGAACTTTAATGTGGTGTTTACAGAATGAATATATGCCAAGTCAATCAAAAGTTATGTGCATTTGAATAAACTGCGAGTTTATTGCTATTTTCTTCTTAATTTCACAGAATTAAAGGGATGTTTTTGAAGCCACACTCTTCCCTATATAAAAATAATTTCAAGACAAACCCTTTTGAGATTGGTAGTCACAGTTAATACCAAGCACACCATGGCCACAATTCTTCCTCAATGTATTCAATTTGTTAATTAACAGAAATTAATAATTGCCTAATTTGTCCCTCCCTTACCAAAAAGTTGATATTTTTTTAATTTCTTTGTTACTTAATGATAGAAAAATTTACAAATTTCTATAAAACAGGTTTAAGGGACATACTTGTCAAATCATGTCCCTTGGCTCCTTTTAAGGTAGAGGAAACAATAGTCAAACGTGTGTCCCTCTGTTACCGGTAACGGAGGGACAAATGTGTTTTGCACATATTGTACACATGTTGTGGGGGTTTAAAGTGTGTATGGTAGCAGTTTTCTTGGAATATATGCACTTGTTTGAAAGCCATGCACCAGCCAAAGCAGAAGTATTTATTCCTGCACTGGATACTGTATCTGCAGATGGTATTATACCATTACTGTAAGTGACTACAGTATCTGCAGCACTCATGTGCTAGCCAGAGCATGCTAAAACAAGCGTCACATAACCATAAGTTGTTTCAAGTGTTTGTTTAATCGATGGTTGTGAGACAGTCACACAGAAACCATTAATTACCACTTTCAAGTACACACTTCCTACCAATTTCCTACAAAGAAAAATCTTCCAGAATTGCATTCAACCAATCCCACATAGTGGCACCAAAATATCAGAACCTACTGCACTGGTCATCACATTTAATGCCTGTGCAGAAGAAACACTGAACTTTTTAAACAATAAGGATGTGTATGTACTACAGTATGTACCAAAAAACTAAGTAACTGAGACAAGCCAAAAGCTACTTCCATTATAACTACTGTACAGTACAGTATATACTGGGAATTCAGGCCTGTTTTAATGGTCATTCTGAAGTACTGTAAGGAGGTCTGCAAACTCACTCTCTTTTTTCAAATTCAGTGCATGCTTGTTGACAAGGGTTGGCATGTCCAGAGTTGCCAGGATCGTAAATTGGAAAAGGCCTGTTTTGCAATATATGTGCATGATACTATTGGGATAATGTCTCAGCAGTGATTAGCAAAAAGTCTTTCCAATTGCTAAATATTTAGACTACTTCAAAAAATGCTTATCTAGGAACATGCTGTAATGCTGGAGTGAGCTGTCATACAAGAAAATAGATTGCAATAAAGAGGTACAATCTGATTCATACCGCAGTTTACTGTTTTTCCCCAGTATTTATAGTAAAGTGTCGGAAATGCTATTTCAGTACTCTTGTGGCCCCCTCCCTTTACCTTTCACCATTCAAAAACAGTAAAATAAGTAGGGGTGCACCGGATATCCGGTCCGGCCGGATAGTGAAAAAATATCCGGTTCCGGTTCTGGCCAGATTTTTTTTAAATCCGGCCGGATTTTTCTGTACGCTTGGGTAGCATTATGTACATGATCTGAGTTAAAACAAACATGAACACTGCAGTAACTGTCACAGAATTAATTTAAAGTTCAGAAATGATAGCTTATCAGTGCATGTTATGTAACATTTGAACACCTTTATGTAGCCCTTAAAAATGACTGAACCAAACAGGCAACAAAGTTATAAAAGTAACTATTTACATGTACATGTAACAAATATGACATTAAATTCCTCCAACTGTGTGAAATAAACTGAATGAATGAAAAGACCTTTCATGCAGTTTAAATAAGTCTACTGCAGTGCACAGTAGTACTGTACAAAATGGATAATCCATATTACTGTTGTACCTCAGTCACATCATTCAAGGCAGTGTATCAGTTTAATTGCATTGGGTTGTCGACAAATACACACTTAAACACTTCACTTTACTTTTTTTTCACTTTTTAACACATACTTGCCCATTAAAGGGCCAAACCTCCACCCTAAACTACAATTGTGGTACGGGGGTACCGAAATTCTCAATTGGCTCAGCTCTTTCATTGACAGCTAATTCAAACATGGCAGAGTACCAAAGCTTATATTACACAGCATGAATGGTACTGAGAATGGTTTATGTATAAATTGACTTTTTCTATACTCACCTTGAAGCAATAAACTGAGATTGTGTCTGAATGAGGATGAATTTCAGACAATTGTGAGAAGGGCTTAAGTAAGAAGGTTAGGAGAATTGTTACTGTTTGGGGTGAGAGAATTGGGCCTTTAAAGTTGTGTAGTACGAGCAGGAAATGTGTTTCATCTTGAATTTCAGAACACATTACTCATTACAAATTAAAGTTGCCTATGGGGTCACTATCAATGTTTTCTGTCCCTAATAATTAATCACACACTTTTTAAGTATTATGTTTGATAACATCATATTGTGTATACTTTAAGGCCCAGTTCTCTCACCCCAAATAGTACCAATTCTCCTAACCTTCTTACTGAAGCCCCTCCCACAGTTGTCTGAAATTGGTCCTCATCCAGATACAATCTCAGTTTGTTGCTTCAAAGTGAGTATAGAAAAACTCAATTTAATCAAAACACTCTCAGTACTGTTCATGTTGTGTAACATAAGCTTTGGTACTCTGCATTGTTTGAATAAGCTGTCAATCAAAGAGCTGAGTCAATTGAGAATTTCGGTACCCCCGTACCAAAATTGTAGTTTGAGGTGAGAGGTTTGGCCCTTTAAGTGTCAGAACATCATATTGTATACTTAAATGTCAGAACGTGATATATCTCTGCCAAAAAATTATTGATGACAAATGTGCTTCAGTTTTTAGAAATCATGGGATGTTTATATACTAGAAATGGTGTATAAAACAATGGTGCAGTATGAAGTATTGCCAAGTATCACTGGTCTACATAATTTGCACAATTTTTTTGAACAAGTGGTGAATAATGTACTGTAGTTCAAAAAGAACTTAGAACTCACATGCAAAACAACTTCCAAGATTTCCTCAGGAGTTTTCTCTACAAGTACAAATACTGTACTCACTTAGGGAGGGAAAATACAGTACAAAGAGCTCTTACTTCCCCCCCCCCCCCCTTTGCTACAGTTTTGCTGTACTTCTGAAGGAACACAGTTTTTCATGCCTTTTTTCTATTATACTGCAATTTTTGGTTAAAAAATTAGGTAAATACACTTGTACAACACTTGAAGACAAATTTATAGACATTTCCAATTAGTCCTTCACAAACATTACGTTACAAAGTAGTAAACTCATATCCCAGAGTTTCTCTGCTTTTCTGAATTTCACTTTATTCATCTGCATTGCAAAAATCCGGTTCCGGCCGGAAAAAATCCGGCCGGATTTCAAGTTGGTTCCTGCAAAATCCGGTTCCGGCCGGATCCAAAATTTTGGATCCGGTGCATCCCTAGAAATAAGTGTCCAGACTTAATTTTTAAGTCTTAAATGATTTAATATAATGATAGTACCTGTAATTTGGTTGATGAAACAGGGATTATTCACCACACAAGATTTGGTGAACATTTGTGTCCCTCCGTTACCATCGGAAATTGTCCCTCCGTTACCATGAAAAAATAAGTCTAAATATGAAATATGATACATGACGAACTACTGTACTTTTCTACTTTAAAGAATGAATCAATGTATTAGCCAACATATCAGGCAAGTTTGATGAGTATTGTTATTTAAGAACCGTGGATCTGATTCATGTCAAAAAATGTTCAAAAAACCATGTTAATTTTGTGTCCCTCTGTTACCATGACATTTTTTGTACAGTATCATAATTTCCCCTTAGCAACAGTACTAAAAATTTAAAATGTTGTATTTAAGAGAGTAAGTCCCTGCCTAGATAACCACGTAAGAAATTGGGAAATACTCCTTCAAACTTATGCATTGAGAGTTAGAATGTGGTTCGAGAACTGTCAAATGTCCCTCTGTTACCGCTTGACCTTGCCCAATATTAGGGCAGGTCCAAGCTATTCTATCCCATGAAGTCATTTTTAAAATTTCATTGAAATAAGGCATATTTAGCATCATTGTAAAGCTTAAGGATTGAAGTTTTCAAATTTAATATAGTTTTTGGAAAAAATAATACACACAATGAATGGAAGGTTGCTAATTTGCATAATTATTAAAACGAGCGTGACGTACGGGACATTAAAAATTTAGTCCAGAAGCCAGCTACATGATTTATTTGAGTAACTATTATCTGAGACATAGTGCATCCACCCTTCCAAAAATTTTAGAAAATACTTCACTTTGCTCACCTAATTAATTATCAGGGCTCGATTTTCGCGGTTGTCCGATTGTCCGGGACAACTGAAATTCCATATGGACAACCAAAAGTTAAAGGTTGGTTGTCCGATGGGCAACCATTGATCTCTCACAATGAATTATACAGCAGCTTGCTCTGTCTGATTGAAAAAGTATACAGCTGGCTGATCAGCGCTTTTGACTTCTTTTTATCATGCAATATTTCAGATTTCCAAGTGTTTTTGTCTCTCAAAAATCATCTCTTTTTATTTTTTGAGACTAACAACACAAATAAAGACAATAAATGTTTTATAATTGTGCAAAAAATATTTCGGACAACCAAATATGTTTGCGGACAACTAAAAATAGTGACATGGTTGCCCGAAGGACTACCATAATTTTTTCTGAAAATCGAGGCCTGAATTATGCTTATTAGGCAGATTCCAAAAGTGTATGTCCCGTACGTCACAATTTTTGCCTTATTTTTTTTAGTTTTATGAAAGAGTAAACAATATTTTCAAAAAATATTTTGTAAAGTTCTAATTTGTGGAAGTCTACAAAAATATATTCAACAAGATTTGTCTCATCATAATTTATGCATGCTCAATAATCAAATTAAAAAATGTGAAGTATGGGACAAAATGTGTTGTACGGGACAACTGTATTGAGTTTGTACACTGAACTCCTCTCACCTCTCTGAACTGGTTCTCTATCCTAATACTAAGCAATGTACCCTTTTGATGTTTATCAGATGGCATTTTTGAAAAGAGAGAATGGCCCATGATCATTTTTCTTAGCATTTTTGTGATTCAACTCCAAACCTGACATATTTTAGTTGATTTTTGTAAAAGTTTCCCAAATATTTTCAGATTAGGGCATAATGACTTAAAGTAATATTGCAGTTCCTGATGCATGGTACTGGACATTTAATTCAGTTGAACTAGGGAGTTGCTAGAGATTTCTGATTGATCACAGCTCAATACAAGGAGATCTGGTTATTTACAGTACTTGCAATATCAAAGTATATAATAGTGTACAATACTAGGGGAGCTACAAAACATTATTTATACCATATGCTTGGTACTGTAAATGAATTAGTACAGTATAGTACTGTACGTGATATACAGTAGTTGAACTGAAATTTCACATTTAACTCATCCATGACAAGAGGTCTTGAAAGCAACAATATGCATACAGTATGGTTTACTGTTATTTTGACTAGTGACAAAATTTTAGAATTTAACAGCCCTGTACCAGCTGTCATCTATGAAATCCGTTTATTTAGAAATTTTATGGGGAGGGGGGATATCAAATACCTCAAGGGAAAGAGAGAAAAGACTGTAAGGGGAAGGGGTATATATGTAAGAGGACAGTTCATGTAAAGAGAATAACAGTTTGCAAAATAAGCTTTATTAAAATTCCAATATTGCATTAAATCATCCGACAAGCATCTTGTACTGGAAAACGGTGATCCTGGCCCCTAACTACTGTACACTTTAACCCCACACACTCCTAGAACATAGGCTATACTTTAAAGAGTTATATAGTTCACAAATATTTACTGAAGTACAACAAATGTTGTAAAGAAAGTGTATATGTTACAGTACTGTAACTAGAGAAATTAAAGTCTCGTATTAAGTCCAACTTTAAATTTCATGAAGTGGCCACATTTTCAGTAATAAAATAAAAGGAATGACCCTTTAGATGTGTATGATAGTTATCTTGCTTTAGAGTAAGTACAGGGGCTCCAGATCTTTCAATAATTTGCATTTTCTGTACAGCATTTTCATAATAAATCATAATTTAATCCAAATCAGGTTTTTCCAATACACTTTGTATAGGGACAAATCGTCCCGTACGTCACATGTCCCGTACGTCACAAGATATTTTTTCTTTGCGTCACCCCAGTGCCAAAACTACTTTTTATTCTTTTATAGTAATGTGCAGCACACTACTAAAAAGGTTAGGCTACACATTAATGATACTAGCATGATTGCTTCACCTTTACTTTCAGAGCATTTTAAGGTTTAGTATTTCAGCACAAAAACACAAAATTCTCTGGTCCCGTATGTCACACTGGCTTTTAATTAAGATCTTACCTAATTAACGAGGTGTGAAAAGTTTTTATCCCTTTTTAATTAAAGTGTTAGTTGCAACAATTGTGTATGCCTTAAAGTTTCTTGAATGCCAACTTCTTCATAACTTTCAGACACATTTACCTCTCTGAAATGTCCCGTACGTCACAGTGCAAATAGCTTGGACCTGCCCATTAACATTACAAACTACTGTCTGTAAAGTTCTAGTTATCTGTACTTTCAAAGTCCTTTGCTGCAAATAGGTTATCTCTGAACACATCTAAAACTAATAAACCGTAGTTTTCAACTTGTGTAATAGAAACTATGCCTTTGATACATGTTGATGGTCAATGATCGATCAAGGAAGCCAATCATGTAAAATTTCTTGAGGTGTACAGTAGTATATCAACTCCAATCTTTCATGGAAAAATCACATTTCACACATCTGTTATGAGGTCTCTAAAGGTGTGGGTATTCTTTGTAGTTTGAAGCATATTTTGCCTCTTGCTGTATTGTCTGGTCTGGAACCACTAAATTCGTCATTTAGAGCAGGTCATGAAATTCAACAAATTTTTCCAAACCTGTTATGTTTTCTTCACGTACCAATGACAAATGGTCAATCTTAGACAATCCCCATATCTTACATACAAATAACTGTTTTATGAGTGAGTGCTTAACAGTTGAAGTTGATTTTAAAAAATTCGTGACCAGACACTTTTTCATATTATTTACAAAAAAGTTTACAAGTCAGGACACTAGAAAATTCAAAATTTTAACGTTTTCTGTGACTTTTGGACTTGCAACTTGACTTGTTATGCTAACTAGCATTTGTTATGTGGTAGTGACCCTTTGAGACTCTCACTTTATCCATATCCACTCAATTAGCCTCTTTAAATAAATTAACTGTTCTTCAAAAGGAGCCATTTGTCATACTGTATGCTCTGCCTGCCCTCGTGATCATGCTAACGGCTTACTTAAATCATTGAACCTACTATACTACTGTACACAACATTATAAGGCTAAGTACAGTATTTCACCATTTGCTTATTGTTTCTTTATTAACACTCTGCCTTCATCTTTGTATGGCTTTTTCGAGAAAAACTGCTCCTTTAACTGGTACAGCACTAGAAATATGTCACTCCTTCGACCCTGGTACGGGAAAAACCTCACTTTGAGATATTGCCCTGTGAAAGTATGGAACGGCCTTTCAGGTCAACTTGATCTTGCCTTCAGACCTCAGTGTCTTATAGCATTACTTGATAAACAGATACTAAATATCCACTACTGTAGTAACTTCCTAAGATAAGAAGGGGGTAAGGTACAAGGTAATTTGGGAGGGAAGAAGAAGGGGCTTGGACTGGTATTGAAACTAAGTTAGACACAAGTGTACTTTTTTCTACCTTTTGTAATTATATTTAAATACTTACTTTGGTTTAATGCTTTCTGTGTGTTCCAGACAAACCCTCAAGTGTTTTTGAACACTCTTCCCTCTGCACAAACTTTTTCTTATATGATGCAAGTGATATTTTTCACATGTTCTGTAGGACACGTTGTGAAAATTAAGAATCAATAAATGAAATGAAATGAACTACATGCCCAATTTCTGTGTTGCCAAAATTCAGCTGCTTTGGCAGGATAGATGACAAATTGGGCACTGCTACCTGAATACCTTCCTGCCTGTATTTGTACAGCACTTTGCCAGTTGAAACATCCCAGAACTTGTTTCAACCTTCACCCACTATGTAGGTGGAAAATACGCAGTTTAATTTCCAGTACTGTAGGCTACTGTACCTCGTGATGTTAATTAAACAATGAAATGTCTTTACGTGCTGTTGGTGAAAATGCATGGAGGGGAAAATATATCAAAACTCTTTTAGTGATAGCAAATTTGTTGAGCAAATTTAAAACTTTATTTATGAGATTTTTCAAACTTATTCTAATAGGAATAATGGTATCCCCCTCCCCTTTGGAAATTTCTCAGTATTACACACTATTCAAGGCCACCCCTAGTGTCCTCCTACCCAATTTGTCTCTTATAAACTATTCATTCTGAGAGGGACACACTCCTTGACCCCAGATTAATTAAGGGTAATTGGGAACAGGAAATTAGGATCATGGCCCAGAAGTGACTTCATCTTCAACTACTCTCAACTTGAAATGGAATTACAATTTGGAACCATTTTGAAGTAAAATACGAATGTTATATTTGCAAATTATACTGTAGAGAGAAATGAAAAGTTCATGGAAGAAAGAAAAACTAGGTTGGAACTATGTTCAAACTGGTAGCAGTAGCACTATAGCATCAAGAGCAGAGCACTTAACTGTACAGTATGTGGCAAAAATGCCATTGCCAGTGAGTGATTTCAAAGATCAGAAAGGTGTCCCTCTCCAGTTGGAACTTTTGATTCCCTTGCTGAAGGCAGGCAAGGAATCTATGGAATGATGATTGATGTTGTGTGGGTGTGGGTGTGAGTACTGTATATGTGTATGTGTGTTTGTGAAGCTTTTGCTTGTAAACATCATATCTCACGAAGGGTACTGTAAGTGTGACAGGATCTCATTTATGATATGTGGGTTGGCCACAGTAAGGAGATGATCCATGTTTGATTTTGGTGGAGGTCAAAGGTCATTTGGGGTCACAAGAGGCTAAGATGTCAAAACTTCGTAAACATGATATCGTAAGATAAACGCATGTGACTAAACTCACGTTTAGTGTGTGAGTTAGCTGTATTGATTGCATGATCCGTATCAATTAGTGGAGGTCAAAGGTCATTTTGGGGTCCCAGTAGGTCAAATGGTGAATTCCTTTGAAATTGCTCGTAAACATGGTACAGTATCTCAAAAAAGGTAAGTGTGACCAATGACTTATTTCGTGTGTGGGTTGGCCATATTGAGTCGATGATCCCTATCATGAGGGGTCAGCAGGGTCAAAGTCTGACACACTTAATTACACAGAAGAGTGAACTGGGGTAGAAAGGCCTGGTTGACTTGTTTCCATTACAAGTAAAAACTGGTGAAAGAAATTTTTAAATGTGATATAATTTAAAACGAGATTAATGTTAATCACCATTGGTAATGTGTACAGTCAGATCAGTAAATATATTTTAATGGTGCATACTGTACAGTAGTTGCTACTGAATGAAAATTGAAAAATAAAGTTTGGAAAAACAAGAATTAGAGGTTTGGCCCATTTCACTCAAAATCATTGCATTTAAGAGGGGGTTTAATATTTTAAAATTCTATAGTTGCTTCTTATTTGAAAAAGTCATCTAAAATAGGTGTTCAGTAATTACAGTAAAATAATTCTCTAAATTAATTTTTTGCCTTAGAATGAATCTGTTATATGGGCACTTTTACCCAGAGAAAATCAAAGCTCTCGGTGTAAAAAAAAACCCCAGTATAATTTTCAGCATTGCAGCCTTATTTATCCTTAACGTATTTATATAAAACCTCATATGATAGCATTAAATCAGTTACCAAACAACCCTACAATACTTTTTAAGTACATTAAGTCTCTGCTACATAAAATAATCCCATTATTGGCTGAAGAAAATCATTTCAATACCACGCTTACACAATTCCTTATGGTTGGAAACAAGTCATGGATGCTGCAAAATTTCACACATATTAAGTGGATGCAATAAAGTTTGCAGAACCCTAGTTCTAGGTGGTCAAAGCTCATCATTGGGGTCACAGGGTCCAATTCCAGCTGAACCTGATTTATGCTGTTCATATCTCAATGTTGAAAGCTTGTATACTTTGTGGGTACATCATGAAGCACTGTCAATGTGCAAAAATAAAATGGTGTCCAAATTGGTGTCCAAAACAGTTTTCAAGCAACTACAGTACACAAAACAATGTACATGTTTTGCAAGTACTGACCTGTTGTGCTGTTTTGTGGCTGGATCTAAGAAGAATATGTGTCAGGGCTTGATTTTCATGGTTATCCGGTTGTCCAGGACAACCGAAAATTGCATAAGGACAACCAAAAGTTAAAAGTTGGTTTTGCGGTGGACAACCATTTTTCTCTCATAATGAATTAAAAAGCAGGTTGCTTTTATCTGATTCAAGAAATACTGTAGGCCTATACTGCTGCTGACTGATCAACTCGTTCAACTTTTTCCATTAACAATATTTCAAACTTTTAGTGTTTTTGTCTCTCAAACATCCCATCTTTTTATTCTTCAAGACCAAATAATACATGAACTCAATAACTGTTTTGTAATTGTGCGAAAAATGTTTTGGGTAACCAAATTTCCTTGTGGACGACTACAGTAAAAGTAGTGAAATACAGGTAGTTGTCAAAAGGACAACCATAATTTTTTTTGAAAATTTAGACCTTTGTGTGTTCATGTGTTACCTTGTCCATGGAACATCATGTAAAGAAGCTCTGCCAATCTACTTTCTTTCATATCAGGAATATTAATGGTATCCGCAGATATTTACCCTGTGATTCAGCGGTGTTACTTGTTCATGTCCTTGTAACATCCAGGCTTGACAATAGTAACTCCTTGTTGTACGGAATTGCTGACAAGTTGATTAAAAAGATCCAGTGTGTTCAGAATACGACAGCCCAGATTTTAACACAAACTAAAAAACATGATCATATTACACCCATCTTAAGAGATCTTCACTGGCTTCCAGTCTGGCATCGTATTGACTTAAAAATGATAATACTCACATGGAAAGCACTCAATGGTAAAGCCCCGGATTATCTTGCAGAACTGCTCAAACCATACTCTCTGTGTGGCAATTTAAGGTCCACAGAGAAAAATCTTCTATCCATTCCAGAACATCCTCAACTGATGGAGATAAGGCCTTTTCTGTAGCTGCTCCTAAACTATGGAACTCTCTTCCACTGAACATTCACTGACATTGTACTTCTTTAAATACCTTCAAGAATAATCTTAAAACTTAGTTATTTACTATTGCTTATAATTAATCTTAACTTGTTGTTATTATTTCATGTTCATTGTGATGGTCTTGTATATGTATTGCCATTAGGGCCTTGGATTATTTTCATAGATAGATGGCGCTTTGTAAATGCATTATTATATTGCTATTTGTTGTCTTGCAGAAAAAAAAACATGACACAAATTTTATTCACAACTTGCAATTGTCAATTACCTGTAGGTGTTAACTGAACTACAATTAAAACTCACTGTTTTTGCATCCAACACACAATTACCATACAACACTATAGCAGGCTTCCCAGGTCGAGTCATACCAAAGGCAGGGAACCCACTGCCATTGTGCGTGATACTCTGCATAAGCAGTGGAGTAGGGAAAACAGTCCAGTGAGCCACAATTGGAAAAAAGGACGTGGTCGGCTCGACTTGAACCAATAGGTTGGAAACTGGGCCATAAAACTCTATCTAACTGACCAAAGCAGGCATTACACTTATAAATACTCAGACCTCTCACTGTTTCATAATCCTCTACTTGCAATACATATGCTTGCAGCACAAGTTTACAAGTTCCATTCATAAGAAATGATGATTCTCTAAACTGTTGGTTACTGTTGGTAAGAATTACAGTAATCTGATGATTTGTGTCGATTTGGTGTGTTGTCCAGAACAAACTCAAAGACTTGTTTTCATTTGTTTTTAATTTTTTTTTCGCAGCATATAGCAATGAGTGTTGCAGAACTTGAGGAGTTGCGGAAATCCTCAGAATGGTTTCCAGAAAAAGAGTATTTAGCCCAAAAAACTTGGTTACAAACAACATGTGCTCGTATTGTTAGCTGTGGACCCGTTCCAAAACATGTAGCCTTCATAATGGATGGAAATCGAAGGTTTGCACGAAAGTCCTCCATTGCAAGACAAGAGGGTCACATGGAAGGATTTAAAAAACTAGCAGAGGTAAAGGTTAAAAATATTTATGAGGTACAGTATTCTGAGTGCTTGTGCTTTGATCCCAATTTAACATTGGCAATGTTAGATGCAAGTTTTTTAACTCGTTCACAGCCAGTGTCCATTGCACCCTTTTCAACCGAGAGGTTGAAAACTACATAACAATTGTTCATTATAGTTGCATGTACTTGGCCACGAATGGAAACTCAAATGGATGTTACTGTACGTAAGTGGCTGAGAAAGGGTTAAACAATGATTTCAGTACTTGTTAACTAGATCTTTTGAGTTTCCACTTTTTGACTGACAGATGTCTTTGTTTCTCTTGCGCAGTCTCCAGCTGTATGGTCAAGCAGCTAAAGCATCAGACTTGGAGTCCGGGGGTTGGGAGTTCTGGTGCTGTGCGGGTCATACAGGAGACTTTAAATGGAACCTACTGTACTGCCATTGTGCTTAGTGCTCAGCATAAGCAATGTAGTATGGAAAACAAGCCAGTGAGCTGCAACTGGAAGACTTGAATCAATTGGTTGGAAACTGGGCGTTAAAAGTCCACCTAACCTAACCTCTTGGTCTCTTGTGACTGAAGCCATTTAATGATGGTCTCTTCTGTTCTTTTCCAAGTACAAAGGCTTATTGTCTATGTATGCTTTGTGCTGAGGGGTGTGACTGTCAATGACAAGTGTTTACACTAAGCTGCTACAGTACTGTATGATGTGTTTTGATGCAATGGCTTGCCAACTTGATGCACAGACATTTGTAGGAAAATTAAAAGGAGGGTTTAATGTTTTCCCACATTTGATTTGTGTACAGTTCCACAAAACTAGAATTTCCAGTGAGTCAAATTTTCTCAAAATACTGAGTTTATGGACTTGGTGAACAAATCCCAGAGTCTGAAACAGTGCCAGTGACAAAGCTTATCATAAGAATTTTCGGGAGAACATATGAAAATATCTTTGAGAATATACTTCAATGGCACCTGTACTATATCATTTCATTTAGTCATTGGATGGAGGCATTGTCCAAGTGTGGATAAGTCCCTCAGATTTAAACAGTTGTTTAATCATTAAGAAACAAAATTGATAAAGTAATTTGAGGTAATTTGTTGCTGACTTTAAGTACACTGTAACTATGTAGCTTTATAGCAAATTCCATGCATTTCATTCATTTGCATTATTGCTAGAAATGAAAGTTAATGTGTAGAGTGTAAGGAATGTGTCTCTTTAGTGCAATTTGTCACTGAGTGATCCGTTGAGCAAAGAATTGAGACAGGAATTTGAGGGACTAAACCAAGATCACAAAACAAACATGTTGTAGACTATAGAATGTAATTTCTCCTTTTTTAACAGCTCCCTGGTTGAACCTAGAATATAATTGGTCTACTTTTTGTGCTATTTCAGGACACTCTCAATGTTATGAATTACAGTACTCATGAATGCTGGTACAGTTTCTTTGCCAAACACTTACAGTAGTTAGCAAGTTCTATAGCACTACAAAATGTCTAATGTAACTGTAGTCTTTTAAGTTTTAGATAGATTAAAATGGAAACTCTCAGCTAAAAGTATTATCTGATTGAAATGACACTTTCAGAAAGGAAATCTTACAAGGTGTTCATTGACAGGAAGGTGTCCATGAGCAGGATGGTGTTAAGAAAACACAGGTGCATAGCCATTGCATTGCAACTGGATTGCTACTGTACAGTATATATGCACAGAACCATAAAATAGTTGTTTTGAAAATGGCATAAATTGTATCAGATGGGTCTGCAATCAACTTTAAATAGGCTACTAAAAAGGTTAGATTCACTTTACTTTGTGAGTTTTAAGCTCAGGAATCAATTGGTATAGTATGCAGTACTACAGTACTGTAGTTAGACATTGAATCAATATCAGGTTTCCTTGATAAGTACTGTTTGATAAATCAGTCTTTCAATTGAAGTCAATTTTTGCCATGATCTCATTGATTATCCCATTTACTGTATGTTCATAAATTATAAGTTGATCATTTTATACTGTATGATATTGCAGCAATCCACTTGAATATGGCTTATGATGCAAAGGTTACTAGCAATTCTGACAGAAAATCAAAAAGGGTGCCCAGGGTATTTCTGTCAAACCTGAAGTCCAAATTGATGGTGCACTTGGCCAAATTACAGGTTTGATCAGGAGGCAAAAGCTTGCTTCAAGGCCCCTATAATGTGTAATTTGAAGGTTCTTCTAACTGTTAATTTAACCTTTTACCGTTGTGCCTCGGGAGTGGGCGGAAAAGCGGACGTAGCCCGCCCTGCATCGGCTTCCGTAGGCCATTGACCCAATGACCTTAAACTATTGTCTCTCTCGTTGTTGTGGCCGAATTTTTGGGTAGCTACTCGCAGTTTCGAGCTCCGCGTGAAACAGTAAAGATGGGTGACAGCCGAGCTCTCCGCATGGGTCCCGGGTGACAGCCGAGCTCTCCGCATGGGTCCAAAAGGACCCAAACAACGGTAAAGGGTTAAGAAACTAAAATAAACAGCAAAAGTAAGGGCATTGGACCTGCTCAGCATAAAGGTCAGGGCACCGTTCCACAAAGAGTTACGCACAATCTTAAGTTTGATTCACCATACTTAAGCCAACAGTAAATCATACTTAAGATCGTGCGTAACTTGTGGAACGGGCCCCAGGTTTGTAGTTGTTTTAATGCATTTTCTTTATGCTTGACATTAACAGACATTACAGTGGTGTTTGGACCTTGGTATTACAGAAGTAACAGTTTACGCTTTTAGCATTGAAAATTTCAAGCGTTCCAAAGAAGAAGTAGAGGGTCTCTTGCATCTGGCCAGGGAAAAGTTTGAAAGGCTCCTTGAAGAAAAGTAGGTATATGAGCAATATGGTTAGCCCTATAAAAAAGAGATGGACACAGTTCAAAAAATTTCTATGAGTAACTTTAATGTACAGCGTGCAGCAAGATAACTCATAAGTGAAATCCTTATCAATTGCCACAAGCTTTCTTATTCTGCTTTTCCTTCAAAATATTACCATTCTTGTATTTAAGTTACAGTGTACATATTTGTGTAATTTGTTAGCAGTTTCAATAATTTTCAAACTAAGCTTTTCTTCCTTATAACTTCAATGATCTATTCAAGTGTTACAGCACATGTCTTTATGCAACTTGGGCAAGTTATTACTCTCACCTAGAAACATCTACTGTCTAACCATTAATAAAGCTTTTTTCATTAAGTAACATCTTACCTTTTGGGCAATCAATCCATGTGAAAAGCTCTTTACATCATTTACAGTCAGTCTGTCAGGCTACTTAGATCTATGTAATCATGTGAACTTGCCCTTCAAAAACTTGAAGGAACATACATACATGTGACCATATGGTTGGAAATCAATGAGTCAGACTGTGGGGCAATATTCAACATTGCTCTCAGTCAGTCCATGAAGTGACACCTTAATTTTTAGACAGGCAATCCATGCATGATGATGAAGTATTTCATGACAGTCTGTGGGGTTACATCTAACCCTTTGGTCATTGAGGAAAGAAAAGATCAGAATTCAGATGATTTAAGTCACAGGTAAAGTCAAGCAGGACAGATAAGATTTTTCGGTACAAAAGCTCAGGTTGGTCCTGTTGTAAATTAGCTTAATCAATCATTTTTTGTAATGTCCTTTATAGGGTATATATACTGTGCAGTATTAATACAAATACAAACCAGAAAAGGTTGTATTTGAATTTTTTTTTGAAAGTCCTAACTACGTGTATGAATGAAGTGAACATTTCCCCAACAGTTTACATAACATTTCTCTTTATAACGCAAGTAATGTTTGGTTTAAAGAGGCTCATTGAGTTGATATCGATAACTTAATGAGAGTCTCAGAGGGTCTTTATCATATAGTTAGTATATAACAAGTTAAGTTTCAAGTCCAAATGTCACAGAAAACGCTAAAAGTTTTAATTTCCTTGTGTCCTGACTTATAACGGTTTTGTACATGATTTGAAATAGTGTCTAGTCACAAATTTTTTAAAACCGACTTCAGCACTCACTCATAAAACAGTTATTTGTATGTATGTTGGGTATGGGGATTGTCAAAGATTGACCATTTGTCATTGGTATGTGTAGAAAACTCAACAGGTTTGGAAAAATTTGTTAAATTTCATAAACCAACTCAATGAGCCGATTTAAGTTGTCCTCTTCCATTTGGCCGATATAAGTGAAGCTGCAGGGTTTGTACATACAGGTTCTGAAAATTCTGGAAGGTCAAGGAAAACTGAAATTTGAATCTCTATAGGCCTGGAGAGTTAGAGAAAATGAGTAATTTTTTGCAATTCAGTGAATTCCAGTTAGTGGACTAACTGCCCTGATTTTGTTCATGTTCAGATACCTAATTTTATAAAGAGAGATGGAAATTATGGAATTAAATTGTTTTGAAGGTCCTGGAAATATTAGTCAAGGTCCTTTAAAGGCAGTCATTCGTCACCCTAAACTACAGTTTCAGTATACATATATCAAAACTCTCAATTGGTACAGCTCTTTGATTGGCACCACATTCAAACAATGCATCATAGCTAAATTACACAGCATGGGCACTGAGAGTGTCTTGATTATACATTATGGACTTGTATGGCCACTGGGACAAGCCATCAAGCAATAAACTAGGATTGTGTCTGGATAAAGATGAGTTTTAGATAAATGTGGGAGGGGCTAGAAGTAAGTAGGTTGGGAGAATTGGAACTGTTTGGGATGATGAAAATATGCCTTTAAAAATGATGTTATTTTGTGATTTTGAATGTGCACAAACACTGAGCTTGCAAATTGCAAGTCTTCATCCATAGGTAGATTCTTCTCATAATTCTCTGCATTCTTTTATTTAATTTTTTTCAGGGATGAAATAATGAAACATGGAGTCTGTATTCGAGTCTTGGGTGACCTAACACTACTACCAAAGGATCTGCAGGCAGTTATAGCTGATGCCATGTACCTCTCTCGAAATAATACCAGGTATGTCCAAAGAATGGCTTTTGGAAAGGTACTGTACAAGCAGAGACCTTTTGTGCAATTTGGGAGAAAATTAAAAAAGCAAGTTATTTACTGTAAGTCATGAAAAATTCACTCTCACTGCCATTTATCATTCTTTACATAATTTTCTGAATATTGTATGTTAACTCATAATACCTAGCTAATGCTATTGCAAGTACAAGAGCATGTCACATTCTAGGCCACCAGGAGCTGACTGGCTTGTGATTTTGTCAACATCAAAGCAGCTGTTGATAGCAAAGAGTTTCCCCACCCCTGCCTAGTCAGGTCACTATCCAATAGATTGCTGGACCATCAACTTGCAGGCTTGCCAACTAGTCCGATTTTATCGTATTTGTTCCGTTTTGGGGGTTTTCTGGAGGCCAAAAATCGGAACAGTACGATTTTTGAAAATTCTGCTGTAATACATACGCAGGCAATTTTCTACATTGTGTGTGTGTGTACCCCGGGCCATTTTAAGTGTGAAATGAACCTACAAAAAGTAGAATCAGTCTGTGTGACAAAAGTAAATGTGTGCTTTGCTTCCTATCTACGTACGTAAGTACGTCTACGTACGTCCGCTCGTACCATGAACTAAACTGTGCCACCCCATAGTCACGTATAATATGCCCATTTATTACATGCACAGTTGAATACCACATGAATTGCACTGAAGACTAGAGGCTGTCTTCTTGCCAGATATCATAAGCTTCAAATTTGAATTTTGGCACTTTGGCATAAAAGATTGGTTATTTGGCCGTTGAAAATCCTTCTTGGTGAGAATGGATGGCCAGACGTTGGATTTGGCCAAATGTCAGGAAGGTTTGGCCGTAAGAGGTACATTGCCTGGCAGGCAGCCCTGGCACTGCTACAAAATAAGCCAGCTAGCTGTGATGTTTTTAGTGGCTGCACATCTATGGTCTAGCCTAGGCGGATGTTTGATTCAGGATCTGAAGATCAACAAAAAGGTAGGCCTTGATCATCATAGTGGCCGATACCGACCATCCTACATTTTCTCCTCATTTTGTTAACGGCCTGAAAGCAATTTTTGTGATATATGGGACTTCCAAGTTTTAACCAAAATTAGGCCTAAGAACGTTTCCAGCCCCATACATACAGGCAGGGTTTACTGTAGCAATATACTTAACCTTAGGCCTAAGACAGTAAGAGGGGATTTGTGTAATATGTATTGCACGTTAGGATACCGTATCTGACAAATAGGCAAGAGAACAAAATAAGACTTGCAAGGGATCTTGTCCCAGATCTTGCCGGTTCGTATACATTGGATTATTCCATTATATATAAGGTGTCCATTGTGTGCGCATTAAGTGTGCACACAATAGCAGTCTGCATTACGGTGGTGCGGTAACGTTGTACCATCAAAGTCAATATGCTATCAATAAGAAGATTAAACGGCATATTTCATGTAATAAACACTGGTATATTTCTGTTTCCAACAGGTGATATGCAAGAAACCTTCAAGGAGTTCATCAGATCATCGAGCAAGTGTAAAGGATGATAATTGTGTCAGACATACATAGTCTTTTACAGACAGCCGTTTTATTTCTCAACCATGTAGGTGATGGGCTGTTGCTGGTGGTTTTGTGTTCACTGGTCATGCTTGGGTGTTGGTGTGCTATTGTCTATGTTATGAACACTGCACAAGCTATAAATTGCAATGAAGTTAAAATTCCCGACATTGGTTATATTCTATTCAATTTTTAAAGATTTTAATAACCAACCAATGGTCTATGTTATGAACACCGCACAAGCTATAAATTGAGATAAGTTAGAATTCCCGACATTGGTTATGTTCTATTTAATTTGTATAGATTTTAATAACCAATGATGGCATGGTCGACACATCAACGGCACCAAGCACTGGCTTCATGCAGGTGGTTGACACCAGAGATGCTGCAACGCTATTGCCCATCATCCAGCAACACATCCGTCCCGGCAGCATTATTCACTCCGATCAATGGAGAGCATATGCAGGCATCACACCCCAACGCCTACCATTCAGGAAGAAAGGCTCACTACCTCTTCAAACATGCTTGTGTCTGTGTCTTCTTTCTCTCTTCTCTTCTTTAAAATCCGGTGATTGAAAATGCCAATAACTCGGGTATCGGGTGCTTTACGTAAAACGAAAAAAAAAAAAAAATCACACTTAATCTGAAGTTCATCCAAAAACATCATAACATAGACCGTTGGTTTGTTATTAAAGTTATATAAAAATATGGTTTCACGTGGGGTTTTTTACCAATAACCAATGTCAGGATTTTAACTTCATCGCAATTTATGACTTGTGCGGTGTTGGTTATTAAAATCTTTAAAAATTAAATAGAATATAACCAATGTCCGGGAATTTTAACTGCATCGCAATTTATAACTTGTTCATTGTTTATAACGTAGACCATTGGTTTGTTATTAAAGTTATATAAAAATATGGTTTTTTATCATCCTTTACACTTGCTCGATGATCTGATGAACACCTTGAAGGTTTCTTGCATATCACCTGTTGGAAACAGAAATATACCAGTGTTTATTGCATGAAATATGTCGAAATATGCCGTT
The DNA here is from genome assembly GCA_037179385.1 of Holothuria scabra. NCBI lineage: Eukaryota > Metazoa > Echinodermata > Holothuroidea > Aspidochirotida > Holothuriidae > Holothuria > Holothuria scabra. The sequence continues at coordinate 220,162 of CM074193.1, read as the reverse complement.
TAATCTTCTTTTTGATAGCATATTGACTTTGATGGTACAACGTTACCGCACCACAGCAATGCAGACTGTTGTGTGCACACTTAATGCTCACACAATGGACACCTTATATATAATGGAATAATCCAATGTATACGAACCGGCAAGATCTGGGACAAGATCCCTTGCAAGTTGTGGGAAAATCTTTTAAATAACGACATCAGGATTAATCACTGCTACCATTGGAGCTCTGTGAAATCCTGTGGGGTCATTGCAGCTGGATAATATCAGTGACACTAGGCCTAACAGTTAGACTATTTCAGTTTTCACCAAGCAAGAAAAATAAGAACCCTTCTTAGAAAATGTGATTTTTTTGAGGATAAATTTCATTCAAATCCAGCACCAAATGTTGCACCATATTGCATCTAGCCCATATTGCATTGCCAAAAATTTTCCAAAGGGGAGAGGGGGACACTCCCTCCCCTTTGACCCCTCCCCCAGGCCGGCATACACTTTTACTTCATAAAAGTAGAGTTAGATTTTCAGCTTTCAAATGTTGGCAAGCCTGAACTTGTAAGCAACAATTAAGTGACTGATTCTTCCTTTAAGAAGTACTGGATTTTATAGTGTGTAATTGTGACTGTTGGTGGACTGAACTACAGTACCATGGAATCCCAGTAATGCTGCAATGATAAATGAATAGCTACATTAAAACCCAACTTTTACTTTAACTTTCATCTCAATAGTATATAGCTACATTGAGACTGAATGGGTACTGCGACTGATGTTGTCTCATTGAAAGAGCAACTTGAAGACTTATTGGGAACTGTGATTTGCCTCAGTGAAGTAGATATGGAGACCTGATGTATACTGTTGACTACTTGGAGACTTATTGGGAAATAGATGTTTGGAGACGCAGTGGGCACTTTGATTTGTCTTAATAAAATAGCTGTTTGGAGACTCAGTGGGCACTATGATTTGCCTCAATAAAATAGCTGTTTGGAGACTCAGTGGGCACTATGATTTGTCTCAAAGAAATAGCTGTTTGGAGATTTAGTGGGTACTCTGATTTTTCTCAATGAAATAGATGTTTAGAGACATAGTGGGTACTGTGATTTGTTTCAATGAAATAGCTGCATGTTTGGAGACTTTGTGGGTACTGTGATTTGTCTCAATGAAATAGTTGTTTGGAGACTCGGTGGGCACTGTGATTTGTCTGAAAGAAATTCTGTTTGGAGACTCAGTGGGCACTGTGACTGTTGTTTCAATAGAGCAGCCACAAAGTGGACTACTATAATTACTGTAAAGAAATAAAGAATCTTTTTGTTATTTTGCAGGGCAATATTGAATGTATGCATGGCTTACACATCCAGACATGAGATAACAAATGCTTTCAAGGAACTCTCTTGGGGTGTCAACAAAGGTCTAATCAAGCCAAGGTAAGAATGCTGTCAGTGGTCTGTGTTTTTGTCTTTTTTCTGGTGGAAGGCCATATAGATCCCCACCAACACTACCCCCTCCTCTCCCTCCTGCAATCCAGCTGTAAACCAAGGTCAATGTCAGTGGCATGGTCCACTACCAGTGAACCCCTCCCATACACCAGTGGTTCTCAAAAGGTGGACAGGTGGACTCTTTGATTGGCTGTTAAGAGCCACTGGTGGGCTGCAAAGAGGGAGTTAGGAAAGTATAATCGATGGGTATTTTATCAATATTACTTTAAATTGAAATACTGCCTTGCATTTAAAATTCTACAACATGTCAATTAAAGTAAAAAGCTTTAGTCATCAAATCATTCTGTCTCAACAATAAATATTTTATATTAAGAGACACATAAAGAATTTACAGTAGTATAGGTCTATATTGCTAAATGTTGTTGTGTCCTATTGTTGTGTAAAATGTTAGTGTAACTCTTTTTGTCACTTTATGGTGAAAAATAAAGTTGATTGCTTTTTTACTAACATAACTTAAAGTATATTTCATCATAAGACAAACAGACAAAATTAATTCACTTCAAATTCATGTTTAAAAGTAATTTTGTAAAGTACATTAATAACACTTATATACCTAATAAAATAGCAAGAAATCATTTGCAGGACACTAGAAAAACAGAAAACTGCTATCTAGACTCATGACCCAAAAACAATAAATAAAAATAACACACAGGAACAGATGAGGCAAAAACAGCAGAAGAATAGAAAAGTGTTTTACCTGCACAGTTTACTGTACAGAAAAGTTATTAAGGATATAGTGTTGTAATCTGCATGGGAACATTTTTAAGTGCTGGGATGATTTTATGTCTGGTGAAATTTGAGAAATACAACTTTACCTTGTTAATAGTGTTTAGGGGTGCACCGGAAATCCGGTCCGGCCGGATTATCCGGCGGGATAGTGAAAAAATATCCGGTTCCAGCCGGATTTTTTTTAAATCCGGTCGGATTTTTCTGTACACTTGGGTAGCATTATGTACATGATCTGAGTTAAAAAAAAACATGAAGACTGCAGTAACTGTCACAGAATTAATTTAAAGTTCATAAATGATAGCTTATCAGTGCATGTTATGCAACATTTGAACACCTTTATGTAGCCCTTAAAAATGACTGAACCAAACAGGCAACAAAGTTATAAAAGTAACTATTTACATGTACAGTGCAATCATGTAACAAATATGATTTTAAATTCCTCCAACTGTGTGAAATAAACTGAATGGATGAAAAGACCTTTCATGCAATATAAATAAGTCTACTGCAGTGCACAGTTGTACAGTACAAAATGGAAAATCCATATTACAGTTGTACCTGAGTCACATCATTCAAGGCAGTGTTTCAGTTAAGTTGCATTGGGTTGTCTACAAATACACACTTAAACACTTCACTTTACTTTTTTACACGTACTTGCCCATTTAAGGGCCAAACCTCTCACCCCAACCTACAATTTTGGTACGGGGGTACCGAAATTCTCAAGTGGCTCAGCTCTTTGATTGACAGCTAATTCAACAGGGCAGAGTACCAAAGCTTATATTACACAGCATGAATGGTACTGAGAATTTTTTATGTATAAATTGAGTTTTTTTATACTCACCTTGAAGCAATAAACTGAGATTGTATCTGGATGAGGATGAATTTCAGACAATTGTGGGAGGGGCTTAAGTGAGGAGGTTACGAGAATTGTAACTGTTTGGGGTGAGAGAATTGGGCCTTTAAAGTTGCGTAGTACAAGCAGGAAATGTGTTTCATCTTGAATATCAGAAGACATTACTCATTACAAATTAAAGTTGCCTATGGGGTCACTATCAATGTTTTCTGTCCCTAATAATTAATCACACTACAGGCCTCGATTTCAGAAAAATTTATGGTTGTCATTAGGGCAACCATATCTATATATTTGGTTGTCCTAAAGGAAATTTGGTTGTCTGAAACAAATTGCACAAAGTGCATACAAAACTGTGAGTGTGTTCATGTTCAGTACAATTGGTTTTCAAAGACAAAAAGATGTGATGTTTGGGAGACAAAAACATTGTTGAAGTCTGCAATATAGTACAGTATGATTGAAAGAGTTGATCTTTAGTTGATAAAGTCAGCAGTACAGTCTTGCAATCAGGAAAAAATACATTGCTTTTTAATTCTTAAGTAATGAGAAAAAATGGCTGTCCATAGGGCAACCACCTTTTAAATTTTGGTTGTCCGTATAGAATTTTGGTTGTCCCGGACAACCAGGAAAATTGAGCCCAGACACACACTTTACGTATTAATATGTTTGATAACATCATATTGTGTATATACTTAAGTGTCAGAACATCATATTGTGTATACTTAAATGTCAGAATGTCAGAACGTGTAATATATCTCTGCCAAAAAAATTATTGATGACAAATCTGCTTGGGTTTTTAGTTGCGGTGCCTGCCTTGCAGGCAGCACCGCAACTAATGCAGTTACTATCGCGATGTCAATTTCTGACTTTTCCGGCACTTTATTTCTATCTCCTTCTAGATGCTTTGTGGTATCGAAATACGGTTTAGTGCAATTTGTAGGGATGGTACTTCTCTTTCGTGTTTTTAAGTTTTGGTGTAAATATGATTTTCGTGAGAGTGTAAAATTGGGGGTTTTTCCACGTAAAATTTGGAAACGTGTTCTATTTTTAGTAACAATCTTGCGGAAAAACCAGGTCCGTGTGTACTCTGGGGAATAATATGTTGTTTAATTTAACACAGCGCCATCATTTTGGTTGTTTTTTTTTTATTCCTCGAGGTGTTTAGTGAATTTTGAGTATTTATATGAGGATTTCTTTGTAGAGATTTATTCTTTTCAAGTGACATGGTCGGGGTTGCTGTGGAGTAAAAAGTTTGATAGTTTAGAGGAGTTTTGTTCACTGTTTTTTCATAAAGTTTCTGTTGGAGGGAAACACTGTTATTGGTAGGTAAATATTATTTGTATGAGATGGCTCGTACTAATATTTGTGTTATATCAAGGTGTCTGGTTATGGTAAATTTGTTATTTTAAAGTTTAAAATTATGTGGAGAATATAACAATGCCCAAGAAGGGCCGTTCAAAGATTTTTTTTTTTTTGTAGAAAGGAAAGGTTGGCAACAAAGAAAAAGAAAGTATGGGCGTGAATTTCAAGATAAAAGTTATGAAGGGGAGAAAAATGATGATGTCAGAGTTGGGATCAAACAAAAAAAAGGCTCTAGTGGATATGAAAAGTCAGAGGTGTGATGATGGGGAAAGTAGGGAACATGACGATCGTGATGTATTATTTATACGTTCCGAAAGATCTACATGTACATTTTATTTTTTCGTTGATGTGGGTGGTAATTGTTTTTTTTTCGGTGTTTGGCATTATTGGTTACAGGGAAGATGATCATCTTTATTTAAGACAAGTCATTGTAAGTTCATTATGTACCTCTCCACATATTTACACCACGAGTTGCCATTGCTCAGAAGCTCCACTAAAGAAGAATGCTTAAAAAACCAAATTCAGAGGGAATGTTCTTGGGGATATTTATACATTTAGGGAGAAGAGAACATCATAAGATGAAGAAGTGTTAACATGACCACATAGTTTAATGTAAAGAGTTGTCACGGTAGGGTTTTAACATGCTCATTCATATCTCGTTTTATATTTGTATGTGATGAGAGCAACCTTTTTTATTACGCTGGGCGGTGATCTGTTTGAGATATTGGGAAGAGGTCTGCATGAATGAAGGTTTTGCACAATCATTCAGGGACTGCTTTGGGTCTTCAGTTGGGGGAGAAGCCCTTGAAAACCAACTGATTTTGGTCTTTTTAAAGGCCATGGATAGTTCATCTCTTGTCAAAAATGTGTTGATTTTGAAATGGTTATTTAAAATTTTGAGGGAGCCATATGACAGTTTGGCTTTCCTTTTTTACTTGAGGAAGCAAAGACATCCCTTGCCTTCTCCGGGATTTACGTCACTGTAAAACAATTAAAAATGATTGCCTTATCATTTTTTTATATTTATGTTAAACGAACGTAAACGTTAAATTTGGACCGTTTGTAGAGGGTTCAGATTGTTAGCTTACACAACGAAGTTTTGAACAGGTACAAGAAAATTCGCAATTGTAAATTTTTAGCCAGGTGGTTCATTTCGTAAACGGTAAAGTAGCAAGACACTTATTTATAAGCTAGTTATGCTCTTTTTTGTTATGTCACTGGCTGTGGTGTTATCAGCGAAACGTTTATTTTTCATGAAGTCCGTTTTTTCTTTGAAAGTGATTTGTTGAGCTATTGCATATGAGTGGTTGGAATGATGAAATTTGTCTTTTACGGATTTTTTTACTGGACAGTGCAGTCTTATTCATAGACCTGGCTTTCTTATTGCTTTTAAATATTTTAGGTTATCGTTTGATCAGTTGCGAGTCGTGGCCATACATAAACTTGCTATATTATTATTTTTATTAGAAAAAGAAATGCATGGAAATTATTAAAACAATTTTTATATAGTGCAATGGCAACAGTTTTGTTCCATGAAGTTTTGTTTCATGAAGGGACGTATAGATGTTGCAATTTATCTTTTATGATTTGTAAGTAATTGATTCGGTTCTCTGATTTGTGGAGGTCAACGTAGTTCAAGTGTCTATACATTACTAAACTAAGAAGTTACTGGCGAAGGGTTAGTAGTGACGTATGTGTGCGGGATTAATATAAATTGGAGAAACAGTGACAATCGGCCTAAGGCTAGAGTGAAATATCGTCATATTAACATTTAGGCCTATGTTGAGAGAATGTAGGTGTAAGTAACGCTGACAAAGGAATTTTTACTTTGCTGTTTTATATTTTTTTTTATTTTATTTCATCATTTGTAAAGATTATGGTAAATCTGAGATATCGACATTTCTTTTGATTCTCGTTAACTTGTTATTACATGTTACTTACAACAATTTTTTATTAGGAAAGCTGAGAGTAAACTTGGTGCGGAGCGTACAGAACTTTTTAAAAACCATTAATCTTTAAAAATTCTTTATGTTCAACATCGGAATTTTTTCCTTTTGTTCATTAACATAAATCCATCTTCAACCAAGTGACTACAACGTTACTGTCATGTATATACAGACTCATTATCGTTTTCAACATTACGTCATAACAGTGTACTCCACCTGTATTCACTAAACAGCTAAACAAATGGCATGTTTTTCCTTATTAACTGCACTGCTTAAAATACAATTTTGACTAACGTCTGTTTGGTCGAATGGTCTGTCTTGAGCCTTTGCGGCTTTACCATCATTTATCAGAAACCCTCATGCTGTACAAGGAGTTACTAAGGAGCCGGGACATTAGGGATACCTTATATTGAATGAACAAGCAACAGCTTGTAAAGGACGTTTGAAATGTTACCTGATGTGACGTTTTGCTCTTTCTACAGTTCTAAATCAACTGCTGTATCATCTTTTCCTGATTTACTGTCAACTATGAGTTCAAAATGAGCAAACCTCATTATACCGGCAACGAGTATTTCTTTGGTGTGTTACACGTTCCACCTCAACCACATTTCTAAAGTGAATGAACAATGTTCCTGGATTACAAGTGTGGAACTTAACTTAGCTGCTATTGGGCAAATCACAATACAAGTATTTTGGAATGGTATTTTTGTCCCCCTAAAATATAAAATCACCTTTAAAGTACAAGACGACTTGGTTTGTCGGCACCGCAACTCGTCTAGACGTTCGTCTTGTTAGATATTATGGCATGTTTAAATACTAGAAATGGTGTATAAAACAATGGTGCTGTGCATAGTTAAAAACCTGAACCCTAGAGTCTTTCCACACTACGTATGAGCAGTCCATTCAGTAATCACTACCCAAGGACTCTCTTTGCCAAGTATTACTGGTCTACATAATTTGTACAATTTTTTTGAACAAGTGGTGATGTACTGTAGTTCAAAAAGAACATTGAACTCACATGCAAAACAACTTTCAAGATTTCCTCAGGAGTTTTCTCTACAAATACTGCACTCACTTAGGGAGGGAAAATACAGTACAAAAGGCTCTTACTTGCACCCCTTTGCTACAGTTTTGCTCTACTTCTGCAGGAAAGAACACAGGTTTTCATGCCTTTTTTCTATAATACTGCAATTTTTGGTTAAAAAATTAAATAAACTTGTACAACACTTGAAGACAAATTTATAGACATTCCCCATTAGTCCTTCACTAACATTATGTTACAAAGCAGTAAACTCCTATCCCAGAGTTTCTCTGCTTTTCTGAATTTCACTTTATTCATCTGCATTGCAAAAATCCGGTTCCGGCCGGATTTCCAAGTTGGTTCCGGCAAAATCCGGTTCCAGCCGGATCCAAAATTTTGGATCCGGTGCATCCCTAAATTAGTTTTTGGGGCTTATGTTCACTTTTTTCAATGAAATTTTTTCTTCTTTCTGTGTTAAACTTTTGTCCTCTTGTGATGGTCCACTCAAGACATTGAATGCTGCTCAAATTCACCAAAGGGAGGGGGCCAGGGGTAGTAGTACTTGGGCATACGATAATTAACTAACAACAAATAGTAGTACTAGTGATAGGGATACCCCTATACACACTTATATAGCTGACACAGTTTCCCTGTGATTGGAGATACAATATTAGCTTCCTCAACTAACTGATTGTATGGTACCAGTTGGCTGAAATGTTATATAATTAGTTTGTTTAACTTTATAAGATGGAGTTGAGTTGAGGTGGCCATGTAAATGCTGTTTAGTAGTGGTAGTACAAAAGCCATGTTATATAACATTAAACTCAGTCCCCATATTTACTCTTCTGTAATATTTGGTGGGTATTGTTGAAGGATTGATTTGTTCAGTAGAGCATTCACAGGATTTTATATTGCCAGCTCAATAAGATATGAAATCTCTCACTTTCATCAAAAAGGGGTGCTTGTATGCTATTCCTCATGGGCCAAGAAGATCTTCATGGGGTTAGTTTCTACAACCAAAAATGAGACCTTAGTTTTGGGAAGACTCAGTTTGAAGGTCTTTATATTGTGAACCTCCATCAAAGCTGTCAGCAAAGTGCCATCATTATCTCTGTGTGAGGAAATCCTTTAATTTTCAAGTCTTATGTTGAGGACACCTTTAGTTATGTATAAAGCATGGACAACCTAAAGGTATTATTTACTGATGATGAGGTAGGAGCAGTAAAACATGCAGTCTATTGTCATGTTCGTGTCATGTCTTTAAAAGAAGGGTTTAAGGTCATATCAAGTTTTGATATGACAGAGGGGTACTTATTCTAAGCATTTTGGTGAAATTTGCATTGAAATCCGATGTGTGGTTCTCAAGATATGGGCAAATAAAGTTGTCACATTTTCAACACGCAGTGAACTTGAAACAAGCATATATAACATCATGTCCCCACATTTATGGACAGTCTTTTGTTTTTCTTTAATCTTACATACAAACAAACAAAAAAAAAAAGACTTTTTTTTAATCTTTACAGCCTATTTTCTCTTCAATGATGCCAGGTTATTCAGAATGTGATTGTGTATGCGGCTGGGAACTTTTCAAACTTTGCAATCCCCATGGGGAGTTCCTATTCCTATTTGCATGAAGGTCAACACAACAGTCTGAAAAAACAAAGGGAAACAAAGCATTCCTTGTAAATGTGAGGAAGTGATGTAATCTCTGCTGCCCTCAATCTCACTTTGGAACAAAAATCTAGTAACTTAATTTGCTGATATCTCAAGAAATACATGTTTGATTTGAATGGGAATTTCACCCCACTGAGTTGATTTAGTTCTTCTTTTACATGTGAAAATTAATTTTTGCTTATACTTCCTCTTAAAGGTTTTGGGAATTGGTTGGAAACTATGCTGTGAAACTCCATATAACCCAATCTAACCTTTCAAGTTTTTGTTAAGCAACCATTATTCTTTGTTTCCATAGTGACATCTCAGAAGAAGTAATGGAACAGTGCTTTTATACAAGACATTCCCCAGACCCAGATCTCTTAGTAAGAACATCAGGGGAAGTACGCTTAAGTGATTTCCTTTTATGGCAGGTAATTGAACTTAAAAAACTTTATGGCCAAAACTGAAGTTATTGAACTATGTTGTTGCCTTTTCAGTGGTCAGTTTTACCATAGAAATGTATGTAATGAAGAAATCTGTGCTCACCTTAAAATTCTAACCTTGGGGTATGACTGAACCTTCGTACACAAATTTCAAACATTGAGTATCCTGAAATTATGTCATAAACTTGGCAATAAGTCATAGCTCTTTTCTTTTCCTGAAGTCCCTTTAATTTTTGCATTACTGTAAGTACCTGAAATATACAATATGTTTGCAATGTGATTAAATTTCCATTCATATGTAGAATTCCTTTCATGCAAGGTTTCCCATTAGAGCCAGGTTTGATTACAGCCTTAAAACAGCTGTCTTTGAATTTCTTGGGCCAGAAGTTCACATGCCAATGCTACAAAAATCAGCTGCAAGACTGAGGCTACTACCCCAAAGCCCTCAGACATTACAGATGGCATGTGGATTATCTTGGTGATTTGAAAGGGAAATGTTACATAGATCCTCATAAGCAAACTCTTCTATGAGAAAACTATACAGAATATACTTACAGAAAGTAATGACACTTGACCTACAAGAGGTCACCAATGAGATCAACCATCTGCAGGATTATTACACTTCACTAGAACAGTTATTGAGAGTCACTTGATAATTTTTACTGGTTACTGTGTGAAGAAACTAACCTTGCAAGTTTTTCAAGTAGCTGTTACAAGGAATCAGGGTATAGAGTTTTGGTCTGGATTGTTTTGTCAGCTGTATTTTATTTTGGTCAAAATGGATGAGTATTAATTAAACTGTGTCAGGACTACAATCATTTGTAACTGCTATTTTGAAAAGGGTTAATGTAGTGTTCTCTATTTTGAGGTGAGCTTGCTTTTCTGTAAACATTAGTGTCACAGTTTTGATTTTCCTATGTTTGATAAGGATTGATAAAACTTTACCATGTTTCTTGTTTTTTACAGAGCAGTTACTCTGTCCTGGCATTTGTTGATGTATTATGGCCGGAGTACTCTATATGGCATTTCTTCAGTGGAATCCTCTATTACCAGAAAAACCACAGTCAAGTTAAGGTAATTTTAAGCAACCTTCTTTATATCATCCAGTAAATCGTTCTTACCTATGCAAAATTGGCACATGCACTAAATTTTGGGCAGAACAGGCTCAAGAATGATCAAAATTGGATTCAATCTCCTGAACCAGCCACAGATGTTACTTAATAAGATGCTTACACAGAACCTTAAAAGATGCTTATCCTGTATGTACATTGAGAGACTAAATTTAAAACTGCTTTTGATTATTCTTCGAAAGTGGCTTTGACTTTTCTTTGTTTATTTTTTTAATTTTGTTTTGTCATGATTTTTGCTAAGGAGGTCTGTTCAGACAAGCTTCTTTTCCAAAGTCCTCCATCATCTGTGTAAATATTACATTTTGTGTTACAAAGTATATTTCAGTGGAAGAAAAAAACTTGGTCTCAAACATCAACAAAACTTGAGATGTGCAAAGAATTGTTTTTAAAGATGCCTTTCTCATCTTTCTTATTCTTATCTTACTTACTAAGGGACATGCAGTCCAATCCTGTGTTTTCAAAACCAGAAGTCCTTTCTTTCAGGGAGCAATTTGTTTTTGAAATTTTGATTAGCAGTTTTGCTACTCATTATTCAAAATTGATTAGCAATCCCCCAAAAATGTTTAGCAAATTTTTATATTGACATTTTCCAGTTGGCTGTGCTTTTACAGCAGCTGAGCAGCTTATAAAAACTACAAATCAAAGACTGAAGGGTACGTCTGATATTACAGGTAATGAAACACCATGCGTCATGCCTCCATGTGAACCTTATCACGTATGCAGTATGAGTACACTCAGGCCAAAAATACCGCTACATGTCTCCAAGGCAATTTCTGTAAAAAAAAATGTTGTGGAGACAGCAGCTCTCGACAATATTTTAAGGGATCTTGTCAGCATTTTCCCCAATGTTTTGCTTTGCTACATTTCATTTGAAAATTATGTTTGCTTGTCAATGACACTTCATTAATAGCAATGTGATCTACCCCTTGGATTGGTTTGTACCCACTCACTTATGAAAGCCTAACAAATGCACCCCCTTTATCCCATTCATAATCCTGCCAATTGCCATTTTACTCGGTACGAACAGGGGTAGTAGTATGAACATATGAAAGCAAGCAGTTTGAGAACAGTTACATTTTTATTGACATTCATCAGATGCAACCATCCTTAATCCTCATCATCATAGGTCGTCATGCAGCCTCATTAATTAAGTAGATTCTAAACCTTATGATAATCAGCAAGTTTTGAGGCTTCTTAAAGCCTTTACAAAGTTGTCAAAAACGTGAACGTATGATCTCCTCAGAGTCCCTTACAATTTGACTTCAAGATAGTGCACTAGTATGCCTACATTCTACTGTGCAGGTATTTCCAAAAGTTCTCAGGGTAGCCAGCCCAAAACGTAAAACCTGATCGACAGGCATACAGAATTACCTAGATGACATTCACTTCATTAAAAAGTTTCACGGCATGTGTAAAATACTCAAACTAAGCCTTGCCTAACATTTTTAAAAACTTTACTTCAACAACTTCCTTGTACGATACGTTTTCCTTATGAGTTACTTGCTTTGGCTACTTTGCTATCCTAACAAGATTTTACATTAAAATTTCTGAGCCTAGCCTAGTCTCATGGGCAAACTTGCATTGATAGGCAGTTGCCGATTTTCATGACTTCCAATTTCTGTTTTTATGTTCCCCTAACATAATTTCGTTCTGTTAACATTCAAAATGGCACAAGACCAGCTGAAGTTTTGCATCGCAAGCCTGCGATTCAAGATGGAATGATGTATCGCAATTATCAAATTTTTCTCATTTTTGCATCGCAAATTGCGATCCGAACCCGAACAAATTGCTCCCTGTCTTTAAGTTATGTCTCATTTTACAGCCATGGTTATTTCTGATGGCATGCTGATGCTTTTCTTTTTATTTTCATTTTTTCTTCCTTTCTCAGACTGCTCTTCAACTGAGAGATGTTCAGCGTCAGCAAGCAATTTATGAATCAGACAGGCAAGAAGTATTGAAGATTTTAGAAGAAGAAAACAAAATCCCAAATCAAACAGAAGTCCTCCCTCAGCGGATATCAGAATATGCCAAACAGAGGGAACAGAGAATTAAACATTTTGTAGAGACACTTGAAGCTAAAAGAACTCAGCAACTTTTAAATATGTTACATGCCAGGACTGCTTCTGACTTAGCAACACATTGATGCAGGGAAGGAATTGAGCAATGGATTTGGGCTGGCCGATCAGCACCCAAAACATGTAAAATTAGCCCCCCACAATGGAGGCTTTAGTTCAAAATAGCTCATATTTAATTTAGAGCAGCATGGTACTCTGAAGACAGATATCGGCTAATCATTCAAAAAAGAGCTCCTGCGACATAAAGACTAATTCCTACCATGGTGTGAAGTCATTGTGACAATCATGTACATGTCACTAGGAATGTGAGGATGTGGGTGAATTGGCCTTCCCATTGCTGTACAACAAATCGAACTCCAACTATACTTAAAATGTAAGTCAAGGTTTGTGCTTGACATTCTGAGTTCAAAAGGAATTGTCAGTATCATTCTAAGAAAACTGTGCTTGCCTAGTGATTTTGGATTTGAGGAGAGTAAATTGGAAAAACCTCACAACAGTGATATCTATAACAAGGATGGAGTTATGGAGGTATTAAAGGTATTACAAAGACTCCCCCTTCTGTGGGCTCTGAGTGAGAGCTCTGCGAGTGAGAGTCCTTCTTCTGGTTGCAAACTTGGCTTGCACTGAATAAACAGTCTCTGCCTTTATGAATGAGATTTACAGTGGGACTCTTTGTTTACATAGACCTGGACATGACAGCTACTAGTGACAGAAAGCTGATAATAGGAAGTCGGGTTGACCTTGCTGTAACCTCACTTCTTCAACAAAAAGTGGGGTGTCCGATTTAAATTGTATAGAGGCAACCTTATGCCTAATGAAAATGCCATTGTCAAATAAAACCTGAACCAAAAGTCTGTCCCACAATCCTGTGTAGGTGCTGTTTGGAAAAGGATCTACTTTGATACTAAGCCACATGGAATGGGTATGTTCTTTATTCCCAAGAATAAATAGTATTTTTGAAGGAGAACTCTGTTGATGAGCATGTGCTGGAGTGTAGACAATAGGTGCAATGTTATTGAAGAACAATAGGGCAATCAAACGAATATCATGATAGCCATAATAAAATAATGGACTGAGTGACACTAAATAGTGTATGATTCATGGTATGACTGTATAAATACATGGGCTCAGTGAGAAGCTATGTCTGCAGTAAAATTTCAGGGGGATAAGCAGAAGAAATTGTTTGATAAAAACAAAGAAGCCTTTAATATGGTTGCATATCCATAAATCCATTTTGAGGTAGAGCAGAGGGCATTCAGTTTGGAAATATTTCATGGGGGAACCGCCTACTTGTGGGAAAATACCTGAAAACCTCCATTTATGTCATTGATGGTATGAAATTAAAGGGGGACAAATATTTGTGCTCCAGTGAGTTTTGTTTTTGTTTCCCGAAAGGGAAACCTATGTACTCATGCAGACAAGACTTTTGCAAAACATGTAGGATCAGGCATTTTAGTGTTGGCGTATACTATGACTTCACCGACTTGCTTAACATTAGTGCACAAGTATATGCGACTATATACTTGTTCACTGTCTGAAGCCAAAGACCAGCTTTATCCAAAATTGGTTTTGATGACTCAGCCAGAAGAGACCATTTTTAACATGGGAAATTGTGTGCTCTGTTACAGTATCTAGAAATAATAGTATTGTTTTGCAATTGAAAAAGGAAAACCCGAACACTTTTTATTGTTTGATTCGTTTAATGCATATTATGATAACAGATTTTCACTTCATAGTTTAAATTTTGAGGAACAGCAACTTTTGGCGAGAGAAATATATTTACCTCCTTTGAAATGTTTCAAACTTTCACTGGCTTACAGCTTACAGAAGAGAGGCATAAGCGTTAGCACTTTGGGGGAAGGCATCATTCCCTTGGCAGTGATTTAAATGCCTTCTGGTGGCTTTTCACCAGGGTTTTGTAAAAAAAAAATTCCACACCGTGTCCTTGAAACCCTGTCGCAGTTCCTTTTCCTAACTCAACATATCTCATTTTAAAGATTGGTTTTTTTTTGTTCAAAAATACCACTGCTCTTCAATAAAGCCATAAAAAAAGATGTAATGTGGGCACATTGTCTCTCATCTGTTTTGTCTTTCTATATAATTTAAAGTCCTGTTGTTCTTGGAATTTTATACTGTGGGAATGTTTAAATGTCTTTGCCTGTAGATCAAGCATTACCCTTCACCCTACGTAGAGTACAACTGGTTGGTTAATATATCCTGCAGTGGCATCAAAATTATAAATAAATTGAATGTAATGTTAAATTAATGAGCCACTGCGATGACATCACAGATTCACATGATGCACCAAATCAAAAGAAAAAAGTTGCATTCATAAATTTGTATCTTCCTAATGCTATATGCTGTTGAGATGAAGTGTTTGCCTCCTAAAAAAAAACTTTTCTGCACATCTTGTAGTTAATGAATTTTGTGTCCGGGAATATGCCTTTAATTATCCTTTCGGGAAATGTTTCACAATTAAGTTTTGATTATATGATTGTGCTAATGCACATTTGGAGTGTGACATGCCTAAGAGGACACTTGAGCAGACACTGTTGCTTGGGGGAGGGGGCAGATCAAGATTTTCTTTTAAAAGCATTTCAGAACAATCAGAGAAAAAGTGTCAACTTTTTTTTTTCATTAATTGGCCTTGGTACTGTTCAAGTATACTGTCACCTAGGACAACTTTTTGTACCATTGACCAATCAGTGGCTGTCATGCATTTTGAGGCCAGGGTTGAATTTATGTCCACCTCACAAGAGTAAGAAATCATAAATGAGTGATGCTATTGTGAAAGTGTATCAAGGTACTGGCAGTCTGTGTTTGATTAGTGTTCTTCATGATAGTGAAATATTCCACATAACATGCCATAGACATCAAATATTATCATTTTACAATAATATACTAGTATATTAAAGTCTCTGGGTTATTTTTGAAAGGTTATGGTTAGGTTAGGTGGAGATTTACTGCCCAGTTTCCAACCATGTGGTTCATGTCAAGCTGGCCAGACTTTTTTTCAGTGGCTTGTGCTACTCCATTGCTAATGCTGAGCACCAAGCACAATGGGACAAAAAGGTCACATGATTTAACTTTCAACAGCCAATAATGATTTAGGATATCAAGGTAAACTTACTCTATTTGAATGACTGCATTTTTCCCTCTTATACCATTTCTGCACCCCCAACACACATACTCTTCATATTTGACAAATTTCTAAGGACAATAACACCTGATGAGAAAACATGCAGAATTCATTTTGAGTTTTGAATTTATTATACCAAAAGACTAGAAAAATATTCACAAGAGTTTTTTTTTTACAGTATGCCAACATAAGCTATGCTACCTGATAACATTTACTGTCACCAGTCTGAATTTTACAACTAAAGA
The DNA here is from genome assembly GCA_037179385.1 of Holothuria scabra. Classification (NCBI taxonomy): domain Eukaryota; kingdom Metazoa; phylum Echinodermata; class Holothuroidea; order Aspidochirotida; family Holothuriidae; genus Holothuria; species Holothuria scabra. The sequence goes on along the minus strand of CM074193.1, from coordinate 204,085 downwards.
AACACATGGAGTATGTTCTCCCTAAAATATTTAAAAACAACAATGATTTTCTTCTTCATATTCAAGCACAATGGAAACTAAAGAAAGAAATCTACAGTATTCAACTCTACTTTTTTTCACAAACTATAACACTTTAAGCTAATAGTGTTTCAAATGATAATGCATTTACATTAACTTCTCTGCAAACCAAACTATCATTCTACAAACTTTGCACAAAATTTCTATAATGCCCAATAATTGGTGTTTTTGCATAAACATAATCAGTTTGCATGATGAGAAGAGGCCCAAAGATGTACTCATCCAAAAACTATTACTGGGGTTTCCCAGGCCTAGCATTTTTACTGTGAGGCACCTAATTCACTGATGCTGCATTCCAATTAACAGTAAATTGCTGTATAACCTAAACAGTAACAGCTACAGAAGAAGCAACAGTTCTCCCTGCCTGTCTGTACCAAAGTTACCATTATACCTTATGGACACCTTACAACCTCTAAAACAAGAGGAAACCCTTTTCACAATATTCCATGAGAGAGCAAGGAGAAAGGCAAGGCAAGTAATATTGAATCTGCTGCTATGTGAAAAGTGTCTGCCAAATCTAGCATGGAACCACAAAAGATGTTTGTGGGAAAACATAAAATAGAGTTTCCTTTTTGTTTCCAAAGCTGACATAATTTGAAAAACAACTTGTACCCTATGCATAGCAAAGTTCATCAAAACTGAAATTTATGAGCCATCTCTTCTCATATTGAGTATATTGACCCAACGGATATATTCTCAGAGGAAACCCTGCTGGAACACAATCTGTTTTTATGTTGATTTCATTTCATTGGTAACATATTAGTTGAAATATCAACACTTAATAAACATTTGATGAGTATGATATAAACAAGATCATGTGCACAAGCATAAGCATATGGGACAAGATGTCCCCATTTTATACATAGAGCAATTGGATAACATAGTAACATAGCAGTAGCAGACTAACAATATCATTTAGAAATCCAGTTTAAGTTTAAGAACGTCATGACCGGGACCTGAGGCCATGGGGTCGGCAAAGCTACCCAAATGGCATACCTTACTTATATAGAAAATTAAAAAAAAGATTAATAATTGTTCAGTTGTTCAAAGTTATTGAATGTTGCCATCAACTTCAGGAAGAAGGTATTGCAGAGAAAATGCCATAGTAGTACGTAAAAAGGAAATTTGTAACAGCATTCAAGCCAAGGTAAATAATCAAGGTAAAGCTATAAGCCAGTAGTTATGATAAAATTTTTGTTTAGACAAGGAATTACATCTTAGCATTCTGATGAAATTTGATCGAAACTCCATAACCAGTTATCAAATGATATTAGCAGATGAAGTTACCACTTTTTCAACTTGAACTTGAAATCAGCACCAATGTCAGGCACTGCCCCTTATAGATCCAGACAGAAATTGTGCATTGATGCACAACTGGAGGTGCAAACTTGAATACAAACCTTCTGCCAAACACTTGATCAGAGGCCCACAGATTGGGATTTAAGAAGTGTGAATTCATTTCATTCATTCATTTGTTTCACCACTCAAATATGTACAATGACATAGATGAACAAAATTACAGAAGATAAAATGAGAGTGGAAGGAAGTGCAACTTAAAGCCAAAGGTTTGTCGAGAGTGCACTTCCTAAAAAAATAGGAACAAGATGAAAAAAGGAAACTAAACAATCCAACAACAAACAAAAATTACATAAAATTATATAGAAGTATAAACAACTATCATGCATGGTCATGCAGCTTGCCCACTCATGTGTGATAAGCATCTTTGCTATGAACTGGCCTATTTCCCAGGCTTGAGATTTTGTTTTCAAAAATTCTCATGTCAATAGGTGCAAACTCTTGAATAAACGTTCTGCCAAAATCCTGATCGAAGGCCCATAGACCGGGATTTTAGGAGTGTGCCTTTCTGTAAGGGCCATTTCATGGCATGCCATACATGACGTCCATAACCTCACATCCATGTCCAATTTATCTTCAAACTTACAACCAGTGAAAATTATCCCATGACATCATTTCTTCTAAATGCTACCAATTCAGAGGTAAAGGAAATTTACACCTTAGACAGGGGTTCTGCAGTTTCTGAGAAATAAATTTTCATGAATTTTCCAGCACCAAAATGGGAATTTCCATGTCATGAACACATGTATGCTGTCATTTTTAGCACATAAGCATTATTAAATTTGATGTGGAGGGAATAAATGACTTTGAAGCTACCAGTGAGAATACATTTTGATACTATGCGTGAGAATGGAACAATCCCACTTTGTGAAAATTTCCACCTTGAGAGTTTGAGAGCCATGCAACAGGTATTAAATGAGACTTGAACCAGAATGCTTAGATTTATATAAATCATGTAACGCTTTGCTTTAACCTTTTTGGTTAGTTCTAAAGAGTGGCTGTACAAGTTTCACAAGGAACTAAATATACTTGGGTGTGCTCTCAAAACGTCTTATTTTTAAGTTTGAAGTTATAAACACTGAAAACGATTTTATCAGTGACAGTTATACTCTATGCAACAAACATGGAAATCAGAAATAAAAGAGTTTATTTTGAGATTCTATTTTAAATTTAGATTGCTTCATACTGTACTTACGAGCAAGTAATCATGAACAAAGCTGCTAAGACAACTTTTCATAATGGACCCTGAAAAACCTTTAAAACTTTGCAACTTCAAGTGGTCATAATCCTAACACAAATTGGCAACCAAAAAACATAGGAACATGTGGGTAACTTTGAATGACCCATAAAGTAATTCCATAAATATGGGCACGAAACATACAATCAGTTCCACATCTTAAGTTTACATGTAACAATCTTTTCAAGCTTACCTATAGTGGCTCCTAATGACCTCAAATTGGATTGGTTTGGAATTTTGGAGCAAGGGCTACAAATTTATCAGGAATCCATGATTTTGACCACAAGACTTAAGCTATTCCTCATCAACTGCACATCATTTTTTACTAAGTAACAATTACATAAACATACTCTGGGTTCCATCCAACACTTGGATTCCATGTGACAATCATTAATAATGAAAATAAGGCTATGAAGAATTTGTCCCATTGGACTTCAAATGACCTTGTATTCCAAATCTATGTGCACTCTGAAAGATACATACTTGAGAAATATTTTTGCCAATTTTAGAAAACACGTTTGAGATTTTCTCATGACAGCTAATTCATTGACCTCTCCATGACCTTTACCCTCCCATTCCTGTTAGACAAATCTAGCCCTGCGCCCATGGATCATTGTTTCCAAGTCTCATTCAAAAGTGTCCAAAAAATATATTGAGAGCTTATAAACACTTTTGTACTGACACAACAAATAGGCAGATAGAGTGATGGTGAGCTGACTGCAACAGCTATCAATTACCAGCTGAGTTCCTAAAATCACTAGTTAGTATAGCTCATCCGTCAAAGTACGGGGGGGGGGAGGTCAAGTTTTTACACATCACTGTTATAATACAAGATTTGGAATCACTCAGTTCCAAGTTGTTTTCATTCACACAATGGTACTGGACTAAATATATGCTGCTCAATTTTAGCAAATTTCTTCAAGCCACCCTTAGAAGTTAACATGGTAATTCAAAGATTTCATAAGCATAACTGTCCAACCTACAGTCCGGAGAGCATATTTCTTCAAAATTACTAGCTTGAAAAGTACTTGGGATATTTCTAAAAGTCCTTGATGGTTCTGCATGTGCTATTATATTAAAGGGGTTCAACAGAAAGTTCCAAGTTACTTCCAACTCAAGTAACATGACTTTCCTGTACATCCAGTTATTGTTGTTTTCCTTACAACAGATTGCTTTAACTACATGGCAAGTTCAAGTACAATTGGGCAATGATCACTTCCCATGACATTCGTTCTCATTGTGCTCTCACAAAGATTTGGAATAAGAGCTTTGGATAAAACAAAGTAATCCAGCCTCCTGTTAGAGAGAAAAAAATAAAAATAAAATGAATACATTTGTTACCTTCATTAACAAAACTCAAGGTACACTGCATGCTTGTTGTTAATAAAACAAATACAAACTACTGTATAAATTATTTTGACAGGAATATGTGGAACATGGACATTACTATTAAATACCTAGGGTTGTTTTCCACCGTAGGAAAAAAATTAAGTTCACTTTTCATTGGTGTAAATATGCTGTAGTAAGGGAAGTACTCTGACGTCCACTGATGAAATACAGGGAGAAACGAGAAACAAAAACCAGAAAAAAGTTCATTCTTCTTTGATTAAATATGCTTCAGTATGGGAAGAATCTCTGAAGGTCATTGATGAAATACAGAGGGAGACAAACACTTACCCCTACCTGCTCCCTACCATGTCAAGACCAAAGAAAGGCACATCCTTACTTGTAGAGTAATCACAATTGTGAAATGATGGTCTGTTTTAGTTGTCCAAAACTGGGGTCCACCAACTTAAATATTTTAATGTCTTTGCTTATCTGTATCATGGATCGTTGCACTTTAAACACCTCAATTCCCTCTATTTCATTGAATATGAGGGTTTAGAATTGCATGTAGACAATAAAATTAAGATGATTTTAGGATGATGGACCCCACTAATGGCAGACTCCATTCGCTTTTTGGATTGGTCTATATGAGTACGGTACTGCGAGAACCTTTAGAGCATAACTAAACAAATAAAATGTCAACATGAAAGACTGCCTATGCAGGCCACACTGCTTCAGATTTTAATCAGATAAATTTTGTTTTAAATGAACAGTTTAATCTCAACAAATAGAAGCTCACCAGCCAACATTTTTAGCTCTGCAGTTACCCATATATGTCCAATAAGAATACATATCTTCCTTCTCAGGGTAAAGATGGCGGAAGGAGTCCACAAAACCTTCATTCAGAAGCTTTGTAAAACCATCCCTCTCTTGATCAGTAAATCCAGCAGTCTTGTTTTTGTTGGTCTTAGGGTTTTTCAAGTCTGTTGATAAGACAACAAAGACCTAGTGACTGATCTCTTCAATGATAACCTATCATATGGAATCATATAATCAATGAACACTACACGTAACATCAACAGCAGTGTCCCAAACTTATTTTGAAGCAACAGCTAAATCTCACAATTCACTTCTTACCTATTTCTCTGCACAGTATCTTTATTGTATATGCAAGGTAAACCAAGCAGTTACTTGCAGGGAAATTTTAAATTTAAGGAGAGAGAATGTTGTCACATGACTCTCCAGAGCCAATCATGAAACAGGACAGACTACTACACTACTTCAAGTTAGGGTGACTATATTTCTTTTTATAAGAAAGTAGGAGTCCATCCACCCTTGTTTTAGATGCTACCTTCAGTCTTCCAAATCTGTTTTTTCCCTGGCAAATGATATCTGTTATAGTGCTACACAGCAATGTTTTTGCAAATGTAACCAAGGAGCTATTTTGAGTGGAGTGGATCCCACAATACACACACAGAGACAGCTAAGAATAAAAACAGATGTGAGCATTTGGCCCAAAGAATGTATACGTCAGAAAAACACAAAACCTTTATTAAAGGTTTACAAGAGACAGACCACAAATGCCAAAATTCCAAAGAGTCAATGCTAAAGAATCTGCTGAAAGAGAATTTCTTCTAATACTTTGCCTCAGAACTTGATGTTTTCTGTTTACACCATACCATCACAAACAATATGTTAACAGATAGTCTTCTTCCCTTCAGTTTGTGCAGGTTACTTGCACTATGATTGACAACATAAAAAAAAATAAAAATGTCAAACTAAATTTAAAAAAGAACAAAACATGATGACACCACAGAAACAGTCACACAGTTGCCTCGCCGTGGCAAAGCAAATGTGTGACAGACAGAGATAGGTTGCTGGACTTAACAGATAACCAGATTTCAAAAAAGGTGAAAACAGATGTTGTATTAAAACAGCTGCATTTTCTTCAGGAATGAGAAACAATGGAAAGGTTGGTCAATGGAGATTCAATTTACAGCAAGTCAAGGTCTGCAACTTTACCTGTGAATTTAGCTCTGCCCCGACTGGTAAAAAATGTGCCAATTTAAATGTATCCAAACATACACTGCCACATCACAGAAGCTACACAGTATGGCATCAAATTAGAAGTGACAACACAAAATGTATGACGGTGGTCTGTTTTTGGCACTGTAGTGATACCGCAGGACTCTTGGATACAGTGTTCACAAATGTTAAGGCATTGAATATAAGACAGAATTCCCTTCCCCTGTCATTCATATTTAAGGGGGGAGCTAAAGTACAACCATGACCTCCCCTTCATTCATATAAGTGGGGAGCCTACAGTGTGAACCATAAGTCAATTCCTATACAGCCTATTGCAATATGTTATCTGTACAATAGGGTGACTTAATTGTCAGTGGTAGATGCATAAGAACTGCCATTTTCAACTTTGTCCATTTCTAAACCAATCATATAGATGGTCACTTTATACAATTCCTTCTAACAACAGTCACAGAAATTTAGGTGGCTCTGAGTTTGTGTGGAGATGAACAAAAGTAAATGACTAATTCGAAGAAAGAACGAAAAAAGGGTAGCTCCCTCCTTGCACTTTGTTTTTTTTTTTTTTTGGGGGGGGGGGGGAGGGGGTGGAGGGGGTATTTTAAGATCATCTGTGGGATTCCTTCAATCCAGCACTTTAGTACATACACTGCTAGGATATCATGTACTCTGATGGAGATGAAAGAAGCAATTAAATCCCACCTTTCACATTAATACAACTACAATAGTTTTTTTTTTTTTTTTTTTTTAAATCCAAAGCAGTTTTTATCTTACAAACCTATTTCTTGATGAGCTACATTGAGATCTCCACAAAAAATGACAGGTTTCTTGGCATCAAGTCCCTTCAAGAAAGTCAAAAAGTCGGCATCCCACTCTTGCCTGTAGTCTAACCTGAATAAAAGAACATATACTTCCTGTGCTAATAAATAATGAAACAATGAACAAGGTATATTATCTGCAAATGACTTCAGGAAAGTTCTGCATGAAAGTGCCAAACACAAATCACAGTAGACAAGTCAGCCACCAATTAGACACAAACTTCTCTTTCAAAAAGTGTTACACATTACAAATGTTATGAATTTTGCACCATTTGAAAATTAGAAGTTTGGGTCCACAAGTATCTAGCACAATAAGTCAATGAATTTCAAAACAGAAATTCTGTAAGAACTTCTGTCAAGTTAATCTTCAGGGCGTGGCTCTTTTTCAAAGTATTTGAAAAGGGCTTCATCCTTCCTCTCCCTGCTCCATCCTCACCTTTGGAAATAAGAGCAATGTTTGGAAGCTAGAGTTTACCTGACAAGCCCTCTTCCAGAATTTGGAATGTCTGCAAAACAAGTGAGAGTATAAACTTGGAATTAGGCATCAATCCTTGAAAATGCAGTAATTGTCATGATACTCGACTTAATAATTGTACGAAAGTTTCAGAGCAATGATCCAATCCTCAATTGTGGCACAGCCCTTCACAGTAGTGCAACGGGCTACTTCAGACAGCAACCAATCAGAATTGAGTAATTGAATGACATCACTAACAATTAGTTATTCATAGTGTTATTAGGGATGGGCTGTCCATTCCTCTCGTGCACTCTTGATTAGAAATAGAAAAAGGTGCAATCTAGACAGGCCTTTGGAGCTTTACTTCATCATCATCATCATCACCATTTCCACCAGTCATATCTTTAAATTGTATCACCTGAGGTGTCATTTGTCCATTTGTCTCTGAGGTAACAACAAGATTTCGGTGATGGTTAAAATTTAATTGGCATTCAATCATTGGTCCCCATGCACGATGGATACACATATATCTTCACATAATGCATGGTGTTGGATTTGAACACCTACCATACTGCCAGGTGCAAAACCATCCTTGATATCTTGAATGATGTAATAGATGGCAACCATGAGGGTACTTCTTCGTCAGGGGGTAATGGAAGGATTCTGAAACTGACTTGTCAGGATCAGTTTTTAAATGCTCTATTTCTCTTCCTTCTTACTTTTCAAACTCTCCGGCAATCTGTGGGTCTAACCTCATCATCATAATTGTCATTCTCACTGTTACCCTTGCTTTCATCATCATTCCTGCTTTTTCTTCTTCATCTTTACTTTCTACCTTGCCTCTCTCATTTCTTCCTTTGTCATCTTCTTTATCATTAACACTTTCTTCATATTCATCATTGGGTTGAACCAGAGGTACAATGTCAACCACTACCAACTCAAGAAGATTTGATTGAACCTTGAAAGTTGTCTTGTCTGCAATATTTTTTGTTACCATTTAAGGAAGACCATTGGCACTAGGATGGGACCAAGTCCCTTAAAAATTGCCACATTAAAGTGGGTGATTTAAAAGGTTACAAGAGAGTTTTTACATTCCAGGGGCGGGAAAAGTGCAAGATAGTGCTCGCAGCTGAAACATGCTGCAACTATGCGGCACATTGCACAGTGCCTAACTCTGACAAGGAACAGTGATGTGTTCATAAATATTTGTGGAATAAAGTTTGCAGCATGGAACAGAGTCAGTGGGTAGAGGTGAGATCAGTGATACCGACTTCTAGTTAAAGTTGACTGTAATACTTGACATATACTTGATATGCAAAATATCAGTTGGTGTTTTAGACATAGAAGTGACCAGGGTTATCACGACACCAGGCAGCACTGGTCAGGGCTACAGTACCTGGCTCTCAAAATCTCCCCCTTCCTCAGTACTTGCCATCAATTTCAGCATCACTGCCTGCACAAATTTCTTATCCTAACTGAACAAACTTCTGAGTTTTCTTTGGAATTGCATAATAATTCCTTGCTAGCACTCCCTAACTTGCAAAATTTTTTTGAAAGGGAAGGGGACACTGACTCCTTTTTAGACTGCTCCCTCCTGACAGTGATCACAAATTACCTGGCTCTCAAAATAGTCTGGTGACAACCCTGGTAGTGACCCAGAAAGACCAGGCCCTTTTGGTACTTGCATTTATTGCTACTTGCAGGCTTGGGGTAATCGTAATCGATTGCAATCGATCACACATTTTGAATTAGTTGTAATCGCAATTGATTACTTTTGTGAAAATTTGCAAAGTAATTGGTTGCAATCGTAATCAATTACAATGGCAAAGTAATCACAGTCGTGTTTTTATTTCTGATTACATTTAAGATTGAATTGAACAAAGAAGTAAAGTTACTAAACAATTTTTTCAGTGCTTGGTTCTTCTGTGGGAATGACATTTAATTGTCCCTCTTTCTTGGATGTTCCAGCTTAAAATGAGTGAGAAGTGCATGGGTTCAATAATCTCTACTTTGGGAGGACTTGGTTCTGTCCAGGTTTATCCAGAGCAATGTCCATGGCCTTTTTTCCAGTTGTGGGAACTGCATTGTTTTGCCTACTACATTGTTTATGTGGAAAGAAAATGTAATCATGTTTGCAATCATGATTACATTGCAATGTAATTGCAACCGTAATCAATTACTTTCAATTTTATTTTTATCATAATAGCATTTGTAAAATATGAAGTAATCGCAATCGTAATCCATTACATTGAGATGTAATCGCCTCAAGCCTGGTTACTTCTGCAAACCTGTATAGAAATTGCTACCACATGACATACATGGGCATTTTAAAAGAGCTGGGTAAAGAGTTAATCCTGTGGAAAAATTTAAGTCTTTTACTTGTCATGTAAAATGAGCATAAAAATACCTTTCTATGCTTTTGTTTCTATGCACACAAGTGTATGTGAACCTATTTTGCCAAAAATACTGATATTATGACTGTTTTTGATAATTTTAGACCAATATATCAACATTTTATGCATTTAATATCACCAATGTGATGCTTTAATTCAAGTTGTAATTCCACATTTACATGTCTCAGCTACTGTATGTGCTGTTTCTTACATTCAAGTTGTCATTCTATAGATAAATCTCATTGATGTCACAACTAGAGGTTAGCAACTGCCATGTCTGAGGGCAAACCTGTATGTACATACCTGGGTTGCCATCAAACATGGCTGAAATAATCCACCTGAAAAAGCTATAATGTCACAAGAGAACTATATACTACCAACTATCTATACTTACAACTATCTATACTTCCAACTATCTATACTTACAACTATCTATACTTACAACTATCTATACTTACAACTATTTACACTTACAACTATCTATACTTACAACTATCTATACTTACATGCTCCAACCACATAATACTCCTCATACTCAGCGGTGATCACTCTTCCTTCTTTGTCATGCTTATCAACACCTGAAAAAAAATCATAAACATTATACAACACAACCTGGAGTGTACCATAAGTCTAAAAATTCAAAATATAGGCCTATGTTAAAAAGCTTGAAAAACTTACCCCAAAAGACTAACTCCCATCTGCACAGGTCATTTCTGAACTGAGATACCAAAATTTACCATTCAATTTGGGTTTTCTTTGCCTAATTTGAAATGAAATCACTGCAACTTGGGCACCAAATGTGACCATTATCTCTGAATTTCTTCCTACAAGTCTCCTGAGTCAAACCAATTCATGATCTACTTAACATTCAGTTAATAGCAACTATTTTCTCTCATACCAGAACCTATGGTTGGAAACAGTTGGGAAGCTAGAAGGTTTCTTCCTGGAAAATTAGGGCACCTCGAGGGAAATTTAAAAAATTGGTGGAAAATTCCCTTTTCTGCACATGAAAATATGGAAAGAACCGAGGGCAATTTTACTCCCTTTCAGGGAAATGAATGTTTTCGAACTCTGCCAACACTCCTCTATTATTAGTACCTCACAATGTGTAATTATGCTAATTATCATTTTTAGCACAATAGATCTGAATTGTGACAAGCAATTCACAAATTTGAAATTTACTTGGCCCATAAATGCACTTGCACAAGTCAATGTAGAGCCACCTATTGCCAATGCATTACATTTTTAAAATAACAGACATACTATCCTTGAGGCTATTTGAATTTGCATGATTTTGCAACCTTAAAAACTCCTAATCTCACTTTTATATTTTATCATGTCTGTAAATGAATCATACCTTGATCAGAAAATTTCAATGGGGCAAAATTTTCTGCAGTATGATCCAAGGATTAGGTTAGTTTAGATTGGGTTTTATTCTTCAACTTACAACATCCTGGTTTAAATCTAGCAGCACCAACTGCCTTTTTTTCCAGTTGTAGGGCATTAAATTGATATCCCAAATCCATTGCATACTAGGTCTGTCAGTTTGCGATTAGTGAACAAAATGTTTAATCCCATCTTTTTACTCTGCAATTAATCGCATTTGCTTCTGTATAACCAACTCGTGTAGTAACGTCAGATATTGGTAATAAACCTACACTGTATATATTTTTGTGTGAATCTGTAGTAAAGTAATTGGCAATTGCTCGCCAATACTGAGTTAGCATTGTCTTCCTCGTAGCTGACTTCATTTTAAAGTTTTTTCCCCCTTTATCTTCAGTAACAAAACATTTTCATGAAAAGCAAATTTTATAAACCTGCTTCCATTGGAGGTTGATTCAAATGGAAGTTGTGGATTTAGTTGGATGGTTACACCACACACCAGTACTGTAGCTAGATGAAGTTTCTTAACATTCAGTATTGCAAAGCAGCGATCATTAACGAAGTATAGGAGGCTAGGCCACAGTAGCCTCCTAAACAGACAGCTGCAGGTCCGAATCCCATAAATTTAATTCTGACACTTGCCCAATCTATCAATTCGTTTCATTTCATATTGCGCCCCCCCCCCAATAGTGTGGCTTGAAGCCACAACAAAAAACTAGGCCTAGGGCCTACCCACTTCAGTTTACAGTACAAAATGTAATGTTAGGGCTAACAATAATAGGCTACAATCAAATTCATGCATCGTAGTCTTCTAACGTCATTTATTGTATAAGTTACCACCTGTGTAAATAAAGGTACGTTCGCAGCACACAGCTGGATGCTACCATTCACAGTATTATATACACACAATGCCTTCAGCTGGCTGCTCTGCGTGCATCGTTAAAAGCGCTCAGAGAATGGGTGTACTTCAATTGGCAATAACATGACACCCTCCCTCAAAAATTACGTTAGAAGCTGGGAATCCCCAAACTTTTAAAGAAGCCGCTTCATTCATAAATGCAAGCAGCCAATCAGTGCGCACCATTCTTCACAACAGAAGTTCGTTCAGTGTACAGCATGAAGCAGCAGCGTAGCGATTTTCAGCAGACTGATACCGTGTACAACTGCTGCTATACATGTACGCTGTTGGTCTTGATAAACAGTGATCAGAACTTTTGTGAAACTTTTTCAATTCATGACTTACAAACACTCATGTGTGATACTACGACAGGAATAATATGGTTCGAAAGCTGAACTTGTTTTTTCTTGAACAATGTTAATATCAAGTTGATATTTTTGGAAACGTATGCCAGTAGTGAATTGCCAACTGGCTGTTGAAATTGAACTATTACGTTGAAGTGCACAGTAGCACACAAGATACTTAAAAAGACACTACGGTGTATGCATACGTTTAGTGCTTTCAAACTTCATTGTAAATCATGTTCACTACAAATGTATTGGTGGTGTTGAACAAAGCCTGTCACAACAGGTTCCGTGTTTGGGGTTCCCAGATTAAAATGCCCCCCCCCCCCCCCCCATGACACCGCACCCAATCACATGTAAACTAGCAGGGGTTGGGTGGAGAAAAGGTGCATATCATACTATAGCTCTGCACAATTTTTGAGTTTGTCGATGAATACTGTAGACACCAATGCTTTGTCAAGGCAGCTAAACTTGTGAAGAAAGATGTTGCATTGTTTACTTAACACAAGTCAGTGACCTCGGGTATGAGTGCAATTAATTGCATGTAACATTTTGCTAAACGATTACTTGGCTGGCGATTAATCAGCAATCAATCGCTAATCGCTGACAGCCCTATTGCTTACTTGGAGCATCATGCACAACAGCAGTGGGTGCCATTTTTCAACGTTTTGGGTATCCTCACCTATTGTCCTGGCCTGGCAATTGAAACCTGTGAGAGTGGCATGCTCTACCAACTAGGCCTCACATTCATGTAACCTCAGGAAGATGCTACCAAACAACATGCACTTTATATGACATAAGTAGTTTCCGAAAGCAGTGGTTTCTCACCTGTTGGACTCCCCATGTATCCTAAATAAATAGTAGAAACAACCCTATTACCCTCCCTCCTTCTCATTTTGTAACTACATTTGATTATTTATACTGCAAAACTACTTTTGAACACATCGAAGAGATGTCCCAGGTTGGGTACCTGCCTCTCGAGTTTGCTGGTACCCTTGCTGGGATTATGCCAGAATCTCACTTTACCCCCTTGACAGAAACACTGCTGATGGGGTAATAGAACCTCTAGTTAAAAACCAAGTTTCTGCAGCTTAATAGTAATTTCTCTGACTTACCAATGCCGAAGGTAACATTGATAGGTTTCACTTTGCTGTAGAGGGCCGTGCCTGCATAGCCAGCTTTCTCAGTACTTTCATTCCAGTATGTAAAATAGCCATCCACTTTAGCTTCTTTTGGTACTTTATCACTTGGAATTTTAGTTTCTTGGAGGATGTAGATATCAGCATTCTCTTGCGAGATGTAGTTCAAACGTCCTTTCTGTTGGACACATAATTTCAATATCAAGTACTGATGACTAATAAAAATTGATTAATTGTGAAAGGAGGAGGTGACCAATGGAATACAGAAATTCACCCATGTGATAAACACATAAATATGGTATCAAATATCACTGTACAGAAAAAATCAGTGGTAGTTTCAACAAACTCTGCACTATTACATCATAGAGTAAACAAAAATGACCTCATATTAGATTAGACTAGTCCCAAGTTCAAGCTTTAATCTAATCTGATATTAAAAACGTCCATTTGGAAACATGAGAAAAACATGAGAGGAATTAAAAGTATGTGAAGCAGGATTAAAACTGAGACTGTCAGTAAAAGTGTAACAGGGTCATTTAGACACCTATCATGTAGACCAGGCCTTCATAACATTATCAGGCATAGGTCTTCTAGGCCTGCTTTACACCTGTTGCTAGGCCTAAAGATATGACAAACCTTACCAAGTCATGCCATAACAACAACTTTATTTTAACCCTTTTGCAAACTTTGTAAACAGCAGGAAGTTATACAATTCAAGCTGGGACATTTTGGTGAGGGGATATTTTGGCAAGAGGTGCATTTTGACCAATAGCAGGGTATTTGGTTTAAGGGACACTTTGACTGGTAAGCAGCTACAGTAGTTACATAAAGGGTATACATCATTTTCAACAAGTTGTCTTAAAAGTGAGTTTTAAAACTTGTAGAATTATCCAAAAGGTATAAAATCTTGGCTAATGCAAACTTTGCTTTTACCTTTATCAAAGCTCTAAGACCTGCAATATTCCAGGCTGATATCTTCAGGTTGCTACTTCTGTGCATAGAAAAGCATATCCACACATTTCAGAATTTCAAAAGTTAAGCATAAACCACACACATATTTTTACCTTGGAATTTTTTCACAAAACTCGGCATTTATTAATCTAAAGGGCAAGAATAGTCTATACCAAGTTCATTTAGAAGCAACAGCTTAATTTCATATTTCTCTTATTTCTTTTCATAATATTTCATGTTTTTAATATTGCAAGTTCAAGAAAAACCAGGTAGTTACTTCTAGTAAATTTCCCACTTGAGAAGAAAAAAAAAAAATTGTCACATGACTTTCACAGGCCAATCATGGAACAGGACGGTCTCCTACACTACTTTAACTTGGAGTGGCGGCATTTCCCCTTTAATGTTTGATTTAATATTTTAATCAAATATGAATTGCAAAACTGATTACTTGACATCATTCCTCTACCTCCCCCTTCCTCCCTCACTCTCCATTATACTCATTCAGAGACAAAACAGAGATCTTCTAGGTTTACAGCTCAAATATTCCAGGCAAAGACCAAACTAAAGCAAGTGTACCATTATTAAGGTAAGATTCCCTCGTATTGTCCTTTTTTATACAGTCATGTGATTCAATGAAAATTTTAGGGGTCATTAAGAAAGGTTGGTCCAATCATCCCAAAGTTGGTACAAAAATTAAGCAAATATTTTGAAAAGGGGTTCTTGATTCCTCTGAAAAAAATCATTTGGGATATGGCATGGAGCCAGCAGTCCTTCTAGAAAATGGACTTGAAGCCCAAGAATACTGTTTTCGAAGTCCTACCATATCGTGATTGACAAGTAACACAAAAATACCAATAAATCATTCATAGGTCCTCGTAAAGTTTTTTTTTTATAATTGATTTGATATATATTTATATCTCCAATTGATTTATATTACACGAATAATTTCCAAATGATTACAAACAACCCCAAAATCCACATAAAAGTAACAGAGAACATAAAACAATGACATTTGAAATATTACTGTAGCTTGACATAGCTGTAAAAGAAGATAAAGGACCAGAAAAAGTAATCTTTTCAAGAAGTTACTAATTCAGAAGGACTAGTTTGATTTTCTCATGAAAGAAATATGTTAAGCACTTGTTAATTTTACTATGGTGGAGTATATGCATTTTAGGTTCAACTATTTGGGCAATCATGCCCTAGATATTAAATAAAGGGGTAGTCCAGTAGCAAGGATTGAGCAGGAGGTATTATAAGAGATCCATCAAAGATTGGAAAACTTTTATTTATGCTTATCCAATTAGGTTCTGAGTGTAAGTTCTTTAGTTGAGGTTTTATGGCATTAAATTCCTTTGTCTAAGTAACCTCATTCATACCTATATCAAATCTAACAAAAAGGATAATTTGGAACAATGCTTTTATGTGTAGGCTAATTATTAAAAAAGTCAAATACCATATGCTTTCTGGAATTGAAAACAACTCTTTCTTTACAGGAATGGCCAATAACCCAACACTTATTATTAATATCTGAATGAGTCAAAGAGGAATAAGCTTTAAATTTGGTCAATCATTTATACTGTACTCATTTGGGTGGAATGATCTAAAAGGCACAACCAAATTGAGTAAAACACATAGAACAAGGCAAGAGTGTTGCAACTAGCATCAAAGTGTAACAAAATCCTAACAGATTAGTTTACATCCTTAAAGTAGCTCATCGGGTTGTTTCTTGAAATTTAATAACTTTTTCCAAACATGTTAAGTTTTCCTAGAAACATACTGTACCAATGACAAATGGTCAAACTTAGACAATCCTCATGTCCTAGATACAAATAGCTGTGTTATGAGTGAGTACCTGTGCTTAAAAACCCAATTCTGTTTTCAAAAATTTGTGACCAGACACTTTTTCAAATTGTGCACAAAACTGTTATACCTCAGGACACCACAAAATTTCAAATTTTAACTTTTTCTGTAACAATTGGTTAAATGCATTTTGACTTATTATGCTCATTGTCATATGATAGTGACCCTTTAACACTCTCCTTAAGTCACTTCAATCAATTCAATGAGCCCCTTCAAGCAACTAGCAATGTTTACTAAGGGGCAAATTTTGTAATCTATAGTTCCAAAATTAGAAGATGACTTAAACCAGAATGCAAAAATGCATTGAGGTTTTGATGATACATGCTGCACATGCTCTTTTCAATGAAATGCTACATTTCTTGTAACAACTGGTGGCCCAAAGTGACCTTTGACTCCACCAGTTAGTAACTGGTTTTTCTTTTAAGCAAAACATTTCTGCATTCAAAAAGCCAAATTTCATACTGTGCCTTAAGATATTCTGCAAACAAGCTGCTTACATCATAACACATCAACATATCAAGTCTGAAATGAATCCAACTTTCCTACCATGATTTATGTATCATGTAAACAAGGATTTCAGGGTTGGACCCCATGTGACCCCTAATGTCCTTTGACCTCCACCAAAATTTATTGGTTTTTCCTTACATCATAATGCATCAACATATCAAGTTTGAAATGAATCAAAGTTTCCTACCTTGAGATATAGTGTACACCAGGATTTCAGGGTTTGACCCCATGTGACCCCAAATGACCTTTGACCTCCACCAAAATTAATCGGGTTCTTTCCTACATTATAACGCATCAACTTATCAAGATTGAAATGAATCCAACTTTCCTACCATGATGTATCATGTAAATTCAAGGATTTCGGGGTTTGACCCCATGTGACCCCAAATGACCTTTGACCTCCACCAAAATTGACTGAGTTCTTTCTTACATCATAACACATCAACATATCAAGTCTGACATTAATCTAAGTTTCCTACCGTGAGATATCGTGAAAACAAGGATTTCGGGGTTTGACCCCACCTGACCCCAAGTGACCTTTGACCTCCACCAAAATCAATAGGGTTCTTCCTTACATCATAACGCATCAACATATCAAGTTTGAAATTAATCCAAGTTTCCTACCATGAGATATCGTGTAAACAAGGATTTGGGGGTTTGACCCCAAATGACCTTTGACCTCCACCAAAATCAATAGGGTTCTTCCTTACATCATAACACATCTACATATCAAGATTGAAATTAATCCAAGTTTCCTATCTTGAGATATTGTGTAAACAAGGATTTCAGTTTTTGACCCCCTGTGACCCCAGATGACATTTGACCTACACCAAAATAAATAGGGTTCTTCCTCTCAGTTCAGGGTATCTGTGTACCAAGTTTGAGAACTGTCAGATCTTCCCTTCTCAAGATACCGTGTAAACAAGCAAAGTGTCACAAACACACACACACATACATGCACACACACACATACATACACACACACACCATCATGAATGCATAGGTTTCTCTTTTCATCGAAACCAAAAACATATGTCCAGTACTTACCTCCCATCTGGTGTTTTCTTGTCTGTGGGAGCAAAGTTCGTCTCAGCAGACACACTTTTGTCAACTTTCTCGTCTTCAACTGAAGCCTAGAAAAATATTACATCTGGTCAAAAATGGTCACAATGTAGGCCTGACCAACTAGAACAAAAAAGCCAAAATGTCCAATTGCCCAAAAAGCCTTAACTTCATACTTCTTACATCTAAACAAAATCATCTCACATCAGAAATGTTCTAACATTTCTTAAGGACTTCCAAGAACCCATAATTTAAATCAAATAAAGGAAGCATCTCTTTTCTGCTTTTACTGATGTCCAGTGAAAAATCAACACACTAAAAGGGAGGAGTATTCACCCCCAAACTTATTTGAAAAAACCGCTTGATTTTCGTTTCAATATTTTTCTTATCCGCAGGACTTACAGTACATATAAACAAGCTGTCACTTCAAGTAAATTTCACAATTGCCGAGTAAAAACATTTTGTCACATGATACTAAAGAGCCTTTCATGAAACAGGATAGTATAGGTCTACAAAGCTACTTCAACTTGAGGTGACTACATTTTCCATTTAACGTACAGGCTCTTTGGTAACTTTCCATTTTCACAGTACTAAGAAAATCCCAACATGTATGTTTTAAGTATGTGTTTTCTGACTGCCATAAATTTAAACAAAAGCAATCACTCTGCTCTACTTGTCTGGGTATGCCTAATCATTATTCAGTACAGTGCATTCAGACAATTTTCACAAGTAAGACTGTGGGATGTGGCTTTGAACAAGTAAAACTCAGTAGGCTATTGCTGATACCAAAAAAATGTGTAAGTTCAAAATTGGAAAAAAGTCTAGAAGCACATTTTTTACTTTTAAAATCATTTGCTGTCCTTTAGTTTAGGAAATCACATAGTTGGTGACCATTATTATCAGCTAGAAGTATGACCTAAGCATACAGTCTATCAGTACGGCAGGTGTGAGTACAGTACAGGGAGAGGGTTCTCAGATGAGTTTTTACTGCTCAGTTTCTGACCAACTGATTTTAGTCAAGCTTACTGTAGTACAGTTATTTTTTTTGTTTTTGTTTGTTTGTTTGTTTTTTTCCAGCTCAAAGGCTTGTTTCCTTTTTCCACTGCTTATGCCGATTACCCAACACAATGGTAATACAGTACCTTGGTACTAGGGTTGGGCGGTACACCGGTACTGAGGTCAATACCAGTACTACAGGTAGAGTTAATGAAAATACCAAACATATTTGGTGTGTTACTAATACCAGTTCTTGAGAAAATATTGGTAATTGAAAAAAAAATATTGGCACTCATTATATTTGCTGTCAAAAATAACTGTTAGGATGTGTGGATGATTAAAATACTCACACAAACATTTAGAGCACAGGTTCCTGCACAGTAATTAACCCAATCAAACACCCAGATGCATTAATTTGCAGGATAACATGGGGACCATACGTGGCTTAGGTTCCTTCCCACCAGACCTCCCTACCTGGGAGTTGAGATCTGGTACTGCCTCGATACCCGTTCTGTCTTTTTAACATTACCGGTATAATGCAGTCAGTCGGGAGGGGTTGAACGGTTCCTCTCATCATAAATCATACTGTACCTTTGTTTCTTTGTCTGAAAGGACTTTTTTCTTAGAAGCTGGTTCTCCATCTTCTTGTAGTTTAGTGTCACTCTGTCAGAGAAAAGAGATCCAGCACAGATTTTTAAAATAATTCAATTGTTTTGAAGAATAAAAATAAAGCTCCGCTATAATAATATAATAATTAAAGACTGTTCAATGTTTAACCAGTGTTGTGCATTGTGACACTGGTCATGAAAAACTGCCATGACTCTACAGCACTGTACCTTGATACCTGTACAGTATGTGGTTTTCAAAACTTGGTACAGGTAGTTTATTTATTTTTACTTTTATTATTTGAATAATGGCAGTTACAAGTCAAGGTGAATACTATAGCAAAATCTAATTCTCGTGATGACCACACTTTTTGGAAATCTATAGGTTAATTTACTAAAAAAAATGTCACACAAAATTTATTTTGAGAACAACTGCTTTAATGTATTGTTGCATGGCCTAGGCCATAGACACTGTCAGGTGTCTATGTGACACAATGGTTTGTAACTCTCTTGCAAGATATAGTAAATTAATCCTGACAGCCTACTGTATACAAACAATGATAAGAAAATTTTTTATGGTTTAAATCATAGGACAACACAGTTACACACCAAGTTTTAAACCTTTCAGAAGGGGGTTTCCCTTAAATTTTTTCACTTGCCAGCTGGGCTAGTTGAAGAATGTTTTGGGTATGTCCACCAGCAGCTTGACTAGCCCGCATAGCTTCAGTGTTTTTGGCTTGATAAAAATTGGTATCGCAATGTCTAGTGTGAAAGTCACTTATTGAAAATATACGAAAGGGGAACCAGCATGGACAGAAACACAAAGGCAAAAACAGTCAGAACACTTGTATACAACACACTTAAACAGGCCTACAGCAGCCAATGCAGAGCCCAGCTTTCTGGTCAATACACCATTTTCAAGAATCTGAACTGGGTGACTGTAACACCCGAAGTACAGTAATAGTTGGGGAATCTCAGAGACCACAGAAGTTCAGACTCCGTGATCACTGAGCACTACTCCTTCCCCACATTTTATTAACCACTTACTCAAGGGTTGACAAAAGACATTTCTTCTCCTAATAACTTCCTAATGTTTGGTAGACACAATAATAATGTGATCTTTTGACACCCTATTGGTACATTAGGACATGCAGTTGTACTGTCATTTGATGCATTACAGTACTAAGCTTGAACGTTTCAATGGGTCCACTTTGCCCGGTGGTTTCGAGGCAAAGTGGATACCTGCTGATTTTTTAAATGGCTAACTCCATGAAGTTGGGGCACTTTTGAAATTATAGTGATTCTTGGAACACTATCACATATTTATTGATATATGTCAGCAGTTTTTTTCCAAAAGTTCTTTTTTTTTTTGAGAAGCTCTTTGGTGGAACTATCATCTGCAAGTTAAATGAAGCTGAAGATAAATGAAGTTGACAATTTTCATCAATGATATTGATAGTTCTCTTACATCTCGTATAAGTAAGTTTGCAGATGATACTACGCTTTATAGGAAATTTGGCATTTTGGATGATGCCTTACTGTACTTCTGCAGAAAGATCTGGGGCCCGTTCCACAAAGAGTTACGCACGATCTTAAGTATGATTTACTGTTGGCTTAAGTATGGTGAATCAAACTTAAGATTGTGCGTAACTCTTTGTGGAACGGCCCCCTGGACAGGTTATTTTCATGGCCTCAGACCTGGCAAATGACTTTTAATGCTGATAAACTTGTGTAAAGTCCTTCATTTTGGTCTAAAAGTTTTAGCTATGATTACAACAGGAATGGTAGTGTTTTCAGTAAACGTCACCTTCGAGAAAGATCTGGGTGTTGTTGTAATTACTGAGGATTTAAAGTCATCAAGGCAGTGTGCAACCACTGCTGCAAGGGCTAATAGAGTGCTTGAATTGATAAAGAGGAACTTAATCAATTTTAATAAGTATATTGTACTTAATTTGTATAAACATTTGGTAAGACCCCATCTTGACTATGCAGCTCAGGCTTGGAGCCGCTTTTATGAAAAGGACAAGTTTCTTTTAGAGCAAGTTCAGAGGAGAGCTACTTGCCTTATACTGTACCTGAGGTGAGAAATTTACCTTATCACATGTGCTAGGCTTAAACATCTTGGGCTTACCACTTTGGAGCTGAGAAGGATTAGGGAGGACATGATCCAGGTTTACAAGTTTCTCTCTGAAAGGAATCCCCATTTGACTTGTACTGTATAGTTATTTTAGGATGCAACGTTATTCTTGGGTTCGTGGGCATTGTAAAAAGCTGGAAAAGTTTTTTGCAAGGCTTGACAGGAAGTTTTGTTTTTCCCATGTGTAAAAGTCGGCAAATGTTAGGACTTTTTACTAAAGTGGGTCGGCAAAATGCGTTTATTCCGTCCTTAGAATATGAGGATTCAAAGGTGGATAATTTAATTGGGAGCAAATTGACAAAATAATAAAAGGACAATTCTTTCTACGTTTCGAATGATTTAATAACACAGGTCCTTCCTGTGTAAATTAATTCTAACTCTAAGACTCAATATATTAATTATTTCATTGGTCAAATTATTCAATCTGGCATCTGATGTAAAAATGCGAACTTTGTAACATTAAATTATCTCTTTCCTTTAGCAACTCCTAGTCACGCTCGCAATCAAACACATCACACGTACTACACGCTACGGACGTCTGTCCTCATTCAGATACAGCTCTCCTCTCTCCTTTTGAAAATCTCAACAACAAACTCGCATCTCCAGTTTTAAAAGTAAAATAATAATTCCATTGCACAGACGCAGCATATAAATAAACGCTCTGAAAGGGAATCCTCTGTGACGTAATTACATTACTCATACCAATATTACGTCACAGACAATTGTGGAAACGCGTACAACATTGACTGCATGAACACCATTGTACGGCGCACGGTTCAAAGGCACACTAGTAAAGAGCTGAGTTGAAAGATAAACATTAGGCTTAACTGTTAGTAACTGGGCATATAAATAACTCGAAGAACGTAAGAAATACCAATAGAAAGGTACATAGGAATATCTACTGCTCTCATTAAAAGGCTATGAAAGCTGCTAGAATTAGGAGAAAGGAATATATGGAATATTGATTGGTAATAATTGATTACAGCTGAGAATGTGATCCATTTCGACGTACGGTAAGTCATACTCATAGTTAACCGACGTACGCCTAGCCTAGTATATTGTATGCTTGACTCCAACGTTAGTTAAGGCCAGCTTAGGCTTAGGCTAGCCCATAACATAATATTACAATGACTGTTGGCACTGTATAACACTACTAGTGTAGCGAATATCATTCATAATTATACCCTCAATTACTACCCACTTTACACATGGAGTTGTCAAAGAGTGGAATTGTCTGCCTGATTGGCTAGTTAACTCCCCATCAGTTCACTGCTTTAACGGTAAAGAGCAGTCCCCCCAAATTTATTTTGAAGAAAAAGCTAAATAACACAATTTTCATCTTATATCTCTTCAAAGTACTGCATCTTTCATTACATTTTATGACTCTACTATTGCATATATTCAAGCAGTTATATCTGGTAAATTTCACATTTGATGAGAAAAAACATTGTCACATGACTTCCAACAGCCAATCATGAAACTGGACAGTCTACTACACTGCTTCAGTTTGGGATGACTGCTCCTGCCCTTTAATTTAGGTTAACATTGGCAAGTTCTTCCATGACTGTGGTAGAATCTGATTGTTTGGGGCTGTTGTCTACAGTAGGTTTGGTGGTTTGACTTTTGATTACCTGGGCTTGGACTTCGGGGTATCTTTTGGGGCCTTGGCCCTCCTTTGCCCATCAACCTGTTACCTTATGTTATGTTAAGCCTTTGTCAGTTTGCTTTGGTTTGCATGCAAGTACCCTGGGGATAATTTTTACAGCCTTAGGCTAGGGTATTTGTTCTCTGCAGGTCATTTCTCCTTTAACTTTTAGGGGAGGCATTGCAAAATTTTAAGCAGCACTTTTCAGTTTGTTCTGAACGAGTAACATTCAAGGGCAGGCTAGTTGAACTCAACAAATTTCTCCACATATTGCCTAACAGCCTACTGAACGTACAGAGCCGAAATTTCTGTCGTTTACCAGCCCTAACAGTTAGGCCTAGCCTAGTACTGTACCTAGCCTAGAACAACTATGAGGCCCTAGGCCTAACAGTTATCTATGAAGGTACAACTGCAGAATACCCTGCTCCAAATCTTAACTCACTGAGACCCCTGGAGTCGCGGTCCATGCTGACCGCACACGACTCCAGGCCAGAATGGAGACACACAAATGGACTTAAATAATTTACGCGAAGGTGTAAACAAAACAAACATTTTTTGATAAACAACCACTGGGACTACGACTGCGGCTCCACGTCAGAATGAAGGTGCAGTGGACTTGGAATAACTTAGGCCCAGGCCTATGCAAAAGTATACAGAAAAATCAAACATTTTTTGATAAACAACCACTGCGACTGCAACTGTGACTCCACTCCAGAATGGAGGTGCGGTATGTGCTTAGAATAATTTTTGCAAAAGAATACAAAGAATACGGGTACAACTACAGTATAGAATACCCCGCCTCATCAACTAATACCACTAAGCATCCGGATGCTGAGTTGCAGTCATCAACTACATGACGTCATGCCTATACGTAACTCCCGAACGACGACTTCGACTCAGCATCCAGCTCCAGATGGATGCTAAGTGGATGTGGAGAGAATAATGTAACAGACTATAATAACTCCCTCTCACTGCGACTTCCACTCAGCATCCAGCTCCAGATGGATGCTAAGTGAATTTGGTAAGCATTAGACTTTAAATAACTCCCCCTAACTGCGACTTTGACTCAGCATCCAGCTCCAGATGGATGCTAAGTGAATTTGCTAAGCATTATGTAACAGGCTATAAATAACTCCCTCTCACTGCCACTTCCACTCAGCATCCAGCTCCAGATGGATGCTAAGTCGATGTTGAGAGAATAATGTAACAGGCTATGAATAATTCCTGTTGGACTTATAACATTTCCGATGACTGGAAGTACATTATGTTAGCCTGTGCAAGTGTCGTTCTCAAGGTAATAGACTGTAGGGTTCCTAATAAACTGCAGAGCTGTATATATCTCTCTATATACGGCTCTGATAGACTGTATGAATCAACTCACTGCGACTCCGCATCCATCATTTTCAAGGTACATATTTTTGTGGCGGGGTATTCTGTAGTTACTCCTTTACATGGAGGATGTACGTTGACTCGTTCTCAAAATAACTGTCATTGGATAAACGGCCACTGGGACTGTGACTGCAATTCCACTCCAGAAAAGTTCTTTAAAATTGGCAGGGGTAGCTATTGTGCAGTTACTCGATGAACTGTGATATAGCCTACTGTAAACATAGGCTTACTTAGGCCTAGGCTAGGCCTAGCCTAGGTCTAATTAAATTCAATGAACAGTGATAAACTGTATACATAGGCTAACTTAGGTCTAATTAAATTTTCAACCAAACCTTCCGCTTTGGCATAATGATAAATCTTTGGTTTTGTTGAACTACAGCCCGATCTTGACAAGCTATGAAGAGAGTCCTCAACGCTAGTCGAACTGACGAAGGCTTATACTGCATTTATTGGTAGGATACAGTAGGAAGTCTGTGTACAGTAGCTAGATAGCCTACTGTATTCCACCGAGGCCGGGAATTGCTGGGACCAAGAAAGTGAACAGAATCTTTAACAGACGTTCGATGAAGTTGTAAATAGGCTCCTTTGTTAGTTTGTATCTTGTATTGTATAGCACAAAGTTAGCATCGCATCTGCGCCTTCCAATTACTGCGCACGTAGTCTGCAGTCGGCAGTCATTCAAATGAGCGGTTTTAATGGCCAGGGTCACACAATACAGGCCCAGACACGACGCATCATGATTGATTGTATCAGTAAATTCGTACTCGTAAGTCAACCTGCAAGTTACGTCTTGCTTTGTTTGGGACATGTGCGCTTACGAACTTTGACACTTAATCGTGATTCAAACGTTTGCACTAACTTCTCGTAATATAAAACAGTTTTACATTCGTACTAAAATTTTCGATCCTTTTCTGTTTCAGAGTAAGAGTTTTTCATAGTTATATAAAAGCTTCAATTAAATTGGAAGGGTAAAAAATATTCTACATATGACATAAATGAAGATTAATCTTTATACCCCTTGAACAAGGATCAAATATATAAAAATGGCTGCCTCCATGGCACTGCTGGTGTTCGTTATTCTTTTACCTCTATTTGCGCTAAAGTTGTCTATAACGTCAATTACCAAAACGGTAAACCACCTAATACTTCTTTCAATAATGTGGGTTAGCTTGAGGGAGACGCTCTATTTCATTTCTGTGGTACAATGTTGTTTTTTTGGACCAAAGTTGGAGAGTCATTTAGGCCTAACGTTAGCATTGGCAAGGTCAGAGGTTAAATACAGTGTAGTGTAGGCCTAGCCTAGGCCTACTGTATGAGTGTATCGTTACAAATACTGGTGAAGGTTCTGTAGTGTTAGTGTTACTAACAAGTTCAACTTAGTATAAGCAATGTTAGTTGTGTTACTGTATACTGCTTATAGTTTTGGCCACAGCCATGTTACACAGACAGTGTTTTAGTTGGGCCCAAGGCTAATTGGCTTTCCATCGAAGCAGGCCAAGTTGTCCCCAAACCAACCCGTCCCCAACCCTGGTAGCATTCCCATATGCTAGGGCCCCATATCAACAAACATATGGGGCCCATATAACTTTTGCACCCAAGATCCATATGGGGCCCATATGGGCCAGCCCAGATAACCCATATGATGCATATGGGATAGTGCTGGGTCCCATTTGGGCAATTGCCCCATATGGGCCACAGTACTATCCCATATGGGCATAAGGGCATACTGGGCTGGCCCAGTGGGCCCCATATGGGTCTTGGGTGCAAAATAATATGGGACCCATATGGTTTGACATATATGGGGCCAATATGGGAATGCTACCAGGGAACCAACTCATCCCCAAGCCAACTCGTCCACAAGTCAAGTCATCCCCAAACCAAGTCGTCCCCAAACCAACTCGTTCCCAATATGAAAAATGGTGTGATTTTATACACTAAAATTATGCAAAAGTGACTTGCGGGATATTATCTCTCACACAGGTTCTACAACAGGTGTAGGCTTAATTTACGTTGGTATCTCAAGAAGTAACTTGCCTGATTTTATCTTTCACGCAGGTTCTTCAGCAGGTGTAATGTTAGTCCTAGTAAGTTAATATACGTTGGTACAAAATCGTGGTAATGTTGTAGGTAGGCCATGGTCCGGCTGTGGGTAACGAAAGGGGAGGACTGCAGTGTTCTTATAATAACCCCCTTCCCCCAACAAATTAATAAAGGCCTAGTTAAAAAATTAAAATTTAAGTAAACGACCTTTGAAAGCATTGATTTTCGTTGTGCTATTTAGGCTAATTGTTGTTTGAAATAAATAGTCGGCCATTGAAAGAACAGATTTAGGCAATCCCCTAGTGTTCGACCGATCATCTGTTAGGTAATCGGCATCGGGCCGATTATTGCGTTATCGGTAAATAATCGGCATCGGTAAAATTTTGCCATCCAACCGATCACTACCACCGATTATTTGCAAACTGGAAAAAGGGGCTAAATTTATTTGAAACTTGCTCTTAATTTCGTTAAAATTCCCCTAAATACTCAATCCTTTAACTTCCCACCAAAATGGGATACATTGATAATCACAAACGTATACATTTTACCCCTGCCATGGGAATGATCGTTTGATGTTTTCCGCTATAACCCGGTAGTATTACTTGAAATTCGATTTAGAAGTGCATTCAAGGTGTATTCTTGCTGTCTCGCAGAAAGCGCTGCGTAAGTCGCTGTACAAACTGTTCTGCACAAAACACATAGTACAGACTATCTAGCTGCAGTTTTCGCCGTTTTTTCAAATCCCCAAGCTTTGCATACATATCCGTGCATGTTTTGTACACATAGCACTTAGAATCTTGTGAAGTTCGGTGGTTATTACCTTGCATAAATTAAGTCATTCCCGGCATTCCTTCCGTAATGTTATTTACGGTAGGACTTCAGCAGTGTTGTCATACGACGTCATTGCAAGCAAAAACAGTAATGCACGTGGTCTCTTACAGCAAACTTCTTGACCCACGCATGCACTAGACTTGCGTGCGTGTCCGTTTTTACCGCCAAACAAAGCATCATATTTTGCTCGGTGACATCATATGCAAAAGATCCATTGCAAAATTCAAATTGGCCCCTGCTTCGTGATTGCTACAATTGCGTTGATTCTAGGCAGCCAATCAAAACACGCGCCTTCGCCTATGTGATTTAGTGTGTGAAAATACTGGCTCTCGAGACAAATTTTCCCATTGAGTTTGTGTTATGACCATCACGCTTGTAATGCCGGCTAGCGAAGCCGGGTGAGCCCCCTGCTAAATTCACCTAGAGACGGCATAACAAATCTCTGCGTACGTGGATTTTTCGGGGATCGGACTAAAGTGCATTTCAGTTGCAGATTCTTTTTAAACAAGACGGAAGTTTTGGACAAGAACTGCTTAAAATATACGGGGATATTTAAATCGGACAGGAACCATAAGATACGTTATACAGGTGCCCAGAACTGCTAAGATTATGATGATTGCTTTACATGGGGTTCGTTAAAGCGGGAGAGTAGCTACAGTACATTAACGCAACTACAACCCACTAAAGTAAAGCAAAGCAATGTTCCGACATGATTGGGGGATGCAAACTAGACAGAGCATGATGTTGGCCTTTGAACTAAATTATCAAAGGGCATGTGACATCGACTGCAAACAATTGTACAGAATTAAGGGTTGATATCTCCACTTTTGAAGTGAAAATATTTCGCCTACAAAAATGATGTCCCGTTCGTGAAATGAACAGAACTATTCCCAAAATTTTACATCCTGAACTGGTTATGGTTATACGATATGCACGAAGCAAGGGGCACGTACTAAAGTGACAAACATGTGACTTCCCTCATTCTAATAATCGGTAATCGGCATCGGGCCGATTGTTAAATTATATAATCGGTAATCGGGTATTACCGATTATAGCATAATCGGTCGAACACTACAATCCCCCCTTCCCCCCCCCCACCCAGCTTTTAGTGAGACTAGTTGAAATTTTCTCTGCACTGATACCTGTCAACAAACGGGGCCTAGTCCGTCATGTCATTTGCTTATTGCACGAAGACTCAATACTTTTTCCCCAGCCTTAGTCCTCACTCACCCCAATAAAAAAGTCTGATCATGCCACTGGGACCGTCCTCGATATTATTTTTGGGGCCTTTACAGGTGTGTCAAAGGTTTTTCATTGATAATATTTGCCCCTCAGGGAAATTTGATCTTAGGGGTAGGGTTCGATCATATCCTCCCTTCCCCTCCTCTTGGCAAAAATTTTTAAGGTGCACTTTACCTTGGATGAGATCTGGTGTTGTATTTTTTCTTGCTTTTAATTCGTCACATTATTCGTAAATAATAATTTGTTCTTGCCAAGGGCCAGGCCAGTTCGATTCCCATGTCATTAGCCTGCCCTCCACATAGCCAATATGCCATCAAGTGCACTGTGGACATGGTGATGTATTTTCCATTTCAGCTGTTGAACGTGCAGAAGTCATTAGTTGCTCATACCTACTGTAGCACACACTTATTTTTTTTTTCTTTTATGTCTTTTCCTTTTTTCACATTTGCAATTTTCCTGAAGCCTAAAAAACTTTTGGTGTCCCAGTCCCATCTCCTCCCATTTCATTTTCATGAATGGTGCATGAGAAACATGCGAAAATATTTTTCACACTGAACTGTGTCAAATTTATGAGGGACAAAGTCATTGCTTCAGGGGATGACTTGGCTTGGGGACGAGTTGGCTTGGGGACGACTTGGCTTGGGGGCGAGTTGGTTGGGAACGAGTTGGTGTGGGGATGACTTGGCCCGAAAGCCTTTCCATACCCAGTTATAGGGTTAGGGTTACAGTATGTACAGCCTCAGCCTACAGGTCATTCCGTGCCAAATCAACAAATTTTCAAGAAAGTCCCCTGGTGACCATCTCAGATCTTCATGATTTGTACATATTTTGTTGCTGAATAGACAAAAGGAATTCACTAAGATTTTGGGGCCCATAGCTCATGTGGCTTGGGAGTTACGACCATGACAATTCTTCCGCAGCATTTATGAATGTTTTTCAGCAGCTAAAATACTGGACCAGTGCTGAGTCAACACGTCGCCGAGAATTCTACAGGCCTGTAAACACAGATTCCTGTTTACCTGTGAGTGGTCTAGACCATTCGTGAAGGAGGTGAATTTTACAGTGTTCCATGACCATGACTTACTGAAAGTGTTTTAGCCTAGCAAAAAAAAGTCTGGATACCCAACTTTAGGAGAACTTTTATCTCTCAAAAAGTAGAAGACAAGAAGGACTGATATTTGTGGTTGTGACTGTGCACATGATCTCTCGCTATGAGTTAAAGCAGAAACGTCTTTGATGAAATGTTCATAATTTGTAATGTTCAAGGGTCCATAGTAAATCTACAGAGGCCATTTCCATCCTGCAATGTGACCTTGAAGGAGGTATATACACATAGATAAAATTCTTGGAGAATTTGCATCAGACTCGTTTGTTTCCTTGGTGAAAGTTTCAAATCTGTGTATAATTGCCCACTGGGTCAACAAACATCTCCAAAGGAGGGGCCCCTTTTTTGAAAATTTTCGCTGGGGCCAAGTTTAGACCCCTACCAAATCTTTGTTTTAGATATCCATGTTGTAATACTTACTCTTGCTTATACTTTAGTGACCAAATATTAATGAGGTATAGCATTGAGGCCCTTTGGGCCATTGGTAGTGGGCCCAGGTGATCCCAAAATTTATAAAAATGCTTCTGGAAGTGAAAAATTGCATTTTTGTGGGCCCACATAATCAAAGATATGCAAAGTTCTGCTAATCTGAAATCAAATTATAATATAATCTGATATTATATTGCCACCAGACATCTCATTTATCAAATTTGGGCCTTACACCTCTTTCCTATGAAAAGTTATCAGCATTCAAATTCATGAAAAAACTCAAAAGCAACATTTGGCATGAAAATATGGTATCGCGCAATACTTTTTAGAAGGTCCTAACTCCCAAACCGCTTCAGCTATGGGCCCCAAAATTTGTTCCTTTTGTCTATGCAGCAACATAATATGAGAAAATTATGGAAATGGGAGTTGGTCACCTAGGGACCATTTGATGAATTGGCATGGAATGACCCCTAGGTATATTAATGAGGTTTGGGTTATGTACACATGGTAAAAGGGTTAGGGTTTGGTACAGTAGGCTCAGTATACAGGGTTAGTGTTAGGGATACATGCATGTGTATACCTATGCATGTATGCCTCTTCCGGGTACGAAAACCCAATTAGTACCGTTAGTTTCAACTCACTACTGTTTGTGTAAGCCTAGGCTAGGCCACAGGTTGTCCCAGTGTTCCAGTATACAGGTATATCAGGGCACACCAATGCAGTGCTTTGCACAAAACACTTAATGATTTCTCACCTTATATACTACATTTTACTCCTTCAAATCTCTCAAGAACATTCCGTCATCTTTCTCTGATGAAACAAAACAAACATTGAGTTGTCTTAAACAAAAAACCTCACATCAAATGCAAAAAACTTCTCATCCGATTCAGTGTTAACCACAGACTGGATCACTCATCTCCAAATCATGATGCCACATTATGTAATGGGAATTGCCCTGTACAAATCCAGTTCTTCCATTGGATAGTTCTGCTTTCAGTAATGACATATGTACGTAGCAAAGTTCAAACAATGGCACATGCTCGCACAATGCACAGCTAGTACAACGCTTATCCTAACATTGTTGACAGATCACTTGAAAGCAGAACTAACAGAACTTTACCGTGTTTTATTAATGATTGGCTCTTGAAAACATGATAATTTTTCTACCCAATTGTGAAATTTACTGGTTACTTCAATACTGCTTGTTTTGCCTTGAATATACTTTACAATAATGAAGTCCTAAAATATTATGCAGGTAAAGTAAGTTTGAAGAGAAATGAGAAAACTGTGAGATCCAGCTGTTGCTTCAAATTAAGTTTTGGGCAACTGCTATCACAATACTGGCAAGTAGTAGAAATCATAAACTCCTCAGACGAAAGCAAGTCTAAATTCAAAAGACAATGTCGTTATATTTTAGTAGGATTTTACTGATTTTACTGTGATTTCTATCACATGCAGGAAAGTCAGTGGAATAAAGTATTATATACTGTACTTACAGTCATTAATCCCCTTGCTCATCCTGACTTCATCAACTTCACAGCATCTTGGGAAAATAATGGAATTTCAGGGTGAGATTTTAACCTAAAGTGACTTCCATAAAGGATATTCCCTTGTCTGGGAAAAGGAAATTGTCGAGGATATAGAACTATTAGAACATTTCAGATAAGAATTGACCAGGGTTATTCATCTGAGGAGAAGGGTTATACCCAGCATTTCCACTAAGCTAACCATGACAGTATGATCCAATTTTGATGCAATGGTTTGACAATTTCATGCACTAATGTTTTGAGGAAAAAATAATGCTGAATGTGCAGGGTTTTACTTACGGAATTGTTAGCCAAAAGCAAATGCTCCTCATTAATCATAAGTCATATTTATAGTTGGTAAGCAGTGAATCAGCATCATTATAGGCGACCATAACTACTGTAAGTGCACAGTACAGTACAGTACCTCAAAGACAATATTATCATTCAAGATTGATGTAGATTTTTTGTTTTTATTCTGCTTGATTCTTCATGTTTTCTCCCATTGCTAAATTTTAGGTGCTAAGTTTGTTCCAGAGGCAAGGAAACAAAGAAGTTCATCTTCAAGCAGAAGTGAAAAAACTCAAGGAAGAACAAGATGATATAGACATGAAAGATGAATTTGCAAAGTATGCAAAGTTACAACGAAGGATCAACAGGGCAACAGATGAACTGAAAGCTATAAGTAAATATGTTTTCTACAGTATTTATTGATTTTGCCCAAATGCATTGCATATAAATGCACCTGCCAAGGAGAACAGGACAAATTTGATAGACACTAGGAATCAATAAATTTGGTGTATTGTATTGTACAGTCAAAGCATAATTAGTTAAAATTTTGACAATTTTATTATGGAGTTTACATTAGCCTTATAGATACTATTCACCCCAAATTCATACTTTTGGCTGGTGGATTAAGGGACCCCTAGCCTGCTCCCCCTACCCGCATACGTTTGCTATATCATATAATGGAGACATCAAGAGTCCAGATACATTCCATTTTCACCACCTCCAGTACAGCACTGTGCCTGCAACATTTCTGTGGGAAACATGATAAAAAAAATCATGAATTTGCTTTGAAAAAAGTATGCTTTCCCCATTCAGTAGTTTCCACAAATTTTCAGCATTGTTCTACAGTGATATTCAGGGAGTATTAATCTTAAACAAGTCAGCTTGTATTCACAAAATCTTTGATTGCCATTTTAATACATATTCCTCTCTACTCGTGAAGTTTTATATAAATTCAAAGAACAAAAACAGTTTCACCCCCCATACTTTTTGAAACAACAGCTCTTAATCTCACAAATTTCTACTTCCACTTTTCTTTCATCATGATATTCTGGGTCTAAAATATCACTTGTTGAAGGTTCACCAAGCATTTGCATTGAGTAAATTTCACATTTGAGGTTGAAAAGTATTGTCACATGATTCTCAAGAATCATTCATGAAACAGGAAAATATTTAGCACAGACTTTATTCAAGTTGGAGTGACTGTCATTTCCCTTAAAGATATTCTGTACTGTAGGAGACTCTCAGTCGACTCGGATGCAGTTAAGAGTCCCTCTAGTGATGGTATTTTAATTGAGGCATGAAACCTACACAATTTACCTGGACACATCTATAGTGTTTTACACTGTAAACTTTGCACCAGGTGTGACAGTACTGCAGTGCAAAGTGAACCTCAGTTTGATTTGAAATTGTTTACCTAAATTTGAGAAGGGAACGAATAGCAAGCTTCCTGTTCTGGGCAGGGAATAATTTAGTGTTCAAATTTTGCATAGCAATTTTGCTGTTTCAGGGCTCTTTGATCACAGAATCACTGACAACCCATACATTTAATGTAGAAAATCTGCTACACAATTTTGTTTCAAATCTGTTGAGTAAATATAGTCTAAAAGTACAAATGCCATTTTGCGCAACTCAGAAATTTAAGGCTGGGAATACTGTACCTGCCTGACGGGCTGTAACATTGAGCCAGGTAGTTGCCTGAGTGTTTTTTCTACTTGTCCCGGGCTGTCGGGCAGGGGATTTGTCGAAGCCTGGAAGTTAAATAATGCAAATGGTGAATGAAGGTATAGTCCAAGTACATCCAGCAATAACAGTACAGTATTTTATAATGCACATGTCCAGAGTCCTAAAACCTTGTTAATTCATCCATAATACACAATAATGTTTTGATTTTAAAGATATAAAAAGAAATGCAATTTCAGAAACAATTTTGGTTTTTGGGGGGGTTTTGGTTTTGAAAAAAAATATTGGTAAATGAATAAACACATTAAAATTTGTAACTGTGAGTAAAATGGAGTAGCCCAAGATGACTTTTTATCCAGGATAATGCATGGTCACCCGACTCTTGTGGACAAGTAGAAGTTGAGGATTACAACCAAGTATGAATGAACTTGCCAATAAATTGACATGTATTAGAGTATAACTTATCCAGTATCGCATCACGTTTTGCTATTTAAAATGGACAAATTGCTACAAAAGTGCAAAATTGTTTAGCAGATTTTGTACATAATATATGGGTTTTAATGATTTTATGACAGCCGAGTTCATTAACAGCAAAATTGCGATGAATATTTTGAACGCTAAGTTATTCCCTGTATATATTGGTCTAATTTTTAACCTTGGATAAAAACTACAATTTTTTTATTCTTTCAGGGAATGCAAAGTTCAAGAGACTTTTTATAATTCTCTTTTGACCACTTTATGTTTCACTAGGTACACTCAAGTTGAATTTTTTGCTTCCATCATTAACATTGGTCTTATTTTAACCTTGAAAAAAAATAATTTTTTTTTATTGTTTTAGGGAATTCAAAGTTCAAGAGACTTCTAATAATTCAGTGGGGAGTCACAATTTTTCTCCATTTTATACATGTAAGTATTGATTTGATAGAGAACCTCCCATTTTTGGTTTCAATGAAAAGAAAAACCTATACATTCATGATGGCGTGTGTATGTGCATTTGTATGTGTGTATGTTTGTGTGTTTGTGACACTGTTGTTTACACGATATCTTTAGAAGGGAAGATCTGACAATTCTCAAACTTGGTACACAGTTACCCCATACTGAGAGGAAGAACCGCATTGATTTTGGTGGAGGTCAAAGGTCATCTGGGGTCACGGCGGGGCAAACCCCAAAATCCTTGTTTACACGACATCTCAAGATAGCAAACTTGGATTAATTTCAAACTTGATATGTTGATTGCTTTATGATGTAAGAAAGAACCCTATTAAATTTTGTTGGCGGTCAGAGGTCATTTGGGGTCACATGGAGTCAAATCCCCAAATCCTTGTTTAAACAATATCTCATGGCAGGAAACTTGGATTCATTTCAAACCTGATACGTTGATGCGTTATGATTAAAGGAAGAACTCTGTCCATTTTGGTGAAGGTCAAAGGTCATTAGGGGTCACACGTTGTTAAACCCGGAATTCCTTGCTTACACGATACCTCAAGGTAGGAAACTTGGATTCATTTCAATCTTGATATGTTGATGCATTATGATGTAAGGAAGAGCCCTAATGATTTTGGTAGAGGTCAAAGGTCTTTTGGGGTCACATGTGGGTCAAACTCAGGAAACCTTGTTAAATATCTCAAGGTAGGAAGCTTGAATTGTTTTCAGACTTGGTTTGTTGATGAATTATGATGGGAGGGTGGACTCTTTTTATTTTGGTAGAGGTCAGAGTTCACATGGGGTTATCTAAGGTCAAACTTTGAAAACCAAATTTTACTTTGTATTTCAAGGTAGAAAACTGGGATAGAGTTCAAAGTTAGTATGTGGATGTGTTATGTTAGGAAGATGGCATCTGCAGTCTTTGGTGAAGTGTAACGGTCATCTGGGGTCACCAAAGGTCAAACTTTGAAAACTTTGTCAAAGGGATATCTCAAGGTCAGAAACTTGGATGGATTTCATAATTAGTATTTGGATGTGTTATGGTGGGATGAAAGTACTATACTGTCCATGTTGTTTTTGGTGGAGGTCAACAATGGTCATCTGGTATCACCTGGTATTAAACTCTGGAAACTTTGTTTGCAGAATATCTTAAGGCATAGTATGAAATTTGGCTTTTTAAATGTAGAAGTGTTTTGGTTAGAAGAAAAACCAGTTACTAACTGGTGGAGTCAAAGGTCACTTTGGGTCACCAGGTGTTACAAGAAATGTAGCATTTTATTGAAAAAACATGTATGTATCATCGAAACCTCAATGCATTTTTGCATTCTGGTTTCCTAACTTGTGAGAATGAAGGAAGCAAAGTGTGTATTAATATTACACAGGACTACACAGTGTACAATATTCCCTACAAATTTGTTCATTGGGTCTACACACCTGAGATATTTGACTTAAGAGGAAAATTTCAGTTTTCTGGGCTTTTACTGTTCACACTGCTTTAAATTTGGGGAGGAAAATGGAAACCCCTTTATTTCTCACTTTTCCCCCACAAGCATCACCTTAAATTGACAAGTTGTTGCATCCAAATCACATCATAGCCGAAACACTGGTACAGTACTACCAGCTGCTGGCAAGTTCCTTGCATTTCTGCTGTAAATATATCTTGCTACCAACACAAATCATTGTACTTTCAGATTTTTAAACTCCATGCAGTACTGATTTCAGGAAGTGAGTGTGTCAGTTAGGAGTTTCATCTTAAATTCAGACTGGTATTATGGTGAAGAATTATGCTATGCACATTTTTGTTTTGTTGCAGAAACTTTGCTATTTAATGGTTATATGGAGCCTTAGAGAAAAAACAATTATTCAACTGAAATATGAATGGACATGGCCCATTGGATCAATTCTTGCCTTTCCTTGCCATCAGCCAGGTGCAGTTGGTATTACCTGGTGGGTTGTTGCCAGTTCTTTGGTTATCAGAGAGTCACACCGACTCCTAGATACTTTATGGTCAAATCCATCTAAAGGAAAAACTTGAGAATCAAGTATATCTCATCCTTTTTTTTGAGCAAAGTCCAGAGATAGTGGCATTTTGTGAGAATTACTAGGTAGTCCACTTCATACTGTAGATGTCACTCCTAGACAGCTGAAGGCTGGCTTTCCACCAGAAAGTCTGGCTTTCAAGCAGATTGCCCTCTGTTGAGTTCATACAGCACCAGACATTTGATATTCCTCCATTTCAATTTCAGAGATGCTCTCTTTTCAGACACTTCATCCAAATTTTCCATTCTCTTGAAGCATAGAAAACCAGGAATGGCTGTTTCTGGCCATCCAAAGGAATTTCTTATGATCCTTAAATTTTTCTCTTATTCTATGTTCCAACCTATGGTGGTGCTCTTCTAAGATTGTAGCTTACTGTAGGTTGTTCTGTGATCAGTGAATAGTCACCCTGTATCCAAGGTGCTCCTATGAGAAGTAATACCCATGGCATTATAAGTCACCGATAAAAATCAGTGTGAGTAGTAGTGCAGACATTGCTGCAAGCCAGATGTGTTAGATGTGTTGCATGTAATGTCTTTTAGTCTATTGAACTTATCTTGGTAGTCCTTGTTGCTGCAAGTCTTTAAAAGTAGTAACACTAATCGAAGCAACCAATTGTTTAAAACATTGTCTGTTATATAAGCAGCAGGGGGCATCAGCATTGGCCTATATATCTTTTCATTTCTTGTGCCTACTGTAGCTTTACCATTAAAATTTACATCCACTTCAAAACCAGTACTTCAGAATTCAAGTTAGGGTTTTGGATTGTTTGCAGCTATCTGTGGTACAAGTAAACTAGGGAATTAGTAAATTGAGGCACATTTCCCCCAGGAATGGCTGTAGTGATTTTGACCATTCCTTGGTTGCATGGATTCATAGTATACCAGGGTTTGCCAGTTATGGATGGAAACACTCGAAAAGTTACGAAAGTTTGGATAAATTATTCCAAGACCTGGAGAAGAGTAGAGTTCAAATTCGTTGAAGTTGAGTAAAGCCATGAAAAACTTGCGAAAATTGTCCCAACTCATTTTCTCATTTCTCAATTTCCCTTTTTTTAGAATCAAAACGTGTTCTCAGTCATAATATCAAGCTTCATTATTGTCTTCCAATAAAGTTCTGTGTAATTTTATGTAAAATGTCAAGAGAAAGGTTATGGATTTTACTCTTGGTCCTGGGGAAGTCATGTAAATTTATTCCCCAGAAAGTGAAAGAACCCTTGTACATGTTACGTTCTTCTGATTTTTCTTCAATAAGCAATTACAGTACTGTGATGGACTATCTATGTTTGCAAAAGCCAATAGTTTGTCCATCCAACTATGATCCTAATATAGCATTATTTTTTCTGTCTCACCACAATGATTCCAATATTTGGATATTACGCAAACAATGAATGTCTGAGTGTATATAACGATGCAAATAATTTAATGAATTAAGAAAAATTGAACATTTCTGTGCAACAAGACCAAAAGGAGTTGAACAGAATGTTTTAATGTTTTGGGGAATGAAATTATTCATGTTACTGAATGAAAAGCATTATTTATTTTTATTAACACCCTTTAACTTTCTAAATAAATCTTGGTCAAAAATTTACTCAAGAATAGGACATTTCCCCATGCCTCAGGGATTCGTTGCACCAAAGGAGCAAGTGGTACAATGGTACTGATCCACATCTTCCAATCATGAGGTCACGGTTCCAGTCCTAGCTCCAGCATTAAAACTGTTGCCTCAGTTCTGAAGAAAGGTTGCCTTTCTCCTAAAAGAAGGGTCTAATCACAAATCAAGTTTTGTTATATTAGAAAGGTTCTTATCCTATTCAATCTGGTGAAATTTCTATTGAAATGGCAAGTGTGGTTCTCATGATATCAGCTGTTAAAGATGTCACATTTCCAACACAAGGTGAACTTGAAGCAAGTAGATATGATGTCACATCCTCTCATTCATGAACAGCCTTTTGTTTTTCTTTAAACTGTAAATCCAGTTTTTTCCACAACAGTAAAATGTTTTCAGATATGATTGCATGAAAGGCATGGGGAAATTACAGATGGGGGAGGCCCTATCCCTCTTAAATTCAAGGTCAACACAACATCCTGAAAAAACAAAGAATTACTTATCAATGTGAGGAAGTGATATCAGGGAGCTGTGTAGTGACATACACGTAGCTCCCATTTTGCCTTAAGCTCACTTTAGATCACAACTTCTTTTGTTGTTATCTTGAGGAATATATGCTCAATTTTAATAAAAATTTCACCAAAATGCATAGATTTATTTCCCTTTTCACATATAAAAGGAAAATTTTGGCTTATACCCTTCCTTTAATCATAGCCTTTAAATTGTGAGTTTGTCTCACAAAACTGACATACCCTCTTTGAAGCTTTTAATGTACTGCAATGAATGCGGACTCATCATGTGGTATAGGCTTCCTACAATACCAACACTCCACAACTACAATAGTGGTGCTGTATCAAGCATGACATGTGACCATCAATCCTCCGATGACATGTAGAGAAATTTTTAAGGTGTTGTATAACAAGTATTGATGCCACAAAAGAAACTACTTGTAGTTTGTTTGATATGTTAATAGGATGTAATTCACTAGTCTAATTCATTTTGTATATATGTACTGTATGTTAAATATTGCTGATTATAGAGAACAGGATTCTAGCCAGGAAAAATGTTAAACCCGGTGGGAGTTATTGAGTTAATCAGCATTGTAGCTTTTTCACATGATGTTGACCATATCTTAAGATCTAAATGACATTGTCTGTGGTCAGTTGCCTGATGCTTATTTCCAATGTCTGTACAAGTACAGTCATTCAATTGAATCTTTAAATGTGTCTGATACTAAGTTACTAGGCAGTGTAGCCTATGTTAAGAGTATGAATGTAATGAAATTCACACTGGGCAGTGAAATCCAAACTGGGTGGTAAAATTTCAAACTAGGTGCTGAATTAAGTAAATTCAAACTGGGTGCAGCACCCATTTTGAATGGCCTGACTAGAACCCTGGAGAACTTTCATGTGATGTCACAATTGATGAAAGCAACACCCACTGCCAGGCAAAACTCAAAAGGGTTACACATACTGTAGTGCAACTGTCACAAGCTGCTTCTCACCTAGCTACACTAGCTAGCAAGCATACTACACAAGTTTTTGCCCGTCGAAAGGGGTTTGCGTTGCCAGTGAAAGCACTCTATACAGAAGTTGGTGTTTGTGTTTCACTGGCAGTAGGACAAAAAAACACTTTAAAAGGCAATGCTCTAATAAAGTATGGGCACTTTGAGGCATTACATTGGATGAATATAGAATTTTATTCAGGGTATAGTAAGTTTTGTACTATGTATTAAACAAAGTGTACTGATGTACTTGGCGGATATATTTTGGAATTTAAAAGTTATGTTACAGTAGCTTTATTAAGTGTATTGTCCATTTTAACAAAAATCCAGCTTTTCTCTTTATTTACTATAGTGTGTGCTTGAATAACTATATCAGCAGGTTTGATCTGAATTTGGTACCAACAAGTTGTATTCCTGTGCACTTGCATTCAACGATTTTAAGATTAGTATGGTTGCATCAAGCAGTTGTTAAAATTACGAATTGATGTTTGTTACAGTAAATCTTATTGCACCATAAATATGCACAGACTGTATTCATTTTGAAGTTAAACAGTTATCTATACTCAGAGCCTTAAAACTGGTCTTTCAAACTTCATGAAATGGCCTTCTATGAACCAATTACAGTTATGCTTAACATGTTACAGAAAATAACTTGTAATTACTGAAGACAGAATTTACCACCAGATATTCTTGAAATTGTGAGGAAATAAGGGTTCAATATTT
Organism: Holothuria scabra; assembly: GCA_037179385.1. Classification (NCBI taxonomy): domain Eukaryota; kingdom Metazoa; phylum Echinodermata; class Holothuroidea; order Aspidochirotida; family Holothuriidae; genus Holothuria; species Holothuria scabra. The sequence continues at coordinate 163,527 of CM074193.1, read as the reverse complement.
CAAGTGCATTTGCTCATAATCGAATCACAAACAACATTGCTTTTCTCCCCCCACCCGAGAAACATTCTGTTCGGGAACCTGTTTTCACCTGTAACATGTGATCCAAAATTGTGGTGTTTCCAAATTAAACAGTCACAAATAGATGTATGCATGCTTAATGACACGGGTTTAATGCAGATGGCATGGAAATAGAGCAAAGTAGTACTTTGGGTGCTGAGCTTGGTTATTTATTTTTGGTTATTTTTTCCCCACACTGTCCACACAGTATCCCACAAAGACATCAGCCCGGAATTACTTGTGACTGGCCTATATTCAGACACCCCTATGTTCTGAAAATCTCTATATTCATAGCCTGCAATCGAATTGTCTGAACAAAGGGGTGTCAGAACAAAGCCTGTGGTGGAACGTAATGGATTTGTCTGAATATAGGGGTATAAACAAATTACCAAACTGTCATTGCTGTAACTCATGCAAATAACACATAGATGAGGAAAATATAAAAACATGGCATCAGGTATTGGTTTTCTTTCATGTCATTCTTGGAAACAATTATCATGTTTTTGTATTCAAATCAGCAAAACTGAAGAAGCCAAGCCTCACAAGAGTGTTACAGAAAAAATAAACTGAAGCAATCATATGTTTTACGAATGTTTTATTTTTTTCTCTTTCTTGAACTGGACATTAATAATATTTGTGTGAATTTCACAAAAGAAAACAAATGATTTGTTGGTTCATAGCCAGCTTTCATCACCCTCGACAGTTTTGTGAGAACATGTGATATTCTGAATTGACAGCATTGAGAATTTAAAGAGGTGAAGTTAGAGTTTTATGGCCCAGTTTCCAACCTATTGGTTCACGTCCAGCCAGTCATGGCCTTATTCCAGGAGGGATCCACTTGGTAAAAACAACTTAAAACTTTACAGCTACATATAGGACAACGATGCAATATTTCACAAACTGAGCTGCCAGATGAGGTGAAAAGAGGTGCAATTTTAATGACAGAGCCCTGCCAAACTCAAATCAAGGTAGTTTCTCTCAAGTAAACACCAAAGTATAAACTGTTTGTCTGATTTTTGGGAGTGACATTTAGTTTTTTGCAAAAATTGAGGCTGGCTAAATCACTGTTTACCCTCCAAACTTTCCTTCTAAATTTGCCCAACTTTTCTACTCCTTGCATTTTTAAATGTCTTGACCATTTTCTATCGATAACATAGCAAGATGCACATATTTAAAAGTAAGTCCTCCTTGCACTAGAAAATGTACGCATTTTCCAATATGCTGTAGATATCCAGAATATTTAAAATGCATTGTCATCTTGTTCAATTCCACATGATGCTGAATGCCTTGGCCAAATTACTTCCAAACAGACACCTCACATTCCATTCCCACAGTCAAAGTTGCACAGCTTCATGCATGGTCATTCACATGCCTCCTTGATCAGTTTTCTTCTTCCTAAGTTCATTTTCATGAACCTCCCATTCTCTTTCAATTCTCATCCTCTCTTTCTCAGTAAGAGGATACCTTGGATACATCATTAATAAGTCCATTTTCTTATATTCTGGGAGGTAGTGCTCTTCAGCTACTTTCATTTTCTCCTCATCTACCTCTGACAAGTCTAATCCTTTCAACTCGTACCTCTCCCATCGTCTATGCCATGGTTTTGGTTTCATTTTAAGCTGCAAAAAAGGATTGAAACTACTTGGCTAGGTTTGGAGAGGTCCTAGAAAATCAGGGAAAACTGAAATTTGAGTGTCTAGGCTTAGAAAGTCATGAGCATTTTTTTAAAGGATTCGGAAATATTAGTGAGTTTTAGGAAGTGAACTTACTGTTTCAACTTTCCCAATGTTTGGATTAAATATTTTTGGAAATATGGCGTCTGAATATTTTTTAAGGTCCTGGAAACATCAGTAAATGTCTTGAAAGTTGTGAAAAAAAGAGAAATTTCAGAATTTTCAATGCATACAAATCCTGTTGCTGTTATTAGGGCTGTGATCATATGCCTTGCCAATTAAACCCTATTAACTAGATGCAAGTGCAATTAAACATTTAGTAAATTCTCCCTGAGATGATATCAACTGTTGTCTTTTTCAAAACCTTCCTCCTCCTACTTCCTACAGTACCAATCCCAAGTATCAGGGAGCAATTTGTTCGGGTTCGCATCGCAATTTGCGATTCCAAAACGAGGAAAAATTGATAATTGCGATACATCATTCGATCTTGAATAGCAGACTTGCGATGCAAAATTTCAGCAGGTATTGTGACTTTGAATGTTCACAGAAAAAAATAATGTTAGGAGAAAATAAAACCAGAAATTGGAAGTCATGAAAACTGATCATGAAAACTGATCATGCAAAACCAAAAAATTGGCCCCGTACTTGCTCCGCAAACCACGTTGTTTCCAAATAAAATCACCTTAATTTTCCGCTTTCAAGAATTTAAACCCATGAACTCGCCCTGCAGGAGAGATGCATTGTTTACTACTACGTACATCGGCATTGAAGGCAAAATCCGCGGAAAGCAACTGGTTTTGCCCTTGATTATTCTGGTAATGACAGGAGACTTTTGCCGTCGATCAATCTTTACATTATTCTCAGTCAAACATGCTCTACATTCTCAAATCACTGTTTAAACTCCTAAAAATGGTGAATATTTGAGGCTGTAAACATGGTTTGAAATTATAGATCGCTGCGTAAATATTTCATCCTTTTGTTCATTTTGCATAACTCACGATTCCGTTCTGTACGGTTCTACTGGATGCAAAGAAACTGCGCGCCAAGCAACACCCCCATTCCAAATCGGCAACTGCCGATCGATGCAAGTTTGCCCTCTAGACTAGGCTAGGCTCAGAAATCTTAATGTAAAACCTTGTTAGGATAGCACAGGAGCCAAAACAAGCAACTCTGAAGGAAAACATATCGTACAAGGAAATTGCTGAAGTAAAGTTTTTAAAAATGTTAGGCAGGGCTTAGTTTGAGTATTCTACACATGCCGTGAAACTATTTAATGAAGTGAATGTCATCTAGATAATTCTGTATCCCTGTCAGCTTTTACGTTTTGGGCTGGCTAACCTTGAGAAGGGAATACCTGTACAGTAGAATGTACTAGTGTACTGTCTTTAAGTCAGATTTTAAGGGACACTGAGGAGATCATAGGTTCACTTTTTTGACAACTTATGAAAGGATTTAAGAAGCCTCAAAACTTGCTCAGATTATCATAAGTTTAAAAACCTACTAAATTAATTAAGCTGATGACCTCTTTTTTCATCTGTATTAGGTTAAATTGGGTAAAATGTTTTGGACATTTTGGGGTGAATCTCTGTCCTATAGGATTAGCTTGATTCTTCACATCGGCAGTTACTCTGCTTGGTTGTACATTGTAGGAGATGGAGCTTTGATTCATAAAATATAATGGGTATGGGTAGACTGATTGGTAGTCAGTATGTCGTTCTTCTTCTTCTTCAATAAAGGTGACACATCCAAAGGACATTCTTTCACCACGCATGCGTCGAGAGGCTAAATATGCCCAGTAATATAGGTAATAGGGTCCTTATGGACAGAGGCAACCCTCATTACATTCAAGGGGAGATGATTCCAATCCTTAATGGTTCGAGGCAGGAACCTAAATTTATAACAGTTAGTACTAGTATGTGGAAGACAGACATGAAGGTCATGCATTAAACGGGTTCTACGAGTAGGCCGCTGGAGACAATCAACAGGTAATTGAGCCAGGCCAAACATACCTTTGGAAAAAAGGATCAATCTACTTTTCCTCCGCCTTTCAGTTAAGGGCAGAAGGTTTAGTTCCTTAAGGAGCCTGGTCATTGATCCTGGCTCCCTTGAATAGTCAGAGGCAATGAATCTAGCAGACCGTTTTTGTATACTCTCAAGCTTGTCGCGCAGGTAAACCTGGTGGGGGTCCCAAACACTACTGGCGTACTCCAGCACAGGCCGAAGGATTCCTTTATAAGCCATTAACTTGACATCACCAGGGCAGGAAGATAGATTTCTATACAAAATACCAAGAATCTTATTTCCCTTGTTACAGATGTTTTGAATATGCTTCTCCCAGTTCAGATCTTTAGTGATGGTAATTCCGAGATACTTAATACTATCTACCCTCGGGAGCTCAATCCTATTTAGAACATACCTAAAAAGTATGGGACTTTTTTTCCGAGCAAAAGTAATAACGCTATACACTTAGTGGGCTGAAATCTCATTCCCCACGTGGAAGCCCACAGCCCCAACTGCTTGATATCATTCTGAAGTTTATGACAATCCTCATCGGACTCAATAATACGGTAACAGACACAATCATCTGCAAAAAGGCGAACCTTGGAAGAAACACCATTGACGATATCAGTGATATGAACCAAGAAGAGAATTGGTCCTAGGACAGACCCCTATGGGGAACTCCAGACAGAACTTGCATCGGGGGAGACCGGGTTCCATTGACAACAACAGATTGTTTACGATCAACAAGAAAGTCATCAACCCAACGAAGAATCTGATTTGAAACACCAAGTGTATACAGCTTGGTCTTCAGCAGTTAATGAGGAACAGGATCGAAGGCCTTCTCAAAATCCAAGATAAACACATCGATTTGTTTATGGGCATCAAGGGAGGAAGCCCAGTCCTCAATTATCGACACAAGTTGTGTTTCGCAACTATGAGACTTACGAAAGGCGTGCCGGGTGGGAGAGAGTAAGTTATGTATTTCAAAATGGTTCATAAGGTTTGAGGCAATAATATGTTCTAACAATTTACAGCAGACACATGTAAGAGAAACAGGCCTGTAATTACAAGGTAGGGAACTATCACCTTTTTTGAAAATAGGGCAAACATTTGCAGTCTTCCAATCCTCTGGAATGCATCCTTTTGTAAGGGATTGCTGAAAGAGATGGCTTAGAACAGGTGCAAAATCAGTGGCAATCTCTCTCAGGACCCAAGGATGGATGCCATCTGGTCCCATGGCCTTAATGATTTTAAGACCATGCAAAAGCTGTTCAACTCCAAAGGTGGATATAGTTGTATCACTCATTCTCTTACACGTGGGTCTGATGAGGGGAACAGTATGAAACACTGTTTTAGTAAATACACTACAGAACTGGTTATTGAGAGCACGAACTTTGTCCAAGACAGTGACAGCTTGCTTATCATCGTTCTTAAGAGGGGGGAGATTATGACTATCTTTCTTCTGACCATTAATATATCTCCAGAAGGGTTTGGCATCGGCTTTGATATCGCCGATCATTCCATTAATGTACTTTTTATGGGAGGTGTGAATCTCTCTTTTGATTTTAGTTCGCAGATGAGCCCATCTCCCATAAATACCAGTCTTCCGGGTTTTTTTTAAAAAGGGCATGCAATCTGTTCCTACGCCTAACTAGCCTGCAAATACTGTCAGTTATCCATGGAAGAGATTTTCTGGACTTGGCCAATCTAGTTGGAATATTATCCTTCACAGTTCTTTCAAGAAAGGACTTAATGAGTTGCCAATTTTCTTCCACAGTACGATTATCTTGCCCCCGTTAAAATAGGTAGATGAGAAACCCCGTGTGTTCTCCCTCATAGCAACAAAATTCCCCTTAGAGTACTGTAAAATGAGCCTACGAGGTTGCTTAGAATCAGGAAACAAACACTTCAATTTACAAGAGATACACTCATGATCACTTGGAGAATCGATGGCACTAACATCAGTGTATTGACTAGGAATATTTGTGATAACCAAGTCAAGTGTACTACCCCCTCTAGTGGGAAAATTCACAAGTTGGTCAGCAGCAAAGTCATTAATTATGTTCAAAAGTAATTTACCTGAGCAATTGGATAAACAGCCACCACTTTCCTTGTGTAACCTACTGGTCCAGTCAATTTTGTTAAAGTTAAAATCACCCAGGACATGAAAACACGGCATCTTTGAGTTCTTATGCCAGGTCATAATTTTGGTAAGTTGGTCCCGTAACAGAGATATATGCTCAGCATGGGCATCAGGATCTCTATACCATGAGGCAAAATAATGCCAGGTCCCATTAATGGAGACCTTAGCCCAGACAGATTCAGACCCATCCCCAGAAAAGCAAACTTGGGTTGGTGCCAAGCAACTTTTGATTAATAACATGGTTCCGCCCCTCCTAAAGTGCGGTCATTCCGAAAGATATCATAGCCTAAACAAACAGGAATAAGTTCAGAGCTGGTGACAGAATTGTCAATCTTGGTCTCCTGAAGTGCCATAACATCAGGGTCTGATAAGCTAAGGGTGGCTTGGAGATCAAGTTTTTTCCCCCTAATACCATTTATATTAATTGAGACAATAGAAATCTCCTTCTTGAGAGCTGTCTTACCACCGGCAGATTGACAAGGTTGCCGCACCGAAGTTGCCATGGTGTTAATGTTGGACAGGTCGGAAGGATCAAGGGCATCAAAGCTGTTACTCAGCCGGGAGGCTGTTTGACCCCCTATGCTTGCTATATTACTATTGTCACAATTGGGACAGATCCACACACAGTTTGTTGCCTGTAAATGATTATAGTGTGAGTCATCCACCAGGGAACACCTGTTATGAATCCACTTCTTACAGTTATCACATTCAATCGCGGCGTCACAATCCCTGACCCTTTTAGAACATATTCCACAGGGTGAGTCACAATTGGAACAATACCATTTATCATCAGACTTAGAAAGTTGAAGTGCTTTGTAACCATCCCTTCCAATACCGGAACAGCGAGTGTGGATCCAAAAATCACACCCATCACATTGCACTGCTTTGTCATTTTTTTTAACTAATTTACTACACAAGCCACAGTAAGCACCTGGATCTGGGTTTAATTCAGTATCGCCGCTTACTATTAGCAGGAGAGACAAGTGAGTCAGGATATGCAGGAAGCAAGGAATACGCCTCCTCCTGAGGTACAAAGTACTTTTACTAGCAAACCCAGCTGAGATAATACTGAAACAAGGCCTACGGCTTACTTTATGCCTGACAGTAGTAACGTTGGACTATAACACCAAAAATAAAGAAGGATACTGACCGACCTTTGGGTTTCAGCCCTCAAAATTGGCCTGTGTAGAACATTCCTGTAAGGTTCTTCATAGAATCTGGCACTAACAGCCAGGTATCCCCAGAGAAGCCCTCCAAGGAGAGCCCACTGCATGGTCACAATATAGAAGTCTGAAGTGAAGGTAAGAATCCACACCTGGAAAAGCTAGGCTACACAAACATGGCAGAAAACGGCTATCCTAACAGTAGACTGAGAGCACATAGGAGCATATAAAAAGGTAAAAATGCAATCCACAAAAATCATCTAAAATGATGCCTCACAAGCAACCACAGTAATACAACAACAAGGACCACACGTTAAAACCCCTAAAAAGCATAAAACATCCGAGAAAAGAACGACCAGGACACCAAAATAAAAGGATAAAAATAACAAGGAACAGAGGAACTAAAAACACAACCTCCCACCTCGACGCATGCGCAAACATTCCCGTTTCGTTACAAGCAAGTGGTGGCCCAATTTTTGGTAAGGGAAATCAGCGAAAAAGGAAGAACCCCCTAGTGACAATGTGGACAGTGATGATGAAGAGGATTATGGATGGTTGCATCTGATGAATGTCAATAAAAGATGGCACTGTTCTCTGATTGGTTGCTTTCATATGTCTGTATGTCATACCACTGCTCCTGTTCCAAAATGACACTTAGCAGCTAGGACTATGAATGGGATAAAGAGAATCAGGCTTTCTAAGATTAGGTACAAACCAACCAATGAGGGAATTACATTGCTATTAATGAAGTGTCATAGACAATTTATTTTCATGGCTTTATTTTGGTCTTTGAATTGACAAAAAAACATTCTCAAATGAAAGGCAGCAAAGCAAGAAGTTTAGAAAAATTTTGAGGAGATCCCATAAAATGTCGTCGAGAGCTGCTGAACAGAAATTGCCTTGGAGACATCTAAGGGAATTTTTGGGCCTGAGTGTAGTTATACTGCATACGTGATACAGGTCATATGGACGCATAAAGCATGATGTTTCATTACCTGTAATATCATACCTACCCTTCAGTCTTGGATTCTGTAGTTTTTTACAAGCTGCTGTAAAAATATACAGCTAGGAAATGTCAATACAAAAAGTTGCTAATCATTTTTGGGGGATTGCTAATCAATTTTGAATAATGAGTAGCAAAACTGCTAATCAAAATTTTAAAAACAAATTGCTCCCTGAGTATAATCTTCTGCTACAGTAATAGTGATCAGTGATGTTACACAACCCATATTTACTGCTCATTGACCCACTAGAATACTTTGTGCACTACATGTGAGGAGATATAAAGAGCTGCTTCATGGGATGCTTAGCTGCTGGTTTAATGGTTGGTAGGGTGCTGCAGTAGGCGAGCAAGTTTCAATACTATTTACGAACTACAAACAAGAAAAGAATGGCTAATTGCTAAACCCTTGTGGATTTTGGCAATTAAGTGATTTAACTACCTGTGCACGGACACGCATGTCATGGCAATATGGACAGAAAACACCAATATATTGCAATGATTGTAGAAAATTTAAGGGTTGACAATTCCACTAGCTTTCAAAATCAGTTTACACTCATCTTACTGCCTGCACATGCTGTTTTCTTACATTTAACCTCCCCCCAAAACAAGCAAGAATCCATCTATACCAATAAACTGTTCAAGGCAGTGGTTTGTGCAGGAATATTGGGCTAGGGAAGGTAGACTGCAACCAGTTTGTCCAATAGCTGAGCTTTAAGTTTCTATCTGTGCATACATTTCCAAACTTTCTGCTTGTCAGCTTGTACCCAATCATTTGAGCGCTGTACCAGCCACACACAGCGTACTGTGTTACATGTGTTAACATCCGACAATCAGCTGTAAAGACATGTAAAAGTGTTTCCATTTGATACCTGACCTATTGTGCAATACTGCTCAATAAAGAAACTACCAACTGGTCTATTGACATGGGGAAGAGGTCTGAAGCTCAGGGAAGGAGATTGGAAATTTTTCCTAACTTTACTAGAAAGATGTGTTATGATTACCTATATGAAGGTAGTATCCTATGCTATCTTTTGCTGTGAAGATGGGTGCAATATAATAATTGACATGACAACATCACTCAGTTGCTAACATGCCATAAAGGGAATAGAGCATGTGTAAAACTCATATTAAGGGGAGGGTAAGACTGGAGATGATGCAAGAGGCTGACATCAAAAATGGTTTCCTTAAATTGATAGGATGTAATTCCCATCAAAATAAATGTAAGAGTTTCTTTTACCATTTGCTGTGTTACCTTTTCACAATGGTGGCCGTAAGTGACACCACAATGACATAATTTGCCATATGCTGGCATTGCAGGAAGACCAGTACTGTGAATTTGAGCTGAGGTTCTGTGCAGATAACTTTACCTGATCAATAGAGGCATGCAAACAAGTGATGATTTCCTAGCCTGGGGGGGGGGGGAGGGGGTGGTGTCAAGAACTGTTGTTTGGTGGTTAACAATTGAATGGGAAAGTTTGTTGTGTTAAGCTCTGGCAGGTAAGAAATTCTCCCAATCAGCAACTCCATAGACCACAATTATTTCCAACTCCTGTACAGCAATTTCCTTGGCATCCATTCCTGGAGTAATCACCATCTGCTCTCAAGTAATTTCCCTCAACTAGCCAATCTTCCCACATGCAGCTGTCCAAATTATCTCACCAAGCCAAGCTTCAGTACCAGTTAAATCTCACATGTAAAGCCAACTTATCATCATCAAAAGAATCAGTGTAGGGCAAGGTTCCCACACTTTTACGTGAATGAAATCCCAGACCTTTAGAAGACCTTTTCCAGACTTTTAATAGTTTTTCCAGGCCCAAATAATCACCTCAGGTCCAAACTAAAGGTTATCCCCCCCCCCCCTCCCATCCAGCCAATTAGCAAGTACATTTTTAATTCAAGCCTTGACTGTAGATAGTGCTTGGAATACTTACCTTTGTATTATTTACAGGAACTGGTCTACCACTAGCATGAGGCACTGGTAACATTTCTGGATCAATGGTGCTGTACTCCGGTAATGCATCCCTTAGATACAGTAAATGAGGGTCTACACTCTTCTCTAATTTTAACACCTCCAGCTTTTGAATGAGAGGATTATACAATTCATACAAAATTTCAAGACCTGCCAAACAAAATAATATGAAGAAAAAAATCAACCAAAAAGAACCAGTTTGAGATGTTTGCAAGGTAGGAAAGATGATGCACTCTAAACACCCTTAAATCCCAAGTCTACTGTAGAACTTTAAAACCATAGACATATTTTTAGAGGCTGTAAAATGCATCTAAGTCACCAAACTACCATTGTTATAGCTTGTTCCATAATTGTTAAGATGTTCAAACATTGAAATTTATTCACTTAAACCAAAATAGTCTGTTGAACAATAATTTGTGCTTTTCTTGTTGTACAACTCACATTACCTGCTTTGTTTCCATTTGAAATCTGAAGTGTCTTTATGACCTTGAAAGGTTCCTGTGTGCTTGCATAGCATATTGTACAGAGAGAGCTTAATTAATAACATCACCTCATTAAAGTGAGATTGTGATCACATACAGTATTGGTACAAGGTGGAGTAACTTCCAGAAAAAAAAAATGCAAAGACTGTTATTTGAGTAGTACAACAATAATGTCATAAATTTAATACTGCAACATATGTACCATTTTAAAATGAAAGAATAAACTTCAACATTTTACATCTCCGCTCAGGAATGTCCTATGAAGGTTGGAGTTAAACTGCTTGAATTCATTGTTTATGCTCTTTAATAAACGTTTTACAAATTTGAGACTTGCAGTACAGTTTAAAGGATTGACAACATGAAATTAATAGATGGATATCTGATGCCACAAAAGATAAAAAAGTCCTGGCAAAATTGCAATTCCCACAAATGTCCATCAATTGTTGACTGCTTTAACAGGGTATAGTTTCTAATTACCACTTGTATCATGGATAAATGCAAGCTGAACATACAAATTTGTGATGTTCAAAGTGAAATACAACAAACAGATGAAGAAAGAAGTAATCCACCTGAATTTGGGTTTTGACTCTTGCTCTGTCATGAAGTTAGAGCTAGCCATTGGCCATGAATAAATGCAGGCCTGCTGATGTAGACATAGATCGCACATTATGTGAGGAAAGTATCGCACATACGATTCACTTTAGATGTTTACTTACAGTGTATGCTCATATAACTTATTTGTTGATTTAGCTGACTGATATTTGCATTCAGATGTAAGTAACTATGCTATGTAGTTAAAACAATTACATGTTGTTGTTCTCACTTTGCTTACCCCCTCCACCCCCTTATCCCCCTCCATCTCCCTTCACTTCCCTTATCCCTCTCCATCCCCCTTTATCCCTCCCCCCCCCCCCCACCCTCCTCCATCATAATCTCAGAATCCACTAAATGCCAGATGATAAAGGCGTAATGGTATACAGGGTAATAGGAGGCTAGGTAAGTAAGTTAGTTACATGGAGTTTAACGATTCAGTTTCTAACCAATTGGTTTAAGTCAAGCCAACCAGGGCTTTATTTCCAGTTTTGTGGCTCACTGGCTTGTTTTCCCTATTCCATTACTTATGCTGAGCACCAAGCAAAATGACAGTAGGGTCCATTTTTCAAGTCTTCAGTATGACCCAGCTAAGACTGGAACTCCAGACCTCCCAGATGCAAGTCACATGCTCAGAGCACTTGACCATGCAGTCAGTCAAAAGGTATAGTAGGAGAGTGAAATAGACTCAGTTCTGTTCACCACATGTGGAAAATAATCTATCAATACTACTTCTTTCTTTGTTTGCATGTTTAAATTTCCAAAGTAAGTGTGTAGGTAAAATGTATAACCCTGGACATACCTTGCCCATCAATGATGTTCCTGAGTTTGAATGATGCACCAAGACCATAATTTTTTCTCTCAATGCAAATTCCCACAAAGCGACTTGTCTTGCCAGTTGCATGCGGATCTGCTAATGTAACAGCAATGATGGAACCTATTAAGAGAAAGTTGGAAAACATAGAAAATGATCAAAGACTGTAAATCACTATGATTTGAGATTGTGGGCAGTCAACAAGGGGCATTGATTTGCTTTGTGAATTGAAGGAGGGAATTTTCCAACAGTCAGAACCCTGGATCATGTCCCAGACCAGACTTGTGCATAGAAAATCCACCTACACAAATATACATAAATACACACACTTAAACAAACACACCTCACTCATTTGACACACACATACACAGTACATAGATAGAAGGCACATTACTAATACAGTATTACACAGATAGACGGCACATTAAAAATGCAGTATTACATACAGGTACTGCAGATAGATGGCAAATTAAAAATGGAGTATTTTTATTTTACTATTCATACATGCCCATTAATGGGCTTAAAATTAACATTTTCTCTAGCTTTAAGTCATACATACATGTCACAATGTTGTATTTAGTTTATTCTGCCTGTTGTTTTGGCCTGCCTAAATTACTGTAGGAATGTGTCTCTCCCAATATTTTCATTGAGACACTGTGCCCTGTCCCCCTCCCCTTTCCAGGATCAAAGCTCCCACTTAAAACAACATTTATAAAAGGTTAAAACAACTTTACCCTATCATTTAAATTGTAACTAGATGTTTGTTTCCCTCAAGTAATTAGTTCTATTTTGAATAACTGCACATTACTGCTGGACACATGCAAACCTGGAATTACTTATTACACAGTTTGCCAGGTCTGACTATCATTCTTCCAACTGTATTCAACCAGTCACAAAATGTATTCAGTAGTTCTTTCCTCCCAGAACTTTCAATTACAGTATTATTCACATTCACTGACTCACCAACATAAAATTCTGGAACATTTAAGACCATACGTCTTTTGAAGCAATCTTGCCTCTCTATGTAATCAAGCACTCTTGACCTTCGACCCATAGGTGGAAAGAACTCTGGGCTGATAAATTTTTCTGCAAGTTCCTGATCTTTTCTCTGAGCAGTGCGTCTCCTTAGTAAGTCTAAACTGATCCTTGGTGCAAGGCGACCAGAGGTACCTTCCAAAGAGGTTTTTGCCTTAGTAGGCTCTAATCTATCTTGGGGGGTTGGGGTTTTATCTTGAGGTGATGATGATGCTTTTAATTCCAAGTCTCCTTCAGGGATGTCAGATCCTTTATCACTGGACATGTATCTCAAATTTCTTCCTGAAAAATAGAAAATAATGAATACAGACATAAATTGAAAAAAAAAATGGTGACAAGTTACAGTATCAACGAATACCATATAAAGCAACATGAACATGATTTTGGGGCATACGTATATGCAGTGGGATGGCTTGAAAATGCCATTCATGTTTAAAGTCTGGTTCACGTTTTAATAGATGCCTGTGTTCATCCATGAACTGAGACAAATCCAGGTATGTGTTGCCTGCTTATTTGTCAGTCAATTGCATTGAACAAATGTTATTGGTGGGACCTTGTATTTCAAGGTGTAAGTTGTATAATAATCTCTTCCTAAGTGGCATAATAATGATTTGTGCATGAGGAAAATTAGTTGGATGCTCTCCATAGAGCACCTTCCTGGTTGAGCAACTTCCCACTGACCACCCTATTTATGAACTGTACTGTACTGTAACAATTGCAGTCATGTACAACAATGCATGCTTCCCTGTGTAGCCACAGACTCACAATATTTGCAGCTTCTTGATGAGAAGTTCACCAGTACCCTATACAATATGCAAACTAAGATCAACATAACTCAACCATCAAAATTAGGGTATTGAAGAAAATCTGTTAAATGTACTGAGGTAATATTTTCATCAAAAACAGGGCAGTAAAAAAAAATTTGAATTTTGGAATTTGGATTTAGCTCTGTCTGTTCCCTTGCCTGATATAAAGAAAAATTGTAGAATATACCCATAGTATCCCATCGATGCCTTTTGTAAGAGATGACAAAACCAGAGGTTTGCTAAATATGAACTGTATAAAACATACTCATGTTGAAGTATCGTTAAATCTAACTAAAGAACTGATTTAGTCACTGAGGTATTTACCAAACCTTCTCTGAAACCAGGATGTGATTTTTGTGGTTGTCTGAATGTCCAAGACAACTAAATTCAATATGAACAGCCAAAAGTTAATGGTTGGTTGTTCAATGGGCAATTTTTCTCATCTCAGATTGAAAAAGTTATACTGCTGACTGCTCAACTCTTTCAACTTTTTCCATCAAAGGCTACAATATTTCAGTGTTTCTCTCTCTCAACATTAGCGTTTGCACGGGTACTTAAAAATAGGACCCAGGTACCCAATCGCCATACCCGTTGGGTACCCGGGTTACCCGATGTTATGGTGGCTAAAAGATACGGTATGAGCATACCGACGTTGGTTTGGGGACAACTTGGCTTGGGGACAAGTTGGTTTGGGGACGAGTTGGCTTGGGGACAACTTGGCTTGAGGACGACTTGGCTTGGGGACGAGTTGGTTTGGGCCAGACTGGATTCCATGCACTAAAACACGAAGATCTTTGGCGTGAGCGGTGACTCCTTCCCGGCGTAGCGGCGGCGAAATGGTTAACTCAGCGTGCCAGCGTGCATAAAAAAAACGGCCTTGGCGCATGGCTCAATTACCGCGGCGATTCGGCGTACGTGAAAATATACACCTTGACGAAGGCCTCTAGATAAGCAGCTGAATTGCGTCTACACTCAACTGTTTTCAACCCAGCAGATCTTACTGTACAAGGTCTTGATCGTTCAACTGTGTAAGTAACATGTGCCTTTCATTCAGTTCGCAGTAGGCCTAGCACATCCAGTTCAACTTAACGCCACTTCCTCTCATTGTACACTATATCTAAGGTTACAGGAGACACACCTACAGTTGTACTACCGAGGCCTGCAGGTCTCCGTTGTTCGTAACTATGAGATATGACGGACCTGGCGCAATACGTACGTCAGGCCTACATATGTATGTTAACCTGACAGTGCCTGCGTAGCCCCCCTGTGGCTGCCGCCCTCTTAATGTTGGTTTTTTGTAGCCATGAGCTGAATGAAAAGACTTCGTCCGCTCCACGAGGTAGTCGGCGATAGTCGAAAATTCATTTCACTTCTGTACGGTAAGTGAAAAGAAATTGTATTTTTCCTTTGAACTCACTTAATATATATACTGTATGTAGAGCAAGCGAGGTTTTTTTTTTCAATCATGCTATGTCATGATGTCAGCGCGTAAGTGGGGGCTGTGATAATAGTTTCCAGTAGGTAGTATCCGTGCGAATATATTGGCGCAATTTTTTCAACATATCGCAACTCGTAAAATATACCGGCGTACGATCACGAAGCCCTCGGCGTGGCTTCGGCGTGGGCTTTACATGGAATCCACGACGACCATCAATGCAATCATCATTTCGCTAAACTTGAACATACAGTTTAGGCCAAAACACTTAACAGTGTGCCTAGCCTCAGTTAGGCCTGGACTGTAAAGGCCTATCAAATTAACCACAACTTACCCGCAAAACTACTCCATTGTTTAATACCCGTCTGACTTCTTGATTTACATAATGCAAAATTCCACCAAAGTTGCAGTTGAGCCCTTCCCATAACGCTATTTTATTGGTCTGCACTTTTACTTCGTTAACGTTGTGACTATCTCGCTCTCTTCCTCTCTAGATGGTACCAGTCTGAAGCAGGCACAGGATTCAGCCTCACATTCAGCCCCACATTCAGCATCACATTCTGAAGCTAGCACAGTATTCGGCTCCACATTCGCCCAGCACAGGATTCGGCTTCACACTACAGTATTCGCCAAATCCTGTGCTAGGCGAATCCTGTGTTGGGCGTATCTCGACTGCAACGAATCCTGTGCTTAGTGAAAGTAAAGCGAAACCTTTTCTAGCTTTTGAATGTGGGGCTGAATGTGAGGCTGAATCCTGTGCCCGCTTCAGACTGGTCTGGATGGTTGCACTACAGAAGTTCACCGTTTACAATACACACAAGTTTCTTGAAGTTGAAGTTGCTATATTGCTCGCATGCATGCATGCATATGTGACTGTCCTAACAATTAGTGGCCAGGAATGCCCGGGCATCTTCGATGAGTGCCTGACATATGGTCTTCAGTCTTCAGTTTACAACTCCAAAGGCTAAGGCAGCCATCACAGAGTGCACAGCAGTCAACAAAGGCAACACAACCAAAACAAAAAGTGCAACTAGGAACTAAATTGAAATACAGACAAAACCACAAACCAAACAACCACAAAGCAACCAGTGCAAGTAAAAACAAACGACAAGGGCCCTAAAGAGTTGACTGAATGAGGACCATGTATTTGTCGATGGGTCTCTGATCCACCTATGGGAGAGGATCCAGTTAGATATAGCAGCACGATAGGATGAAACAGACGGTTCAATCTTAATTACATGGGGGATAGTATTCCAAAGGCGAGTAAGAACTGGTATTTGAATGCCTCAGAGTACACGGCCTGAACATGATTGTAACAGTCAGCATGCCTGATGGAAGGGGTGATAATAGGTGGGGATGGAATGTTTACAAGGTTGTTTCTAATTTTGCAAAACCTGATACAAAGATCAGCAAAGGCGCTACGGTGCTGCAGGGATTTCCATTTAAGAGTCTGGTAGATTTTTGTCGAAGATCTGCACTTGAGCTATAATCATAGTAATTAAGAACAAACCGTGCTGCGCGCGCCGTCTCTGAACTGCCTCAATTTTATTCAATTTAGTGTAAGGATTCCAACACGTGGAAGCATATTCAAGATGAGGATGGATAATAGCAAAGTAAGCTGTAGTTTTGATTTCTCTAGAACACGTACATGTGCAGATTACGGCGAAACAAATTTCTCAGTGGCCTTGTTTGCGGTCTCATCAATGTTTTTATTCAGGGCCGTCACCGAGGAGAGGGGGGCGGAGGGTGCGAACGCACCCCTCTCCAGACCTGCCCGCAAGTAAAAAAAAAAAAAATGGGGCAAAAATTGGGAGAGGGGCGTCGCCGCCGGGCGTGGGGATTCTTTTTAGTTAAATGCGGTCGGAATTGTGCATGGAACGACCAAACGGTAATCTTTCCTACGTTTTCAATACTTCTAGACTATCACATGGCGAAGTTTCAGCTCGCCGTCGATCTCACAAGTATATTCGAGAGATCTATCACTATTCGCGTCTGTAAATCCAGGGCTGCATTTCCATCAGTCATTTCCGCTTAACCTTCCTCCCAGCCTAGGCTTCGAGTTCGAAGTATCGCAGGACATAGCGCAGTTTTAGTTCGCCTCAGTTCGTAGCAGTGCGGGCTGGCGTTTTACGCTACCGAATCCTTCTGACCGCGTGCTTGGTCTAACGGAAAGAGCATCCGCCTCTCACGCGGAAAGCCCGGTGCGCATCCCAGGTCGAGTCATCAGTGACGTGGGCTAGTCTCCCCCCCCCCCTGATTTTCTTCAGGTCCCCAAGATATTTTTGCCTCCTGATTAAGTAATTGAGAAAAAATAAAGTGTTTGAACGGAAAACACTTTGAAGTATTTCCTTCAAAAAAAGTAAATAAATTAATTGTGCAACAATTAATAAAACATGCATGTAAAACACATTATGTGTGCAAGTATGAAAGCAAGTAATAACTTCAAAATGATTACTTACACTAAATTAGATACCGTATATAATCTGCACTGTCGTTTATTGCATTACACTTAGAAGATAAAACGAACGTTTCGGCGGCGGCAAACTCTAACCTGATTTTGTTGAGTCGACCCTTTCTGTCTTTCTATGGCTGGTTGATTTACTGAAAACAAGGGAATCATACACTGGAGACTATTCTTACATTACCATTCCTATACTTTATCCTGCACAAAATATGTCTTCAAGGCCCTGTTCTCTCACCCCAAGCAGTACCAATTCTCCTAACCTTCTTACTTAAGCTCCTCCCACAATTGTCTGAAATTCATCCTCTTCCAGAGACAAAATAACAGTTGCTTGCTTCGAGTCGAGTATAGAAAAGCTCAATGTTTATAAGCAAAACACTCTCAGTACAGTTCATGCTGTGTTATAAAAGCTTTGTTTGAAGGAGCTGAGCCAATGGAGAATTTCAGTACACCCTACCAAAATTGTGGTTTAAGGGTAAGGGTGCCCTCGAATAATTCCTCCCATCGATCCCTAACAAGTAGGCCTATGTCGTGCCTCACTTTTTCCCATGACAAGTGCCACTGTAGAACGATTTCTTCAAGAAGTCCTCTTTTTACTAGTTAGCACTGGCGTCCGGGCGGACTTGTAAAATGTCCACAAGGTCCGCATTCCATGTGTTTCCCGCATGATCCATACTTGGGATTTGCGGTTTAAATTTTTTGAGAGATTTTAATTTTGAGATATTTTAATTATGACTAGGTAATGTACCGATGACTGAACAAATACTGCACCATTTTCTATTTCAACACCCCTGAAAACCGGAAAACATTGTTTCTTTGGTAGTATGTATGTCACGTGTAAAATCTCTACAAAGAATAAAAATGAGGATTTTGAAAATTTTCATGTTCCCCAAATAGGAAATTCAAAAACGTAGGCCATAATCAGTTCAAAGTTTTGCGAAACATAGCACCATTTTGCATGGAACATATATAACGCAAAAAAAGTTTCTCAGAGGGGGACACAACTAATTTTGGTTTCTCGTTTGAAGCTGAAATCTGTTCAAATATTGCCGCATTTGCGATCTACGTTCTCCTGAATTTCAAAATTTTTCCCAAGAGAAAGGGAGATACCGGTTCCCTTCAGTCCCATCCTCCAGGCCATGACACAGATCAGAAATGCCCAGATTTTGGGTCCCCAAAAAGTGTATGTATTATCATTTTTCAAAGATTGATTTTTCATTCACACTATTTGAGAAGTGGCAGACATGAGATTCGTATTTCAAGGCTTGGCGCAACCGGCTTAAAATACGTAAGAAGTGCCGTTTCCAGCCATCTGGAGGGTTTATAAAACCCAAAATTTTCTTGCACGCTCCTCGCCAACCGCTGGTGGCCCTCCGCGTAGATAGTCTTGCCGCGTCTGACCCTTGGAGTTACCAGCCCCCCCCCCACCTATTACCTAGCCCCCCCCGGAAATTCCATCCTGGGCTACGCCACTGCGAGTCATACAAAAGAATCTAAAAAGGAACCTACTGCCGGTGTACGTGATGCTCAGCATAAGCAATGGAGTAGGGGAAACAATCCAGAGGGCCACAACTGGGAAAAGGGCGTGGCCGGCTCGACTTGTTGAACCAATGGGTTGGAACTGGGCCGTTAAACTCTATCTAACTAACAAGCTACCGAATCCTTCGCAAATTTAGCAGTATTAGACTGTAGCCTAGTTATAGTTTAGCCCAGGTACCAGTATTTCTTTTTACAGGAATCAGTCATTTCATCCGAGTTGTGTGTTAGTGTAAAACAGTTTATAGTCCCCGTCAGGACATTGGTTCATAATCGTGGACAAACTCATTACTGGAGTAGTGAACCGAATTAGGACAGACTAAATTTTGAACTGTGGGTGTTTCATACTCAATACAGTTGCATAATACAGTTGGAGAATATAATGATTACAGTTATCAATCACCCTCCAAGAAACAGTTGATCCTAACGCCTGGATTTCCTCTCTTGGTATGCACCAGATTGTGCCATTTTAAGTTGAAGAATTGCAAGGCTCCCAACCATATGGGAGGGGACCCCCTCCCATGCCCACCCCTCAGGCTTTCTTCTACTTCGTGGCCTCGTCCACAACAATTTCCTCACCCACATGCTCGAGTTTCAAAACGCACCCCTTTGAAAAAAGCTGGTGACGGCCCTGGTTTATTGAATTTAAGTTTGTTGTCGAGAATGATACCAAGATACCTATCTGAAGCAACTTCTTTCAGGTCACAAAATTCAGAAGCAGCCATGAGTATACTAATATTACTTTGTGCAAGAGCAAGCAAATCAGGGAGTAGGAGTAGTAGAAGAAACATCATTTTACATTCTGTAGATAAAAATTACATCTGCAAGTTTTACGATAAGATATAGTACATTCTGTAGATAAAAATTACATCTGCAAGTTTTACGATAAGATATACGCAGTAGTTTACACTTTGAAACATTGAAGGCCATTTGCCAAGTGATAGCACAATTTTGTAACTTAAAGAGGTCTTCCTGGAGTAATACTGCATCCTTCAATGATGAAATGGGCCTGAGTGTAAAGTGCACTATCATCAGCGAAGAGACGGATAGAGCTGGAAAGATTTTTTTCAATATCATTGATATAGATGAGGAACAAGAGTGGTCCCAGAACAGTGCCTTGGGGCACTCCTGACCTGACTGGTCTAAGGGCAGAGTGAGTCCCATTAACAACAACTTCTTGAGATCTGCCTGTAAGAATGCATTAATCCAAGCATGGCATTGGTTTTCTCAGACTCCCAGTAATCCGGTAATTACGTAATTTAAGGAGGAGGCGTTGGTGCCGTGGGGGACAACATCAAATGCCTTGCTAAAATCAAGAAGAATAACATCAATCTGGCCTTTTCCTTTGTTTTAAGTGCGAGTCCAATCATTCATAGCTCCAATCAACTGTGTTTCACAGGACATGCCATTTCTAAAGCCATGCTGCTTAGTGGTTATGATATGGCAGTGATTCAAATGAGCCCACATCCTAGAGACAACACAATGTTCCATGATCTTACAAGGGATTGTAGTCAAGGAGACAGACCTATAGTTAACAGGCAAGGACCTATCGCCCTTTTTGAATACAGGGCATATAATGGCACCTTTCCATGAAGTTGGCAGGTTGGCAGTTGGTAATGAATGTCTTGCCTCTGAGAACGAATGCCTCTGAGTAAGTTAGACTTATAGATCACAGCGCTCGGTACTAATAAAGGCTGGCCAACGCTATACAGTACGTGATTTATATATGTATTGTGTTGGCCAGCTTATAGTACGGACCTCGATTTTAACGTTCAATTCGAGCCCGCCACGGCCTTTTTCCACTTTGTGGCCCACTGGCTTGCTTTCCTTACTCCATTGCTTATGCGGAGCATCACGCACAACGTGTTTTAGTACTTCGGTACCTTATGACTTGACCTATGCTCTGACGGAGAATGTAGCTAATTGCATTTGCGTGTTATCGATTGCTTGATTTGTGAATTTACATGAAAACCGGGATGTGATAGCTTATTGACTGACTTAAGCAAAAAGTGTTTATTTTATTTATTTATTTATTTTTTTTTTGCTTCTGTCGCAATTAAAGTTGTTACCTTTTGTTTTTACTGAACCCTGGATGAACAGTGACATTGGCCCAAGGCTGAGGGATCAGCTTCTTCACAAATTTAAAAAAATCGTGACCCCGATTTTTACTCGAGTTACTGTAAAGTTAGAAACAAGATTCAAAGGGATATCGAGCATTCCAAAGCCAGGTTTTTCCTCGACAAAATAGCTGAAAACAAAAATAACCCCAAGAAGCCATGGTAGCATCTAAAATCCCTTGGCTACTCACTCAAGAGCAATGAGGCTCGGATTGCAGGGGTAGCGCCATTGGGGCGGGGGCCATTGGGGCGGGGGGGGGAGGACCGAGGGGGAAATTCCCCCGTCGGGGAACACTGACCCCCCTCCCGTCGGGGAAGGTCGGTGGTGTCGTTGGGGTGGCCTAAAAATATATAAAAAAATATAAAACCCTACAATTCTTTTTGTTTTGGTATTGCTATTTTAATACATTTCAGAACTGATTTTAAATCTCTCTGTTATACCTCACTCCATGTATCTCGTCCCATCTCCTCCCCCGTCGGAGAAGGAATTTTCGGCCAATTTATTCGGGGAGGCCTAAACATGAAAAACGTAAAGGACTTAAGTTACTGGATGGATGATCCTGATTTTTATGAATTAGTTTTTTTTTCTTTTGTAACGCTATTTTAATGCATATCTGAATCGGTTTTAATCACTTCTTATTAGCTGATCTGTTATCCCTCATCCCATTTTCAATCCGTGCCCGCAAGGTCATGCCACCGTCGGGGACGGCTACCCACCCCCTGCTGTTGCGAAAATCCAGTTTCGTCGGGGATCTCCATCTACAACCCACGATAAAAGATGTGGGCCTGATAAATTCCAGTCACTCTGACGACCTTCTTGATTTTGCTTACTAGAAGACCATATTCTTCAAAGCCTCACAATTCCGAATTATTCTTACAGAGAGGCTGTTTATGTGCTGTTTATGTGCAGACAGCCTCCAATGGGCTGCCATCTGGCCTGCCCGGAGAGCCGAATTCACACAACGGTAATGAATATCGGCCATGTCGTTTTCAGCTACACATAATGATAAACAGTGGTGTGAGAATATCCCCACATAAACCTGACTGAGAATTTATTGAATATTATTTGCCATATTTTCAAATATGTTGGGAGTAAAACCATTTATAGTTTGGTGTTCGGCCAGTCACGTAAAAAAAAAATTACTCAATTTAGTGGACCTTGCAATTGAATTCAAGTGCCCCCCTTGCCCCCCCCCCCCCAACTTGCGGACGCCCATGACTGTAAATAATCAAAGCTAACTCCGTTAATCACCCGGCATACTACCTAATTTTGCTCGTGAAAGGCATATCACCTAACAGGAAAAAAAATCATTGTAAATTTACCACTAAACCAAATTTTCTGTCATTTGAGTAAAAAAGAATCTCCAATAAAGTGAGCCCCTAATTTTCAAATCTTTGTTCAAAAAAGGGAAAAACTCTCTCCGGGCAAACTTAGTCTCCTCTTAAATCCTTAGTACGTAGGTTAAGAACGATTAAATGCGTACCCCCAAAACAATTTCAGCTTTCGCCTATATAACGTTTTCGATTTTTCGCTTACGAATGACAGGTTTTTGAATGAACACCTAATTTTTTTATAACAAAAGCCAAATTTCTTTCAAGATTTTAAATGTTCCTTCAAATAAAGTTCAGGTTTTTGGTAAATGTTAAAAAAAGCTAAAAATTTCGGCGCTCTCAAATTCTGCCAAGGCATGTTCTACCGGGACATAACATCGTCTTTTTCGGGACCATGAAATTCTGGCCCCCCTGTCGGGGAGCTTGGTCCCCCTGTCGGGTAAATCCTGACGCCACCCCCGTCGGATTGTCCTTAATATCGATAACGAAGTTTGTTCCAGTCCTCGTCGTGCGCGTTGCTAAATACATAATCGACTTAAGTTTACCAATATTGCTAGTACTCTTGTTGAAAGGTTGCCCCTATCTTCATGCAAAAGGACACTAATTCTGCTGCCTTCGGGAATTATTACTGTCAGAAGGCATACAGGTAGATACTATTCCTTTAAACTGTCTAAGGTG
This sequence comes from Holothuria scabra, assembly GCA_037179385.1. NCBI lineage: Eukaryota > Metazoa > Echinodermata > Holothuroidea > Aspidochirotida > Holothuriidae > Holothuria > Holothuria scabra. The sequence continues at coordinate 140,231 of CM074193.1, read as the reverse complement.
TCCTCTGATTGTGTCTATGATGAGTTATGTGCCTTAAATATCAGCAAAGACACCGGCCTCGATGAAATCCCTCCTAAGTTTTTAAGTGATGGGGCAGACGTCTTAATTAAAAGACCACTGGCCAATTGTCTCACATGATTAATTCATCCATCGAAACCCATATCGTTCCTGCTGATCTCAAATATGTCCGTGTCAAGCCTCTCTTTAAAAAGAATAGTGGGTTGGATGCGGGAAATTACAGGCCTATACTGTAAGTATCCTCTGTGTTACCTCTAAATTACTTGAAAGAGCTATTTTTCCAGTTGGAAAAGTATCTAAATGATAATTAGATTTTGTGAGACTTCCAATCAGGCTTTGGGCCGGTTTTTCCACCGATACCTGCCTCATTCATCTTATACCCCTTTCACACTGACACGATTTTCAACGGGTACCCCTGGTGCACCCATTGAATGTCCCAGTATGAAAGGGAACTCAGGTGAAACGCAGGTGAAGCACCGATTAAATTTTCCTATTTTTTACCCTCGAAATGTCGAGGGTAAACTAACGGAAAATACCGGGACTTTCCCGGATTTCACCGTTGAAAACTTAGTGTAAAAGGTCGTCTCGGTGAAACTCCGTGCGAAATGCAGATTAAAATGTTGAAGTCATGTTTTGTTTGCGGTCACACACTCATGTTTTTCGCTGGTCAACTTGAAATTGATTCGTGTGTCATAGATAGCCGAAAATTGCCTTTTCATACTTGGAAAGAGAATCTCAACAATCTTGATGTTTAGCTTTTGTCTGCAATAAAAAAAAATCTGCAACATGCTAAGTGATCAGAATATTGCCACATAGTCTATTGTGAATCTTTGCTAATTTCAAGATCCACTAAATTGATTAAATTGTCTGTCACTGCTCAAACTCCAGAGTGTTAATGGTTTTACCCCTAACATCTCTTGCATGATAAATGGCAAATTATTGCTCACCGCACCTGAACCCCCCACTTTCATGACCCGTCACATACGCCTATGCCGGCCGGAACAGTGGCGTAACCAGCGGGAGGGCAGGGGGCACACTGCCCCCCGGACACAAATTAAAAAGGGAAGGGAAGAAAAAACGGGAAGGGGAGGAAGGGAAGAAAGAAAGGAAAAAGAAAAAAAGAAGGAAGAAGAGAAAGGGAAAAAGGAGAAAAAGGAGGTGAAGGAAAGGAAAGAAAGGCAGAAGAAAAAAGGAAAACGAAAAAGAAGATGAAAGGAAAGAAAGGGGAAAGGAAAAGTGAGAAAAGAAAGTGGGTCAACTATAACATCAAAAGCAAGATTGATCTGCATTCATGGAACACTGTTTTGGTCAATATATGAAGATAACATTCATTTAGAAAAATATATGAACATTCATTTAGTCGCCTAAAGTTAACGAAATAATATCTGAGGTCCACTTTATCGGAGGAAAGACTTTCCTCTCTTGCTCTTTGCCAGACAGTCGGGAGGACTTTAGAAAAGCAATCATTCTCAGATTTGCCACCAGTATTTGAAAGAACTGCAGATTCTTCAGTAATCCCCCAACTCTTTAAACTTAAAGCTTTCTGCGATAAAAGCTCCATATCAACCAATTATTGTTTCAAAAGGGCAGAAATTTCGGGGCGCGCTCCGGAATACATCCCTACTACATTCGTGTTCACATTTGCAAGAAAAATCGGAAAACTTACCTACTACTTACAAGCCCAAGAGATGCTTTTTCATGCTGTTTCAGGGGTCGCATTTTTCAAAGATTTCTGTACGCTCCGCTCCAACTGAAGATTCTAGGCAGGGGAACCATTGGCCTACCGTACTCAAATGCTCTCATACACACATGTCATCATATACCTTTCAACCCTGTCAGTTGTGGTATTTTTAGATGGATTCTTTAGTTATTGAAGTGGCAAAATTTTACCAATGTTCAATGCTGCAGAGCAGTGGTGTAGCTACAGGAAGCACTGCGGCGATAACACCCTTTCTTGAAAAAGTGAAAATTTCGGAAATTTTCCATTTGAGGCACCAGTCAAATACAGTGCGGTTTACCAAAGTTTTTCCTTCCTAAAATTTCGAATTCTTCCTAATAGAAGTTCCACTTTTGAAATTATTAGTTTTAAAAAGGCAAAATTTTCGGAGCCCTTCGCGCGCCTAAAACTGCAAGCTTTAAAGCTGTAAGTGATCACTCATAAAGTCAGTGGATAATTTGTCCTGGCCGCTACAGTGCCGTTTCTCTAAACCTTTCTTCAATATAAGTTTTCATTTTTGTCTAAAAAGGCAACAAAGATTCGAGAGTTTTTTAATGTCGCCCAGATAGAAGCCTTAATCCGCACTCGCTAGATAACACGATCTTCAGTAGACATGCTCTCTCCGATATATGCTAATAGAAAACGCAGAGTCTTCGATAGTCCCCAAATATGCAAATTTCTGTACAGGGAACCCCAAATCGAACCTATTTTCTGCAATACAAGCTCCATATTTTTGAAAGTGTTAATCCAAATTTCCGGTGCCTACCTTATACAGTAGTGTTTACACTTAAGAAAAAAAAAACAGATTTAATTTATAAAAATTGTTCTTGCTCTTACAAAAAAAAAAAAAAAAACGGCATAAAAAATGTACCGATTGGTCAAGGGGGTAGGGTGAGTTGTGCATAGTCTAAAATTGCCCCCCCCCCCAACACTTCCCTTAAGGCCCCAAGACACCCACAAACTAACACAGTTCAACTAATACAAAATCGGGAAACCTCAACGTTATTGCCCCCCCCCCCTGACAGTCAGGTCTGGTTGCGGCTCTGGGCCGGGGGAGGGGTTTAAGGGTTGGGCCCATCCCTTTTAAGAATTCTTATAAAAGTAGATGTCCTCAGAGGAAATCGGTGCCTCTAGGGTACTAAAGAATCTATCTTTTTCAAGTAAAATTTGGAATGTGACAAAATTTGCTTTTAACGAATTAAAAAAAAATTACATCACTGGGGGCCTTGCCTTGGGTGGCAAAATGTCCCCCTCGTACGCCATTGCACAGGGCTCTCACCGAGCCCCGGATAGTCCGAGTTGCTTCAGAAACGTCAGAGAAATCATCAACACCTCCATGTATATTTCAGTTGACACGAGAGAATTGCAAAAACCTGAACCTGGAAAAATAGTGGAGGCCCACATGCGTTTATACCTGGACGCGAAGCATTTAGTAAGCTTCCGCTATGGGTCTGCATTCTCATCTGTGCAAAACGTAAACACTTGTAGCCGCCCTCATATTGCAAATTAATCTGTGTATTCTTGATGCAGTATGAAAGGAATACTGTATGTTGGAATTGCTAACGGTGGTTCACCGTTTAATCCAACCAGGAAGTTGCTAGAGAAAGAATTACAACGAACAAATTTTCCCAAACAATATGTACTTGAAACAGATCATATCTTTTGAGGCGCCACTATTTGATTGACAGGTCCCTTTGTTTCTATTGTTAAGTCCTTTGTGACTAAGTCCTTTTAATGATCATTTCTTCTATTCTCCTTCGAGTCAATTGCTTCAATTGCTCCCCTTTCGTCATTAGATGGAATCATTGTTCAAGTCTATACCTTTACCTCAGGTTTAAACAATTTTGCCATCATTAATAAACAAAAAAATTAAGTAATTTGCAGAGAAATTGTTGCTGTCTTCGAATGAAACAATAGGTCGCGTCTCGGATAGCGTCAAATGACATAAATTTCACAATTTTCCATGACGGCTGGCAACCGAAAATTTCAACAAGTAGAGTGTAAGGGACACGTCTCTTAATTGGAATTTCGATAATGCGCGACTAATCTGTGTATCGAAGTATTGAGATAAGAATTTGGCGGATAAAAGCAAGATTATCGTCGAAAACGAACGTTATCTCAAAGAGACTATAGAACGTTGTTTCCCCTTCTCTAGCAACTCCGTGATCCAACGGTGAAGCAAACAGTGGTTCACGTTGAAAGCAGTGTGGAATTCAGGGGTGTTAGTGAATACAGTAATTGTGACGGGATGGTTTTGATAGACCTGCAAAAGGCAAAAGGTTGAAAACTTGCGTGGTTTCCCAGGGTAGCATTCTTGGACCTCTTTTGTTTCTTCGTTATGTTAATGATAGGCCTATTAGTGTTAACTGAAAACTGCTTCTCTATGCTGACGACAGTGCTTTAATTGTGTCTGGTAAAAATGTAACCTTTAAAAATAATCTTTAAATTTTACTGGATGAAACCCTCTCAGGTGATTCTATTGCCCGTGATATTCTTAAAAAAGCTGATGCACGTTTAAAATTTTTATATAGGCAGTCTAGCTCTCTGAACAGTCGCACACGAAAGATCCTGTGTACCGCTTTTATTCAATGATTTACTTTGATTACTCTTGCTCTTCCCGGTTCTCTGCTCTCTCTAAGGAGTATAAAAAAGGTAAAAAACCATGCAAAATACAACTGTTAGGTTCATTTCAGATATGGGTTCGCGTACCAATGTCATCAAAATGAATTGAACAAAGTATGTTTTTTTATCTGGTTGTGACGGGGTGCAACAACTTAATCTGGTTTTTAAGATTTTTAATAACACCTATCCCGCGTATCTGAAATTCAGTTTTACTAGACTGAAGGATAATCATCAGCACAGTACCAGGGGTGGCCCATTTAACTTCCTTGTCCCCAGAATAAAATGATCCTCTGATCGCTTCCTTTTCTTTAAAGGTATTGAACTTTGGCAATCCCTTCATAACACATTAAAGGAAATTAAAAATCTTTCCCGTTTTACATTATGCGTCAAGAATCATCTTTCTTGCCAACAAATCACTTTCAGCAGAGCAATGTCACTAGGGAGCATTGCCTTTTTTACTGTCCGCCGGTGTCTTTCATTCAGTGCAATATTCAAACTTTCTCCTACTTTCTTGTTTCGTTCTTAGGGGCCCCAATGGAATAAGCTTTTTAAGGCTTTTTGGGATTATCCCTGGTACTCTGTTTGTTACTTTTTTCACTCGTATTTTTTATGTCATATATTTCTGTTTTTACCTGTAGCTTCCTTTTGTTTACTGTCCTTCATATTTGTTTGTGTTTTATTGGGTTTGATTTTGTGAATTTGATTGGGATTGGGGGACTGAATTGGTTGGCTTCTTTTCAGTTTGGTTGGGTATGGTTGTTTTGGTTTGGTTGGATTTTGTTGCGTTTGGTTCGGGGTTTAATAAAGATTTGGTTGGTTTGGCTCGGATAGCATTGATTTGATTGGGTTTTGTTGGGTTTGGTTTGTTGGGTATGACTTGTACATTTGGACAGGGTTTGTTGCATTTTGCTTTGGGGTGGTTGGTTGGACGGCATTAAGTTTTGTTGATTGTGGTTGTGCTTGTTTTGTTTGGTTTTGTTAAGTTTGGTTGGATGGATCTGATCTGGTTGTATTGGGTTTCGTTACATTTTGTTGGATTTGGTTACTTTGGTTTTATCGACTGGGTCTTTTTGGTTTGTATGGTTGGGTTTTAGTTGGTTGGGTTTGGATGGGTTTTAACGGGTGTGTCTAATTGGGTTTGGTTAATTGAAGTTGATTGGGTTTTGTGTGTGTGTTTTGTTGGGTGTTAATTGGTTGCGTTAAGTTGTGTTTTGGGGGTTTGTTTGGTTGGATTTCGTTGAGCTTGTTTTGACGGGTTTGGTTGTTTGAGTTTGGTTTGGTTTTTCGAGGATTTTTTGGCAGCAGGGGCGTCGATTTGCGAGGGGGGGGGGGGGGGGTCAGATGAAACTTAAAAATTAGGTTAATTCTACCTAAACGACTATACCTATAATTCTACCTAAACGACTATACCTATAGGTTATGAAAGGTGTCCTCTACCGATTTCTATCGACTAGCTTTCTGCATCAATAACTCCACATGTTTACTTTGCAAATCCCCAAAGTTTTCGCGGGCTCCGCGCGCTTGATGTCTTTTGGACGTTCTTTTTCACCTGCATATCAAACATACCTTATTCATCGTTAGCTGTGATTATGGATATTGTTCGTGTGCAAAGGGCAGCAGGTGTAGCTATGAAGGAGCACAGTATTTAGGAATATGAAGAAGGCGAATCGTCCCCTACTATGTTTTAATGAGATATGTGGTTTTTAGTGAATGACCAGCCTGTCAGGCTGAAATTGGCAAAAACATTTAAGGAAACTGAAAATTGCTCTGTGCACAGTCTGCATGCAACCTTTTTTAGACAAATTTATGATTTCTAATTCAAAATTTCGACACGCTCACATCATTCATTGGTTTAGCGATTCGAGCATTTCGTATTTAGACTTTTATCAGAGAAGTTAAACCACACTGACGTTTGATACGTTTTGACTTCAATCAGGAATTAGAGGTACACCTCCATCCTCTGTCTGCATATAGTGTATAATGAGTTGTCGTTCGAAAAAAAAAACATATTGTAATGTTTTTCGTATCAACAATTTCACACCAGTAGGCCTATGCAACGGTGTATCAGTAGCACCATACCAGTAAGTACCACACCCCCACCCCTCGATCATTGATTTTCCCGTAGTAGATAGACGTGTGCTTTTGATCAAGTCATGGATTTATTTTACCTTCTTCCCATTACAAAAAGTTCCTTAATGTTAGAACTTTTGCACAAATCTTTCGCAAATCATGCAAATTTTCGTTGTGATTCTAATTACTTATAGAGTACATCCGGTGTTTATATTCATACTGACCGTATAGTCCGCTGAAGTAATTACCTTCACTAAGATGATATTTTGAAAAGCTTGAAGTTTCGTGGTAACTCAAAATATTGAAACATTTAGCACCATTTTGCATCTGGGCCCCTTCTCTTAGACACCCAGTGGCGTAGCTGCAGGGGGCAGACGGCTCTGAAAAATAAAGAATTCGGAAATTTGCTACATGTGAAACCAGTCTACTGTGTAAAATTGCGAAATCTCCCCATTACAAGCTCAACATTCGTCATTTTTTGTCTCAAAGAAGCAAAATTTTCCGCGCGCTTTTCGGGCCACAAATTGCGATCCCTACGCAGTAGTGCTCGCTCTTACCTTGAGAAAAATTTTCCGAGCTCTGGACTTTGTAAGTGAAAAAACGGAAATTTGCTTTATGTGACACCATATCATCAAGTGACACCACTAACTACAGTGCTATTTTCATGAATTTTCTTTCATAAAATTCAACATTTTCTCTAATATAAGCTCTTGACTCAGAAAATTTCGTTAGAGAGCCTCATTTCGTAGGGTTGAATAACATTATGTAGCAACAGCGATCTTTAGTCGCCGCTTACTCTCAGATATGCCAATGGGAAATGCAAATTCTTCAGTAATCGCCAAACTTTTCAAATTTTCTTACAGCCCGAAAGAACCCAACCCCAACTTTTCTGCAAAAAAAGCTCTAGATTTTCAAATATTTGAAAAATGGCAAAACTTATTAAAGCCCGCTTCGCACGCCGCAGATTACGAAAAATCGTAAAATCTGGATGCTTGCCCACCCCCTCCCCTTCCCGAAAAGGTTTCTATAGCTACACCGCTGTACACACCTTACCAGGACAGGAGAAAAAATTTAGGCCAGATGTCCCCTCACTTTGAAAACCAAATCGACGCCCCTGGTTGGCAGTGTTTGGCTGGGTGTTGTTATTATGATGGTGTTATTGGTAAGGATTGATTGGATTTCGTTGTGTTGGTTGGTTTTTGGTTAGGTGGGTTAGAATTCAATTGGTTCAGAGGTTGGATTTGGCTGGGTTTGGCTGGGTGTGATTAGTTTAGTTTGTTCAGCTTTGATTGGCTGGCAGTGGCGTAACCAGCGGGGGGTGGGGGTAGGGGTAAACTGACGCCCCCCCCCCACACACACACACAAAACGGGAAGTTCACAAAAGACGAGAAGGGGAGGAAGGGAAGGAATGAAAGGAAAAAGAGGAAACGAGAGGGAAGAAAAGAAAAGAAAACGAGAAAAGGAGGGGAAGGAAAGGAAAGAAAGGCAAAAGAACAAGAGGAAACGGAAAAAAGGGAAGAGAGAGAGAAAGGGGAAAGGAAAAAGAGAAAAATGAGAAAAGAAAGAAATTGGACAACTATAAAATCAAAAGCAAGATTGATCTGCATTCATGGAACACTGTTTTGGTCAATATATGAACATTCATTTAGAAAAATATATGAACATTCATTTAGCCGCCTAAAGTTAACAAAATAATATCTGAGGTCCACTTTATCGGAGGACAGACTTTCCTCTCTTGCTCTCCTCATTATAGACAGCGACATTTCTGCGAGTATTGACTTAGATCCAGTCATCAGAACATTCAGTAAAATGACCATCTGAGGAATGAAACTTAATTATAGGACAACATAGCCCATATTTAAAGACCGCTCATGCAGCGTTCGGCAGTTATATTGTCATTTTTGTATACTGCCTTTCATAGAATTCCCAATTTTATTCAATTAAAGCTCTTGACTTTGAAATATTTTGTCTAAATAGTTTGGGAAACTTTTGAAATGCCATCGTAAAGTGTCAGATCGTAGGCCTTAGTGTAGCATCAACGATGAGTGGTCGTGCAATCTAGCTTCTTCGGGAAGCAGTTTATAGTTTTGTTTCGCCGAACTGCTCTTTGCCAGACAGTCGGGAGGACTTTGGAAAAGCAAATCTCTGATTTGCCACCAATAATTTAACGAAGTGCAGATTTCTCGGCAACCCTCCTAGACTCCGCAGAGTCTGCTCAAATCATCTTTACAAAATCAAATTTCACTCCCTCTTTAATAAGATCCGTAATCATTGCTCTTCTCGTTTACTCCCTCTTTCAGCGTTCATTTTGCGGACGTGGATACAGGGCGGCCACAAATAAGAGGGCGTAAGATTTTGAAGAGTTATAATGGCTAATCGGCTTGGATAAAACATTTTAAACATTGGTGGGAGAATGATATCGACAGGAAAGACTTTGCAAAGTCTACAACCCTCCCAACTCTTTAAACTTCCTCACAGGAAACCCAGAAAACAAAGCTTTCTGCAATATACAAGCTACATATCAACATACCATTGTTTCAAAAGGGCATAAATTTCGGCGCGCTTCACGTGCCGCAATACATCCCTAATGCAGTGGTGTTCACATTTGCAAGAAAAATCAGAAAACTTAGCTACTTCTTACAAGCCTGAGACATGCCACTTTCGGCTGTCTGAGGGTTCGCGATTTTTCAAAATTTTCTGTACGCCCGAGCTAAATGAACATAGTCTTTGTAGCAAGACTTCATATTCTAGGCAGGGGAACCATTGGCCTACCGTACTCAAATGCTCTCATATACACACCTGTCATCAGATACCTTTCAACCCTTTAAGTTGTAAAGTCTGTGTAGATGGATTCTTTAGTTATTGAAGTGTCAAAATTTTATCAATGTTCAATGTTTCAGAGCAATGGCGTAGCTACAGGAGGCAGGGGCGATTGCGCCCTTGCTCGAAAAAGTGAAAAGTTCGAAAACTTACCAATTGAGACACCAGTCAAATATAGTGCGGCTTTCCCAACTTTTTCTTCATAAAATTCCGAATTCTTACTTATAAAAGTTTCGTATTTGAAATTATTTTTTTAAAAAATGCAAAATTTTCCTCGCGCTTTTCGCGCCCTAAATTGCAGCCCTTAAAGCAGTAAGTGATCGCTCATAAAAAAGTCAGTGGAAAACTTTTCCGAGCCGCTGCAGTGCCGTTTTCTTAACATTTTCTTCAATATAGGCTTTCATTTTCGTCTAAAAAAGGCTACAAAGTTTCTTCACCTATTTTTAGTTGCGGTGCCTGCCTTGCAGGCAACCGCAACTAATGCAGTTACTATCGCGATGTCAATTTCTGACTTTTCAGGCACTTTATTCCTATCTCCTTCTAGATGCTTTGTGGTATCGAAATACGGTTTAGTACAATTTGTAGGGATGGTACTTCACTTTCGTGTTTTTAAGTTTTGGTGGAAATATGATTTTCGTGAGAGTGTAAAATTGGGTTTTTTTCTTTTTCTAAAGTCCTCCCGACCCTCTGGCAAAGGGCCGTTCGGCGAAACCAAACTTGAAACTGCTTCCCGAAGAAGCTATTACGTCCACTGAAGGACAACACTTAACGACCAACCTCGCGGCCTTCAGACCATTTTCATCATTGGTCTGTCATGTATGGCTCCATTCTTGACTGGATGAAAAGAACAGATACTACACATGCTTTTAGCCAAAAGGCCGAGAAGCCTTTGGGTTTTTTTTCACGTAACATTTGGAAACGTATTCTATTTTTAGTAACAATCTTGCGGAAAAACCAGGTCCGTGTGTACTCTGGAGAATAATATGTTGTTTAATTTAACACAGCGCCATCATTTTGGTTGTTTTTTTAATTCTTGGAGATGTTTAGTGAATTTTGAGTATTTATATGACGATTTCTTTGTAGAGATTTATTCTTTTCAAGTGACATGGTCGGGGTTGCTGTGGAGTAAAAAGTTTGATAGTTTAGAGGAGTTTTGTTCACTGTTTTTTCATAAGGTAAGTTTCTGTTGGAGGGAAACATTGTTATTGGTAGGTAAATATTATTTGTATGAGATGGCTCGTATTAATATTTGTGTTATATCAAGGTGTCTGGTTATGGTAAATTTGTTCTTTTTAAGTTTAAAATTATGTGGAGAATATAACAATGCCCAAGAAGGGCCGTTCAAAGATTTTTTTGTAGAAAGGAAAGGTTGGCAACAAAGAAAAAGAAAGTATGGGGTGAATTTCAAGATAAAAGTTATGAAGGGGAGAAAAAATGATGATGTCAGAGTTGGGATCAAGCAAAAAAAGGCTCTAGTGGATATGAAAAGAGTCAGAGTTGTGATGATGGGGAAAGTAGGGAACATGACGATCGTGATGTATTATTTATACGTTCCGAAAGATCTACATGTACATTTTATTTTTTCGTTGTTGTGGGTGGTAATTGTTTTTCTCGGTGTTTGGCATTATTGGTTACAGGGAAGATGATCATCTTTATTCAAGACAAGTCATGGTAAGTTCATTATGTACCCCTCCATATATTTACACCACGAGTTGCCATTGCTCAGAAGCTCCACTAAAGAAGAATGCTTAAAAAACAAATTCAGAGGGAATGTTCTTGGGGATATTTATACATTTAGGGAGAAGAGCACATCATAAGATGAAGAAGTGTTAACATGAACACATAGTTTAATGTAAAGAGTAGTCACGGTAGGGTTTTAACATGTTCATTCATATCTCGTTTTATATTTGTATGTGATAAGAGCAACCTTTTTTTATTACGCTGGGCGGTGATCTGTTTGAGATATTGGGAAGAGGTCTGCAAGCCTGAATGAAAGTTTTGCACAATCATTCAGGGACTGCTTTGGGTCTTCTGTTGGGGGAGAAGCCCTTGAAAACCAACTGGTTTGGTCTTTTTAAAGGCCATGGATAGTTCATCTCTTGTCAAAAATGTGTTGATTTTGAAATGGTTATTTAAAATTTTGAGGGAGCCATATGACAGTTTGGCTTTCCTTTTTTACTTGAGGAAGCAAAGACATCCCTTGCCTTCTCCTCGATTTACGTCGCTGTAAAACAATTAAAAATGATTGCCTTATCATTTTTTATATTTATGTTAAACGAACGTAAACGTTAAATTTGGACCGTTCGGAGGGTTTAGATTGTTAGCTTACACAACGAAGTTTTGAACAGGTACAACAAAATTAGCAATTGTAAATTTTTAGCCAGGTGGTTCATTTCGTAAATGGTAAAGTAGCAAGACACTTATTTATAAGCTAGTTATGCTCTTGTTTGTTATGTCAGTGGCTGTGGTGTTATCAGCGAAACGTTTATTTTTCATGAAGTGCGTTTTTTCTTTGAAAGTGATTTATTGAGCTATTGCATATGGGTGGTTGGAATGATGAAATTTGTCTTTTACGGAGTTTTTTACTGGACAGTGCAGTCTTATTCATAGACCTTGCTTTCTTATTGCTTTTACATGTTTTAGGTTATCGTTTGATCAGTTGCGAGTCGTGGCCATACATAAACTTGCTATATTATTATTTTTATTAGAAAAAGAAATGCATGGAAATTATTAAAACAATTTTTATACAGTGCAATGGCAACAGTTTTGTTCCGTAGTAAGAAGTCACCGTCAGAAAGGAGACAACAAGTTCTGGATATAGAGTGTAGGAAGAAGCGAGACTGTTTAATGATGTGATGACAGACGAATCGCCGCTAATAGTTATAAACTACGGACATCGATATTTTTGGTATTCGGGTTTCATGAAGTGACGTATAGATGTTGCAGTTTATCTTTTATGATTTGTAAGTGATTGATTCGGTTCTCTGATTTGTGGAGGTGAACGTCGTTCAAGTGTCTATACATTACTGAACTAAGAAGTTACTGGCGAAGGGTTATTAGTGACGTATGTGTGCGGGATCAATATAAATTTGAGAAACAGTGACAATAGGCCTAAGGCTAGAGTGAAATATCATCATATTAACATTTATGTTGAGAGAATGTAGGTGTAAGTAACGCTGACAAAGGAATTTTTACTTTGCTGTTTTATATTTTTTTTATTTTATTTCATCATTTGTAAAGATTATGGTAAATCTGAGATATCGACATTTCTTTTGATTCTCGTTAACCTGTTATTACATGTTACTTACAACAAATTTTATATTACGAAAGCTGAGAGTAAACTTGGTGCGGAGCGTACAGAACTTTTAAAAAACCATTAATCTTTAAAAATTCTTTATGTTCAGCATTGGAATTTTTTCCTTTTTTATCATTAACATAAATCCATCTTCAACCAAGTGACTACAACGTTAATGTCATGTATATACAGACTCATTATCGTTTCCAACATTACGTCATAACAGTGTACTCCACCTGTATCTACTAAACAGCTAAACAAATGGCATGTTTTTCCTTATTAACTGCACTTCTTAAAATACAATTTTGACTAACGTCTGTTTGGTCGAATGGTCTGTCTTGAGCCTTTGGCGCTTTACCATCTTTTATCAGAAACCCTCATGCTGTACAAGGAGTTACTAAGGAGCCGGGACATTAGGGATACCTTATATTGAATGCACAAGCAACAGCTTGTAAAGGACGTTTGAAATGTTATCTGATATGACGTTTTGCTCTGTCTAGGTTCTAAATCAATTGCTGTATCATCTTTTCCTGATTTACTGTCAACTATGAGTTCAAAATGAGCAAACCTCATTATACCGGCAATCGAGTATTTCTTTGGTGTGTTACACGTTCCACCTCAACCACATTTCTAAAGTGAATGAACAATGTTCCTGGATTACAAGTGTGGACCTTAACTTAGCTGTTATTGGGCAGAACACAATACAAGTATTTTGGAATGGTATTTTTGTCCCCCTAAAATATAAAATCACCTTTAAAGTACAAGACGACTTGGTTTGTCAGCACCGCAACTGGTCTAGACGTTCGTCTTGTTTTGAATGTCGCCGAGAAGCGTCCGCACTCCTTATTAGGTAACACGTTCTTCGGTCGACATGCTATCTCAGATGTATGGTAATAGGAAACCTTAGCATCTTCGAAAATCCCATGCACAAATATGCAAATATCCTTACAGGAAACCCCGAATCTAACCTCTTTTTCTGCAATACAAGCTCCATACTTTAAAATGTGTAAAAGGACCCAAATTTTCGGTACGTACCTTATACAGTAGTCTTCACACTTAAGAAAAAATCAGATTTATTTAAAAAAGGTTGTTCTTTCTCGTAGAATAAGCTAATATATATATATATATATATATATATATATATATATATATATATATATATATATATATATATATATATATATATATATATATATATATATATATATATATATATATATATATATATATATATATATATATATATATATATATATATATATATATATATAAAGGAAGCTTTTGTTCAATGGGGTAAGGTGAGTTGCATGGTCCAAAATTCTCCCCCCCCCCGCTTCCATATTGCTTCCTACGCCACTGAACACAACACATCCATAAGGCCATAAGACACCACCAAACTAACACAGTGTACATCAACTCAACAGCTCAACTAGTATAAATGGGAGACCTGTATGCTCTTGCCCCCACCCCTTCACTCCCGGACAGTCAGGTCTGGTTACGCCACTGTTGGTAGGATTTGGTTGGCTGGGATTGGTTGGGTTTTGTTAGGTTTTGATGGTTGGGTTTGGTTGGCTGGTTTTGATTGAGTATAGTGCTTGGTTTCTAGGCTTTTATCATGGAGCTACTTGCTTTTATGGCTTTGGTTTGATTGGTTTTGTTGGGTGTGGTTTGTTAGGTTTTGTTGGACTTGATTAGGAAATTCTGGATGGATTTTGTCCATCTTGGTTTAGTGTGAATGGTTAAATATCGTTCAGTTCGGTTGACCGTTGCTGGGTTAAATTTATTTAGTTTGGTTGATTGGGTTTGGTTTTATTTCGGTTTGGTTTGATTCTGTTTGTTAGGTTTGGGTATTGTTGGGTTTGGTTATTTGGGTTTTGCTGTGTCTTGCTGCTTTTGTTGACTGGGTCTAATTGGGTTTATTTGGTTGGATTTTGTTAAACTTAGTGGGTTTGGTTTGATTGATTATCGTTGGGTATGGCTGGTTTGGTTTGGATGGATTTTGTTGGGTTTGGTGGATTGGCTTTGGTTGGTTATTTCTTCAGGGTTGGTTGGGAGCTGCAGCTGGGGATAGGTGGTGGACTTTGGTTGGCTAGGTTTGGCAGTTGGGTTTTGTTGGTTTGGTTTGGTTCAATCTGTTGGGCTAGTTAAGTTTAATATGTTGAATTTGGTTGGGTATTTTAAGGTCTGGCTGAATGGGTTTGATTGGATGGGTTTGGTTGTTTGGGTTTCAATTGGTTGGGTTTGGTTAATTAGGTTTGGTTGTTTGGGTTTGGATGGGTTTGCGGGTTGTTTGGAATTGGTTTGTTGGGTTTGTTTAGGTTTGCGGGTTGTTTGGGATTGGTTGGTTGGGATTGGTTAGGTTTGTTTGTTTCGGATTGGTTGTTTGGGATTGGTTGGCTTGGTTTGGTTTTTTGGGCTTATTAAGTTCTAGGGTTTGATATATAACGGTTGGTTGGTTGTGTTTGTTGGTTTGGGATGGTTGGGTTTTGCTCGGTGTTATGTTAGTACTGGGTTATGTTGGTTGGTTTTTGTTAGATTAGTTGGTAAAGTTTGGTTAACTGGTTGGATTGAATTATGTTGGA
The DNA here is from genome assembly GCA_037179385.1 of Holothuria scabra. Lineage (NCBI taxonomy): Eukaryota > Metazoa > Echinodermata > Holothuroidea > Aspidochirotida > Holothuriidae > Holothuria > Holothuria scabra. The sequence goes on along the minus strand of CM074193.1, from coordinate 125,107 downwards.
AGGATTTTAATTCGCAAGAATTCACCAAGGTCATGCTTTCATGTCGGTCTCTGAACAAAGGAGTTTGTCCAAATTTCATGCCAGCGTTATTTCTAATGGTTGGTTGAGTTGAGTTTATTTGGATTCGTTGGATATGGTTGGTTGGGCTTTGTTGAGTTTCTGAAAGATTGGATGGTTGGGCTTGGTTGGATTTTTACGGTTTGGTGGTGTTATGTTTAGTTGGTTGGGTCTGGTTGAGGTTGGTGGTTGAGTTTGAGTCTAATTATATTATATTGGGTTTTGTCAGTTGGGTTTGGATGGATTTCGGGTTGGGTTAAGTTTGGGTTGTAGGGTGTTGTTTGGCTTTGGTGAGTTTAACTGGTTGGGTTATGCTAGGTTTGGTTGGTTACATTTGGCTGTCTTTTGTTAAGGTGATTGGATTTGTCAGCGTCGTTTAGATTTCATTGAGATTGGTTGGTTCTGGTTGGGGTGGGTTATGTTAGGATTGTCTGGTTGGGTTTCAATTTGGGACTTTGTTGGTTGTGCTTGGTTGGGTTTTGGAACTTTGGTGGTTTCGGTCGGTCCTTTGCGCCTCCCGATGCGAGCCTTCCTCAGGGGTTTGGCCCACATATAGCAATTGTCTGCCCTCGAGGACCATCCGCAGGGACCAAATAAACTCTGGTTCTTGTGTTTCGAAATTTATGCAGGCGGGCTTGGCAGGGTTGTTCAAAGACTGCCAGAACAATGCCAAACAACAGCGGTCCTTACACTCTTTTGCAAACCTGCCAGCTAAACGCTAAGAGAGAAATGATTGACACGCTATATGGAGAAAATTTGGTCTGACCCTTACCCTTTTGAGATACTCAAATTAACGGATCGCTTTGAGTCAAAGCTACAAAGGGTCAGTAACCCTAACTTGAAAGTGAATTTAGGTCACCTCAAAATCAGGCTTTGTGCAACCGGGTCTTGGCCAAATGACATGGTGGACCAAAAAATCGGGATGGTGGACCAAAAAGCAACACAAGGTAGACCAAAAGAGCGACAAGGTGGACCAAAAAGGAAACAAGGTTGACCCGCGAAAAATATTTAGTTTTAAAATGCTATTAAAAAAGAGCAAAAAAGATGACCTTGCTCGAATCAGGCCGTTTGGGACATTTTTTCCACTATCGCCCATTTAAATTTCCATTTTTTCCGCCATGGGTGTTTATCATAAATAGACTAGTTTTCATGTACCTGACTTTTTGCAAACCTTTTACAAGCTATCAAACCCATGCTATGAACATTTGTACTTTTTTCGGACTCTTAAATTCAGACCAACCGTAGTCGGTAGAATATTATTTTGTATGTATTTCCGAAACCAAATTGCTATTTTTATAGCAACCATAAAAACGTAGTTTCTGATTTTTGAAGAACCCTAAAGAAAAGAAAAATTTCGCACCACTTAACATCTGGGCTATCCTCTTAGAGTCCTCACAAGGATCGGAGAGACATTTAAGGCCAGGTGCCCCCTTCCCCACTTTCCAAATCAATCGATGCCTCTTGTTCACTTGAAGCGCATTTGTGCAGGTGTACTATTTCCTCTCCCAGAACCGTGAAATAGTTTAAAAATATGAGGGGCTGATATTTGAGGATATTATTTTGAAAACCAAACCGGTTTAAGTTTTAAATGCTTCTATCATTTCGTGGGAGAGGAGGGATAAATGAAACAACATATGAACTCGGGCAGATTGTTCTTCAATAAAGACGTCCATATTTCAAGCCTTCCCTACATAAAAAACCATTTTTGCCCATCTTCTGCCTAAAAATTCCCTCAATGTATAACCCACGGTTTTTCAAATGTATTTTGATTGAAAGGAAAACGTTTTTCCAATATCGAACGTATTTTCTGAGTGATGATATCCAGTAACCCCAACAAAATTCAAGTGCCCTCGGTTGATTTAGAGGGCGGGGTCCGGGTCCCCTCTCAAAAAGGTTGAACTTTTTTCACTTCATAAAACAATGATAAGGCCCTATTCCATCTAAAACAGGCGTATGTGATGTGTTATATTTGCTTAACCACATGTACCACACCCTCTCCTTACATTTCTGGGCTTTGTCTCTTGTTCAAAACAATGATGGCTACCCCAGCACTTTATTAGGCAAATTTCTGATCCTTTTGCACTTTATATTTTAATTAGTGATTTGAAATCATATCATTGTAGAAAGGAAGCCCCTTGCCAACCGATGTTGGTGCTCCGCTTAGGTATAGTCTTTCTGGGAATGCCATTTTCGGCTGTCTGAGGGATCGCAAATTTTAAAGAAAATCCTATACGCTCTGAGTAACTGAGGGTGACGCTCGGCTTAGTTAGTCCTGCTGGCACTCATCCCCTTATGTTTCCTCCGTTCCTCCACAAAATGACCCGCCCTTCTTGCAAACCCTCGATCCTACACTTGCGACCTACTTGCTTTTTTAAAAGGTCAGATTGCTCAATAAAAACCAACCAAATTTTCATCAGGTCATACAATTCCATTTTGTCTCCAGTAGTTAAGCTTTTTGATCTTCAAATGTTTGTTAAAAATGACAGAAAAATCAGAAAATTTTCTAATTTCGGTGGTTACTCCGCACAATAAAAAAAATTTTGCTCTTGAAATGCAATTTTTACAGTTACACATACTGTAACCAAAGAAACAAACAATTTTCTTTCATTTATTTTACAAAATCTCTCCAATAAGAACTTTCATTTTCAAATCTATGTTCATAAAGGCAAAATTCTAGTTTCTTTTAACCCTTTACCGTTGTTTGGGTCCTTTTGGACCTATGCGGAGAGCTCGGCTGTCACCCATCTTTACTGTTTCACGCGGAGCTCGAAACTGCGAGTAGCTACCCGAAAATTCGGCCACAACAACGAGAGAGACAATAGTTTAAGGTCACGGGGTCAACGGCCTACGGAAGCCCATGCGGGGCGGGCTACGTCCGCTTTTCAGCCCACTCCCGAGGCGCGCAGATATGCCCCGATCGGAGCACAACGGTAAAGGGTTAAGAGCTTTAGTACGTAGGACTACAATAAAATGGGTAACTCCATATGAATTTCAGTCGCTCACGTGGCATTTTTTTATTGCTCATATGAAAGGTAGCCTACCAACCCGGTTTTTAATGGTCTTTATGAAAAGTCAAATTTCATCCAGATTTTTTTTTTCAAAACAAGTTTGGGGCTTTTAAATATTTGTTACGTTCAACGGGCAACTAATCGCTTTTGTCGGGCTTCGAAATGCTTGCCCCCTGTCCGGAAGCTTGGCCCCTCTGTCACGCAAATCCTGGCGCCACCCGTGCACGTAAAGAGCGTAGGCCAATGTCTAACATTTTCATTGTGTTTTAGGAGGGTTTTACCGTTGCTAATTTTACTCCTTTCTTTTGGGAGTCTCCTTTTTGGGACTCCCCATTTAGAGTTTTTCTAAGGACAGCGTGTAATTCAGTACATTTGGTGAAAAGAAAAATGTGACATTATATAAGACGGTTCACTCAGGTAACTTTGAAGTTCCTCATGATGGGTGTCCAGTGGTGAGGAGTTCCTCTCCAATTTCCTTAACGCTTCCCACACTTTGTTTACCATGTGACGGTACTCCACACTTAAGATTAATCTGCGCCGCATATTTAAACCAAACAATTTGGTCGGTGAAAGCATATTCAGTGGAACGAAAATTTGTGTTACCTTAAATCAAAATAACTATAAGAATTACCTTCCATATACTCACACGTATGAGCAAATATGACTCGATTGTTCATCTGCCTTGGTAAATCTTAGGGATACTATAAAAAAGTGGTAACATCTCACAAGGTCGTTTTCAATTGTTATAAAAGGCTACACAAACCTGGTACTGTAATTTATTTCACCTTGGGAAGGGCCGTAAAACTACATCTAACTCACTAACTAATTCACCTGGGAACCATGGTAACGTTTACTAATAAACTTCGTGACTGTATTTGCCTTCCCGGCCATTCCTTTTCCTCACGTTTGCGCCTTTTTCACCGTCCGTAGCACTACGTCCTTCAGTACAGTATTAAGATGTCGAGATCTCGGATGTCAGTATCTCAATATATCCCTGTCAAGATATTAAGATATTGAGATCCTATAAAGTGATATTTCAATGGGCGTCGATTTGGTTTTTAAAGTAGGGGGGGGGGGGGGCATCTGGCCTAAATTTTTCTTCTGTCCTGGTTAGGTGTGTACAGCGGCGTAGCTGGACATTTTTTTCGGGAAGGGGAAGTGGGTAAGTATCCAGATTTTACGATTTTTTCAGTGTGAACACCACTCTTCTCGGGCCATAATTTGCGGCGCTCTAAGCGCGCTGAAATTTTTGCCGTTTTTCAAATATTTAAAAATACGGTATTGGTATTGCAGAAAAGCTGGGATTCTGGGTTTCCTTTAAGAAAATTTGAAAAGGTGGGGGATTACTGAAGAATTTGCATTTTCTATTTGCAAATCTGAGATTGAACGGCGACCAAAGATTGTTGCTACATAATGTTATTCAACCCATACGAAATGAGGCTCTCTGAGGAAATTTTTTGGGTCAAGAGCTTATAGTGGAGAATACTTTGAATTTTATGAAAGTAAATTCATGAAAATATCACTAGGCTAAATACTGATGTCACTTAATGATCTGGTATCACATATAGCAAATTTCTGTTTCTTCACTTACAAAGTTTAGAGCTCGGAAAATTTTACTCAAGGTATGAGCGAGCACTTCTTTGTAGGAATTGTTTGTGGCGAGCGAAGCTTGCGGAAAATTTTGCTTCTTTGAGACAAAAAATGACAAAAGTGGAACTTTTCATGGGGAGATTTAGGAATTTCATGAGTTGTCAAAACCACTTAGTAGACTGGTTTCACAAATAGCAAATTTCCGAATTCTTCATTTTTCAGAGCCGCCTGCCCCCTGTAGCCACTCGGTGTCTAAGAGAAGGGGCCCGGATGCAAGATGGTGCTAAATGTTCCAATATTTCGAGTTACTTCAAAGTTTTCAAATTCGGTGGCGGATCCAGAGGGGGGGGGGGGATGGGGGTATGCATACCTACCCCCCCCCACCATGATGGTAAAAATTGTAAAGATAGCCAGGCTAATTGTAGCCTAGGCCTAATTACATTTTAAAAATGCAGTGATATAGTTGTTACATTATTTGAATACCGTATTTTTGTGTCATATTCTTCAAAAAAAAAAAAAAAAAAAAAGGAAAAATGTCAATAATAATGTACCTATCTTCCGTATCATTTGGTAAATTCCCGTTTTGTTTAGACATAGCGCAATGACGAATGATAAATGTAGCGCCGGTTTTCCGCCAACTGCCGTTGGTAACGCTGTTTGTGACATTGCATGTGTGTCTGTGTCAATACGTGGGGCTACGACTACCGTTGGATAATGGGGCAATCGTTGATAAGAAGGCTTGTACGGTGATGTAGGCGATACGAGTTGAGGTATGAAAAAATAGATGAGAAGATTTAGTTCTGATTAAAAATGATTGACGGTTTTATTCCGTTCGATTAACAGCCGGCTAAAAAATTATTAAAATTTAACTATATACAGATTGCCTCAGGTGCTCGTCGTCTGAGGTCTGCTGCAGCAGTGTATGAGTGTGACAAAAACTTGCAAGCTCGGCGCTTTCATGTCTCGGGGAGATCGGAGCACAGTCAGTCCCCTGATTGGTTAAAAGTTGTGACGCACCAAATTAAATAAATATTAAGGAATGTGCTGATCTAAAAAAATGACCAGTGAGGAGGCTTTAGAGGGTGAAATTGACCACACCTTGAAAATACGGGCTAGGTAGTTTGTCACATTCACCGGTAACAAGTGACGGGAAACAGGAAGAGCCCTGAGAATGCAGGAAAAAAGGAAGTGAGAGTTGCCCTTAAACAATAAGATGGCGTTCCTGTTAAAGGTGATGGAGGGTGCACCATACTACATGACACTACGTACAGTTTACACATGACGTAGCCTTAAACCGTGTAACGGTAATAGAGTAGATCCGGATTTAAATTCACACTAGCCGCATAGTCCGTTAAAGGAATAATTACCCACACTTTCAAGACCATGTTTTTAAAGCGTGGGAGTTTCATAGTGGCTCAAAATATTGAAACATTTAGCACCAAGTGGCATCTCGGCCCCCTTTTCTTAGACACCCAGGAGGGGCAGGGGGCTCTGAAAATGAAGAATTCGGAAATTTGCCAATTGTTAGACCAGTCTACTGTGTGGTTTTAATAAGTCATGAAATAACGAAATTCCCAATCAATTCTCTCTAATAAAAGCTTAATATTCGTCATTATTTGATTCAAAAAAGCAAAAATTTCGGCATGCTTCGCGCGCCGCAATTCCTTAGCAGAAGTGCTCTCTCATACCTTCACTTTGGTAAACTTTTCCGAACTCTGGAAGTGACAAAATCGGGAATTAGCTACACTTGTGACACCAGATCACCAAGTGACGCCGTTAACTATAAACAGTGCTATTTTCATAAATTTTCTTTCATAAAATTCCATACTTTCTCCATTATAACCTCAAAACATTTCGTCGGAGAGCCTCATTTCGTAGGCGTTGGATAACATTACGTAGCAACAACGATCTTTGGTCGCCGCGCAACCTCAGATTTGCCGATAGAAAATGTAAATTCTTCAGTAATCCCTCAACTGTTAAAATTTCTTTGCAGGAAACTGAACATCCAAACTTTTTTGCAATGCAAGCTTCATATTTGGAAAAGGGCGGAAATTTCAGCGCGCTCCGCAAATTTCGCCCTAGTAGAGTGCTAATCACACTTAAAGATAGGGTAAAATTTGAATGCCTGCCTACCACCCCCATTTCCAATTTCCTGAATTCTAATAGGCGTCGGAGACCAAACAACATCCATATATATGGTGGCGCTTCGCTCAGTGTACATTTGATGTTCCATCCAAATGCAGACTCCCCCACTGCAAATTCCTGGATCCACCACTGTTTCAAAACATGATCTTGAAAGTGTGGGTAGTTACTTCAGCAGACTTTATGGTCAATTTAAATAACGGGTGTTCTCTATAAAAAATTACAATCACAACGAAAATTGCCATAGTTTGCGAAAGTTGTAATAGTAGGGAACCATTTGTAATGGGAAGAAGGTAAAATAAATCCATTACTTGATCAAAAGCACACTTCAATCTACTACGGGAAAATCAAGGATCGAGGGGTGGGGGAATGGTACTCACTGGTACGGTGCTTCTGAGACACCGTTGCATATAGGCCTACCGGCGTAAGATTGTTGATACAGAAAAACATTAAAATATGTTTTTTTTTCGAACTACACCTCATCATACACTATCTGCAGACATTTAATTCCTGATTGAAGGCTCTTATGTAACAAACGTCAGTGTGATTTTACTTCCCTGATAATGTTCTAAATACGAAATGGTCGAATCGCTAGACGAAGGAATGATGTGAGCGTGTCGAAATTTCGCATTACAAATCATACATTTCCTTAAAAAAGTTGCATGCAGACTGTTCACCGAGACATTTTCAGTTTCCTTAAAATGTGTTTGCCAATTTCAGCCTGCCAGGCTGGTCATTCACTTAAGACCACAGATTTCATTAAAACATAGTAGGGGACGATTCATTTTCTTCATATTCCTAAATATTGTGCTCCTTCATAACCTCACCTGCTGCCCTAAGCACACGAACAATCGACATAATCATAGAGACAGATGAATAATGTATGTATGATATGCAAGTGAAAAAAGAACATCAATGAGACGCCGAGCGCGCGCAAATCTTGGGGATTTGCAAAGTAAACAAGTGGAATTATTGATACAAAAGGCTACGATCGCAATTGGTAGAGTGACACCTTTTTTAATCTACATGCATAGTCTCTTTGGTAGTACCTAATTTTTAAGTTCCACTTCGCGAAAAGTGGGGGGGGGGGGACTTTTCCGTTATGGTCCCCTCCACTCAAAAAAGTGAGGGGACATGTCCCCGTCAAAATATTAGAATATTGAGATCACGTATCGTCATATTGCAATATTTTATGATAAAATGTTGGGACAACAAGATATTGGACGTGCAGTATCTAATTAATATCTTCCTGTCAGAATGTTAAGATATCGGGACCTAGTGACGTAATATTTCAATATTTTTGCAAATATATTGAGATATTGAGATCTTGCATGTCAATATCTTAATATTTCCCTGTCAGGATCTGGCGCGGATCCAGACATTTCAAAAAGGGGAGCTGAACTTTTGAGAAAGGGGCTAATGGGAACGTACCAATGACGTACGCAGGAGTTCCCTGAAGGAAGGGGGGTGTGCATTGTGTTCAGTGATCGTCGACCTGGGGGAGGGGTCTAAGGGGGAGAGGGTTCCCCCTCCTCTCTGAAAAGTTTTGGCGTTTTCAAGGAGCCTAGATGCAAAATGGTGCAATATTTTCGACTTTGACGGAAATAGTGTTTAAAGTTGAATTGTGGTGGTTCATGAGGATAAAACTGAAACTTCTGTGTCTTTACATGCAGTCTTATTCCATTAACGCTACCTTTCGAAGTTAAACTTGTCATGAAATTTGCAATTTTTTAAGGGGGGGGGGGGCTAAATAAAAGAGCATCGATCGGCATAGGCGAACGGGAGCATTTTAGTCTGAGGTTTTTTCTTGGCGACAAAACGTTATTCTTCCATAAAGATTATCTAAGCGGAGCGCCATCATTACTTGGCTTGAGCTTAGAGAAAATTTTGAAAAATCAAACCCTCGTATGGCCGGAAATACAATTTTCCAGACGCATACGAAGAATCTAAGCAGTTGCTGTCTTCGCTTCATTAAATGCGCACTTCAAAATAAGTTATTCGCGAACTGCAAATTGATTAAAAGTTTCTAAAAAATACTTTGACCCGAAAAATGTAATTTTGCCCGGAAGACTATCCAAGCGGAGGGCCACCATTACTTGGTGCGGAACGTAGAGAAAATTTTGAAAATGATCGCGACCCCTCAGAGGGTCGAAAATTCTGTTTTCATGCTTGTAAAGAGAATCTAAACATGCAGTCTATAAGTTAAGATTTCGTTTGCAACGAGAGAAAAAAAATCAGGAACATGCTAAGTGATCAGAAAATTACTACCACTATTATTTTAAATGGTCTGGATTCTTTTCGAGGAATCTTAACGACGGAATTAAAAACATGCTAATGCTTCTTATTGTGACTCTTGGCTAAATTAAAAATCCGCCGACTTGATGAAATTGTCCGTGACTGCTCCGTCCAACTCATGTCTGTTAATTATTTCCCCCTAACATCTCTTGCGTGATGAATGGCAAATTATTTCTCACCGCAACTGAACACCCTCCGCTCCCTTTACCTGTCTCGTACTGTACGTCTTGGCCGGCCGGGGAGAGCAGTGGCGTAGCTAGGATAGGATTTTTTTTGTTTGGGGAGGGGAGGGGGGGGGGGGCTATGGGGCTGGACACTTTTGTAGGGGGCTGGAGTTTACTTTCTGAGCGTAGCACCGCCATCAGTTGGCGCGGAGCGTACAAAGAAAATTTTGGATTTTAATACCTTCCAGATGGCTGGAAATAGCATTTGCCAGGTTCAATTGTCTTTAATTCTGGAGAGAAAAATTTGTGATTTTTCTAAGATTCAAACACACTTTTGAGAAACTGATTAGCTCAGTTCATTAGTCCACTGGACTGTATATCCTAGGATTGCAAATCCGAATTCTGCTGTGTGTTGCAAGCAGCTGTCCCAGTGCACGCCTGAGCAAGGTATTTCCATAGGCGTACGGGAGCATTACAGTTTGGGGTTAGGAGAGTTTTGCACAAAAAATGTTATTCTGCCTGTAATACAGTCAAAGCAGAGCACCACCAAAAGTTGGCCCGAAGCGCACAGAAAATTTTGAAATATCCGACACCTCAGACAGTTGAAAATGGCATTTCCCGGGGTTATAGTTGGATCCAAGTAGTCGCTTTTTAGTTGCGGTGCCTGCCTTGCAGGCAACCGCAACTAATGCAGTTACTATCGCGATGTCAATTTCTGACTTTTCCGGCACTTTATTTCTATCTCCTTCTAGATGCTTTGTGGTATCGAAATACGGTTTAGTGCAATTTGTAGGGATGGTACTTCTCTTTCGTGTTTTTAAGTTTTGGTGGAAATATGATTTTCGTAAGAGTGTAAAATTGGGGTTTTTTTCACGTAAAATTTGCAAACGTGTTCTATTTTTAGTAACAATCTTGCGGAACAAGACGAACGTCTAGACGAGTTGCGGTGCCGACAAACCAAGTCGTCTTGTACTTTAAAGGTGATTTTATATTTTAGGGGGACAAAAATACCATTCCAAAATACTTGTATTGTGTTTTGCCCAATAGCAGCTAAGTTAAGTCCACACTTGTAATCCAGGAACATTGTTCATTCACTTTAGAAATGTGGTTGAGGTGGAACGTGTAACACACCAAAGAAATACTCTATTGCCGGTATAATGAGGTTTGCTCATTTTGAACTCATAGTTGACAGTAAATCAGGAAAAGATGATACAGCAGTTGATTTAGAACTGTAGAAAGAGCAAAACGTCAATCAAATAACATTTCAAACGTCCATTACAAGCTGTTGCTTGTGCATTCAATATAAGGCATCCCTAATGCCCCGGCTCCTTAGTTACTCCTTGTACAGCATGATGGTTTCTGATAAAAGATGATAAAGCGCCAAAGGCTCAAGACAGACCATTCGACCAAACAGACGTTAGTCAAAATTGTATTTTAAGTACCGCAACTCGTCTAGACGTTCGTCTTGTTAAAAAGTTCTGTACGCTCCGCACCAAGTTTACTCTCAGCTTTCCTAATGAAAAATTGTTGTAAGTAACATGTAATAACAAGTTAACGAGAATCAAAAGAAATGTCGGTATCTCAGATTTACCATAATCTTTACAAATGATGAAATAAAATAAAAAAAATATATATAAAACAGCAAAGTAAAAATTCCTTTGTCAGCGTTACTTACACCTACATTCTCTCAACATAAATGTTAATATGATGATATTTCACTCTAGCCTCGGGCCTATTGTCACTGTTTCTCCAATTTATTAATCCCGCACACATATGTCACTACTAACCCTTCGCCAGTAACTTCTTAGTTCAGTAATGTATAGACACTTGAAAGACGTTGACCTCCACAAATCAGAGAACCGAATCAATCACTTAGAAATCATAAAAGATAAATTGCAACATCTTTACGTCCCTTCATGAAACCCGAATACCAAAAATATCGATGTCCCTAGTTTATAACTATTAGCGGCGATTCGTCTGTCATCACATCATTAAACAGTCTCGCTTCTTCATACACTCTATATCAAGAACTTGTTGTCGCCTTTCTGACAGAGACTTCTTACTACGGAACAAAACTGTTGCCATTGCACTATATTAAAATTGTTTTAATAATTTCCATGCATCTCTTTTTCTAACAAAAATAATAATATAGCAAGTTTATGTATGACCACGACTCGCAACTGATCAAACGATAACCTAAAATATGTAAAAGCAATAAGAAAGCCAGGTCTATGAATAAGACTGCACTGTCCAGTAAAAAACTCCATAAAAGACAAATTTCATCATTCCAACCACCCATATGCAATAGCTCAACAAATCACTTTCAAAGAAAAAACGGACTTCATGAAAAATAAACGTTTCGCTGATAACACCACAGCCAGTGACATAACAAAAAGAGCATAACTAGCTTATAAATAAGTGTCTTGCTACTTTACCATTTACGAAATGAGCCACCTGGCTAAAAATTTACAATTGCGAATTTTCTAGTACCTGTTCAAAACTTCGTTGTGTAAGCTAACAATCTAAACCCTCTACAAACGGTCCAAATTTAATGTTTACGTTCGTTTAACATAAATATAAAAAAATGATAAGGCAATCATTTTTAATTGTTTTACAGTGACGTAAATCCAGGAGAAGGCAAGGAATGTCTCTGCTTCCTCAAGTAAAAAAGGGAAAGCCAAACTGTCATATGGCCCCTCAAAATTTTAAATCAACACATTTTTGACAAGAGATGAACTATCCATGGCCTTTAAAAAGACCACATCAGTTGGTTTTCAAGGGCTTCTCCCCCAACAGAAGACCCAAAGCAGTCCCTGAATGATTGTGCAAAACCTTCATTCATGCAGACCTCTTCCCAATATCTCAAACAGATCAACGCCCAGCGTTATAAAAAATGGTTGCTCTCATCACATACAAATATAAAACGAGATATGAATGAACATGTTAAAACCCTACCGCGACTACTCTTTACATTAAACTATGTGTTCATGTTAACAGTTGTTCATCTTATGATGTGCTCTTCTCCCTAAATGTATAAATATCCCCAAGAACATTCCCTCTGAATTTGGTTTTTTAAGCATTCTTCTTTAGTGGAGCTTCTGAGCAATGGCAGCTCGTGGTGTAAATATGTGAAGGGATACATAATGAACTTACAATGACTTGTCTTAAATAAAGATGATCATCTTCCCTGTAACCAATAATGCCAAACACCAAAAAAAAAAAAAAAAAAAAACAATTACCACCCACAACAACGAAAAAATAAAATGTACATGTGGATCTTTCGGAACGTATAAATAATACATCACGATCGTCATGTTCCCTACTTTCCCCATCATCACACCTTTGACTCTTTTCATATCCACTAGAGCCTTTTTTGTTTGATCCCAACTCTGACATCATCATTTTCTCCCCTTCATAACTTTTATCTTGAAATTCGACCCCATACTTTCTTTTTCTTTGTTGCCAACCTTTCGTTTCTACAAAAAAGTCTTTGAACGGCCCTTCTTGTGCATTGTTATATTCTCCACATAATTTTAAACTTTAAAATAACAAATTTACCATAACCAGACACCTTGATATAACACAAATATTAATACGAGCCATCTCATACAAATAATATTTACCTACCAATAACAATGTTTCCCTCCAGCAGAAACTTACTTTATGAAAAACCAGTGAACAAAACTCCTCTAAACTATCAAACTTTTTACTCCACAGCAACCCCGAGCATGTCACTTGAAAAGAATAAATCTCTACCAAGAAATCCTCACATAAATACTCAAAATTCACTAAACACCTCGATGAATTAAAAAAAAAAAACAACCAAAATGATGGCGCTGTGTTAAATTAAACAACATATTATTCCCCAGAGTACACACGGACCTGGTTTTTCCGCAAGATTGTTACTAAAAATAGAACACGTTTGCAAATTTTACGTGAAGAAAACCCCAATTTTACACTCTCACGAAAATCATATTTCCACCAAAACTTAAAAACACGAAAGAGAAGTACCATCCCTACAAATTGCACTAAACCGTATTTCGATACCACAAAGCATCTAGAAGGAGATAGAAATAAAGTGCCGGAAAAGTCAGAAATTGACATCGCGATAGTAACTGCATTAGTTGCGGTTGCCTGCAAGGCAGGCACCGCAACTAAAAACCAGGTCCGTGTGTACTCTGGGGAATAATATGTTGTTTAATTTAACACAGCGCCATCATTTTGGTTGTTTTTTTTTAATTCATCGAGGTGTTTAGTGAATTTTGAGTATTTATATGAGGATTTCTTTGTAGAGATTTATTCTTTTCAAGTGACATGGTCGGGGTTGCTGTGGAGTAAAAAGTTTGATAGTTTAGAGGAGTTTTGTTCACTGTTTTTTCATAAAGTAAGTTTCTGTTGGAGGGAAACATTGTTATTGGTAGGTAAATATTATTTGTATGAGTTGGTGAGTATTTATATTTGTGTTATATCAAGGTGTCTGGTTATGGTAAATTTATTTTAAAGTTTAAAATTATGTGGAGAATATAACAATGCCCAAGAAGGGCCGTTCAAAGATTTTTTTGTAGAAAGGAAAGATTGGCAACAAAGAAAAAGAAAGTATGGGGGTGAATTTCAAGATAAAAGTTATGAAGGGGAGAAAAATGATGATGTCAGAGTTGGGATCAAACAAAAAAGGCTCTAGTGGATATGAAAAGAGTCAAAGGTGTGATGATGGGGAAAGTAGGGAACATGACGATCGTGATGTATTATTTATACGTTCCGAAAGATCCACATGTACATTTTATTTTTTCGTTGTTGTGGGTGGTAATTGTTTTTTTTTTTTTTTTTTTTTCGGTGTTTGGCATTATTGGTTACAGGGAAGATGATCATCTTTATTTAAGACAAGTCATTGTAAGTTCATTATGTATCCCTTCACATATTTACACCACGAGCTGCCATTGCTCAGAAGCTCCACTAAAGAAGAATGCTTAAAAAACCAAATTCAGAGGGAATGTTCTTGGGGATATTTATACATTTAGGGAGAAGAGCACATCATAAGATGAACAACTGTTAACATGAACACATAGTTTAATGTAAAGAGTAGTCGCGGTAGGGTTTTAACATGTTCATTCATATCTCGTTTTATATTTGTATGTGATGAGAGCAACCATTTTTTATAACGCTGGGCGTTGATCTGTTTGAGATATTGGGAAGAGGTCTGCATGAATGAAGGTTTTGCACAATCATTCAGGGACTGCTTTGGGTCTTCTGTTGGGGGAGCCTTGAAAACCAACTGATGTGGTCTTTTTTTAAAGGCCATGGATAGTTCATCTCTTGTCAAAAATGTGTTGATTTAAAATTTTGAGGGGCCATATGACAGTTTGGCTTTCCCTTTTTTACTTGAGGAAGCAAAGACATTCCTTGCCTTCTCCTGGATTTACGTCACTGTAAAACAATTAAAAATGATTGCCTTATCATTTTTTTATATTTATGTTAAACGAACGTAAACATTAAATTTGGACCGTTTGTAGAGGGTTTAGATTGTTAGCTTACACAACGAAGTTTTGAACAGGTACTAGAAAATTCGCAATTGTAAATTTTTAGCCAGGTGGCTCATTTCGTAAATGGTAAAGTAGCAAGACACTTATTTATAAGCTAGTTACGCTCTTTTTTGTAATGTCACTGGCTGTGGTGTTATCAGCGAAACGTTTATTTTTCATGAAGTCCGTTTTTTTTGGAAAGTGATTTGTTGAGCTATTGCATATGGGTGGTTGGAAAGATGAAATTTGTCTTTTACGGAGTTTTTTACTGGACAGTGCAGTCTTATTCATAGACCTGGCTTTCTTATTGCTTTTACATATTTTAGGTTATCGTTTGATCAGTTGCTAGTTGTGGCCATACATAAACTTGCTATATTATTATTTTTATAAGAAAAAGAAATGCATGGAAATTATTAAAACAATTTTTATATAGTGCAATGGCAACAGTTTTGTTCCGTAGTAAGAAGTCACTGTCAGAAAGGCGACAACAAGTTCTTGATATAGAGTGTAGGAAGAAGCGAGACTGTTTAATGATGTGATGACAGACGAATCGCCGCTAATAGTTATAAACTAGGGACATCGATATTTTCGGTATTCGGGTTTCATGAAGGGACGTAAAGATGTTGCAATTTATCTTTTATGATTTGTAAGTGATTGATTCGGTTCTCTGATTTGTGGAGGTCAACGTCGTTAAAGTGTCTATACATTACTGAACTAAGAAGTTACTGGCGAAGGGTTAGTAGTGACGTATGTGTGCGGGATTGATATAATTTGGAGAAACAGTGACAATAGGCCTATAGAGTGAAATATCATCATATTAACATTTATGTTGAGAGAATGTAGGTGTTAGTAACGCTGACAAAGGAATTTTTACTTTGCTGTTTTATTTTATTTTTTTTATTTCATCATTTGTAAAGATTATGGTAAATCTGAGATATCGACATTTCTTTTGATTCTCGTTAACTTGTTATTACATGTTACTTACAACAATTTTTTATTAGGAAAGCTGAGAGTAAACTTGGTGCAGAGCGTACAGAACTTTTTAAAAACCATTAATCTTTAAAAATTCTTTATGTTCAACATTGGAAATTTTTTCCTTTTGTTCATTAACATAAATCCATCTTCAACCAAGTGACTATAACGTTACTGTCATGTATATACAGACTCATTATCGTTTCCAACATTACGTCATAACAGTGTACTCCACCTGTATTCGCTAAACAGCTAAACAAATGGCATGTTTTTCCTTATTAACTGCACTACTTAAAATACAATTTTGACTAACGTCCGTTTGGTCGAATGGTCTGTCTTGAGCCTTTGGCGCTTTACCATCTTTTATCAGAAACCCTCATGCTGTACAAGGAGTTACTAAGAAGCCGGGACATTAGGGATACCTTATATTGAATGCACAAGCAACAGCTTGTAAAGGACGTTTGAAATGTTATCTGATGTGACGTTTTACTCTTTCTACAGTTCTAAATCAACTGCTGTATCATCTTTTCCTGATTTACTGTCAACTATGTGTTCAAAATGAGCAAACCTCATTATACGGGCAATCTAGTATTTCTTTGGTGTGTTACACGTTCCACCTCAACCACATTTCTAAAGTGAATGAACAATGTTCCTGGATTACAAGTGTGGAACTAAACTTAGCTGCTATTGGGCAAAACACAATACAAGTATTTTGGAATGGTATTTTTGTTCCCCTAAAATATAAAATCACCTTTAAAGTACAAGACGACTTGGTTTGTCGGCACCGCAACTCGTCTAGACGTTCGACTTGTTTAGTTTCCTTGGCAAAAAATGTTCACATTAAACTTAAATTCTGCTATGAAGTGGTCTCAGTGGTGCACCACCATAAGTTGGGGCAAACGTACAGGAAATTTTGAAAAATCTAACCCTTCAGACAGTCAAAAATGTCATTTCCTATGCTTATAGGGGGTCTAAGAAATCGCTATTGCGAGGTACCGCTTTAAAAAACTGTTTTACTTGAAACTAAAATTCTGCTGGGAAGACTATCTACGCGGAGCGCCACCAGAGGCCGTAAAAGTCCCCCTCCCCCTTGGATCCACGCCTGTGGATATTAAGATACTGAGATGCCGTATTATATTTCAACATTTCATGTTAAAATATTGAGATGAAAAGACCTCGCTTAGCAATATCTAAATGTTTTACTGACAAAAAGTCGTGACAAATGCGTTGACTAGAAAACTGAAGCAAAGTCCCATTTGGAGTTCGTAGATTTTAGCAGTAGAGTGCAGCCTGGATATAGACCAGTTTACTTCAAGAAGAGCAAGATTCACTCCAAGAAGTGTCCGCCTTCTGTTACGAAGTTGACATAGAAACGAAAGGAAATTAAACGACTGGAGTTCAGATGTAAGAGAAACCCCAACCGAACATAGTTTTAGGAGTTTTAGGGAGCAGACTATAATGAAGAAGAGAATGAGTATTGGTTTCAAAGAAATGTAATTTAACTCCTTCGGGTCTTGAAAACAACTTAACAGAATAGCATTTTACAACATAAAAGGTACCGGTACTTACAAATGGGTAAAACTTAACTTAGGCGCGCATGGAGGTACCTCCGGTAGGCGGATCCAATAACGAAGCGTCTCCTGTCGTCTGGTGGGAGTGGTGGCTGATGAAGGCGATGTGGAGTCCCCGTGCGAGCTTCAGGCGGCTGTCACGCGAGTGTTGTCGGGCCGAGGCTGGGGTGCGGTGAGGTGTCGCAGACAGAGGAGGCACAGATCATGCAGAAACGGAAAACAGTAGGTTGAACGGAAAACGGGATATAAGTCAAAAGTTTTGTCACTGGTGCAGGAACATAACGGAAGGTCTGGAAACAGAAGACTTCTGGGCTGGTGAAAATAACTTATAGAGGACGTCTGTACCAAGACATGTCTGATCGGAGTCCAAAGGAGGAGAGAGCGAGCCACACCTTCAGCAGTTACTATAAAGCAGGCACTTCGTCAGACAGGAGGGCTTACACAATAGCAAGTCTTGCACGCATAAATTCAACACAAATACATTAGCATATCATTAAACGGTGTCATGCCAGCTGCATGAAAACAATATAACGAAGGATGTAAACAAAGCCTTTCAAATTCATACAACCTAACAAAACATACTACAGCCTCTCAGGCAAATTATTGTAACATTCCTTGCACATAACACTTCAGGGATCAACGAATGAAACTTCGCTGTTTTGGAGTAAATTTCACTCTTTTCTGAGCAAATATTAGCTCTTTTGGCAGGAACTTTAGAACATCACTTTTCTAACGAGTGAAATTTCACTCTTTCCATTTTTAGAATATTTCATTAAAAGGCTCGTTCAAATTTGCACCATAGTTCACGCAAGGACACTCACGTGTTCATATATTTTTCATATCGGTTTTATTTTGTTCCACATTTTGTACTAGGTTTGTCCAAATCTTAGAGCACTAACCTTAAAAATGATTGCTCAAGAGTTTCTTTTAAAGCGATGAGTTTTGGCAAAATAAATATCATTGTGTAATTTGAATCACAACATGTCGTGTAATATGGAATGCTGGTCCACATTTAACCATGTGATGTGTAAAATGGACGGTTCAAATTACACAGATTTCACAAATTTCTTAGACTGAATATTTCTCAGGTTGAAAATTTTGTTGTGTAAATTTTTCTGGAATGCTGATTACAAAAACGACATCGCCCGGCTGCAATTCTGTTGTTTCCTCTTATAAAGGGAGGGGGAGGGATTTCATGGGACATTTCCCCAGGGTCTAAGAAGAAAATACCTCTTTAAAGAAAATTCTCACATCACCTTACTCGAGTGCCAAATGGCAATTTCATTTTGTTTTTTTTAATATATTAATATAGTAAAAATTACATTCTTGTAAAACTATTTCCCAAACCCTATAACATCTCCACACCCTTCACCATTCCAACCATGATGAACGCAGCTCAACTTTTTGTCTGTCAAAATGGATTTCCTGTGAATTTTGCACTTATTTACATGAAATCCTAAAATGTTATTAACTCTTACATCTTTGATACCAGCAGATTGCTTGGAAAAGAGCTTTTGCAAAGTTTAAATTGAAAATGTAGTCACTTCAATTTGAATCAGTGTACCAGTATATTATATTTCATAAATGGCACTTGACAATCATGTGACAATGGCATTCCACCTAAATTGTGAAATTTATTTGAATTAACTGCCTACTTTACCTGGATTATGCAACATTTAAGTACTGAAATAGAAAATTGTGAAATTTGACAGTTGTTGCAAAACAAGTTTGGGAAGACTGCTTTAAATTGCCACAGCTTTTAAATTGCCACTGCTTTTAAATTACCAAAGCTTTTTTCCAGTTGTGGCTTCCTGGCTTGTTTTCCCTACTCCATTGCTGATGCAGATCATCACACACAATGGCAGTAGGTTCCATTTTACCTGGGAAGTGAACCTGGGCCTTCTGCATGAGAGGCTTTGGTAAACTGTTACAGCAAACAGGCAGGAAATCATGGAAGATTTAGAATAGCCATTGTGTCAACATATCACAAAGGTAAACCTCTTCAATAATGACATAACACAAGACAAAAATAATGCTACACCAAATTTGCGGATTTTGCTCAAAACATTTGGATATTTTTAATGAATGCTTGAAAAATCTCAACTTCCATTAGAATTTGATTTTGAAGGAAACTGAGGAATATTGGACAATTAAGGGGATTTTTTTGAAAATCTACTTTTCTGAGAGCGAAATGAAGCAAATGCATCTAGGCAAATGACTTCAGTAGGATATACATTCTTCACCAGTCCCCTACAAACTTGGAAAATGTCAGTGTACAACGAGATAGTTAATAAAATATTTCAGCTGGTTAAACCTTCCTCATCTGATAAACAACACCACTACCACGTAACATCCACTTCATTACTCTGCTTTGTTGGCCTCCAACCTCCCCCTGACAAGTTTTAATTGCACACACAAACAAATGCACTCACATGTTGCACTTCAAACTCATTTAAAGTTCAAAGCACAAGCTTTACAGAAGTAATACCCAAGTGTAGATGATCAACCCCTAGTGGCTTGGGAAATGCTTGTTGAGGGGTTGGTGAAACAATTTCTTCCTCAATCTGCTCATAAATATTTTCTTTACCTGCAAATCACCCTCTTTAAACTTCAGGAAATCAATGGTAACACTGAAAGTGACAGAAAGTCAAATGGACCTTCATACAAATATTTCTGCCTTTAAACTCACTCTTGCGCCTCTCACAAGCACTTCTACAAAATTTCCTTCTACCCAAAGAATGTTGTATTATAGTTTTGTTTTTTTCCCTGGACTTTCTGTCCTCATGATTGTCCTTGGTAATCTTAGTAAAGGCAACACTGAAAAAGAGAAGGGAAAATAAGAAGCAGAAAGAAGTAGATTCAAAAAATAAAGTATAAAAAGCAACAACATCCACATCTGGCAAGAGGAGTTGGTACAATGTTTTGGACTAAATAAGTTCAGCTTAAATGTCTACAATTTTGAGGCCAGGTTGTATCAGGGACGACCAAAGACAAACAGAAACACAATGAATGAAACTACAGCAACTTCATATCTAACTGAATGCAACAAAACAAGGCTGATGTTTGCCTATCACAAAATTGGGAAAATTCTTAAACTGGTAAGGAAAAACAAAAACTTTAAACTTTACAAGATAATAGCAAAACTTGGCAATTGAAAGTAGGAAAAAGGGGTTGCGACATGAATAAATTTTAGAAAAATGTTAATAGTATCTTAAATTTTTAGGTTCTACAAATTTGAAAAAAATCCGAAAACTTCAACCTTAATAAAACGACAGAAAAATTGATAGGGGAAGTAGAAAAAGGGAAGGATGGGGTTACAACATAAATAAATTTTACAAAAATGTTATAATGGTACCATAGTTCAGAGGAATTCTGCTTTTCCCGCAAAGAAAATCACTGGGTAAGGTTTGCATCAAAGACATAATTTATGAGTTGGTACTTTCAAATGTTAAATACTGTAAAGGTTATATGTAAAGGCATTGGACAGGAACAAGAATAACATTAAATGAAGACAATTAATAACTTTAAAATGAGCCAGGAGTCCATGAGACAACCTCACTAAAGAATGGCTGTACTGTAATCATTTTGAATTCCCATCTTCATCACTTGACTTCTTCAGAGAAGTTGCCACCACTTGGTTTTATAAAATGTAAGAGTGTAGAGGAATCCAGGTTGTCAACTTCATCTAAAGCTTCTGTATTAACAACTTTACCACCTAAAATAAAAAAGAGGAATAGGAAATATGGGCAAGATGTTATAATTGTGTAGAGATACACAAGTGAGAGAGGAGAGGGTAAGGTTAGGGAGGGAGGTGTACATTATTTGAAAATGTAAATCCCACTAAACTATATACAATATATTATGTCTTGATGATGATGATGATGATTACATTCAATACATTCATGTTATGCTGCATGGTTTGCAGACTGCTGCAGACTGCAGCATTACATAACCATGCCACATTTGCCATGCTCCCCAACAAGCCAGTGAGCCACAACTGGAAAAAGGCCACAACTGACTAACTGACTGACTGACTGACTGGCTGACTGGCTGGCTGACTGGCCGACTGACCAACCCCGTCCTTTGTCCCTCTTTTTTATCAGGTCTGCCTAAAAGGGGATTGCTGGGAAAAAAAGAAAGGGTGGGGGGGTGGGGGGGGGTTATTTACTGCTTAACCCTATGTTCAAATTGATGCTGTCCTCGAATAAAGTTACAAATGGATTCGGGAAAACAAAACCTTGCCTAAAGGCCCCTGTGAGGTGCAATTTGAAGGGTTTTAAGGGCAATTTATTTGTCTTAAGTTTCAAACGTTGCTGAAGAAGTATCCTCTTTTTAACACAGGAACCAAATTATTGACAATTTTTTAACTGTTATGGAAATAAAAAGGTGGGAAATTTTTGCACCTTTTTTGAAACTTTTGGAAGGGGAACAAATTCCTCTTCTGCCAGAAACACTCCTAAGTACTTTGTGCTTCAACTTTAAAATGTAACTTTGTGAGGCAGAGCAGAATATGGTGTCAACACTTTTTTGGGACGGTGTGTGCAATAGTTGTTGTCTCTCATATTATTCAGAGAGTAGAGCATTTGAATTTCATGCAGAAGGCCTGGGTTCGATTCTCAGGTCAAGTCATACCAAAGACTCAAAAAAAAAAAAAGGAACCTAGTGCCATTGCATGTGATGCGTCCACATAAGCAAAAGAGTAGGGAAAACAAGCCAGTAAGCCACAACTGGGAAAAAAGGCTGTGACTGGCTCGACTTGAACCAATAGGTTGGGAACTGGACCATTTAACTCCATCTAAATAACAATGACTAACTCTCACAATATAACAACTTTGGGTTGACAGATCCTTCCCTTAAATTGTAAAGAAATTTTTTGAAATGCCTCCTTGATTTGTCTGTATATTTTAAAGGTACTTGACCCCACCTTTTACACTATTAAATGAATTTTATCCCAACAGTGCACCACTTTCGTTTTCAGATGACACATTACAACACATTTGTGTTGGTATGTCTTAAAGTTCCATCAAACTAAACTAACGTACAATACCT
Source organism: Holothuria scabra (assembly GCA_037179385.1). Classification (NCBI taxonomy): domain Eukaryota; kingdom Metazoa; phylum Echinodermata; class Holothuroidea; order Aspidochirotida; family Holothuriidae; genus Holothuria; species Holothuria scabra. The sequence continues at coordinate 102,740 of CM074193.1, read as the reverse complement.
GGAGGTTGTAAAAACCCATGGTTTTTCCTGCCCATTGTAAGAGGTAACTAAACAGAAGAACTTGTATGGTGTCTTAACTGTATTTACAAGTAGACTTTAACTTGACTTTGAAATTTATATTAGCATTAGCTTCTTATCTAGTAAACACTATATAACATATTTTGGTTCTTCTTTTGATGGTCGAAACTGAGTTTAGATCTTTCCTATCCTTGCTTTTTAAACAGAAACCTACCAGACTTAGACCTAGCCTGAAATTGAACACTAAACCCCATTCTAAAGCCTTATTTCCAATCTTTCTCAATTTAATAATAAGCTATTGCTAACTGAACTTGTATCTCATGGTCAGAATACAAAATGAATAATAAAACTTAAAAAATAACTATTCCTTGCACCACAGTACAAGCTTTATTAATCTGATTTTTAATACAACTCCATTAAACACCTGCTGCTATTAATGACAAGCTTTCAACAACATATTCAAAAACCCTGTGACAAAGGCCAATTGCTTGAAATGCAGTTCTACACACAGGCATTAGTTTAGGAATTAGTTTCATATTATCTCAAACAATATCACAGCTTAAAGTGTCACATGACATACATGCATCTCAAAGTCTTTATTTTGCCCAAGAGACCAGACTTTTCCAAACAGCACCTACAGACATGTATAGAGTAGAGTCTGGTACAAGAATAAATTTGTAAATGGCAATTTTCTGTGGCAAAGAGGGAATCCAACAAATGTACTTTCTACTTGGAAAGGAGGAAGGGGAGGGGGATTAAGGAAAAAAGGTAATGATATAAGAAATTTCCTCATTGAATGTGAGTGTTCTGTTCTGATCCCTTTCACTGAAGTGCGTACAGTATGGGTTATCAGTAAATTTTGCAGAGACCAGAATCCAAGCAGCTAGTGAAGTCATTCTTGGGGTCTATCAGCCTTAATTTTATTGTTTACATGCACTTTTAAACCCTCATTTTTAGTAAATTCAGAAGTATTTCAGTGTGCAATCACTCATGAGACAGGTAAAAGAAAGAATGGAAAGATTTAGGCCAATGGACCCCAGCTATGGCTCTTTAAATCAGACTGTCACTTGATTGTTTGAATTTGTGTTTCACCACTCATTTATTTACCTGGTAGTAGGTGTGTTTTTTCTGTCCTCTTCTTCCATGACAACAAGAGGCCACAGGCTACAGTACATTCAGGGATGTTGTGATCCTGAATTTATTTGGAAGTCTTTTCAGTTGCAAACAACTGTAATATGGATGAATAAAACATTTGTAAACATTTTTAAGGTACTGTTAGTAAGGTATCTGCACATGATAACATTTCATGAGTCAATATATTTCTTTGCAATACTGTGTTACAGTTGGAATACCTTTTTTTTAGTTGTCAGCCATTCCAAATAAAATGTCTTCAACACTTTTTGTTATTTGTCATGTGTTTAATTTATCCAGTCAGTTATAAGATAAAACTTTGAAGTCACACTGCGTTTCTTTTGTAGGTTTTTTCTTTTGAGGGCCATGGTTAGGGGTTGAGGGGCTTGAATAGGGGGCAAGGATTTGGACATTTCCCAGCCTTTAAATTTTTTGAGCTAATTCATTTTATTTTTTAATTAATTTTCACCAAGCGATGCGTATATATTCTACTTCATATCTACTAAGAAAAAATGCCACACAGGTAGGCATAAGGGTAGAAGTGGGGTGTGTTGCTTCTCTACACACTACCTGTTTTTTGTTACTTGGGAGTATGATAAAGGATAATTTTTCCAAATCCTCCTGCAGCAGCCCCTTCCCTTTCCCACTTGCTGTATGAGCACCATTCAACTATGGTTTCTTTTCTTATACTGTATTTATTGTATTCAATTTGAAAGAAAATCAATTGTATTCAATTTGAAAGAATAACAATGTTGGAATGCTGGACATGGAATGGGGATCCTCCCCCAATCAACAATCTACCAAGAAGATACTTGCAGAGAAGCATTTCAATCCAATCCCTCAGATATATTAAAAAACCAGAAGGCAAATAGGCATTGAGGTTTCGATGATACATGCATGCTCTTTTCAATAAAATGCTACATTTCTTGTTACAACTAGTGACACAAAGTGACCTTTGACTCCACCTGTAAGTAACTGGTTTTTCTTTTAACCAAAACACTTCCATATTCAAAAAGCCAAATTTCATATTGTGCCTAAAGATATTCTGCAAACAAGATTTTCAGAGTTTGTTGCCAGGTGATACCAGAAGACCATTGACCTTCACCAAAAACAATAGGTACAGTGCTTTCAACTCACCATAACACATCCATCCCATTGCTGCAAACATTCTTATAAACTAAGGCATCAACATTAAATTTCTTACTTTGAAATATTTAGTTCATACATAGTTAATAAGGTAGCATCAATTTTTCCTTAAATGTTAAAGGGGTTGGGGGATGACCACTCCCCCCCAAAATTAAGTTTATAAAAATCTAGTCTGTGGGTGTATTTCCGAAATGTGGGGAAGCGTGGGGCATGTTCTCCTGTTCTCTTTATTAAGATATTGTTTGGAGAGAATAACGTCCAAAATTGTTTAGGAGTATATTTATTGATCTTTTTTTTGCCAAATGAATACTTACCTCTTCTGTAGATGCCATCTCACAACATAGCAAAGGATCAGCATCTTGCAGTCTTAGCCATGAAAACATGAGTGCCTGGGAATAGATGATTGAAGTAGTACTTAAACAGTCAAATCAGGGAGGTGTTAGGAAGGAGATCAACATTTTATAAGCTCAAAGAAACAATGTTTGTGTCCAATGATAATTTCCATTTCTCCCCCAAATTCTTGTCTCTATGCCAAGATCAATAATTGTTTAAATGACAATGAGAAGACCCAGCCCCCATGTTCTACTAGTTAACTTTCTGTCATACATGAATATGAAATCTTGATCTTTGTTGATATTGAAGGCACTTTATATCACTCCAATTCAATACAGCCAAGCTTTTATCACAACTTTACTTTGTAAAATGTATGTGGTTGTTTTAATGTGAGAAAAATGTAAAGACTTAAACAATATTTCAGCAGATGATGACACAATTAAACCATGGGGATACAATTGAAGTATGTTGTATGACATTTGTTGCTCATTCCAATACTGGAAATCCTGAATTTATCTTGGTCATTGTCATTGGCCAATGGTCTCACTTCAAAGAATGTATACACAATCTCAAATTAGAATGGGGATCATCTGAACAGTCTCTTAGTTAAAAGAAACCAAGAAACAAAGAGAAAAAGAAACTTGTTAATCAAATACATACTTCCTACTGCCTACTACCTACGTATTACCTCATATCAAGCACATTTTGTCCTTAAGAACATGTTCTTCCTAACGAACTCCCTTGTCAAAAATTCATACTGAAAATAATTATTTGTAAGCACATTCAGTATGCATTCCTTATGAAAAAATTTTCAAACCCTTTGCTTTGAAAAAAAAATCCTCACACAATTTTCTTTCTCTCACACTCTCATGTGAAAGTAAACCAAGTTGGTTTAAAACAGTCTGAAAAATATTTAACCCAGCATTTATTATGATTAAAGAGTTAGTTGAATATTAAGGTTTAATGGTTTGTTTTTTAATCACTTGGTTTTATAAGTCAGGTGATCACAACCCTTTTTTATTGTTGTGGCTCACTGGCTTGTTTCCCCTTTCTCAATTGCTTATGCTGATGAAGAAGCACAATGTCATGCAGTTTGACTACTTCTGTATGACCTGGTCAGGAGTTGAACTGACTAGTTCTGTATGAGAAAATGTAGTCAACACAATTTGAAGAAGTAAAATAAAGTATCCTGCTTCATGAATGGCTACTGTAACTTAAAATCAAATTGACAAAGCTTTTGGAACCAAATCGTTTATTCGGGTAGAATTACTCAAGACTACCACAAATATAAAAATCCACATGTTTGGAAACATTTCTAAATATATTCGAAGGTAAAACCTAAAGGAGATTTGAAAGAATGAGCTGATATTTCTAAATAATATTGGGTGACTGCATATTCCCTTTGAGATCAAAAATGAAGCATAGAGACACAAAACATAAACATTTACCTTAATAACAACATAATATTCAGTCATAAGGGAATTGTTTAGTGAGGGCAGCAAATTCTGATTAAAGTGCTCACCAGTCATAACCTTGGTACTGTAGCAATGTTGATTATGTCACATTTGATGGGTTTTGAAACAAATGGATTAATGATTCAGAGGCTTGTAGATTGCACTCAATCACCTGTGGGAACAAGATACTGCTGGTTAATGATTTAAGTGTACCTCAAGTCAAAATATCCAAAAATATATATTAAAGAGCATAAAAAGTGAATTCTAACAGTCCAACTGCCATCTTCATTGGACATTCCTGAGCTGAGATTATAAAATGTTGAAGTTGATTGACTCATACAATTTGGTCCAATGCGCAATGATGTGTGACTTTCTTAATGTACCACTCTTACACTACCTGCTGTGTTTCCCTTTAAACTAAAAATGTTTTTATGACCTTGAACACTTCCTGTTTGCTTGCATATAAAGTTGCAGAGAGAGGGGTGCTTAATTAATTAAATCACCCTGTAAGAGTAATGGTTCTATCAAACCATGGTACAAGGTGGAGTAACTTTCAGAAAAATAAAGAAATACAAAGATTGTAATTAGAGTAGTTCAACAATGACACCATAAATCGATAGAATCGATATCATCGAAATCAGACACATTGATGGCACATTGATGCCCATAGAGAGAAAATATTAAAGCTAATGTGCTGTTCACTGGAAGATAACTTTCAAAACAAATAGGCAAACATCTTACATTTATATTAATACTTCCTATTTATTAAACATTGTGAGTACAAAATGTATCACTCCTCAATAGATTCCACAAAGCAAAATTCATTTCTTATTGGTGACATTCCATCAAAATAACATTGAGCATGAATGCATAGTACCTAGTTTGGAGTGCAGGTACTTACCAATTGGTCACTTTTACAGTATCTTCGGGCAACACACCTTTGTGTCACATTTAATATCTCATGTAGGCTACAGTTCTCAGTTTTGTATGAAGATTACTGAATAGAATGATGGACATGTCAAAATTAGACTTCTGCCCTGGTGAGGTGGGACAGTGCAGAAGAGGTAGAGAAAGCAGTTTGGTATCTATGTCTACATTATCTGTGTGGGAATAAAGCGTCTCTTCAAGGGATTCTTTGATGAAGTATCCCACCCAATGAATAAAAAGGTTATTTTCACTTTGGAGAATTATGGTCTACTGATGAATAACTAAAGAACTATTGAATTTGGCTCTATTTTCATCTAATTCTCACCTTTTTTGATGGCATCTGAACTGATTGTCTGGGTGGTAGGATGAGTGAAGAATACAACCACAAAATCTAGACTCCCAGTCTTGGTCAAGGTAGGGGATATAAAACTCCATTCCAAATTAAGCAGATATCTGCATTTTCTTTGCACAACTTTACAAACCTTTCCACTATTCATTTGCCATTCTACGGTAAAGAGTATCTTATTACATTTATGAGACCACTGGCACAGCAATTTACAGACAGCGACCAAATTGCTGCGCCATGCAATAATGAATTTGATACAATTTTGATACAAGCATAAAACATGATGCTAGAAACAAATACCAAGTTTTAGCAGTCCCTAGTTGACCACTCCTTATTAATACAGCTAAGAGAACTTCTCCTGCAGCTATCTTGACATAAGTAAAGCTAAAAAACATTTAGTACAAAGCTTCAAGAGATTAATCGCAAAATTAAACCTGTTTTTGACAGTCGGTTATCCATTTGTATACTCTGATGATTCCTCGTTTTGTTAAAATAGAACATTCTGGGTGTATTTGAACCTTGTAGGCTTCAAAGTTTCAGAGAAATTTGATTTTACCATGCAAGATAACAACTATTATTATTTCTGCATTACATTCAGTATCAATCACTACATACTAAAATTATTTTTTTTAGTGATAAGGTAATCGCGATTAACCGCTAAACCATTGGAAATTTTTGAGTTTAAACGTTTAGCTATTTTGCTAAATGTTCACAGCCCTAGTTTGATGTCATATTGCAGTAAAAAGAGATTTTAGTAATAGTTTCTTTACTGAATATCATTTATTAACAAAGACATGGCTTTAATTGCTTTAAGGACTGTTTGCTCAAAGAGGCTAGCTTCTGCCCAAAGGGATATTAACTGTTGCAACTGTAGAGAAGAGTTTTACCATGGGTAAATGTATTTCATTTTGTAAGGTACTATTGGTTAAAATTTTTAACTTAATTCTATATGTAGAGCTTTTCACATGCTTGGAATTGGTACACATGGAACAAAGTCCTCAACAAAAACCAGAACTGAAAAAAACACAAGATCAAATCTATGGACAGTGACAATCCATAATGTACAATAAACTATTTTATACACAGGCAGGTTACAACAACATCCCTTGTGCTGTAGGCTCCCTACACCGCTGATACTCCTATAACAGCAGCATGCAAAAAATACCATGCAATCTAGCAGTCATTTCAATCTAGCAGTCAATCTACCATTTTGACTAAACACTATTTTGAAATTGCAGTGTAATTATTTTTTGTTGAAATCACTTTTTTATAGCAAATCTGTTATCACATGGTTGGTGTGAATGGAGTTTATACATCACACTACAGGTTTTATGCATGGTGTCCGGTCAACTCGGCCCCTGGACAATTCAGCCCCTGAGACATCTAGGCCCCTGGATAACTCAGCCACTGAAACAACTCGGACCCTGGACACCTCGGCCACCAAGACATCTTGGCCACTATTGACATGCTGCATTAAGTGAATTGTGAGATTGTATTCTTGAGGAAATTTGCACAGCTAACCTTCAGCTTGAAGATATGCTCCAAGTAAACCTAATTTTGAAAATATAAGTGAAAATTTTTGAAAATGACTCACATTTCTTACTCTGATAATTTTTTTAATTTGACAACATCGATTTATTCAATGTCATTCGAAACCTCTCTTTAAAGGGGCCGGAACATGTAGTACTCAGTATGTACAAAGTCCTTATTGCTTCTTGTGCCTTTTGCCTAAGTTCATGCATAGTATCTGTTTTTTTTCACGCAGTCTAGAATAGAGCCATATATAACAGTCCAATAATGTAGATGGTCTAAGGGCCCTGACATTGGTTACATACTCTATGTCCTTCAATGGACGTAATAGCAGTTTTCGGGTAGTTTGGTCATAATGGCCAATTTCGTTAATTTCAAACTCCGGCTTTCTATATCAAAAAGCCTAGTATCTTTGGCATGTAATCTGCAAGTTGATTTCAGACCTTTCCTAAAAAATGTGCAAGGTTCATTAACTAGGATAATGTCAGATGGTGCGCCTTCTATCTTTCTTTTACTTGATTGACTTTTGAGAGTCATGTGATGTTTTTCTTCTTCAAATGTGAAATAGTTTACAAGAGAAAAACTGCTTGGTTCCAAGTTACAGTACCTTGAATATACAATAGTTAAGTGCTACTAAGCGAGACAGTACTTGTATTTCTAAAGGTTAATACTAATATTAATAAGGGTAGTGATTATTCAATGGTAGCCTAGTTGTCTGAGGGGGCGAGTTGTCTGAGGGGGCGAATTGTCTGAGGGGCCAAGTTGTCCGAGGGGCCGAGTTGTCTTGATGGTCCAGTTGTCTAGGGGCCGAGATGTCTCGATGGCCGAGATGTCCAGGGACTGAGTTGACCGTAAACCTTATGCATCACATAACAGGTTCTATGCATCACACTACAGGTTTTATGCATCACACTACAGGTTTTATGCGTCACACTACAGGTTTTATGCATCACACTACAGGTTTTATGCATCACACTACAGGTTTTATGCGTCACACTACAGGTTTTATGCATCACACTACAGGTTTTATGCATCACACTACAGGTTTTATGCATTGCACTACAGGTTTTATGCATCACACTACAGGCTTTATGTGACACACTACAGGTTTTATGCATCACACTACAGGCTTTATGCATCGCGCTACAGGTTTTATGCATCACACTACAGGTTTTCTTCCTTAAAATGAGAGCATTCAACTTGCAGTAAGGAAGTCTGGTGTTGAAATCCTGGTGGTCACACCAAAGACTTTAAAAATAAAACCTACTGCCACTGTGATCAGTGCTCAGCATTAAGCAATGGAGTGGGGAAAGAAGCCAAAAATAAAACCTACTGCCACTGCGATTAGTGCTCAGCATAAGCAATGGAGTGGGGAAAGAAGCCAAAAATAATACCTACTGCCACTGTGATTAGTGCTCACCTTAAGCAATGGAGTGGGGAAAGAAGCCAAAAATAAAACCTACTGCCACTGTGATTAGTGCTCAGCATAAGCAATGGAGTGGGGAAAGAAGCCAAAAATAAAACCTACTGCAACTGTGATTAGTGCTCAGCATAAGCAATGGAGTGGGGAAAGAAGCCAAAAATAAAACCTACTGCCACTGTGATTAGTGCTCACCTTAAGCAATGGAGTGGGGAAAGAAGCCAATAATAAAACCTATTGTCACTGTGATTAGTGCTCAGCATACGCAATGGAGTGGGGAAAGAAGCCAAAAATAAAACCTACTGCCACTGTGATTAATGCTCAGCATAAGCAATGGAGTGGGGAAAGAAGCCAAAAATAAAACCTACTGCCACTGTGATTAGTGCTCAGTATAAGCAATGGAGTGGGAAAAGAAGCCAAAAATAAAACCTACTGTCACTGTGATTAGTGCTCAGTATAACCAATGGAGTGGGGAGAGAAGTCAAAAATAAAACCTACTGCAACTGTGATTAGTGCTCAGTATAAGCAATGGAGTGGGGAAAGAAGCCAAAAATAAAACCTACTGCCACTGTGATTAGTGCTCAGTATAAGCAATGGAGTGGGGAAAGAAGCCAAAAATAAAACCTACTGTCACTGTGATTAGTGCTCAGTATAAGCAATGGAGTGGGGAAAGAAGCCAAAAATAAAACCTACTGCCACTGTGATTAGTGCTTACCATAAGCAATGGAGTGGGGAAAGAAGCCAGCATGTCAAGCTTGATAAAAAGCTAAGGCTGGCCGACTCAAAACAATTGGTTTATAAAAACTGACCTGTAAAACCTTATCTGACTAACTAACTTCTTAAAGTGAGAATGTATACCTTTTCATTGTTGGCGAGGGCATCCACCTCAACTTTTCGTGAATTTTGAAATTTTATGATGACTAAAGGATGTTCTTCAGATACCCTGGTGGCCCCTTACAAGAATTTCCTCAGCTCATCAGGATCCTAACAAATGTTCATGGCTGAGCCACTACAAAAGAGCAGAAAAAGGTCCCATTTCAATAAGCAAGTTTGAAAGTTAAATGTTCAGATATCACAAATGTTACCCAAATTGTGGTGAAAATATGGTTTACTAGTCTTATCATTTGATGAATGTATATAAAATACAACTTACTATACTCTACACATTGGAATGGCTGTTACTTTCCAACTCTGTTAACCACATACCTGGAATTTGGACAGGCATTTGGACAGGAACACTGGATTAGTATCAACTACCGAATGAAACTGGAAGTCATCCAGGCATTTGGACAGGAACACTGGATTAGTATCAACTACCGAATGAAACTGGAAGTCATCCAGGCATTTGGACAGGAACACTGGATTAGTATCAACTACCGAATGAAACTGGAAGTCATCCAGGCATTTGGACAGGAACACTGGATTAGTATCAACTACCGAATGAAACTGGAAGTCATCCAAGCATTTGGACAGGAACACTGGATTAGTATCAACTACCGAATGAAACTGGAAGTCATCCAAGCATAAGCAAAGGTAAGGAAATAAATTGTTCTAACTAATTAAGTTGAGCAAACAATCTTCCTGATCACTTATAGCAGAGGACTACAGGGGACTATTTTAGAATTAGTCATGGTTTGCAAACTTCAAAGGACTTTTCCATCTCATGATGAATCACAAAACAAAAAAAAATCATATAAATTAGAAGAAAACATTACTCTCTATTTTCTGACACAATCAAAGCGATTGGGAAAAATAACTTTCCAGCGCTTTGATAAACTGTTAGAAAAGGAAGGGAGGTATTTGCAAAAATGTATTTCTAATAATTTGTCACAAATACTGACCTGGCTATTAAATGGCATGTTACTTTTCCTTAAAATATCAATTACCATTCTTTTACTTTAAAGGTCAAGAGCAGTTCCCCCAAACTTATTTTAAAGCAAAATCTAAATCTCACAAATTTCTTCTTATATTTCTTCATCATCTCTGTTATTGGATTACCTATTTCATATTCAAGGTAAACCAAGTGGCAACTTCTAGTAAATTCTACACTTTGAGGAGAAAAAATTTTATCACATGACTCTCAAAAGCCAATCACAAACAGGACAGTCTTCCACACTAAATCAAATTGAGATGACTGCTCTTAAATTTTAATTTATAATCTGACGAATATAAAAATATTGTGCTTTTTAAAAACTTTACAAATTCTTATCCGATTGATACAAGATATTGTATTACCTCAGAACAAAAAGACGCTGTAGAAGACAAGAAAAGGCCACTGTTGCTGCAAATTCTAAAGCTTCCTCCTTCAAAAGAACAAGAAGAGATTATTATAATATGGCAGGATATCATTTTCAGGTAGAACACACCTGACATACAAAATTGTATAACTTTCCATGAGCTTTGGCAGCAGACTTTTACAAAGGTGTACCATCATAGTTATAGGAAAAGATGTCTTTTCATTCAATTTTAATGTTCCCTACTGCAGTATGGAGACAATCTGCAGAGTGATACAGTATAATGCAAATTGTGCACAACATGAAGAAAATGTAGCAACTTCAATAAATAAAAAATAAATAAAAAAGCCAAGCAAATTGCTTGACAGAACTCTCTTAAAAGTTGACAAAAAGTATTAATTTGAAGGTAATAAGTAGTTACCCCAAACACACTTTGGAACTGTTTCAAATAAATTTAACAACTTTGTTCTTACTTTTACTCAAGGAACTTTCACAGTGTTTGAGAGCATAAAGTGCCTAGGTGGCATTTTTAGAGCAAACACTAAGGGGTTGTTTTGCAAAAGTTTTTAACTTTAGTCACAACATTGCAGTCACAGAAGCATCATGAATTAGGATACCGAATTCCTAATTCAAGTTTGAAAGGCTGCATTAGTTCTTCAAGTAATTTTTAACAAGTAACATTAACAAAAGCAAAGAAATACAAAGATTTTAATTTGAGAAGTACAACAATGACATCACAAATTATTGTGCAATGTATCATTCTACCTTGAGTTACTTAACTTAAACATTTGTATGTCAGCCCAGGAATGTCCCATGAAGATGGAAGTTGGACTGTTAGAATTCATTTTTCATGGTCTTTAATATATATTTTTGAATTTTTTGACTTGAGCTAAACTTTAATGTTCTCACTCTTCTGTGGGCTGCATGTGAGGCCATTGCAGAGCTCGAATGGCCCATGTTTGAGAACCTGGGCTATCGTATCCTTTAAAACAACACTGGCATAGCAGTTCTTTGGTACATATATTATTTAATTCATACAGATTGATTCCTAAGTCTTCCTTTTCGTAAACCTCAATTTGCTTGCCAAAAAGAAAAGGAAATAAAGCCTTACAAAACAGACATACTAAATTGTCATTATACATATTGCCGAAAATTAATACTTTCTTGTAGAAATTGAATCACTATGAGCACTGATGAAACTTTACAAGAGACAAACACTCACCAATGTAATAGGGTCCACATCCTAGCACCATTACACTGTAGTCATTGAAAGATGTTCCTGAATGAACAAAAACATAAGGAAAAAAATTTCAATTAATGCAGGCCATGCACAAGGGTGAAGGTTTATCACAACCAGTCACGGTGTTATACCCCATGAGCATGCATTTAATGCATGTGATGAACAAGGGTGCAGCTCTATGGCAACTAGTGGCAAAGTTAACCCCCCATGAGCATGCATTTAATGCACGCAGTGCACATGGGTGCAGCTCTGTTGCAACCAGTCACAGTGTTATACCCCATGAGCATGCATTTAATGCATGTGATGAACAAGGGTGCAGCTCTATGGCAACTAGTGGCAAAGTTAACCCCCCATGAGCATGCATTTAATGCACGCAGTGCACATGGGTGCAGCTCTGTTGCAACCAGTGACAGTGTTGATCCCCATGAGCATGCATTTAATGCATGTAATGCCCAAGGGTGCAGCTCTATGGCAACTATTGACAACAGTGACAGTGTTAACTCCCATGAGCATGCATTATCCTTTAGTAAATGGAAGGACTCTGTTCAACCTTATTCATTCATACACCACAATACTTTGATTTAAAAAAAGGAAAAAAAAACAAAACAAAATTTTACAAGTAAACCACACTGAAAGAGCACAATCTTAAGCCTAAATGAATATGTTTATACACTACCCTGAGTTTATCACTGGGCAATGCACTGTCACCAGACCATAATGAACCAAATAAAGTCACTGATTATCACAAAGTATGAATGAGAATCATTTCACTGATGCTAGTTTTAGTGTGCCAGTTTTGAAAACTGAAACTGACAAGTCACTGTGATCTTTTCTCTGTAGACAAAATTTGGAGTGCACAATAAGTTGTTTTGCAAAATGTATGGTACCTATCCCATCATGTCATGGGCCAAAACTTAAATGCACTTTCCTCAAACTAGAGCAGCTCAATGTAATGAACTGTTCAGGGTATACAATTCATTCCAGAAAATAAGATGTACAGTAGTTAGGGTACTATTCCACATTTTATGAATTCAGTTTTGATTTCCATGTAGTAGAATTGCATCTGAACCCTTACAGCTAGAAACCCTAAACATATTTGAAAGTCAAACACATAGGGCGACAGACAAACACAATATATATTTGTGAAAAGAGCAGCAGCCACAGAGGCACTACAATTTTTACTTTTAATACCAATGATGTTCTGGACATACAGTATTTAGTTCTCATCTGCCATTAAACTCATTTAACTCATCTCCATCCTCTGCTTCTGTCTGTCTTTATTGAGTGCAGAACTACAGTACCCAATGGGGGAACTGGGTTAATATTATTCCCACCTGTAGGGCAATTCCCATCGTGTAATGTGACAGTCATGAATGTGAAACAAGTGATCATGATTATCCTGTCAATACTGAATTAAACGAGAAGAATGTTTGCAATTTTGATATGAGGCTTTTTTGTCGTGAACGAAGCAACAATTGTTTCATTTCACCAGAAAATGTTATGGGAACGTTCTTGAGAAATTTACACAGGTTAAATCAAGTCAAGACAACTGCATGTATAAGCGGAACGCTGGGAAGACTTAGACATGTGCCTAGACCTAGGCCTGTATACTGTACAGTAGTATACCTGTAAGGCTGGGGTGGGTGTTAGTTTCCACCCATGACTCACTGCCCCTAAAAATCTTGGGGCGAAAAGTTATATCTGACTTTACACGTGTTAAAAATAACAGTTAACTTTCAATTTCAAATTCAAGTACAAGTTTACATGAAAATTTGGTGACATCATTCTCTCTTAATCCAACCATGTGAGGACGAATCATAAGTGTGATTCTGTGCATTGGACTTTGTCTATATTGTGTCTTTGGTGTAAAAATGTGTTTTTTAATCTACTCTAAAGTAGGACACAGGTCCTATTTTCAATCAGGTTTGCTATTCAGATTTATTCTTAATGTTGCATGCACCCACTGCACATATAGACGAGTAAATGCCATACTGTGTTGAGCTCAGTCTGTGTATGCCGCCACACTGCACCCCACAATTCTATGTTCCTATTACCAAACTAGCTTACAAATAATTCTTCTACCTCATTTTTTGGACGTGTCCAGCAAGTTTCTAAAATTTCCCTCTCAATTCTATCCCAAGGTAATCAATGTGCCAGGAATGTGCCCACCTTGTAAGGCCCAAATGACACAGTCTGACACTTCAATTATCTCCTAAAACAAATTCAAAATCCCACATACCTCTGCTACTCATTTTTTACAGACACGGGCAACATTACGTACGATCCCCTCTTCATGACCCTATCCAAGAGAAACTAATGTCAAGAATGTTCCCACCCAGCACAGCCCAGGTGGACCAGCCTGGTACTCTAAGTATCACCTTGTACTTATTCACACTCACACACACTTTCCATTTCCCATTTCCTACTTGAACAAGATTTTTTGTAAAATTTTCCCATTTCTGTTTCGCTAACAAATGTGCCAGATGCTCCAGAAACTTATGAACACATCTCTGCAGCCAGTGTTATCTACATACATCATGCTCACTTGTGACTAAGTAAAGGATTGCCTTAAAGTGGGCATGACACGGCCAAAGTAAGTTTCTCGGAAAATATTCTTTCGGTACACCTTGGCATAAAGTGAATGCTTTCCCTACTAAATTATGACCATAAAAACCGAAATAGAACGTTGTGAATTCCAAATTACAGGCCAGGCCCAGCCCCATTTGAAATCCCAAAGCGAAAAACGTATGTGAGCCCATCTCAAGATGGTGACCTCATTGGAGGCATGGTGAGCGTGGCTACTGACTACATTGTGGAATGTGCATTGCACGATGACTGCTTAGTATTTGCAATAGCACCTTCACCAAACAGCTCATACAGTGAAGATGCGCTGGTAGTAGGGACGCGCCTTTTTTGATGGCATCTGAACTGATTGTCTGGGTGGTAGGATGAGTGAAGAATACAACCACAAAATCTAGACTCCCAGTCTTGGTCAAGGTAGGGGATATAAAACTCCATTCCAAATTAAGCAGATATCTGCATTTTCTTTGCACAACTTTACAAACCTTTCCACTATTCATTTGCCATTCTACGGTAAAGAGTATCTTATTACATTTATGAGACCACTGGCACAGCAATTTACAGACAGCGACCAAATTGCTGCGCCATGCAATAATGAATTTGATACAATTTTGATACAAGCATAAAACATGATGCTAGAAACAAATACCAAGTTTTAGCAGTCCCTAGTTGACCACTCCTTATTAATACAGCTAAGAGAACTTCTCCTGCAGCTATCTTGACATAAGTAAAGCTAAAAAACATTTAGTACAAAGCTTCAAGAGATTAATCGCAAAATTAAACCTGTTTTTGACAGTCGGTTATCCATTTGTATACTCTGATGATTCCTCGTTTTGTTAAAATAGAACATTCTGGGTGTATTTGAACCTTGTAGGCTTCAAAGTTTCAGAGAAATTTGATTTTACCATGCAAGATAACAACTATTATTATTTCTGCATTACATTCAGTATCAATCACTACATACTAAAATTATTTTTTTTAGTGATAAGGTAATCGCGATTAACCGCTAAACCATTGGAAATTTTTGAGTTTAAACGTTTAGCTATTTTGCTAAATGTTCACAGCCCTAGTTTGATGTCATATTGCAGTAAAAAGAGATTTTAGTAATAGTTTCTTTACTGAATATCATTTATTAACAAAGACATGGCTTTAATTGCTTTAAGGACTGTTTGCTCAAAGAGGCTAGCTTCTGCCCAAAGGGATATTAACTGTTGCAACTGTAGAGAAGAGTTTTACCATGGGTAAATGTATTTCATTTTGTAAGGTACTATTGGTTAAAATTTTTAACTTAATTCTATATGTAGAGCTTTTCACATGCTTGGAATTGGTACACATGGAACAAAGTCCTCAACAAAAACCAGAACTGAAAAAAACACAAGATCAAATCTATGGACAGTGACAATCCACAATGTACAATAAACTATTTTATACACAGGCAGGTTACAACAACATCCCTTGTGCTGTAGGCTCCCTACACCGCTGATACTCCTATAACAGCAGCATGCAAAAAATACCATGCAATCTAGCAGTCATTTCAATCTAGCAGTCAATCTACCATTTTGACTAAACACTATTTTGAAATTGCAGTGTAATTATTTTTTGTTGAAATCACTTTTTATAGCAAATCTGTTATCACATGGTTGGTGTGAATGGAGTTTATACATCACACTACAGGTTTTATGCATGGTGTCCGGTCAACTCGGCCCCTGGACAATTCAGCCCCTGAGACATCTAGGCCCCTGGATAACTCAGCCACTGAAACAACTCGGACCCTGGACACCTCGGCCACCAAGACATCTTGGCCACTATTGACATGCTGTATTAAGTGAATTGTGAGATTGTATTCTTGAGGAAATTTGCACAGCTAACCTTCAGCTTGAAGATATGCTCCAAGTAAACCTAATTTTGAAAATATAAGTGAAAATTTTTGAAAATGACTCACATTTCTTACTCTGATAATTTTTTTAATTTGACAACATCGATTTATTCAATGTCATTCGAAACCTCTCTTTAAAGGGGCCGGAACATGTAGTACTCAGTATGTACAAAGTCCTAATTGCTTCTTGTGCCTTTTGCCTAAGTTCATGCATAGTATCTGTTTTTTTTCACGCAGTCTAGAATAGAGCCATATATAACAGTCCAATAATGTAGATGGTCTAAGGGCCCTGACATTGGTTACATACTCTATGTCCTTCAATGGACGTAATAGCAGTTTTCGGGTAGTTTGGTCATAATGGCCAATTTCGTTAATTTCAAACTCCGGCTTTCTATATCAAAAAGCCTAGTATCTTTGGCATGTAATCTGCAAGTTGATTTCAGACCTTTCCTAAAAATTGTGCAAGGTTCATTAACTAGGATAATGTCAGATGGTGTGCCTTCTATCTTTCTTTTACTTGATTGACTTTTGAGAGTCATGTGATGTTTTTCTTCTTCAAATGTGAAATAGTTTACAAGAGAAAAACTGCTTGGTTCCAAGTTACAGTACCTTGAATATACAATAGTTAAGTGCTACTAAGCGAGACAGTACTTGTATTTCTAAAGGTTAATACTAATATTAATAAGGGTAGTGATTATTCAATGGTAGCCTAGTTGTCTGAGGGGGCGAGTTGTCTGAGGGGGCGAATTGTCTGAGGGGCCAAGTTGTCCGAGGGGCCGAGTTGTCTTGATGGTCCAGTTGTCTAGGGGCCGAGATGTCTCGATGGCCGAGATGTCCAGGGACTGAGTTGACCGTAAACCTTATGCATCACATAACAGGTTCTATGCATCACACTACAGGTTTTGTGCACCGCACTACAGGTTCTATGCATCCCCCTACAGGTTATGACATCACACTACAGGTTTTATGCATCACACTACAGGTTTTATGCATCACACTACAGGTTTTATGCGTCACACTACAGGTTTTATGCATCACACTACAGGTTTTATGCATCACACTACAGGTTTTATGCATTGCACTACAGGTTTTATGCATCACACTACAGGCTTTATGTGACACACTACAGGTTTTATGCATCACACTACAGGCTTTATGCATCGCGCTACAGGTTTTATGCATCACACTACAGGTTTTCTTCCTTAAAATGAGAGCATTCAACTTGCAGTAAGGAAGTCTGGTGTTGAAATCCTGGTGGTCACACCAAAGACTTTAAAAATAAAACCTACTGCCACTGTGATCAGTGCTCAGCATTAAGCAATGGAGTGGGGAAAGAAGCCAAAAATAAAACCTACTGCCACTGCGATTAGTGCTCAGCATAAGCAATGGAGTGGGGAAAGAAGCCAAAAATAATACCTACTGCCACTGTGATTAGTGCTCACCTTAAGCAATGGAGTGGGGAAAGAAGCCAAAAATAAAACCTACTGCCACTGTGATTAGTGCTCAGCATAAGCAATGGAGTGGGGAAAGAAGCCAAAAATAAAACCTACTGCCACTGTGATTAGTGCTCAGCATAAGCAATGGAGTGGGGAAAGAAGCCAAAAATAAAACCTACTGCCACTGTGATTAGTGCTCACCTTAAGCAATGGAGTGGGGAAAGAAGCCAATAATAAAACCTATTGTCACTGTGATTAGTGCTCAGCATACGCAATGGAGTGGGGAAAGAAGCCAAAAATAAAACCTACTGCCACTGTGATTAATGCTCAGCATAAGCAATGGAGTGGGGAAAGAAGCCAAAAATAAAACCTACTGCCACTGTGATTAGTGCTCAGTATAAGCAATGGAGTGGGAAAAGAAGCCAAAAATAAAACCTACTGTCACTGTGATTAGTGCTCAGTATAACCAATGGAGTGGGGAGAGAAGTCAAAAATAAAACCTACTGCAACTGTGATTAGTGCTCAGTATAAGCAATGTAGTGGGGAAAGAAGCCAAAAATAAAACCTACTGCCACTGTGATTAGTGCTCAGTATAAGCAATGGAGTGGGGAAAGAAGCCAAAAATAAAACCTACTGTCACTGTGATTAGTGCTCAGTATAAGCAATGGAGTGGGGAAAGAAGCCAAAAATAAAACCTACTGCCACTGTGATTAGTGCTTACCATAAGCAATGGAGTGGGGAAAGAAGCCAGCATGTCAAGCTTGATAAAAAGCTAAGGCTGGCCGACTCAAAACAATTGGTTTATAAAAACTGACCTGTAAAACCTTATCTGACTAACTAACTTCTTAAAGTGAGAATGTATACCTTTTCATTGTTGGCGAGGGCATCCACCTCAACTTTTCGTGAATTTTGAAATTTTATGATGACTAAAGGATGTTCTTCAGATACCCTGGTGGCCCCTTACAAGAATTTCCTCAGCTCATCAGGATCCTAACAAATGTTCATGGCTGAGCCACTACAAAAGAGCAGAAAAAGGTCCCATTTCAATAAGCAAGTTTGAAAGTTAAATGTTCAGATATCACAAATGTTACCCAAATTGTGGTGAAAATATGGTTTACTAGTCTTATCATTTGATGAATGTATATAAAATACAACTTACTATACTCTACACATTGGAATGGCTGTTACTTTCCAACTCTGTTTACCACATACCTGGAATTTGGACAGGCATTTGGACAGGAACACTGGATTAGTATCAACTACCGAATGAAACTGGAAGTCATCCAGGCATTTGGACAGGAACACTGGATTAGTATCAACTACCGAATGAAACTGGAAGTCATCCAGGCATTTGGACAGGAACACTGGATTAGTATCAACTACCGAATGAAACTGGAAGTCATCCAGGCATTTGGACAGGAACACTGGATTAGTATCAACTACCGAATGAAACTGGAAGTCATCCAAGCATTTGGACAGGAACACTGGATTAGTATCAACTACCGAATGAAACTGGAAGTCATCCAAGCATAAGCAAAGGTAAGGAAATAAATTGTTCTAACTAATTAAGTTGAGCAAACAATCTTCCTGATCACTTATAGCAGAGGACTACAGGGGACTATTTTAGAATTAGTCATGGTTTGCAAACTTCAAAGGACTTTTCCATCTCATGATGAATCACAAAACAAAAAAAAATCATATAAATTAGAAGAAAACATTACTCTCTATTTTCTGACACAATCAAAGCGATTGGGAAAAATAACTTTCCAGCGCTTCGATAAACTGTTAGAAAAGGAAGGGAGGTATTTGCAAAAATGTATTTCTAATAATTTGTCACAAATACTGACCTGGCTATTAAATGGCATGTTACTTTTCCTTAAAATATCAATTACCATTCTTTTACTTTAAAGGTCAAGAGCAGTTCCCCCAAACTTATTTTAAAGCAAAATCTAAATCTCACAAATTTCTTCTTATATTTCTTCATCATCTCTGTTATTGGATTACCTATTTCATATTCAAGGTAAACCAAGTGGCAACTTCTAGTAAATTCTACACTTTGAGGAGAAAAAATTTTATCACATGACTCTCAAAAGCCAATCATAAACAGGACAGTCTTCCACACTAAATCAAATTGAGATGACTGCTCTTAAATTTTAATTTATAATCTGACGAATATAAAAATATTGTGCTTTTTAAAAACTTTACAAATTCTTATCCGATTGATACAAGATATTGTATTACCTCAGAACAAAAAGACGCTGTAGAAGACAAGAAAAGGCCACTGTTGCTGCAAATTCTAAAGCTTCCTCCTTCAAAAGAACAAGAAGAGATTATTATAATATGGCAGGATATCATTTTCAGGTAGAACACACCTGACATACAAAATTGTATAACTTTCCATGAGCTTTGGCAGCAGACTTTTACAAAGGTGTACCATCATAGTTATAGGAAAAGATGTCTTTTCATTCAATTTTAATGTTCCCTACTGCAGTATGGAGACAATCTGCAGAGTGATACAGTATAATGCAAATTGTGCACAACATGAAGAAAATGTAGCAACTTCAATAAATAAAAAAATAAATAAAAAAGCCAAGCAAATTGCTTGACAGAACTCTCTTAAAAGTTGACAAAAAGTATTAATTTGAAGGTAATAAGTAGTTACCCCAAACACACTTTGGAACTGTTTCAAATAAATTTAACAACTTTGTTCTTACTTTTACTCAAGGAACTTTCACAGTGTTTGAGAGCATAAAGTGCCTAGGTGGCATTTTTAGAGCAAACACTAAGGGGTTGTTTTGCAAAAGTTTTTAACTTTAGTCACAACATTGCAGTCACAGAAGCATCATGAATTAGGATACCGAATTCCTAATTCAAGTTTGAAAGGCTGCATTAGTTCTTCAAGTAATTTTTAACAAGTAACATTAACAAAAGCAAAGAAATACAAAGATTTTAATTTGAGAAGTACAACAATGACATCACAAATTATTGTGCAATGTATCATTCTACCTTGAGTTACTTAACTTAAACATTTGTATGTCAGCCCAGGAATGTCCCATGAAGATGGAAGTTGGACTGTTAGAATTCATTTTTCATGGTCTTTAATATATATTTTTGAATTTTTTGACTTGAGCTAAACTTTAATGTTCTCACTCTTCTGTGGGCTGCATGTGAGGCCATTGCAGAGCTCGAATGGCCCATGTTTGAGAACCTGGGCTATCGTATCCTTTAAAACAACACTGGCATAGCAGTTCTTTGGTACATATATTATTTAATTCATACAGATTGATTCCTAAGTCTTCCTTTTCGTAAACCTCAATTTGCTTGCCAAAAAGAAAAGGAAATAAAGCCTTACAAAACAGACATACTAAATTGTCATTATACATATTGCCGAAAATTAATACTTTCTTGTAGAAATTGAATCACTATGAGCACTGATGAAACTTTACAAGAGACAAACACTCACCAATGTAATAGGGTCCACATCCTAGCACCATTACACTGTAGTCATTGAAAGATGTTCCTGAATGAACAAAAACATAAGGAAAAAAATTTCAATTAATGCAGGCCATGCACAAGGGTGAAGGTTTATCACAACCAGTCACGGTGTTATACCCCATGAGCATGCATTTAATGCATGTGATGAACAAGGGTGCAGCTCTATGGCAACTAGTGGCAAAGTTAACCCCCCATGAGCATGCATTTCATGCACGCAGTGCACATGGGTGCAGCTCTGTTGCAACCAGTCACAGTGTTATACCCCATGAGCATGCATTTAATGCATGTGATGAACAAGGGTGCAGCTCTATGGCAACTAGTGGCAAAGTTAACCCCCCATGAGCATGCATTTAATGCACGCAGTGCACATGGGTGCAGCTCTGTTGCAACCAGTGACAGTGTTGATCCCCATGAGCATGCATTTAATGCATGTAATGCCCAAGGGTGCAGCTCTATGGCAACTATTGACAACAGTGACAGTGTTAACTCCCATGAGCATGCATTATCCTTTAGTAAATGGAAGGACTCTGTTCAACCTTATTCATTCATACACCACAATACTTTGATTTAAAAAAAGGAAAAAAAAAACAAAACAAAATTTTACAAGTAAACCACACTGAAAGAGCACAATCTTAAGCCTAAATGAATATGTTTATACACTACCCTGAGTTTATCACTGGGCAATGCACTGTCACCAGACCATAATGAACCAAATAAAGTCACTGATTATCACAAAGTATGAATGAGAATCATTTCACTGATGCTAGTTTTAGTGTGCCAGTTTTGAAAACTGAAACTGACAAGTCACTGTGATCTTTTCTCTGTAGACAAAATTTGGAGTGCACAATAAGTTGTTTTGCAAAATGTATGGTACCTATCCCATCATGTCATGGGCCAAAACTTAAATGCACTTTCCTCAAACTAGAGCAGCTCAATGTAATGAACTGTTCAGGGTATACAATTCATTCCAGAAAATAAGATGTACAGTAGTTAGGGTACTATTCCACATTTTATGAATTCAGTTTTGATTTCCATGTAGTAGAATTGCATCTGAACCCTTACAGCTAGAAACCCTAAACATATTTGAAAGTCAAACACATAGGGCGACAGACAAACACAATATATATTTGTGAAAAGAGCAGCAGCCACAGAGGCACTACAATTTTTACTTTTAATACCAATGATGTTCTGGACATACAGTATTTAGTTCTCATCTGCCATTAAACTCATTTAACTCATCTCCATCCTCTGCTTCTGTCTGTCTTTATTGAGTGCAGAACTACAGTACCCAATGGGGGAACTGGGTTAATATTATTCCCACCTGTAGGGCAATTCCCATCGTGTAATGTGACAGTCATGAATGTGAAACAAGTGATCATGATTATCCTGTCAATACTGAATTAAACGAGAAGAATGTTTGCAATTTTGATATGAGGCTTTTTTGTCGTGAACGAAGCAACAATTGTTTCATTTCACCAGAAAATGTTATGGGAACGTTCTTGAGAAATTTACACAGGTTAAATCAAGTCAAGACAACTGCATGTATAAGCGGAACGCTGGGAAGACTTAGACATGTGCCTAGACCTAGGCCTGTATACTGTACAGTAGTATACCTGTAAGGCTGGGGTGGGTGTTAGTTTCCACCCATGACTCACTGCCCCTAAAAATCTTGGGGCGAAAAGTTATATCTGACTTTACACGTGTTAAAAATAACAGTTAACTTTCAATTTCAAATTCAAGTACAAGTTTACATGAAAATTTGGTGACATCATTCTCTCTTAATCCAACCATGTGAGGACGAATCATAAGTGTGATTCTGTGCATTGGACTTTGTCTATATTGTGTCTTTGGTGTAAAAATGTGTTTTTTAATCTACTCTAAAGTAGGACACAGGTCCTATTTTCAATCAGGTTTGCTATTCAGATTTATTCTTAATGTTGCATGCACCCACTGCACATATAGACGAGTAAATGCCATACTGTGTTGAGCTCAGTCTGTGTATGCCGCCACACTGCACCCCACAATTCTATGTTCCTATTACCAAACTAGCTTACAAATAATTCTTCTACCTCATTTTTTGGACGTGTCCAGCAAGTTTCTAAAATTTCCCTCTCAATTCTATCCCAAGGTAATCAATGTGCCAGGAATGTGCCCACCTTGTAAGGCCCAAATGACACAGTCTGACACTTCAATTATCTCCTAAAACAAATTCAAAATCCCACATACCTCTGCTACTCATTTTTTACAGACACGGGCAACATTACGTACGATCCCCTCTTCATGACCCTATCCAAGAGAAACTAATGTCAAGAATGTTCCCACCCAGCACAGCCCAGGTGGACCAGCCTGGTACTCTAAGTATCACCTTGTACTTATTCACACTCACACACACTTTCCATTTCCCATTTCCTACTTGAACAAGATTTTTTGTAAAATTTTCCCATTTCTGTTTCGCTAACAAATGTGCCAGATGCTCCAGAAACTTATGAACACATCTCTGCAGCCAGTGTTATCTACATACATCATGCTCACTTGTGACTAAGTAAAGGATTGCCTTAAAGTGGGCATGACACGGCCAAAGTAAGTTTCTCGGAAAATATTCTTTCGGTACACCTTGGCATAAAGTGAATGCTTTCCCTACTAAATTATGACCATAAAAACCGAAATAGAACGTTGTGAATTCCAAATTACAGGCCAGGCCCAGCCCCATTTGAAATCCCAAAGCGAAAAACGTATGTGAGCCCATCTCAAGATGGTGACCTCATTGGAGGCATGGTGAGCGTGGCTACTGACTACATTGTGGAACGTGCATTGCACGATGACTGCTTAGTATTTGCAATAGCACCTTCACCAAACAGCTCATACAGTGAAGATGCGCTGGTAGTAGGGACGCGCTTGTTGTGGATTCTGGGTACATGTTCATAACTGTTCTGTAGTGCCCAATCCACGTCTTTCTTGCACAAAAACAGAACCGTTTAAACATGTGGGCATATGCACGAGAACATATTGGCCAATGATTTGCTATGAATCCCTACAACGGTTTGTGCCTTTCGCTCTGTTTGTTGGGCAAGTATTGTGATGCAATTTTTTTCATGAAGTTTCTAAGATAACTATAGTGAGCATTACATTTAGTAGTTCCATATCTTGATGTGCCTTCTTAAAGGCAGTTATTTGTCACCCCAAACTACAGTTTCAGTATACATATATCAAAACTCTCAATTGGTACAGCTCTTTGATTGGCATCACATTCAAACAATGCATCATAGCTAAATTACACAGCATGGGCACTGAGATTGTCTTGATTACACATTATGGACTTGTATGGCCACTGGGACAAGCCATGAAGCAATAAACTAGGATTGTGTCTGGATAAAGATGAGTTTTACATAAATGTGGGAGTGGCTAGAAGTAAGTAGGTTGGGAGAATTGGAACTGTTTGGGATGATGAAAATATGCCTTTAAATAGGGCGGGGATTGTGCAGCCAATTGCGTCATATAAGTCAGGTGACCTGTTGCGGCATTTTTCGAAACTGAATTTTGAATGTTTTCATTCAAATATCATTTAGGCCGAATTGTACAGGTTTTTATTGGGGTGTGAGATGATATTTGTAAACTACTGTATTGAATCTTCCAATACAGAAAAGTTTTTGTGGCCCTGTTATGCCCACTTTAAATAACCTATAAATGTATAATCTTGTTCCCATCAGCAAATACCTGTACACATCCCTTTCAGACCCATT
This sequence comes from Holothuria scabra, assembly GCA_037179385.1. Taxonomy (NCBI): domain Eukaryota; kingdom Metazoa; phylum Echinodermata; class Holothuroidea; order Aspidochirotida; family Holothuriidae; genus Holothuria; species Holothuria scabra. The sequence continues at coordinate 77,834 of CM074193.1, read as the reverse complement.
TGTAAACATGCAGGAAAGTACACTTACAAGAAATAAGGCTGGATTCACGATCATCTCCCTTAAGTAACTGTTCCTCTCTCTCCAATCCTTTGACATAGTCAGAGAGTACTTCCACTGAACCCTTTCCTCTTCCTCCTCCTCATCCAAGAAATTGGCAAACATTCCAGAAATTCTTGACATATGACAGGAAATGATGCTCATCCTGTCTTCTTCTATTTTGGAAGCAGCTGCTTTTTGTTCCTAGGAGCAAACGGTCAGAAACAAACTAATTTTCCTGTAACTACAGCAACAATATTTGACTGAATGAATATACAAAAAACATCATCACCCTGAAGTCTATTAATACTTACATCCTACATTAAAGATGACACCAAACCAATATTTCCTTTTACAAAAACATTCCTTCTAGATGCTTTGGGTATGATGAAAATTTTGATTGGCATGAACTAATTCACAGAGCAACCAAATTCGTCATTTGGTATGATCCTTTTACAATAGCAAAACTTCTACCTTTCCCAAATTAAAACTTTTTGTTCCACTTTAACATTGTTGAAGGAGAATTTTTTTAATTCCTGACAAAAAGAATGGCCCCACATTTCAAACACAACAATCACATCTTGGATAGAAAGCTTCCTCCACACAGAATAGTTTGAAAGTGGAATTCACTTCTAACAATCTGTATTCATATGAGACTCTTTCCTCCTGGCTTATTCAAAAGTACAGATGAATCAAGTCAACTTAACGCACAAATTAATCACCAAAAATAATCACATGATATCAATCATTTCCTTACCCTCTCGTGCAATATTTCAGCAAGGTCTGGACTGCTTCCTTTTTATAACAAACATTTCCCAAAGTATCCATTCCTATACCTCTTAACACTTTTCTCCTATGACATTGACTGGTTGGAAACTGGACCATACAACTCCATCTTATCTAACCTGACCTAACCTACAACAATGACTTCACCTGTGCACACCACTGTGTACACCCCAACATTCCCCTCCCTACATCAATGTTTACCTACATTCTACTCCTCCAACCCTCTCTGCTCTGCCTCTTTCTTTTTCTGCTTCCTTTTCTTTCTCTACAGGTGTTCCAGAATGTTGCCATCACTTATTGTGTTTCTATACTTCAGGAAGTCACTTCAGTGTGAGAAAAGAACCTGGAAACAGTTAAATGAAAAAAAAAAATAGAGTATGACAGGTCTTCACCGACATTGAAATTTGACAAAGGGAAGTAGGCAGTAGATGTCTAAGAACACCACAGGAATCTTATTCTTACTGGTGAATCCAAAGATAAGGCCTAAGCCCTGAATAATCAGTTTTGCTCTGTATAGGGGACATTAAGATCTCAACCACCAGTGTCCTTAAACTCTTAACTGATCGTAAAGTGCACAAGGCTGCTTGGCCTGACAATGTCACTCCCAGAGTCTTAAAGTCCTGTGCCAACAGTTTTGCCCCCATTTTTCAGAAGTTGGTCCAAAAGTCAGTGTCAAGTGGATGTTTACCAGCAGCCTAGCTGGATGCTAATATAACTCCCATTCAAAAGGAGGGTGAAAGATCAGACCCTGCAAATTACAGGCCTGTTTCCTTGATATCCATCCCTTGCAAGCTTCTAGAGCATATTATTCACAGCATTATATAAGTTTCTGTCAATCAACCTACTGCAATTCATAGAAGATATCAGACGTTGTGATGAATTACAGAAAGAAGACAGACCGCTACATGAGTTAGTCGACGCCTATAATAGATCTCTGGCTACTCATTTATCGACATGCACCCGAAAAAACTAAATATATAACTTTAAGACCAAATGCACCCTGGTATACAGATCGGTTAAGGGAAGCCAAACAAAGACGCCGCAGGGCTGAGAGAGTTTGGAGGAGAACCAAACTTAGTACACATTGGCAATTGTACAGGGAGCAGTGTCGACAGGTAAATTCACTTCTCTTTACTGAAAAGAAAAGTCAAGTCCAATAAGGTAGTTGAGTGCAGTAATAACCCGAAACAGCTTTTCCGTCTGACCAGTCAAATCATGGGTCTTAAGCGTGATCTTTCTCTCCCACATCACAGTACTATGGATGCCCTTGTTAATCAGTTTAATGATTTTTTCATCAATAAAATCAGTGAAATCAGAGATCAATTTGATACATCTGTTAAATCTGAGAATATCATGAGGGCTGATAATATCTTTGATGGCTACCTTTTGGAGATATTTGTACCTGTTAATGAGGATGAGGTGTGAGAATTAATACTCTGTGCCCTGTGTAAACCATGTACAATAGTCTAGATCCACTTCCTACATGGCTATTAAAGCAATCTATAGACGTACTCCTGCTCATCATTACAGAGCTATGATTAATAAGTCACTTGCGGATTCATGTTCCTGATTATTTCAAGCATTCAAATGTCACACCTTTGCTGAAAAAACCTGGATTGGACAAGGATATTCTAAAGAACTTCTGTCCAATATCAAATCTGCCTTATATTTCCAAACTTCTGGAGAAAGTCGTGGCTAAATGTTTCAGGCAGCATTTCACGACGAATTCATTGCATGACAGCCACCAGTCTGCTTATTGACCTTTCCATTCAACAGAGACCGCTCTCTTAAAGGTTCACAATGACACTGAGATAAATTTAGATTCGAAACTTTGTTTGGCCCTCGTTATGCTTGATCTGTTAGCTGCTTTTGATGTGATTGATCACCGCATCCTCCTAAATTGCCTTTAGCATTCTTTTGGAATTACCTTGGACACGTTGGCCTGGTTAGAATCATACCTGAAGAACAGAACACAGTGGGTAAAAATAGGTGATGTTATGTCAAGTAGTCAAGCTCTTCATTTTGGAGTACCGCAAGGCTCGGTTCTAGGTCCACTGATGTACTGTATGTTTACTTGTCCTGTAGGTGAAATCATCCGGAGTCATAATATTAGTTACCACTCCTATGCTGACAACACACAACTTTATTTGTCTCTTAGTCCAAATAATACATGGAACGAGGTTAAAATTCAGCTTGAGTCATGCGTAGAGGATGTAAGTAGGTATGGCTCAATCCATAAACTAAACCAATTGGGTTTTTACGGACTTTGCCAATATAATGCTATATTTCAAAAACAGGGAATACATCAAAGCAGTGCCTCAGGTATTTTATTATCCTTTACCAACTAGGCTATCTTATGATATATAAACTGAATATCCAAAGTTCAGTATTTTTTAGAAAATAGACTTCTTTGCTTTGGTGTCCCCCCTCATTTTTGGGTAATGGCTGTGACATACTGTACAGTACAAATATACAAATTTGAATAATCAGAAAAACATACTTATCACAGACTGAATTACTTTGCTCATGTGTCATGGTAAAGGTATCACCAAAAGTCAACATTTCTAAAAATATGAGCATTAGCGCTCCACCCAATTTTCCAAATGATACTATTGAAAACAACCTGGCGGTCATAACTTTTTGGTGTCCCTCTAGTTATGTTGGTTTTTTAAGGTATATTCCATCATTTCTACAAATGTGATCATTCCCAGGTGGCCATAGTTTTCTTGATACAAAAAATAGGTCAAACCCTTTTAGATAGTAGCTCATTTGGAAAGAAAAAATCAAAACGAAAGATTTTCTAGGTAAAATTCGATATGGACAGAACTTTGGTGTCCCCCTTAGTGATCGAGTTATGTTGGTAAACTTTGATGTTTCACCAATCGCACAAACTAATTAATTTTTGTGTGAACAAAGGTACATGAATAGAAGGTCCCAGAATATTACCAGAAAAGTTAATCCCATGGTTTGAGAATCTTGTATTCATTCCTAATGAACATTTGAATTTTATGGTGTCCCCCTTCCTGTCAGAGTTATGTCCGCCATAAGCAAACAAAAATTTGATGAAAATGGATCTTATTATTCTATCTTACAGTATACTGTAACTGCAAACAGTGGTTTTTGTTGTATTTGAAAGTTACCAGCTCAACTTAACATTTAAAAATCAAACTGGCACTTTGAATGTTAGGTGTTATGGGGACACCAAATCTTGGTGTCCCTGTTACATGCGACAGATATAATGGAGTGTAATACCTTGCTAATATTACGTATGTCCATGAAGGGACAATAAATAAGATTTCAAATGTTAAGTCTAACAATCTTTGGGTGTCAAAGAGGAAAATTTGAATACTTAAACATCATTAATTGGTAAAAATCAGTCAATATTGTACAAAAATATATAAATGTGTAGACATTTTGGCAACTGAAACTTTTTGAGAAAAATGAACTGACTTTTCTAATTTTTGGAGTATTTTTTCAAACTTTTACCATGTGCTTGTCGCAATGGGTACTAAAACACATTCAAATAGCAATTTTCAACCATTTCAGATTTTCATCATTCTTGGGGGAGAAGGGTTAAGACTGCTTTGGTGTCCCCATTATGTTGGTCAATTTACTGGCCAAGTTTATGTTTGAATGAGTCTCCTCATGCAAACATAATGCTCAGTGCAAAAATATTTGTATTTTTTATAACTGCTGTTGATACTCTATCATGAGTGTAAATTTCAATCAGATAAAATGATTTTTAAATTTTGACCTCATGTCACACTATTGGACCCCTAGTTTATGGATTGAGCCTGGATGTATGAAAATATGTTGAACCTGAACCATGAAAAGACAGAACTGATTCTATTTGCGCCTAAGATGCAGTCTAACGTGATCAGAAACTTAAGTATTCAAGTTGATTCTAATAAAATACACTCCGTGGAGTGTGTAAAAAATTTAGGAATTTATTTAGATAAGCACCTTACAATGAAAAAGCAGATAGACTCAGTTGTTAAATCCAGCAACTATCATATTCGTAGTATTGGTACAGTAATATTAGAAAGTGTATTTTAGATGATGTAAGTAAAATTTTAGTTCACACACTTGTCACATCACGTTAAGACTATATTTTCCTAAAGGGAGATCATGCGAAACTCAGCTTTCTGCCCTATTTGATGATATAATGAAGATTTTAGCTAACAGAAGCCAAGCTGATGTAATCATAATGGATTTTAGCAAGGCTTTTGACACAATTCTCCACCAGTGACTTATAAACTCAAGCATGTTGGAATCCGAAATAACATCTTAAACTGGATTGAGAAATTCCAAACAAACCGTTACCAGAAGGTGGTAATTGATGGAACGTATTCAGACAAATCCCAAGTCACTTCTGGTATCCCTCAGGGCACTGTCTTGGGACCCTTACCCTTCTTAGTCTATTATTAATGACTTGCTGGCAAATATCAAATCAAGTGTCAGTTTATTTGTTGATGACTGTATCCTGTATCCTGTATCCTGAAATAAAAACATTTGGCCTAACGGATGTTGTGCTAAGTTGTTTTCGGTACTATAGGCGTAGCTAGGCCAAGGTCCTATGTCAATTCTGGTACGCAGAAGAAACCACACAAGTTTATATCGCAAAACTACTACTTACGCTAAAAGTTATCGTCAATATATTCCAAGGACAACAAATGCAAAATAAAAAATAAAATCATGCCCAGATAGATCCGAGTCAGGCTGAAACGTTTTCATATGAAGTCCACTTACCCCTGTAAGATCTTAATACGGCACTCTGAAATGACGATGTTGCAAAATGCTTGATATGACATATGAAAGTAACTGAGTTCGGGTATCCGTCTGTATTAACATGCTATGTGCGGCTTAGGTCGCGGAAAGGATGTCATCATACGTCATTTCTACTTTGAGGACAATGTGTGATGTAATCCATGCAATGGGTCAAAGTTGAAAAAGTTTTGAGAAGAACCTCGAGCTGTGGCCTAACTGAGGCCTAGACTAGAGTGCGACAACAATCAAATAGCCTCATCCATTTTCACTTTTACAGAATTCTTTGATACAAAGAAGAGTGAGTTGGATTTCTACAAAACGTCACAAGTATTGATGATAAGAGTCTCAAAAGAGGAAGTTTGTGAGTAATGTCAGCTAAATTTAGTGCACATGCATGTCATTTCATGTGAGCAATTCCTGGCTAACACAGTAGGCTCACACTAGCCTAAAGTTAGGTCTAAGTTTACTAACACAAACACAGCTAAGAGTGAGGGCTAACTTAGCCTACATTTCAAACGTAGGCCTGGGCAGATTTGCCCCAGAACCATGCACAGTAGTAGGCTACTAGAAAGTGGACCGTGGCTAACATGAGCAGTTGATCCCATAGAACACACAGTGTACAGTCTAAATATTAAGTCATAAATCTAAATCTAATTGAACAGGTGCACAATTATTGTGACTTTTGTTTTTTTTTCCAGTTAGCCTACAGTTAAAATGTACATTTAACTTGAACTTGACAAAATTTACATTAAGAAAGATATAAATTTTCCATAGAATCTCACTTTATTGATAAAATTATTGCTTAAAGAGGCTCATTGAGTTGATATTGATAACTTTATGAGATTGAGAGTCTTAAAGGGTCACTACCACACGACAATGCTTTAAAGGGCAGGAGGAGTCATCCCAAATCAAAGAAGTGTAGTAGACTGTCCAGAATTCATGATTGGCTGTTGGGAGTCATGTGACAATGCTTTTTCTTGTCAAATGTGAAATTTACCAGGAATAACTGCTTGGTTTACCTTGACTATGCAATAGTAAAGTCATAATATGTTATGAGAGATAATTTGAAGAGAAATAAGATAAAAATTGTGTTATTTAGCTTTTTCTTCAAAATGAGTTTGGGGAGACTGCCCTTAACCTTTAAAGTAAGCACAACAAGCCAAGGTTGTAAGTCCAAAAGTCACAGAAAACGTTAAATTTGAATTTTCTAGTGTCCTGACTTGTAACGGTTTTGTACATAATTTGAAAAAGTGTCCGGTCAGGAATTTTTGAAAATGGACTTGAACTGTTAACTACTCACTCATGTAGGGTAGTATAGGGATTGTCTAAGTTTGACCATTTGTCATCAGTATGTGAAGAAAAGTAAACAGGTTAAGAAAAATTTGTTGAACAGCATGAACGAACTCAATGAGCAGCTTTAATGCATCATTTTGAAGTAAATACTGCATCAAAACAGGTAACATTGAGAAGTCCCCAAAATAACTTGCAGTGATGGACATATGATGGTTTTAATCGTATCCCAACTGACAGGGCAATTTCTGGGATCAAAGTTATGTTTGCTAATGTACGGAGCATTCCTAACAAATTCGATGAGTTTCTTGCACAGATTTCCATTGACGTCGACAGTCCAGACATAGTATGAGTTATGGAAACATGGCTCCATAGTGAGGTAAGCACCTCAGAAATTCAGGTTCCTGGGTACAAAATTTTTAGGCAAGATAGGATTGATACTGTCAGTGGTAGGGGTGGAGGAGTTTTACTGTATGTCAAGGATAGTATAAATTGTTTTGAAGTCACCAGCAAGTTTTCCGGTGGGTTCTCTATTAAACTGCTTGTGGTGTTAACTTAGTTTTAGCAATGAGTGTGGCACCCCCTTGCTTGTCGGTATTGTTTACCGTTGACCAAATTCTTGTGCTGAGAATAATTGGAGTTTGCTCCAAATTTTTAGGAAAATTTCTACCAAAAGGGCTGTTGTGCTTGGGGATTTTAACTTCCTTGATATTGATTGGTATTCCTGTAATAGTGGGTTACATGGGAGGGATTTTCCAGAAGTTGTGAATGATGGTTTCTTTACCCAGCATGTTCTGTTTCCCACTCATGAGGATAATTGCCTTGATTTTGTGTTAAGTACTGATGAGAACATGGTTAGAAATGTAACTAATGGTGGTAAGATAGGGTCCAGTGACTATGACCTTATTTGTTTTGAGTTACATTGTTTCAGCAATCATAATGGTAATGACAAAACAATTCTAGATTTCAGCAAGGCTAACTTTACTCGTGCTAAGGAGCTTTTAACCATAGACTGGGCGGCCCGTTTGTCTCACTTAGGCCCTGCTGAGGCATGGAGTGTTTTCCGAGATGTTGTTTCTGACACAACAAAGTTATGTATCCCACTTAAGAAAGCTGTGGTTAAAAATAGGCCTATTTGGATTTCTAGAGAAGTTCTTAGAGCAACTAGGAAGAAACATAAGTGTTGGCACTTTAGGGCCAGTAAAAGCCCAGGTAACTGATTAGCAGCTTACAAAAAGCAGGAACTTTTAGTTAAAAATTTGGTACATGGAACTGAAACTAGGTTTGAAAAGCAGTTGGCCAAGGAGGTTAAGGTAAACCCCAAAATGTTTCATGCCTATGTGAGGGGTAAGCAGAAACTTAAGGAGGGCGTGCAGGCCTCGATTTTCAGAAAAATTTATGGTTATCCTTTGGGCAACCACTTCAGTATTTTTAGTTGTCCTAAAGAAGATTTGGTTGTCCAAAACATTGCAGTACAAAACATTAATTGTGTTTATGTATAATTGGTCTTGAAGAATAAAAGAGATGATTTTTGCAGGACAAAAACACTTGTATGATGGAAAAAGTTGAAAGAGTTGATCCATCATCAGTATATACTTCTTCCATCACATAAAACCAAGCTGCTTGAATATAGTTCATTGTGAGAGAAAAATGGTTGTCCATCGGACAACCAACTTTCAACTTTAGGTTGTCCGTATGGAATTTTAGTTGTCCCGGACAATCAGACAACCGCGAAAATCGAGCCCTGGTGTGGGGCCTCTCAAAGATGATGATAATACTTTGGTTAGTGATCATCAGGATATGGCTAACATGTTAAAATGACTATTTTGCATGTTTTTACTGAGGAATCATCTTTGTTGGGGACTTGTAGGGGTTCTGATGTCTCTTCTTCAATTAGTTATGTCATTTTTCAGAGGATCAGGTTTGTAAAAACTTAAAGAGTTTAAAGGTTAGTAAGATCCCTGAGCCAGATGGGGTCCACCTAGCCATTTTACATGAATGCTTTGAGATTTTTTCAGTTCCTCTTTCCATCATTTTTCAGAAGTGTCTGGTTTCAAATTTTGTTCCTACTGACTGGCGGGTAGCAAATGTTACTCCAGTTTTTAAGAAGGGGGATCGTAGTATGCCTTGCAATTACAGGGCTGTGAGTTTAACCAGTGTTGTATGCAAAGTTATGGAATCTTTAATTAAGGATAGTTTACTTAAGTACCTTTTAGATAATGAGTTACTTAATCTGTCACAGCATGGTTTCCTGCAAAGCAGATGTTGTGTTACTAACTTACTGAGCTTTCTTGAAGATGTCTCTTCAAAGGCTTTTGATAAAGTTCCATTAGGTAGGCTAATGGTTAAACTGCATAGATAAGGGGTTCAGGGCAATTGTGCTGATTAGATAAATTTGTGGCTTCATGGTAGATCTCAGAGTGTTGCTGTCAATGGTTCACTTCTCCTCTTGGAAAGAAGTCACAAGTGGAGTACCACAGGGTTCTGTTCTTGGCCCACTTTTTTTCTTAATTTTCATCAATGATATTGATAGTTCTCTTACATCTCGTATAAGTAAGTTTGCAGATGATACTAAGCTGTATAGGAAGATTGGCATTTTGGATGATGCCTCTCTGCTGCAGAAAGATCTAGATAGGTTATTTTCTTGGTCACAGACCTGGCAAATGTCTTTTAATGCGGAGAAGTGTAAGGTCCTTCATTTTGGTCCTAAAAGTTTTAGCTATGATTATAACATGAATAGTAGTAATGACGAAGTAATGTCGAAGTAAAATAGTAGAAGTAATGTCGCCTTCGAGATGAATCTGGGTGTTGTAATTACTGGGGATTTAAAATCATCAGGGCAGTGTGCAGCCACTGCTGCAGACTAATAGAGTGCTTGGATTGATCAAGAGGAATTTCATCAATTTTAGTGAGGATATTGTGCTTAATTTGTATAAGCAGTTGGTAAGACCCCATCTTGACTAGGCTTGGAGCCCTTTCTATGAAAAAGACAAGTTTCTTTTAGAGCAAGTTCAGGAGGAGAGCCACTCATCTTATACCTGAGGTGAAAAATTTACCTTATCATGCTAGGCTTAAGCATCTTGGGCTTACCACTTTGGAGCTGAGAAGGATTGGGGGGACATGCTCCAGGTTTACAAGTTTCTTTGTGAAAGGAATCCCCTTCTGACTTGTAGTTATTTAAGGGTTCAAAGTAATTCTCAGGTGCATGGGCATTGTAAAAAGCTGGAAAAGCCTTTTGCAAGGCTTGACATTAATAAAGAAGTTTAGTTTTACCTATAGAGTTGTCAACGAGTGGAATTGTCTTCCAGATTGAGTAGTTAACTCCCTGTCAGTTCACTGCTTTAAGGTTAACATTGGCAAGTTTTTGCATGACTGTGGTAGAATCTGACCGTGTTGGGTTGTTGTCAAGCTTTGGTGGTTTGACTTTTGATTAGGGCTTGGACTTCAGGGCATCTTATGGGGCCTTGGTCCTCCTTTGCCCTTCAACCTTTGCCCTTCAACCTGTTATGTTATGTTATGTTATGTTAAATTGCCCTATTCATTGCCAGACCTTCCCAATTCATTACCAACTCTGACCACTGTCAGTTCTGTGGAATCATCTTGGCATGAAAGATTAGTCCTAGGCCTACAATGGACCTAGGCTATGGAAAATATCTGCAATGTTCATATGAGCATGGCAAAATATTAACCTTTTCACGGATATTCGTCATGACTACCACACATTCATGCCAAGTTTTTGAACACATCACACTCACTTTTTATTACCATTTTGGCATGGAAGGGAATTGCTGAATGGAAGAAAAAACTCCTGGGGCACATCAGGAATGTTTACTTCTGACCTCTTTCTTGAGTTTTCTATTATGAAAATAGTTTTTCATCCTTTCAGCATTTTTAATTTGTTTGGGCTTGATTTTTATTCAGATATTTGTTATGTTCAGTTCCTGTAAGAAATTAAACTGTTAATGCTGAAATCAGTCAACAATAAATGAATTTACCATTTTTTTCAGTTAATTTTGGCAATGAAAACATAAATAAATGATATTCACAACAGGTGTTTACAATTGAGTGTTTGAACTTTAAGAGCTGGGTGTCTACTCAGTTGACCTTTTGTACTGATGACCTTCCTAGTGGGATTTACTGTCATGGCATAACTGTGTCTATCAAATGGGCTTAATGGTTGTGTTGACACCAAAACTATGTAACCTCCTTGCAGGTGCAGTTAGCTTTGGACTTTTTGATATTCTCTATTATTATTAAATTATACCTCCAAGGTTAGTTTATAAAATAATGGACAGTATTCACACAAATTTGAAGCAAATACCAGTAGATTTAGTTTACATTTGAATTTGGAAATTTTGGTTTTGAAACTTCAATAAACAGAAAATTCAGATAGCTTTGCAAGATTTTCTTGTTGGGCTATCGTGTTTCAGAATCAATATATTTTGGAATAAAAAGTTCAGTTGCTTGTAAAAAAATGATGTAAAGGTTGTTTCAAAATGTGGGTTACCTCATTTGAACCTCTATTTTAAAAGGCATTTGCATTGATTTTGCTTTAGGTACTGTGCAGTAGTTGTACTAAAAGTTATAGCATTTATTTTTGTAAAGGAATCACAAGCAGTGAAACAAGTCTGAATGTGAAACCATTTTTTCTCCTTCCTTCAAGTAATTTTTTGGTATAACAGTCATGAATAGGCTATGCCATTCTTCAGTTGTTTCTCTTTTTTCTTATCAATTGTTCTTTGTCATTATTTTTTCTGTATTAGAAAGTATCAAAATAATTCCACTTCATTGCAGTACCTCCATAAAGGCATTTCAAATGTTCACTGGTTATTCTGATTGGAGACCTACAACTAAGTGTTTAATTCAGTAAAAAAATGGCTTTTATTAACAAAAAACCCTTGTTCTAACCTTCACTGTATGTTACGTGGTCTGAAAATCACTTTTATTTAACATTACTTCATTCAAAGTCTGACTTGCGCTAAAAGAATTATTTATTGGCGCCATTTTACTTGAATTGAATTACAAAACAAAATAATTTGAAAGATTATTCAAGTTATACCCATTTTTGTTTAAATATGGTCAGATATTAAGGATAACATTTGTCAAAAGATACAATCTTCCATATTATTTTTATATACTTTAATTGCTATGTTAGCGCCCTTTTGTTGTTCCGCAATTTTGGCTTAACAAAAATGCAAATAAGAAGTCATGTCTAGAATTTTATCTACTACCTGCAGCTATAAGATTTAACCTTTTTTGTTATCAAACTATATTTCCCACTATTTTTTGTTTTACTTTTTAGTTCTTATTTCAGTGAGGACTTTCTACTGTGTCATTTTCAATTCTGTGGTACTTTTCGGCCATATCACCTGGAACCTAATTTTTCAACTTGAAAACATCATTCAAATTTAATTTGTGGAACATCATTATGATGACTGGATATGTGCAAAATTAATGTTTCAATTCTTTCAGGTGACACAATGTTTGCAAATATTTCTATCATTTGGCTGCCATGTTGTGCTTTCTAATGGCGTTGTGCCCATTGGGGCTGGGGCACAGGGGAAGCCCCCTGCTTTTGTCAAGGGGGTAATAAAATTGTGTCTGAAAGTTTAAAACCCTTCATATGACAAGTCAATCTGAAAATTATAAGTAACTGTTTTCAAAAGAATCAATGGAGTTAGGTTTACACCCCTTCCCTGATGTGTTTTTTCAATTCCATCGCCCCTGATTTCTCGTAATACAATCTGCTAGTGCTGCCAAAGCTTTCATACGGACATCTTCGCCTGATGCAGAGTTCAGAAAGAGTGTCATGTACCCCTTTTTTTAAATTAAGGGTCACTTAAACAGTATTTCTCGAGCACAAAATATGCTCTACTGGCAGACTGGATGGTAACTTGCCAACGAATAGTAACATAAGCATAGTCCCACAAGCTAGGGATGAATTATTCTCTCATTAATGGACATGACACAGCATGTCCATTATTGTGGTTGGTCGCATTTTCTGATGATCACGTGACCCCATTTCTTTCGTTCAGTTTATCGGACGACTCCCAATGAGAAACAAACCGATCTTTTGGGAAAAGATTTGTACAGCAAAGGAGACCGGTATGTGACAAGATTGTGTGAAAAATGTCGCTAATTACGAAATGCGGTGCAGTTTTCCTCAAATACTCGATATTTTAATATTAAGTAGGCTAATAGTAATATTAAGTAGGCTTATAGTAATATTAAGTAGGCTAATAATAATATTAAGTAGGCTAATAATAATATTAAGTAGGCTAATATTAATATTAAGTAGGTAATATGCCTGTTACTTTACATATGACGCAGTCATGAACGCGAGGGACGTTGTCCTACTTTGGTCTGTATTTTCAACATCACTTTATTTAGTAGAACTGTTCGGTCACCAAATTAATTTTACATTTGACTTATGAAGTGATTATAAAGACAATTGTATAAATTTGAAAACATTCGAATAATTTTCTTGTCGCAATTCCCTGGAAGTTCGACTGAGCGGCATGCTACAATGTCTCCGTTTGAACTGCTTTCAGTGAAGGAATGTATAAAATGTGTACAGTAGTGTAAGTGCCGGGTTTGGCGCAGCGTTCACATGCTGTTTTGATTGCGGTAAAAAAGTTGATTTTCTGACCTCAGTAATCTATTGTTCAACTGAGGTATATCAAGTTTCCAAACCTACTGCTGGAGGTCTATTATTACCACTTCACCGAGCTTCTAGTCCACTTAGGTTGCAAAAAATTACACAGTTCTTTGGGCAGGATTGTAATCAAAACCCCCTCTATGTGCTATGCATACTGTGGCTAGGGTTTCTTGACTTGGATCAAATGTCTTTGCATGGAGTATTACTGTCTGTCAATCATCAAATTGTGTAATTGGGCAAGGAAGGAAATCAAGTGTACATTTTTACCGTAACCATTTCGTCATGCAGCAGTATAAAGTCATTATGTACGGTCCATTGCGATCGTGTACAAGCAATGTGACCAATTGAACGTATAAACAAAAAGAATTTCACATAATGTCGTACAGATCGATCGAAGGCAAAGTGCAATCAAACCTCAAGTCCGAATTTTCGATGCAAATCTCCTATTTTACCATACGTACAAACCATTATGGGTTTTCGGTTGGCATGGGCCAGCTGAGGTCAAACGTGAACGTAGCTAGTGTACATTAACTGCACGTACATTCGCAGGTGCACTTCATTCCGGGCAATTATTCTAAATCAGAGACAAATTTAGGACTACACACTTGCTGTACTTTTTTCGGACAGGTTTGTCAGTCCTCGGTGGCAGGTAGGGAATTGCAACAAGTGCCTTTGCACGGGTATAGGCCCTACTAAAAAGTAGGACCCGGGTACCAAATCGCCATACCCGTCGGGTACCTGGTGTTACACTGACTTAAAAGATTAGAACATTTTGTTAGGCATGCTCCATATCAGACATGCAAAATAATATTTTCAGCTGTTTTGGAGAGGTGATGATCACATTCCCAAGTTCAAAACATTTGATTTGCCATAAGGTTTTATCATCTCCTTTTGTTTTAAATCAAAATGACAAGTAAAAGAAATGAGAAAGGGCTATTGTTGGAACATCTATTGTGCCTTAAACACCACACACAGCCAACAACCTTCACCCCTATTTTAAGTGTATTTAAGTTTTAGTGGAACGACCGGACGCGTAGTGGCCATGATCCCAAGAAACGTAACAGAAAACAGTCAAATAAGAAAATAAGTACTTTCCAAGGCCTCTATCAATATTTGATATTAAATTTTTGGACGCTTTCCTTCTCTAAAAGCAAGCATCCTAAGAGCTCGAAGCTTCTCCTTTTAAAACACCGGTTTAAAAACATCAACCAATCAGAGCCCTGTATTATGGTATTCTCTTGCACGTCCAAAATTACCGATTGTAAACAAAGACGTCATGCTCGTGAACTTCTCTCACAGTAATGCACAATGCACGTTGGAATTTTCACTGTAGGGTTATGTACGTTCTGACGTAGCAGGCCTCATGTTGACATCCGGACATGGTGACATAAAGGTGTCATACCGCCGTATTAAGATCGTATACATGCAAGGCTCAGTTTATCTAGCATGCCGAATGCTACGGGCACTGTCTCTGCAAGCTGGGCGGGGGGATGTGTCTGCTAGTTTATGCGTGGAGTACGAAGTGATTTTGAATCACCGTCGGAAAGCTTGCTCGAACAAAGTGACGTACATTGATGTGTGAGAAGTAACTCACTACGTGACGATAAAGGGCGATCGGGCCGCACGCTGATAAAAATTTCAACTTCAGGAAATAAAAAACATCACTCAAACTTCTTGATTTATTTATTTGGTACATATTATGCACAAAACACAAACAAACTTACACATAATTTCTAGGGCTCTCTTCATTCTCAGGCCCCGAGAATGTTTACGAAATTAATTGTAAAATATTTTATTCCATTACCGTGGGGAATAGCGTAAATTGGGTAATCCTTTTCGCATGCAAAATATTTAAGCTTCGTGTAGTAGATTTGGAACCGGGTTATAGGATAGCGAGTGGTTACCCGTGCAAATTACAATTTCATCACCAATGAAAATATTGGGGGAAGCAAACATAGGCCTTGCCCCTCCAATAATTCAGGCAAATTTAAAATTAAAAAAAAAAAAAAGAGAGAATAACCAAAATGTAATAACATTTTGGGATATGGGGGGCTTCTTGAAAATGTCACTTTGAGTGGATGTGCATGTCATTGTGAGTGTGTATGTGTGTCTGGTTGTGTGTGTATGTAGGCCTACGAGTCCACTCACTTTCATAGGGTGGATTGCGTATAGATCATTCTGGTCCTGGACACGAAATAGGGTTCAACATAGTCTGTTGGAAAATTTTTGTCCCCCAAACCACATACCAGATCTACGTCCCTGTTGTCCGTCGGATTAACCAGGCAGTCCATCCTTCCCCTACATGGGCAACCAAAGACTAGCACAATGTCATGTCCATTGTGGTTATGGTACGTAACCACATTTTCTAGTTTAAATTTCTATTGGGTTTCATTCAACCTCCATTATCAGGATATATTTACATTCAATTTTAGGAAGACTGAAACTTCAGAATAGGCATTGTCTTTTAAAACCAAGCACACACTTAGCGTGTACCTACGTGCCATTCCTATGATTGCTCACTCCTTTTTCATTGTATTTTACAACTGAACCACAGGTACTGATGTATATGCTTCTTAATTACCGTAGTATGTTAACTATTTCACCCCAAATAATATTAAAAGACTCTTTGAAAAGAGTGTACAACAGAAGATAGCTACAGAATTGCTACTGACTTTCCCCTACGGGACCATTGAGTGTGAAAGGTTACAATATAGTTCATCCACGGGACGTGTGGTGTGTTCCAGCAGAACATGGCTGAAGAATTTGATTGACAGTTGAGTTAGTAGAAGGTTAAAACAATAGGTGGCCGTAGAAAGTTGATTGCAATTTTGCTCATTTTTTGTTCAATTCCTTAATTTGGACCATTCAAATTTAATTAAAGCCTACTACATACGCATAGTTGTGCAGTAGAACAATGGAAGAACACTATCCACTTGTTTAAAAATTTAGTAATCAAAATCATACATTCTCAGTACACTTTACTCCACAACAGTCACAAATTTGAATTCTCAATATGTACCCACTTGTGGGATCAAAGTACCAACAGAGGCCCTGTTAGAGGTTGCAAATAATGAGACCTGCTGAAATAGAGAAAAAGCACACTTTGTGATAACAAAAACTTCTCATGTTTGGAAAAAACTGTGGTTCCCAATTATATAGTACATGACCACTGGTTCATTAATATTTACACTGATTAGCTGCTTCAATGAACAGCAGCTTTGGTTACCATTCTTGCATGAGAGGTACCGGTCCTGGCCACAGAACCTGTCAAAATTGGCACTTTAAAATATAAACACAGTTCACAGGACTTTGTCCCTGTAATCTTAGAGTTGAATGTAACAGTCTAACTGTATTACTTATTTCTGCTACTTTTATGATGGCTATTGTGAAAGTATTTGAATTATAGCTTCCAGACAGGCATGACTCCCCCTCAAAGTTTACTGAAAAATTATAAAAGCTGGTTTAAAAGGCTTTTAGACTGGATTGTAAGAAGTTGTAACTCAGTTTCAGGAGCAATTGATTGACAAAACTTTTATGAAAACTTATGTTTAAAGTAAGAGAAAGGTTTCACAAGCAATTGTTTGATTGGAGGTAGGAACTTTGTAATTTTGACCCTATTTTCTACCAACGCCACCTTAAGGGATGGTTTTTCTCACAAAAGAAAAGGAAGATGTGATGTTGAAAAAATCCTCAAAATCTTAATTCGGGTGGGGATTTGCCAAAGGTTTAAATATGAATGAAATGGGTTTATCAGTACATTCTTAAAGATGACCAAGTTAATAAAAGATATGCCCTAAAACAAAAAAAAAACATCACAGTTATGGTAAAATTTTCATGAAAACATCAGCAAGATTCCAAAAACTTGGTACACATTGGGACAGCACAAAAAGCTATTATTCTTTAGTTTAGTTCATCAGGTGGAGTGCCCAATAGTTTGCAATGTGTCGCACCCCTATTGAATAGGTTCATATTAGTTGGGTAATGGTAATGAAAATTCGTTGAATTTTTTTTCAATACTATTATTATACATTGTAGGAAAGTTTTCCCATAAGCCTGGCAATTCATACAAACCTGCTTCATAACATAACAAGGGGTGACTGCAATGATTACTCTAAAACAAGAGCAGTTATTGCAAGCACAGCTTGCTAATGAGTGAAGTTTCATTTTTCTTGGATTGAGTTCCAGGTGGACCGCTTTCCACTTTTCTAAGGGTGAAGTAACACTACAATGGAGTAAATTTACACTTTCCAAAATAAGATTGATTAAGTTCTCTCCTTCCTTTTAAGATTGCAGAATCCAGAAGCCTTTGCTAAATTACGCAAATATTTTGTGTCAGCCAGGCAGAAAATTAGACATCTTATTAAAAGCTCTGGAAAAGTGGCCTCACTAAGGAGGCATACCTGAAAGGGGAAGTTTAAGCAAAAATTTAATTTTCATATATGAAAGAGAAATAAAATCGACACACTGTGGTGAAAGTTTCATTCAAATCAGACATGTATTTCATGAAATATCAGTAAATAGAGTCAGTAGATTTGTGTTCAAAAGTGAGTTTGAGGGCAGCAGAACTTATATGTCATAAGATGGGGCAGACCCCGAGTACTGTAACAGTTTTACTGTCCAGGCACTAAGGTTAATTCCTGCACGTAAGCCATATTCAAGTGTTTGTCATTTAATATAACAATTCATGTCTATAAAACGAGGTAAAAACCAGTCATAACAGTGTAATTTGATGGGGCAAAACCCTCTATAACTGCTTTTTATTGCAACTGGCATACGGTTAAAATGGCGTAAAATTATGCTAAGTCCAAAGAATGGGAAGAATTTCCACACATGAACCATGAACAAATATATGCAATTTTAAATTCAAAATTCATGTCAACAAAACAAGGTGCAAACCAGTCAGAACTGTGTACTTATATGGGACAGAAACCTCTGTAACTGTTTTACATTGCAATTCACATACATGATGAAACGATCCTTCTTACTTTTTGTTACATTCTCCTTCTCTGCCTGATTACCCCTTATCGCCTCAGGGAGGAAATGAAGCTCACTACACCCACACTTGATATAGTGACATTTCATGTCTGATTAATCGATTGAAAGTAACAGATATATTAAAATACACAAAAAGTTACGTAACATTTGAGGTTAGCTAACAGGTCAGTCAAGCATGTGTTAATTGCGTTTCACGCAGTGTGAATACAATGAAAGCTTAGCTCATTTTAGGGCACATATCATGTGACAAACTCAGATATCAGTTACACCCCACACCGCCTTTGATGTACTGGGGTGTCTATGTTGATTTTTCAAGAAGAGACGTCACAGCATGTACATTTAAAACGATGTAAAATTGTGCAAAGTCGAACAAATGGGAAAACTTCCCAAACATAAACCATGTACAAGTGCATACAATTTTAAATTCAAAATTTGTGTCAACAAAACAAGGTGAAATCCAGTCAGAGTATAATGTAATTAGATGGACAGAACACTCTGTAACCTTTTTACATTGCAGCTCGCATACACTTAAAAGGATGTAAAATTGTGCTGAGTCCAAACAATAGGGAGAATTCCCACACATGAATCATGTACAAGTGTATGCCATTTAAAATTCACAATTCATGTCAACAAAACAAGGCGAAAAAAGTCAGAGCGAAATGTAGTTAGATGGGCAGAACCCTCTTCAACCTTTTTACATTGCAACTCCCAAACACTTGAAACAATGAAAATTTGTGCTTAGTGCAAATATTGGGAGGAATTCCTACACATAAACCATTTAAAAGTTTATGCAATTTTAAAATTTACAATTCATGTCAGCAAAACAAGGTGAAAACAAGTCAGAACAGTGTAGTTAGATGGGGCCAAAACTCTCTAAAACTGTTTTACATTGCAACTCGCATTAGATTAAAACAGAGTAAAGTTATGCATGCCAAAGAATCTGAGGACTAAACCACGCGCAAGTGTCTGCAATTTTAAATTCATAATTGATATCTAAAATAAAAGCTAAAAGCCAGTCAAAACAGTGTATTTAGATGGGGCAAAACCTCTATCACTCTTTTACATTGCAACTTGCATACATTTCAAACAACCTAACATTGTGCTTAGTACAAACAATGCCCTACTCCAAATCCAGATATGGGCCAGATATGAAATTCCAAATATGGGCCAGATATGGATTTCAAATGTGGCCGATATCTGCTGCAGATATGGGATTTATATCTGGGCCAGATAAAAAAACTGGGCAGATATAACCTTGATCTGTGCCAGAACCAGATCTAATCCATATATGGGCCGATAAAATTTTATCTGGATCAGGTCTTTATCTGGAACAGATATGAACCATATAATGCAATACCATATATGATTTATATAAAGCTATTCTATACTGATCCCATATAAAGCAGTACCATATCTGGTTTATATGAAGGTGTGTTGTATTGATCCCATATAGAGCAGTGCCATATCTGGTTTGCTTAAAGATTTACTGTATTGATCCCATATTAAGGAGACAAGTATGGTGCATATATGTCCCATATCAGGACCATATATGACTGGACCAAAATTTATAAGTGCACTACCTTTGTGTAAAGCCTATCAGAAGCCTACTGAGCCAGCATAATGTTAAGGGCTAACTGAACATATTTAACAAAGTGAAATGCCCATTGTATAACATAAACTTAGGTATTTGTAGTTAATAGTAAAGAAAATAACTGCTTTGAAATTCCTACTTTTAAATGTTTACACTGCATTGTTGGTTTAAATTACCATATGGGGCAATATCCCAACATAAATTTTGTGGGAGGTTCATGATTTTTCACATATTACTTCCTTAATCACAATAACAAGAAAATCAGGGCCCTAAAATCCTGACCACACCCACATTGGAAAATCATTTGCATATGTTTGTATAATACGATTTGATGATACTTTTTCAGCTTCCAGAGAAGGTCTGAATGTCAGACAGGTACACAAATTAAACCAAAAAGTATTAATATGGCTATGTAAAATTTATATGTAATTCTGTCATAGTATTTTAATCAGTTATATCTCGCTTGATATGTCCATATCAAACTTTTTTTGCATATCTGAAAAGGCATTTCATTAGGATATATCTGGCTTGATATGGCAATATCAAACTTTATTTGCATATCTGGGAAGGCATTTCATCAATTTACATCTGACTTGATATGGCCATATCAAACTTTATTTGTATATCTGGGAAGGCACTTCATCAATTTATATCTGGTTTGAAATGGCCATATCAAACTTTATTTGCATATCTGGGAAGGCATTTCATCAATTCATATCTGGCTTGATATGGTCATATCAAACTTTATTTGCATATCTGGGAAGGCATTTCATCAATTTATATCTGGCTTGATATAGCCATATGAAACTTTATTTGCACATCTGGGAAGGCATTTCATCAATTTACATCTGGCTTGATATGACCATATCAAACTTTATTTTTATATCTGGGACGGCATTTCATCAATTTATATCTGGCTTGCCATGGCCATATCAAATTTTATTTGCATATCTGGGAAGGCATTTCATCAATTTATATCTGGCTTGATATGGCCATATCTGGGAAGGCATTTCATCAATTTATATCTGGCTTGATATGGCCATATCAAACTTTATTTGCATATGGGGGACGGCATTTCATCAATTTATATCTGGCTTGATATGGCCATATCAAACCTTATTTGCATATCTGGGAAGGCTTTTCATCAATTCTTATATGGCTTGATATGGCCATATCAAACTTTATTTGCATATCTGGGAAGGCATTTCATCAATTTATATCTGGCTTTTCATGGCCATATCAAACTTTATATGCATATCTGGGAAGGCATTTCATCAATTTATATCTGGCTTGATATGGCCATATCAAACTTTATTTGTATATCTGGGAAGGCATTTCATCAATTTATATCTGGTTTGATATGGCCATATGAAACTTTATTTGCATTTTTAAAGGCATTTCATCAATTTATATCTGGCTTGATATTGCCATATAAAATTTTTTTTGCATATCTTGGCCTTTCTTGAATCTGGGAAGTCATTTCATCAATTTATATTTGACTTTATATTGCCATTTCAAACTTTATTTGCATCTTTGAAGGCATGTCATCAAATAAAACTTGATATATTTTATCAAGGCATTCAAATCTGGCTGTATATCTTGCTTGATATGGCCATATAAATGTTGTTTTTAACCAGATATATCCAGATTTCAATCCATATCTCGGTTTGGAGTAAGGGTGGGGAAAATTTTCCTTCATAAACCATGTGAAACAGTGTAATTGGACGGTCCAGGTCCCTCTTTAATGGTTTTACATTGCATCTTAGTTAAAATTAAACGACACAAAATCCTGCTGACTCCAACTAATGGGAATAAATTGCACACCTGCTGTTTAAAATTCAAAATTGATATCAAAAATACAAAGTAAAAACCAGTCAGAAAAGTGTAAATAGATGGGCCAGATTCTGCTTTAACAGTTTTACTTTGCATCTTTGTTACAAATAAAACGATGTAAAATTCTGTTTAGTCTTTTACGAAAGAAAAACTTATGTCACCAAACATGGCAAAAACCTAACAGAACAGTGTGATTAGATGGGTATGGTCCCTCTGTAATGGATTTAAGTTGCATCTTTGTTTCAATTAAATGAGATGAAATCCTGCTGAGTCCAAACAATGGGAAAACTTGCACACACAAAACATATACAAGTGTATTCAGTTTAAAATGCAAAGTTTAGTCACCAAAACATGGTTGAAACCAAAACAGAACAGAGTACTTGGATCAGCCAGATCCCTTTATGACGGTTTTACGTTGCATATTTGTTATAAATAAAATGACAGAAAATTCTGCTAAGTAGAAACAATGGGAACAAGTTGCACAAATAAACCATGTACAAGTGCATGCAGTTTAAAGTGTAAAATTTATGTCACCAGAACATGGTGAAAACATAACAGAATGGTGTAATAATATGGGCCAGGTCCCTCTATAACCGGTTTATGTTGCAGTTTTGAAATAATCAAAATGACGTAAAATTCTGCTAAGTCCAAACAAAAGGATTAATATGCACACATAAATCAAACTGGGTGTTTGCAGTTTAAAAAGCAAAATTATGTGATTAGGTCAGTTTACAGCATGTGAAGGTGACACATATTTTCACTTTTAAATTGCAGACAGCTCTATTGGTTTATGTATGGGAATTTTTGAAATTTTTTGAACTTAGCACAATTTTATGTTGCTTTAGTTGCAATGTTAACCTCTTAAAGGAAGGTGTGGCTAATCTTATTACACTGTTTATGTCAGTTTACAGCATGTTTAGGTGACATGAATTTTCCATTTTAAATTGCACACAGTTCTATATGGTTTATGTATGAGAATTATTACCACTGTTTGGACTTAGCAGAATTTAAACCCACTTTAGTTGTCGTCAAACTGCAGTGTAAACCCCTTATAGGAGGGTCTGGCCCATTTAATAACACTGTTTAGAACTGCTTACAGCATGTTTAGGAAACATCAATTTTCCATTTTAAATTGCACACAGTTCTATATGGTTTTTGTATGGGAATTATTACCATTGTTTGGACACAGGAGAATTTTATGCGGCTTTAGTTGTCGTCAAACTGCAATGTAAAACCCTTATAGGAGAGTCTGGCACACCTAATTACACTGTTTAGAACTGCTTACAGCATGTTTAGGTAACATCCATTTTCCATTTTAAATTGCACACAGTTCTATATGGTTTATGTTTGGGAATAATTACCCTTGTTTGGACTTGGCAGAATTTTTTGCTGCTTTAGTTGTCATCAAACTGCAATGTAAAACCCTTATAGGAGAGTCTGGCACATCTAATTACACTGTTTAGAACTGCTTACAGCATGTTTAGGTGACATGAATTTTCCATTTTAAATTGCACACAGTTCTATATGGTTTATGTTTGGGAATAATTACCCTTGTTTGGACTTGGCAGAATTTTTTGCCGCTTTAGTTGTCTTCAAACTGCAATGAAAAACCCTTGTATGGGAATTTTTCATTTTAAATTGCACACAATTCTATATGGTTTATGTAGGGGAATTATTACCATTGTTTCGACTGAGGAGAACTTTATGCAGATTTAGTTGTTGTCAAACTGCAATGTAAAACCCTTATAGTAGAGTCTTGCCCATCTAATTACACTGTTAAAAACTGCTTTCAGCATGTATAAGTGACATCAATTTACCATTTTAAATTGCACACAGTGCTATGTGGTTTATGTATGGGAATTATTATCATTGTTTGGACTTAGCAGAATTTTATGCCGC
Organism: Holothuria scabra; assembly: GCA_037179385.1. Taxonomy (NCBI): domain Eukaryota; kingdom Metazoa; phylum Echinodermata; class Holothuroidea; order Aspidochirotida; family Holothuriidae; genus Holothuria; species Holothuria scabra. The sequence goes on along the minus strand of CM074193.1, from coordinate 53,979 downwards.
TTTAGTTGTCATCAAATTGAAATGTAAAACCCTTAGCAGAGGGTCTGACCAATCGAATTACACTGTTTAGAACTGTTAAGATCCTGTTTACATGACACAAAATTTTACTTTTAAATTGCATGCAGTTCTATATGGTTTATGTATGGGAATTATTATAATTGTTTGGACTGTGCGGAATTTTATGCGGCTTTCGTTGTCGTCAAACTGCAATGTAAAACCCTTTTAGGAGAGTCTGGCTCATCTAATTACACTGTTTAGAACTGCTTACAGCATGTTTAGGTGACATCAATTTTTCATTTTAAATTGCACACAATTCTATATGGTTTATGTAGGGGAATTATTACCATTGTTTGGACTGAAGAGAATTTTATGCGGCTTTAGTTGTCGTGAAACTGCAATGTAAAACCCTTATAGGAGAGTCTTGCCCATCTAATTACACTTTTAAAACTGCTTTCAGCATGTATAAGTGACATCAATTTACCATTTAAATTGCACACAGTGCTATATGGTTTATGTATGGGAATTATTATCATTGTTTGGACTGAGCAGAATTTTATGCCGCTTTAGTTGTCGTCAATTTGAAATGTAAAACCCTTAGCAGAGGGTCTGACCCATCCAATTAAACTGTTTAGAAATGTTTAGATCCTGTTTACATGACACGAAATTTCACTTTTAAATTGCATGCAGTTCTATATGGTTTATGTATGGGAATTATTATCATTGTTTGGACTGAGGGGAATTATATGCGGGTTTAGTTGTGGTCAAACTGCAATGGAAAAAACCCTTATAGGAGAGTCTGGCTCATCTAACTACACTGTTTAGAACTGCTCACAGCATGTTTAGGAAACATTAATTTTCCATTTTAAATTGCACACAGTTCCATATGGTTTTTGTATGGGAATTATTACCATTGTTTGGACTTAGCAGAATTTTGACGCCGCTTTAAATGTTATCAAACTGCAATGTTAAACCCTTATAGGAGAGTCTGGCCCAACTAATTACACTGTTTAGAATTGCTGACAGCATGTTTAGGTGACATCAATTTTCCATTTTTAATTGCACACAGTTCTATATGGTTTTTGTATGGGAATTATTACCATTGTTTGGACACAGGAGAATTTTAGGCGGCTTTAGTTGTCCTGAAACTGCAATGTAAACTCCTTATAGGAGAGTCTGGCTCATCTAATTACACTGTTTAGAACTGCTCGCAGCATGTTAAGGTGACATCAAATTTCCATTTTAAATTGCACACAATTCTATATGGTTTATGTATGGGAATAATCACGACTGTTTGGACTTAGCAGAATTTTTACGCGGCTTTAGTTTCTTCAAACTGCAATGTTAAACTCTTATAGGAGAGTCTGGCCCATCTATATACACTGTTCAGAACTGCTCACAGCATGTTTAGGTGACATCAATTTTCCATTTTAAATTGCACACAATTCTATATGGTTTATGTATGGAAATAATTACCATTGTGTGGGTTTGGCAGAATTTTTTGCCGCTTTAGTTGTCGTCAAACTGCAATGTAAAACCCTTATAGGAGAGTCTGGCACATCTAATTACACTGTTTAGAACTGCTTACAGCATGTTTAGGCAACATCAATTTTCCATTTTAAATTGCACACAGTTCTACATGGTTTTTGTATGGGAATTATTACCATTGTTTGGACTTAGCAGAATTTTGACGCCGCTTTAAATGTTATCAAACTGCAATGTTAAACCCTTATAGGAGAGTCTGGCCCAACTAATTACACTGTTTAGAATTGCTGACAGCACGTTTAGGTGACATCAATTTTCCATTTTTAATTGCACACAGTTCTATATGGTTTTTGTATGGGAATTATTACCATTGTTTGGACACAGGAGAGTTTTAGGCGGCTTTAGTTGTCCTGAAACTGCAATGTAAACTCCTTATAGGAGAGTCTGGCTCATCTAATTACACTGTTTAGAACTGCTCACAGCATGTTTAGGTGACATCAATTTTCCATTTTAAATTGCACACAATTCTATATGGTTTATGTATGGAAATAATTACCATTGTTTGGGTTTGGCAGAATTTTTACGCCGCTTTAGTTGTCGTGAAACTGCAATGTAAAACCCTTATAGGAGAGTCTGGCCCATCTAAATATACTGTTTAGAACTGCTTACAGCATCTTTAGGTGACATCAATTTTCCATTTTAAATTGCATACAATTCTATATGGTTTATGTATGGGAATAATCATGACTGTTTGGACTTAGCAGAATTTTTACACCGCTTTAGTTGTCTTCAAACTGCAATGTTAAACAATTATAGGAGAGTGTGTCCCATCTAATTACACTGTTTAGAACTGCTCACAGCATCTTTAGGTGACATCAATTTTCCATTTTAAATTGCACACAATTCTATATGGTTTATGTATGGGAATAATCACCATTGTTTGGACTTAGCAGAATTTTTACGCGGCTTTAGTTGTCGTGAAACTGTAATGTAAAACCCTTATAGGAGAGTCTGGCTCATCTAATTACACTGTTTAGAACTGCTACCAGCATGTTTAGGTGACATCAATTTTCCATTTTAAATTGCACACAATTCTAAATGGTTTATGTATGGGAATAATCACCATTGTCTGGAATCAACAGAATTTTTACACCGCTTTAGTTGTCGTCAAACTGCAATGTAAAACCCTTATAGGAGAGTCTGGCCCATCTAATTATACTGTTTACAACTGCTCGCAGCATGTTTAGGTGACATCAAATTTCCATTTTAAATTGCACACAATTCTATATGGTTTATGTATGGAAATAATCACGACTGTTTGGACTTAGCAGAATTTTTACGCGGCTTTAGTTTCTTCAAACTGCAATGTTACACTCTTATAGGAGAGTCTGGCCCATCTATATACACTGTTCAGAACTGCTCACAGCATGTTTAGGTGACATGTTATTTCACTTTTAAATTGCCCACAGTTCTGTATGGTTTATGTATGGGAATTATTATCATTGTTTGGACTTAGCAGAATTTTATGCCGCTTTAGTTGTCGTCAAACTGCAATGTAAAACCCTTATAGGAGAGTCTGGCCCATCTAATTACACTGTTTAGAACTGTTTACAGCATGTTTAGATGACATGTTATTTCACTTTTAAATTGCACACAATTCTATATGGTTTATGTATGGGAATTATTATCATTGTTTGGACTTAGCAGAATTTTACGCCGCTTTAGTTGTCGTCAAATTGAAATGTAAAACCCTTACAGGAGGGCCTGGCCCATCTAATTACACTGTTTAGAACTGTTTACAGCATGTTTAGATGACATGTTATTTCACTTTTAAATTGCACACAGTTCTATATGGTTTATGTATGGGGAATTATTATCATTGTTTGGACTTAGCAGAATTTTACGCCGCTTTAGTTGTCGTCAAATTGAAATGTAAAACCTTTACGGAAGGGTCTTGCCCATCTAATTACACTGTTTAGAACAGTTTACAACATGTTTAGATGACATGTTATTTCACTTTTAAATTGCACACAGTTCTATATGGTTTATGTATGGGAATTATTATCATTGTTTGGACTTAGCAGAATTTTATGCCGCTTTAGTTGTCGTCAAATTGAAATGTAAAACCCTTACAGGAGGGTCTTGCCCATCTAATTACACTGTTTAGAACTGTTTACAGCATGTTTAGATGACATGTTATTTCACTTTTAAATTGCACACAGTTCTATATGGTTTATGTATGGGAATTATTATCATTGTTTGGACTTAGCAGAATTTTATGCCGCTTTAGTTGTCGTCAAATTGAAATGTAAAACCCTTACGGGAGGGTCTTTCCCATCTAATTACACTGTTTAGAACTGTTTACAGCATGTTTAGATGACATGTTATTTCACTTTTAAATTGCACACAGTTCTATATGGTTTATGTATGGGAATTATTATCATTGTTTGGACTTAGCAGAATTTTATGCCGCTTTAGTTGTCGTCAAATTGAAATGTAAAACCCTTACAGGAGGGCCTGGCCCATCTAATTACACTGTTTAGAACTGTTTACAGCATGTTTAGATGACATGTTATTTCACTTTTAAATTGCACACAGTTCTATATGGTTTATGTATGGGAATTATTATCATTGTTTGGACTTAGCAGAATTTTATGCCGCTTTAGTTGTCGTCAAATTGAAATGTAAAACCCTTATAGGAGAGTCTGGCCCATCTAATTACACTGTTTAGAACTGCTTACAGCATGTTTAGATGACATGTTATTTCACTTTTAAATTGCACACAGTTCTATATGGTTTATGTATGGGAATTATTATCATTGTTTGGACTTAGCAGAATTTTACGCCGCTTTAGTTGTCGTCAAATTGAAATGTAAGACCCTTACCAGAGGGTCTTGCCCATCTAATTACACCGTTTGGAACTGTTTACAGCATGTTTAGATGACATGTTATTTCACTTTTAAATTGCACACAGTTCTATATGGTTTATGTATGGGAATTATTATCATTGTTTGGACTTAGCAGAATTTTATGCCGCTTTAGTTGTCGTCAAATTGAAATGTAAAACCCTTACGGGAGGGTCTTTCCCATCTAATTACACTGTTTAGAACTGTTTACAGCATGTTTAGATGACATGTTATTTCACTTTTAAATTGCACACAGTTCTATATGGTTTATGTATGGGAATTATTATCATTGTTTGGACTTAGCAGAATTTTACGCCGCTTTAGTTGTCGTCAAATTGAAATGTAAGACCCTTACCAGAGGGTCTTGCCCATCTAATTACACCGTTTGGAACTGTTTACAGCATGTTTAGATGACATGTTATTTCACTTTTAAATTGCACACAGTTCTATATGGTTTATGTATGGGAATTATTATCATTGTTTGGACTTAGCAGAATTTTATGCCGCTTTAGTTGTCGTCAAATTGAAATGTAAAACCCTTACGGGAGGGTCTTTCCCATCTAATTACACTGTTTAGAACTGTTTACAGCATGTTTAGATGACATGTTATTTCACTTTTAAATTGCACACAGTTCTATATGGTTTATGTATGGGAATTATTATCATTGTTTGGACTTAGCAGAATTTTATGCCGCTTTAGTTGTCGTCAAATTGAAATGTAAAACCCTTACGGGAGGGTCTTTCCCATCTAATTACACTGTTTAGAACTGTTTACAGCATGTTTAGATGACATGTTATTTCACTTTTAAATTGCACACAGTTCTATATGGTTTATGTATGGGAATTATTATCATTGTTTGGACTTAGCAGAATTTTATGCCGCTTTAGTTGTCGTCAAATTGAAATGTAAAACCCTTACGGGAGGGTCTTTCCCATCTAATTACACTGTTTAGAACTGTTTACAGCATGTTTAGATGACATGTTATTTCACTTTTAAATTGCACACAGTTCTATATGGTTTATGTATGGGAATTATTATCATTGTTTGGACTTAGCAGAATTTTATGCCGCTTTAGTTGTCGTCAAATTGAAATGTAAGACCCTTACCAGAGGGTCTTGCCCATCTAATTACACCGTTTGGAACTGTTTTTAGCATGTTTAGATGACATGTTATTTCACTTTTAAATTGCACACAGTTCTATATGGTTTATGTATGGGAATTATTATCATTGTTTGGACTTAGCAGAATTTTATGCCGCTTTAGTTGTCGTCAAATTGAAATGTAAAACCCTTACGGGAGGGTCTTTCCCATCTAATTACACTGTTTAGAACTGTTTACAGCATGTTTAGATGACATGTTATTTCACTTTTAAATTGCACACAGTTCTATATGGTTTATGTATGGGAATTATTATCATTGTTTGGACTTAGCAGAATTTTATGCCGCTTTAGTTGTCGTCAAATTGAAATGTAAAACCCTTACGGGAGGGTCTTTCCCATCTAATTACACTGTTTAGAACTGTTTACAGCATGTTTAGATGACATGTTATTTCACTTTTAAATTGCACACAGTTCTATATGGTTTATGTATGGGAATTATTATCATTGTTTGGACTTAGCAGAATTTTATGCCGCTTTAGTTGTCGTCAAATTGAAATGTAAGACCCTTACCAGAGGGTCTTGCCCATCTAATTACACCGTTTGGAACTGTTTTTAGCATGTTTAGATGACATGTTATTTCACTTTTAAATTGCACACAGTTCTATATGGTTTATGTATGGGAATTATTATCATTGTTTGGACTTAGCAGAATTTTATGCCGCTTTAGTTGTCGTCAAATTGAAATGTAAAACCCTTACGGGAGGGTCTTTCCCATCTAATTACACTGTTTAGAACTGTTTACAGCATGTTTAGATGACATGTTATTTCACTTTTAAATTGCACACAGTTCTATATGGTTTATGTATGGGAATTATTATCATTGTTTGGACTTAGCAGAATTTTACGCCGCTTTAGTTGTCGTCAAATTGAAATGTAAGACCCTTACCAGAGGGTCTTGCCCATCTAATTACACCGTTTAGAACTGTTTACAGCATGTTTAGATGACATGTTATTTCACTTTTAAATTGCACACAGTTCTATATGGTTTATGTATGGGAATTATTATCATTGTTTGGACTTAGCAGAATTTTATGCCGCTTTAGTTGTCGTCAAATTGAAATGTAAAACCCTTACGGGAGGGTCTTTCCCATCTAATTACACTGTTTAGAACTGTTTACAGCATGTTTAGATGACATGTTATTTCACTTTTAAATTGCACACAGTTCTATATGGTTTATGTATGGGAATTATTATCATTGTTTGGACTTAGCAGAATTTTACGCCGCTTTAGTTGTCGTCAAATTGAAATGTAAGACCCTTACCAGAGGGTCTTGCCCATCTAATTACACCGTTTGGAACTGTTTTTAGCATGTTTAGATGACATGTTATTTCACTTTTAAATTGCACACAGTTCTATATGGTTTATGTATGGGAATTATTATCATTGTTTGGACTTAGCAGAATTTTATGCCGCTTTAGTTGTCGTCAAATTGAAATGTAAAACCCTTACATGGGGGGTCTTTCCCATCTAATTACACTGTTTAGAACTGTTTACAGCATGTTTAGATGACATGTTATTTCACTTTTAAATTGCACACAGTTCTATATGGTTTATGTATGGGAATTATTATCATTGTTTGGACTTAGCAGAATTTTATGCCGCTTTAGTTGTCGTCAAATTGAAATGTAAAACCCTTACGGGAGGGTCTTTCCCATCTAATTACACTGTTTAGAACTGTTTACAGCATGTTTAGATGACATGTTATTTCACTTTTAAATTGCACACAGTTCTATATGGTTTATGTATGGGAATTATTATCATTGTTTGGACTTAGCAGAATTTTATGCCGCTTTAGTTGTCGTCAAATTGAAATGTAAAACCCTTACGGGAGGGTCTTTCCCATCTAATTACACTGTTTAGAACTGTTTACAGCATGTTTAGATGACATGTTATTTCACTTTTAAATTGCACACAGTTCTATATGGTTTATGTATGGGAATTATTATCATTGTTTGGACTTAGCAGAATTTTATGCCGCTTTAGTTGTCGTCAAATTGAAATGTAAGACCCTTACCAGAGGGTCTTGCCCATCTAATTACACTGTTTGGAACTGTTTTTAGCATGTTTAGATGACATGTTATTTCACTTTTAAATTGCACACAGTTCTATATGGTTTATGTATGGGAATTATTATCATTGTTTGGACTTAGCAGAATTTTATGCCGCTTTAGTTGTCGTCAAATTGAAATGTAAAACCCTTACGGGAGGGTCTTTCCCATCTAATTACACTGTTTAGAACTGTTTACAGCATGTTTAGATGACATGTTATTTCACTTTTAAATTGCACACAGTTCTATATGGTTTATGTATGGGAATTATTATCATTGTTTGGACTTAGCAGAATTTTATGCCGCTTTAGTTGTCGTCAAATTGAAATGTAAAACCCTTACGGGAGGGTCTTTCCCATCTAATTACACTGTTTAGAACTGTTTACAGCATGTTTAGATGACATGTTATTTCACTTTTAAATTGCACACAGTTCTATATGGTTTATGTATGGGAATTATTATCATTGTTTGGACTTAGCAGAATTTTACGCCGCTTTAGTTGTCGTCAAATTGAAATGTAAGACCCTTACCAGAGGGTCTTGCCCATCTAATTACACCGTTTGGAACTGTTTTTAGCATGTTTAGATGACATGTTATTTCACTTTTAAATTGCACACAGTTCTATATGGTTTATGTATGGGAATTATTATCATTGTTTGGACTTAGCAGAATTTTATGCCGCTTTAGTTGTCGTCAAATTGAAATGTAAGACCCTTACCAGAGGGTCTTTCCCATCTAATTACACTGTTTAGAACTGTTTACAGCATGTTTAGATGACATGTTATTTCACTTTTAAATTGCACACAGTTCTATATGGTTTATGTATGGGAATTATTATCATTGTTTGGACTTAGCAGAATTTTACGCCGCTTTAGTTGTCGTCAAATTGAAATGTAAGACCCTTACCAGAGGGTCTTGCCCATCTAATTACACTGTTTGGAACTGTTTTTAGCATGTTTAGATGACATGTTATTTCACTTTTAAATTGCACACAGTTCTATATGGTTTATGTATGGGAATTATTATCATTGTTTGGACTTAGCAGAATTTTATGCCGCTTTAGTTGTCGTCAAATTGAAATGTAAAACCCTTACGGGAGGGTCTTTCCCATCTAATTACACTGTTTAGAACTGTTTACAGCATGTTTAGATGACATGTTATTTCACTTTTAAATTGCACACAGTTCTATATGGTTTATGTATGGGAATTATTATCATTGTTTGGACTTAGCAGAATTTTACGCCGCTTTAGTTGTCGTCAAATTGAAATGTAAGACCCTTACCAGAGGGTCTTGCCCATCTAATTACACCGTTTGGAACTGTTTACAGCATGTTTAGATGACATGTTATTTCACTTTTAAATTGCACACAGTTCTATATGGTTTATGTATGGGAATTATTATCATTGTTTGGACTTAGCAGAATTTTATGCCGCTTTAGTTGTCGTCAAATTGAAATGTAAAACCCTTACGGGAGGGTCTTTCCCATCTAATTACACTGTTTAGAACTGTTTACAGCATGTTTAGATGACATGTTATTTCACTTTTAAATTGCACACAGTTCTATATGGTTTATGTATGGGAATTATTATCATTGTTTGGACTTAGCAGAATTTTATGCCGCTTTAGTTGTCGTCAAATTGAAATGTAAAACCCTTACGGGAGGGTCTTTCCCATCTAATTACACTGTTTAGAACTGTTTACAGCATGTTTAGATGACATGTTATTTCACTTTTAAATTGCACACAGTTCTATATGGTTTATGTATGGGAATTATTATCATTGTTTGGACTTAGCAGAATTTTACGCCGCTTTAGTTGTCGTCAAATTGAAATGTAAGACCCTTACCAGAGGGTCTTGCCCATCTAATTACACCGTTTGGAACTGTTTTTAGCATGTTTAGATGACATGTTATTTCACTTTTAAATTGCACACAGTTCTATATGGTTTATGTATGGGAATTATTATCATTGTTTGGACTTAGCAGAATTTTATGCCGCTTTAGTTGTCGTCAAATTGAAATGTAAGACCCTTACCAGAGGGTCTTGCCCATCTAATTACACCGTTTAGAACTGTTTACAGCATGTTTAGATGACATGTTATTTCACTTTTAAATTGCACACAGTTCTATATGGTTTATGTATGGGAATTATTATCATTGTTTGGACTTAGCAGAATTTTACGCCGCTTTAGTTGTCGTCAAATTGAAATGTAAGACCCTTACCAGAGGGTCTTGCCCATCTAATTACACTGTTTGGAACTGTTTTTAGCATGTTTAGATGACATGTTATTTCACTTTTAAATTGCACACAGTTCTATATGGTTTATGTATGGGAATTATTATCATTGTTTGGACTTAGCAGAATTTTATGCCGCTTTAGTTGTCGTCAAATTGAAATGTAAAACCCTTACGGGAGGGTCTTTCCCATCTAATTACACTGTTTAGAACTGTTTACAGCATGTTTAGATGACATGTTATTTCACTTTTAAATTGCACACAGTTCTATATGGTTTATGTATGGGAATTATTATCATTGTTTGGACTTAGCAGAATTTTACGCCGCTTTAGTTGTCGTCAAATTGAAATGTAAGACCCTTACCAGAGGGTCTTGCCCATCTAATTACACTGTTTAGAACTGTTTACAGCATGTTTAGATGACATGTTATTTCACTTTTAAATTGCACACAGTTCTATATGGTTTATGTATGGGAATTATTATCATTGTTTGGACTTAGCAGAATTTTATGCCGCTTTAGTTGTCGTCAAATTGAAATGTAAAACCCTTACGGGAGGGTCTTTCCCATCTAATTACACTGTTTAGAACTGTTTACAGCATGTTTAGATGACATGTTATTTCACTTTTAAATTGCACACAGTTCTATATGGTTTATGTATGGGAATTATTATCATTGTTTGGACTTAGCAGAATTTTACGCCGCTTTAGTTGTCGTCAAATTGAAATGTAAGACCCTTACCAGAGGGTCTTGCCCATCTAATTACACCGTTTGGAACTGTTTTTAGCATGTTTAGATGACATGTTATTTCACTTTTAAATTGCACACAGTTCTATATGGTTTATGTATGGGAATTATTATCATTGTTTGGACTTAGCAGAATTTTATGCCGCTTTAGTTGTCGTCAAATTGAAATGTAAAACCCTTACGGGAGGGTCTTTCCCATCTAATTACACTGTTTAGAACTGTTTACAGCATGTTTAGATGACATGTTATTTCACTTTTAAATTGCACACAGTTCTATATGGTTTATGTATGGGAATTATTATCATTGTTTGGACTTAGCAGAATTTTACGCCGCTTTAGTTGTCGTCAAATTGAAATGTAAGACCCTTACCAGAGGGTCTTGCCCATCTAATTACACCGTTTAGAACTGTTTACAGCATGTTTAGATGACATGTTATTTCACTTTTAAATTGCACACAGTTCTATATGGTTTATGTATGGGAATTATTATCATTGTTTGGACTTAGCAGAATTTTATGCCGCTTTAGTTGTCGTCAAATTGAAATGTAAGACCCTTACCAGAGGGTCTTTCCCATCTAATTACACTGTTTAGAACTGTTTACAGCATGTTTAGATGACATGTTATTTCACTTTTAAATTGCACACAGTTCTATATGGTTTATGTATGGGAATTATTATCATTGTTTGGACTTAGCAGAATTTTATGCCGCTTTAGTTGTCGTCAAATTGAAATGTAAAACCCTTACGGGAGGGTCTTTCCCATCTAATTACACTGTTTAGAACTGTTTACAGCATGTTTAGATGACATGTTATTTCACTTTTAAATTGCACACAGTTCTATATGGTTTATGTATGGGAATTATTATCATTGTTTGGACTTAGCAGAATTTTACGCCGCTTTAGTTGTCGTCAAATTGAAATGTAAGACCCTTACCAGAGGGTCTTGCCCATCTAATTACACCGTTTAGAACTGTTTACAGCATGTTTAGATGACATGTTATTTCACTTTTAAATTGCACACAGTTCTATATGGTTTATGTATGGGAATTATTATCATTGTTTGGACTTAGCAGAATTTTATGCCGCTTTAGTTGTCGTCAAATTGAAATGTAAAACCCTTACGGGAGGGTCTTTCCCATCTAATTACACTGTTTAGAACTGTTTACAGCATGTTTAGATGACATGTTATTTCACTTTTAAATTGCACACAGTTCTATATGGTTTATGTATGGGAATTATTATCATTGTTTGGACTTAGCAGAATTTTACGCCGCTTTAGTTGTCGTCAAATTGAAATGTAAGACCCTTACCAGAGGGTCTTGCCCATCTAATTACACCGTTTAGAACTGTTTACAGCATGTTTAGATGACATGTTATTTCACTTTTAAATTGCACACAGTTCTATATGGTTTATGTATGGGAATTATTATCATTGTTTGGACTTAGCAGAATTTTATGCCGCTTTAGTTGTCGTCAAATTGAAATGTAAAACCCTTACGGGAGGGTCTTTCCCATCTAATTACACTGTTTAGAACTGTTTACAGCATGTTTAGATGACATGTTATTTCACTTTTAAATTGCACACAGTTCTATATGGTTTATGTATGGGAATTATTATCATTGTTTGGACTTAGCAGAATTTTACGCCGCTTTAGTTGTCGTCAAATTGAAATGTAAGACCCTTACCAGAGGGTCTTGCCCATCTAATTACACCGTTTAGAACTGTTTACAGCATGTTTAGATGACATGTTATTTCACTTTTAAATTGCACACAGTTCTATATGGTTTATGTATGGGAATTATTATCATTGTTTGGACTTAGCAGAATTTTATGCCGCTTTAGTTGTCGTCAAATTGAAATGTAAAACCCTTACGGGAGGGTCTTTCCCATCTAATTACACTGTTTAGAACTGTTTACAGCATGTTTAGATGACATGTTATTTCACTTTTAAATTGCACACAGTTCTATATGGTTTATGTATGGGAATTATTATCATTGTTTGGACTTAGCAGAATTTTACGCCGCTTTAGTTGTCGTCAAATTGAAATGTAAGACCCTTACCAGAGGGTCTTGCCCATCTAATTACACCGTTTAGAACTGTTTACAGCATGTTTAGATGACATGTTATTTCACTTTTAAATTGCACACAGTTCTATATGGTTTATGTATGGGAATTATTATCATTGTTTGGACTTAGCAGAATTTTATGCCGCTTTAGTTGTCGTCAAATTGAAATGTAAAACCCTTACGGGAGGGTCTTTCCCATCTAATTACACTGTTTAGAACTGTTTACAGCATGTTTAGATGACATGTTATTTCACTTTTAAATTGCACACAGTTCTATATGGTTTATGTATGGGAATTATTATCATTGTTTGGACTTAGCAGAATTTTACGCCGCTTTAGTTGTCGTCAAATTGAAATGTAAGACCCTTACCAGAGGGTCTTGCCCATCTAATTACACTGTTTAGAACTGTTTACAGCATGTTTAGATGACATGTTATTTCACTTTTAAATTGCACACAGTTCTATATGGTTTATGTATGGGAATTATTATCATTGTTTGGACTTAGCAGAATTTTATGCCGCTTTAGTTGTCGTCAAATTGAAATGTAAGACCCTTACGGGAGGGTCTTTCCCATCTAATTACACTGTTTAGAACTGTTTACAGCATGTTTAGATGACATGTTATTTCACTTTTAAATTGCACACAGTTCTATATGGTTTATGTATGGGAATTATTATCATTGTTTGGACTTAGCAGAATTTTATGCCGCTTTAGTTGTCGTCAAATTGAAATGTAAAACCCTTACGGGAGGGTCTTTCCCATCTAATTACACTGTTTAGAACTGTTTACAGCATGTTTAGATGACATGTTATTTCACTTTTAAATTGCACACAGTTCTATATGGTTTATGTATGGGAATTATTATCATTGTTTGGACTTAGCAGAATTTTACGCCGCTTTAGTTGTCGTCAAATTGAAATGTAAGACCCTTACCAGAGGGTCTTGCCCATCTAATTACACTGTTTAGAACTGTTTACAGCATGTTTAGATGACATGTTATTTCACTTTTAAATTGCACACAGTTCTATATGGTTTATGTATGGGAATTATTATCATTGTTTGGACTTAGCAGAATTTTACGCCGCTTTAGTTGTCGTCAAATTGAAATGTAAGACCCTTACGGGAGGGTCTTTCCCATCTAATAACACTGTTTAGAACTGTTTACAGCATGTTTAGATGACATGTTATTTCACTTTTAAATTGCACAGAGTTCTATATGGTTTATGTATGGGAATTATTATCATTGTTTGGACTTAGCAGAATTTTACGCCGCTTTAGTTGTCGTCAAATTGAAATGTAAGACCCTTACCAGAGGGTCTTGCCCATCTAATTACACCGTTTAGAACTGTTTACAGCATGTTTAGATGACATGTTATTTCACTTTTAAATTGCACACAGTTCTATATGGTTTATGTATGGGAATTATTATCATTGTTTGGACTTAGCAGAATTTTATGCCGCTTTAGTTGTCGTCAAATTGAAATGTAAAACCCTTACGGGAGGGTCTTTCCCATCTAATTACACTGTTTAGAACTGTTTACAGCATGTTTAGATGACATGTTATTTCACTTTTAAATTGCACACAGTTCTATATGGTTTATGTATGGGAATTATTATCATTGTTTGGACTTAGCAGAATTTTACGCCGCTTTAGTTGTCGTCAAATTGAAATGTAAGACCCTTACCAGAGGGTCTTGCCCATCTAATTACACTGTTTAGAACTGTTTACAGCATGTTTAGATGACATGTTATTTCACTTTTAAATTGCACACAGTTCTATATGGTTTATGTATGGGAATTATTATCATTGTTTGGACTTAGCAGAATTTTATGCCGCTTTAGTTGTCGTCAAATTGAAATGTAAGACCCTTACGGGAGGGTCTTTCCCATCTAATTACACTGTTTAGAACTGTTTACAGCATGTTTAGATGACATGTTATTTCACTTTTAAATTGCACACAGTTCTATATGGTTTATGTATGGGAATTATTATCATTGTTTGGACTTAGCAGAATTTTACGCCGCTTTAGTTGTCGTCAAATTGAAATGTAAGACCCTTACCAGAGGGTCTTGCCCATCTAATTACACCGTTTAGAACTGTTTACAGCATGTTTAGATGACATGTTATTTCACTTTTAAATTGCACACAGTTCTATATGGTTTATGTATGGGAATTATTATCATTGTTTGGACTTAGCAGAATTTTATGCCGCTTTAGTTGTCGTCAAATTGAAATGTAAGACCCTTACGGGAGGGTCTTTCCCATCTAATTACACTGTTTAGAACTGTTTACAGCATGTTTAGATGACATGTTATTTCACTTTTAAATTGCACACAGTTCTATATGGTTTATGTATGGGAATTATTATCATTGTTTGGACTTAGCAGAATTTTACGCCGCTTTAGTTGTCGTCAAATTGAAATGTAAGACCCTTACCAGAGGGTCTTGCCCATCTAATTACACCGTTTAGAACTGTTTACAGCATGTTTAGATGACATGTTATTTCACTTTTAAATTGCACACAGTTCTATATGGTTTATGTATGGGAATTATTATCATTGTTTGGACTTAGCAGAATTTTATGCCGCTTTAGTTGTCGTCAAATTGAAATGTAAAACCCTTACGGGAGGGTCTTTCCCATCTAATTACACTGTTTAGAACTGTTTACAGCATGTTTAGATGACATGTTATTTCACTTTTAAATTGCACACAGTTCTATATGGTTTATGTATGGGAATTATTATCATTGTTTGGACTTAGCAGAATTTTATGCCGCTTTAGTTGTCGTCAAATTGAAATGTAAAACCCTTACGGGAGGGTCTTTCCCATCTAATTACACTGTTTAGAACTGTTTACAGCATGTTTAGATGACATGTTATTTCACTTTTAAATTGCACACAGTTCTATATGGTTTATGTATGGGAATTATTATCATTGTTTGGACTTAGCAGAATTTTACGCCGCTTTAGTTGTCGTCAAATTGAAATGTAAGACCCTTACCAGAGGGTCTTGCCCATCTAATTACACTGTTTAGAACTGTTTACAGCATGTTTAGATGACATGTTATTTCACTTTTAAATTGCACACAGTTCTATATGGTTTATGTATGGGAATTATTATCATTGTTTGGACTTAGCAGAATTTTACGCCGCTTTAGTTGTCGTCAAATTGAAATGTAAGACCCTTACCAGAGGGTCTTGCCCATCTAATTACACCGTTTAGAACTGTTTACAGCATGTTTAGATGACATGTTATTTCACTTTTAAATTGCACACAGTTCTATATGGTTTATGTATGGGAATTATTATCATTGTTTGGACTTAGCAGAATTTTACGCCGCTTTAGTTGTCGTCAAATTGAAATGTAAGACCCTTACCAGAGGGTCTTGCCCATCTAATTACACTGTTTAGAACTGTTTACAGCATGTTTAGATGACATGTTATTTCACTTTTAAATTGCACACAGTTCTATATGGTTTATGTATGGGAATTATTATCATTGTTTGGACTTAGCAGAATTTTACGCCGCTTTAGTTGTCGTCAAATTGAAATGTAAAACCCTTACGGGAGGGTCTTGCCCATCTAATTACACTGTTTAGAACTGTTTACAGCATGTTTAGATGACATGTTATTTCACTTTTAAATTGCACACAGTTCTATATGGTTTATGTATGGGAATTATTATCATTGTTTGGACTTAGCAGAATTTTATGCCGCTTTAGTTGTCGTCAAATTGAAATGTAAAACCCTTACGGGAGGGTCTTTCCCATCTAATTACACTGTTTAGAACTGTTTACAGCATGTTTAGATGACATGTTATTTCACTTTTAAATTGCACACAGTTCTATATGGTTTATGTATGGGAATTATTATCATTGTTTGGACTTAGCAGAATTTTACGCCGCTTTAGTTGTCGTCAAATTGAAATGTAAGACCCTTACCAGAGGGTCTTGCCCATCTAATTACACCGTTTAGAACTGTTTTTAGCATGTTTAGATGACATGTTATTTCACTTTTAAATTGCACACAGTTCTATATGGTTTATGTATGGGAATTATTATCATTGTTTGGACTTAGCAGAATTTTACGCCGCTTTAGTTGTCGTCAAATTGAAATGTAAGACCCTTACCAGAGGGTCTTGCCCATCTAATTACACCGTTTAGAACTGTTTACAGCATGTTTAGATGACATGTTATTTCACTTTTAAATTGCACACAGTTCTATATGGTTTATGTATGGGAATTATTATCATTGTTTGGACTTAGCAGAATTTTATGCCGCTTTAGTTGTCGTCAAATTGAAATGTAAGACCCTTACCAGAGGGTCTTTCCCATCTAATTACACTGTTTAGAACTGTTTACAGCATGTTTAGATGACATGTTATTTCACTTTTAAATTGCACACAGTTCTATATGGTTTATGTATGGGAATTATTATCATTGTTTGGACTTAGCAGAATTTTATGCCGCTTTAGTTGTCGTCAAATTGAAATGTAAGACCCTTACCAGAGGGTCTTGCCCATCTAATTACACCGTTTAGAACTGTTTACAGCATGTTTAGATGACATGTTATTTCACTTTTAAATTGCACACAGTTCTATATGGTTTATGTATGGGAATTATTATCATTGTTTGGACTTAGCAGAATTTTATGCCGCTTTAGTTGTCGTCAAATTGAAATGTAAAACCCTTACGGGAGGGTCTTTCCCATCTAATTACACTGTTTAGAACTGTTTACAGCATGTTTAGATGACATGTTATTTCACTTTTAAATTGCACACAGTTCTATATGGTTTATGTATGGGAATTATTATCATTGTTTGGACTTAGCAGAATTTTACGCCGCTTTAGTTGTCGTCAAATTGAAATGTAAGACCCTTACCAGAGGGTCTTTCCCATCTAATTACACTGTTTAGAACTGTTTTTAGCATGTTTAGATGACATGTTATTTCACTTTTAAATTGCACACAGTTCTATATGGTTTATGTATGGGAATTATTATCATTGTTTGGACTTAGCAGAATTTTATGCCGCTTTAGTTGTCGTCAAATTGAAATGTAAAACCCTTACGGGAGGGTCTTTCCCATCTAATTACACTGTTTAGAACAGTTTACAACATGTTTAGATGACATGTTATTTCACTTTTAAATTGCCCACAGTTCTATTTGGTTTATGTATGGGAATTATTATCATTGTTTGGACTTAGCAGAATTTTACGCCGCTTTAGTTGTCGTCAAATTGAAATGTAAGACCCTTACCAGAGGGTCTTGCCCATCTAATTACACTGTTTAGAACAGTTAACAACATGTTCAGATGACATGATATTTTACTTTTAAATTGCACACAGATCTATATGGTTTATGTATGGGAATTATTATCATTGTTTGGACTTAGCAGAATTTTACGCCGCTTTAGTTGTCGTCAAATTGAAATGTAAAACCCTTGCGGGAGGGTCTTTCCCATCTAATTACACTGTTTAGAACTGTTTACAGCATGTTTAGATGACATGTTATTTCACTTTTAAATTGCACACAATTCTATATGGTTTATGTATGGGAATTATTATCATTGTTTGGACTTAGCAGAATTTTACGCCGCTTTAGTTGTCGTCAAATTGAAATGTAAGACCCTTACGGGAGGGTCTTTCCCATCTAATTACACTGTTTAGAACTGTTTACAGCATGTTTAGATGACATGTTATTTCACTTTTAAATTGCACACAGTTCTATATGGTTTATGTATGGGAATTATTATCATTGTTTGGACTTAGCAGAATTTTACGCCGCTTTAGTTGTCGTCAAATTGAAATGTAAGACCCTTACCAGAGGGTCTTGCCCATCTAATTACACCGTTTGGAACTGTTTTTAGCATGTTTAGATGACATGTTATTTCACTTTTAAATTGCACACAGTTCTATATGGTTTATGTATGGGAATTATTATCATTGTTTGGACTTAGCAGAATTTTACGCCGCTTTAGTTGTCGTCAAATTGAAATGTAAGACCCTTACCAGAGGGTCTTGCCCATCTAATTACACCGTTTAGAACTGTTTACAGCATGTTTAGATGACATGTTATTTCACTTTTAAATTGCACACAGTTCTATATGGTTTATGTATGGGAATTATTATCATTGTTTGGACTTAGCAGAATTTTACGCCGCTTTAGTTGTCGTCAAATTGAAATGTAAGACCCTTACCAGAGGGTCTTGCCCATCTAATTACACCGTTTAGAACTGTTTACAGCATGTTTAGATGACATGTTATTTCACTTTTAAATTGCACACAGTTCTATATGGTTTATGTATGGGAATTATTATCATTGTTTGGACTTAGCAGAATTTTACGCCGCTTTAGTTGTCGTCAAATTGAAATGTAAGACCCTTACCAGAGGGTCTTGCCCATCTAATTACACCGTTTAGAACTGTTTACAGCATGTTTAGATGACATGTTATTTCACTTTTAAATTGCACACAGTTCTATATGGTTTATGTATGGGAATTATTATCATTGTTTGGACTTAGCAGAATTTTATGCCGCTTTAGTTGTCGTCAAATTGAAATGTAAAACCCTTACGGGAGGGTCTTTCCCATCTAATTACACTGTTTAGAACTGTTTACAGCATGTTTAGATGACATGTTATTTCACTTTTAAATTGCACACAGTTCTATATGGTTTATGTATGGGAATTATTATCATTGTTTGGACTTAGCAGAATTTTACGCCGCTTTAGTTGTCGTCAAATTGAAATGTAAGACCCTTACCAGAGGGTCTTGCCCATCTAATTACACCGTTTAGAACTGTTTTTAGCATGTTTAGATGACATGTTATTTCACTTTTAAATTGCACACAGTTCTATATGGTTTATGTATGGGAATTATTATCATTGTTTGGACTTAGCAGAATTTTATGCCGCTTTAGTTGTCGTCAAATTGAAATGTAAGACCCTTACGGGAGGGTCTTTCCCATCTAATTACACTGTTTAGAACTGTTTACAGCATGTTTAGATGACATGTTATTTCACTTTTAAATTGCACACAGTTCTATATGGTTTATGTATGGGAATTATTATCATTGTTTGGACTTAGCAGAATTTTACGCCGCTTTAGTTGTCGTCAAATTGAAATGTAAGACCCTTACCAGAGGGTCTTTCCCATCTAATTACACTGTTTAGAACTGTTTACAGCATGTTTAGATGACATGATATTTTACTTAGGGTTTAGGGTTAGGGTTAGGGTTGGGGTTAGGGTTAGGGTTAGGGTTAGGGTCCTAACTCTCCGAGAAAAAAATCGCCCCCGGCAAAAACCGAGCACATCTTTGGATAGCCCTTTGCAAGGCCCGTTTAGGGTCGATATCAATTTGCCCCCATCTCTTCCCTGTAAGACTCTAGACTGGCCCAAAAGTGCACTTTGGAACCCTCTTTCAATCTCCCTCCCACAGGCAGGAGCGCAACGAAGGTTGGAGAAAAATGCTCCCCGTGGCTGGCGCGGCCGGCGTCTCAGTACGTACGTATAAAAGAGTCAGTCGGTGGAGTGAGCGAAAACTAACCCTAACCCTAAGGAAGGACCGTTCGCGCAGGCTAACTCTGAACTGAGCCGATTTCTTCCGTAACGCGACGGTTCCAGCGGAACTATTCAAAGACCCCGCAAGGTACAGCTCCAAAAAATGAAACCAAGTCGTCTGCATCTCTTGCGAAGCTAGAGAATAATTTTCGAGCCGATCGGGGCCTTTCCGACGGAATTAGAGGCATTTCCCGGAGGCAACTTTTTCGAGCAGTTTTTCCTGGATATCTCCTCGTAGCGAGACGCGATTGAAACGCGCTCGGTGTCAGTGGGAAGGTCTTTTGGGGCCGCATCAGTGTTGCGATTTTGAAGAAAAACGAACGTTGGGCGGAGGCGCGAGAGGGAAAAATACGGAAAAATTTGCGTGACCTACTTAACGGACTTAAAAAAAAAAAAAAAAAAAAAAAATCAATCTGTGGATGATTTATTCTCGTGATGGCTTTGATTTGATCACTGGCTGTGTTAATTATTGATGACAAGTTTTGTTGGACTCATGTGATGATGAAAAAAATTTTCTCAGGCGGTCCGGTTGCGCCTCTGTCTGAATCGGGGGTCCTTTCCGCCTTCCCGTTACTCAGTCGTCGGCCGGGCGGGCCCTCAGATACTAAATTGGGCACTTTGCGGGTCTCGAGGTTCATGCAGGCAGGCTTGGCAAACTTGACTGACTGCTAGAAACACGTACGTAATAGATTAGAGAGGTCGCTATACTCTTTTGCACGCACGCGTGTCCCGGGGAGAAATGATGATTCACGCGCTTGCTACGGTGTGGGTACGGGGAATTTGGCGTGACCCTTACTCTTTTGAGATGATCTCATCAACGGATAGCTCTGACTTAGGTCTACAAAGGGTCATTAACCCTGACTGGAAAATGAATCGCGCTCACCCAGAAATCGTGCTTTAATGAAAGAGTTAGGGTCGCCCAACCCTAACTCCGAGGTTAGGGTCGAGTGGAACGACACCCGCTTTTTTTGGCAGAATCGTGACCTGCCGAGTTAGGGCCACAAGGAAACACCCGCCCTTTGTCGAAAATGGCCCATCTTGAAGTTAGGGTGCTTAGGAACCGCCTCAGAGTTAGGGTTGGGGTTAGGGTTAGGGGTTAGGGTTAGGGTTAGGGTTAGGGTTAGGGTTAGGGGTTTAGGGTTAGGGTTTAGGGTTAGGGTTAGGGTTAGGGTTAGGGTTAGGGTCCTAACTCTCTGAGAAAAAAATCGCCCCCGGCAAAAACCGAGCACATCTTTGGATAGTCCTCTTCAAGGCCCGTTTAGGGTCGATATCAATTTGCCCCCATCTCTTCCCTGTGAGACTCTAGACTGGCCCAAAAGTGCACTTTGGGACCCTCTTTCAATCTCCCTCCCACAGGCAGGAGCGCAACGAAGGTTGGAGAAAAATGCTCCCCGTGGCTGGCGCGGCCGGCGTCTCAGTACGTACGTATAAAAGAGTCAGTCGGTGGAGTGAGCGAAAACTAACCCTAACCCTAAGGAAGGACCGTTCGCGCAGGCTAACTCTGAACTGAGCCGATTTCTTCCGTAACGCGACGGTTCCAGCAAAACTATTCAAAGACCCCGCAAGGTACAGCTCTAAAAAATGAAACCAAGCCGTCTGCATCTGTTGCGAAGCTAGAGAATAATTTTCGAGCCGATCGGGGCCTTTCCGACGGAATTAGAGGCATTTCCCGGAGGCAACTTTTTCGAGCAGTTTTTCCTGGATATCTCCTCGTAGCGAGACGCGATTGGAACGCGCTCGGTGTCAGTGGGAAGGTCTTTTGGGGCCGCATCAGTGTTGTGATTTTGAAGAAAAACGAACGTTGGGCGGAGGCGCGAGAGGGAAAAATACGGAAAATTTTTCGTGACCTACTTAACGGACTTAAAAAAAAAAAAAAAATCAATCTGTGGATGATTTATTCTCGTGATGGCTTTGATTTCATCACTGGCTGTGTTAATTATTGATGACAAGTTTTTGTTGGATGCATGTGATGATGAAAAAATTTTCTCAGTCAGGCGGTCCGGTTGCGCCTCTGTCTGAATCGGGGGGCCTTTCCGCCTTCCCGTTACTCAGTCGTCGGCCGGGCGGGCCCTGAGATACTAAATTTGGCACTTTGCGGGTCTCGAGGTTCATGCAGGCAGGCTTGGCAAACTTGACTGACTGCTAGAAACACGTACGTAATAGATTAGAGAGGTCGCTATACTCTTTTGCACGCACGCGTGTCCCGGGGAGAAATGATGATTCACGCGCTTGCTAACGGTGTGGGTACGGGGGAATTTGGCGTGACCCTTACTCTTTTGAGATGATCTCATCAACGGATAGCTCTGACTTAGGTCTACAAAGGGTCATTAACCCTGACTGGAAAATGAATCGCGCTCACCCAGAAATCGTGCTTTAATGTAAAGAGTTAGGGTCGCCCAACCCTAACTCCGAGGTTAGGGTCGAGTGGAACGACACCCGCTTTTTTTGGCAGAATCGTGACCTGCCGAGTTAGGGCCACAAGGAAACACCCGCCCTTTGTCGAAAATGGCCCATCTTGAAGTTAGGGTGCTTAGGAACCGCCTCAGAGTTAGGATTCGGGTTAGGGTTCGGGTTAGGGTTAGGGTCCTAACTCTCTGAGAAAAAAATCGCCCCCGGCAAAAACCGAACACATTTTTGGATAGTCCTCTTCAAGGCCCGTTTAGGGTCGATATCAATTTGCCCCCATCTCTTCCCTGTGAGACGCTAGACTGGCCCAAAAGTGCACTTTGGGACCCTCTTTCAATCTCCCTCCCACAGGCAAGAGCGCAACGAAGGTTGGAGACAAATGCTCCCCGTGGCTGGCGCGGCCGGCGTCTCAGTACGTATAAAAGAGTCAGTCGGTGGAGTGAGCGAAAACTAACCCTAACCCTAAGGAAGGACCGTTCGCGCAGGCTAACTCTGAACTGAGCCGATTTCTTCCGTAACGCGACGGTTCCAGCAAAACTATTCAAAGACCCCGCAAGGTACAGCTCTAAAAAATGAAACCAAGCCGTCTGCATCTGTTGCGAAGCTAGAGAATAATTTTCGAGCCGATCGGGGCCTTTCCGACGGAATTAGAGGCATTTCCCGGAGGCAACTTTTTCGAGCAGTTTTTCCTGGATATCTCCTCGTAGCGAGACGCGATTGGAACGCGCTCGGTGTCAGTGGGAAGGTCTTTTGGGGCCGCATCAGTGTTGTGATTTTGAAGAAAAACGAACGTTGGGCGGAGGCGCGAGAGGGAAAAATACGGAAAATTTTTCGTGACCTACTTAACGGACTTAAAAAAAAAAAAAAAAAATCAGTGGATGATTTATTCTCGTGATGGCTTTGATTTCATCACTGGCTGTGTTAATTATTGATGACAAGTTTTGTTGGATGCATGTGATGATGAAAAAAAATTTTCTCAGGCGGTCCGGTTGCGCCTCTGTCTGAATCGGGGGGCCTTTCCGCCTTCCCGTTACTCAGTCGTCGGCCGGGCGGGCCCTGAGATACTAAATTTGGCACTTTGCGGGTCTCGAGGTTCATGCAGGCAGGCTTGGCAAACTTGACTGACTGCTAGAAACACGTACGTAATAGATTAGAGAGGTCGCTATACTCTTTTGCACGCACGCGTGTCCCGGGGAGAAATGATGATTCACGCGCTTGCTAACGGTGTGGGTACGGGGGAATTTGGCGTGACCCTTACTCTTTTGAGATGATCTCATCAACGGATAGCTCTGACTTAGGTCTACAAAGGGTCATTAACCCTGACTGGAAAATGAATCGCGCTCACCCAGAAATCGTGCTTTAATGTAAAGAGTTAGGGTCGCCCAACCCTAACTCCGAGGTTAGGGTCGAGTGGAACGACACCCGCTTTTTTTGGCAGAATCGTGACCTGCCGAGTTAGGGCCACAAGGAAACACCCGCCCTTTGTCGAAAATGGCCCATCTTGAAGTTAGGGTGCTTAGGAACCGCCTCAGAGTTAGGGTTGGGGTTAGGGTTAGGGTGTAGGGTTAGGGTTTAGGGTTTAGGGTTAGGGTTTAGGGTTAGGGTTGGGTTAGGGGTTTAGGGTTTGGGTTAGGGTTAGGGTTAGGGTTAGGGTTAGGGTCCTAACTCTCTGAGAAAAAACTCGCCCCGGCAAAAACCGAACACATTTTTGGATAGTCCTCTTCAAGGCCCGTTTAGGGTCGATATCAATTTGCCCCCATCTCTTCCCTGTGAGACGCTAGACTGGCCCAAAAGTGCACTTTGGGACCCTCTTTCAATCTCCCTCCCACAGGCAAGAGCGCAACGAAGGTTGGAGACAAATGCTCCCCGTGGCTGGCGCGGCCGGCGTCTCAGTACGTATAAAAGAGTCAGTCGGTGGAGTGAGCGAAAACTAACCCTAACCCTAAGGAAGGACCGTTCGCGCAGGCTAACTCTGAACTGAGCCGATTTCTTCCGTAACGCGACGGTTCCAGCAAAACTATTCAAAGACCCCGCAAGGTACAGCTCTAAAAAATGAAACCAAGCCGTCTGCATCTGTTGCGAAGCTAGAGAATAATTTTCGAGCCGATCGGGGCCTTTCCGACGGAATTAGAGACTTTTCCCGGAGGCAACTTTTTCGAGCAGTTTTTCCTAGATATCTCCTCGTAGCGAGACGCGATTGGAACGCGCTCGGTGTCAGTGGGAAGGTCTTTTGGGGCCGCATCAGTGTTGTGATTTTGAAGAAAAACGAACGTTGGGCGGAGGCGCGAGAGGGAAAAATACGGAAAATTTTTCGTGACCTACTTAACGGACTTAAAAAAAAAAAAAAAAAAAAAAAAAAAAAAAATCAATCTGTGGATGATTTATTCTCGTGATGGCTTTGATTTCATCACTGGCTGTGTTAATTATTGACGACAAGTTTTGTTGGATGCATGTGATGATGAAAAAATTTTCTCAGTCAGGCGGTCCGGTTGCGCCTCTGTCTGAATCAGGGGGCCTTTCCGCCTTCCCGTTACTCAGTCGTCGGCCGGGCGGGCCCTGAGATACTAAATTTGGCACTTTGCGGGTCTCGAGGTTCATGCAGGCAGGCTTGGCAAACTTGACTGACTGCTAGAAACACGTACGTAATAGATTAGAGAGGTCGCTATACTCTTTTGCACGCACGCGTGTCCCGGGGAGAAATGATGATTCACGCGCTTGCTAACGGTGTGGGTACGGGGGAATTTGGCGTGACCCTTACTCTTTTGAGATGATCTCATCAACGGATAGCTCTGACTTAGGTCTACAAAGGGTCATTAACCCTGACTGGAAAATGAATCGCGCTCACCCAGAAATCGTGCTTTAATGAAAGAGTTAGGGTCGCCCAACCCTAACTCCGAGGTTAGGGTCGAGTGGAACGACACCCGCTTTTGGCAGAATCGTGACCTGCCGGGTTAGGGCCACAAGGAAACACCCGCCCTTTCTCGAAAATGGCCCATCTTGAAGTTAGGGTGCTTAGGAACCGCCTCAGAGTTAGGGTTGGGGTTAGGGTTAGGTCTAGGGTCAGGGTTTAGGGTTAGGGTTAGGGTTTTAGGTTTTTAGGTTAGGGTTAGGGTTTAGGGTTATGGTTTTAGGTTTAGGGTTAGGGGTTAGGGTCCTAACTCTCTGAGAAAAAAATCGCCCCCGGCAAAAACCGAACACATTTTTGGATAGTCCTCTTCAAGGCCCGTTTAGGGTCGATATCAATTTGCCCCCATCTCTTCCCTGTGAGACGCTAGACTGGCCCAAAAGTGCACTTTGGGACCCTCTTTCAATCTCCCTCCCACAGGCAAGAGCGCAACGAAGGTTGGAGACAAATGCTCCCCGTGGCTGGCGCGGCCGGCGTCTCAGTACGTATAAAAGAGTCAGTCGGTGGAGTGAGCGAAAACTAACCCTAACCCTAAGGAAGGACCGTTCGCGCAGGCTAACTCTGAACTGAGCCGATTTCTTCCGTAACGCGACGGTTCCAGCAAAACTATTCAAAGACCCCGCAAGGTACAGCTCTAAAAAATGAAACCAAGCCGTCTGCATCTGTTGCGAAGCTAGAGAATAATTTTCGAGCCGATCGGGGCCTTTCCGACGGAATTAGAGACTTTTCCCGGAGGCAACTTTTTCGAGCAGTTTTTCCTAGATATCTCCTCGTAGCGAGACGCGATTGGAACGCGCTCGGTGTCAGTGGGAAGGTCTTTTGGGGCCGCATCAGTGTTGTGATTTTGAAGAAAAACGAACGTTGGGCGGAGGCGCGAGAGGGAAAAATACGGAAAATTTTTCGTGACCTACTTAACGGACTTAAAAAAAAAAAAAAAAAAAAAAAAAAAAAAAAATCAATCTGTGGATGATTTATTCTCGTGATGGCTTTGATTTCATCACTGGCTGTGTTAATTATTGACGACAAGTTTTGTTGGATGCATGTGATGATGAAAAAAAAAAATTTCCCAGCCGAACCCTATGCGCCTCTGTCTGAATCGGGGGGCCTTTCCGCCTTCCCGTTACTCAGTCGTCGGCCGGGCGGGCCCTGAGATACTAAATTTGGCACTTTGCGGGTCTCGAGGTTCATGCAGGCAGGCTTGGCAAACTTGACTGACTGCTAGAAACACGTACGTAATAGATTAGAGAGGTCGCTATACTCTTTTGCACGCACGCGTGTCCCGGGGAGAAATGATGATTCACGCGCTTGCTAACGGTGTGGGTACGGGGGAATTTGGCGTGACCCTTACTCTTTTGAGATGATCTCATCAACGGATAGCTCTGACTTAGGTCTACAAAGGGTCATTAACCCTGACTGGAAAATGAATCGCGCTCACCCAGAAATCGTGCTTTAATGTAAAGAGTTAGGGTCGCCCAACCCTAACTCCGAGGTTAGGGTCGAGTGGAACGACACCCGCTTTTTTTGGCAGAATCGTGACCTGCCGAGTTAGGGCCACAAGGAAACACCCGCCCTTTGTCGAAAATGGCCCATCTTGAAGTTAGGGTGCTTAGGAACCGCCTCAGAGTTAGGGTTGGGGTTAGGGTTAGGGTTTAGGGTTAGGGTTTAGGGTTTAGGGTTAGGGTTAGGGTTAGGGTTAGGGTTAGGGTTAGGGTTAGGGTTAGGGTTAGGGTCCTAACTCTCTGAGAAAAAAATCGCCCCCGGCAAAAACCGAACACATTTTTGGATAGTCCTCTTCAAGGCCCGTTTAGGGTCGATATCAATTTGCCCCCATCTCTTCCCTGTGAGACGCTAGACTGGCCCAAAAGTGCACTTTGGGACCCTCTTTCAATCTCCCTCCCACAGGCAAGAGCGCAACGAAGGTTGGAGACAAATGCTCCCCGTGGCTGGCGCGGCCGGCGTCTCAGTACGTACGTATAAAAGAGTCAGTCGGTGGAGTGAGCGAAAACTAACCCTAACCCTAAGGAAGGACCGTTCGCGCAGGCTAACTCTGAACTGAGCCGATTTCTTCCGTAACGCGACGGTTCCAGCAAAACTATTCAAAGACCCCGCAAGGTACAGCTCTAAAAAATGAAACCAAGCCGTCTGCATCTGTTGCGAAGCTAGAGAATAATTTTCGAGCCGATCGGGGCCTTTCCGACGGAATTAGAGGCATTTCCCGGAGGCAACTTTTTCGAGCAGTTTTTCCTGGATATCTCCTCGTAGCGAGACGCGATTGGAACGCGCTCGGTGTCAGTGGGAAGGTCTTTTGGGGCCGCATCAGTGTTGTGATTTTGAAGAAAAACGAACGTTGGGCGGAGGCGCGAGAGGGAAAAATACGGAAAATTTTTCGTGACCTACTTAACGGACTTAAAAAAAAAAAAAAAAAAAATTCAATCTGTGGATGATTTATTCTCGTGATGGCTTTGATTTCATCACTGGCTGTGTTAATTATTGATGACAAGTTTTGTTGGATTCATGTGATGATGATGAAAAAATTTTCTCAGTCAGGCGGTCCGGTTGCGCCTCTGTCTGAATCGGGGGGCCTTTCCGCCTTCCCGTTACTCAGTCGTCGGCCGGGCGGGCCCTGAGATACTAAATTTGGCACTTTGCGGGTCTCGAGGTTCATGCAGGCAGGCTTGGCAAACTTGACTGACTGCTAGAAACACGTACGTAATAGATTAGAGAGGTCGCTATACTCTTTTGCACGCACGCGTGTCCCGGGGAGAAATGATGATTCACGCGCTTGCTACGGTGTGGGTACGGGGAATTTGGCGTGACCCTTACTCTTTTGAGATGATCTCATCAACGGATAGCTCTGACTTAGGTCTACAAAGGGTCATTAACCCTGACTGGAAAATGAATCGCGCTCACCCAGAAATCGTGCTTTAATGTAAAGAGTTAGGGTCGCCCAACCCTAACTCCGAGGTTAGGGTCGAGTGGAACGACACCCGCTTTTTTTGGCAGAATCGTGACCTGCCGAGTTAGGGCCACAAGGAAACACCCGCCCTTTGTCGAAAATGGCCCATCTTGAAGTTAGGGTGCTTAGGAACCGCCTCAGAGTTAGGGTTGGGGTTAGGGTTAGGGTGTAGGGTTAGGGTTTAGGGTTTAGGGTTAGGGTTTAGGGTTAGGGTTGGGTTAGGGGTTTAGGGTTTGGGTTAGGGTTAGGGTTAGGGTTAGGGGTTAGGGTCCTAACTCTCTGAGAAAAAAATCGCCCCCGGCAAAAACCGAACACATTTTTGGATAGTCCTCTTCAAGGCCCGTTTAGGGTCGATATCAATTTGCCCCCATCTCTTCCCTGTGAGACGCTAGACTGGCCCAAAAGTGCACTTTGGGACCCTCTTTCAATCTCCCTCCCACAGGCAAGAGCGCAACGAAGGTTGGAGACAAATGCTCCCCGTGGCTGGCGCGGCCGGCGTCTCAGTACGTATAAAAGAGTCAGTCGGTGGAGTGAGCGAAAACTAACCCTAACCCTAAGGAAGGACCGTTCGCGCAGGCTAACTCTGAACTGAGCCGATTTCTTCCGTAACGCGACGGTTCCAGCAAAACTATTCAAAGACCCCGCAAGGTACAGCTCTAAAAAATGAAACCAAGCCGTCTGCATCTGTTGCGAAGCTAGAGAATAATTTTCGAGCCGATCGGGGCCTTTCCGACGGAATTAGAGGCATTTCCCGGAGGCAACTTTTTCGAGCAGTTTTTCCTGGATATCTCCTCGTAGCGAGACGCGATTGGAACGCGCTCGGTGTCAGTGGGAAGGTCTTTTGGGGCCGCATCAGTGTTGTGATTTTGAAGAAAAACGAACGTTGGGCGGAGGCGCGAGAGGGAAAAATACGGAAAATTTTTCGTGACCTACTTAACGGACTTAAAAAAAAAAAAAAAATCAATCTGTGGATGATTTATTCTAGTGATGGCTATGATTTCATCACTGGCTGTGTTCATTATTGATGACAAGTTTTGTTGGATTCATGTGATGTTGAAAAAATTTTCTCAGTCAGGCGGTCCGGTTGCGCCTCTGTCTGAATCGGGGGGCCTTTCCGCCTTCCCGTTACTCAGTCGTCGGCCGGGCGGGCCCTGAGATACTAAATTTGGCACTTTGCGGGTCTCGAGGTTCATGCAGGCAGGCTTGGCAAACTTGACTGACTGCTAGAAACACGTACGTAATAGATTAGAGAGGTCGCTATACTCTTTTGCACGCACGCGTGTCCCGGGGAGAAATGATGATTCACGCGCTTGCTACGGTGTGGGTACGGGGAATTTGGCGTGACCCTTACTCTTTTGAGATGATCTCATCAACGGATAGCTCTGACTTAGGTCTACAAAGGGTCATTAACCCTGACTGGAAAATGAATCGCGCTCACCCAGAAATCGTGCTTTAATGAAAGAGTTAGGGTCGCCCAACCCTAACTCCGAGGTTAGGGTCGAGTGGAACGACACCCGCTTTTTTTGGCAGAATCGTGACCTGCCGAGTTAGGGCCACAAGGAAACACCCGCCCTTTGTCGAAAATGGCCCATCTTGAAGTTAGGGTGCTTAGGAACCGCCTCAGAGTTAGGATTCGGGTCCTAACTCTCTGAGAAAAAAATCGCCCCCGGCAAAAACCGAACACATTTTTGGATAGTCCTCTTCAAGGCCCGTTTAGGGTCGATATCAATTTGCCCCCATCTCTTCCCTGTGAGACGCTAGACTGGCCCAAAAGTGCACTTTGGGACCCTCTTTCAATCTCCCTCCCACAGGCAAGAGCGCAACGAAGGTTGGAGACAAATGCTCCCCGTGGCTGGCGCGGCCGGCGTCTCAGTACGTATAAAAGAGTCAGTCGGTGGAGTGAGCGAAAACTAACCCTAACCCTAAGGAAGGACCGTTCGCGCAGGCTAACTCTGAACTGAGCCGATTTCTTCCGTAACGCGACGGTTCCAGCAAAACTATTCAAAGACCCCGCAAGGTACAGCTCTAAAAAATGAAACCAAGCCGTCTGCATCTGTTGCGAAGCTAGAGAATAATTTTCGAGCCGATCGGGGCCTTTCCGACGGAATTAGAGGCATTTCCCGGAGGCAACTTTTTCGAGCAGTTTTTCCTGGATATCTCCTCGTAGCGAGACGCGATTGGAACGCGCTCGGTGTCAGTGGGAAGGTCTTTTCGGGCCGCATCAGTGTTGCGATTTTGAAGAAAAACGAACGTTGGGCGGAGGCGCGAGAGGGAAAAATACGGAAAATTTTTCGTGACCTACTTAACGGACTTAAAAAAAAAAAAAAAAAAAAAAAATCAATCTGTGGATGATTTATTCTCGTGATGGCTTTGATTTCATCACTGGCTGTGTTAATTATTGATGACAAGTTTTGTTGGATTCATGTGATGATGATGAAAAAATTTTCTCAGTCAGTCGGTCCGGTTGCGCCTCTGTCTGAATCGGGGGGCCTTTCCGCCTTCCCGTTACTCAGTCGTCGGCCGGGCGGGCCCTGAGATACTAAATTTGGCACTTTGCGGGTCTCGAGGTTCATGCAGGCAGGCTTGGCAAACTTGACTGACTGCTAGAAACACGTACGTAATAGATTAGAGAGGTCGCTATACTCTTTTGCACGCACGCGTGTCCCGGGGAGAAATGATGATTCACGCGCTTGCTAACGGTGTGGGTACGGGGGAATTTGGCGTGACCCTTACTCTTTTGAGATGATCTCATCAACGGATAGCTCTGACTTAGGTCTACAAAGGGTCATTAACCCTGACTGGAAAATGAATCGCGCTCACCCAGAAATCGTGCTTTAATGTAAAGAGTTAGGGTCGCCCAACCCTAACTCCGAGGTTAGGGTCGAGTGGAACGACACCCGCTTTTTTTGGCAGAATCGTGACCTGCCGAGTTAGGGCCACAAGGAAACACCCGCCCTTTGTCGAAAATGGCCCATCTTGAAGTTAGGGTGCTTAGGAACCGCCTCAGAGTTAGGATTCGGGTCCTAACTCTCTGAGAAAAAAATCGCCCCCGGCAAAAACCGAACACATTTTTGGATAGTCCTCTTCAAGGCCCGTTTAGGGTCGATATCAATTTGCCCCCATCTCTTCCCTGTGAGACGCTAGACTGGCCCAAAAGTGCACTTTGGGACCCTCTTTCAATCTCCCTCCCACAGGCAAGAGCGCAACGAAGGTTGGAGACAAATGCTCCCCGTGGCTGGCGCGGCCGGCGTCTCAGTACGTATAAAAGAGTCAGTCGGTGGAGTGAGCGAAAACTAACCCTAACCCTAAGGAAGGACCGTTCGCGCAGGCTAACTCTGAACTGAGCCGATTTCTTCCGTAACGCGACGGTTCCAGCAAAACTATTCAAAGACCCCGCAAGGTACAGCTCTAAAAAATGAAACCAAGCCGTCTGCATCTGTTGCGAAGCTAGAGAATAATTTTCGAGCCGATCGGGGCCTTTCCGACGGAATTAGAGGCATTTCCCGGAGGCGACTTTTTCGAGCAGTTTTTCCTGGATATCTCCTCGTAGCGAGACGCGATTGGAACGCGCTCGGTGTCAGTGGGAAGGTCTTTTCGGGCCGCATCAGTGTTGCGATTTTGAAGAAAAACGAACGTTGGGCGGAGGCGCGAGAGGGAAAAAAAGAAAAGTTTTTCCGTGACCTACTTCACGGACTTAAAAAAAAAAAAAATCTGTGGATGATTTATTCTAGTGATGGCTTTGATTTCATCACTGGCTGTGTTAATTATTGATGACAAGTTTTGTTGGATTCATGTGATGATGAAAAAATTTTCTCAGTCAGGCGGTCCGGTTGCGCCTCTGTCTGAATCGGGGGGCCTTTCCGCCTTCCCGTTACTCAGTCGTCGGCTGGGCGGGCCCTGAGATACTAAATTTGGCACTTTGCGGGTCTCGAGGTTCATGCAGGCAGGCTTGGCAAACTTGACTGACTGCTAGAAACACGTACGTAATAGATAAGAGAGGTCGCTATACTCTTTTGTCCCGGGGAGAAATGATGATTCACGCGCTTGCTAACGGTGTGGGTACGGGGAATTTGGCGTGACCCTTACTCTTTTGAGATGATCTCATCAACGGATAGCTCTGACTTAGGTCTACAAAGGGTCATTAACCCTGACTGGAAAATGAATCGCGCTCACCGAGAAATGGTGCTTTAATGAAAGAGTTAGGGTCGCCCAACCCTAACTCCGAGGTTAGGGTCGAGTGGAACGACACCCGCTTTTTTTGGCAGAATCGTGACCTGCCGAGTTAGGGCCACAAGGAAACACCCGCCCTTTGTCGAAAATGGCCCATCTTGAAGTTAGGGTGCTTAGGAACCGCCTCAGAGTTAGGATTCGGGTCCTAACTCTCTGAGAAAAAAATCGCCCCCGGCAAAAACCGAACACATTTTTGGATAGTCCTCTTCAAGGCCCGTTTAGGGTCGATATCAATTTGCCCCCATCTCTTCCCTGTGAGACGCTAGACTGGCCCAAAAGTGCACTTTGGGACCCTCTTTCAATCTCCCTCCCACAGGCAAGAGCGCAACGAAGGTTGGAGACAAATGCTCCCCGTGGCTGGCGCGGCCGGCGTCTCAGTACGTATAAAAGAGTCAGTCGGTGGAGTGAGCGAAAACTAACCCTAACCCTAAGGAAGGACCGTTCGCGCAGGCTAACTCTGAACTGAGCCGATTTCTTCCGTAACGCGACGGTTCCAGCAAAACTATTCAAAGACCCCGCAAGGTACAGCTCTAAAAAATGAAACCAAGCCGTCTGCATCTGTTGCGAAGCTAGAGAATAATTTTCGAGCCGATCGGGGCCTTTCCGACGGAATTAGAGGCATTTCCCGGAGGCGACTTTTTCGAGCAGTTTTTCCTGGATATCTCCTCGTAGCGAGACGCGATTGGAACGCGCTTGGTGTCAGTGGGAAGGTCTTTTCGGGCCGCATCAGTGTTGCGATTTTGAAGAAAAACGAACGTTGGGCGGAGGCGCGAGAGGGAAAAATACGGAAAAATTTTCGTGACCTACTTAACGGACTTAAAAAAAAAAAAAAAAAAAAAAATTCAATCTGTGGATGATTTATCCTCGTGATGGCTTTGATTTCATCACTGGCTGTGTTAATTATTGATGACAAGTTTTGTCGGATTCATGTGATGATGATGAAAAAATTTTCTCAGTCAGGCGGTCCGGTTGCGCCTCTGTCTGAATCGGGGGGCCTTTCCGCCTTCCCGTTACTCAGTCGTCGGCCGGGCGGGCCCTGAGATACTAAATTTGGCACTTTGCGGGTCTCGAGGTTCATGCAGGCAGGCTTGGCAAACTTGACTGACTGCTAGAAACACGTACGTAATAGATTAGAGAGGTCGCTATACTCACTCTTTTGCACGCACGCGTGTCCCGGGGAGAAATGATGATTCACGCGCTTGCTACGGTGTGGGTACGGGGAATTTGGCGTGACCCTTACTCTTTTGAGATGATCTCATCAACGGATAGCTCTGACTTAGGTCTACAAAGGGTCATTAACCCTGACTGGAAAATGAATCGCGCTCACCCAGAAATCGTGCTTTAATGAAAGAGTTAGGGTCGCCCAACCCTAACTCCGAGGTTAGGGTCGAGTGGAACGACACCCGCTTTTTTTGGCAGAATCGTGACCTGCCGAGTTAGGGCCACAAGGAAACACCCGCCCTTTGTCGAAAATGGCCCATCTTGAAGTTAGGGTGCTTAGGAACCGCCTCAGAGTTAGGATTCGGGTCCTAACTCTCTGAGAAAAAAATCGCCCCCGGCAAAAACCGAACACATTTTTGGATAGTCCTCTTCAAGGCCCGTTTAGGGTCGATATCAATTTGCCCCCATCTCTTCCCTGTGAGACGCTAGACTGGCCCAAAAGTGCACTTTGGGACCCTCCCTCCCACAGGCAAGAGCGCAACGAAGGTTGGAGAAAAATGCTCCCCGTGGCTGGCGCGGCCGGCGTCTCAGTACGTATAAAAGAGTCAGTCGGTGGAGTGAGCGAAAACTAACCCTAACCCTAAGGAAGGACCGTTCGCGCAGGCTAACTCTGAACTGAGCCGATTTCTTCCGTAACGCGACGGTTCCAGCAAAACTATTCAAAGACCCCGCAAGGTACAGCTCTAAAAAATGAAACCAAGCCGTCTGCATCTGTTGCGAAGCTAGAGAATAATTTTCGAGCCGATCGGGGCCTTTCCGACGGAATTAGAGGCATTTCCCGGAGGCGACTTTTTCGAGCAGTTTTTCCTGGATATCTCCTC
Source organism: Holothuria scabra (assembly GCA_037179385.1). Lineage (NCBI taxonomy): Eukaryota > Metazoa > Echinodermata > Holothuroidea > Aspidochirotida > Holothuriidae > Holothuria > Holothuria scabra. Next base: position 19,234 of record CM074193.1, on the reverse strand, counting down.
GTAGCGAGACGCGATTGGAACGCGCTTGGTGTCAGTGGGAAGGTCTTTTCGGGCCGCATCAGTGTTGCGATTTTGAAGAAAAACGAACGTTGGGCGGAGGCGCGAGAGGGAAAAATACGGAAAATTTTTCGTGACCTACTTAACGGACTTAAAAAAAAAAAAAAATCAATCTGTGGATGATTTATTCTCGTGATGGCTTTGATTTCATCACTGGCTGTGTTAATTATTGATGACAAGTTTTTGTTGGATGCATGTGATGATGAAAAAATTTTCTCAGGCGGTCCGGTTGCGCCTCTGTCTGAATCGGGGGGCCTTTCCGCCTTCCCGTTACTCAGTCGTCGGCCGGGCGGGCCCTGAGATACTAAATTTGGCACTTTGCGGGTCTCGAGGTTCATGCAGGCAGGCTTGGCAAACTTGACTGACTGCTAGAAACACGTACGTAATAGATTAGAGAGGTCGCTATACTCTTTGCACGCACGCGTGTCCCGGGGAGAAATGATGATTCACGCGCTTGCTACGGTGTGGGTACGGGGAATTTGGCGTGACCCTTACTCTTTTGAGATGATCTCATCAACGGATAGCTCTGACTTAGGTCTACAAAGGGTCATTAACCCTGACTGGAAAATGAATCGCGCTCACCCAGAAATCGTGCTTTAATGAAAGAGTTAGGGTCGCCCAACCCTAACTCCGAGGTTAGGGTCGAGTGGAACGACACCCGCTTTTTTTGGCAGAATCGTGACCTGCCGAGTTAGGGCCACAAGGAAACACCCGCCCTTTGTCGAAAATGGCCCATCTTGAAGTTAGGGTGCTTAGGAACCGCCTCAGAGTTAGGATTCGGGTCCTAACTCTCTGAGAAAAAAATCGCCCCCGGCAAAAACCGAACACATTTTTGGATAGTCCTCTTCAAGGCCCGTTTAGGGTCGATATCAATTTGCCCCCATCTCTTCCCTGTGAGACGCTAGACTGGCCCAAAAGTGCACTTTGGGACCCTCTTTCAATCTCCCTCCCACAGGCAAGAGCGCAACGAAGGTTGGAGACAAATGCTCCCCGTGGCTGGCGCGGCCGGCGTCTCAGTACGTATAAAAGAGTCAGTCGGTGGAGTGAGCGAAAACTAACCCTAACCCTAAGGAAGGACCGTTCGCGCAGGCTAACTCTGAACTGAGCCGATTTCTTCCGTAACGCGACGGTTCCAGCAAAACTATTCAAAGACCCCGCAAGGTACAGCTCTAAAAAATGAAACCAAGCCGTCTGCATCTGTTGCGAAGCTAGAGAATAATTTTCGAGCCGATCGGGGCCTTTCCGACGGAATTAGAGGCATTTCCCGGAGGCGACTTTTTCGAGCAGTTTTTCCTGGATATCTCCTCGTAGCGAGACGCGATTGGAACGCGCTTGGTGTCAGTGGGAAGGTCTTTTCGGGCCGCATCAGTGTTGCGATTTTGAAGAAAAACGAACGTTGGGCGGAGGCGCGAGAGGGAAAAATACGGAAAATTTTTCGTGACCTACTTAACGGACTTAAAATCAATCTGTGGATGATTTATTCTCGTGATGGCTTTGATTTCATCACTGGCTGTGTTAATTATTGATGACAAGTTTTTGTTGGATGCATGTGATGATGAAAAAATTTTCTCAGGCGGTCCGGTTGCGCCTCTGTCTGAATCGGGGGGCCTTTCCGCCTTCCCGTTACTCAGTCGTCGGCCGGGCGGGCCCTGAGATACTAAATTTGGCACTTTGCGGGTCTCGAGGTTCATGCAGGCAGGCTTGGCAAACTTGACTGACTGCTAGAAACACGTACGTAATAGATTAGAGAGGTCGCTATACTCTTTTGCACGCACGCGTGTCCCGGGGAGAAATGATGATTCACGCGCTTGCTACGGTGTGGGTACGGGGAATTTGGCGTGACCCTTACTCTTTTGAGATGATCTCATCAACGGATAGCTCTGACTTAGGTCTACAAAGGGTCATTAACCCTGACTGGAAAATGAATCGCGCTCACCCAGAAATCGTGCTTTAATGAAAGAGTTAGGGTCGCCCAACCCTAACTCCGAGGTTAGGGTCGAGTGGAACGACACCCGCTTTTTTGGCAGAATCGTGACCTGCCGAGTTAGGGCCACAAGGAAACACCCGCCCTTTGTCGAAAATGGCCCATCTTGAAGTTAGGGTGCTTAGGAACCGCCTCAGAGTTAGGATTCGGGTCCTAACTCTCTGAGAAAAAAATCGCCCCCGGCAAAAACCGAACACATTTTTGGATAGTCCTCTTCAAGGCCCGTTTAGGGTCGATATCAATTTGCCCCCATCTCTTCCCTGTGAGACGCTAGACTGGCCCAAAAGTGCACTTTGGGACCCTCTTTCAATCTCCCTCCCACAGGCAAGAGCGCAACGAAGGTTGGAGACAAATGCTCCCCGTGGCTGGCGCGGCCGGCGTCTCAGTACGTATAAAAGAGTCAGTCGGTGGAGTGAGCGAAAACTAACCCTAACCCTAAGGAAGGACCGTTCGCGCAGGCTAACTCTGAACTGAGCCGATTTCTTCCGTAACGCGACGGTTCCAGCAAAACTATTCAAAGACCCCGCAAGGTACAGCTCTAAAAAATGAAACCAAGCCGTCTGCATCTGTTGCGAAGCTAGAGAATAATTTTCGAGCCGATCGGGGCCTTTCCGACGGAATTAGAGGCATTTCCCGGAGGCGACTTTTTCGAGCAGTTTTTCCTGGATATCTCCTCGTAGCGAGACGCGATTGGAACGCGCTTGGTGTCAGTGGGAAGGTCTTTTCGGGCCGCATCAGTGTTGCGATTTTGAAGAAAAACGAACGTTGGGCGGAGGCGCGAGAGGGAAAAATACGGAAAATTTTTCGTGACCTACTTAACGGACTTAAAAAAAAAAAATTCAATCTGTGGATGATTTATCCTCGTGATGGCTTTGATTTCATCACTGGCTGTGTTAATTATTGATGACAAGTTTTGCTGGATTCATGTGATGATGAAAAAATTTTCTCAGTCAGGCGGTCCGGTTGCGCCTCTGTCTGAATCGGGGGGCCTTTCCGCCTTCCCGTTACTCAGTCGTCGGCCGGGCGGGCCCTGAGATACTAAATTTGGCACTTTGCGGGTCTCGAGGTTCATGCAGGCAGGCTTGGCAAACTTGACTGACTGCTAGAAACACGTACGTAATAGATTAGAGAGGTCGCTATACTCTTTTGCACGCACGCGTGTCCCGGGGAGAAATGATGATTCACGCGCTTGCTACGGTGTGGGTACGGGGAATTTGGCGTGACCCTTACTCTTTTGAGATGATCTCATCAACGGATAGCTCTGACTTAGGTCTACAAAGGGTCATTAACCCTGACTGGAAAATGAATCGCGCTCACCCAGAAATCGTGCTTTAATGAAAGAGTTAGGGTCGCCCAACCCTAACTCCGAGGTTAGGGTCGAGTGGAACGACACCCGCTTTTTTTGGCAGAATCGTGACCTGCCGAGTTAGGGCCACAAGGAAACACCCGCCCTTTGTCGAAAATGGCCCATCTTGAAGTTAGGGTGCTTAGGAACCGCCTCAGAGTTAGGATTCGGGTCCTAACTCTCTGAGAAAAAAATCGCCCCCGGCAAAAACCGAACACATTTTTGGATAGTCCTCTTCAAGGCCCGTTTAGGGTCGATATCAATTTGCCCCCATCTCTTCCCTGTGAGACGCTAGACTGGCCCAAAAGTGCACTTTGGGACCCTCTTTCAATCTCCCTCCCACAGGCAAGAGCGCAACGAAGGTTGGAGACAAATGCTCCCCGTGGCTGGCGCGGCCGGCGTCTCAGTACGTATAAAAGAGTCAGTCGGTGGAGTGAGCGAAAACTAACCCTAACCCTAAGGAAGGACCGTTCGCGCAGGCTAACTCTGAACTGAGCCGATTTCTTCCGTAACGCGACGGTTCCAGCAAAACTATTCAAAGACCCCGCAAGGTACAGCTCTAAAAAATGAAACCAAGCCGTCTGCATCTGTTGCGAAGCTAGAGAATAATTTTCGAGCCGATCGGGGCCTTTCCGACGGAATTAGAGGCATTTCCCGGAGGCGACTTTTTCGAGCAGTCTTTCCTGGATATCTCCTCGTAGCGAGACGCGATTGGAACGCGCTTGGTGTCAGTGGGAAGGTCTTTTCGGGCCGCATCAGTGTTGCGATTTTGAAGAAAAACGAACGTTGGGCGGAGGCGCGAGAGGGAAAAATACGGAAAATTTTTCGTGACCTACTTAACGGACTTAAAAAAAAAAATATTCAATCTGTGGATGATTTATCCTCGTGATGGCTTTGATTTCATCACTGGCTGTGTTAATTATTGATGACAAGTTTTGTTGGATTCATGTGATGATGAAAAAATTTTCTCAGTCAGGCGGTCCGGTTGCGCCTCTGTCTGAATCGGGGGGCCTTTCCGCCTTCCCGTTACTCAGTCGTCGGCCGGGCGGGCCCTGAGATACTAAATTTGGCACTTTGCGGGTCTCGAGGTTCATGCAGGCAGGCTTGGCAAACTTGACTGACTGCTAGAAACACGTACGTAATAGATTAGAGAGGTCGCTATACTCTTTGCACGCACGCGTGTCCCGGGGAGAAATGATGATTCACGCGCTTGCTACGGTGTGGGTACGGGGAATTTGGCGTGACCCTTACTCTTTTGAGATGATCTCATCAACGGATAGCTCTGACTTAGGTCTACAAAGGGTCATTAACCCTGACTGGAAAATGAATCGCGCTCACCCAGAAATCGTGCTTTAATGAAAGAGTAAAGGTCGCACAACCCTAACTCCGAGGTTAGGGTCGAGTGGAACGACACCCGCTTTTTGGCAGAATCGTGACCTGCCGAGTTAGGGCCACAAGGAAACACCCGCCCTTTGTCGAAAATGGCCCATCTTGAAGTTAGGGTGCTTAGGAACCGCCTCAGAGTTAGGATTCGGGTCCTAACTCTCTGAGAAAAAAATCGCCCCCGGCAAAAACCGAACACATTTTTGGATAGTCCTCTTCAAGGCCCGTTTAGGGTCGATATCAATTTGCCCCCATCTCTTCCCTGTGAGACGCTAGACTGGCCCAAAAGTGCACTTTGGGACCCTCTTTCAATCTCCCTCCCACAGGCAAGAGCGCAACGAAGGTTGGAGACAAATGCTCCCCGTGGCTGGCGCGGCCGGCGTCTCAGTACGTATAAAAGAGTCAGTCGGTGGAGTGAGCGAAAACTAACCCTAACCCTAAGGAAGGACCGTTCGCGCAGGCTAACTCTGAACTGAGCCGATTTCTTCCGTAACGCGACGGTTCCAGCAAAACTATTCAAAGACCCCGCAAGGTACAGCTCTAAAAAATGAAACCAAGCCGTCTGCATCTGTTGCGAAGCTAGAGAATAATTTTCGAGCCGATCGGGGCCTGTCCGACGGAATTAGAGGCATTTCCCGGAGGCGACTTTTTCGAGCAGTTTTTCCTGGATATCTCCTCGTAGCGAGACGCGATTGCAACGCGCTCGGTGTCAGTGGGAAGGTCTTTTCGGGCCGCATCAGTGTTGCGATTTTGAAGAAAAACGAACGTTGGGCGGAGGCGCGAGAGGGAAAAATACGGAAAATTTTTCGTGACCTACTTAACGGACTTAAAATCAATCTGTGGATGATTTATTCTCGTGATGGCTTTGATTTCATCACTGGCTGTGTTAATTATTGATGACAAGTTTTGTTGGATTCATGTGGTGATGAAAAAATTTTCTCAGTCAGGCGGTCCGGTTGCGCCTCTGTCTGAATCGGGGGGCCTTTCCGCCTTCCCGTTACTCAGTCGTCGGCCGGGCGGGCCCTGAGATACTAAATTTGGCACTTTGCGGGTCTCGAGGTTCATGCAGGCAGGCTTGGCAAACTTGACTGACTGCTAGAAACACGTACGTAATAGATTAGAGAGGTCGCTATACTCTTTGCACGCACGCGTGTCCCGGGGAGAAATGATGATTCACGCGCTTGCTAACGGTGTGGGTACGGGGGAATTTGGCGTGACCCTTACTCTTTTGAGATGATCTCATCAACGGATAGCTCTGACTTAGGTCTACAAAGGGTCATTAACCCTGACTGGAAAATGAATCGCGCTCACCCAGAAATCGTGCTTTAATGAAAGAGTTAGGTCGCCCAACCCTAACTCCGAGGTTAGGGTCGAGTGGAACGACACCCGCTTTTTTGGCAGAATCGTGACCTGCCGAGTTAGGGCCACAAGGAAACACCCGCCCTTTGTCGAAAATGGCCCATCTTGAAGTTAGGGTGCTTAGGAACCGCCTCAGAGTTAGGATTCGGGTCCTAACTCTCTGAGAAAAAAATCGCCCCCGGCAAAAACCGAACACATTTTTGGATAGTCCTCTTCAAGGCCCGTTTAGGGTCGATATCAATTTGCCCCCATCTCTTCCCTGTGAGACGCTAGACTGGCCCAAAAGTGCACTTTGGGACCCTCCCTCTTTTAATTAATCTCCCTCCCACAGGCAGGAGCGCAACGAAGGTTGGAGGAAAATGCTCCCCGTGGCTGGCGCGGCCGGCGTCTCAGTACGTATAAAAGAGTCAGTCGATGAAGTGAGCGAAAACTAACCCTAACCCTAAGGAAGGACCGTTCGCGCAGGCTAACTCTGAACTGAGCCGATTTCTTCCGTAACGCGACGGTTCCAGCGGAACTATTCAAAGACCCCGCAAGGTACGGCTCTAAAAAATGAAACCAAGCCGTCTGCATCTGTTGCGAAGCTAGAGAATAATTTTCGAGCCGATCGGGGCCTTTCCGACGGAATTAGAGGCATTTCCCGGAGGCGACTTTTTCGAGCAGTTTTTCCTGGATATCTCCTCGTAGCGAGACGCGATTGCAACGCGCTCGGTGTCAGTGGGAAGGTCTTTTTGGGCCGCATCAGTGTTGCGATTTTGAAGAAAAACGAACGTTGGGCGGAGGCGCGAGAGGGAAAAATACGGAAAATTTTTCGTGACCTACTTAACGGACTTAAAAAAAAAAAAAAAAAAAAAAATTCAATCTGTGGATGATTTATTCTCGTGATGGCTTTGATTTCATCACTGGCTGTGTTAATTATTGGTGACAAGTTTTGTTGGATTCATGTGATGATGATGAAAAAATTTTCTCAGTCAGGCGGTCCGGTTGCGCCTCTGTCTGAATCGGGGGGCCTTTCCGCCTTCCCGTTACTCAGTCGTCGGCCGGGCGGGCCCTGAGATACTAAATTTGGCACTTTGCGGGTCTCGAGGTTCATGCAGGCAGGCTTGGCAAACTTGACTGACTGCTAGAAACACGTACGTAATAGATTAGAGAGGTCGCTATACTCCTTTGCACGCACGCGTGTCCCGGGGAGAAATGATGATTCACGCGCTTGCTACGGTGTGGGTACGGGGAATTTGGCGTGACCCTTACTCTTTTGAGATGATCTCATCAACGGATAGCTCTGACTTAGGTCTACAAAGGGTCATTAACCCTAACTTGAAAATGAATCGCGCTCACCCAGAAATCGTGCTTTAATGAAAGAGTTAGGGTCGCCCAACCCTAACTCCGAGGTTAGGGTCGAGTGGAACGACACCCGCTTTTTTTGGCAGAATCGTGACCTGCCGAGTTAGGGCCACAAGGAAACACCCGCCCTTTGTCGAAAATGGCCCATCTTGAAGTTAGGGTGCTTAGGAACCGCCTCAGAGTTAGGATTCGGGTCCTAACTCTCTGAGAAAAAAATCGCCCCCGGCAAAAACCGAACACATTTTTGGATAGCCCTCTTCAAGGCCCGTTTAGGGTCGATATCAATTTGCCCCCATCTCTTCCCTGTGAGACGCTAGACTGGCCCAAAAGTGCACTTTGGGACCCTCTTTTAATCTCTCTCCCACAGGCAAGAGCGCAACGAAGGTTGGAGAAAAATGCTCCCCGTGGCTGGCGCGGCCGGCGTCTCAGTACGTACGTATAAAAGAGTCAGTCGGTGGAGTGAGCGAAAACTAACCCTAACCCTAAGGAAGGACCGTTCGCGCAGGCTAACTCTGAACTGAGCCGATTTCTTCCGTAACGCGACGGTTCCAGCGGAACTATTCAAAGACCCCGCAAGGTACAGCTCTAAAAAATGAAACCAAGCCGTCTGCATCTGTTGCGAAGCTAGAGAATAATTTTCGAGCCGATCGGGGCCTGTCCGACGGAATTAGAGGCATTTCCCGGAGGCGACTTTTTCGAGCAGTTTTTCCTGGATATCTCCTCCTAGCGAGACGCGATTGCAACGCGCTCGGTGTCAGTGGGAAGGTCTTTTCGGGCCGCATCAGTGTTGCGATTTTGAAGAAAAACGAACGTTGGGCGGAGGCGCGAGAGGGAAAAATACGGAAAATTTTTCGTGACCTACTTAACGGACTTAAAAAAAAAAAAATCAATCTGTGGATGATTTATTCTCGTGATGGCTTTGATTTCATCACTGGCTGTGTTAATTATTGATGACAAGTTTTGTTGGATTCATGTGATGATGATGAAAAATTTTCTCAGTCAGGCGGTCCGGTTGCGCCTCTGTCTGAATCGGGGGCCTTTCCGCCTTCCCGTTACTCAGTCGTCGGCCGGGCGGGCCCTCAGATACTAAATTGGGCACTTTGCGGGTCTCGAGGTTCATGCAGGCAGGCTTGGCGAACTTGACTGACTGCTAGAAACACGTACGTAATAGATTAGAGAGGTCGCTATACTCTTTGCACGCACGCGTGTCCCGGGGAGAAATGATGATTCACGCGCTTGCTACGGTGTGGGTACGGGGAATTTGGCGTGACCCTTACTCTTTTGAGATGATCTCATCAACGGATAGCTCTGACTTAGGTCTACAAACGGTCATTAACCCTAACTTGAAAATGAATCGCGCTCACCCAGAAATCGTGCTTTAATGAAAGAGTTAGGGTCGCCCAACCCTAACTCCGAGGTTAGGGTCGAGTGGAACGACACCCGCTTTCTTTGGCAGAATCGTGACCTGCCGAGTTAGGGCCACAAGGAAACACCCGCCCTTTGTCGAAAATGGCCCATCTTGAAGTTAGGGTGCTTAGGAACCGCCTCAGAGTTAGGATTCGGGTCCTAACTCTCTGAGAAAAAAATCGCCCCCGGCAAAAACCGAACACATTTTTGGATAGCCCTCTTCAAGGCCCGTTTAGGGTCGATATCAATTTGCCCCCATCTCTTCCCTGTGAGACGCTAGACTGGCCCAAAAGTGCACTTTGGGACCCTCCTCTTTAATTAATCTCCTCCCACAGGCAAGAGCGCAACGAAGGTTGGAGAAAAATGCTCCCCGTGGCTGGCGCGGCCGGCGTCTCAGTACGTACGTATAAAAGAGTCAGTCGGTGGAGCGAGCGAAAACTAACCCTAACCCTAAGGAAGGACCGTTCGCGCAGGCTAACTCTGAACTGAGCCGATTTCTTCCGTAACGCGACGGTTCCAGCGGAACTATTCAAAGACCCCGCAAGGTACAGCTCTAAAAAATGAAACCAAGCCGTCTGCATCTGTTGCGAAGCTAGAGAATAATTTTCGAGCCGATCGGGGCCTGTCCGACGGAATTAGAGGCATTTCCCGGAGGCGACTTTTTCGAGCAGTTTTTCCTGGATATCTCCTCCTAGCGAGACGCGATTGCAACGCGCTCGGTGTCAGTGGGAAGGTCTTTTCGGGCCGCATCAGTGTTGCGATTTTGAAGAAAAACGAACGTTGGGCGGAGGCGCGAGAGGGAAAAATACGGAAAATTTTTCGTGACCTACTTAACGGACTTAAAAAAAAAAAAATCAATCTGTGGATGATTTATTCTCGTGATGGCTTTGATTTCATCACTGGCTGTGTTAATTATTGATGACAAGTTTTGTTGGATTCATGTGGTGATGAAAAAATTTTCTCAGTCAGGCGGTCCGGTTGCGCCTCTGTCTGAATCAGGGGGCCTTTCCGCCTTCCCGTTACTCAGTCGTCGGCCGGGCGGGCCCTCAGATACTAAATTGGGCACTTTGCGGGTCTCGAGGTTCATGCAGGCAGGCTTGGCGAACTTGACTGACTGCTAGAAACACGTACGTAATAGATTAGAGAGGTCGCTATACTCCTTTGCACGCACGCGTGTCCCGGGGAGAAATGATGATTCACGCGCTTGCTACGGTGTGGGTACGGGGAATTTGGCGTGACCCTTACTCTTTTGAGATGATCTCATCAACGGATAGCTCTGACTTAGGTCTACAAACGGTCATTAACCCTAACTTGAAAATGAATCGCGCTCACCCAGAAATCGTGCTTTAATGAAAGAGTTAGGGTCGCCCAACCCTAACTCCGAGGTTAGGGTCGAGTGGAACGACACCCGCTTTTTTTGGCAGAATCGTGACCTGCCGAGTTAGGGCCACAAGGAAACACCCGCCCTTTGTCGAAAATGGCCCATCTTGAAGTTAGGGTGCTTAGGAACCGCCTCAGAGTTAGGATTCGGGTCCTAACTCTCTGAGAAAAAAATCGCCCCCGGCAAAAACCGAACACATTTTTGGATAGCCCTCTTCAAGGCCCGTTTAGGGTCGATATCAATTTGCCCCCATCTCTTCCCTGTGAGACGCTAGACTGGCCCAAAAGTGCACTTTGGGACCCTCTTTTAATCTCTCTCCCACAGGCAAGAGCGCAACGAAGGTTGGAGAAAAATGCTCCCCGTGGCTGGCGCGGCCGGCGTCTCAGTACGTACGTATAAAAGAGTCAGTCGGTGGAGCGAGCGAAAACTAACCCTAACCCTAAGGAAGGACCGTTCGCGCAGGCTAACTCTGAACTGAGCCGATTTCTTCCGTAACGCGACGGTTCCAGCGGAACTATTCAAAGACCCCGCAAGGTACAGCTCTAAAAAATGAAACCAAGCCGTCTGCATCTGTTGCGAAGCTAGAGAATAATTTTCGAGCCGATCGGGGCCTGTCCGACGGAATTAGAGGCATTTCCCGGAGGCGACTTTTTCGAGCAGTTTTTCCTGGATATCTCCTCCTAGCGAGACGCGATTGCAACGCGCTCGGTGTCAGTGGGAAGGTCTTTTCGGGCCGCATCAGTGTTGCGATTTTGAAGAAAAACGAACGTTGGGCGGAGGCGCGAGAGGGAAAAATACGGAAAATTTTTCGTGACCTACTTAACGGACTTAAAATCAATCTGTGGATGATTTATTCTCGTGATGGCTTTGATTTCATCACTGGCTGTGTTAATTATTGATGACAAGTTTTGTTGGATTCATGTGGTGATGAAAAAATTTTCTCAGTCAGGCGGTCCGGTTGCGCCTCTGTCTGAATCAGGGGGCCTTTCCGCCTTCCCGTTACTCAGTCGTCGGCCGGGCGGGCCCTCAGATACTAAATTGGGCACTTTGCGGGTCTCGAGGTTCATGCAGGCAGGCTTGGCGAACTTGACTGACTGCTAGAAACACGTACGTAATAGATTAGAGAGGTCGCTATACTCTTTTGCACGCACGCGTGTCCCGGGGAGAAATGATGATTCACGCGCTTGCTACGGTGTGGGTACGGGGAATTTGGCGTGACCCTTACTCTTTTGAGATGATCTCATCAACGGATAGCTCTGACTTAGGTCTACAAACGGTCATTAACCCTAACTTGAAAATGAATCGCGCTCACCCAGAAATCGTGCTTTAATGAAAGAGTTAGGGTCGCCCAACCCTAACTCCGAGGTTAGGGTCGAGTGGAACGACACCCGCTTTTTTTGGCAGAATCGTGACCTGCCGAGTTAGGGCCACAAGGAAACACCCGCCCTTTGTCGAAAATGGCCCATCTTGAAGTTAGGGTGCTTAGGAACCGCCTCAGAGTTAGGATTCGGGTCCTAACTCTCTGAGAAAAAAATCGCCCCCGGCAAAAACCGAACACATTTTTGGATAGCCCTCTTCAAGGCCCGTTTAGGGTCGATATCAATTTGCCCCCATCTCTTCCCTGTGAGACGCTAGACTGGCCCAAAAGTGCACTTTGGGACCCTCCCTCTTTTAATTAATCTCCCTCCCACAGGCAAGAGCGCAACGAAGGTTGGAGAAAAATGCTCCCCGTGGCTGGCGCGGCCGGCGTCTCAGTACGTACGTATAAAAGAGTCAGTCGGTGGAGCGAGCGAAAACTAACCCTAACCCTAAGGAAGGACCGTTCGCGCAGGCTAACTCTGAACTGAGCCGATTTCTTCCGTAACGCGACGGTTCCAGCGGAACTATTCAAAGACCCCGCAAGGTACAGCTCTAAAAAATGAAACCAAGCCGTCTGCATCTGTTGCGAAGCTAGAGAATAATTTTCGAGCCGATCGGGGCCTGTCCGACGGAATTAGAGGCATTTCCCGGAGGCGACTTTTTCGAGCAGTTTTTCCTGGATATCTCCTCCTAGCGAGACGCGATTGCAACGCGCTCGGTGTCAGTGGGAAGGTCTTTTCGGGCCGCATCAGTGTTGCGATTTTGAAGAAAAACGAACGTTGGGCGGAGGCGCGAGAGGGAAAAATACGGAAAATTTTTCGTGACCTACTTAACGGACTTAAAAAAAAAAAAAAAAAAAAAATTCAATCTGTGAATGATTTATTCTCGTGATGGCTTTGATTTCATCACTGGCTGTGTTAATTATTGATGACAAGTTTTGCTGGATTCATGTGATGATGAAAAAATTTTCTCAGTCAGGCGGTCCGGTTGCGACTCTGTCTGAATCTGGGGGGCCTTCCCGCCTTCCCGTTACTCAGTCGTCGGCCGGGCGGGCCCTGAGATACTAAATTTGGCACTTTGCGGGTCTCGAGGTTCATGCAGGCAGGCTTGGCAAACTTGACTGACTGCTAGAAACACGTACGTAATAGATTAGAGAGGTCGCTATACTCTTTTGCACGCACGCGTGTCCCGGGGAGAAATGATGATTCACGCGCTTGCTACGGTGTGGGTACGGGGAATTTGGCGTGACCCTTACTCTTTTGAGATGATCTCATCAACGGATAGCTCTGACTTAGGTCTACAAACGGTCATTAACCCTAACTTGAAAATGAATCGCGCTCACCCAGAAATCGTGCTTTAATGAAAGAGTTAGGGTCGCCCAACCCTAACTCCGAGGTTAGGGTCGAGTGGAACGACACCCGCTTTTTTTGGCAGAATCGTGACCTGCCGAGTTAGGGCCACAAGGAAACACCCGCCCTTTGTCGAAAATGGCCCATCTTGAAGTTAGGGTGCTTAGGAACCGCCTCAGAGTTAGGATTCGGGTCCTAACTCTCTGAGAAAAAAATCGCCCCCGGCAAAAACCGAACACATTTTTGGATAGCCCTCTTCAAGGCCCGTTTAGGGTCGATATCAATTTGCCCCCATCTCTTCCCTGTGAGACGCTAGACTGGCCCAAAAGTGCACTTTGGGACCCTCTTTTAATCTCACTCCCACAGGCAAGAGCGCAACGAAGGTTGGAGAAAAATGCTCCCCGTGGCTGGCGCGGCCGGCGTCTCAGTACGTACGTATAAAAGAGTCAGTCGGTGGAGCGAGCGAAAACTAACCCTAACCCTAAGGAAGGACCGTTCGCGCAGGCTAACTCTGAACTGAGCCGATTTCTTCCGTAACGCGACGGTTCCAGCGGAACTATTCAAAGACCCCGCAAGGTACAGCTCTAAAAAATGAAACCAAGCCGTCTGCATCTGTTGCGAAGCTAGAGAATAATTTTCGAGCCGATCGGGGCCTGTCCGACGGAATTAGAGGCATTTCCCGGAGGCGACTTTTTCGAGCAGTTTTTCCTGGATATCTCCTCCTAGCGAGACGCGATTGCAACGCGCTCGGTGTCAGTGGGAAGGTCTTTTCGGGCCGCATCAGTGTTGCGATTTTGAAGAAAAACGAACGTTGGGCGGAGGCGCGAGAGGGAAAAATACGGAAAATTTTTCGTGACCTACTTAACGGACTTAAAAAAAAAAAAAAAAAAAAAAAAAAAAAAAAATCAATCTGTGGATGATTTATTCTCGTGATGGCTTTGATTTCATCACTGGCTGTGTTAATTATTGATGACAAGTTTTGTTGGATTCATGTGGTGATGAAAAAATTTTCTCAGTCAGGCGGTCCGGTTGCGCCTCTGTCTGAATCAGGGGGCCTTTCCGCCTTCCCGTTACTCAGTCGTCGGCCGGGCGGGCCCTCAGATACTAAATTGGGCACTTTGCGGGTCTCGAGGTTCATGCAGGCAGGCTTGGCGAACTTGACTGACTGCTAGAAACACGTACGTAATAGATTAGAGAGGTCGCTATACTCTTTTGCACGCACGCGTGTCCCGGGGAGAAATGATGATTCACGCGCTTGCTACGGTGTGGGTACGGGGAATTTGGCGTGACCCTTACTCTTTTGAGATGATCTCATCAACGGATAGCTCTGACTTAGGTCTACAAAGGGTCATTAACCCTAACTTGAAAATGAATCGCGCTCACCCAGAAATCGTGCTTTAATGAAAGAGTTAGGTCGCCCAACCCTAACTCCGAGGTTAGGGTCGAGTGGAACGACACCCGCTTTTTGGCAGAATCGTGACCTGCCGAGTTAGGGCCACAAGGAAACACCCGCCCTTTGTCGAAAATGGCCCATCTTGAAGTTAGGGTGCTTAGGAACCGCCTCAGAGTTAGGTTAGGGTTAGGTTGTGCCAGGTGTTGTGCTGTGCTGTGCTGTGCTGTGCTGTGCTGTGCTGTGCTGTGCCAGTGTGCTGTGCTTGTGCTGTGCTGTGCTGTGCTGTGCTGTGCTGTGCTGTGCTGTGCTGTGCTGTGCTGTGCTGTGCTGTGCTGTGCTGTGCTGTGCTGTGCTGTGCTGTGCTGTGCTGTGCTGTGCTGTGCTGTGCCAGGCTGTGCTGTGCTGTGCTGTGCTGTGCTGTGCTGTGCTGTGCTGTGCTGTGCTGTGCTGTGCTGTGCTGTGCTGTGCCAGGCTGTGCTGTGCTGTGCTGTGCTGTGCTGTGCTGTGCTGTGCTGTGCTGTGCTGTGCTGTGCTGTGCTGTGCTGTGCTGTGCTGTGCTGTGCTGTGCTGTGCTGTGCTGTGCTGTGCTGTGCTGTGCTGTGCTGTGCTGTGCTGTGCTGTGCTGTGCTGTGCTGTGCTGTGCTGTGCTGTGCTGTGCTGTGCTGTGCTGTGCTGTGCTGTGCTGTGCTGTGCTGTGCTGTGCCAGGCTGTGCTGTGCTGTGCTGTGCTGTGCTGTGCTGTGCTGTGCTGTGCTGTGCTGTGCTGTGCTGTGCTGTGCTGTGCTGTGCTGTGCTGTGCTGTGCTGTGCTGTGCTGTGCTGTGCTGTGCTGTGCTGTGCTGTGCTGTGCCAGGCTGTGCTGTGCTGTGCTGTGCTGTGCTGTGCTGTGCCAGGCTGTGCTGTGCTGTGCTGTGCTGTGCTGTGCTGTGCTGTGCTGTGCTGTGCTGTGCTGTGCTGTGCTGTGCTGTGCTGTGCTGTGCTGTGCTGTGCTGTGCCAGTGCTGTGCTGTGCTGTGCTGTGCTGTGCTGTGCTGTGCTGTGCTGTGCTGTGCTGTGCTGTGCTGTGCTGTGCTGTGCTGTGCTGTGCTGTGCTGTGCTGTGCTGTGCTGTGCTGTGCTGTGCTGTGCTGTGCTGTGCTGTGCTGTGCTGTGCTGTGCTGTGCTGTGCTGTGCTGTGCTGTGCTGTGCTGTGCTGTGCTGTGCTGTGCTGTGCTGTGCTGTGCCAGGCTGTGCTGTGCTGTGCTGTGCTGTGCTGTGCTGTGCTGTGCTGTGCTGTGCTGTGCTGTGCTGTGCTGTGCTGTGCTGTGCTGTGCTGTGCTGTGCTGTGCTGTGCTGTGCTGTGCTGTGCTGTGCTGTGCTGTGCTGTGCTGTGCTGTGCTGTGCTGTGCTGTGCTGTGCTGTGCTGTGCTGTGCTGTGCTGTGCTGTGCTGTGCTGTGCTGTGCTGTGCTGTGCTGTGCTGTGCTGTGCTGTGCTGTGCTGTGCTGTGCTGTGCTGTGCTGTGCTGTGCTGTGCTGTGCTGTGCTGTGCTGTGCTGTGCTGTGCTGTGCTGTGCTGTGCTGTGCTGTGCTGTGCTGTGCTGTGCTGTGCTGTGCTGTGCTGTGCTGTGCTGTGCTGTGCTGTGCTGTGCTGTGCTGTGCTGTGCTGTGCTGTGCTGTGCTGTGCTGTGCTGTGCTGTGCTGTGTGCTGTGCTGTGCTGTGCTGTGCTGTGCTGTGCTGTGCTGTGCTGTGCTGTGCTGTGCTGTGCTGTGCCAGGCCAGTGCCAGGCCAGGCTGTGCTGTGCTGTGCCAGGCTGTGCTGTGCTGTGCCAGGCCAGGCTGTGCCAGGCCAGGCCAGGCCAGGCCAGGCCAGGCCAGGCCAGGCCAGGCCAGGCCAGGCCAGGCCAGGCCAGGCTGTGCTGTGCTGTGCTGTGCTGTGCTGTGCTGTGCTGTGCTGTGCTGTGCTGTGCTGTGCTGTGCTGTGCTGTGCTGTTGTGCTGTGCTGTGCTGTGCTGTGCTGTGCTGTGCTGTGCTGTGCTGTGCTGTGCTGTGCTGTGCTGTGCTGTGCTGTGCTGTGCTGTGCTGTGCTGTGCTGTGCTGTGCTGTGCTGTGCTGTGCTGTGCTGTGCTGTGCTGTGCTGTGCTGTGCTGTGCTGTGCTGTGCTGTGCTGTGCTGTGCTGTGCTGTGCTGTGCTGTGCTGTGCTGTGCTGTGCTGTGCTGTGCTGTGCTGTGCTGTGCTGTGCTGTGCTGTGCTGTGCTGTGCTGTGCTGTGCTGTGCTGTGCTGTGCTGTGCTGTGCTGTGCTGTGCTGTGCTGTGCTGTGCTGTGCTGTGCTGTGCTGTGCTGTGCTGTGCTGTGCTGTGCTGTGCTGTGCTGTGCTGTGCTGTGCTGTGCTGTGCTGTGCTGTGCTGTGCTGTGCTGTGCTGTGCTGTGCTGTGCTGTGCTGTGCTGTGCTGTGCTGTGCTGTGCTGTGCTGTGCTGTGCTGTGCTGTGCTGTGCTGTGCTGTGCTGTGCTGTGCTGTGCTGTGCTGTGCTGTGCTGTGCTGTGCTGTGCTGTGCTGTGCTGTGCTGTGCTGTGCTGTGCTGTGCTGTGCTGTGCTGTGCTGTGCTGTGCTGTGCTGTGCTGTGCTGTGCTGTGCTGTGCTGTGCTGTGCTGTGCTGTGCTGTGCTGTGCTGTGCCAGTGCTGTGCTGTGCTGTGCTGTGCTGTGCTGTGCTGTGCTGTGCTGTGCTGTGCTGTGCTGTGCTGTGCTGTGCTGTGCTGTGCTGTGCTGTGCTGTGCTGTGCTGTGCCAGGCCAGGCTGTGCTGTGCTGTGCTGTGCTGTGCTGTGCTGTGCTGTGCTGTGCTGTGCTGTGCTGTGCTGTGCTGTGCTGTGCTGTGCTGTGCTGTGCTGTGCTGTGCTGTGCTGTGCTGTGCTGTGCTGTGCTGTGCTGTGCTGTGCTGTGCTGTGCTGTGCTGTGCTGTGCTGTGCTGTGCTGTGCTGTGCTGTGCTGTGCTGTGCCAGTGCTGTGCTGTGCTGTGCTGTGCTGTGCTGTGCTGTGCTGTGCTGTGCTGTGCTGTGCTGTGCTGTGCTGTGCTGTGCTGTGCTGTGCTGTGCTGTGCTGTGCTGTGCTGTGCTGTGCTGTGCTGTGCTGTGCTGTGCTGTGCTGTGCTGTGCTGTGCTGTGCTGTGCTGTGCTGTGCTGTGCTGTGCTGTGCTGTGCTGTGCCAGGCCAGGCTGTGCTGTGCTGTGCTGTGCTGTGCTGTGCTGTGCTGTGCTGTGCTGTGCTGTGCTGTGCTGTGCTGTGCTGTGCTGTGCTGTGCTGTGCTGTGCTGTGCTGTGCTGTGCTGTGCTGTGCTGTGCTGTGCTGTGCTGTGCTGTGCTGTGCCAGGCCAGGCCAGGCCAGTGCTGTGCTGTGCTGTGCTGTGCTGTGCTGTGCTGTGCTGTGCTGTGCTGTGCTGTGCTGTGCTGTGCTGTGCTGTGCTGTGCTGTGCTGTGCTGTGCTGTGCTGTGCTGTGCTGTGCTGTGCTGTGCTGTGCTGTGCTGTGCTGTGCTGTGCTGTGCTGTGCTGTGCTGTGCTGTGCTGTGCTGTGCTGTGCTGTGCTGTGCTGTGCTGTGCTGTGGTGTGCTGTGCTGTGCTGTGCTGTGCTGTGATGTGCTGTGCTGTGCTGTGCTGTGGTGTGCTGTGCTGTGCTGTGCGGTGCTGTGTTGTGCTGTGCTGTGCTGTGCTGTGCTGTGCTGTGCTGTGCTGTGCTGTGCTGTGCTGTGCTGTGCTGTGCTGTGCTGTGCTGTGCTGTGCTGTGCTGTGCTGTGCTGTGCTGTGCTGTGCTGTGCTGTGCTGTGCTGTGCTGTGCTGTGCTGTGCTGTGCTGTGCTGTGCTGTGCTGTGCTGTGCTGTGCTGTGCTGTGCCAGTGCTGTGCTGTGCTGTGCTGTGCTGTGCTGTGGTGTGCTGTGCTGTGCTGTGCTGTGCTGTGCTGTGGTGTGCTGTGCTGTGCTGTGCTGTGCTGTGCTGTGCTGTGCTGTGCTGTGCTGTGCTGTGCTGTGCTGTGCTGTGCTGTGCTGTGCTGTGCTGTGCTGTGCTGTGCTGTGCTGTGCTGTGCTGTGCTGTGCTGTGCTGTGCTGTGCTGTGCTGTGCTGTGGCCAGGCTGTGCTGTGCTGTGCTGTGCTGTGCTGTGCTGTGCTGTGCTGTGCTGTGCTGTGCTGTGCTGTGCTGTGCTGTGCTGTGCTGTGCTGTGCTGTGCTGTGCTGTGCTGTGCTGTGCTGTGCTGTGCTGTGCTGTGCTGTGCTGTGCTGTGCTGTGCTGTGCTGTGCTGTGCTGTGCTGTGCTGTGCTGTGCTGTGCTGTGCTGTGCTGTGCTGTGCTGTGCTGTGCTGTGCTGTGCTGTGCTGTGCTGTGCTGTGCTGTGCTGTGCTGTGCTGTGCTGTGCTGTGCTGTGCTGTGCTGTGCTGTGCTGTGCTGTGCTGTGCTGTGCTGTGCTGTGCTGTGCTGTGCTGTGCTGTGCTGTGCTGTGCTGTGCTGTGCTGTGCTGTGCTGTGCTGTGCTGTGCTGTGCTGTGCTGTGCTGTGCTGTGCTGTGCTGTGCTGTGCTGTGCTGTGCTGTGCCAGGCTGTGCTGTGCTGTGCTGTGCTGTGCTGTGCTGTGCTGTGCTGTGCTGTGCTGTGCCAGGCTGTGCTGTGCTGTGCTGTGCTGTGCTGTGCTGTGCTGTGCTGTGCTGTGCCAGGCTGTGCTGTGCTGTGCTGTGCTGTGCTGTGCTGTGCTGTGCTGTGCTGTGCTGTGCTGTGCCAGGCCAGGCCAGGCTGTGCTGTGCTGTGCTGTGCTGTGCTGTGCTGTGCCAGGCCAGGCCAGTGCTGTGCTGTGCTGTGCTGTGCTGTGCTGTGCTGTGCTGTGCCAGGCCAGGCCAGTGCTGTGCCAGGCTGTGCTGTGCT